>BTXE01000002.1:3967500-5461250 GCA_036986855.1 Diaporthe destruens | reverse complement strand
CCTCGGAGGACCTGTTCCCCGCAGCGCCACGACCCCGTGCATTCTCGCTCGAATCCCTGCCCGAGGATGCGTCGTCGACACCCAGCAAGCGCATGAGCAGGAGGGAGCGAGACAGGGAGGAGGAGCTCCGGCAAAAACTCCGCAAGGAGATAGAAGAGGAGCTCCAAGCGGCGAGGGACCTGGCGGCCGACGGCGATGTCAAGAAAGCGGCCTTGCCGGACTCCAGTTTCGCCACCAGGACGCTGACAAACGACGAGCTGAATGCTATTGTCTCGTCGGACGAGTTTGTCGACTTTTTTGACCGATCACTAAAGGTCATCGAAAAGACTCTGGACCAGTATGACGTCTTGACAGACTACACGCTAGGAGCGCAGGACATCGAGGACGAGCACGAACAAGGCAATGTTGGCGGCAAGGGTCGCCGCAAGGTCAAGGAGATCCGGCAATTCTACGATGAACGGTGGTCCAAGAAGCGCATGGTCAGCGCCATAGACTTTTCTCCAAAGTTCCAGGAGTTGGTCCTGGCATCCTACACAAAGAACCCTTCAGCACCGCATGAGCCCGACGGGGTTGTTCAGGTCTGGAACCTGAACTTGCACGACCGACCCGAGTTTGTGTTCCACGCCCAGTCAGACATCCTGACCGCCAAATTTTCACCTTTCCACCCCAACCTCATCGTGGGCGGCGCATATAGCGGACAGGTCCTCCTCTGGGACACGAGAGCTCGATCTGCGCCCGTCCAGAAGACCCCGCTCACCGGCTATGGCCACACGCATCCAGTCTACGCTATTGATATAATTGGCACACAAAACGCCAACAACATCATATCGTGCTCGACAGATGGCACGGTGTGCGGCTGGGCGGTTGATATGCTGGCACAGCCTGCAGAGACCCTCAACCTACAAGCGCCGAACCCCAACAAGAATGATTACATCAGCCCTCTTTGTCTCTCCTTCCCACAGGCTGACCCGACCTTCTTCCTGGTTGGGACGGAGGAAGGCACCATCTTTCCGTGCCATAGATACGACCGCGCGGGGGCCAAGGCTGGTGTCGATCCGAGGGTCAGCTACAAGGGCCACGCTGCGCCGGTCATGTCCCTCGATTTCCATCCAGCCAGGGGTCCGGTCGACCTCGGCGACCTAGTAATCTCCAGCAGTCTAGACTGGAGCGTAAAGCTCTGGAAGGTGCGGGCACCGGCCACGACGTCGGGCATCGGTGGCGCTGGTGGTGGGGGTGAGGGCGCGGTGTCCCACCTGATGGATTTTGTCCGCGAGGACGTGGTCTACGATGCCGCCTGGTCGCCCATCAAGCCGGGCGTCTTCTCGCTCGTCGATGGCGCGGGCTGGGTCGAGCTGTGGGACATCACCGTCGAGACGGAGGAGCCGGTGGCGAGGATCAGCCCCAGCTCGAGGAAGGATAGCCGGGCCATGTTGTCCAAGAGCCTGAACAAGGTGAAATGGGAACAGCAAGAAGGCAAACGGTTGGCTGTTGGGGGCATCGATGGCGCCCTGACGGTGTTTGAGGTTGGCCCAGACTTGGGCGGCAAGGAGAACCTGAAGAATGAGGAGTGGACCAACGTCAAGAAACTAGTGAATAGGGTTGAGGCGGTTGGAGTGAACGGTGTGACGGAAATGTAGAGGTGCCCAAAGGGAGAGGGATCATAGCTGATCGCATACTCTAGTCGAAATGTGCCTGCTTTGGACACGGGGCTCGAGTTGAGGGGGTGCTTCTGGCGTCATGAACTTTATGAATATACCCCAACCACAACGAAGATGTTCTCAAAGCTAGCGAAACAATATTCTTCATTTCAAGGTACACCTTGCTCTTTAACCCGCTTCCGCCACGGCATCTGACCGTCCTCCCGCCACCAACCCCCCGTCTTTTCTGAGGGCAAACACAAGTTGAATAGTCTTCTGGGGACCAGCCTCCAGATAACCTGTAGACAGACAGTCTGTGGGACTGATTTCAACAGAGCAGAAGTAGGTAAGCCATTGGAGATCTAGTCTGGATATGTGATGTTTTAAATGTATGGCTCTTCTACTACCTAGGAGGTTGTAATGTACCTAAATATCTACCTACCTAGGTAGGTATCTAGGTACCCAGGTACCCAGCTATCCCTGGTTCCGGTCCCTTATCGTGGGTGATGGGGTGTTATGTAATCATCGCTGGGATTGGTCGGCCCCAGATTGCCTTGGGGTGCTGCAGGCAAGGCAAGTGACGCCTCGACGAATTTTTTTGGCTCTGCTAGACCTTGCTGCCAGTTCCCCCAGACCATCGCCTTCCACTCTACAAACACAATCGTTGGGATTCCTTCATTTCTCTTGGCCTCAAATACTCTTGTTTCATCAAAATGTTTGTCACCATATTCCTTAACAGTCTGCTTGTCCAGATTGCCAATGCGCTAGAGGTCTAACTGTCAATTTATTTACAGGAACTCAATCAGACGCACCGCATTGCGGGCCGCCGTTTCGGCGTCTCGCGTCCCCGCAACCAAGGCCCAGGTGCTCGGACTGGCGACACAGATCTCTGCACCGAGAATCATCGTTCCTGCGGCGGTGCGGTGCTTCTCCCAGACCCTGCGTGTTGCCGACGAGGAGCCAGCTACCAAAATCGGGGAGGGTAAGTAGCCTAGGGACCCGCCAAGTCGAGCCTCGAGGCTCGGCTTCATGACACAAGAGGCACTGACGACTGTGTGTAGCTGAGACCGGCGCGCCCAATGGAGATGAGCCTGGTCACGGACTGTTCGTTCGGAACATGGTCTTCGAGGCTAACGAGGACCACCTGAGGGAGGCTTACGAGAAGTACGGCGAGGTCGTCAAGGCTGTTGTTGCCCGTGATGCTCGCGGTCTCAGCAGAGGGTATGTCATGATCCTGTCGCGGCAAGGCATGGGGCCGGGCTCGTGCGCCTACTGACCGCTTGTTCTTGCTGCAGTTACGGCTTCGTCTGGTTCAACAACCAGGAGTCTATGGAGAAGGCCGTCGCCGGCACCAACTCGTCGTTCTGGCATGGACGCCGGATCCAGGTCTCCCCCCGGTCACCCAAGCCGAACCGGGCCACGACGTCCATGGGACCAACCAAGTCTCTCTACGTCGGCAACATCCCCTACGAGACGACCGACGCAGAGCTGAACCGCATCTTCCGCGAGCTGGACAACGTGACCGACGTCCGTGTGGCTGTTGACCGCACCACAGGATGGCCCCGTGGTTTCGCCCATGCCGATTTCGCGGATGTTGAGTCTTGCCGGGCGGCCAAGGAGAAGCTTGCGGGTACCACTATTGGCGGCCGGGAGTTGAGGCTTGATTTTGCGTCCGAGGTCGTCAAGTCCAACAGGAGGCAATAAAGAGATGGGGAGGATGGAGCGGATTCCCGGCTCGGAGAGCCCGGAGGGGATGCGACGTAGGATGGGTTAGGACCGTGCAAACCGGCAGCGGGGACTGGGCCTGCTCATGATGCAGTGTCAAAACTCCTTGAGCTATTCGGCCCTGTGGGCATCGATGACAGCCGATCTTCCGGCAAGAGCAGCCTCCACCAAGAGTGACAAAGGTCGGCGAGGAGGCAGAGTGAGGCAGCGTTCTGTCCTAGGCGTGAGCGAGGGAGCAAGTCCCAACACCGAGTCACGAAGCATCCTAAAATGTACATGTAGAAAGCTCAACTAGAACATGGGTCGGCGGTCTTCTCGGCGTCTCGTCGGGGATTTGCTACGGCGCCTTCAGATTGATTTAGTGTACGAATCTCGAACGATAGAAAAATCCCCCCTCCGAATCCAGCCTGGTCGTGCCAAATGTACTCGTGAAAGTGGACATGTGACAGCTGCTCTGAGGTGACTGGTTGCCCGAGAGGATTGTGAAAAAAAAAAAAAATTTAAAAAAAGGGACCACACCAGATGGAGATTGTTGCAACGGATAGGCCGAGACTGCTAGCCCTTCGCCATAGACCGCCGTGCCAGAAGACCAGAATAACACACCCAAAGGACTTGCTATTCCCAGCAGTACGCACAAGAGCCGTTACTATCACAATTGTATCTCACATCAATGATATCTTGTACGCACACATATTACAATAGTTGTAGTAGTTATAGTTTGAATGTAATGAACTTGTATGAACACTTTATGTCCTATGAAAATTTGTGTTTACCCCACACAAATGCAGGGTGTTTTGCATTGAGGTTCACCCTTGCCGAGATAGAAATTCGAAGTGCACACGACCAGTCCATGCAGAGATCACAACACTGTGTGACAAATAAAGGCATTAACACTGTTCCTGATAGTTCACCCACAATACTCCGTGTGCCGGGCAACCGGGGTACGTAGATGGTTCTACAAATTGTGATGAATGCTTGGCATGGGAGACGTTAGTACTGTGCACAGCACAGCCTGGGTAGACAGCATTCGGAGGCTCGCAACTGCCTCGGCAAGTTTAAACGTCTCGTGCCGCTCGGCTGGCGACCTGGTTGGAAATCGGCTGTGTGGCCCGTGGGTGGTGGCCCACTTCCCCAAGTTTTGCCCCTCACATGTGCAGTTTATCAAACCGGCAACTACCTTTCCCAAGTAGCCCATCTCCCGTCTTACAACAACCTCAACCTGCCCTCCATCTTTCGGTACATATTTGCAGGTAGGTGTCCTCCCACACTCACGTCTCGTGGGCAAGTGATATCACCCCATCGCGAGCTGCCAGGCACGAATCCGTTGCGCCCGCCCGTCCGCCCACCCGAGATCGTCACTCCCGATCCCTCCCAGCCCAGGGATACAAACCCACGCCATGTCCTTCCTAGCAGGAGGAGCCGAGTGCTCGACCTCGAACCCTATAGGCCAGCTCAACAAGCATGCTCAGCAGGACAACAGCCTACAGCGGGACCGCTTCGTCAACAATGCGCCCGGCAGCTCTGCCCAGGGCTTCCGAACCAGCGCCGGCCCGAGCACCCCGGCTCTTGATGGCCAGATGAACGCCTTCATGCAGCAGAATCCCAACATGCCCGAGATGGCCTTTGACCGGTTACAGAGGCCAGGGCCCGCCGGTGGGCAGATCCAGATGGACCCTCCTCACCAGGGCGTCCACCTTCGGGCACAGTCTGCGTCGCCGTCTTTCTCGCCCTCCTTCTCCCCCGACGAGTTTGCAAAGTTCCAGCAGGCAAACCGCTCCATCGCCCACAGGTCAAGCCCCGCGCCCCAGCAGCAGTCGATGGCAGTCTCGACATACCAACGGCCGATGATGGGTGGTGGGATCTACAGCCCCATGTCCCCCATGGGCATGATGCAACCGCCTGGCATGTATGGCGGCATGTCCATGTACTCCCAACAAGCCCCAGTCCAGGCCGACGCCAAGGGAAAAGGAAAGGCCGTCGAGACCGAGGAGTCAACGCAGGAGCTACAGAAGAAATTCGAGGAGCAGTTCAACCTCCACGAGGATACCGAGGACGGCGTCGAGGAAATAGAGCGCGAGCTGAACACGATGGACGAGAAGCTGATGGAGTCCGAGACCGGGTTCGGCGACTTCGAGTCGATATGGAAGGGCATCCAAGACAACGAGGCGGCCATGCGAGACATGCCGGAGCAGGACCTCGATATCAAATGGGGCGACGGCTTAGACTCCTGGAACCCGACCCGAGGCATGTCCGCAGACCCGCTCATCGAGGATTACTTGTTCGAGGAGGATAACCTTTTCAAAGACCAGGCGAACCCCTTCGAAGAGGGCGTACGGATCATGGACGAGGGCGGCAACCTCTCCTTGGCCGCCCTGGCTTTCGAAGCCGCGGTTCAAAAGGACGCGTCACACATCGAGGCTTGGGCTCGATTAGGTGCAGCACAATCGCAGAACGAGAAGGAGGACGCCGCCCTCCGGGCGTACCAACGAGTCCTACAGCTTGACCCCAACAACCTCGACGCCCTCATGGGCCTCGCGGTGTCATACACTAATGAGGGCTACGACAGCACAGCTTACCGCACGCTAGAGCGCTGGCTCTCGGTCAAGTACCCACAGGTGATCTCTCCAGACAAGCTGTCTGACCCCGCAGACATGGGATTCACGGACCGCGCAGACCTGCATTCCAAGGTAACCGACCTGTTTATACAGGCGGCACAGCACGCCCCCGACGGCGAGCACATGGACCCAGATGTCCAGGTGGGGCTGGGCGTGCTTTTCTACGGCAGCGAGGACTTCGAAAAGGCGGTCGACTGCTTCGAAGCCGCCCTGAGGAGTAGCGAGCTCGGCATAGCAAACCAGCGAAACCAGCGGCACCTCCTCTGGAATCGGCTGGGCGCGACGTTGGCCAACAGCGGGCAGAGCGAGCAGGCCATCCACGCCTATGAGCAGGCTCTGGTCCTGCGGCCCAACTTTGTCCGCGCGCGGTACAACCTGGGCGTCAGCTGCATGAACATTGGCTGCTATGAGCAGGCCGCCGGCCACCTGCTGTCAGCGCTTGACATGCACAAGATGGTGGAGAAGGCCGGGCGGGAGAAGGCCAGGGAGCTGCTCAGCGGAACCGGCGACGGTGGCGACGTCAGCGAGGAGCACCTTGACCGCATGACGACCCAGAACAGGAGCACCACGCTCTACGACACGCTGCGGAGGGTCTTCACGCTCATGAGCCGGCGCGACCTGAGCGACAAGGTCGTCTTCGGGGTCGACCCGGACGTCTTCCGCCCAGAATTCGAGTTCTAGGGAATTCCTGTACGGTTCTGCTGGTCTTCAAACTTCAATCAGATTCCAGTCAATAGCTTCAAAGAAGCAAGCGAGCGGGTCAGAAGGAAGGCTAGACCGAGCATGCGAGTATTATTACTATGAGGAACCTGGCTGACCTCGCTTCTTGAGCGGTGTCCAGATTCTCCGTGTCCGTGTGTAGACCTCCTCCTGATGAAGTCCTGCGGAATCGAGAAGGAGAGTGATCAAGGTCGCTGTAGAAACGTTCTAGTCTTCTACAGACTGTGTGGCTGTCACTGTGATAACGTATGTGATTGCCTGTCATGGATGGGTGCTCGCCATGATTGTGTCATTGCACGTACCTCTACACGGCGACAAGACGCGGTACTGGCCGCAAGCCTCCCTCGACAAGGCCCACAGGGGACGGACATATATGTAAGCTATGGACCAGGCTGGAACAGGCACCACCGTCCTTACGAGCTGTGACGGGGAATACCACCACATCACTTGACGCCGATGAATGCAATGCCGTTCCTAGCCCTCTGTGCCGCCTTCTTGAGGGCCTGCTCCTCGCGGTCCGTCCACTTGACGCTCAGCTGGTCCCACTTGGACCCGGGCGTGTTGTACTCGCGCTTCCACTGTGCGTGCATGGCCTGCAACCTGCTCATCTCGCGCGGATCGCCGCTTCCGCTAAGCACGATGAAGGCCGTGCAAGGCGGGAGTGCGTCATGGATGCGCTTCAACCTCTCCGCCAGGCCGCTGAGAGAAACCTCGAGGGCTGACTTCTCCCCGCCCGAGGTCCCGGAAACGGCGGGCTTCTGCTCCGGCACGGCCGGGTTGACCATGTCGACGACGGCATTGCTGAACACGGAATCCTTCGAGTCGGCGCTCTGGTTTACCGCGAATGGGTTGTTTTTCGACGCGGCATGCGCTTCCTCCAGCTCCTTGGGGGGCCCCGCGGCGTCGTCGGCGTCTGTCTTGGCACGGTTCCACCAGCCCTGGAGGGCCTCAAGCTCGCGCATCCTCGCCCAGACGAAGTCCACCCCTCCGCCCCTCACCACCGCACCGTCCGGGTCGCCCCTCACCGCGCGGAGCACCTTCTCCTCCACGTCAGCATCGCTGTTGCAGCCGTCCAGCACGATCTCCGCCAGGTTGGCAACACTGCGCTTGGCATCGCCCCAGTCGACGGCCGCAGTGGACTTGCCTGTCGGGGCGGCCACGCTGCCGCCCTGGGCCTTGTAGCTGATGCCAGCGCGGGCGAGCCGCTTGAATAGGTTCTCGCCGGATGCCTCCCCTGCGGCCCACGCCTTCCCCTTCTCGCACTTCTTTTTGACCAGGTCCAGGCAGGTCCTGGCATCCTCGATGCTGTCATGGCCGCTGCTGGTGTTATCTCCCTTTTGCACCTCGCGGTTGAGATACTTTTGGGCAAGCCATTTCAGGGAATGCTTGAAGGGTTGGCCCTTGGGGTGGGGGAAGATGACCGAGGTGTCAACGATGAAGGGGTGTGTCATCTTCAGAGCCTTCATGTCCGAGTCGAGAGAGTGGCCAACGAGTATCGTCCTCGGTGTTATCAGGCCAATCAGGCGTTCTTGTATGTCAGTCAGGGTGGTCGTCACCGGGTCAAGCATCTCCTTGGTGATGCCTGAGAACCTTGTCACGTAGTCTGTGATGGGCTTTTCTGGCTTGACGAGCTCGTCGAGCACTACCTTGCCGTCCCAATTGACAACGCTGATCCGCGTGAGGGAAAACTCCTTCTCTCCGGTCATGCACATCTCACAATCGATGGCCAAGACTTCCCGGCCGGCCGTGACGCTGCCGTGCTGTATCTCGTCCTCAGGTACGGCTCCGTCTTCGAATCTGTCCACCTCGGTGTGAGTCCATCCTTCCGGATCTGCGAATGTTTCTCGCTGCTGCTCTGGTAGTAAACAAGGATGCACGTGAAACCCATTCTCGACATACTGTTCTGGCGTCAAGACGAATTCGGTGATGCGAGTCCGTACGTTCTGCCAGCCCTGTGGGTCCCTGACCGGCTTGGGCCCCTTCTTGCCCTTGTCATCGGCAGCCTTTGGGGCAGGCGCCGTAAGGAAGGTGACAATGGGAGAGTGCAAGCGGCCCTGCTTGTCGTCACCGGTGGCTCTCACCGGCCAGAGATGAGGGAACATGCGGGCGAAAGGCTTGAGAGCCTCTGGTAGCTTTTCCTCTGCCAGAGGGCGCGGGTAGTAATCATCGGGTGACGTGACCAGTCGCTCGACCGCTTGGGCGGGCGTCTTGGCGTTGTATACGGAGAAATCCACATTCTGCTTGAACATGGCCTCTTCCAGCCCGGGTACAAGTACAGTGACAATCTTTCTGAACTGTGGTCTGTGCTTGACAGACACCCATTGGGGAGCAGTGCCATCGGCCATGATATACAGTACGAGGTCTCTCAACTGATTGAGGTTGACCTTGGACTGGAGCCTCGCCTGGTTTGAGAAGGTGATGGATGGATAGTTGGATCCGTCTGGCTTGGGCGTCTTCTTGGATTTCTTGGTAGGGCGACGCTCGACGGTCTGCCAGTCGC
Source organism: Diaporthe destruens (assembly GCA_036986855.1). Lineage (NCBI taxonomy): Eukaryota > Fungi > Ascomycota > Sordariomycetes > Diaporthales > Diaporthaceae > Diaporthe > Diaporthe destruens. The sequence goes on along the minus strand of BTXE01000002.1, from coordinate 5,452,053 downwards.
CGCCGTTGCCGTCATCTTGCTGCGCATCATCAGCCCTTGGCCGCTTCATGCCGGTACTGGATTCGCTGTGTGATGAGGCCGGACCAGTGCCCTGAGGGCTGTCGGCGGCGGGCGAGTCGGCGGCGGAGCCATTGGCCATGGCATCATCCATGATTAGAGAGGATGAGTGTATCTTGGTTTGTCTGATGGATCTGCATTCAGTAGACGCGGCGTGATCCAGTTACACGAGAGTCGTGTGAGGTGACGTGAGTGCCGATGTGGTTGATGAGGGTAGGTTGTGAAAAGGCAGGCGTCTTCTTGGACTCGCCGCCCAAAAAGTCGGCTTATCTTATCAGGACCCTGTTAGGACCCTGCAGTTGACGCCCTGTTCGGCAAGTGCCCTCACAGTGAATTTGGAACCCCGTGGGGAAGCTCCAGGCCAGGGTGCTTGGAGCCCCGTCACCGTCACCATCACCATCACCTGACCTACTGCTTCGCATAAATTGTGTCATCTTCCTCGGGCTGTATATGCTACTGGCCCACCCAGACATGTGAGGAATACATGCTTCATAAACGCCTGTAGAATGTGCAAAACAGCAGAGGAGACGGATTGTACGCCGATTCAAGTTGGTGCTTGAAAGGAAGCAGCAATGGGCAGCGCGCGATTTTGGACATCTGCCCTTGAGACCTCGATACGCTCCGTTCCGATTGCCAATTGGGCAGTCTCTGTGGCAGCAACGAGACCCTCTGTCACCTTATCAACCTTCGGGCTGACAATGCAAGTCTCGCTGCACGCTGCCTGACAAGCAGGCCTATGCTCCTGGTTTAGGTACCTGTCTAGGACCCTCCTTCAGGCTGTGGGGCTATGCTCCACTTACAGCGTCGGTAGGCTAGTCTGCTTATATATGCACATTCGATCCCAAGGTTGTCGAAGCTGCACTTTCCGGAACAGCAGTCGCTGTGAAAGGTACAAGCCCTGCCGTTCGCCGCGACAGTCAAAGAAGCGAGGTTCGCGGTGCTCAGGAAGACGGCGGTGGCGTCAATGGGGCCTTTATGCGGCGGGCGCGCCCACCATATCATCTGTGGCAGATACTTGGCAATAAGTCATCGACATGGGCTATCAAGTTCCGATCGTATGCTATCAGGGCTGCCCAGAGCTCAGTCATGCTAACCTCGCACGAGGCCGTTGAAAACCAGTCGCATCGATGTTCCATGCACCCAAGACCAGCTTGCTGCCTCAGTCGACCTTGTCGACCTCCAAGATGGGCTCGTCTGTCTCGAAGTCTGCCTTCATAATCTCAACAGCAAACCCTGCGAGGTCCTCGATAGGCTGGAGGATCTGCTCCTTGAAGTACTTGTTGCCTGCCTCATCCCTGCTCCCTGCCCAGGCCCGAAGCAGCCCGGCCTGCTTGTCTCGGCCAGGAAGGCTCGCAATGTCCTGCAGCATACTCCTCGCCAGGTCGAGGATCTCCCACTCGTCCGACTGTGCCACCGGGCCGTATTTCTCAACCATGAGTGCCAGCGCCTCACACATCGCAACCTGATCCGCCTGGAGCAGGCACACCATCACCCGCTCGTCAGTGACCTCGGTCAGCGCCTTCATTGCTGACGGAGGAGCCGTGTTGGTCAGGGTCTTTGCGATCACCATAAGGCCCTTCAGCCTCCTCTCTTTGAAGGGCGCCGGGTACTTGTAGGGCGCGCAGTTGAGCGCCGCGAAGCATGCGACTGCCAGCGCGTGCGCGTAGCTCCCTGTCTCTGTGTAGTACATGATGGCATGTTCAACGGTCAGCCCCAAAGGCTCCTGCGCCCACATTCCGGCCTGGATCAGAGGCTGACACTGCCGCCACTGGTGTTTGAGCACCATAAGCCTCTCCTCGGTGGTTGTTGGGCCTTGTGACCTCTCGGGGGTCTGACAGGCGACGTAGATCTCGTCAATGCTGTCCTTGAGCTCCTGGAGCTCCTTTTTGGACGTCGGCGGGCTGATGGCGGGCCTTCGGAGCCTCTCGAGGTTTGGGACCAAGCTAAATGAGTTTAGGTGAATGACGGGTGATCTCTGGCAGACGTCGTAGACAGTCAGGTCATCTTTGCACCGTGGGCAGGTACATTCAAAGTGATACAACGCCAGGCCGAGTTGCCGGAAGAGCTTTGGTTTTGTGTAATCGATGTATGATATGTTGATCTCGTCGCCCTCCTTGATTGGCACCTCGGCCTTTAGGAATGCCTTGCGCTTGAGGAAGCTGACATTCGCGTTTGGCAGGCAGGAGTGGTTCACCATGGCCAGCGTAGGATGCAGGAAGATGCCAGCCTGCCCCGTGTCCACATCGGTCCGGTCGAACGAGTTGGTCTGGATCTTGCACAGGATATCCCGTGCGAGGTGGAGCTGCTCGTCCTCCTCTTTCCTGCCGGCATATTTCATGCCGCCATACGCTTGAAGGCTCAAGTCTTGCCAAATATCTTCTCTGGCCTTGAATTTCTGGACGTTGCCTTCCAACGCCCCGAAGGCACTCCTCAGATCCGCATCATCATCCCACCGTAGCAATACCTGGAGGACGGCGCGGACAGGGGTGGGCAACCAATCCTGGTCGACTGATTCCTTGACCTTACGAAAGCTCTTGCATTCCTGCTTGTGGATGAGGCTCCAGTGATGCTTTTGGCACGTGGAGCCACAATACGATACGAATTTGCACCCCGTGCACGCTTTTGTGGGCACATGATGTGCGAGGCAGTTGCTACAGACCGCCCTAGCAGAGGGACCGTTGGGAAGTGCTAAGGCGTGTTAGCACTTGTTGGTGGACGGGAGGCGAGGGCCGGGTTTTACCTAGGATCGGGTCTGTAAACGCTGTGATGAGCTCACCCGGCGCAAATGACTTGGTAGCAAACAGGCTACGACCGGCAGCACCTGAGCCTTTGCTCCCCCGGACTTCAACGTTCGGTAATGATGGGATGGATGATGCCATATTCACACTCTCGAATCTGCCATGTCATTTGATGGGGGGGGGGGACTGAAATTCATCGAGCCCCTGGAATCAACTCGGAGAATGGAATAGACCCCTGAGAGCACAGGCCCCTGTAGAGGATCCTGGGAGCCTGGAATTAGGTAAGCCAACCGGTGGGGATAAAAATGTCTTCTCGGTTAAGCAGCGATTCTCGTCCATGAAGACGCAGCGTCACCCTATCAACATCTGCAGCCGTCTCATGGGGCCTTTTATGCGATATGGGCACACGGGATGCCATGCCAAAGCACATTTTCCGATTCGCTAGACAAAGACCAGGTGAGCAACCATTGCATTCATGCTCTTGCTATCGAGGCTCAGGTTGTCTGTCAACATGATGAACGATATTTGAATTCTGCAATGCTCAAGAACCATACTTCACTGTGGAAACCATACCAAATCCCGCTCCCGTGGGCGCTGAAGACGAGACCTGCATGCTGTCCTCGATATCCTCACCTAGAAGCAATTGAGGTTTCGTTTGCTAACTGTTGCTCGTGCTGGAGTAGGAACCCCAAGGCTTTGCCGAGTGCTCACGAGCGCCGTGATCTAGTTATAGAATAGTCCCAGCATGTACCGTAGTACTTAATATTGATTTGTAATTTCGCGCAAGGGCTCTCAAACCCCGGGAGATTATCACGTGCAGATGATGTCCGATAAGCCTGATCGAGAGGAATCTCCCATGCGAGATGACCATGCCGGAGCAATACTTGGGGGAGGTGAATTTGTCCGAATTGAGTTCTACCAAAACATGCTGGATACCTAAGAGTTACACGTGCAAGATGTTGGTTGTGATTTCCGATTCCGATCTCAGCCCCAGGCCCGGAGCCTGCAGAAGTGAAGACGCCTAAGTGTCAGTGGGCACGAAATCAGGGTAGCGGGCACCCTTGACCTCCATCTTCTCAAGGATCCCATCGATCACGCTCATCTCCTCGTCCGTCAGGTCCACCAGCTTGGAGTTCTCGTTGACGCGCTCCGCGGTCGTGGCGCCGGGGATCGGGATGATGGTGGGCATGCCGGGCCTCTTGGACAGCGTCCGGACCCAGCCCAGGGCGAACTGACCGGGAGTGCACCCCTTCTTCCTCGCCATCTCGTTGACCTGGTGGACGAGGGTGATGTTGTGCTCGAAGTTCCCGGGCTGGAACCTCGGCATGTGACGTCTCATGTCGTCCTTGGGGATGTCCTCGGGCGACTTGATCTCGCCGGTGAGCAGACCGCGGCCCAGGGGCGAGTAGGCGACGATGGGGATGTTGTGCTTGGCGCACGTGGCGGCGATGCCGTTGGAGAGGGCCTCGGTGGCGAACAGGCTGAGCTCGATCTCGACGGCCACGACCTTTGTGATCTTGATGGCGTCGAGGAGGGTCTCGTGGCGGACCTCACTAAGCGAGATGCCGCCCAGCTTGCCCTCGTCGATGAATTTCTGCATGGCCCCGAACGTCTCCTCCATGGAGACGTTCTGGTCCCGGCGGGCGCACTCGAAGATGTCGAGCTTCTTGCGCCCGTTGAGCTGCCTGATGACCTGCGAGATGGACCTGTTGATCTCGGCCGCGGTGCCGTTGGGCTGGTGGCCGTGGGGCCCGGCCGCGCCCTTGACACTCAGAACAACCTTTTCCGCATCCTCGGGGTACTTGGCAAAGTAGCGCTCCAGGAGCACAAGGGAGTTGTACTCTGGGGGCCCGTAGAACTCTCCGCCGTTGAAGAAGTTGCAGCCGTTGCCAAGTGCGGCTTTGATAGCCTCAAAGGCCTGCTCTTCCGGGCAAGGGTTCGCGCGCCATGTAAGGCCTGGTCGGGGTGATGGTCAGCATGGCCTCGTCTTGCAGATGGCTCGGCATGCTTGTAACATACCCATGAGGCCGTAGCCAATGGGGCCGACTGCCTGCTCGTTGATCTTGATCTGGGACATTTTTGGTGGTTGTGCGGGTTGTGATGAATATGGACTTGTGCTGAGAAGCATAAAAAAAAAAGACTTTGCGACCGAGAAGGGAGTGATGTCAATGTCGGAATAGTGGCTCTTTTTGTATGGCCGTGAAGCTTGGGGATTTTACCCGCATCAATTGATCTCAGGCTATCTCCACCGCCATCATTGACGGCTGCTGCTGCTACAATCAATGTAGACTGGGTTACATAGCGGCCCGTAGCGCAATGCCTTTTCGCAGCGGGTACTGCTCATGACCTCATTCGCGTCGCGCATCCGGCGTTAAGGCGTTTGTCAGGGAGTATATTCGGAATAGGGGGTGCTTTTATTTGGTTATCTGGCTAAGTTCTCTATCTGAATCCCGAAAGCCAAGGAATTCCTTATCAATACATTCTGGGTAGTCTATGTATACCCTATATAGTTTATATACTATACTTTTTTAATAATTTACCCTTTTTTAAAAAATTAATACCCTTATTAATAGAATAAGTTTATAAAATCTAAAAATTTAAAATTATATTCTTATTTTTAATTTTAAAATATTTAAATATAATTTAAAAATTTATAAATTAAAAATTAAAAATATTAATAAAATTAAAATATATTTATAAAATTAAAAATATATATAATATTTATATATTTTTTTAATATAAAGAATTAGTTTAAATATTTTTTAATATTAAAAGTATTTTATTTAATAATTATAATATTTATAAATATAAGTATTTAATTATTTTTTTTTATTTTTTATTTTTAATATTTATATAATAAGGAATTATTAATTAATAAATTTTATTATAAATATAAATTTTAAAATATTTTTTTTTTAATATTATTATATAAATTATAATATTTTATTAAATAATAAATAAAATACTTTAATAATTTATAATATTATAAAAAATAAAAAATTTTAAATTATTTATTATATATTTTAATTTATTAATTTTTATTTTTAAAGTTTTAATTTTTTATTATAAATTATTTATTTAATATTTTTTAATTATTATTTAAATTTTTTAATATATATATTTATTATTTATAATATTATATTTATTATATATATTTTAAAATTTTATTTTTAAATTTTTTATTTTTTTTATAAATTTTTTATTTTATATTTTTAATTTTTTATATTTTATTATTAAAATAAATAATTTTAATTTATTTTAATTTTTTAATATTTTAAAAAATTAAAAAAGAATTTAATTAATTTATTAAAGAATTTTAAAATTAAAAATATTTAATAAATTTATAAAAAATCCTTTTATTAATAAAAAATATTAAATATAAAAGTTAATAATTTTATTAAAAATTTATTAATAAAAAATTTTTATTTTTTTTTAATAAAATTAAAATAAATAAAAAAATTATAAGTATTTTAAATTTAATAAAATTTATTATTTTTAAAATATTTAATATAATTATAATATTAAATTTTTAAATTTATTTTAAAATTTTAATTTTAATAAATATTATATTATTTAAATTTTTATTATTTTATTTTTAATTTAAATTTTTAATTTAATTTTTAAATTTATTTAAATTAATAAATATAAATTATTTTAATAATAAGTTTTTAAAATAATTTTATAAATAAAATAAATTTATAAATAATATTAAAAATTTTTAAATTTTAAAAGTATTATTATTTATTTTAAAATTTAAAAAAAAAAACCGATTTTTAAAAGTATTTATAATATTTTAAAAATTAAAATAAATATAAAAATATTAATTAATATTTTTTTATTTATATTTTAAAATTAATTTTAAAAAAATATATAAATTATATAATTATATAAATTAAATAATAAATAATAAATTTATAATTAATTTAAATTATATTAAAATAATTTTTTTATTATTATTTATTTTTTAAATTATTTAATAAAATTTTTATATAATAATTATTAAATTAATTTAATTATTTTAATAAATTAAATTATTAATAAATTTAATAATAATTTTTAATTTAATAAAATTTTTTATAATTTATTTTTTTATAAAAATTTTTTACTTTTTTAATTTATTATTTAATAATTTTTTATTTTTATTAATTAATATTTTTTTTAATATTTTTTTTAATAAATTTATTTTTTTTTTAATATTTTTTTAATATAATATTATTATTAATAAGGTTTAATTAAATAATTTTAATATTATAATTATTTTAATATAAAAAAAAATAATTAAAAAAAAAATTTTAAATTTTTAAATTTTAAAAATTTTTTTATAAATATAATACCTAGCTTTTTTTTTTTTTTTTTTTTTTTATTTTAATTTAAATACCTTATATTTATTATTATAATAAATTATTAATTTTAAAATAATTATATAAAAATATATTTAATAATTTTTATATATTTTTCTTAAATTATATTATTATTTTTTATTTTTAAAATTTTAATTTTAATTTAATATATTTAATAAAATATTTTATATTTTTTATTAATATTATTTATTTTTTTAATATTTATTTTTTATAATTTTTAATATAAATAAAATTAATATTAAATATATTATATTTAAAAAAATTTATTAAATATAATTTTAAATAATTTATTAAAATTATATTATATTTTATTTTTTAAATTTATAAAAAATTAAATTAATAAATAAAATAATTAATTTATTTTATAATTTTAAAAAAGTTTATATATTAAAAATTATATTTTTAATTAATTTTTTATAAAATATTATAATTTTTATATAATTAAAAAAGTATTTTTTTTTAATATTAAAAAAATAAGTAAAATATTTTTAATTATAATATATTTTAATAATTATATTTATAAAAATTAAAATATTATATATTTAAATTTAATTTTTAAATAAATTTAATAATTAATAAAAAATTTAATTTATTATAATATTAAAAATATTATTTAAAATAAAATTTTTAATAATTTTATTTAAAAAATAGCTAGTAGTTTAAAATTTATTATTATAAAATTTAAATTATATTTATAATAAAATTTTTAATTATTTATTAAAATTATTAAAATTATAAATAAAATATTATAATATTAATTTTATTATTTATATAATTTATTTAAATTAATTATTTATTTATAAATAATATATAATTATATAAAATAATTTTATTTTAAAAAGTTTTTAAATTAAAAATTATATTTTTAATAAAAATTTTAAATTTTAATTTAATAAAATAATTTTTAAATAATTTTAATTTCTTTAAAATAAATATTAAAAAAAATATATTACTTAATTTATTATTTTTTATATTATTTTTTTAAAAATAAATAATAATTTTTTTAAAAATTTATAAATAATTAATAAAATTATATTAAAATTATTTAATTTTATAAAAAATAATTTAAAAATAAAATTTATTATAATTTAATAATATAAGTAAAATAAATTAAATAATAATTATAAATTATTATATTTTTTATATTATTAAATATTAAAAATAAAATATTATAAATAATATTAAATAAATTTTTATAATTTTAAATATAAATATTTAATATAATATAAATATAAAAATTTATTAAATTAAATATATTTATAATAATTTTTAATATAAATAAATTTTAAAATATTAATAATATAAAAATATAAAATATAAAAATATAAAATATTATTTTTTATTAAAATCTTTTAAATAAATTTAAAATAAATTTTAAATAATAAAATAATTTTATTTTTTTATAATATATTATTATAATAAATTATATTTAAAATTTATAATTATTTTAAATTTTTATAATATTTATTTTATAAATACTTTTAAAATTTTAAAGATATTTCTATATATATATATTTATTTCTTAATTTTTTATTAAATAATATTCTTTATAATAAAAAATTAATATAAATAATTAAGATTTAATATTTATTTTTATTATTAAATAAGATTTTTAATTTATTTAAAATATTAAATAAAATTTAATTTATAAATAATAATTATAATAAAATATTTAAAATAATATTCTTTTATTTTAATTTATAAAAATAATTAATTTTAAATATATTTATAAATTTAAAAATATAAATAAGTTTTTTATTATTAATAAAAATTATTATTAAATTTATAATATTAAATTAAATTAATAAATTTAAAATAATTAAATAATCTATATAAAAAATTATATAATATTTTAAAAATTTAATTTATTATTTATATTTTTTAAATATTTAAATATAATTAAAAATTTTTATTTTTATTATTTAATATTTTTATTTTATATTAAATAAAATATAATTTAAATAAGTAATTATTTTAATAAAGATTTATATAAAATATTTAATAATATAATTATTTTTTAATAATTTTAAAATATTATTTTTTTTTATATAATATATTTATATTTTAATTTTAAATATAAATATATTAAAATTAATAAAAAATTAATATTTTAAATTAAAATATATAATAAATATATATTTTAAAAAATTTATTTTAATTATTTTAAATATTATTTTTTTTAATTTATTAAATAATATAAATAAAATTTAATTTAATTATTATTATTAAATTATTTTCCTTTATAACTTTTAATTAATATTAAATTAAAAAAAAATAATTTTTTAATTTTTTAAAAATTTAATTTTTATATTAAATTATAGAATATTATATTATATATAACCTACTAAATTAATAAAATATTTTAAATTTTTAAAAAATTTTAAAAATTTAAAAACTACTATAGTTTTTAATCGTTTTTTAATTATTAATAAATTAAAAAAATTAATATATTAATTAAAAATTATATTTATTAATATAATAAAAAATTTTTTTTTTAAATTTACAATAATATTTTATTAATATAATTATTTATAAACTTAAATAATATTATAAAAATAATTATTAAAAAGTTATTTATTAAAATAATAATATTATTTAAATAAGTTTTACTTTTAATATTTTTAAATAATTAATTTATTTATTATTATATATATATAAAATTATTATAATATCTTATAATTATATATTTAAAAATAAACTACTTTTTTATAATTATTATTATAAATATTTATATTAATTTAAAATAAAGATATTATTAATAAAAAAATATTATTATATTAAAAATAATTATATACTTTATATTTATTATTTTTATAAAAATATTATTTTATTATTTTATTAAATATATATTAAAAATTAATATTTTATTTAATTTATAAATATTAATAATTATTTAATTTTTTTAAATATTATTTAATATTTATTATTAAATAATAAAAATAAAAAATAAAAATAATATTAATTATTTTATATATTTAATTTTTTTAATTAATTATAATTTTATTAAAATATTATTAATTATTTTTAAATTTTTTAATATTATTAAATAAATATAATATTTTTTTAAAATTATATTTTATTAATTATTTTATAAATAAACCTTTAATTATTTTTTTTAAAAATATTTATAAATCTTTTATTATAAAAAACATTTATATTATTATTAAAAAAAAAAGTTTTTATTTATTCTTTATATTTAAACTTAAAAATATATTAATACTTATTAAAAAATATATAAAAAAATTATTTATTTATATAAATACCTTTTATAATAATTTAAATTAATTATAAAAAATAGTAAATACCACCTTAATATTTATTTTTATAAAATATATATAATATTTAAAATTTATAAAATAAAAATATTTAATAAAAAAACTATTTAAAATTTTTATTAAATAATTTTATTTATTTTGAATAATAATAAATATAAAATATATATTAATAAAAAAAATAAAAATATTAAAATTATAAATACTTAATATAAAAATTAAATTTTATATTTTATTTAAATATAATTTATATTAAATAAATAAATAAATTATAAAATATAATAAAATAATAAAATCTATTAAAATAAAAACTTTTATTTTTATTAAATATATTTATTTTTTTAATTTTATTAAAATATAAATATAATATAATTTAATATTAATATATAATTTTAAAATAATAATATTAAAACTTTTTAAATTTATAATATTTATTTTAAATAATATATTTATATAAAAATTATTAATAATAAATATTTTATAAATAAAAAAAATAATTATAAATATTTTATAATTAATATATATATTTAAAAATTATATAAATATAATTATATAATTAAATAACTTATAAATATTTATATTAATTCTATAAAATTATAATAAAAATATATATTTTTAAAATTTTAAATATAAATAATATTATTATAACTATTTTTTATTTATTATTATTTAATTATATTTAATATTATTATAAATATTTAATATTATATTATTAAAAAAATAAATAAAAAAATATAAATATATTTATAAATAAAAATTAAAATTTATTTTTAATTTTAAATTAACTTTTATTAATAATTTAATAACTTTAATATTTTTTATAATACTTAATTAAATATTAAAATTAATTAATTTTTTATTTATAAGATTCCTACTAACCTTTTTAATATATATAATATATTATTTAAATATAAGTTTTTTTATAAATTTTATAAAAATAATAATAATTTTACTATTTTTTTTATATTATAAATAATTTATTATTTTTAATTTTTTAATTATAATTTTTAAAAGTATATAAAATATATATAATTTATTAATATATTATTATTTTAAAAATATTATTAATAATAATAATATATTAATAAAAATAATATTAATATTTTAAAAAACTTAATATTTTAATATTTATATTCCTTATTATTTAAAAAAGTTTTTTTAAAAAGATAATTAAAAGTTATAAAAATAACTTTTATAAAAAACTTCTTATTAAAAAAATTTTTTAAAAAAAATTATTTATAAATAAAAATATTAAATTATTTTATATAATTAATAAATTTATTATAATATATTTATTAATATAAATTTTATTAATTTTATAAGCTTTTTTTATTAAATTAAATTTATAAATTAAAAAAGTACTTATTTTTTAATATAAAAAATAAATAAAAAATATTTAATTATTCTTATATTTATTATTAATATTATTTATTTTATTATTTATATTATATTATATATTAATTAAATAATAATTATAATTAATTATAATTATTATTTTATATTTATTTTTATTTAATTAAATAAAATAAAATTTAAAATTAATTTAAATTTTAAAATTAATTAAAATATTAAATTTAATTAATAATATAAAAATAATTAAACTATAATAAAAATAAGAATAGTATTTAAAAATATAATTATAATTATTAATATTAAAATTATATAAATAAATATTATAAATTATAAAAAATAATTAACCTATTTTTATAAATAAAAGTAGATTAATATAAATAAATAATATTTTATTTAAATAAATAATATTAATAAATTAATTTAATAATTATATTTTTATAATTATAAATTTAATTAAGAAATAATTTAAGTATTATTATTTTATTAAGTTTATTAATTTTAAATTTAATTTTTAAAATTAGTAATTTAAAAATTATAATTAATTAAATTTAAAATTATATATTATAATATTTTATATTTAAAATTATTATTTATAAAAATAAAATAATATTTTTTTTATTAATAATATCCTATAAAAAAATAATTTAATTTTAAAAATATTATTATATTTAAATAAAACCTATTGAAATAAGTTTTAAATTTAATATAAATCTTATTAATACTTTTAATTTTAAATTTTTAATAATTATTTTCCATTAATATATATATATATTATTTAAAAGTATTTTTAAAAAAATATTAAAATTAAATTTAATAAACTTTTTTTATATAATAAATATATTTTAAATATTTAAAATATTAAATAAAATAAAAAATATTAAAATATTTTATAATTTTTTTATTTAATTAAATATTAAAATTAATATATTTTTAAAAATAAAAAAAACTAATATTAAATAAATAAAATAAAACTTACTTTTTATATTTATTAATATATAATATTAATTTAATATAAATTTATAAAATTAAAATATTTTATATTATATAAATAATTATTTAAATAAAATTATAATTTTAATTATTTTAAAAATTATTTATTATTTTTATTATTAATTTTATAATATTTTTTATAATAAAAAAAATTATTTTAATATTATTTATTAATAAAAAAATTTATTAAAATTAAATTAATTATATAGAAAATAATAGGTTATTATTATTTAAAATATATTTATATAATATATAATTATATTTTAATTTAAATAAAATAATATTAATAAATATTTTAAAAAAAATTAAATTTTATATTTATTTATATATTAATATTTAAATATTAATTAATAATAAAAAAATATTAAATAAAAATAATAAATTAAGAATTAAAAAAACTATATTTTAATCTAATATTATTTAAAATTAAAATAGAAAAAACTTTTATTAAATAATTAAAAATAAAAAAAAGTTTTTTTACTTTATTATTTAATTTAACAACTATAACTTTTTATTTATAAAAACTAAATTTTATTTATTAAATAATAATTAAAATAATTATATATATTTAATATTATTATTATAAATTTTTATAATATATAATAAATTAAATAAATAATAAAATTAAAATAATTATTAAATATAAAATTTATAAAATTATATTATTATATAATAAAAAATTATTTATTAAATTATAAAATTAATATAAATATAATAATATTATTAATTTTATTAATAATTTAAATTTAGAATTTAAAATAAAAAAGTTATAAATATAATAATTAATTAAATATTTAATTCCTATATCTAAGTTAAATTATTAGAAAATATATTTAAAATAGGGGGTACTTTTATTTAATTATCTGGTTAAATTCTCTATCTGAATCCCGAGAGCCAAGGAATTTCTTATTAATGTATTCTGGGTGGCCCGTGCGTACCCTACGTGGTCCGTGCACTGTGCTTCCCTGACAGCGTTCAAGCACGTTCCAGAGCATACGACAGCATCTGTTCGCCTGAACAACACATGAGGCCGACAGTAGCACCGTTGACTGGCGGCGAATGCCTGGGCAGTAACCACAGCATCAGGCTGTCTTCTAAACTCCGGGCTCCTCGGTCTAAGCTAACAATGCCGCGTGGTCTTCGCGGCCGAGTCTCAACACCTCCATGTGCCTCCATGCTTTGCTGTGAGCGTTGCTCAAGGCAGAGGCCACGACGTGGCGTGCTCAGCGATACAAGCAGCAGCTATCTCCGGATCCTCTACAGGCTCCGAAACCCGTCCTCTCATTCAATATCCACGAGCTTCTCCTCGCCACAACCGGCATGGCCTGCCACAACCCCCGGGCTTCTCGCGTCCGTCACGTCGGCCCGGTCGTTTCCGGCTCGCGCGCCTCTCCTCTCAGGTAGGATGCACCCTTCGCCGTCATTACCGCTATCGCGACCATACTCAACCCTCGACCTCGCCGCGGCCCGGACTGGAGTCACCACTGGGATACGGCCTCTGGTCTGCTGCTGAGCATTTGCCTGTCGCCCGGTGTTGATCGCATCAGCGCACAGGTTCGTTTGGTTGGTGTCATTCCGCGGCTGCTGGATCGTCGTGTGCTGCCTTGTGTGCTGCCGGGTAGAAAGCTGCACGCCTTCGAGCCGTCTGAGCCTGGCGTCAAGGCTGGACAACCCCGGTAGCTCGCTGCCGGCGTCGCCCACCATCAGAATGTACCAGGTCGGGAAGCCCTTCAGCCCTATCTCGCGCAAGCCCTCCACGGTTGTGGGCATGCGATGCGCGTAACGGCACTGCGGGCCCCATTTGCACGTCCCATGGTAGCACCAATGACGGCAAACGGCCGTGGCAGGCTGCTTGTCTTGCCCGACGGCGGTGTGCTTGGGACAAGCGCGCCGCGGCTCATCCAAAGTGGCTTTGGTCATGTGCGGACGGAAGCGTCTCTCGTTGCTGCTACAGGCCTGAGCAGAGGTGGCCAGGCTGTGGCGGGAGGCGCTGAGCACACGCTCGCTTGAATGGCCGTGCTGTGGTGTCTTGTCGACGACACATGGCCCGGCGTTGTTGGGGTTGCCCGACGAGATAGCAAGTGACCCGTCGCTGCCAGCCTTCTCGCTGGCCTTGATCTTGGCCTCACAATTAGGCGTGGTCCTCTCGTCTTGTGTTGCCTTTGCTTTAGCCTTCCCACTGCCCGGCCAGTATGAATCCGTTGCATCATATGCACAGCTGGGAGTGGCCCGGATCTTGTCATAGTGCAACCGCACCTCAAAGGTGCTGTCTTCCTCCGCCTCGACGATTCCGAGGTTGGTCAGTCCGATGGTCTGCTTGGCGTCGAGCTCCCGGGCCACGCCCACGAGTTGCATCCATTCGGGAAGCTGGTCGGCGGCAACGAGGGGCACGATGGGCCCGGGCCTGCCGTCTCTCGTGTCTGGGCGGACAATGAAGAAGTCCAGTCTGGGCTGCATGGCTGCAACTGGTCGCAGTGATGGGTGGCATGGATTGCCCGAACGATGAAATGAATCCATGCCACAACGATGAAATGAAAGGAGTATACCTCTCAATTCGTCAGACCTAAGCTGTCCTCCTTCCGCCTGGTCATATAACAGTCGGCCGGAGGGCGATGCCACTGACTGCTTGCCAAACAAATGGCCGCAAGCTGTGTGCATCAGCTTGTGTCTGTTTCCACCATTCGCCTGCCACCCTGCCAGTGTTCAGAGCCAAACTTACAGTGTGTCTATTTGCCTATCTCTGCTCTACTCTAATCGAAATGTCAAGCCCATCGACACAGAAACCGAATTGTCTAGGGGAGTCCCTCAGCTCCTCCTCGCGTTTGATCCACCGGCCAGTCTTGCTGTCGTCTAGGTGTGCGTTCGCGTCATCCCGAGCTGCCCGGGCACCACCCAAGGCTTCCTGCCCTCCGGCTGTATGCTCGTGTTCCTCATCACTGCTGTCGCCGGCGTCGTCCAAGCCCGCCACCGGGTCCCATTCACCCGTCTCCCAGACCAGGCGAAGCTCGAGTGGTTCGTGTCCAAACAGCCTGCCTGCGATGCCCTTGACGGCATAGATGTCGGACGTCCTCGGTATCTGCGCGTGTTTCTCCACCACCTTCACGCCACCCCCTTGCTCTGACGGACAAAACCGAAATGCGACGTTGACAAGCCTCGCCTCCAGGAAGGCAGGGTTTACCTCCTTCCTCCGCACCACGACTGGCTCATCGTACAACTCGCACAGCTCCGCGTACCTCCGGTGCTGGGCTGTGACCGCTGCCTCGGCCTCGTGGCTCTCAGGCACGGATGCGAGCTGCCGGCCTATCCGGGACAGGTAAAACATCTCGGCGTTCGTGCGGTCCGTGGGCGTGACGGAGCTGAAGTTCAGGGTTTGTAGGCAGGCTAGACGCGCGACAGTGATCATGTATGCCTCCTCCGTCACGGTGGCCTTGGAACCAGCCGAGCCGGCGGCTGAGGCTGTAGTGCTCGACTTGTCGAAGCCTGGGTCTTCGTACACGGGATTGTGAGCCAGGCGGAGGGAGTTCAGGCCCGGGAACGAGTCTGGCAGCGCGTCCACGAAAGACCAACTGTTGATCTTGTTGTACGATATGTCAACGTGGGTCAGCGTGCTGCTGAAGACTGGTGTTTCCTGGGACGGGTCAGCGGTAATGGCGGAGATGTTGTTGCCCTTGAGGTGCAGGTTCTTCAGCAAGGCCAGCTGGCCGAGACAGGCGAGGTCGCTGAGCGCCGTGAAGTCATTGTATTCGAGATAGAGCGTGGTCAGCGTATGTATAGCTGTGGTGGCGCCGAAGGGTGAGATCCGGGACAGCTGGTTGGTGCTGGCGTGCAGGACTGCCAGAGACTGGAAGCAGCGAGAGATGTGGCAGATGCTTTCCCAGCCCATGAGATTCTCATCGAGCGCAAGCTCTGTCACAGAGCTAAAGGCCTCTCGCGCCTGTTCCGTGTCGAGTCCTGCGATCAGCGACTCCTGGTATCGGTTTCCGCTATCAAAGCTTAGTCGGGAGGTCTCGTCGTGCACACGGGGCGTCCCTTACTTGAGCCCAAGACGGCGCAGCGCCTTGAGCTGAGAGCACACGCCAACGATCTCCCCGAAGTCAACAACCAGGCTGCGGCTGACGTCCAGCTCGACAACCCTGGGGCAGACTTCTGTGATGGGCTGCTCGCCGGGCGCCGATGCCGACGAGACGCGCAGGCCGTCGAGGATGACGATCCTCAGCTCGCTCAGCTGGGCCTGCTGCCTGCGGATCTTGTCGAAGCCTATCTCCTCGGCGACCTTGCCCGAGATGACGACCTGCTGGCCCGACGACGACTGTGCGTGGTCCGCTGCGGCAGCTGGAGCGTACTTCTCATGAAGGGCCTGCAAGAAGGACCGCGGCTGATCTGCCGGCCTCGTGGGGCGGACAAAAGATGCGGCCTTTGGGGACTTGGAGCGGCCTGCACGGTCTATCAACACCACGTCTCAGATGTTCGCATCCGGGTGCCGAGTTCTCACATGCGAAGTATCTCACATCCTTGTGTGAGCCGTCGTGCTTGCCCCGTGATGGGTCGTCCCATTCTACGCCGAGCCAGTCCCCGGCAGTCCCGCTGACCTGGCCAACATACCGAACGGTGCAGAGCGCCCCATCATAGGAAAGGCGCTGGCCGACTGAAAATCCAGGGCCCGTAGACATGCTGAATCATTTTTGTTGTTGTGCCCCAGTCTCTCCTTCGGGAAGCCCAAGTAGCGAGCAAAAGGAGTGGTGAAATGGCTGCGGGGGTGCCCGCCTGTAAGCCAGGGGGTGGTGGGTGCTGAGTTAGGCACGTCACAGGCTTAACAGGGGCTCAGCATCCACCCTTCCTCGCCACCTGGGCACTTGACACAGAGGGTTTGACCGCAATTCTCTGCTTGTCTGCCTAAGTACTTAAGTACCTAGGTAGATACCTGGGTACTTGCTTGTGGACCAACGGACACGGTCACATTATGCTCTGATCAATTATTTGACACACTCGCATTCCTCGCGAGCCAGCTTGCAGCATTATTTACAGCTTGCTCTTGGTAGGTCCAGCGGCCTTGACCAAGGCCCGGCCATTGCTCAGGCAGACCTTCTTGCCCTCGACCTTGGTCTCGAACCGGATCTCTTCCCACCCGTCCTTGACATCCCCCGTCTTCCACACCGACGTGACCAGCTTATCTCCAGGCTTGACCGGGCTGGCAAATCTCGCCTGGAACTCCTTCAGGTTCTTGGGGTCGCTGCCCGCCGCGTGCTTGAGAAGCCCGTGGCAGGTCGAGTTGAACGAGTACAGGCCGTGGATGATCTCGCCGCCGAAGCCCATCTTCTTGCCGGGCTCCGGGGTGGCGTGCAGGGGGTTGTAGTCGCCGTTGAGGCGGTACAACAGCGCTGTCTCCTTGGTGGTCTGGTCCTCAAAGGTCAGGTCGGGCTGCTTGCCCTTTGGCGGGGGGAAGTTGACCGTGGCAGGTCCCTTGGGGCCGCCCCAGTTGCCCTGGCCCACGAAGAAGGCGCTCCCGATGGCCCGCGAGTAGATCTCGCCCGTCTGGGCGTCAACAAGATCGCTTTGGGTCTCGAGGACAGACCCCGGGCGGCCCTTGTCGTAGACACCAATCACCTTTTGGCGTATCTCAAACTTCCTGCCCTCCGAGGAGGGCGGCAGCGGCTTGAAGAACTGCAGGAGACGCTGGCCGTCAACCACCCGCGTGTAATCAAAGTCAGGCAGACCGGGGATCTTGACGGCCTTTTGCGCTGCGTAGAAGTCAATGACCTCCTGGGTGGAACCCTTGAATGCTGACATGGCGGTTAGTCCTGCTACCAACGGAAGGCCCTGGGAGGCCCGGGTGAGGCGGACTCACGCAGTATGACAGGGTAGCTTGGGAAGACGGTGAAGTCGGGGTGCAGTTCGAAGAGGAAGTGAAGCTCATCGGCCGTGCACCCAATGCTGTTGGCAAAGAGAAGAGCGTCCCGCTTCAGCCATTGTACTGGCAGGGCTGGATACTCGAAACCGACGCCGGGGCCGCTCATCGTGAAGTCAGTGGGGACGGTGTGGGGTGTATGGGTGTGAAGGTGTGATGGTGATGGTGTTGGTGTTGGTGTTGGTCTGATGACGGTAAGACAGATCCCAGGTTTTGTTGTGCTTTGAAGTCGAGGTATGAGGAGAGCAGCCTGTCTACCCGAGCTGCAACCATCCACAGAGATGCCGAGGTCCGGCGGTTTCCCCTGGCACTTCGGGTGTGGGGTTCGACCGTTGGAGTTTCACTCCCCAGGATCTGACGAGATGGGCTGTCTGCCAATGGACTCGACTACTTCCATACAGACGGATCAGTTCAGAACTGCGGCTCGCCCGCGATACGTCCGCATATGTTCAGCATCGATCTGGTTGGTTCATTGTCATTGAGCTTGACACGGCCAGCCACAGATCTATAAACTGCCATCCGTCTACAGCCCCGTCCCGAATCTGGGGTTCGCGAAATGCCGACCCGTGGTCCATACTGCTTGCTGTACCGAGTACTGCCCGGCGCCGGGGGTGCACGTGTCAGTGTCAATTGACGATGCCACATCTCAAGCCGCGAGTCCTCGCACCAAGTCCCATGAGAATAGTATTGTGTGAGCATCAGACACACAGCGGTTACCGGATCTCAAGATGCACCAGCTCCTGAACTGGCGATTCATCGATTCATCAAGTGTCCATTCAACCCTTCCTCGACAAGTCTCCAATTGGCCCCCGCATTTCGAGTCCTAGTCGTTGCCTCTTGCAGCTGCTCGGCCGATTCGGTTCCGACTCGGCAACCCCACTTCGCGATGCACCGACCCGCAGAAAAGTTTCGAGGTCGTCGCCAAGTCGAAGGTGCATTCAACACCTCAACTTTGCACTCAGGTCACCGTCACATAGCCTCCCCGCCCTCGCCTTCCCTCTCTTGCGTCTCAGCCGCCACTACCATGGCTGCAGAACGTCCTAAAGAGGGTGGCAAATCCGTCGGCAGAGGGAAGGTCAATCGGCACAACGCTTCGAAATCGGAAACCACACCGCCCGAGAACCTCGACGTACCTAACCGCTCAGGGTCAAAGCTGCCCAGGCCTTTGGGCCCGAAATCCCGTCGGATACTCGCCCAAGAGACCTCAAATCTGATACGAAAGCGCAATAAGCTTGACAGGGCGCTGCTTAAGCAGACCTTCCGACCCCTCGACCAGCTCGATGCTGCCGACTGGCTGCCCCGTGAGGAGCTCCTGAGACAATGCGAGCGGATGGTGAGCATAGAGAGGGACTATATGAGGAACACGACCAAAGAGCTAGGCAATAGGACGGCATTCTACAATCAGGATCCTTCCAAGGAGCGGGCACTTGATGCCGACTTCATCCGTAACCAGCTCTGGAAGTTCAAAAGGCATCTTGGGCCATACCTGGCTGCTGCGGAGGAGGCACATGGCGAGGACGAAGAAGATGCCTCGTCTTCTGGCTCTACTTCTACTTCGGATACGAGTAAGAAGGAGGCGGAGATAGCGCAGGGCAGGACCTACGACTCTGGTCCCTCTCAGCCAGCCGCAGGAAACGCCGCAGACGGTTCAGCGGACCATGGTGATCCTTCCGTGGGCCTGGATGGCGCTTTCGATGAAATCGGGGATTCCAGAAAGAGGAAGATAGATGAATTGGGCGATGGAAAGAAGCCACGGAAGAA
This sequence comes from Diaporthe destruens, assembly GCA_036986855.1. Lineage (NCBI taxonomy): Eukaryota > Fungi > Ascomycota > Sordariomycetes > Diaporthales > Diaporthaceae > Diaporthe > Diaporthe destruens. Next base: position 5,431,616 of record BTXE01000002.1, on the reverse strand, counting down.
GGCGAGGAAGGAGCAGCCGTCTGGCAGCTCACAGTCGACCGCCCCCCAAAGCCATTGTGCCCAGGCCGGCCCGCCTACAAGGTCCAAGGAGATGGAGAGCTCACTCGCACAAATCTATACCAGCATGTCTCAGACAAAATCATCTCAGGCCAGTATCAATGGTGCCATCAACACGGAAATCAAAGAGAAACCAGTCAAAACCACACCAAGGGACGTGATTGCGAATGTCGAGCGAAAGCCACCGAACCCGTCAGCCAGCAGCAGCAGCAGCAGCAGCAACAGCATCAGCGACGGAGCCGTGAGGCCGTTCTATCAGCGTCATGCTAAGGCCATGATCCGACCCGACTTCGACGACCTAGTCTATGATCGGCCACCCCGCCGACGTGGGCCCAAATCGAAGCAGAAGCATAGAGCTTACCTTGTCTCTGGCGCCCTGCCTGTTCCCCATCTTCCGAGCCCAAGGCCAAAGAAGCCCAAGGCACGAAGTGTGTCGACAGATGGACCTTAGAGGGGAACGAGAAGTCAGTCCGGCGCGAAGACTCGCAGAGTTGAGCTCCAATCCGGAGGAGCCTGTGGGACTGATGCTCTCGAGACTAGACGGAGGCGATACCCGAGGCGGTTCAGGAAGCAGCGGCCAGAGGGTTAATAAATCCCCCCACGTCAAGGAATCGGGCCGACACCCGTCTTTGAACATGACTCGGGAGGGTGCAGCTGAGACCAGAGACCAGCATTGTGGCCCACGAGAGGTTGGTAACAATCGATTCCAACCCGCTTGTTTCGTTGCGCCAACGTGTCTTAGTTATTCAGCTGCGGTCTGCCTCTTGGTTTCTCATCTTGCTGGAAGTAAAGTGATAATGTACAAAGAACGGGTGGGTCTGCGTGGTGCGGACTGGATGGGGACACGAAATGCCAGCATCTGGGGGGCAGTACACGAGTGAGGCGTGCGACTGGTATAGACCACGCCTTGTCTGAATTCGCATTGCGAGGAGTTGTGGCTAATAAGGGATGACAACTGCATATTTTTGGAGTCACAGCATTTGCTGGAATTCTATCGTCGGCTTACCTACAGCAGAGAGTGACCTCTTGCGCATGTGGGTAATGTGAGCTAACCGGGTCTGGTGTCACAGATCTGAACGGTGGCTCGAGAGCTGGCCCCGGGCAATACAACACTTGGGTAGAGCCCAAGATACGGACGGTGTCCTTGAGTTGGACGGTGACAACTTAGTTGTGACACATAAGACTTGTTCAGGGTGTCCAACGGGTCTGCCTAGACTCAACCGCCTCAACGCCACCAACCTCCTGTGCCTGATGACACCCTCCCAGACAAGAGTGCCCAGTGACGAAGACCGAACGATCCTGCAAGGCTGTGCTCACCTCCGTGTCAGACACCGTCAGGTCGAAGCTGTTTCGAAAGGTGCAAGACCCGCGTCGATTGTGCCCAGTACAGCACATGGCTAGGTGACCACCTGGTCATCCAGTCCGAGGCCAGCCGGTTGACAGAGCGACCATTCCGCCTTCTGTCTGACCTACATACATGGACGTAGACATGCACAGATGGCGCTCGAATATCCAGGCACAAATGGCGCAGGCGTACGCCCGCATAGACATCCACGGACGCAGGGATCCAGACATCCATGCCAAGCTGGATGATGTGCAGCGAATCAAGGCAAACCAACACCATGACAACCGCCCAATGATGGGACGGCGCGCCCCAGCCGCCCGGCCGCGGGACGCCCTTTCGGGAAATCCCATCGAGGCCGGTCACACGCCCGGCAGCGATGCACCCGGCAGCTCCCACCTACCGCCAGGAGCGAGCTTCTCTAAAAGTTCACCACCAGGTAGGCTACCTGCACGACCGTAGTATCTCTGCCAGATGCTCTCTCCGCATGGCTGTCCACGTCGCACTACGGGTTCCACAACAGACGACAATTAGACCAACCCATTCTGAGCATTCCCTCCCCAGCCCATTCCCTCGCGGTGTTTGAAGGGGTTGAAGATTAACAAGGCCTGGGCAAAATCCGGCAAAACGTCCCCACAAGACCAAATGCATGGACGGAGGGGGGAGGGGGAAAGCTAGCTGAACACCACCCACGCCTGACCGAAACCCCCATCCCACACACCTAAGCTTCGAGCCCTCCTTCCCGCGGGGCCAAGTGTGGTTTGGTGAGCTGATAGTTAATCATCACTATCGCCTAATGGCCAATCCCCGGCCGGGGCGCGTCCAGGCGCCATTCTGGGCCGCCCGGCGCCCAGGGTTATCGAGCGCCGAGGAGGGCTTCTCCCGCGCCGGCCGAGGTCTTGGAGGAGACGGAGGATGGGGGTCTCTGGCTGGAAGTTGGGGGTTCGCCGAGCCGGTCGGTCCAGTAGATGCATTGGAAGAGTCAGTCACTGCGGAGCATTCGGCTTGACTTCGCAGCACTATGCATTAACGAGGCACGCTTTGTGCTGTTTGCCTGACTTTCTACGTGCTCCCATGCGGGTCTGGCCTTGCCCGAGGCGACCACACCCACCCTCACACCATCCATCCGTCCATCTGTCCACCCATCCATCCGTACGGCTGGAGAGCTAGCCAGCACATACGTACTTTCTTGCACACGGCTGGGAGGTGTGGTGCATGCGTGTGGGTGTGAGTGGGTGGCGTGGGTGGCATGTGCCAGGTGTGTGGATGCGTGTGCGTGTACTTACGTGCGTGTGAGGGAGGGGAGAAGGCTCAGGAGGCGGGCGGGCCGCACAAGATCGTCCAAGGCTATCGCCTGCTTGCTGCAGAAACCTGGGCTTGAGATGCTGTGCGACCTCGTGGGATGGAGGATGGCTCCCCCTCACGCCCTGGTTGCAGTTTTATCTAATCGAATCCGGTATGAAGGAGCAAGAGGTTCTGGGGTAGGGTATTTAAACTCCTCTTCATCGTCTCTCGTCCACAAAGGTTCTCATCCTCCACAACTCTTGCTTCAAGAATACAACCCATCCAACAACTCCAGACCAAACAAGCCAACCCCCCATACACACTCAACAATCATCATGTCTCCCTGGTGAGTCCCTCCCCACGTGGTTTGCCGTGTCATCCACCAGACCTCGTACCACCGGTTCATGCGGTACCGCTCCGGTCGGCATATACCGCCTACACCTCGTGGTCTTTCCGCAAGCCTTTGCTGACCTCATGTCCCTCTACCCAGCGCCTGCACCAACTGCTGCTCCAGCTCCTGCGCTGGCACCGGCTGCTCTTGCGGCTCTTGCAAGGTGAGAGATCACCTCTCAGCCTCATCAACCTCTTTCCAGCCACGTGAACCTTTCGCTTCTTGACAAATGCCGGTGCTGACATGCGGACCGTAGCACTAAATGACCATTCGTCATGACAACCTGAAATCACATTGATATTCGGCTTCGGCATCCACACGCTCATTTTCGCACCCCGGGTTGCTAGTTTGCTCTTATGAAGTGGTCAGTTTAGTACAGGAAAATCGAGAGACACGTGAACCAGCCGGGCGGGTTAGCGGGACAGGTCGATGATTCACTGCTTTCTTGCGTGGAAATCACAGCCATCGTCACCGTCGCCAGCTCTTGTACCTTAGCTTTAGGTAGTAACAGTCCGCCTCGTAGGCGAGGTTCGACAAAGAATTCAACGCTCTCATTAGATGATTGGCCTAAAACACGCCGTTGGGTATCGCATCGTCTAGCTGTGCCGTCTCGTGTTAGCCCCCATGCCAACAGAGCCTCTCGTCGCATCGGAGTGGTACGGAATTGGGGGCTTACTCTAACAAAACCTAGTCCCATCACAAATCGCAAATCACAATCTGATTCCACCAACGAACATGCAATTATTGAGGTTAACGCCCCGTAGTCGAGAAGAGTCGAACAGGGTCCTGGTCTGGTCCTGGTCAGGTTATTCCATTCCGCCTCTGCGGAGTAACACAAACAGTCCCCCCACAAGTCATCGAATCTGCTAGCTCACGCCCACTTGCCAAGAAGGGCCATCAAACCACCGCCCAGACACATGCACCCAAAGGCCGAGAGGGTCGTGCCGATGCTACTCTTACGCATCTCCGTGTTGAACATGAACTCGTGGGCCATGAGCTCGACCAGTCCGGTGTAAATCAAGATGCCGGCGGAAATCGAGTCAAAAACACCATTGACGGTCAGGGTCGTCAGGCTGCCGGGCTTCAGGGTCTGCCTTACACCAAGGCCGCAGGCAATAGCGATCGGGGTTGAGAGCGCGTACGCGGTGCCGAGGACATAGGGCAGCCACCCCTTGCCCTCGGGCCATTGGGCGACAGCCAGCCGGGAGCCGAGACCGAGTCCCTCGAAGGACTGATGGAAGACGAGGACGATGTACAGGACGGTGAACTCATCCCCGGCCACGGCGAGCGTGAGGCCGATGAAGATACTATGGAAGATGACGCCGAACTCGAGGATGAACAAGGCCGTCATCTGCGCGGCAAAAGACTCGGGGTCGATGTGTTCTCGCTTGTGGCCGAGGTGGTCCTCGCCTCCGGGCGGGTAGGTGACCTCGTTCGTGAAGCCGGAATGCGGGTTGTCGGCTGAGGCCGCGGCCGTGCTGCTGGGAACCCGGCCGCTCCCGCTCTCCTCATCGCCTCCTTTCTTAAAGGACGAAGACGTGAATTCCATCGGTTGATCATGGCTATGGCCGAAATTGATGTTCCATTCGAACCTGCTCGCAAGCAGCTCGATGAAAAACATGGAGAAGACGGTCCTTTGAAGGGGTGTTAGCCACACGAAACGTGACTGGCCAAAGGTTTCAAGGAGATGACATGTGATTCATGGGCAAGGGCTGCTGGGGACGTGTCTGAAAAGCCACAAAGTGAAGCTCGAACGTTTCAAGGCAAGAGCCAAGGGGCAGAGGGGGGAAAGGGGTTGGGAAGCTACTCACATGAGAGCAATACCCTCGGCCCAGGAGTAATCCCTCATGGCGGAGTCCTCAGGGAAGCATTCCGACCCAAGGGCCTCGTTGGCGGGGGCGAGGAGGTGGATGAATGCCGTGGCTATGATGACGCCGGAGCCAAAGTACTTTGCGATGAAGAAGGCCATCTTGGGGACCCGCATTCGCTTGGACCTAGCAAGCGCGATGGGGACAACGGCGCCCAGGAGACTGCCGATGAGAATGACAAAGATGGAGCTGATGCGAAGGCCCAAGCTGCCATTGTACTCGTTGCCGGAGTCTACAGTTGCCGAAGGTCAGCACGTTCCGGCCACGCCTGTTTGGTAGGACGACGCAGGAGGCCGAAGGTCTTTACAACCTGGGCGGCATGTGGGGAGGGGTGAACGAACCGCACTCAACGGTTACACTGCTACCCGTGTCTTCGGCAGACATGGTGCGCGGGCTGAACGGGACTTGTCTTGTGGGGCACAACGAAAGTAAGGTCCGGGTGGTGTCGACGGGTACGCTAAAAACGAGGTTGATGGCGAGGAAGGAGAAGAAATAGGCTCGAGCGACTGGGCAAGGCTGAGTCAAGTCGGGTGTGAGAGGAAGGATGGATGACAGAGCGTCTGAGAGCAAACCGCCGAGAAAAAGAGGTGGTCCAGAGGCTTTATCGATTCGTAGAGGGTAGGAGACGAATAAATGTGTAAACCAGAGGGGAAGAGGAGGCAGAGGGTGGGCCGTCAAGTTTTGTGCGGACTAGATATTCGCTGGCGAGCCATGGGCGCGAGCACATCTGATGGGCCCGAGCTAACTTGACCATCAAGGTTCGTGAATCTACACAGTACAGAACGGGGGGGGGGCTTGATGTGAAGAATGATGGGATACGGAGTGGGCCTCTGGTGGGCTGCATGAAAGTGATCCTCGATGCTGACCACAGTAAGGTACTTAGCTTCACTAGTATTGACACAGCAAGACCGAAAGTCCGATCGCTCCAAACTCAGATACCTACCCTGGTAGGCACACTAGCAGAGTAGAATGGGGCTAGTAGTGATCCAACCAGGAACCTCTTTTTGCTAGAGCCAGCTCTTCTTATAGACTGGGAATTTCTCTTTGCCCAAGCAACACAACCTTCAACACACCTTCAACTTGTTCTCACCTGCGTTGGTTTCGCAGAGGGGTATGCGCTACCGAACTGCTAGAGCCGCGAGAGACCCAACCGCATGCGTCAGATTAGCCTTTGAGGCTTGCGTGATTGGGCGCCGGGGGTCCCTTGTGAGCGCCGAACAATGGGGCCGTGTCGAACCTCATTGGGATTCATGACCGGCCGAGTGATGTCCAAGACGAAGCAGGGGTGATGATGGGACACCATGATGGGTGTCCCATGCCCAGATGTCACCACCCTTCAACCCGCCTCTCGTCTCTCGCCTCATACCCCTCCCCCACACACACGCGCGCACACACATTCAGAGAAACATCCCACGACCGGTCAATTATATCTATTTGGCCGTGCTCTCAGAACAGATTCACGAGGACAAAGAAAATTCATGCTGGCCGATAGGCGACGCTGGGATGGACCATGAAATGTAGGATTTTGAAAATTCACGACATGCACAGCGGATAAGTTACATACACTAAGTAGCTTCTCATCTCGTGCGCGGCTTCCATATCTGATAGCCAACTTCTGTATTTTCCATTTTAAGTTTTGATGCATTACGAACCACGTCGGGAGATCTCCGACATTTTTATCTCGCCTCTCGGTTCAAAGTCCCGGAACAGCTCTTTGAGCGCTCCCGATAGTTTGTAGAATCTAGGTTTGTCAGAGTACATCGCCTTTTTCCCCCCAAGCAGAGACTAGAGCCGTATCGGGGACCGAGATGCAAAGTTACTTTGAGCCCCAGGCCAAACCCCACCGCCACACATCACCTTGGAAATGCTTGGTGAGCTTGTCAGGTCAGTACCGACCGGGCAGCTCTGACCGCAACAGTTTCGAGGGGCCGGAGGAACCGAGTCTTGACTGCGAGACATCCATCGTATGACCGGCCAAGCAGTCGCGTATTCTGCAGCCAAGCTGGACTGTGGGGTCATGTCCCCAGGCGAGCGCAGAAGTGATTAAAGAACGAGAAAGGGTGCCCAGGTGGACATGGCAGTGCAGGAGGGCACAGTGGGCAGTGAAACCCTTGGCCGTCGTCGAAGACTTTGCCAAAAGACACAGGTCAGAATCAGCGATCGACAGCGTCCCCCACGCCGACAGGCATGCGCTTTTCGAGAGCTCCAGTCTCGCGCCAATGATCTCGTGGGCATGGGTTCCGGCGCCTCCATCTTATTTCCTGTCTTATTACATGCGGTATAGTGAGAGACTGTCCAGCCATTCCACGCGGAGGGCCGATGGAGAGGATAAAAAAGCAAGCTCCCAGCCTAGCCCGTGAGGCATTTAGCCAGCGCAGGCGGGCGGCGCGAAGCATGGAGTGGTCTCTAAGTCTCCGTGGCCACAAGGGAACCTTTGTGGAAGATCACAGGATCGAGTGAGGTCTAGCGCGAGTCCCTTGATGGCAGAGGTGGGCCCGAGTGGGCTGCCATCCGATTTGAAAGTTCCAGTCAAGAAAAGCCCAATGGTATGCGGGTACGTAGGTACCTAGCCACGCAGCCACGCCCGCGCTAGGGTGGGGCCGGTGACCCGAGCCCGTCTGCTGGGACCAGCCTTGGCTTACCTAAGCCGGCCTCATTCACCTTCGAACTCAAACACCACAACTGAGACGGTGCTCTCATCCGTTGACTGCGGGCATAACGACCGCTCGGCTAAAATACGATAACTATCAATTCTACAATTGATTATATCCAGCAGTATATAAGCCCAGCCCTCAATTGACCGGACTGTCACAACAGCCTTCCAACTTCACCACCTTCAACCAGCCATAAATTTCTTCCTTCAACAACCACATGGCATCATCTAGAGCATTCACAGTCAATATCAAGTTTATTTAGGTGTACCGATTTCTTCCTCTTGAGCTTACTGCTATGCGGTTAAATGGCAATATGATTGTCTTAACACGAGTTGGCTACAGTCGGTATAAGCACTGACGAGCTTCAGGCCCAATGTGTGCATTATAACGAAAGGCCACTCACTATACGAAAGAGCGCTCCCTCGCCGCTCACGTCGATTCCAAACACAATGGAGTTACGTGGCCTTGCCTTGAGCCCGGGTGTGGCCTGGTTTTCGCATCAAGGAATGCTCGTACGAGACACGCCAAGACCGCACACTACGGAGTCAGATGGACCTGCCATGTGTGTGGCAACGTCTATGGTAGAAAAGACAACTTTGAGAAACATGTCGATTCCAAACACAACGGGGCTACGTGGCCTTGCCTTGTGTCAGGGTGTGGCCTCTCCTATACCGATCCATCTGCCCTCCTCAACCACTTCCACTCTATACATGAGGGACTGACATGGACCTGCGAAGTCGCCGGGTGTGGCAAGTACTACGCAGAAAAGTCTTCCCTTGACAAGCATGTCCGGTCTGAACACGAGGGATTCAGATGGTCATGCTGTGTTGTTGGGTGTGACAAGGTCTTTTCGCAACGGGATGGCCTCAGACTGCATGTCCGCTCTATACACGAGGGATTCAGATGGTCATGCCACGTTACTAGGTGCGACAGCTCCTACGTCTGCAGATCTAGCCTCATCAACCACCTCATGTCCTTACACGGGTCACCTGAAGAAAAAGCGGAGCTTGCCAGGCAGAAGCATGAACGCAGAAACGCATTGGCAGGGAAAGAGGCACGCGGGATCTGCAGTGCCACCATGTCCTGCCCAGACCCAGCAGCCAAGGGTTCATTCTGCTGTCACCGCCATGAGAAGGCCATCGACATTATTAACAGTACCATCGAAGAAAAGAAAGCTAAAGGGACACTATCAGAATCTTCTATCAAGAGTCCCGGCGAGTTCAACCTCCTCATCTACTAATGCTATTCCTACTTACTATACTAAATATAATTAGTATTATATAATATATATAGTTTTACTTCTATTCCGTATATATTTAAAGATATATATAATACTTTTATATTAAGTATTTAAAACCTAGTATTTAAAAAAAATATTATATTAAAATAATAATTAAAATATTATAAATATTTATAACTTTAACTTTATAATATATAAATAAAGTTAAAAAGTATTATTTTAATAATAATATTAATCGTAAATATAAATAGCCTGCGGGCTAGTTGTTATAAAAAAAGTTATTTAGTAAAACTAAGTTTTAAAATAATTATTATATAAATAAATCCCGTGATAAAAAAGTCTTAGTTAAAAAACTTAGCTATCAGGGCCATGGGCTGATCGCCAGCAGGACTAACCAGTAGGTCCGTGCGTACTGTTTATCTTATCAGCCCAAATGGCCTCCATAACTTTCTCGACAAGGAATCGTAGCTCTGCTACCTTCCTCTTTTCTTTTCCTTAGGTAATCGTAGTTTTAAATTAACAATTTTTCATAAATAATTTAAGCCTTTTTTACTATCGGTTATAAGGACCGTTTTATTAGCCTTATATATATATATATATATATATTATAATAAATTTATAATTAAATAAACTTATATAATTTTATATTATAATTTTTATTTAAATATATAATTATTAATTTTAAAAAATAATTAAAATAAAAAAATAATTTATAATATTCTATTTTTAAAATTTTTATAATAAAACTTTAAAACTTTTTAAAAAAAAATTTAAAAATAATTTATTAAAAAATAAAAAAAAAGTATAATAAACTTATTTTTTTTTAAATTTATATTCTTATTATTACTAATAAATAATTTTTTTTAATATAAAAAAATATAATAAAAATAAAAGAAAAAAAGTATTTAAAATTCTTTTATAAAAAAATTATAAAAATATATATAAAACTATAAAAAACTTTATATATAAACTTTAAATTAAAGAAAAAATAAGTAATTAAATAAAAAAATAAGTAATTAAATAAAAAAATAATTATATAATATAAAAGAAAAATATATTATGGTTAAAGCTTTATATAATATATATAATAAATTATATTTAAATATTAAAAAGAGGGTTAGGAGGAGAAGAAGGTAAGTAGAAGGAGGATAGAGGAGTATAAAAGAGGAAGTAAGAGTAGGAAGAAGGAAGTAGGAGGAGGGAAGAGAGAGGAGGGGGGAGGGAGGAGTAGGAAAGAGGTATAGGAAGTAGAAAATAGGAAGTAGGAGGAGGGAGGGAGGAGGAAGGAGTAAAAAAAAAAAAAAAAAAGATAATTAAGTAATTATATTAATAAAATAAAATTAAAATTTTAATTATAAATTTATATTATTATAAGTCTTATATAAATAAGTAGTAATATAATTATTTTAATATAAGTTAATTAAAATATAAGTACGAATGACTTTAAGGCCTAATGTGTGTATTATATCTCGAAGGCCACTGTGCGGAAGGTGTATGGTCGTGCCTTAACTACCTGGGGCAAACGCCACACCAGAACATTACAGCTCTCCAGGATCCTAGGATTAATTCTGAGACGATCTTGTAGGAGTGGTCATTTTCCGGTTGCGATCTTTCAGCGTTAAGGACTCTGTACTATCTCTCAGGCATTGAGGAATCAATGTGTTACCAGAGTTATTCTGCTACAAATCGGAGGTTGTTTTCCGGCTTGCTTTCCCGGACGTCACAGGCTTGAAGGCGCATACAAGCCGTGCAGATACTGTTATGTTGATGGACATCTGCCGAGAGACGACTGGTTTGAACTTGGTTGATAAAGTCAGAGGTCATCCATGGGCTTGCTTTTTCTGGACGTCACGCTTAAAGCTGCATTTAAGTTGGGCAGATGCTGCTTATGTTGGTGGAGATTGCTGGGAAATGGCAGGTTGAACTTGATTGCTAAGTAGAGTTGAACCTGATACAAAGAGAGATTTCATTATGCACCTCTTTTACATCGACAGCCGCTGTCAGGGAAAAACGAAGCAGACACCCCCCCTTTATTAAATTCGGGTACTCGCACATACTACTATAAAAACCGCTATTCTTACACACATACTTATATAATATCTATACTACTTTTTTACTCTTTTTATTTTATATTTATAATTTTTATATATATATTATTATTTTAATTTTTATTATTAAAATAATAATAATAATAATAATAATAATAATAATAATAATAATAATAATAATAATAATAATAATAATAATAATAATAATAATAATAATAATAATAATAATAATAATAATAATAATAATAATAATAATAATAATAATAATAATAATAATAATAATAATAATAATAATAATAATAATAATAATAATAATAATAATAATAATAATAATAATAATAATAATAATAATAATAATAATAATAATAATAATAATAATAATAATAATAATAATAATAATAATAATAATAATAATAATAATAATAATAATAATAATAAAAAATATAAAAAATATATTAAATTTTAAAAATAATATTTAATATATATATATTTAATAAAAAGTAGACTAATTATTTTAAAAAGTTTAAAAGGATAAAAAAACTTTATTTATACTGTGTAGGTATAAGTGTGTGAAGATAGCGGTTTTTATGGTGGCACGTGCGAGCAGCCGAATTTAACTGGGGGGGGGGTCTTACTTCGTTTTTCCCTGACAGCGTGCGTAGTGCACTATGTAGAAGTAACGCCGCGGCTCAACGACAAACCTTCAAACGTTGCATTGCCCAGGTGCGGCCCAGTCCCACGGAGACGGTAAAGAGGCTTTCGGGGCTTGGCAGAGCAATTCCCCTGATAACCTGCCAAGAAAGTCACCTCGACAAGTGTCAGTCTGCAGGAGACGCCCCTCGGCTTGTCTCCACGCTCCAAGACCCATCAATATCCGAGGGCTTGGAGAGCTTCTTTACGCACCTAACAACATGCCTCTAGGCACGTGGCCAATGTCTCAGATCTTGGGATCCAGCCGTCTGGGTTACTAATCCCCAGGAACGGACCGGACGCGCTCGACGAACTCGCAGTTGGCGGCCCGAGACCTGAGACAAAGAAACCCTCGCCGGCTAGGGACAAACAGACAGACGAACCCGTCGCAGTGGTCGCCGTTGAGGTCTGTCTGGTGGCTAGTCTGCACCGGCCGAAACTGCGGGACCAGGCAAGGGTCCAAACCGTGCGGTCATCGCGAACTCCTCTACTACAACACCGCCGAACCTATGAAAAAACCGTTTAATGTTACATAAGCGTCCTTGCGGCTTGCCTATATAAGTAGTTTGGTTAATCTATCTACAGGAAGTTCTTCTGTAAACTCACTATCCCGTAGGATTCTACTCCCCAGGAATTTAAGAGGTTATCATGTGAGAGGATCACCTATTAGAGCTTCGCCTCATGAGGTGTTCCCTCAAGAGGCGATCCCATGGGAAATTATCTTCTACGACGTTATAGGAAGTTAGAACACACTCTAGGGTAGGCTGCGTAGGGGGATATCCGAGCAGAGCTTGTTGACGCATGGATGCGAAATAGAAGTCCTCCGCGGACTTCAAATGAGAGATAGGAACCCACCATCTCAATCCAATGACGAGAGGTCAGGCCCGCCCAGAGATGCCCTCATTTGGTGATCGCACTGCGCTTTTTGTGCATGGGTCCTGTCTCGTGCATGGATGCTGCGTCCTACCGAGCTCGAAAGGTAAAGGTACGGCGGACACGCCAGTAGCGTTAATTTTGGACATGACTGTGTTCCATGTTCAGAACAGAGCGGGTTCGGTGGTGGGGTGTTGGGGGGGGGGGGGGAGCGCCTGGAAAGACCAGGCTGCTGTAGATGGACTGACGAGTAAAGGCCGCAGTCTGGTGAGCATCACCGGCACACCACTGAAGCCACCACCCAAACCTAGCACGGCGGATTAATATACAAACTCACCGACGCTGCCTCAGATTATGAGTTTTGGCAAGATGAACTCCAGACATGCCACGTACATAATGAAATGACAAGCGTTTACTTGGCAAGAAATTGCCCAGTTCCAGCATTTGATCATTGCTGCCTCAATGGTGCTCCGACCGTTGAAAGCCCTCAACGTACAAGCATGCAGTTGACTGGTCAGAAACTACTCCAATGGACAGCATTGACCCGATTCATGCGTGATGGAGCTCGGTTCGTATTCCACCTGAGATCGTACCGTAGCGACGACCAACTGTGGCATGCAGCCAAGCTGACACCAACGGGTTATGCACGGGGAGACGCCAGGCCAGGAGTCCCACAGATATTGGGCACGAGATTTACTGAGCCCTGCGGATTCCCAATGCTCGCCTTGAAAAAAAATGTGACCGTCTCGCAAAATTTTTGTAAGCTGTCATAATACCGCCGAGCAAACTTTGAAGCTCGAACGCCGGATGGCCACATGGAGGAGGTCCAACGGCGTTACGCCTCTACATCCAGATGATCATGTATGGTGAAGTTCCCCACTTAGAGGCTCATGGCGCTGGTTTAACTTTTATTGATCGCTTTCTGCGTCCAGAGAAGCCTTTATCGGGTGACCGACCCCCACGGGCCTACAAGGGAGCATGTTTTGTCGTTCCACCTGTGTGCATGGGCTGCGAGAATCCTGCGAAATTAAGCCAGACTGCCCCGGTTCCCACAACGTATTGACAGGATCAAGGACGCAGGGGGAGTACCTTGTGAGGTGCCTACTGGCAAGCACGAAGGCACAAGCTGTCACTTATGGGGTGCCGATAGCCATTTTCTCCCCGAGTGTCCGAGTCCCAGGACAGAACTCGACAACGGCTGGTTTCAAGGAGCGAACGACCGCATCTCATATTTTCGACACGACGGAGAAGCCCTGAAGAAGATCTGATAAGCCTGTTCAAGACCGTCCTGGCCGCCAAAACATTCATGCGGCTCCTACCAAAGTGGCCGCCGCCGCTACCCCCTTGCTGGGCTACATGTTGAGCAGCCACCACCCTAGGTACGAGTCGACCACGCCTAGGGCAGGACCCGAATGATCACCCAGGAATGCCCATCGGTTCCGCGCGGCATGATAACGTGTCCAAACCGCCCAGGAAGAAGAATGGGACAGGCCGTGGGGCGAACGTCTTGAGATGGAAACTGAACAGTCGCGGAGGCGTTGAAAGCCCGTGGCGAGCCGGTCGCCATCCTTTAACAAGCCCTGCAAAGGTGAGATTGTCAAGAACCCCCAGCACCACCGGATGGCATGCGTTTCACCAGGACATCGTGGACAGCGAGAGACGGAAGGCGTGACTACAGTCGTGCGTTGTGGCTAGTGGACCTTGAATGACGAGGAGGAGCCAAGTTGAGTCTACACCTCTCTCAATTTCGTGCCGCTCGCGAAACCTAGCAAGGCCTTCAGTGGGCTTCAGGGCAAATGTCGCCGGCGTGCTGTATTCCCCGAGGGTTGCTGTTCGGTGGTGGCACGGGTCGAGCGTACTGGGCGATCTGGCACAAAACACGGACCCTTCATAATTCGGAGGTTTGACCGGGTAATGATACCAAGCTGCTGCCGAGGTCGACGATAGAAGGACGTCACGTCAGGATGGGGTTGACGGGCTGAGAGAGGACGAGGTGCCAGACGCATGACTGGCCAGGCGCTCGGGCCATATATGGGTCTTTGCGCTAGGAACCCCTACAACCCTACTGGCAAACAGCCCAGGCTCAGGCCCAGCCCGGTCAGTCATCTTTGTTCTGTATGTACTTCCTAGGTGGACGTCGCCTCAGCCTCATGATTCAACAGCTGGGCGGTGTCAATGCCAGCACTTCCACAAAGGCTCAAGTACTCGTCCTCAGCCTCGCCGGGGCAGGCGCACTACAATCCATCCTCTCCCCTCCGAGTTGTGGGGTTGCTCCAACTGCCATTGGATGGGCAAGCGGGAGGCCCCCCCCCGTACCTAGTGCGGCGACCTGAGTACCTACCTGCCTGGGTGCGCAACAGGCCTGGCCTGCTGCCCATTGCCGCAGGCGCCCCCAGGGCTAGCCGTGTGAGAGGCCAGAGGCGGGAGGCGACCATCGAGCTCCTGCAACGCAGAACCTCCGCGCATCAGAGCCTCATCCCAATCCTCATGGCCCATTGGGTGCATGGTTCGATCTAACTTGATGCCGCCTCCTGCTCCCACTCTCCCTTCCCATCACCAGATCCCCACCTCCCCATGGCTTACCTGACCGGCGCGGCGGGCGCCCTCATGCCACAGCCTCACGCCGCCCCCGAGCCCTTTTACAGCCAGGCTGTCTTCCGTGCGCTCGACGATGACCCCTCCAGGACCTCCAGGAGCGCGACGCCGGCCGCCACTGCCTTCAAACCACCTGCGCCCCTCTCCGAGTCTGCGACTGCACCTGCCACCGCAGCTGCACCTGCCGCCGCGACTGCGACTGCGACTGCGCCTGCACCACCTGCATCTCGCAACGGTGACAGCCACTCGTCCACATCCTCCTGGCCCCGCTCCAATGGCGCCCGCATGTCGCCCATCAACCCTTCTGAGGTCGAGATGGCCCAAGGCCTCATCCAGATGAGGTCAGGCCTTGTGCCCACCGCCCTGACTCCTCCGGCCCGCTATGCGCCGCCACATGCGCCTGCACACTCACGGCCCTATGAGACCCAAGGTGTCAACGGCCACAAGCCTTACCTTCCAGCAACCCACGACGACATCCGTCTGCTCCACCCACCATCACCTTTACCCTTACCATCACCAGTCGCGGCCCCAGCCCCGGCCCCAGCCCCGGCCCCAGCCCCGGCCCCAGCGTCCGCAGCAGCAGCCCCAGCGCCCGCACTTGATGACCACCCGACCGTATCAACGTCATCAGATGAACTGGCTGGCCGGCATTCTGATGACTTCTCATTCGGTGACAAGAGTGACACCACCATCACCGACCCTCAAGTAGACCGCCCTGAGGAACTCTTTGGTTTGCCGCAACCGGCCGGCCCCGCCTTCACCCCAGGCTACGAGCCTTCTCATGAGACGTTTTCGACGGCCTCGGCACATCCAGCAAGCACGAACGGCCCAGATCCACATGGCTTTGGCGACACTCACGTGGAAGGGTCCACCCTGAGTCCTCCAATGTTGCAGGCTCCTGCCGCGCCACCAGAGGTCCCCAGGCCGGGCACCCAGCCACCAGGGAGCAGGCCGTATGATCCATCAGCGCCCATCCTATCATCCTCAATACCACCCGTGCATACTGGGCGCTGCCGCTGTCGAGCCGTGCCTCAAGCATTCTTGTCGGCGCTGGATCGTGGGGATTCCTCTGATGTCGGGGCCTTGGCGAAGCTATATGGCGCGTGCCGGGACGACCTGTGTGCTCTGCACCTGAATTGTTATGCGCAACTCATCACCAGTGCCTTCGAGGCAGCACGTCCGGCGAGCCCCATGGCTTTCACGCCCCAGCCGACCGTCGAGAGGACCCCGCAGATGGGACAGCCCTTCTTCAGCTTCGAGGAGACCGGTTCCGGCACCAGGTGGACAGCTGTACCCCGGAGGAGACGTGCGACGTCGATCCCGGGCATCGAGGAGATTGAGCTTGACTTGCCCCCAAAGAGGCGGCGGTTGGAACCGGAGGGGGACATCCCAAGGTCTAAGGCGCAATCACCTCCAGCACAGACTGAGTTCTGGAGCGACCCACAGGCGCATTCCAGCGACTGTCGGCCTCAGCCCGACGTTGCGTACAATGAGCAATTTAGGCACAAGGTTCTGATGGAGTTGGAACACGAATTCACCGACCTTAAGGAGGACGACTGGTCTCGTGGTGAGACGACCAACAGATACATCCACGCCATACTTTCAAGATGCAAGCACCCAAATACGGACGTCCGGAAGGGTCCCATCGATGCCGGCTTTCTGAATTCACAGGAGGCTTCTACGATCTTGGAAAGGGGGGCGGAACGGCTTCCGATCATCACCACGGGTCAGCAACAGTTCAAATGGGCAGGCAGCGAACGCCCAATAGCACAAATCTTCAAACGCATGGAAGATTTAAGCAGACAGGTCTCTGTACAAATACCTTCCCATAATTTTGACCTGCCGTCGTACGAGACGAAGAGTTTAAACGCGATCCGGGAGCGCTTCCTCCGGGGCCAAGTGTCGCGGGACCCGTGGAACATTCTTGATCTTCGGAGCCCCCTTCCACCTTCGATCCTGCCGTCTTTCCTAACTGGCGAGAACTGCCAGCTGCTTCCCCGAATCCGCGACGCCCTGTTGGAGGGCCACTGCGCCGAGAGGATCAAGGCAAGCCGAGAGGAATGGAACGAGTGGACCGAGCTGCTAGAGTGGGTACTCATGTCAGAGGGCGGCCACAATACAGCCCCACACATGGACAGCCATGGCTGGTCGACGTGGATCACGATTCAGGAGGGCAACTTTGGTTTCGGCTGGCTCGCGAGACCAACCGATGAGGAACAGGAGGACTGGATGAACGCCCCGTTAAGCTACACGGGGGGCAACTGGCGGTTTGTGATCCTCAAGCCGGGCCAGACAGTGTTCTTCCCATCCGGGACCGTGCACTTTGTCTTCAGATTACATGCAGAACAGACCCTGGCGCTGGGCGGCCATCTCCTG
The DNA here is from genome assembly GCA_036986855.1 of Diaporthe destruens. NCBI lineage: Eukaryota > Fungi > Ascomycota > Sordariomycetes > Diaporthales > Diaporthaceae > Diaporthe > Diaporthe destruens. The sequence goes on along the minus strand of BTXE01000002.1, from coordinate 5,414,198 downwards.
CAGTGGACCGCGCTGGAACGTTGGGTGCAGATCATTCTCTGGCAGCTGAAGAACCCAAACATCACAAACGAGGACTTGGGGACGGCGCCACTGAAATACATCCGCAGCGCGAGGAAGCTTGTAGAGCACCGCATGGCTAACTGGCGTGTAACGACCATGGGCGGCATGCCCACGGTCACTCGGTTCCTGGCGCTCGCAACGGTAAGTCCCTGGCCCCTCTTCTCAACATGCGTTCCTCCATGGAGATCAACCTGTGTGGATGATTTCGCTGACAGAGCCGGCTGTAGGAGGTGGAGAGGTGGTACCACCAGAAGAAGAAAAAGAAGCGGGCTAGGTAGCGTGGGGAGCAGGACCGGACTGTTCACACAGCGTCGATGGTATGTCACCACAGGCCTCACTGGCCCCAGCACTTTCGATTCTCCCTTGGAGCTGTTTCTGTCAACGTTTCAAAGACGAAAAGAGGGAGGTAGATCCAAAAAGGCATTATTTGATTTTCCAGTATGGCGTTTCAGTGGAATGGTCTCAGGGCCGCTCTCGTTTCTGACCCCCAGCCCCCCCCCCCCCCAACGCGTTCCACCTCTCCACTAGCACGGGAGATATTGTGGACGGATGAACTGGGGATTGTCTGTCAGGATAGAAGAGAGGATGGCAAGGACACAGCTTTCATGTCTCGAACCGGTCGGGTTGGAAGACAGGGCTATTTGGTTTCTATTTCCCCTCTGCTTGATACTCAGTTCCCGGACCCTGTTCACACCATCCATACATACATGTGCTGCTGACGGCGAGTCACGTCCCCTACACTCACCTGAAAACATCCATACATCATCATGACCATGAGCATTCTCACGTAGATGGGTGGATGGCTTGTCGATTTCCCTTGGGGATTTTCAAACTGGGTGGTGCCTGCAATACGCAGGGTGGGCCAAGCGGGTGAAGGTCGGCCTGTCGCGAGTTTCGGTACAGAGGGGCCACACGTATTATCGGAACCACGGCATCGGGAGGTGTACTTTAATGTCTAGCTATCACCCGCCATCAATGGAAATGAAACGCGGCTCTATCTTCATCGTTGTCTTCTCTTTTCCCATCTCGGTTGACACAGACAATCGGTAATCGGTCCAATACCGCCTACCCGACCCACGAAAATCACGAGTAACAAGAGCTCCGTGTGGAGGTCAGGGTGTTCCACGGACGGAAGCTCGCGTTGTGTGCGCCATCAGTGGCCCAAGGTAAGAAACGCCGCAATGTGATGTGCTTCTCAGTCAGTATGACACCATGTCTATCAAATACACGCGCCGGCCAATGTTGAACGCCTGAGACCCCCGCTCACCCCGAATGAGGGGGCGCTTTATTTTGTGTCTGGGTTGATGCAGTGGTGACTAATTCGAGAGAGAAAAAAAAACCCTTTCATCGTCAAAAAAGAAATCGACAAAACGTCGCCCCCAAAGCAAAACCATCCGACTCAGTCGCCGTTGTTGACACCGTTGCCCTTGCCGGTCTCGGCAACCGCCTTCTCCAGCGCGTTGATGACATCGGCCCTCAGGTCCTCGGCGTCCTCGACACCGCAGCTGAGGCGAACCAGGTCGTCGAAGACACCCACGGCCTCACGCTGGTCCTTGGGGATGCCTGCGTGGGTCATGCTGGAGGGCACCTCGCACAGGCTCTCGACGCCGCCCAGCGACTCTGCCAGGGTGAAGACGCGGGTGAGCTGGCAGAAGCGCTCTGCGGCGGCGTGGCCGCCCCGGATGCGGAAGCTCAGCATGCCGCCGCCCATGCCGTCGCGGTGCTGCTTCTTGGCGATGGCGCGGTGTGGGTGGGAGTCCAGGCCGGGGTAGTTGACGGCGATGACCTGTGGGTGGGCCTCGAGGGCGGCGGCCACGGCGGTGGCGTTCTTGGTGGCCTCCCGGGCGCGCAGGTGCAGGGTCTTCATGCCGCGGTGGGCCAGCCAGCAGTCAAAGGCAGAGGGGACGGCGCCGATGGCGTTCTGCAGGAAGGACAGGCGGGTGCGCAGGTCGTCGCTGTTGAAGGCGGCGACGCCCATGACGACGTCGGAGTGGCCGTTGATGTACTTTGTGACGCTGTGGACGACGATGTCGGCGCCGTGGTCGAGGGGGTTCTGGACGTAGGGGCTCATGAAGGTGTTGTCGACGACGACCATGATGCCGTGGGCGTGGGCGGCAGTGGCGACCTTGCGGATGTCGACGAGGCGCAGGGTGGGGTTGGAGGGGCTCTCGATCCAGACCAGCTTGGTGGCCTCGGTGATGTGCTCGCTGATGTCGACCTCGATGGCCGGGGTGAAGGTGACCTTGACGCCGTGGGCCTTGGCGACCTGGGTGAAGTAGCGGTGGGTGCCGCCGTAGACGTCCGAGACGGAGATGACGTGGGAGCCGGCGGCCAGGCTCTGCAGGATGTTGGCGGTGGCGGCGCTGCCGGAGGAGTAGGCGAGGGCATACTTGGCGTGCTCGACGGCGGCGACGGCGGTCTCGAGGTTGGTCCGGTTAGGATTGCTGCTCCGGCTGTACTCGTACTCGCCGACGGGCTTGCCCACGGCGTTCTGGGCAAAGGTGGTGGAGAGGGAGATGGACTCGATGACGGCGCCGGTGGCAGGGTCATGGGGAGACCCGGCGTGGACGGCGAGAGTGCCGAAGCCCTGGACCGGCGAGGGGGCACGGGGCGGGGTCTCTATCGGCTGATCGTGGGCATCGCCGGTGCCGTTGGCGTGGCCGTTGAGGACGGGGACGGTCATGACTGCGGCGGTGCGGTGGGGGCTGGACCGGGACTGCTGAAGCCGGGGCGTAGAACCTCAAAGAGATGAGACGGAAGATGATGGTTGCTGGGAGCAGCAGAGTCAGGAAGGGGGGGGGGGGAATGAGGCGGAAGGGGGATGTTTGTTGTGAAGTTACACACACTGATGATACACACCAAGCGTTTATATATATATATATATATATACCTAAATACTTGGGTATACACCATGCGTATATGGTCGGCGGAATCGACTGACCAGCGGCAGAGAGTCACAAAAGATATGGCGGTGATGACGAGAGAGGATCCGCCAGGGGCGATGGCGCCATCGAAGACAAAAAGGGCACACTGATTGACTGACTAATTGGGCGCGCTGTTAGCAGGGCCTTTCTGGCAGTTTCGCCCGCTGACAGATGGGAATGCGGGACGAGCGGGTGGTGGTGGTGGTCTCGTCTCAATCTGGCTTATACTATCACAGCAGCTTGTAGAGATGCATTGGCGGTGAAATCTTTTCCACGTCGTGGTCATCACCATACGCTGCCAGGTACCTTCCCGCAGGCCTAGGCACCTAGCCTACATAGAGCAGGTAGGTAGGTAGGTAGTTGGCTAGTGTGCTGAAGTAGGTAGGTACCTACCCACGGGGCCGATGTAAGCCGCTCGGGAGTGGAGCAGATACGGAGCATGCTGGGTCAACAGACGGGAAGGAACATTGAAGCATGCAGCATGCAGCCAGCAGCATGCAGCCAGCAGCATGCAGCAGGTGCTGCTAGTAGTAGCCAGGGGCATAGGGCGTAGGCGCGAACTGGCTGACTGGGTTGGCAGTTGGGGGTGGGTGCTGCCACTGCACCCCCGGTACCCGAGTCAACCAGGTGGTACGAGCCTCCGAAAAGTGTCTGTTGGGTTACCTAATCGGTACTCTTCAAGTGTGCCACGAACCCACACAAGTTGACGCACCCACCCCGGTTTCTCCACAGCGCACATGGCCTGCGGAGTCGGCAGCACTGGAATCATCCCGACTTCCGACTCGTCCCTTAGGGGTCGTCCCTCGTCGCTCGTCCCCAGTCCCTTCCAGAGAACAGGTCCTGCGCATGGGCCATGCCATGTTTCCGAAGTTCGCAAACACATGACCGTCGTTGGCATAGTCCTGCCACCACGGACCAGGCGCGAGTGGTATGCCTGCCCCCCGCCCGAGGAAACTTCTCAGCCACACCTCGGTTCGACATCCCGTTGAGACGCCAGGGCCATTCTGGCTGTTTCGCCTGATACGGCCCCCGCGAGGCTGATTTGGCCGTGTATCACCACATCGAAACCCCCCAGATGGTATGCACCGCCAGAACAAGCTATCTCGGCCCCGTGCCGAGCTCGTCGGTCCGGCGCGAGGCTGCGCTAGATCCTGGCCTGCCGCCCCGGATCTGCGTTGCCCTGGTTGCCAGCCTGCCAGCCTGCCAGCCTGCCAGCCCGCGCAATGCACAAGTTTAGTTGGCTTGCACCAACAGTAAGCTTTCCGGAGATGCAGATCTGCGCTGTTTGCCTCTCTGCCTCCCTGGCGAATCAACGCCGACCAGGGACACGAGGCCGTGCACGTAGCTGGGCGGCTGGAGACAAAGTGCCCCCCCGTGTGAAACCTGCCAGATCCAACCCGGCAAGGTTGGCTGGGGCCAGACTTCACCACCACCCCCCCCCTGGCAGCTTCATCCCGTTCGTCCACTGTGGATATCTGCGACGGCCTGTCATCGGACGCATGCGTCACGACGGTTCAGACCCGTCGGCTGCCTGTGTCTCAGCCGGGCTCTGAGCACACTACCGTGTTGCCAAGCACCGCCATCCGAAGGCTGTCTGGAATCGAGAAATCGAGTACGCGCGCCCGGTAGGCGCAGCCGTGGCAGTGTGCGACGTTAGTTTGTTATGAGACTTCATGAACAGCCCAGCTTCTTTGGGCCTGGGCTTCAGTGTACTCGAGAGCACCGTCAACGGGTCCGGGAACACCGACTCTCTTCCGGATCGACCAAGGCCGAGCATGAGCCAATCGGGCCCTTCCAGTAGCCCGAATCATAACAGCCCCATGTCGCCCGCACCCCCTTGAGTCCCGCAATTCACGTCCAAGGTTGCTTGTCTGTCACTCGCAGGCTTCAGCAACACTCGATACATACATAACAAGGCAGGCAAGCATATGTAATCCCAGCAAGGGACACACGCTCGAACCTCCCCACCCCCGCCGGTGCGCCTGACGAGATCCAGGCCAAGCAGACAGATCTAGTCGATCTATCTCCGCGCCCACGACTCCACCGCCCCCAAATCTTAATACCTACCCACGCCTCCAGCCCGGACTGCCGAGCGTAGACACGTCCTCTGTCCCGACATCCTCCTCCATCGAGACATTGCCCCGGGCCTACTGCCTTCTTTCCCTGGCCCGAACCCACCGAGACTGGGCGGCAATTACGAGCACGGACCCGACCACACCGGCCCGATCCCCCTTTCGCGTCTCGAGAGGTCTGTCACAAGCTACAGCGGCCCCGCGATGAGCCTGCTGCCTCGGTAGCAAGGACGCAGATAGCCTTTGGCCAAGATCTTGCCTGCTCCCAGAGACGAGAACGGACAGCATAACCTCATCCTGAGACGTCCCGATGCCTCCAAGAAGGTCCCATAAGAAGAGTCGAGCCGGCTGTCGCCGATGCAAGGCGCGAAAGATAAAGGTCCAGCTCCCACGCCCCTTATTTGCCCCCTTGCGCCCTTGCCGACCCCGCGTCCCCTTGCTGGCCTTGCCACGTACGTATGCAATATCCTCGCGGCTGACAGGACCTGTTGCAGTGCGATGAGGTTCATCCACGCTGTGGCAACTGCGTCAAGCATGGCGTGCCCTGCGACTTCGAGAACCCCGACGTCGCCCAGGAGCTCCACGCCCTCCTGGCCGGTCCCACGACCTCCCCGGGCTCCAGCGGCCAGGCTGCTTCGATAGATGACCTCCTCTCGGACACCTCAATGTCTCGCCCGGCAGGCTTTGTTCCTGCCACCCCACACTCCTCGGCCTTCTCTGTCCCGCTATACCGTCAACCACCCCAACCGCTGCCCGGGTCACAACCCATCGGCCGCCTGACCGAGCTCCGCCTGATGCACCAGTACACAAACCACACCTACAAGACGCTCGCCATCACCTCTCCGGAGCTCGCACAGATGTGGGGCGTCGCCATCCCGAACCTCGCCTTTGCTGGGTCTGCGCACCTGGTCGATGCTATCCTGGCCGTGTCGGCGCTGCACATGAGGAGCCTGTGCCCGAACGACACCGAACTGGTCCGCGCCGGCCACGCATACATGGCGTCGTGCCTGAACAACTATAGCAATAGCTTAAAGAACGGCATCAACGCCGACAATGCCGCAACGCTGTTCCTCACCTCCACCCTTATCGCCTTTCAGAGCACCGCGACGCGCATATTCACCAAGGACGAGTCTCCGTTCGCCTTGATGAACGGGGGAGGCTATGAAGGAAGGGATATCGGGGCATCTGGAAGCGTGTATCAGCCACCGCTGACTTGGTTTCACTCCTTTCAGGGCGTAAAGACAGTCGTGGCGGCTTCATGGGCATGGCTGAAGCAGAACGACATCATACTCGCAATCATCGACTCCCAACCGGTGCTGAACTTGAATTTTAGCCGAGCGACAGAGGGTTTTTTTGGCCACTTGCTTGACGATCTGGACGAGGAAATCGCGGCGCTTGGCCCTTCTGCACCGGTGACCCCCGCGCAGGATCCGAATGGTGGCAATGAGCCCATGGACCTCGCGACGAGCACGCGGCAAGCATACCAACACGCAGTGGCGACCTTGAACTGGGCACATAGTAAGCCGGGCAAGGGGGCGCTCGCGTTCCCGGCTACTGTCTCGAAACGATTTGTCGAGCTCATTGAGGAGAGGCGACCGCGTGCTCTCGCGATACTGGCATCCTTCTTTGCCCTGCTGAAAGTACTCGACAACATCTGGTGGCTGCAGGGAATGTCCAGGAGGGAGGTCTTGGGGATCGTGTCACTTTTCAACTCTGACTATTTCGGACCGGACATCGAGCGCAAGTGGTGGCCGCATCTCGAGTGGGCAGTCCGCCTGGCGCTTTACGACACGGGTAGCAGTGGCCACACCCACATACCCATCGACATGTGGGGTCCGGGCTGGGCTGAAGAGCAGCCGAGCGAGCTCACATTCACGAGCCACATCGAGATGCTGAGCGAGCTGGTCAATCCAAGCTCGCCTATTCCCGCGCCGCCGAGCGACACGTGAGCTGACACCTCCTTCCCCCGCCACCTCGAGCGTCTCTGTGAATTCGTGTTTCACGTTGAAGAAAGAGGTCAATTGACGCGTGCTCTTGTGTTTCCCAAAGGTCCAGGCACAGGGGTTGCGAGCCGTCTACATGGAACTCGACCTTTCCGCTCCTGCCTTCTGATTCACCAATGCATGCTTTTGCAGCTTATGCACGGGGATGATGATGGTGCTAATTCGAGGTGTTCCTCATCAGAAGTAGGCGAGCCGCATTCCCGCCAAAGGAGCACGCACCAAGACAGAGCGACGGAGCCGGTCCCGACAATCCCAGGACGACGAGGAGGAAGCTTGACCAGGTCTACCGTCCCGGGACTGGTTATATTGCCAGCGAGGCAAGCGACTCTGGCTGAATGAGTGTTCTCCTGGATTCACAATCGGCAACAATACCCGCAAGCAAACGGCGCCCAACAAGAAAGACGCTCCGCGGCTGTGGAGGTGAGAGGCGAGGTGGCCACTCAGCCGGGCCGGCCCCTCCCCTCCCTTTTTCACCATCCAGGAAGGACGACAAAGGACAAGACTCGAGGCTTCAAAAGGCCACGAGACTTGGATATGAGCAGGGCCCGCGTCGCGTGATCATGCCCCGGATCATGAGCGGGAGCGGCTTAGACCGCCATGGTTCGGTATGACGGTTTCCTGGCTACCTACTTACCTAGGTAGTCTAGAATGCGGTACATGCAAGCGAGGCGGCCTTGATGAAGCGATGACTCCAGCTGCCAGGCGGGCACGACAAACACAAAAAACATGGCAATCAGTTGCCAGAAGTCATATTCAACGTTGTTCAGGCCGTCAGGAAACGGCCACAACAGGGGCGGGTGAAGCCCCAGTACACATAGTGTATATCACGTATTATAGAATAGGCGGGCCTGGGCGTCATCTACGAGTCCCAGGCCGGAAGCCAGGTGTGAATGTACTCTCAGCCAAAATGGACCTGTAACAGTGCCGTGAGTGAAACCGCCAACGCCATACACCGTCGATGCAAAACTGCCCGCACGCGGAAGCGACTTTGTTCCTGCTGTGAAGCTCGCTCACTTCCTCCGCTTGCTGGGCCCTTCGTCTTCCACCGAGCTATCGCTCTCGTCCTCCTCCGCCGGCTCGTCACCACGGCTTCTCTTCAGGCCCTTCATCTTCCTCGTCTGCAGGGCACTCAAGTCCACCTTGCCCATGTGGACGCGGCCGAGCTTGTCGCCCATCGAGTCGACCGTGACGTTCTTCTTTGTCTTCTCCTCGCCCTTTTTGGTACGCCGCATGGCCTCCTTGAGCATGGCCTCTTCCGGCTCCCTCATGCGACCCACGCGGAAGTCCATTCGGGGGCCCATCTCCTCTACCTGTATTTTTGGGAAAGGGCATGTCAGTATTTATGTGTACCGGAGGGACGGGTAACATGCCGCAACGGAGAAGAAGAGGAACAGGAGAAGAAAGAAAAAAGAAACAAAAGACAATTGAAAATGCTGACCTCAACTCGCGGTAGGCGCTGCCCGCTCCGCTTCGTCTGGATAAGGTACGAGCGTAGGTGTATTGCAGGCTTGCTAACGGACCCATCGCCCAGGGCGGTGTTGGTGGAGGCCTCGGCCTCGTCGGCGGAGACGACGACGACGTACTGCAGGCCCTCGACGTCGACCTTGTCGGAACCAGGACCCCTTTCACCGGCGAAGAAGTCGGTGAGCATGCTCTTGGCCATGGTGAACTCGTCCGGGACGGTGCTCTCGAAGGCGGGGCCTGCGAAGACGAGCATGGGCCTCAGGCCGACGGCAGGCTTCTTGCCGCGGAACTGGGCGAGCCGGCGGAAGGAGTCGGCGTCGAGTCCCAGCTCCAGCATGTCGAGGACGCGGTGGCCGAATGTGCGCACGAGGGTCAGGCAGTGGGGCCGCTTCTTGGAGGAGCTGCCGAAGACCAGCAGGGAGGCGTCGTTCTTCTCGGAGAAGAACTCGAGCGAGGTCGCGTCCTCGAAGGGGTGGACGGGGTTCTTCTTGGTGAACTTCTTGGCCAGGGGCTGGCGGAGCGAGTACAGGTCCGCGAGGGCATCCTGCGTCACCTGCGAGCACGTCGTCCCGCGCAGGAACAGGCACGTCTTGGGGTTCTCCTTCTCCTTGGGGGCACGCTTTTCGAGGGCGCGCTTGGAGCGGGCGTTACGGGGTTTTCTGGGAGGCGGTTACTTGTCAGGGGTGTTCTAGGTGTCCAAGGGTTCTGAGATTCTCTGTGCTCACATTTGTCGCAGCATATTTCCGATTGGCCAGTTGTAGACTGGATGTTTGCGAATTAATCGTAGTTGATCTCAACCGGGACTCGAAGGGTGGTCGGTTGTCTCGCAATTTTTTGGCGGGACTGGGCTTATCGATTAGATTAGATGTGGGCGGAATACCCGGTCTAGATGCCATCCCTGTCTTGCACGCAAAGCAGTCTCAGACGTCTCGGTAGGTTCTGCATATTCTCTCGCTTATTACTATCAAAATGCGGCAGTGGCTTGCGTTGAGCCCATCTGTCTTGCAACAACTTTCCTGAGAAGCTCTCACATAACTACCTCATGAACAGGACAAACTCTGCTAGCAGGAATTCGTCTAGGATAGACTTGTATGCTGTTACTAGGGGATGAGCTCCTGAGAGACCGAAGGGCTATGGAATAGAGAACGGATTTACAGGGTGTAAAACGGAGGGTACAGTACTGTGATGGCCGCATCGGGCTGGGTGGCTGAGGTAGGCGACCGGGCGTACGGGCCACCTGCAGCCTCTAAGGCCCTAAGCTCTTATAGATTTAAAACTATCATAGGCTTCCTTCTTCCCTTCCTTTTTTTTTTAAATAGACTAAGTATTATTTAAAATTTAAGAATTTTAAATAAAATTTGAAAGTTTTATTTTTTATATTTTTTATAATAAATATTATTAATTATTAATTATTTAATTATTTAATTAAAAAATAAAATAGTAAAAAAAAGTAAAATAGTAAAAAAAAGTAGGAGAGTAAGAAAAGGTAGGATAGTAAAAGAGGGTAGGATAGTAAGAGAGGGTAGGATAGTAGGAAAAGGTAGGATTAAAGTTATAATAAATATAAAAATATAAAAAATATAAATATAATATAAATATAAATATATAAAAATATAAAATATAAAATATAAATATAAATATAATATTTATATTTATATATTATATTTTTATATATATATATAAAATATATATATAAATATTATATATTTTATATATATATATAAAATATAAATATAAATATAAATATAGTATTTTATATATATATAAATATAAAATACAAAATATAAAATACAGTTATAACTTTAGGTAGGATAGTAAAAAAAAAATAGGTAATATGTTTTTTTTAAGGAAGGGCGGGGGGCTAACGGCTATATTATGTGTAGTAGTAATAATGTTGTAGGGTAGGACAAGAAAGACTCAACTTAACCATCCGACCGGGCACGTCACATCCGAGGCCAATGGCATGTTAGGGATAAGTGCTGAAGAGACCCGCCCGGCGATTTCTTTCTGTGGTCCAGGGCGTGGGCAATATAGGGTCTTCCCCTAATTCTCGTCATAGCGTGATTTTTAAAGTATTAGTAATAGGTCCCTAGTTAAATTCTAGCTAATCGAATAGTATTTTCATACTTTATAATTAATATATATAAATAAAAGTAATATTAATTTATATAATAAAAATATATATATATTATAATTATTAAATTATAATATTATATTTTAATATAACCTTTATTTATTATAATTATTATTTTTAATTATTTTAATATATTTTTAAAAAATTTAATTAATATATTAATTAGAATAGTTTTTTAAATAGAAATTATTACTTTTTATAAAATATTATTTTTTAATTAAGAATCTGGTTAATTATTAATTTATTTTTTTATTTAAATTTAAATATATTTAATAAAATTTAAATTAAATAAATAAATAAGTTATTTAATAATATATATATTTAATATAATAGTTTAAAATTTAAATTATATAGTTATTATAATATATACTAGGGTATTATTTTATTAAATAATATAAATATTAGTAAAAGCTTTAAATTTTTAAAAGAATGGAAAAATTTTTTTATAGTATATTTTAAAATTAATTTTTCCTTATTTTTTTTTTAAATTAACCTTAAACTTTTCCTATTTTTAATAAAATAAATTTAAAATATCTAACTATTAAGTTTTTAATAAGTATTAATAAATTTATAAATATATTTATTAATTATTAATATAATAAATTATTAATATAAAATAATTTTATTAAATTATATTTTATTAATAAATATTTAATTAATTTAATTATTAGGTAAAAAATATTATTAATATAAGGTAAATTTAAATTAAATTTAATATATTTTTAAAGATAAAAGTATATAAATTAATTAAACTTAATATTAAAAATTAATAATAAATATTATAAATTATAATATTTAAATAAAATATAATAAAAGGTTTAGGTAATTATTTATTAATTAATAATATATTATAATTTATTTAAAGTTTTTTAATATATTAAATATAAAGAAACTTTATTTAATAATATTATTTAAATAAATATAAAAATACTTATAAAATTATAAAATTAATTTAATTATAAAAATATATTATATTTATTAATAAATAAAATATAATTTTTAAATAATATATTAAAAAAGTATATAAAAAATTATTAAAGAGTATAAATTTAGTTTTTTTTTTAATAATATTAATAGTTTAAGAATAATATTTAAGCTATTAAGTAATTTTATTAATTAAAGGGTTAGGTATAAGGTAATTAAAAGTTTAAAAAATATAAAAAAGTATTTTAAAATTATTATTATTATAAAAAATAAAGGGATTTAATTAATTAAATAAGTTTAAATAAATAATATTAATAAAATACTATAGGTAATAAAAGTTTTAAAAAAAATTATTAATAGTTAATTTAATAAAGTTAATTTAATTATAAATATATATAAAAAAAAGTTTATTAAATATTTATAATATTTAATATTTAATAATTAAAAAATATTAATATAATATTTTTATAAAAAAAATTTATATATTAAATATAAATTTAAAATTAATTTAAAGTATTAATTTAAAATTAATATAAAATTAAAATTAAAGTTAGTATAAACTTAATTATTAAAGTAAACTTATTTTTTTTTAAAAAAAATTATTATTAAAAAGCTTTTTAATATTATTATTATTATTATTATTAAAAATAATATTATTAATAAGAATATTAAAAAAATTCTTATTATTTTAAATAAATTAAATAGTAATAAGTAAAGGAATAATAAGGAAAATAATAAAGTTTTAATAAATTATTTTTATAAATATAAGGGTAAAAAGGTTAATAATATATAATTAGGGTAGAGTATATATTATAATAAATAGTTTAATAAATTAAAATAAAAGTATTAAAAAATAATTAAATAAAATTTAAAAATTTTAAAAAATTTAAAAAGTTTAAAAAGTTTAATATATTAAATATATTTAAATAAAGTAGAAAATAATATTTATTATTATTATTAAATTATAGCTTATTTATAAATAAAAAATATATTAATAAAAAAATTATTAATTTAAATATTTAAATTAAATAATTAATTTTTAAATTAAAAATTAAAGGATATATATATTAAAACTTAAAAATTTTTATTTATTATAAATTTAATATAATTAAATTTATTAAAATAATATTATTATATTAAAAATTTTTAATAAAAAAATTTAATATAATAATAATAAAATAATAATAATAATAAAATTAAAAATTAAAGTATTATTAATTTAAATCTTTTTAAAATAATTTTAAAATAATAAAAAAAGAATATTTTATTTTTTCCCTTATTTTTTATTAATTTCCTCCTATAAAGTTCTTATAATACTTATCATTATAATTTTTAACCGACTTAAATACGCTATTTATTTATAAATAATAACTTTTAATAAATAAAAGTTATTATTATATAGTTTAATAAGTTAAATTAATTTTATAATTAAAGTTAATAGTTAATAATAGGTATAATAAATAATAAATTATTAAGGTAATTTAATAAGTAATTAATTATAATTTAAAATATATAAAATAAAAGAAATATTTAAAATTAAGTAATTTTTTAGTTAATATTTATTTTAAATAAAAAAAAATATAAATAAAATAATTTAAAAATAAATAATAAATTTATTAAATTAAAATATATAAAATTATTATAATAATAATATTAAAAAAAAATTAAAAAGTATAATTATTAAATTAAATATTTAAATGTTATAAATAAATGGGTTAATAAATTAAATTTAATAAGTTAAGTTATAGACTCTAATTTTTATTAAAAGAATTTTAAAAAACTATTAATTTATTAAAAATTAAAAATAATTAAATATAAAAAAATAATTAAAAAATATTAAAATTATAAATAAATTATATTAAAAGTTAAATTTAATAAAAAAAATATATATAAGATAAATTAAAATTAATAAATATATTTATTATATTAAAATATATAAAATTATTATTATAATAATATTAATAAAAAAGTTAAAAGTTATAGTTATTAAATTAAGTATTTAAGTATTATAGATAGATAGGTTAATAAATTAAACTAGGTTATAAACTTTAACTTTTATATAAGAGGTTCTAGGGGGGTATTAAGGGATTTGGGGATTATTAGAATATTTATTACTTACCTAAATAAACTACTAAATACTTTATTAAGCACATATGGTATCGAGCGTTTGGGGGTCTTAATACTATATATTTAATTAAAAGGTAGCCTTTTAAGGGTTCTGATTAATAAAAGTAACGTCATATTAGGGGTAGCCAGAAATCCCTGTACAATAAGAATTAGGGGAAGACCCTGTACTCGGTATGTCCATTACAGTATAAAATATAGTGTGCTCGGTAACCCAGGCGTGCCCACTCTGCCACTGTGACTTCAAGACGGCGTTGGCGTTTGCATCCAGGAAAAAGGGGGCGCGTTCCCACTGGTGATTTTCATTGGCGTCTGGCCGGTTGCTCAATGCCCTCTGGGCCTCTGCTGATTTGATGTTGCACCACCCAATCATGCAGCTTCAGGGGCCGGCCCCCCTGATCGTGATCAAGATTGCGGCATTCTTGAATCTTGACCACGTCGAGATTGAACGACCCTGGGAATACCGAGTACCACACGTTGGACCGACCTCGACCCTCAATACCCTCTGGGTATGCCGACCCTCCCCTGCACGCGCTTGGCTTGTGGGCTTGTGTGCATGCTCCTCTCCTCCTTCACTTGTCCCCTTCACATGTGCCGTCGACCAAACCCAAGGCCAGGCCGAGATCAGGAGCAGAGCCTTGCCTGGGTGCCTGGGTGCCTGGGTGCCCGGGTGGGCATTAATAGGAACACAATCTCATTGTCCAGCTGCAGAGAGGGCGGGCTTATTATGCCATGTTGTATGCCTTCCGCATCCAGCATGCTATGCTATGCTATGCAACAGCAGCTATAATGCACCTGGGCAGTACGTAGCTTGGCCCGGATCGGGAGATGCTTCTGGTCAAGCGCCGTGTGTGCAGCCCGCTGGGCTGGGTGGCAGGCTGGCAGGCTGGGGTGCTCACTCACGGTAGGACCCCTGCCCCCGGCCCGCGCTCTTGCTTGCAAGTTGCACCTGCCTGCAGAGCCAATTTACCGTGTGCACGCCCTCGGGCGCTCTCTGCTCCTCTCTCGCAACTCAAATCCCAGCTCGCTTCCTGGCCCTCGAACCAGATCTTCGTGTGTGTCTGCCTGCCTGTCTCTCTCTTTCTCTCTCTCTCTCTCTCTCTCTCTGCCTCCGTGCCTCCCACCTTGGCCCTGTGGTGCTTGCACTTGCAACCACGTCCACTCGCTTTCCACCAATTGGCAACTTGCTCGGGTCTGACCGCGACACCAACACATAACTCGGGACAAACCCATCATCCATCTTTTCGTCCAAACTCTACACACGCTAGTCGGACCCGGGATCGACACTTTGAACCACTTTGAACCACTTAGATACCTACTCACACCCCGGCCCGTCCAGCCAGCCAGCCCGTCCAGCCCGCCAGCACGCCAGCCCGCCAGCTCCTTCTTTCTCTTTGTGTTTGGGAGGCCAGTATCCGTACCGTACTGCGCACCTCGTGTTTGCTTGGCCTCCGCCGAGTCTATTTCCCTGGGACTGTAACGCCAGAAATTTGCCCACAACCCTCTCACACCTGCGTGGGCCTTGGCTGTTGCTCCCGTCCCCGTGCCCTACTGGTGTCCGCTGCGACTTGCAACAACTCACACGCCAGCCTCAACTCAACCTGCTTCCCGCCCACGACACCGGATTTCGCGGCCACATCAGCATTCTCGAGCAGACCGGAGCCCCACCCCACACGCCCATGACATAGGCACGACCAGCTTCGGCCGGGGAACTGCAGAGAGCCTTCCGAGGCAGGGCCTGCCCGTCGTGGGCCTTTTCACCCTTCCTCGACCGTGGCCCCGCCGTTTGCATGCAGCAGTGTTTCCGGGGGACCACCCTACCGCCCCAGAGGCTGCCGAGATGGCCGCCACCACAGGATCGCGACCTGGCTCGACCGGCTCCGCGCCTGCTCACCACCCATCACTGCCCGCCTCCCCAACCCTCACCAACCCGGACATGATCCTGCCCGATTATCCTGACTACGACCGCTCCCCCTCGCCTGTTCGCCTCGACTCCAACCGCCCCCAGTCGCCATTGACCATGTGGAGGAACGCCCAGGCCGCCGGTCCGCCAAACGACCACAACATCAACAACAGGCTGTACAACCAGGCCACCCACCACTTCGCCGGCTTTGCTTCTGCCGCCCCCGCAACCCCCATCATCTACGGGAACGGGACAATGCTCTCGGATATCGGCGAGGTCACCGAGGCCGAGAGCACGCCCGGCAGGCCTTCACCTCCTCGGCACGTCCCGGTCCGCGTCTCACCCCACGGCACCAAGGACAGAGACAGCGAGAGCGACGCTGCCCTGCGGTCTTCCCCGACCATGGGCCAGGGCGGAAGTCTTTCTGCCATCAAGAAGAAGGCAAAGGAGCAGGCCGCCGCTCAACGGGACCGGCGCTCCTCGACCGGCTCCGATAGCACCGTTACCGACCACCACGACCAGGCCAACCTGTTCGCAGACTTTAGTGACGCCATCAGTGTGGGGGGCGACAGTGTCTTCCAGGGCGACGACGAGGAGAGCATGGCTAGTTCCTACGTCGAGGATTCGGACCTCAATGGCGCGTCAGATGTGCAGGGTGACGTACCGGTGAGGCTCTCTTACGAGAGCAGGCAAAAGTACTCAACAGCCCAGCTTAGCAGGAGGGCTGAGCACATCCTCGCTAATGCGAAGAGGAGATTGACGGTGAGTTGAGCGCGAAAACAAGCCCCAGGCCAGCAAAATCACAGGCCCTAACTCGCATTTTCAAGACTATGGAGGACAATCTCACAAGGGCCCGGTCTTCACTGGCCGTTACTACCTACTCGTCCGGTTCCAATGGCTCAACCCCTTCTCCGCCAATAGCACGCGCAACGTCCGCACTCTACATGTCGACAATCTCCCCGTCTCCTTCGTCGCCTGCCCTCTCCGGCCACAGCCGGAAGGGCAGTGACCATTCCCTGCGGATCGGCCTGCCTATCAAGGTCTATCCGCAGAGGTCATCGAGCATCATCGGGATCCCCACTAGTGCTAGGCAGTCGCTCACCGTTTCTAAGAGTGCGGACCAGCTGAATGGCCAGTACAAAAGGGCGTCGTATATAGTACGCGAGGCACAGGTCCCACTCGAGCCCCTGAGCGAAGACGAGGCATCACAGTTATCGAGCCGGGCTCACCTCGACGCGACTTCCAGGCACTCGTCGATCATGAGTCCGACTTTTGGCGGTGGTGCTGAGCGGGGTCTCGCACGGTCTGCATCGGTGACGCAGATGAGGGACATCAAGGACCAGGTCAACGACCTCAAGGGCAAGATATCCAGCCTGCGGGAGCAAGCTCGGGCTGACAGCCTCAAGAGGAGGAGCATGCAGAGCTTGCGCACGCCGAGCCCCTTCACGTACTCACGGATTGGCCAATGGTCCGGCGTATCAGACTCGACAACGGGCTCTGATACCAACGCCGACACCGACAAGCCGGGCCATCTAAGTGACGAGACGGCAAGTATCGGAAAGGACAGTGCCGTCAACATCGGCGATCTTGGTGACGATGACGGAGGAAGTGTGTACAGTGTGGAGGATATCCAACATGTGGGCCATGCCCAAGCCGAACAATTAGACCGCGACAGCGAGGCGGCGCTCCGGGCGGAAGGCTTCGTGCACGTGGACGACGACGACGACAACGACAACGACAACGACGATGACACGTTTACCGAGAACGGCGACATAGACGAGGACGAGCTGGAAGAGGTTTTTGATAGCGTAAGCGAGGGCGGGGACTCGCTTTATCACGAGGCCGTGCAGCACCAGGTCTCACATGAGGACCGAGAGGACGCCTTCGATTACGAGCATTTCTTTCTCCATAGTGCCATGGGGACGATCAGCCAGCGAATGGCCCGCCGAAACAGTAACGCCAGCTACACTTCGGAATCGTCGGTCGAGACTACCAGGGGTCCCATCGCCGAGAACAAGCAGAGGATGCTACAGCATTCCAGGCGGGGCAGCGAGGCGTCAGTATCGAGTGTTGAGTCGTTTGCGACTGCGGAAGAGGCCTTGTCGAGCAGGCAGAGCATGGATAGTAGCGGGAATATTGCCGCTTTGGATGACTTGCCAGAGGAGAGCAGCACTCCCAGCACTCCTTCTACGGAAACAATGGACAGTCTGCAGACGGCAAAGCGCGTTACGGTTACTGGGATCATCTCGCCCCAGTATGGGATTTCCGGGCGGCCGAGCCCGGAAGGCCAGACACGGCGGGAGGTGATGTACTCAACCATCCGTCGGCCGATGAGTTCAAATGCGGCGACAAGGACGCACCGGCCGTCCACGTCCTCGTTCGACTCTACGGGCACGACACGGAGCTTCCCACTGGTCAACAGGTCGAGCAAGACGTCCAGCACGGGAATGCTCACCCCCGAGGGCGGGTCCCCGGACCAGGCAGTAAGATCGATTACAACCTCGCTCATGAGCGACACGACGGCCGCCTGCCGGGAGTTGCAGAACGGCGAGACCACTGAGAAGAGCTCGCCCGCTTACGGCGGGCACAAGCATAGCATCAGCATGCAGAGCATCAGCAGCACAGCAAGCCTCATGCAGGAGAACGGCACGACGGCCGTGATCGAAACCCTGCCGCGGGACGACCAGTTCCTGGTGGAGCGGACGGTGGCGAGCCTGGGCCGCTGCGTCCTCGGCCTGACGGAGAGCGGCCGGGCTGGCGTGGAGGGCAGGATGTACAGGAGGAGGATTGATGCCGCGAGGAGGATCCTCGAGGGGATAGATCAGTCATGAACTGTGTCCCGTTACCTCGAGACGGGGTTACTACGTGACCAGATGGCTCAGCGCCTTTGCTCTTGTTCGGATCCCTCCCTGACGGCTTGTATGATACGGAACCAGCGATGTTTTCAGGCGTGATGGTTCTCATTCACTTCATCCTGACTGTCTGCCCAAGACGTCATACATGCCTCTCCTTTTCTTCCTTTGTTCTTCTTTGTGTGAGCGAGGCCCCTTTCTTTCTTTCTCTACATGCTTGTTTCTATACACTGCTCCTTGGAGGTCTGGGAGGACGGGCTGGCGAGGACGGGCTTGGGCTGGGACTGCAAAACGAGAGACAGGCGGCCGAGGGAATGAGGACGGAAACGGCGGCTGTTCCTGGCTTTCTGAGGCCTAGTGCACCTGTGGACAGCCCGCATGGGATTGCACGGGATTTGATACCCCTCTGTTCATTTTTTCGCATTCTTCTTATTCTTCCTCATTTTCTACCACTACTTATTCTTTGAACACACCGGGCCGAGTGATGGGAGGGGTTTGTGTCATGACGACTGACTAGGTGGCGATGTAAATGGCTTCTAGACAGAGGACGATAAAAAGTAATGTCTTATGAACTATTGTAACCCTCGAGTCGTGCATGCTGTCGCGTGCCTTGGTGTGCCTCTGCTTGCTCGTCAGGGAAAACAGGCACATGAATCAAGCCCGTGCCGTGGATGAATCAAGCAGGGATCATCGACGAAGAGAGCCACAGCACATTGCTCGGCCTGTGATGCTCTGCGGGCCCGTGCGCGCTCCCCACCGTACGCGAACCCGCATCAATGTGGACCCTGTTTGTTGGTCGCGCCCCACGACCCACGCCCCGCGCCGCACCACCAGCACAGCACAGCAAAGCCAAGCCAAGCAAAGCACCGCCAGTACAACCTGACAACATGCTGGCATCTTGCTTTTTGCAGGTCTGACCGGAATCGACATCTTTCTTTGACCTGGCCTGCCAACCTGCCTTCCGTTCGCGTCATACTCGCCTTCCAGATCCGGGCTTCCGCCGTGCATTATTCGCAGCAAAGGAGACGGCCCAGGCCCAGTCGACCGGCAGACCTGACAGCCAGCCATGGACGGCGCCGACAATTTTCAGGACACCCTCTGGGAAAACCTCAACTTTGCCCGCGAAGGTATGTCACATCCATCACTCATGCGCACACATGCACACATGCACAACCATAGCTTCAACCTCGCTGACCACTCGGCCCCTGCAGCTCTGTTCTCCCAGCAGACCCGCACCCTCCTGAACCAGCACGTCCTCAACCCATCTTCGCCCCTGCAGACCCTGCGCCGCCAGTTCGCCGACTTGCTGTCAACCCTGTATAACGACATCATGGCGCCCTTGCTGCGGCCGCTCCTGGACCGTCTGGCAGAAGCCCTCAACAACTCGCCCGACGTCGTCATCCTGGCATTCGTCGTCGTCGTCTTCCTGCTGGCGCTGCAGGTGCTGCTGTGGGTGCGGCGCCTCGTCGCATGGTTCACCACCCTGGTGTTGCGCCTCGTCTTCTGGTCCTGCGTCGTCCTCACCCTCGCCGCCATCTGGCAGCGCGGCCCCGACCTCGCCGCCAAGGACCTCGCTGCCTTCTTCGACGTCGTGGCTAGCTACGGCAGCCTGCTGTACAAATACACGCGGGACGTCTGGCTCACCGAGTATCAGCGCTACGAGGCGCAGCAGGGCCCCGGGGCCGCGGCTGGTCAGGGCAATCCCTGAGGTGGCGCCGCTCGCGGCGGGCTTGTGCGCGCGGGAGTATATATGCGCGGGCGTTGGAGTTGGACGGAGAGGGTCTCATGTTGTGCATCTACGCGGTTCTGGGGCGACGCCCCACCTATACAGTGTGCGCGGTTGGCGCCGAGCAAGCACCTCTCGTTGATATGAATGTGCTGTACCGACGGGTGCACGATGGAGAGAGACACACAACGATGACATGAACAGGTAGGTCATGGGCACCAGCCGGGATTCGGCGGTTCACCTTTGGCGGACTTGAGGATAGCAGCGATGTGTATATGGGAAGAAGAAGAAAAAAGGAATAGCATTCATGATGATCTGAGATACCACAACTCCAGCGCTATGCAGGAAACCAAACTTCAAGATAACCACACGAGGAGTACCCGCGTCGTGATTCGCACACACAGTTCTCGCCGTTGGTGCCGACAGTCAGGGTAGTCCAGGACGCTTGAGCCGGGACGCTATTGCTCTGGCTCGTCTTCAAACTCCTCGTCCTTCAGCTCCTTTGGCTCCTGCGCCTCGTGGTACTGTATGACGTCGTCGATGAAGCTCAGGATGGCGCCGACGCTTTCTTCGTCCGACGAGTCGAGCTTGAGGTAGTTGACCATGCTGAAGCTGTCGATCAGGTTGGCAACCGCCCGGTTCAGCCGTTTGAAGCTGGTGCCGCGCATGACAGCGCCCCTGTCGGCCGGGTCGGCATCTTGGTCTTGGTCTTGGCCATCATGCTCGTCGGCATCCTTGCCGTCCTCTGCCGCCCGACCGCCGACGGTGTTGCGGCGGACCTGCTCGGCCGGGTCGTCGTCCAGCAGGGTGGCGTCCGGGGTGAGGAACCTCTTGATGTCGCGCTTGCGCACCTGCCCCTTGACCAGGTCCATCTTGGACAAGATATTGAGGTGGGGGATCTCGAGCAGGATCATGGCGCTCATGGCGCTGAGGGTGCCCGAGAAGAACTTTGCGCGGTCGACGACGAAGGTGGCCTCGAGAAGGTAGGCGGCGCACAGGCGGATGTCGAGGGCGCCGGGCTGGCTGAGGAAGCGCACGAGGGCGGGCAGGATGGGGATATGGGTGTACAGCTCGATCTGGCCGGGCATGTCGATGATGATGAGGTATTCCTCGGTCAGCCCGTCGAGGGCCTCGGTCAGGAAGTCGAGGTTCTCCATGAGAAACTCGAAGCAATAGACCAGGCCGCCGTTGGGGCCCAGGCCCATCTCCTCCATGACGTCCTCTAGCGAGATCAGATCCTTGATGTCCAGGTCGGGCTGGTGGTCGAATGACTCGGCGGCCGGGTCGAGATTGACGTAGAAGCAGGAGCGGCGGTTGAGCTGGAGATGTGTTATGAGGGCCGAGCAGAACGTGGACTGGGGCGCCCTCTCCTGTCAGCCGTTGTGCCTCGACGGGCCATGTTGGTGCAATGGGAGTGGGTGGGCTGGACGCCGCTGCGAGGCTCGACGCACCTTGCCCGCCCCTGCTGGGCCCATGACCATGACGCCGTATTTACTCATAGTTGCTGTAAATGGAGAAGGGAAAAAGGGAAGAGGCGGGAAAAGGGACGGGGAGTGTGAACTCGAGGGTGCCTGGTCTTTGTCTGTTGATGAGGAGGCGCCGTTGCGATCGATCAGGCAGTCAGGATAGGAGCAACATGCACTCACTCCCTTCTGCACCCAGAATTTTTGTCGTCTCTCCCACCCGTACTAACGGGGGTTGCCCCCCCCCCCATCGGTGGTTCCTTATCTTATCAGTTCCCGGGGCACCGATATGCAGATCTTTCTCCCGCCTGACTCCGCGATTGCCTGCGTAGATTCCGTGCTCAGTGCACAGAAAACCCGACAGCCACCTGGAAGCGCCAGTTGGGCCCGATGGCAAGGAGAGGGGTTTTCCCCCCTCGGCTTGTGGTCAGGGACAGGGTCCTCATTCGGGCACGTCAGTCAGTGTCGCACTGTCAGCACATGTGCATCATGACAGCTTATCATTGGCATTGCGAGGGGCTCGCCTCCGCCCGTCGTCAGGGACGATGTGTCCCCTGCGAACTTCCCGAGTAGCCCGAGTCGTGGGTTGCTGCAGAGCCGTGAGTAGGTGCCAGAGGGCTCAGGGAGCCTATTGAGCCGCGGGTAGACGGTACTGGATATCTCGGCAGGTGACACTGCCCCCAAAGGTAGCCGCAACCTGTTGCTGCCGGGGCGGTGGGGGGAAACGGAACCCCAAAGCGCTTCCCCTCCCTCGGGCGGTTGATGTAAGGTCCTGCCTGCAAGGGTCCTTGTGGGCGGTTTAAGGCGGTCATTATTTACAAACTTTAACTAAGTTACTTCATCTACCTTACTTCCTCTTAGATATTAAATAACATAATTAAAAAATGTAATAAATTATTTAATATTTAATAAAATATAATATATTTTTTAAAAAAATAAATATAAATAAATTTATTTTTATAATTTATTTTATTTATAATTTAAAAATTATATTAATAATTAAAATATTTAATTATATTTAATAATTTTTTTGAATATAAAATTAAAAATTTATAATTATAATTTTAATTAATTTATATTATTATAAATTTATTAAATTTTTATTTAAATTTTAATAATATTTTTTAAAATAAATTTAATTAAATTTATTATATAAAACTTTTTATAATAATTTTATAATTTTTATAACTTATTTATAATTAAAAGACAGCTTTTATATTAATAATTATTATTAGGGCTATAGGCTGATTGCTAGTAGGACTAACTAGTGGGTCCGTGTATACTGCTTATCTTATTAGCCTAAATAGCCTCTATAATTTTCTTGATAAGGAATCGTAGCTCCGCTATCTTCCTCTTTTCTTTTTCTTAAGTAACTGTAGTTTCGAATTAATAATTCTTTATAAACAATTTAAACCTTCTTTATTATTAGTCGTAAGGACTGTTTTAATTATAGTATTAAGTTATATTTAATTTATTAAAAAATAAAGCCGTCGCGGGTCGCGGGTAACTTAGTTTAACGCCGGTAAGTATTATATAAAAGTATTAAATTACTGTATAATTTAGGATTTTTAAATTTAAATTTATTAAAATAAATAATTATAAAAGCGGTTATTATTAAAATTATAAACTAATTACTTATAAAATTAACTAATAAATTTATATATTTTATTTATTTTATTAATTTAAATAGCTTTTATATTTTTTAATAAAAAATTAATTTTTTTTTTAAAATAATTATAATTTTTATTTTAATTAAAAATTTTATTTAATTATATATTTATTTAATAAATTAAAATTAATATATTATATTATTAAAATTAAAATATTATTATTAAATTAATTAATTATATTTTATTATTTAAATTTATAAATTTATTAATTATATTATTATATAATAATAAATTTTATTTTAAAATTAATAAATTAATATTAATTTAAATTTATTAATATTAAATAAAATTAAAATATTTTTAAAAAATATAATATAATAAATAAAGTTATAATAATATAAAAAGTTAATTAAAATTATTTAAAATTAATATTTATATAATATTAAATTTTTATTTTAATATAAATTAAATAATATTAAAATTATAAAATTATAAAATTATTATTATTATTATTATTTAATTTATAATTTATATATTTTTAAATATTTTAAATTTTATTAAATAAAAGCTTATTATAAGGGGTGGGTAGTTACTTACAATATAAACATAGTATGTATAAAGGTTTATGAATAGCGACTGCTATAAACCACCCTTGGTACTAGCCTAGTCGTATCTCCTGCCCTCCTGAAAAGTTTCGGGCCCCGACTGTCGGCACCTTCTTCTGACGAGCAAACCTGGGCTGCAGGTTTACCCAACACACCAACTCAATAAAGTCTCCTCTATTCCCCAAGGCTTCCCTCTTTGACTTTCCTCCTCCTCCTCCTCCTCCCCCCAGACTTCCTCCCTCCACTCACTCGCCCAGATTGTCTAGAGGTAAGACATGTACCGTCCAACACCGTCCAGCACGCAATCCTTTAGCCTCATTAGCTGTCTCATCCAACGCCCGAGCGAGTCAACCTTGTTCTGCCCGCCCTAGCCCATTAAACCCCTCGACCCCCGCCCTCGGCGCAGTTGAAAACTCGTCCTCAACTTATAACCCCGTCCCCATCACCGCCCTTCCCCACCCTCACACTCGACAGACTTCATCCCGCAAACGACCGTACATGAGACTAATCGGCATCCAGTAGACCTTTCCCTTCCTCCCCCCCTTTACTTATCATTATACATCCACAATGGCTGCCAACGGAGTCAACGGCCACGCCAACCCGCAGGGCACCTTCCTGTTCACCTCCGAGTCCGTCGGCGAGGGTCATCCCGACAAGATCGCTGATCAGGTCTCCGATGCCATCCTGGATGCCTGTCTGGCCGAGGACCCTCTGTCCAAGGTCGCCTGTGAGACTGCCACCAAGACCGGCATGATCATGGTCTTTGGTGAGATCACCACCAAGGCGAACCTCGACTACCAGAAGGTTGTCCGCAATGCCATCAAGGACATTGGCTACGACGACTCCGCAAAGGGCTTCGACTACAAGACCCTCAACCTTCTGGTCGCCATTGAGCAGCAGTCCCCTGACATCGCCCAAGGTCTGCACTACGAGAAGGCCCTCGAGGAGCTCGGTGCTGGTGACCAGGGTATCATGTTCGGCTACGCCACCGACGAGACCCCCGAGCTGCACCCCCTCAGCCACCTGCTCGCTCACAAGCTGAACTCTGCCCTGTCCACCGCCCGCCGGGACGGCTCCCTGCCCTGGCTGCGACCAGACACCAAGACACAGGTCACCGTTGAGTACCAACACGACAACGGCGCCGTCATCCCCAAGAGGGTCGACACTGTTGTCATCTCCACACAGCACGCCGAGGACATCACAACCGAGCAGCTCCGCAAGGAGATCTTGGAGAAGATCGTCAAGAAGGTCATCCCCGCCAACCTTCTTGACGACAAGACCGTCTACCACGTGAGCCCCTACCCGGCGACCCTTTTCCTTGGTGACTTTGCTGCTAACAGCCCCACAGATTCAGCCATCTGGTCTCTTCATCATTGGCGGTCCCCAGGGTGATGCCGGCCTGACTGGCCGTAAGATCATTGTCGACACGTACGGTGGCTGGGGCGCCCACGGTGGTGGTGCCTTCTCCGGCAAGGACTTCTCCAAGGTCGACCGTTCCGCCGCGTACCTTGCCCGTTGGGTTGCCAAGTCCCTGGTCGCCGCCGGCCTCGCCCGCCGCGCCCTGGTTCAGCTGTCGTACGCCATCGGTGTCGCTGAGCCCCTGTCCGTTTTTGTCGACACCTATGGCACCTCCAACAAGACCTCGGATGAGCTCGTCGAGATCATCCGCAACAACTTTGACATGCGCCCGGGTGTCATTGTCAAGGAGCTCGACCTCGCAAGGCCCATCTACCTGCAGACGGCCAAGAACGGGCATTTTGGAACCAACCAGGACTTCAACTGGGAGAAGCCCAAGGCTCTCAAGTTCTAGACTCTAAAGGTTACAGGTCCGGTATCCTACACATAAAGTCGTTTATTCTAATCACAATTCGGGATCACTAACTGGCGTACGGTTTTCAACAACATGGAATATGGGTAGCTAAAAAGCGCGTGGGGCGGAAGGCGTCTTTCAACACAAGGCATGCAAGATACCCATTCAACGGGGCATTTAGGTCGGAGTTTTGCTAGATCCGCCCAACGAAGTGGCAAATGAATAAGATCCAGTGTTTGATCAGTGCTTTGTGTTTCTGTGCGACGTGAGAGCAGTCTTGCTCATCTGACTTGGGGCGGCCTCAAAAAAGCGCATCACGTCATGGTGGTGATTGAAAGCTGAGTGGAGTTGGCATTGATGAGGACGCCCCTCATGTTTGTGGCATGGGTGAAGGTCCATCTGCTACAATGGGCTGCATGCTTAATCAAGCAAGTGTGCTGCACGCACAGTAGCACGGCACTACCAACCAGTTGGCAGTTAGGACTTGATTAAGCGGTACGACGAGTCAATGCAAGGACTTTTCCTCAACGGAACTGGCCTGGAGTGGGTGAGACAAGAAGCGAGCCCCCTCCCACGCTGCCACAAAGGGACAACAATGGGAAGGATGGCATGTTTCCCCCTCCCTCTGACAATCCCAGGGTGGGTAAAACTCGTCTCCATTTCCAGCCCCGGCCCAGCAGGAATTGTTCTGATTGTCTCTGGGGGCGCCTCACCTGCAGTCTGGCATTGTCCTGGGATGATTGGTCCTGCTTCCTCATGTCACCAACCGCAAACCCAGACCCATCTGTGCTGTGGCGCTTCATCAAGACTACCACAATGTCTTGAGGGGGCCGTGCTAACTATTGTACTTGAGGATTGGACCTTTTTGCAGGTTCGACTTCTCTACCTTCTGTCACATCCTCAGAATAAAAGCTTCTTGCTTGCCCCCCCCCCCCCCCGGTGCCAGTTACCCCCTTACTTTTCTGGTGCTCTTCTGTCCGTACCAAAAGCATCCTTACTTGGTCCATCCATCCATTGCTCGTAACACGCGTGCAGCAGTAAGCACGTTGAAGAATTCCGGGCTGGACTCCCCTGAGGATACTGTCCCCTACGAACAGACATACCCATTGAGAGCCAGGTATATGATATTGTTGTACTCTTGGCGTAGGTGAATAGTCTCGCATATCCTTATAAACAGGCATGGAAGCTTGTATAAGAGGCGTGTCCGAGGACCGAGTACCCTGCTTGCTAACAGTTATTTATTGCGAAGCATGGCTCAACCACCAAGTCAAGCCTCTCTTGACCCACTGACTGGTCTGCCAAAGGCAGCATCGCCAGGACCTCCTTCTCCCCCTCCAGCATACTGTCCACCAGCACGGCACCGCGACATAGCCCAGCGTGCTGTGGGAAATGCCGGCCGCCCCATCAGCGCTGCCCAGTTCGTCATGAACAGCGCAAACTGCGACAACAGCCGCGAATACTCGAACCTTGACGACGCACACGAAGACCAAGATGACGGCAACCCAATCGAGCTGCGCATCTCCACCACGGTGCAGGTCGAGGGCGACAACAACGCCATCCTGCTGACGGCGTCGCCGGCAGCGCACGCCAAGGTGATTGCCGAGGCGGTCAACGCCACGGTGCGCCAGGCCGGCGGTATGAACGGGGGGATACCAATGATCGACGAGGAAGGTAGGCCGCGGCCATTCAGGATTTCTGTCTCGGCGGGTATAAACATCGAGGGCTCCGGGAACGTGCTCGGCAACGCGGACCACATGATGCAGTTCCTGGGTGGCAAGCGCAAGCGGGACGACGGCGGGGACGGTCGGGACGCGGATGAGGCGGTCGTCGATAAGGGAGGCGACGGTGTTGCCCGTCCTCGGCCGAGGCGCCTGCGCAGGTCCAGTTTCTGATGATGGGGTGGGTAGGAAGGTGCATGGAGGTGCAAGGGTATCAGGAGATGACATAGGCTTTTGAATAGCAGTTGCCCATGGTTCTTGTCGTCCGAGATGTGACTTGGGGACAGTGTCGGGCGACATGTGGCGGCGAATGGCGTTCAACCGTGAGATTATCAGTGTGCGTGCGACTGATGCATACTGCTTGCTGGGTGAGACCCACTGACCTCGTTTCCACGAAATTAACACAAGCAAGCCCCTGGGCCCTGGAATCATTCAAAATACCACCCAAGAATGGAATGCAGCCATCAGTCATCGTTATTACAACCCCTCCTCAATAGTCCTGCCGGTCTCATCAAGCCCGGCCTGGAAAAGCAGAGGCTGGTGTAGACACCAAGCTTGGCTGCCGAGAACCGAGTTCATGACCCCCTCTCTGGAAGCCCAAAAGTCCGCAGGCCGCACCAGTCGAGATGGCGCCGCTTACGATCCGCAACGTCACGGCCAACCCGCTCGAGCTCGTGCTCACTGAGCGCTTCGAGAGGGCCCCCGCGCATGGCGGCGGCTTCTCCCGCATCACGTCGCTCTTCACCACCAGCCCCGCCACGTCGCCGGCCCTCTTCGCGCCCGAGGAGGGCCAGGAGCCAAGCGAGAGCGCCCAAGTCACAGGCGTCGCCGTGGGCGCCTTCGAGACACTGGTCACGGATATCCAGGCCCCGGAGCCGGGCAGGTCGGTGCTGCGGCTGACGTTCCGGGCGGCGGGGGCGGCGGGGGCGGCGGGGGCGGCGGGGGCGGCGCATAGATATGTTGTGGACTGCCCCAGGCCCGGGTCTCGGACCGTGGTGATGAGCAGGGCAGGGGCTGGCGACGGCGACGGCGAGGGCGACGGGGATGCGAGCCCCCCGCTGGAGCTGACGGCGGTGTACACGGCGGCGGCGCACCACCTGTCGGTGCTCAGCTCGGCCAACCTGTCGCGGTGGATGGGGGAGCTCGGCGACGGGTGGCCGCTGTCGGCGCTGTCCATCCCGGGGACGCACAACAGCCCGACGTGCCACGTGGCCCTGCCATCGGTGCGGTGCCAGGCCGTGGGCGTGCGCGAGCAGCTGGACAACGGCGTGCGTTTCCTCGACCTGCGCGTGTCGGCGTCGCGGGGCCACGCCAACGACGCCCTCGCCCTCGTGCACAGCGTGTTCCCCGTCTCGCTTGGCCGCAGCAGGCACCTCGCCGGCCTCCTGGACGACCTGTACGCCTTCCTGGACGACAACCCCTCCGAGGCGCTCATCATCAGCCTCAAGAGGGAGGGCACCGGCCGCGGCACCGACCAGCAACTGTCCCAGCACCTGTTCCGGCGCTACTGCTGTGGCGGGGACGGCAGCGAGGCGGCCGGCGACGACGTGGCGCGGCGGTGGTTCACGGAGCCGCGCATCCCGTCCCTGGGCGAGGCGAGGGGCAAGATCGTGCTGGTGAGGCGCTTCAACAACGACGCCGCGCTGCAGGCCCAACACGACGGCCGCGGCTGGGGCATCGATGCCTCGGCCTGGCCCGACAACTGCGCCGACGGCACCGTGGGCAGCGGCCTTGTCCGCGTGCAGGACTTCTACGGGGTTGGCAAGAGTGCCGCCATCGAGAAGAAGGCCGAGCTGGCCCGGTCGCACCTCGAGAGGGCAGGCCAGCAGGTCTTTGCCGCCGTCGCCGCGCCCGGGGATCGTCCGCCGCCGCCGCCGCCGCCGCTCTTTGTCAACTTCCTCACCGCGAGCAATTTCTTCAACGCCAGCTGCTGGCCCGAGAAGATTGCCGCCAAGGTGAACCCCTCCATCATCGAGTACCTGTGCGTGAGGCACGCCGAGAAGGGCAAAGGGCCCGCGCAGCTGGACGTTGGGGGTGGCGGCACAGGCATCGTTGTCACGGACTGGGTTGGCCAGGGCGGGGATTGGGACTTGGTGAGATGCATTGTCGCGTGGAATGCGAAACTACAGCTCGGGTAGGCGTGGACACGAACGGTCACAGGTAACAGGTCACAGGTCACAGGGAAAAGGCAACAAGTCACGAGGGGGAGTGATACTGGATTGACATTTGGATAATATCGTAATATTAATAACGGCTAATACAAGTAGATGCAGACACTCGCATCGTCTCGAAAAGAGCCTGCTGGGGACGGCATTGTCAGCGAGAATTCACAACCACCCCCACGGTAAAAAAAAAAAAATCAACATCGTATGGCCTGCTCAGTTCTCCAAGGTGATAGATAAGGTAAAATATGGTTGCGTCGTCACGTAGAACTCAGTGGCAAAATAGCAAGGTAATCATCAGAAAGGCCGGGGCGGGTCAAACAGGGAGAGTAACTCACCGAAAGAGCAGTCTACCTGGGGCATAGGGCATACGCAAGATTTTTTACCTGCCATTGGCAACTCGTCAGCTTGAGGGGTCGCCCCGGTGCGTGAAACTTGTTCGACAAGGGCAAACAGCTGTCAGTCTGCGCCGACATGGTTAGCTTGTGGCCCTCTGATTGCTGCCTGCGGTGGACATACCTCATTAAATCAGATTTTGTTTAGTGTTCATCTCCGGCCAGAGGCTCGGATCAAACAGTGTGAATAATGTTCATCATGTTGCTGTACAGGAAGTCTGCGGAACAAGTAGGA
The DNA here is from genome assembly GCA_036986855.1 of Diaporthe destruens. Taxonomy (NCBI): domain Eukaryota; kingdom Fungi; phylum Ascomycota; class Sordariomycetes; order Diaporthales; family Diaporthaceae; genus Diaporthe; species Diaporthe destruens. Next base: position 5,384,014 of record BTXE01000002.1, on the reverse strand, counting down.
GAGCCAATTACCTGTCGTCCACTTGGTTAGCCAGAAAGCCCGACAAGACTGATGCCGTGTTGGCGACAAGGCGCGATTCGCGATAGCAAGATCAGGTGACGAATTCTCAACAAGGTGACCCGCGCGAACCCGCCTCACAGGGTGTACAGCCCTGTTTTTGACGAGACGGGCCGGCGAGCTCCGATCAGTCCGCCCGTTCGTTCAAATTTCATCATGTTGCTACAGGCGTGGGAGGGAGCTGGGAAATGTACCTGGTCGGTGAGGGTCAGCAAGATGTTGCGGCAAGAGGAGCAGCAGCAAAGAATATGCCAGACAAATCCAATCAGACAAGGCTGAAACTTATAAAACATTATGTCCACATTGGTCTTCGGTTCGAGGAATCCCTGAATGTGTTGTATGCATCATGGAAGACGGGAGCAGGTCCAAGGGGATGTTGGAACGAACCTTTTAAGCTGTGTTATTTGAACGCGGCCAGCGCGTGGCGAGGGCGAGACACTAAATCTGTGCGTAGGCACGTCAGCGATCGAGCTCGCAGAGACTGTCGAAACATATGTGCTGGTTGTGTTTGCTCAGGGTAATTCTAGAGTAAATTGTAGTCCCCATGGTGCTAGTAAGAATTGGATTGTTCGATGATGATTCGTCACAGCAGATGATTCAAGAAGAGATGGAGGGTTTGTCGTACCTTGCCCGAGTACTAAGTTGTGTGATGGGAAGAATGCAAAGGGAAGAATGGTGGTGGTGTCTGAAGCTCTGCCAGGAAGCTTTTGTTGGAGGGAGTTTGCAAAATTTTGGGTGGAGGGGCTGGGAAAATCTCACGGCGGAAGGTGGAGCTTAGCGCGAAGCAGTCCAAGCGTCTCTAACATGTGGGGAGCTGCCGCCGCCCGCAATCTCAGCGGGCTCAGACCAGCTGATAGGCTGATAAGCTGATGATAAGATCGGGAGGGAGGTGTGGCGAAGTCTACTTGTAGATCCCGGGGCATACCGCAGCGGGAGGGAGGGAGCTTATAAGCCACCGCGGACCAGCGTTCTGCACCTCTCCGTCCCTCCCCCCCCCCTTCCACATAGTCGGGACCATCTGTACTGTTTCTCCCCCGTCCCCCCGGGAACACAGGGCACAGTCAAATCACCAACATGTCTCCAGCCGGAGGAGTGCTGGCCCCCGTGGTCATGCGCGCCCTCCGCAGCGCCGTTGTCAACACGGCCAAAATGACAAGGATCGTACAGCGCAAGTTGGCCGGCGCGACCCAGCCGCTCAGCAAAGAAGTCCAACATGTCACCGTTCGATCCACCGGCCGGCAGCCCATCCACCCTACAGCCTTCCTGCGGCAGTCCAAGCGTGGGGTGCGATGGTCCTCGTCTACCACGTACAGCCGCCTCAACGCCAGTGTCCGCCGCTTCATCACCACCGCCGCCAAAGAGCTGAGCGCCGCCCCGAGGATCGACCGCTCTGCCTTCAACAACACAAGCGTTGGGCGGGCATTCTCGCAGTTTACCGGACGGGCGCCCTTCGCTCACACCTTGCGACCGAACCTCACCGGTGGTGCGATGCCCAGGACCGCAGGCGGCTACGCCATGCCAGGCTCGGGTCGCATCGGAGGCCAGCGATACTTTAGCCACGGACCCACCTCTCAGGCACAGGTAGTCCAGAACGTGTCGCAAGCAATGCGTGCCTTCTGGCTCTCGGGCCAGAGGGCCCATTTCGACGGACACGGCCCCAACGGCGACAAGAGGTACAAGCCAGTCACCGCCTTGCAGGAATCCGCAGGCAGGAGGATGGCTAGTATGCCGCGCATCATGCCCGGCTCGTTTGTCGACTTCCAGATCAGCCCCACTGTCACCGCCCTGAGCCCACTTGCCGCCGTGACCGCCATGGCGACCTGCCCGGACGCGGTGCCCGAGGCTGGCGCTGCGACCCTGAACGCCGATGGTTTCTTTGATGTCCTCTCGACCGACTTTGCGCGACAGCTCAAGGACCTCACGGCTGTCATGAGCGATCTCAGGCGTCTCGCGACGTTGGGTGACCTGCCCGTCACGCTAGAGAAGAACAGCACTCTGCGTGTGAGGTTTCCCGGTCTCGATGCCGACACCGTGGAACGGCTGTGTGATGACACCGGGGTCCAGCGAGGGGTCATCAAGCAAGACCCCGGCTTTGATGCCAGCTACGGCAGCCCGATGGCACTACGGTTCCCGTACGCGCCTGACACCCACAAGGAGACACTCACCTCACCCGGTGGCTCGATGAGGTCGCATCTGTCCGAGTTGTCTTCTCTTGAGGAAGACGAGGCTATGTTTGATGAGTACGTCGATGAGTACATTGAGGAGAACCCGTGGCTGTCGACCCCGGAGCCAGAAATCGATGCCGAGGAGGGATATGAGAGCATGTCTGGCCACGTCTTGAGTTCTACCGAACACGTCTCTGAGGATTTCGAGGGCCTGGAGGGAATCTACCGCTTTTTGGAGGAGTGTGACAACTTGAAGTCCCGAAACAGGTTCTAGGGGATGCTTTTTCTTTTGTTCTGGCGGAACGTAGACGCCTTTCAGCGTAAACAGATTGTACGGAGCATGCACGGTACCACACTCTTTCCCACCGTATATCGCTATATCGCCCGCTGGCCCATGAAGCGGCCACAACGCAACAATAAAACCCCTACTGCTTTGATCTATCTCATGGACTTGACATTTTCTGGGCACGACGCGCACGGATTCATTGTAACAAATCGCAGACCGCGCCCCATCTAAGCAGGGAGCAGACACCCACCGCTTACACGCGGATCTGCTCTTGCTTGATTCGGGCTTATCTACACACTGCATGCTGCTCGTTATCCGCATTAGGTGCTCCCTCCAATGGAGGCGGGTTCGAGGCCTGTGGATCCGCTGCCTTGCTCCTTCACATGGCCTTCTCATCGTGATTGGCTCGTCGTTGGCTCCACTTGCCCAAATGGGCATCCGCAATACGTGCGCCCTTCTCTCTTACATGCATTCTGTGGGCTATTTAAAGGACCATATACACTCTACTCCCAGTTCAAAAATATTCCGTGTGCTCCCGCATCATACAAACAAGTGCGAATTACAGAGATGACTTCCGATAACCAAGAGACGGCCTCAACAACTCTCCACTACTGGGAGAATCCATCGGCCTTCCCGATGGAGGGAGGCTGTTGCTGTGGTCATGTCCGATATCAATTATTGCAGGCCCCGATGGTCTCCCACAACTGCCACTGCACCTCCTGCCAGCGCGAGACAGGCTCGGCCTTCTCGCCCAACATCATCATTGAGGCCTCGAACATGACGCGCCTTGCAACGGCGGCGCCAACAATGCCCGCCCGCCCCAACGCCCTCCCCAACGCCCGCCCCAACGCCCGCCCCAACGCATCAGGCAGCCTACCCACGGCCGGGCCTGCTCTTTCGGGCGCCCTTGAAAGAACAGAGACTCAACCCGACGACGACGACGACCTCCTCCACGTGGTCATCCCGTCCGAGTCCGGGGCCGGGCAGACGATCGTGCGGTGCCCTCGATGCCTTGCGGCCGTGTGGAGCGAGTACGCGCTCGGCCCGGCCGTCAGGTTCGTCAAGAGCGGCACCTTGGACCGCCCGTGGATGATCGAGCCCGACCTACACATATATGTGCGCAGCAAGCGGCCGTTCGTGACCATTGCCGACGGGAAGCCACAATTTCAGGAGTACTACAACCGCGCCGAAGTCTGGCGGCCCGAGGGGCTCGAGCGATGGGCCAAGGTGATGGTGGATGTCCAGAGGCACTGGTCGAATCTCAAGGCGGGCAGCTGAGCGTTGCTGAGAGCGATTCCGCGCCTCGGTCGCTGTCGACGCTCCTCCAACGCAGAGGAGGTCGGGACTTCGTCCTGGCCTTCTCATGCTTGTGTGTAGCCGATAGCTATCATGATAACATGGCCATTCTTTCCTCCTTCTATTTCAAAAGGTGGCAAAACAACAGAGAGAGAATAAAGGAAATGAAATAGATTCCAACATGTCGCTGCATAGTACCTGTGGGGCTCATGTGGCTTTGCCTCTGATCTGCCGGGTCACATATAGTGGGTCCAAGCGAGGTTTTATCCCACCAGACGTTATTGCATCCTATATTGTAAAATGAATGCTCCCCGAGGGCCGCTGGGTGAGCTCACCACGTTCAAGCTGTGGTCACGTAGCGTTTACGTGCATGGGTTTTGTGGGCTCACGTAATAGAAGGCGCAGAGAATGTGAGCCAGCAACCTTGAAAGCGCCAAGATCCAATATTCTCTCCGTCTACACGGTCTGGGTTCGACACCTGGGTCAACTGGTACTCCACCAACTCGACGACAGCCCTGGCACTCTTTGACAACATTGAAGGCGGGGAACCCCAGAGCCGCCAGTGGACCTCCCCATGCGAAACGATGCATAATGGCCAGGCGGCGATGGGTTCAGGGGCCTGGTCAGCTTTTGTCTTTCAGTCTCGTTGATTTCGGCCAGTGGAATCAATGCTCGTCGCTATAAGCCACTGCATTCCGACCTGAGCGGCCGCCTAAATCGGCATTGACGTATAGACACCTCGAGACAACCAACCCCTTCCCCTGGGGATGCATCAACGTTAGCACTGTTTGCTATATTACCATTGACGTTAAACAAGCAGAATGCCTTGTACACGTGCCATTTTTTTTTTATCAAACCCAGATACACTTTTGTCTACAAAATGCACTCGACTAGCAGAGTATTGAACCCCACCGCATACAATGGCGCCCTCGCCCATATTGGTAGCAACAACGCAGGCCGCGACTTTGTCGGGTGCATCTAACATCGCTGCTCAGGTGATCGAAATGTATCGACCTGAGGGGAGCCGTAACAGAGATTGATCTTTCATGTACCGTTGCTGAGCAGGGACCTCACAGCTACCATGGACCACCTTCGGCTCAGCCGCTTTGTGCTCCTCAGCGTCACAACAACACCACCCAGCTATCAGTGGCAGCTGCTACCTGAAGAATGATTCCCGGCTCATGCTCATACGGCATCAGATAATCCCAGGGACAAGCGAGACATTGAGAAAGACGGTGCGCGACATGTAGGTGATCCCCACAGCAGGCCGAAGCTCAACATGCGCGACACCCTGACCAAGTCGTTTGAGGATTGCATGACGGTGGGCGCACTTGTCAACACTGTTGCCTTCATCGTCTTAATGGGACTCACGAAGGGTCAGGGAACAGGCCAGATAGGAGACGATGTAAAAACGGCAAGTGCCCTGGTATGCCGGCCCTTTTGTAACAGGAAGCAGCACGGGACGTTGAAGTCTTGTTGTTGTTGATGCCGTAAAATAGGAGACGGTTCCTATCATCGTTGCTGGATATAAGACCTGCCCTATTGCGTCGATCGTGAGCTTCAGCTCCGCGCCTGTAAGAAACGCATTGTCTTCCTCGGCTTCATCGGCTTTCTCTGGGGCATCTACATTGAGCTTGGTGGCTGTGAGGATATGAAGAAAGAGAACTCGGCGAGGCTCGAGATTTGATATTCTGAAGAGCAAATAGCAATCAGTGCCCGTTCAGGTTACGTATGATCAGGCGTGGTCCCAGGCTCTCGACTGAATGGGTCAGATGGCATTCTTTTTGCATTAAGGAGCCGTTTCTGCAGCCATATTCGTCCCCTCAAATCATGCCATGCTACCGAAGGCGTCCCAAGCCCAGTGACGCGAGTGTTTGGGTGCTTAAGCCGTACAAGTAAGAATACGCCTGCATCATGAGCTGTGTCGGTCCGGGGTCTCTCTCAAGTGCTCATCCTGACCCTCGCATATGTAGCAATCCAGCGGCCAAGATGGCCTAGGAGATGGCCAAAACAGCTGGTAAGTGCAGAACGCGATTGAAAAGACAAACCCCATTGCGGGTAAGTAAGAGTCTGGAGGTTCTAACCGGTCAAGGAGGCTCAAGGTCAATCGACCTGATGCTGCTGCCGAGTCTGGCACGCGTCACGTGGGCTGACACGTGACTGGGCCAGCACAACCAAAAAATTCGAAGCGGAGCGAGCTAGTTTGGCCGACTGGGTTTGGTTGGATTGCGCCAGGCGTCCCACTTCAACCCTTTCTTCACTCACTTTCGAAGACGACCATCGCGGAAATTTCGCTATTCGATACCAGCACCCTATCGGACAGCGAAATCCTGACAATCCAGACCAACCGCAATCATGGCTGACGCTGACTACGTACGTCTCCCCAACGAAAGACAACCCGAACGACCGACCCCTCTGGATGAGCCTGCACACAGGAAGCAGGATGCCAGAAATGATGACGGCGTGATGGCTGACCTCGCTCGCGATGCAGGACCCCGAGGCCGCCGCTGAGCTCAAGAAGAAGAGAACCTTCCGCAAGTTCTCTTACCGTGGAATTGACCTTGACCAGTACGTGGCCAAATCCCCCCCCCCCCCCCCAAACGATCGACACAAGACCAGATGCGGGTCGGACCAGATGCGTCGCCGCCGCGATATCCGTCACCGCGATCTGGAACATGAACCAGAAGCACCAATCAGTACGAAAAGGGATGGCTGGCTAATACAGCGGCTCGAAACACAGACTCCTCGATCTCTCTTCGGACCAGCTCCGCGATGTCGTCCACGCCCGCGCCCGCAGAAGGATCAACCGTGGTCTGAAGCGCAAGCCCATGGGCCTGATCAAGAAGCTCCGCAAGGCCAAGCAGGAGGCCAAGCCCAACGAGAAGCCCGAGGTCGTAAAGACTCACCTGCGTGACATGCTTGTCGTCCCCGAGATGATCGGCAGCGTCATCGGCATCTACTCTGGCAAGGAGTTCAACCAGGTCGAGATCAAGCCCGAGATGGTCGGCCACTACCTGGCTGAGTTCTCTATCTCCTAGTACGTTTTCGCGCCTGGCATCACTTTGCAGCGCCCGTCGTCTGTACTTCTTTCTTGCTGACAACTTCTCCAGCCACCCGGTCAAGCACGGTCGTCCCGGTATCGGTGCGACGCACTCTTCTCGTTTCATCCCTCTGAAGTAAAATGGATGTGGTCTTTTGCGGGTGCTTTGCATTGTGTCGAAATGGTCTCGGCGAACGGTCATGGTTTTGCTTGGAACGGGAGGGGCACAACCACTATCTAGCATGATAAGTGATGGAATGAAGCACACAAGCATGTGCACTTGAAACCAAATTCGTGCCCACGATCCGTGAGGGGGGACAAGTCGCCACGCGGACCAGGGGACACGTCGCGGGGAGGAAGACCGCCCGCGGCCTAGGTCGGGGGTGAGGCAGTCCACCAAGTCGAGGCGATTAAATGCACAAGTCCGAATCCACCGGGTTCCAGAGGCTACTGGATGTGCTGAAATTAGTCGTGCCATGTCATAAAAATCCTTTTTGTTGTCTGTCCGTTTTTGTAGTCAGGATGGCCGGTGCACGGGGTTTCCCATCAACGCTCAGGCGGGTCAGGCCCGGTGGCTATCATGTTGGCGTGCGGTCGGCCCAATACACTCCTTCCGTCATGGTCATGTTCAGCGTTTGGGCGCCGAAATGCCCTTACTGTGAGTCCGTCGTCGCAGGAAGTTCTGTCTAGTCCGAACAGACTGACCGCATCACTGGGGAATTGACTCTCTTTCCTGCTCTAATCTCCAATCGTTGACTACCTAGGTAATATGATACAATGCTCATAGTGCCCTTCTTGATACGCCATTCCTTACTCCGTCTTTGCCAGGCCCAGCTTCTTTGCTTTCCTCGCTTCCTCGTCCAGATGCTGCTTTTGGTAGTGTGCGATGACCTTGTCCAGGTTGGCGTAGTGTCCGGCGGGAACATTGTTGGGGCTGCCGGAGTCGATGAGCCTGTTTGGTGTGTCAGCCACTGTACAGTGGAGTTGAGGCTCGATTTGAGCTGCCACATCGGCACCAGAAAAGGTTCCAGGGAAGGGGACAACCCGACATACTCTGGCGTCCTCAGCTCGTATCCCTGATCCTTCTGCGATGTTGAGAACAGATGCCTGTCTCGGGCCGCCTGTTCCTGGATGTCGGAGCTGAGCGTGTTCCTATCCTCCCAGGTCTTTTGGGACTCGACTCTGTAGCTGTCGATCCATTTTGCAAGGCTTGACTTCTCGTCGCGGGAAATCGAGTACATGAACATGGAGAGGCCCGCGGCGCCAAGTGCGATGTACAGACCCAGCTGGGAAAGACGTGTTAGCTACTAGCCCTCCATCATGACCTCTGGTGTCTCCAATAAGGACTGGGTTTTCCTGGGTAACGTACTCCTAGCGACTCCTCTACCTGAGGGGCGGGGTGGTGGTGGTCGTGGTGGTCGTGGTGGTCGGAGTGGCCATGGTCGGATGCGTAAGATCGCATGGCTTGCCGCGGGGCGATGGCTGCCGGCCGAGCTCTGCGGGCGGCGCAGGCCAGTCTTTGTCTGACAGCCAGCATTGTGAGGTCTGGTCGATTTTGCGCTGTCAATTGGCTCGTCTTCTCTTGGGGACAGGATGGGTGCCCTCGAGGTGACGATGCAGGGCGAACCCGAAGCTTCCCTCCCGCGACGCCCATCCGCTGAGTCAGCAGTTCCACAGGCCTGGTTGTGGCTGGTCTGTGCTCCGCTGGTCCCTGCCCACTCGAGCTGGCCAGTTTGGTCGGCCGTGTGCCCACTGCCCACTGCCAAGTTGCCTTTTTGAGGGCGTGAATGGGAGGCGATGCGGCATGGGAATCTGTCCTTTCTAAAGGCTTCCATTCTTGTCTCTTGACTCATCTGATTTTGATTGTAAACGTGGCTACTGAGAGATGAATATTTTATGCCTTGGGCTCCCCTGTTCCACATCTCAACGGGCTTGTCGATTGATTCTCTCACCAACCTCCGTCCATCGATTTGTTAGAGATACACCGCATGTGGGAGCGACGTCTTACTCTTATAAACACTTTAATTTCCATTCCTGCGTACTATCTCGGTCATCCTAGATGATGAGCACCCATCAGGCGCCATCGTGCGTGTCGCCCGGGCCAGGTCCTGCCCTTTTATTGTTTCTTATTTTCGCTGTCTTGACATTCGGCGCATCGGCTAGCACGAGTGATGGAGGCAGCACAGCACAAGATGAAGGGAAGAGCGATTTGATTTGCCACACAGACAACCCAGGCGAATGCTATCCTAGAGTGTTCGAGCCAACGAACGAGTTCCAGGTAGTACGTGCGGACCAGGAGATACCGCCAGGGCTTCATGTCAGACTAGACATCAACACCGGGAAGCGGGAAGCAAAGACTAACGACCCAAATGAGGCAAACCCGGCGCTCGAGGGTCTACCAGTCGACTCGTCAGTGGTAGTTATAGACGATCAAGAAGGCGCTGAACCCGGGAACAACCCACAGATCCCAAAGGGCGCGCCTGAGTACGAGCCAGTGGGGAAGATCAAGGAGCCTCATGACGCGAAGCAGTCTTTCCGAGACTCCCTGACGGTTCTCAAAACCCTGGCTCTGGACGACCGACCCATAGGCGCAGCCCTGGACATTTTGGACGATATCTCTCACGACATCTACTACGGCCTGAAGATCGCTGAAGATACCGGTGCGGTCAAGGAGCTGCTCTGTATGATGAGCTCCCAGGGCGTCTTCACAAGGGGCCGGGAAGATGACGTGGTCAGGCAGGCAGGATTGGCGGCCTCAATCGTGGGCTCCGCGCTGCAGAACAACCATAAGGCGCTCCAAGAGGTCGAGAAGGCATGGGACGAGATCAGTGTGACAAAGTGTGCCGGCACAGATCGGGACCTCAGCAGGGCCCTCTTCAACATGCTTACTCCGGATGTGCCAGCGGGCGAGGCTGTAGCTGGGGTCGAGGCCAGCCTCTTGAGCCTCACGAAGGCCAAGACGGCGGCGCTGAGGGGCTTGATAAAAAGCCCGGTCATCCGGGACGACTTCCTCGCGAACGGCGGCATGGCGCAGATCTTGGAGGTCCTGGCCATCGAGCGGCCCGAGCTGGCGCCAGCGAAGCAGAAGCTCGCTAATCTCGTGCTGGACAACTTCCTGGATGAGAGCATGGGTGCCACAGTCGGCGTCTGGCCCCGGCGGGGCGAGGTTGACCATGAATGGGACTACAAGCTGAAGACAATCGCGAAGCTTCACAAAGCGGACAAGGACCACTGGAGTGGGGAGCTGTGGAAGAGGCTGCAAGAGCAAAGGAAGGCCGAAAAGGCACAAGCTGGGCATTCGCGCGATGAGTTGTAGAGCAGCGCTAGCTATAGTCCAGGGTTGGTTTTGATGAGCAAGATACCCAATGAATTACGCCAGAAATCTGTGACAAGCACTTGAAGTCTGGGCCAGTGCTGGCTACGCCACTATACGGCTTAACTGTGTGACAAAACATGTCTTCAAGAGGGGTGATCGTGAGCTGCCTCCTTAGACCCTGCACCTGCTGGCCGCCAGCATCTTCAAAGGCGTCGGTTGCCGTCTACACGGCGGACGTGTCGAAGCTGCTCTTCTCTGGGACGCCCAACCTGCGTCTTACTTAGATCAGACAGCTGGCCAGTAACGGCTCATAGCCGGTCCAGTAAAGACCGCCGAGAGACGTTTAAGATCACGGGAGAGCCTCCCGCACGGCTACCGAAAATTACATACCTACATCATGAGAGACTCACTTACACACGCGGTTCGGACGGGATCACACAACCACAGTCTGGAGACCTGTGTAGCTCAATGGCCAGCCTCTCCTCGTACAGGCCAGTCTCCAGCCAGCTGTCGCCGACAGAACGGGTCGTATCCGCATGAGCATGTACACATGTGAATCGTATACCGTCATCGGCCGCGGGTAAACTCACCTGACCGCTACTGAATCACCCGTAGATGCTATCCCAAGTGATCTCCAGGGGCAGCCTCGGGGCGACTGGGGTCGAGGTGTCACGTTCCCGGGGAAATGACCAGAGCAGATCAGACATGCAGCAGACCCGAGCAGGAAAGCAGGTATACGAGCCAAAGACTGAGCTGTTCTGCCGTGTTGCACGAAAAGGGGACCTCTCTGCGGGCCGAATGGGAGGATTTCTCTGAGACAGGCGGCACGGCCGAAACAATCGACGCGGCCGTCTCTTGAGCCGCGAATTGAGCGCAATCGGAGGGTGGGATAAGGAATGGCTCGTGTTATCCCATGCGAGGAACAAAGATCGGTGTTGGCCTGTGGCCCACGACGTTGTGCGGCTCCCATTCCGCAGACGGGGCGTGCAATTTAACCGTGGTCGTTGCTTGTCTACATGGGAAGAGTAGCATTTGCTTCTCCCTCCGGCCAAAGCACGTCAACCGGCGATCTCCAATGCTGAGACTGGCGGCGCCATGCCGCGACCATTGAAGGTGTGCGGTCCGGTGTCAATAGCTTTGGCGTCGCCGTGCTCGACAGCCGGGACGAATGTGGTACGGACTCGGCCACGCAGCACTTTGCACCTTTGTGTTACGGGCCCGTCGGCTCGAGCGTTGCTTGCATGGTCACATTAGTATGAACAAATCTTTGGTGACCGGGATTCCACTGAAGTAACGATGTGTTCGATGTCACCCAGTAGCTCCCACTAGCCCGCTGCTGCAGCCCTGGACCCTTCAGAAACGGGGACGTGACGCGGAGATGCCGGGCGTCTGCTCCCTTGGCTCGTCACGCCGGCAAGGGCAGACATGGCTCAGCAATGGGAGGATGAGAAGCCATGTGGCTGCGCCAGCTGCGCCAGTCTGTATGGAAACCTGTGGCTTAATCGAGTATGTTCCAGCAAGTTGGCGACGGGTTGCGAGCGCCCGATCGATCCCCAGGCTCGGGAGGGACCGCCATAACCGATTATTCTTGCCGTCGCAATCACCGAACAAGCGGGATCAGGGGTACACGAGTTTGGACCGTTCCCTGGCGGACCGAATACACACGGAGGACGACAAGAACCATGTACACGCTGCGAGGAGGATCGGTTCAGTCTGGTCATTCCCACGTGGGCCATATGGGACATATGGGCGCGGGCAGCTGATTGGGTTCTCCGCAGAACGGATTTGAGAACCGGACTCACGACTTGGCGAGCTTCGGGGTCTGACCCTTCATGATACTCCAGCCGATCTTGGGATGGGGTTTGGTATACAAACCTGCATGAAAAAGAGGTCCGTTGCTGGAGTGCATTGCAGGCGGTCGCGACACCAGATCGATGTAACCATCCCAAGGAGCTGCCCTGCCGGTAGGTGGCATACTCCGTGGCCTGCCCACCCAGGCCCAGAAACAGCATCGGGTGAGACACAGGCTGTCAAAGGCCGTATCGGAGAGCTGCCTTTGAACGGGTGATAAGGGCTCTTTCGATCCTGCGCGATGATCGACTTGACAATCTTTGTGGGACCGTTGGACGGAGCAGGGAAACACGTCCATAGGCGACTGGGTGGCGACGGCTGAGCCAGGCGGTGCTCCTACCACACAGCAAGCCGTTGATGGTTCCGTCGACGGGCCCTACAGTTCGTCTTATTCTCACTTATGGAAGCCTGTGCCCTGTGTGTGTGTTTCGGTGTGCCTGTACCACTGCCTGTGCATTTGCATACGCTTGTACGGCAAGGCGTAGTCGTCGTGGGAGACGACGGGATAATTTCGGCCGCACCCCTGCCCCTTCCCGGCCCCTTGCAAGACTGTAGAGGTCGAAGGGACGGAGGCTTCGTGGCTTCATGACTTCGTGGCTTCCTCACGCCAGATCGTGCTGAGACCACCGACTGCTGCTGTGCATCCTCTGCAGGGGCAAGCTGCATGGTAACCGGCCACAAGACAGGTAAGGGAAGGTATATCGGCCGTCATGTCACGTTCTGCGCAGCAAGCCACCCGCAAGGGCGCCGGAGGCTCGAGTGGCCTACCCGTCACACCAACGCCCGATCAGCAAGACAGAGGGCATCCCGGGCATCCCAGGCACAGGCAGGCCGGGCCAGCGGGCATGGCAGCCCCCAGGCTTAGGGCGCGTACTGGGAAGCAGGCGGCACGCTGGGAGGCCGGGCTGGGCTGGCCAGAACGAAGAACCGGCAGCGCCCTCCCACAGCGGCAAAGGCGCACGGAAGGCGATGCTCGGCCGCAAAAGGAGGGTGGCATCCCGGAAGCGGAAACGATCGCCAACGTGTCTCCTCTGGCTCGTCGGCCAAATCTCTCGGGCAGGGCACGAGGAAGGGGGCAGGGCCGGGCGAGCAGGCGATTTACGGTAGCACGTGAATCTGGAATCTGGATGCCTGGGCTGCTGGGGAGGTCTGGAGGTGCGAAGGTCTTGCTGACGGCGGAGGGATCTGGCATGCAGGAGGACGTGCCTATAGTGCAGCAGAGCATGGGGCGAGGTCGGGTCAGCTACGACGGTAGGTAGCACTCGAGCCTGATGATGGTTTAGGGCCAAAAAGGAAGGGATTTGGCGAGCGCAGATGATTGCCCTTGCTTATTATGCAGGCCATGGCAGCACAGCATGAGGAGCGTGCATCCCTGGAGGCGGTCGCATGCCTGGCAAGCTGTCGAGCTGGCGAGCAGCGAGCTGGCAAGCTGGCGTGCAGGCGTGCTAGCACTTGGCGCTCGCTGTCGATGGGCCTAGCGAGGGCGCCATCCCACGTTAGCATTGGACAGATCTCGGGAATAGCTTGACAATAATGTCTGTGGGCGGTGCGTGCTGACGGGGGGCGGGAAATGCGGGAGGTGGCAGTGGCACGCTGCGGAAGGAATATGCCTAAAGCCCGGTAATACAGTACCAGCAATGACATGGGAGCCCGAGGGAGGCTGGGGGGGGGGCCAGGACGGGGGGAGGAGGACAGGAGGGTCAAGCCACGCACGACGCACGACGCAGCACTCAGACTGCGGAGTAGTGTGCAAAATTAATTACCACAGTACTGTGTAGGTGGTAATGTGGTTAATAATGGTGCAGTAGATCAGTCTGCCGCCCACGAGGCCGTCAGGCTCAGTCAGACGGGCGACACGGGGAGCAGTGCATGTATCAGCCCGTCTCGCGTGGTGGTGGTGGTAGCCCTCCCCACCCCCTCCGGCCGGATCCCAACGGTGAAGACGACAAGGACGGTGAGCTGGACCATAGCGTAGATAGAAAGAGAGAGAGAGAGAGAGAGACAGATGGTGATGGTAATGTTCTCAGACGACGCCAGGCCACGCCAAACACGCCTGCCCAAGAAGCATCGGAAAAAGAAAAGGTGAGAGACAACGATGAGAGACAAGCATCTCGGGTGGGCCAAGGACAAGGCAGGCCACGGCACCCTGTATGTACCACTGGGCCAGTAGGCAGGTAGGCCGCAGTCAGCCGGGGCGGCAAGTAAAATGAAACACGTGGTAGGGGCAAACTCGCTGCTGTGCAGGAGCCCGTCGATACTCGGTACTTTTAAGGCCACCTGGTGCGAGATCCCCTGCAGCCCTCGGGCTTTGAGAGGCTGCTTGCTGGGGCTAGCATACGGAGTACTGTGGTACATTGCCCAGGTGCCCAGGTACCCACCGAGGTATCTACGGTAGGCAGGTTCATACTATGTAGTCCTATGCAGTATTCAGGTAGGGCGACAAAGAACATGTCCGCCCGTAGTCGCTACAGGCCCGAGACAGCAGCCGCCGCCCGTGGCATGCGGTGATTTTGTTCTCCCATTCCCCCTCCTTCTCCCACCTAATTTCCTCGCCCTCGCCATATTGATACTGTGACGAACTCCGAGGCCCTGCCTGGGCAAATACTCGGACCAGACATGGCTGTTGGCCAGGCCCCACGCGTCGGGGCAAAAGAAAAACCTGGAAGGAACGGTGCATCGTGGCTCCTGGGAGTAGCCTGGCTGCACCTTCCAGGACGGGATGCGAGCAGCAAATCATCACATGGGGCAGGCATGGCGGCAGGTGGCAGGTGGCAGGTGGCAGGCGCTCTTTGTCTGAATGGGGGAGGGTGGGAGGGGGGGAATGCCCCACTCGAGTGCGGACGGGAGCAACATCAGCATGCGAGAAGGCCTCGTGGCATTTCTGCTCGTAAAACTCTATGCACGGTCCAGCATTAACAGCTGCGAGCAGCAAGCACCATGGCCCGCAGCCGCGGAGGAGGTGCGGCGCAGGTACCGGCTGTTAGCCGGCTGCGTCAGCCGCTTGCATGACTCTTGATCTCAAAATACATACTACGTAGGGTACCTTGGAGCCCAGACCTGCACATTGCCGCCAACCTTTTCCAACTCCTCATGGGCCAGGGGGTGTGGGCGTGCGGGCGTGTGGGCGTGTGGGCGTGTGGGCGTGCGGTTTGATGGCGAGTCCCGCACGATGGATCGGTCGGAGGTACGGGGGTACCCGGCACCGCACCACTCGCCTCAGAGGCGGCGCAGCGCCCGGGCAACCACCAGAGCGCCAGCAGCAGCAGGCAGATATCTCCTGCCGAGATGCCGTGTGAGTGTACTGCAGTGCAGTGTGCAGCTGGTGGGTGAGGACGTGCTGCACCGGTGTACAGAGATCTCCATTTCCCTACGAGACGGCGTACAGCAGCAGCAGCAGGCAAGTGGTGCTTGCTGCAGTGGACCAGCGGGCTGCAGGCCTTCCCCGGCCCCTGCCCAGCACACCCCCCTCCCAACACTTACACTGTACACTACATAGACTACCACATGCCATGCCACACACACCACTCCCAGACCCCATCGAGCCAGAACCAGATTCGGCTTCGAATGCCACGCTTCCAGGCCTCCTGGCTTCCTGGCTTCCTGCCCTTCCTTGTCGCCCATGCCCGCCGCCTGCACGCACGCACGCACGCTTTCTCGGCCGCCCACACCCACCCCCTGCCCACCGACCCACCGACCCACGAGCCCTGCCCCTGCCCACGCTTCCTTCTGCTGCCGCCGCTCGTGCCCTTGTCCTGGCCCCCCTGCTCTCTGACCCCTGTTTAAATTCCCTGTCCCTGTCCCCAGCCCGTGGCCCTTCCCTCATTGTGCCTTCCCTTCTGGGTCTCGCGCCCCGTTCGCTCTTGTCCACTCGATCCATGTCTGCTCTCGCGCAACTGCTGTCTCTCCCCCAGTTTTTCCCACCTGCGGCAAGTACTATGTACGTGTAGTACCTAAACCACCTAGGTACCTGCTCTGCTGTCTGCTGTCTGCTGTCGCCATCATAAGGCCCGCCCCACGAGCACGAGAAGGCATACCTACCTTCGCAAATGCGTACATACGGACCCAGGCAGGTAGGTACACAGTCAGGTACCTAGGCAGCTGGCTGGTGGCACTGTGTAGGGACAGGTGCAGTGTGCCTCGTTGCCCTGTGCGTGTGCGGTCGTGCGAGTGTGGAGTGCCAGTGTCAAGTGTCAGTGTCAGTATGCTACATATGTATGTTGCTCTTTTCTTGTCCTCCCGTCCTTGGTCAATTTTGGCGGCCAAGTCCAAGTCAAGTCCAAGTCAAGCCAAGGTCAGGTCGAATCAGGACGAGCCATCCCGCGTGGCCCCAATCTCCCCATTGGTCTCCTCCCCCTCCGGCCCCAATATCCTTTCCTGCACACCATCAAGGCAAACCTAACTTCCCCCGGCTTCTTTCCCTTCGAACCAGAGGCCCGAGTCTTGGTTGAATCCTCACTGCCTGGGAGATACCCTCCAGCAGAACCCAATTCCCAAGGTGCTTACTGTGCTTACCTTGGACATTGAATCCTCCTCCGCCTCTCCTTGCTGTCTGTCACTCACCGGCTGCCCTCTCAGCTTCGTCTCTCGCCTCCCCTTCCACCACCTCCTCCGTCCCCCTCTCCTCTCAACCTCTCCGCCCGGATCTGACCCTGTGTCCTCGTGCGTGTCCTCGTGGTCCTGAGCCTTGTGCCCTGCGCTTGCCCTGCCCTGCCCTGCCCTGCCCTGCCCTGCCCTATCCGTCCAATCTACTCCACTACCCGGTACGGATCACGGAGCTGGTAACCACCTTCGGATGTTAGTGTTCGGCACAAGCTGCTGAGGCTCTCGGTCATAATAAGCCTGTTGCTGCTAGTCCAGGTTCCGTGCGAGACCCATCAACGTTCGTCGCCCAACTAAAAAAAACCCACATCCACAACCACCCGCACCCACCACTAGCACACCCTTACACCCTTCCGCGCCCGTGCGAAATCGATTCGACCCATCCTCGCTGGTCCTGACCCGTTCCCCGTTCCCCGTCGTCTTGGCCCTGAATCTGAATCGAATCTGAGAGACCGCAGAACAGACAGGCTAGCCAGTCCCGCCAAACCCACGCCAGCCTTCGATCGCCGTTGCCCTCCAGCCCATCTCGTCTCTTTGTTCACCAACCTCGTCGTTCATTCTAAAGTCGTTCATTTCCTCCCCACCTGTTGGACACGCATACACACACACCCATACTGCAGCTACATGGGACTGCGCCCCGCCTCGTCCGTGGCATAGTACGCTGGCCCCTGGTCACCCTCACCACCACCGCGATTCCACTACCAAACCACCCGCGACAGGAGAACAGAACGAGACCGAAATCAACCCTTCCCGCTGTCATCCCTTCCGCCCCGCAACGGGCCACGCCTTCCTGGCGCCATACGCCCTTTTTTTTTCTCTTTCTTTTTTACCCGAACTCTTTTCTCTCCCTGCTCTCTTGGTCTCTCCACCCATCGCCTTCTTCGAGGCATAGGAACACCGACGGAACCTCACCGGGGTATCAAGCATTCGACCCCGAGGAAACAGATGCGCCATGGCTACCACCGAGCAGTCCCGTCCCGCTTCGCAGAAGCTCCCCGCAGGGCTGGCTGGTGTTCTAAACCCCTCCGACGACAATAGGGATTCGGCTTACTACTCGAGCACCGACGCCTCCAGCAAACGTGAGTCGAGCACACGCGTTGACAGCAGTACTTTTGCCCAATTGATCAGAGAGCTGACCTAGCCCCTTGTTACCCGCAGACACTTCAGCCGCATCGTACCATGCTGTCAATGTCTTCAGCCCTACGAATGGTGGCTTCCACCAGTCACAAAACGACAAGACGCCCTCGCCCACCACCACCAACCTTCTCCCGCAGCCTCTGATATCCCCCGTCACCAGCAACATGAGCGTTGCGTCAATCGTGTCTCCGACCAGCCCCGTGGGCCCCGACGCGCGGTACGTGGACCGCCACCTATCCATCGACTCTGCCCCAAACAGCGCCACGTTGGCCGTCGACGCGGGCGAGCCCATGTCCAGGCGCGAGAGTGTCGACAGCCGCATGAACCAGGACTTTGGGGGGATGAGGCTAGGCGCATCACCCTACGCGAGCAACAATCATTCCACGACGTCGATCCAAAACACCCTGCAACAACAGCGCAATCCCAGGACAGGAGGCTTGGAGAGCCTGTCGGTCCATCGCATCTCGAACGGCTACCAGCCCAGCACCGAGCGCAACCCAATTGATGGCACCATCAAGGTCGTCCGTACCGCGCCGACGATCACGGGCCCCACCACCGGCACCATAGCTCGCGCTGCCGAGCCCACCAAAGGACAGGCATGGGCCTTCCCGGAAGAGGAGCTTCATCGCATGCCCTCGGGGGCTCAGTCGCTCATCGACTCGAGGCGGAGTAGCGTGGCGGAGTCGTTCGCCAGCAGCCAATGGACTGCCGAGTCGAGACTGCCACCAGGCCAACGGAGGTTGGACGAGGGCCTCACGCCTCCCGATTATCAGCGTATGTCGAGCAATTCGGGCGAGTTCCCCGCCGTCCACCACCACTCCCTACAACACAAGCAGCTCGGGGACCTACAGGCCGAGGACGCTGCCGCGCAGGCCGGTGCACAGCCGTACAGCAGGACACCGGAGCTACGGGTAAGCCACAAGCTCGCCGAGAGGAAGCGCCGGACGGAAATGAAGGAACTCTTTGAGCAATTGAGGGATCTGATGCCGCAGGAGCGGGGCTCCAAGGCGTCCAAGTGGGAAATTTTGTCCAAAGGTTAGTCCAGAGAGCCCAACACGGCGGTCTGGGGCGGCATCATGACTGACCGTAATGCAGCCATCACCGAACACCAACGACAGTCGGACACCATCAAGTACCTGCAGCAGCAGAACCACACGATCGTGGGTGATGTGGATATGATGAGGCGAGAGCTTGCCGCGGCGAGGATGGAGAACTCGCAGCTGAGGGGGGAACTGAGCGCTGTGTCGTCCAGCCAGGGCGCCGGTTCCCACAACTCGGCACCTACCGGCTCGTTTGCTCAGAAAGATGCACAGCGCCCGGAGCTTCCTCCCCTACGATCCCTCAGCGGCGAGGTGCCAACGGCTCCCGAGTCCATGGCGGGTGTCCAGTATGAGCAGCCTAGATTCGGCGGCTACCGAGCACCTGATGCCAGATATTAGAGGGGCATTGTGTGGGCGCAGTACCCTCAGCGTCGACAGCTTACCTGGGGCCCGCCACGAATAACGCTCAGGAGCTTGGGTAGCTTATCCGGGACACGTGGTGCGCGACCGACGGATCTGCCGAACCGCGACGGCCAGTAGCGGACTGCGATGATCCGACCGCCAGCATTCTTGACAAGCACAAGCACCGGCGCCTTTGTTTCAGCTGGATCGTCCACCTGAACTTTCATTATGGGGATGATTTGATGGCGTACGAAATGACGATACCTTTTCTGGGCATTTCCTCGGATACCTAGTGGATTAGCCCCTTCTTCACAAACGTTGACGTGATCTGGAGTCTTGGACGATGGCGGGCCAACTAGCCTGCGCCTTTGGTTCTACGCGCCCGTTTGATCACGGCAGTGATGGCTCCTCTTGTGTTCATTTCCTCGACAGCCTGTTCTTCCCGGCCATAGCTTGTCACAGCCAGGACCAGGACCAGGACCAGGACCAGGGATCGCTCCACTTTTCCTCTTTTCCCCTGCAGTAAGCACGTTGCAGGTTCCTTTTGTCTATTCAGAGAGAAAAGAAGAGACGTGGCGGATTTTGCGGCCAAACGGGCTGTGCCCATTCCAAGGCTTTGGTTTTCTCTTTTATGTTTCTGGTGGTGGGGGGAAAGAGAAAGAGTCAAGAGAGGCTCGGGCATGCCGGGTTGCCAGTTTTACTTTGTGTGTGCTCGGTTCTATGTTGATTGATGGATTGCATATACCCATTGTAACTTCACTAAGGCGTCTGTCCACGGCGGGAGTGATTGTGTCTCAACACGGACGGGCCGTTTCAGCCCTGGGAGACAGGGGGAACTGCGCAACGTACAGACACCTCTCCTAGGGACTACTATTACTACCTGGGGGACAAGCCAGACATGCTGGGATCGCAACGGTGCTTGCGAGAATATTAGGCAGTGGACTGGGGGATCAAAACTGGGGTGCGGTGGTGGAAAGAGGGCCAGACGTGTTTTTTGATCTGTGTCCAAGGTCTAATGGTCATTCTCCAGGAAGAGAGGGATGGCGGGAGACCCGGAGAACATGGAAGAGTCAGGTTTATTAGATGTACTGTGAGGATGGATGTACAAGCACGTCTTGTGGGCGCATTGCTTGTCGGATCCCAGCGAAAGGACAGCACAGGGCTCTATAATCTAAATCAAATATATCTATCTATAAACATATATATATTATGTGTGTGTGTGTGTTTATACACCATGTGCGCATGTGACTCCACAGCTCACCAGCCACAAACAGAGCTGCGCGCCCACCACGCAGGACCGTCTCTCTCCTTTTGTCTCCCTTTCTTTTTTTTTCTTCTTCTTTTCTTTTGTGGTTCTTCTCCCCCCTCATTTAGATCTGGATCTGGATCTGGATGTCCGTCAGGATGCCCTAGTGTTGGCGCGCAACCGTGCTCTGTCTGTCACTTGCTAGCCGGCGTACCCAAACGGCTGGGCATCTTCACATGCGAGAAGTCTGATGTGAGCAGGCGCCGGACCAGGGTGGGCGCCTGGATTCCGGAGACGGCGGCTCGAGTCGCTGGGGCCTTCGGGGCGGCGAGCACCTGCGTCATGCTGGATAGCCGCGGGTAGTGGGGAAGGAACCCTGGGCCCAGGACTAGCACTACACACTAGCACACCTTGCCAGCCGGGCATGTGCCCGTCGGCCGCTGCGACTCTTGTTCCTCAGCCGGCAACACCATTTGGCGCTTCTCGACATTGTTCAGTCCTTGCCGAGGACCTTTGTTCAGACACACACACCTACCTATCTTGAGTGCCTTGTCTACTTCATTTTCCGCCCTCGCCCCTTCATGGTCTAGACTGGTGTCTCTGCTGTGCTTGACTCCTCCTCCCTTGCTCATTGCGCGCAACGTCATCTGTATTTGGGGGTGCCACACTGCCGGGGCATTCGCCAGCGCCCATACCGGTGTGCCGAGGTAACGGACTGTTAGGGACTGTTAGGAAGCCAGCCGGCCCTCCCCCTTCCCCCTTCCCCCCTCCCCCCTCCCCCCTTTTTGGCCCCCTCACCACCACGGCCGGCACATACACAAGCACAGACTGCTCAGTCATGTCGTCGTCACTACAGAGCATACAGGTGAGCGCGTGACCCCGCGAGCGCGAACTGCGCTGACACGACAACATAGACGGCGATCGAGCGCATCATCCTCGACCCCAGGTACCATGACGTCCTCGCCGTGCTCAAGGGCGCCCGCAACGGCGCCGTGTACGGGACCAAAGTGCGCTTCCCGCACGCACTGGTCATGATATGCCTGTTCCGGTCCGGCACGTAAGTCCCTAGTCACGGCCGACAAGACGGTCCTGGCCCAGCAGCCAGGCAGAAAGAACCCCGGAGAGACGGCTGACACGGGCCCCAAAAGCGTCCGCGAGAAGGCCTGGCTCATATTCCGTGCCACGCGCACGCACGCGCGCAACCTGGCCAAGTTCGCGACCATCTACAAGCTGACGTGCCTGGTCCTCAAGCACCTGGGCCCCACGCCCGGCAAGGAGGGCGCCCACGACAGCCTGGTGGCGGGGCTGCTGGGTGGGTACATGGTCTTCGGGCGGCGGTCCCCACGCTCCGGCCGCATCTCGAGCGTCAACCAGCAGATCGTCATCTACGTGTTCGCGCGCGTCGTGCTGGCGCTGGCAAAACTGTCGGTACGGGAGGGCTCGCCGTTCGCCCTGCCTGTCGTGTCGCGGGGCAAGGCCGCCGACGCCGTCAGCCACTACGCCTGGCCCATCTTTGCCAGCGCCAGCTGGGGCCTGGTCATGTGGCTGTTCCGCTGGCACCCCGAGGCCCTGCAGCCCAGCCTGCGGTCTAGCATGAGCTACATCTACGCGCAGAGCGACCACTGGGACGGGCTGAGGAACTTTGTCTGGCATAACAAATAGCCGGGCCCGGCAGGCAGGCCGCGCCATGGTGCCGAACAAGGGACGGCATGACCGGGGACGCGGTGTTCTTGTACAGCGTTTGGGCGTTTTTGGGAGTGCTCATCTCTGGCTTTGGATGTTGGGCACCGGAGGGTGGGTTGGTTGGACAGGAGAATAGGCGCAGGTGGGACACGCACACACACTGAGCACACCGTCCTGCTGGGACTGGCTGCACATCACAAGACCCGCATAGACAGAGGTAGACAGCAAAATAGCATGCGATCCGGGGACCACGTGACGGGGGGTTTTGGGGGGTTTCTCTTGTTTAATTGTTTTGGCTCTCGTGTTGTTTATCCCTGATTGTTCTATATAGTGTTCGATCTCATAGATGCCGCCAGCCGTTCATCCACATGATCTGCTTCTCATTGATCAAGCAGGAAACCCCGGGCTCGCGCCGGGGCTCGCCGTCAGGAGCGTCTGCCACCCACTGATGCAGTCTCTTGGCGACGGTGGCAGCCTCGACGTGGTGTGACAGGTGCGCCCTCCACCTCAGCCAGCGGTTGGCCCAGGCGCCTGCGACGGCCGCCCACCTGCCCGGGAAGGGCTCGCCGGGGCGGGCGCGGACGGCGTGGTAGGCGGCGGGGCTGTAGGCGACGCGCACGTTGGGGTTGAGCCACACGCCGCGCGCGGCCTCGTCGCTGAGCGGGTTGTCGGCGTGGACGAGGCAGCACTCGCTGCCCTCGAGGTGCAGGTCGGCGAGGGCGTCGGGGATGGCGCGGAAGCGCAGGGGCGGGTCCGCGCGGAAGGG
Source organism: Diaporthe destruens (assembly GCA_036986855.1). Lineage (NCBI taxonomy): Eukaryota > Fungi > Ascomycota > Sordariomycetes > Diaporthales > Diaporthaceae > Diaporthe > Diaporthe destruens. The sequence goes on along the minus strand of BTXE01000002.1, from coordinate 5,361,130 downwards.
GGCGGCGTCGAAGATGACCATGCCGTTCCAGCACGAGGCGACGCGCACGGGCTCGGAGCGGAGGGCGGCGTCCCGCGCGGGCCCGCGCTGGAACCAGGGCCAGTAGTTGCTGGCCGTCTTGCGGCCGTGGGCGTCGCGCAGGGCAAAGGTGTCGTAGTAGGCAGGCGGGTGCTTGTAGTCCATGCTGCAGGCGGCGGCGTAGGTGCCGTCGCGGGTGCGCAGCAGGGTCACAAAGTCGTCGACGTCGAAGATGACGTCGTTGAGCCACAGGACCTTGTCGAAGGCCCGGCCGTGGCGCTGCTGGAGCTGGAGCATGGGCTCCATGGCGCGGTTGCGCTCGCGGGCCAGGTAGGTGATGCGGCGCTTGTCGTAGACCTTGTCCTCGTGGTTCCAGATCCAGCCGTCCTGGCGCGGGGCGTCGGGGGCCGGGCGGGCCCACATGTCGTCGAGCTGCTGCCAGACGGTCTGGCCGAGGGTGATGGTGTTGGGGACGCGGCGGGCGTCGAGCTGGGCGCCGAGGGCCGACAGCTTCTCCTTTGTGTCGTCCTGCGAGCCGGACTCGAGGGCCGAGAAGTAGACATTGGCGGGCCCGAGGTAGTCGACGAGGGCGAGCACGGCGGCGCCCCACTCGGGCAGGATGGCGCCCGTGTTGCGGTGGACCGAGACTATGAAGAAGGACTCGTTGGCGGACGGGCCGGGCCCCACCAGATCATCACCCGGGCCACGGCCGGCGCGGCGAGGCGGAGCGGGCCGGGGCGTGATTGGCCGGTGGCGCAGCAGCAGGACGACGTCGACGGTGAAGGCGAGCAGCAGCAGGGCGAGGATGGGGCGCCTCCTCTGTCGCAGGCGCCGGAGGAGGAGACGGGAGGAGACGATCATGGCGAGGGGGAGGGCGAGGGCGAGGGCGAGGGCGAGGGCGAGGTGGTCATGACCGTCTGCACATGCAGAGAGGGCTGCTTCATAGTTGAACGAGGTCGGGAGCCTGGTCGAGAGTACACAGTAGGGCCAGGTGGCCTCCCCCCCTCTTGTTCTGGTTCCGAAGGAATGTAGCGAGGGGAGAGGGAGGGGGAGGGGGAGGGCGAGGGGGAGGGCGCACAGGGCGCACAGTACTCAAAAGCAAAAGCAGGTACGGAACACGGATGAGCTCACCGTCGTAGCAGGCAATGCGGCCAAGGCTCGTCGGTGCATTGGCAGATTGGCAGAGTGGCAGATTGGCAGCTGCTGCCTGGACAAACGACAACACGACCTGGGGTAGGGTCGGGGTCGGGGTCAGGGTCAGGGTCAGGGTCAGGGTCAGGGTCAGGGTCAGAGTGATGCTAGATACTACATACAGTATCCGTATCGGCTACGGACTGACTATACGGGCAGCTGTCCCTCCTCCCTCCCTCACTAGAGCCCCGCCTCGACCGCGGCCAGCTCCTTGAGCGCCTCGTCAATGACCTTCTTCTCGTCGGCCGACGGCTCCAGGTAGGGGCTGCGCGGCTTGAACCTGTCGGCGGCATCCCCGAGGCCTGCCCGCCTGGCCGAGTGCATCGACGCGGCATACTTGACCGCCGCGATGCCGGCCTTGCACGGCTGCTCCGCCAGCGCCGCCTTGCGGTGCAGCGCCATGGCCTCGTCGGTCCTGCCCTCGTGCCACAGCTTGTAGATGTGCGAGATGCTGCGCGGGAACACGTTGGCGAACCCGGCGATGCACCCGGCCGACCCGCTCGAGAGCCCCCCCAGCAGGAAGTCCGACTGGCCCCCAAACGTCGCGAACGAGTCCGCCGGCAGCACCGCCGCCAGCCGCACGATCTTGGCCACCGACCCGCACGTCAGCTTGACCCCGACTATGTTGTCGTGCCGCTGCGCCAGCCTGGTGATGGTCCCCGAGTCCAGGTCGATGCCGTTGCACACCGCCGGGAAGTTGTAGATGACAATCGGCAGCTTGCTGCCGCCCGCCACCTCGTCGAAGAAGCGCTCCACCACCGCCGCCGTCGTCTGCTTCCCAAAGTACCCCGGCGGCAGGCACAGCACGTAGTTGGCCCCCGCCGCCGCCGCGTCGTCGATGAACTCGAGCACCTGCCGCGTCGAGTGGCCCCCGACCCCGGCCATGATCGGGTAGTCCGGCCCCACCGCCCGGCGCGCCGTCGCGAGCACTTCTTTGCGTTCCTCCCGCTTGAGCCGTGCCGCGCCCTGGTCAGCCGCGCCCCTGTCACCCCTGTCATCGGGCCTGGGGTACTGAGTACTCACCGTCAGGAGGAATGTCTCTGCATTCGTGCCCAGGATGACCAGCCCCGTCAGTCCCGACCCTGCCAGGTACGAGTAGTACTTTGCCTGGTCATCGAGCTCCAACCTGTCCGTCTCGGGGTTGAACACTGGCAGCCCACACAGTCAGCACCTCACCTCGCCACCGCCTCTCATGACCCGAGGGTTGACTAACACGTCACGGCCGGGCACCAGACCCCACTCGGCGGGGTTTTCGAGGGCGCCATGCTGAATCTATGCCTTCCGACAGCTTGAGTGCTCAACGCCCTAGTGCTGCTGCTGTGTTTCCAAAGGTCAGGGACAGGAAGGAGAATAAACAAGGAGAAGGGGAAGGAAGGAAAGAAAACAAGAAACGGATGCACCCGGGGCATCAGTCAGGGCCAGCTTGATCAATGCCAATGAGGGGACGAGGCCGTTTGACTGATCAGGCGGGTCAATGCTTGCCGAACGGGACAGCGCCCGACTAGTACCCCCCAGGCCGATTACGGAGTCGGCACGGCTACCGACGGGCATCCGGGTGTTGGGCACCGGAGACCGGAAAACGGCCACCTGCTGGTCCCCTCTGCAGGACCACAGTATCCGATCCCTGTTGCCCAGGAGCCGCTGTCCCTTGCGAACTGTGACCCGGCCCTGCTTGTCACGAAACCCAGCCTCCTCGCCGTGTCCGCTGTGTCCGCCGTGTCCTCCACCAACCAAGTCGGCGAGACGAGCCTAACTGTCGTGCGGCATGCTCACGTCCTCTTTTCAAACAGTGGGCATGCAACATTGGATTGCGGGACCAGAGACCTTCGCATGGTTGCTGCGCATGCCCCCCAAAAATATGGGTGTGTCCGCGCTGGATTATATTACTCCTGTATGCTACGCTAAGCCTCCTGCCCATGACAACTCCAGTGATATCTTGTAAACCCCATACGACCGCAAGCCTAGAGCCCCTATGCAATGTAAATGTCCCGCCAGAAAACGCCATAAGATCGGTGTGATCGCTGCCCCAACAGGTCGTCGCCCTTGTCCTTTTTCTTGGACTACGGGCTATCGCCCCTCAGCCCCAGCCCAAGCCCACCCCACCCCCGGCCTCTCATCGCTGATATGCCGGCAGTGGCTCCAACGAGGCCGTGGTGGCCTGGTGTGCGAAGTACGTTCCGTACTCGTCTTCCTCTGTGAGGATCGGTGCCGAAGGCCCATCGGCCATCGGCGGCGCACTGGGCGCCGAACTGCTCCCGACCGCGGCGTCGTCCTCCCCGGGGAAGTCTGGCGGGGCGCTGGCTTCTGCCAGTAACCTCTGCCGCTCGAGCTCCTGCTTGTCGTCTGTCGAGCTGCCGTCCGGCACGGTCGAGCCCGCTGCCAGTTCGTCCAGCGTCGGCGCTGAAGGGGCTGTCTCGGAGGGCGCAGCCAGCAGCGGGGCAGAAGGTGCGCTGGGGGCAGACGGGCCAGCTTCGTCGGACCCGCCACGTGCTGCTGGCGCTGCAGGTCCTGCTGTGGGCTCTGGCGCTTCGGGTTGGCTGGGCAATAGTCTCTGCTCTGCTCGTCTGGCCCTTTCCTTTTCTGAGAGGCCGCTCTCATCTGCGAAGTCTGGCGGTGGTGGTATGTAGTGTGGGGCTGGTTCGGCCGGCTCCTGGGAAGCCCCGTTCCAGTACGGGTATTGAGCTGCGGGCTCGCCGGGATACGGGACGTATTCCTGCGCGTACGCTTCCTCGGCGCCATAGCCTTCCTCTTCCCATCCTGCAGGCCACGACCCGTTCTCGTGGTACACCGCGCCGTCCTGCCCTGCGTTCGGAGGTGACGAGACCGCCTTGCCGCGCCGGCTGGTATCTGTAGTCCCCACAACGAGCTCGAATGAATCATATATGACCCCTTTCTCCCGCTTCAGGGGGTCCGTGTTGACCAAGCTGCCGTCAAACGACGCGAGGCTGGCCACTCCCTCCCGGCCTGAGGTCATCACACCGGCTGCAGGGCCAACTCTTGGGTTCTGCTGTATCTGTATCGCGTTTGCAAGCTTGCCGCCCAGGTCCACGATGACCTCCAACCGGTATTTGAAACTGATCATCTCCCCGGGGACTCCTCTTATCGAGGGGAACGAGTTCTCCGGCACCCTGACCGAGGTCATCACGCTGGCAGTCAAGGTAACAGGGTCGATGATCAGGGGGCTGAATGCCTGCGAGAGGTCTTTTCGGAACACACTGCACGTGCCAGCCGATGACAACGACAACCCGCCCAGGCCGGTCTTTGACTTCGGATAATACTCCTCTTTCTCCAGCCTCCGCTGTTCTTCCTTGGATATATTCTTAAACAGGGCAACCGGTGGCGCCGAGTCCACGCGGCCTTGCCTGTACAAGGTGACAATGACCCCGTATAGGCTCTTTATTCGTTTCGTATGCTGCACATCTACCTTGACGGATATCGTGTCGCCGGGCAAGCAGCCGCTCTTCATAAGCTCGATCTTTGTTGTGATCGTCCTGTCCTTGGAGGAGATGGATTTCCTGGGCACACCCGCCTGGACAGTCCCCAGGCTCCCTGGCTGATTCGGGTCGGCGCGCTCTCTCGAACTCAGGCCGGTGCTTCCGCTCAAAGCACTGTCCCCGCTCACCTCGCTCCTCAGATCACTGTTGACAGGACTCCTCGGGTTCTGGTGTGCATCCTGGTTTACATCGTCCGCGACGAGGGATCCTTCCGTCGATGTCTCCACCGCTCTTGTCGAGTCGAAATCGGACGAGGACTCGCCTGCACCGTCCGCTGCGATTGTTGTTCCCCTGTCAGAGACGGTCGAGCCCGTTGGTTTCTTCTTTTTTGACCTCTTGGATATGGGTTGTAGGTAGATGGTTCGGGGGCGTGGCGCCGGAAGAGCACCAACATCAACCTGCTCCACCAGCTCGATCTTGCGGTCACAGGTAGTTGTCGCGTTTATGGAAGTCGGCCTAGTCAGCGTCGCCACAATTGTGTAGCCGATACTCCCTCGTTCGAACTGCCAAGAGTCAGTGGATCATGAGCATAGGCCGAGGGCGGCGACGCGCCAGCGGGCAAAAGACGGCTGTTATCGGCGGGAACCAATGGCGCTTACATCGATACTGCTGGGCAGGTCCTTCTCGGGGAACAGGAGGTCGAAGTTGAACTCGTATCTGCCCGACTCCAACCTCCCATCGGCGCATAGGACCTGCTCATCCTGAAACAACGAGGCGTAGCCGTTGCCGAGAAATCTGAACTGAGAGATGCCGTCCGACTCGGACTCGGAGGGGTTGACGGGCTCGTTGGCGGCGTTTGGGTTCTTGTAGACTCTTACGTAGCCACGCAAGGCGACGGTCAGGTGGGTAACTCTGATGGGCTTTACGAGGGCCAGGACCACGGCGCCCCTCACATTGTCGCCAGCGCCGTACTTGCGATGGGGCTCGGCAGGGCGGATGTGGAAGTCGACGACGTTGCGGGTGCTCCTGGAGCGGATGGGCAGGGCGAACCTGCTGAAGAAAGAGCGGCCCGAGGGTTGATGTTGGTCTTCCAGCGTGGTCGAGGCGTTGCTGGTCCCGGATAGGGCTACCATCTGTGCAGGACTGAGGTTCACGGGGGGCTCGCGACGGGGTGGCCTCGTCGTCCCCGTGCCGTGCCTTGCGGAAGGTGCCGGTGGGTTCCAGATTGACTGGAGTGGGTGGGTGTCGGGCTTTGGCGGGTTTGTCGTATTGCTGGTGTCGTGTGTGGGCTGGGCTCCGTAAGGGCGGTGGATCGCCCGGGACAGTGGGCGAGGTCGGGTGGTGAGGCAGTTGGATATCAGGACGGACGGAGAGCTAGGAAACGTCGAGTCCTTTCGAAGTGCCGGTTGTCCTCTCTAAAGTCTTGGCCTGGAGCTGAGCCACCGGAGGCGACGAGGACAGCCGTGGCCAGTGACGACGAGAGGGGGGGGGGGGCGCGGGGGTTGAAGACAGAATGCCGCCACACACGCGTCCGAGTGTACACACACACACACACACTCTCTCTCTCTCTCTCACACAATCTCTCTGACTGTCTCTGTCTCTGTCTATCTCTCTCTCTCTGTCTGTCTGTCTGTCTCCCAGTCTCAGTCGCACATGGGCGCACAGGCGCACAGGCACACAGGCACACAGGCGCGCGCAGCTGATGCAGAGCAGTTGGCGTGCAGTTTGTTAGGAGGCTCGCGTGGGCTGCCGAGTGCCGGGAAGAATGATGTATGGAAGAAAGGAATGGGTTCGTTGAGCGGCATGCCAAGGCAAGACAAGACTTGCCAAGAGGGAAAGAAGTACACTGTCAGGACGGAAAGGCGCTTGTAGGACCTGGACGGGTCGACGGGTCGAGGCGACAGGTTGGTTTTGGAAAATGGGGCGGGCTTGCTGGTGGGTGGGTTTGGTATTGTTTGGGGTTGTGCAGGGGGACGCTGGCAGAGAGTGTCGAGGTGAAACCTGATACAGCGACAAGAGCGAGTATTGAATGAGGGACGGGGAACGGGGGACGGGGGATGGGGGATGGGGGATGGGGGACGGGGGGAGGAGTTGAAGGGACTCGAGGAGGGCTGAAGGGACCGGAGGGAAGAGGAGGGAGGGGTGGGAGAGGAAGAGAAGAGGATGGTGCAGTGGTGCAGCGGTGCAGCGGTGACCAGAGGGAGAAGCACTTGGGATCAAACAAAATGCGCGGCAGGGCATGACGGACAGGACGGACAGGACGGACAGGACGGACAGGACGGGTCGAGCTTGAGAACAACCACCAGCACCAGCAACAGCACCACCACCGCCGCCGCCGCCGCCGCCTCCTCCACCGACCGACCGACCGACCGACCGTTCCGCAACGACAGTCCAATGTCATTTCATTCAAGTGTGTACAGCATTATGTACATGATCTACTACTATCTAATTGCATCTGTGACTGACTGACTGGTTGACTGACTGACTGGTGTCTTCCAGGTCTGCCTGTCCCTTGTGCTTCTGCTTTCTCCACACACACACACACACACACAGACACCCACCCACCTCCTCCTCTTGCTGCTCCTTCATCAAAGTGCTGCTGCTGCTGCTGCTGCTGCTGTTGGGGATGGACCGGATCTGCATCGTCTCTTCCGCGCCACGTCGTTGTGCTGTACTGTTGTGCCTGCCTCGCAGGTGTATGCGTACGGGGAATAGTTTGGGACCAACAGGTACGGAGACCTAGGTACCCAGCCTAGGTAGGTAAGTGCCTCGTACCTTGCTCTCATCAGGAACCTGGCACAATGGCGGGGCATCAGTTTGCTTGAGCGCCCACCCCCCCTGGCAGCTCCCGGCGAATCCTTCTCCTCCACCTTTCTGCAGCAAGTTGCAAGTGTGCCAGTCAGTCAGTCAGTCAGTCAGTCAGTCAGCCAGCCAGCCAGTCAGCCGTAAGCATTCACGCACCCTTACCCTGCACTCCTTGTTCCAGACCAGCCACAAGCCAGCCAGCCAGCCAGCCAGCCAGCCTCGGTCGTCGCAACCACGGACCGCCAGGTAGACAGGCAATAGGCTAGCCTGCTCCAGCGCACCCCGGCAGCCGGCCGTTGGGCAATCGCGGGCTGCGAAGAGTGTCCTGACCAGGCCGCCGTCCCGAACGAACCATCGTCCCATCTACTCCGTACAGCACATGCTACATACCTAGTACCTAGGCAGTCAGGCAGTCTGCCCGTCGGGACCCGCCGTTCTGCAGCGACCACCCCAGGACTACCTGCTTCGAAACATGTGTGTGCCACTACCGACCAGCCCGTCTGGCCCGACCAGCCCGACCAGGTGCAACGGGGCTCGCAAGCTCGGTATGGCCACTGCCGGGTTGTCGAGTCAAGGGACCCCGTGTTGAAATCCCCCCATTGCCCGCCCGTCCCTCTAGATTGCCAAATTGCTCCAACACTCCCACTGTACCGAGGCGACCCAGTCTTGCAGTTTGTCGTACGCGTCACCAAAACCTGTGGTCAAAGTCTAAAAGTCCTCGGGCTGCCGGGCTGCCGGGCTGCCCACTGCCGCTGCCAGTCTGCCACTGTCGCCCTCACCATCGAAGCGAGGGCCCACCACTGGAAACCTTAATTCATCCCCCCGTCCCACCCGGCCATCAACTCAGCCTGCCGCCCTGCCACGCTGCCACGCTGCCACGCTGCCGCCCTGCCGCCCTGCCGCCCTGCACACGCCTCTGGGGCCTCTGCGGTTGGGCGCCTCAGGAAACATCCGCTCAGACTCGAAACGTCAAAGTCTGGGTGGTTCCAGCCCGTCCTGCCCGTCCTGCGCGACTTGGTCCATCTGGGCAGTGGGCAGCGTGGCTTGGCTTTCTCTAGCCTCTTTTCTTGTCGGCGCCCTTCTCCCCCCTCGTCATGCAGTGCGCCCACATCTCCAACACCACCCAACGGCACGGTTGCACGATAACCTAGCCATTTGCCATGGGGCCCCACCCCCTCCCTCAACCTTCCTGGTCTCGCCCGAAAAGCTTCATTTCCGTAGGGCTGGCACCTCTTGGCCTTGGTCAAACAGCAGCAGCAGCAGCACTATTTATAAACCCCTTCAGCCCTCCCTCTCCCCATCTCTGTCCCCTTCTCTCTCATTAAGGGGGAACACCACTACCCCGTACATACCTACCTAGGTAGATAGTACTTACCCAGCCTCCACTAATACCCAAGCTCGCAATGCCGTCCTGCTTGTCCCTGGGGGACCGCACAGGGCCAGCAGAGGAGTAGCTGGCACCCTCAGGTCTCCACCGGACTTGCATTGCGGACATCGGCCGGTGTTTGACCTATGTATCAGCACCACCAATTGGATACCACCCGGAAGCCCATCATCTTCGCAGCCAATGTGCCACCTGCGCACCACCTGCGCACCACAGCCAACATCGCGCCTCTCGCATCGCCTGTACGTGTCGACGGCGGCACGTCGGCTGTCAGCGCCCTTGATTCGAGGTCCGTTGCCCACCGCTCGTTGCCCGTTGTGCGTGCAGGCCTGGTGGTGACTGGCTGACAGCAGAGCTTTGTCAGGGGGCCAGCCACACGCTCACGGTCGTCGTCGCAATCCAATCTCTCTCAAACGGTGCGTGGCAGTCTGCGTCCTCGACACTTGCCACCATTCCCAATGTGTTTTGCCAAGCCACCCTGACAGGTCTGATCCCGCAGCGATCCCGTCCGACCCTATTTCAGTCACTTGGATACAATCTACCCGTCACTGCCCACAAACATTCCGAGGCCGTCTAAAATAAAGGCAATAGTAGTAAGAATCCACAACAACATCATCCAGCCAGCCAGCCAATCACCAGACTGATCTGGTCATTGAATTTATCCCTCACCCACACAGCCTCGTCCTGGGACGAACCTCGTCTGAAGCAAACACACACATTGGCCACGAGAAACGCCTCACGTCGGGTGTCGACTGGTCGCCTGGGCCAGCGAAACAAATGGCTCACTGGAACTGCCCCGATTCGTATACTAGTATTTCCAGAACCAATAAACATCAGACTAGCCCTGCTCTTCCTCAAACAGACCGCGACGAGCCTCGCCCCATCTGTAGGAACCTCTATCCACACATAAAAGCATGTGCTGCTGGGAGCTCAAATCTTGTCATGGTTGCAAACACTGCAGCATCCCAGCCCGCTGGCACCCCGGCCCCGGACCCATCAAGCTGTGCTTCGGTGCCAGGACCTGGGGCCGCACGAGGTCGAGGTTCTCCAGCACGGCCGGCTCTTCAACGCTTGCTGCGACGACTGCGCCCCGACTGGTCTCTTGGCGTGGCCGGTAGCCACCCTTATCACTAACCGGTTGTGTTCCGGGAGTGTTGGGAGAAAAGGCCGGCAGCGCGGGTGTCTCGCCAGGTGGACTCATAATCGGTCCCAGGAGGGTCGCTGGTCTCGAGACGCGGTTGGTACGTCGAACTAGATGGTCATTTTGTCCTTTGCCACGTAACCGTAGGGATTGATCGGCGATCATGATTGCCGACTCAATCAGCCTTCGATTCGCCCACCGGCCGCACGCCCTACACTTGGACGACGGTGCGCCCAACAGAGACTGGCTGGCTGGTGCTCAGCAGCCGCAAAGCTGCCTCCATTCTCGTTGGCCGTCCGCGCAGCACGGCATCCACGCCGTGCATCCGACCAGGCCCTATTGCCTGTCACATCTACGATCGGTCACCTGATGTGCAAACATGGTAATGTCATATGCTCTACCTGCCCCTTGATATTCGTGTCCCAATCAGTCCCAATCACCAGATATTTCCAGGCGTGCACAAAGGTACTAGAATATTACAATATGCCGTGACAAGCAACAAGCCAACTCCACTTCTTGTAATGATGCGTGGGACGATGCGACCACTGTATGCTCCCTCCGCTTTCTTCGCATAAGGAGACATGATCCTACCCTCCCGTTCCTCACTTTGCCGCCATGCTTCTGTCAATCAGCGGCATTTAATAAAAAGTGCAAAGGATAGGGGAGAAAAGGAGGGGGGGTGGGGTTGGCGGGTAAAGGTTATTGATGACGAGAACGCCAGGACAAGGAATGTGCGAGCATGCCTCCTCCTCCCTTCCCGTTCCAGACTCCATTCCTCGACCCTACCTCCCTTTCCCCGCCGCCTCACTTGCTTTCCAATTCAGCACTGAAAGCTCACACTCCGGCCCTTTTGCTTCTCTCCTCCGGAGCCTGCTCCTGCCTTGGGTTCGTTGAGGGTTCTACCGCCGACAACAACAGCAACGCTGCCGCCGTTAACTGGGTTTCGCATCCCGCCGTGCTCGTGCTCAGAAAGGTCCTCCGGGATCGCCTAGAACCCAAACTTCTTCTTCTGCTTGGCTGGCTTCTGCTGATTACCCATGTCCTTGAGGATGTCGTCAAAAGTGCTGCTCAGGGTTTGATTGTGGCCGTTGCCCGCGCCGCCGCCCCCGACAGGCTTCCGGGCGGGAACCTCGCCGCGCATGTTGTCGACCGACTTGGCGTTCCGGATAGTGCCCGGCGCGGACCCGCCCGAGCTCTTCGGCCTGTCGGGGCCGGCGGGGTCCTGCCGTTGCGCTGCCTGGAAGCTATACACGCGGCTCGAGCGGCGGTCCACGGGCGCGGCGCCGACGGGCGGTGCCAGGGGCTCCAGCGCGGAGAGCCCCGCGAAGCTCGCGCGGAAGTTGGAACCTGCCCCACGGCCCGCGGCCAGACCGCTGTTCGGCGATATGACGCGCCTCTGGGGGCCGGAGGCCGGTGACGCCGGCGCCGAGCTGGCCGGCGAGTTGCCATTGCTGCTGTGGTAGCCGCCTGTTCCGCCCATGCCCATCACAGGGTCGTTGTCCTCAAAGACAGCACGAGGGGCCTCAAGTGGCGAGTAAGCGGAGCCGGTAGCACCGTCGGCGAGCGGTGGTGGTGGTTGCATCCCAACCAGGCCAGCAGAGCCGCCGTTAACTCTGGCTTCCTCCCATGCCTTGGCGGCCTCCCAGCAGTGCGAGCGCTCGAAGGTGCCCTCTACCGAGAACATGACCACATCTGCTGAGAGTTCCACCTTGACCTGCGATCCGGGAAGTTGGTACCAGGCCTTGCGAACCTCGCCTGCGTCTTCGAGCCACGGCGGGTTCCCCATGGGCGGCTGACACAGGAAATACTCGACACCTTCGGTGAACTGCAGAGCAGGCGCGTCGATGACGAGAAGCGGTAGTGACTGGATGACCACGTAGAGGAAGAGCCATATGCCGAGGCGGTTATCAAGGAGCTCGGCCTGGGACTTGCCCTTGGCCTGGTCATGGTCGAACTCCTTGAAGTGGAGGAGGAATGGCGACTTGACGCTGTCGGCGTCGAAGTTGTAGGACTTGTGCATTATGAGCTGTAGCTCGTGTTCCTTGATACTGCGGTCGAACTTGAGCTGATCCTTCTCCTTCATCTCGTCGTACTTGACCTGCACAGTCTTCATGGTCGGCAGGATCGGGATGTCGTACGGGATTGGAGGCAAGACTGGGGGTGAGGACTGGTCGAACTCAGTGAGCAGTTTGCGCAGGACCCGGATGTGCTCGTTGGACTCCCTATCCGAGATATCGTCGACAGCTTGATCTATGACGCGTGGTGTGACCGAGTCACGGTCCACCAGTAGGTCATAGAGCGATGAGAGATCCGCATACAGCGTCTTCAGAACAAGCCTGTTCAGGCCGCTTTCTGAAAATGGGTTCTTCTTGCTCCTTGCCTTGGGCGGCCAGGCCCCGAACAGGGACTTGTAGTACCCTAGAGTGAAACCGCGCATCCTCGAGAAGGACGTCTTCCACCGGTTGAATCGTATATCCTTGAACTCGGAAGATCCTGCGACGCCAGAGAAAAGGGCCGGGAACTCAAACTCCTCCAGCCTGGAATTGACATTGTGCTGACGGTTCAACAGGTCCAGATTTGACCGTTCGAGACGGCGCCACACCTCGGGCGACACCTGGTCCGCGAGTGGCGACTTCAAGGAGACAATCGCCTGCCATTTCCCCACAGCATGTGTGAAGGCCTCGTTGTACAGCTCCCAGCACTTCATACGCTCGCCCAAGATCACGGCCTCTAGCGTCTTTTCACGGCTGTGTCGCACGTCAGCAAGTGAGAGCTGGGACATGTAGAACCCAAAACTCAGGTCAACGCCCTCGCCCCAGGTCGTGCCATCCATGCTCATGAAATCGAACTCCTTCAGCAGGGATGAGATGTCAAGGAATGCGGAGAAGATGGTTGGTCGGAATTTGGTGGCCACAAGTGGCTGTCCGGTCAAGAAGGCGAACAGGTTTCGAATCGCAACCAGTCGCTGCAGCTCGGGTTGTGTCTTGGGGTCCTCGGCCGCAAGCTGGTCAGGGGCCGCGGGAGGAAGGTACAGACGAATCACCCCGTCCGTGGGCTCGGGCATGAGCTGCTGGTGCGGCTGGCGGTCGGCGTCGCGGACCATCAGGTTGTCGCGCCCATCGAAGCTCCTCGACCTGTCCCTTGCGGTCCTGCTACTCTCCAGCTCTCCCTGTATCAGCTCGTGGAATACTATCGAGGCCTCGATCGCTTGCGATGAGACCTTGAAGGACGGCCCTTTTCCACTGGCCTTGGGGGAGAGGTAGACATGGACATCGCCGTTCTCGGCCCAGAGCTCGGGAACCTGTCGTCACTGTCAGCATCCGGCTTGTGGTACCGCACCTTCCCAGCACCCTAATTACCTTCTCATTGTTGGCCAGGAGCGCTGTGTTATAATCAGCCTGGTTGTCAGCCGACAAGATCCACGCCTTGCTCGGCGACATCTTTTTCAGGTCCTTGGAGCCCGAGCTCGGCCGCCCTGGAAGCCAGCTCCTCCGCAGTCTTCCCCGGCTGTCACCGCCGTCGTTGGACTGTTTCGACATGGGCCGGGGATATGTGACTGCATCCGCAGGGTTAGACGTGGCCTGGGGGGCATCGCCCAACACGTCCCTGTGCGTTGACGGCTGCGCAGAGCTGCTTCTTACGCGCGGGGCCGGTGAGGAGCGCCTGGTCGACTGCAATTTCGCAGGACCATCCCTCCTGTCCGGGGAAGACTTGTGGGCAGAACTGCTGCGTGCACTTCCCCTGGATTTTGGCGCAACCGGTGACACGGGCGCCGGTGGCTGCTCCTTTGGCAAAGGGTCTTTTGGAGGTAGCGGGGGCGCACCGTCGGCGGAGACCGCGCGCGGCTGTTTCTGTATTACTTGCGGCATGTCTTGGCCGGAATGAGTTTCGGCTCCGGTGTCAGCTGCCTCGGGGAACTCGGTGTGCTCGACGCCAAAGCCGAAGTCGCAATCGGAGACCTGGGTTACCGGAGTCTGGATTCCCAGTCCTGCTGCCGCCCCTGGGGAGTTTTCGATGGTGGAGACCGAGTCGTGGGGGTTGGAGAGGGAGTTCGGGCTGCCGTCGGAGGAGGGGGGCCTCGTTGGGAGCTCGATTGTCGAGGCAATGGGTCTCCGCGGGATAGGTTCTTTTCTCAAGTGCGCAGGAGGCGATGCCTCTGTTGCTGTCTTGGGGCGCAGGCTGTGGACGGGACCGGCGGGGTCGGTGCGTGTCGAGCCGCGGGAGCTGGGGGTCGCAAAGAAGGACGTCAGCACGTTGAGCCTCGACTTCCTCCTCTGTAGCTTCTTTGCGCCTAAATCGTCAACGGCCCCCGTGTCGGCCGAGCCCGCCCTCGCCGGCGAAGAGCCACCAGAAGACTTGGTGTCCCTGTCATGGGAAGAGTTGGAGAGCAGGCTGTGCACGGAGGGCAGTGAGAGCAGGGAGGGCCGGCTGCTCTTGGAGGAGCGGGAGGACTTGCTCAGCGGCATGCTGGGCAGACGGGTTTGGAGGAGAGCGGTGTCTGTCAGGTCTTGTTCGAGGGCAGAGTGACGCAAGCAAGCGGGCCCATAAAGACAGGCCAAGGCATGGAGCAGGAACTGGACAGGAAGAACAGAGGAGTAGGAGCAAGAACAAGAACATGAACAGCAAGGCTGGCACGGGAGATACGAACCAGGTCTGAGGGCTGGGACGAGTTCAGGAGCCAACAAATGGTATAACAAGCACACAGGGCTGGGCAAAACGGCGAGCAGTCTGGCGTGTAGGGACCGTTGGAGAACCGTCGGAACAGCAGAAGGGGTGGTGGTGGCAGGTGGGCGGCCTGAGGGCCTGTGGGCTCCCAGTTCGGGATTTCGTCAGAAGCTGTGACGCGTCGAGCGGGCTCGGACGGGCGGGCAGGGTGGAGCAGGGAAGGTCCAAGGTATGACGGCGACAAGCAATGAAGCGAGGTTCCGTTGCGTTGTGATCCTGGTCGGCCAATATGGGACAAGGGTTGTCAGGGTGGGGAGGTTGGATGGGGAGGGCGCATGAGGGTGTCGCTGTAGTGTGGATTGGGCAACTTTAACTTGGAGAAATTCGTGGTGGGAGAGCAGCAGTGCTGTACGGGGCGATGTATCGCAGTAAACCATGAGAGAATGCTCGGTGCCTTGGTGCCTTGGTGGCCTTGGTGGCCTTGGTGAATCAGCACGAGGAGGGCTGGGAAGCAAACAGGCAGGCTGACGGGCAGATCTACGTGTGACGGCCGCCAACCTGTCTCGTGTTAGACGAGAAAACCCGGACCGGGACAGGGCCAGCACGGCAGAGTCGAGTAGGCGCCCAGACTGCCAGATTCTCACAAGTGACAAACGATGAGCACAGATCAGGAGGGAAGCCGGGAATGGGCTGCCACCCCGGAATACGAAAGTGGCCGGAGGGGGCGAGGCTAGGCTAGGCGAAGGCGATGGGATGTGAGGCTTTGTCGGTTTTGTTGGATGTTGATTATTAGGGGAGGGGCACTCTTTTTTTATTTTTTGAATCGACGTTTCTGGACTGCAGTCTGGTAGAGCTAGCAAGTTCAGCAACCCTTGAAGATGTCAAGTCATGCCCCAACGGGACTGGTACGGCCTGCAGGCGCATACAAGTGCCGTGGATAGATGAATATTGGTAGATTGGTAGGGTAAGCTAGGCGATGGCGGGCTGGCCTTGTCCGGTCTGGTGGTATCCCGTATTGCACGGTCGCATGGTTGGCGTCCTCGCCTGCCGGCTGGGCGTTGCGTGTTTGCAACTGCCAAGCCCCTTGTGTGGCACCATCACCACGCTATTTTTTAACCTAATTGCTATAGAGTGACTTTTCTATATACGTATATCTTATAGAGTTTCTAATACTTAAATAACTTCTTATATAATTATTTTTATATATTAATTTAATTTAAATAATTATTTTAAAAAATATTAATTAATTTATTATATTAATAATTATTTTTTTATTTTTTATTATTAATAATATTAAAAATAAATTTTTAAATTAATTTAAATTTTATTTAATATTTATTTAAATTTCAAATATTATTATAAATTAAATTTTATATATATATATATATTATTTATTTTTAATTTATATATTATAATAAAATTTAAAAAAATTAAATATATAATTAATTAATTATATAATTATAATTTATAAAATAAATATATAATAATAATAATATTTTTAATTTATATTTTCAATTAATAAATTTATTATATTCGTATATTTAATTAAAAAAAGTATAGTAATAGCGTTATACTAACATTTATTATCCCTAACTATTGTAATTTGTACGTACGTACTGTATTAGATGCATGCCATGGCCTCCTAGCAGGCAGGCCGGGCAACCCGCAGCTGACGGGGGGCACTTGACCTTGTGCACCGTTGCTGTCTGGTCTGTTTATTCTGTGTTTCTCGTCTCCGCTGATGCTATAGTTGGTCTCTATACGAGCTGGAAGGGCTGTGAATGCACATTCCTACCTAGGTACCTAGGTCCTTGAGTAGGTCACCAGGTACTAAGGTAGGGTAGTCCCGCGGCCTGGGGTTTGACTTGACACTACGAGCCAGAGTCCACAAGACGAAGTACATGTACTGTGTAGGATTCCGAATCCCGTCATTTTGCCAAATCCCCAATCCTACAGACCGGTGACCTGCATGTACGGGGTCCTGGGCAACAACAAAAACGGGTGGTGGGGGGAGCCGGCTGCCCCAAAGTGCCGGGATGAGCGGACGCTGGCCGCGTGGTTACCGTCCCACGGGGACTCAACGTCGCGCTAGTGTAGACGTACAAGTCCGTCTTCTGGAACAACAACTCGGAACGCCTGAACGCACTGAAAAGGGGGTGCTGCCTCTCTACCTCTCCGCACCCTCTCTACAGCCAGCCCGCGGTCACATTCAGTACCAGTCCAGTTGTCCTGACTCGGGTGGCTCCTTGTCCCGTCTTCAAAGATAGCACCTCGGGGTCGGGTCTCGTCCTCAATGCCGGCCAAGGCCAGACACCGAGAGAAGGTCTATTTTAGGCACAGTCGGCCGGCCTGGAAGCTGCTATCATTGAACCCTGGGAGGACAAGCGTGCGCCTGCCCGTGTACGCTCAGTTGGCAGCCTGGGCCGTCCAACTACCTGCCCAGGTACGTAGGTACCTAGGTAGGTACGTAGGTAGTGACGCTGCCCCGGATCGCCTATCGACAATCCATCAAGCCATCGCAGATCATCCCGCCTTCCCGGCTGCCCGCCTACCAGCCAGCCAGCCCGGCCCCGGCCCCTTTTGCTTGTGGCTTTTGCGTGCTAGTAGATAGTCTGATAGTATGGCTTTTGCGCTGTGGCCCAGGGGCACAGCCATCAGAATTCCCATGGCATCGTCACGCAGTCAAGCTGCGCCCACAGTGGCGTGCCCCACCTGCCTACCCGCTGCCTCTCTGCCGATTGCAAGCTCGCCTGTCTGGGATACCCCATCTGCCTGCCTGCCCATCCGAGCCCAGGGGCTGAGGGCCTTTCCTCCGTTTCTGCCGCCACCGTTTTTCTTCCGGCAGGACTGCAGTGCCACGGCAGTTGTTCAGGGAGCCAACCGCCCCTCGAAAGTTGCGAGCAGCGTCCTGCGGCCCCGATGGGCGAGTGCCCAGGAGAGCCCAGCATTGATCACCCCAGGCTCTGCAGATCAATGCCTCCATGTTGGAGGTCCAGCAGGCATGGCTGGCCTGGCTGCATGTCTGAGCCCAGCCCCGGCTTCAGGGGCTGAGCGCCGTCTGGCTGTCTGGCTGTCAGCTGTCAGGGCTGTCTGGCCGTCTGGCCGTGTGCCTGGTCAGCCTGAGGGACCGCTGGCGTTGCACACAACGTCCGAGCTGCCGAGCTGCCAATTCCGCTTCTCTGTTTCTCGAGATGGGACAAGCCGCTAGCCCACGCGATGCAATGCAATTCTTCGCTGTTTCAACATGCCCTAGTCCTTACGGCAAGGCCGTGCCGGACGATGGGACCAGAGCAGAAAGAGGTCCCGCAAGGCTGGAGTCCAATCTTCACGCTTTTGAGTCAGCCCTGGCAGCTTGACAGGTCGCCTTGCGGGCCACCGCCCTGGCGATCCTACTGTGCACAACCAAGTCGCTGCTACCAGTACTCCGTGCCTAGGTACCCAGGCACCTGCTAGCTAGCCATGGTGATTCTGGGCTCATGTCACAAACATCGAAATGAGGGCAACGAGACCATCGTATTAGTTATTTCACCATCTTTGATGAGCACCACACTAGTGCTCTGGGCCTTCTCCATGGCGTCTCATCGTTTAGAACTCGGGCCGGCCCTCATTTGACATTTGGATGCTGCGTGCGCTCTGTACGGCCGTCACCAACGAGGCCTTACTTGGCTGCCGCCGTCTTACTTCAGCTGACCCCCACCACAACCATCCATCCCAATAACTGCTGCGTCGTGGGCACTTCGGGTTCGCACTGCCAGCTCGGACTTGTCACCTCGCGACCCCTGGGACCCGAGCTGCGTGCGCACACCACGCAACATCCCGGCCGAGAAAAAGCCCACCTACCTGCCATGAACGGCTTCCTGTCAAGTCCGCTAAGCCCACTGAGGGCCGTTGGTGAAGGCCAAAACGCCGTCTTACCTCTCAGACATGCAGCTACCGATGTGGATCGCAGCAGGCTGCGGGACATTGCAGCCTGCTGGAGCAGGAGCTTCGTGCGCCAGTGCGCCAGTGCGCCAGTGCGCCAGTGCGCCAGTGCGTACACATGTGCGTACAAGTGGGTGTCCACATGATGCCTGGCGCAATCTTCGGTCTGGCAGAGCCGCATCTCACAGCTCAGTCCTGGCGAATCAGAGGAGGCGATGATGTGCCCGTTCAAGTGTGCACCCATATGACCTGCTGTTTGCTTGCGCAGGGCTTGCCTTACCTGTTGCCTCGGTGTCAACTTTGTCAGGCCCCAAGCTTTCCTATTTCTCTGATTGACCTGGCAGCGATCTTGCCCCTGCCTGCGCCCGAATAGCGATCCTGGACCCTCGTCGAGTGACTACGGGGTACCGCCTGTCCTGCTATGATGAAGCCCGCGTCGCCCAGAGCCGACGGGCGGGTCATACCTGGTGAGATACAGACTTTTATCGAGCAGCTCCAGTATGACGAAGACGAAGACGACTTCTTCCGCCAGTACTTGCACCTACCCAACGATGAACAACCAGCCTATGTACAGCCATCTCTAGACGGCGGTGACGACACGTCGACCTGCCTTGGGTCTGAGAGCCATATACCACCACTGACCTCCGGTCAAACTCTGTCGCCCTCAAGCCGTAGCAGGGCATCGCCGTCTTCCCTCGATCGGCTTGAGGATGTTGACCCCCAGGCCTTCCTCACTGTGCCATGGCCGAGTGGGGGCTTCGACGACATAGATTTCGCCGATTGCTTGCGCCACGTCGGTGGCGGTCAGGGGCCAATACCACCCCCGCCAGCACGTATAGAAGAGGATGACATCTCTATCCATCTGTCGCCCCGGAGTTCAAGCCGTCCCGTTCCCGCTCTAGGTCCTCCAGCCCAGGCAATGCCCATGAAACGCGGCAGGAGCAACCCGCTGTCAGGAGAGAAGCGTGCCAAGGTGTCCAACATGCGCAAGATCAAGGCATGCATGCGATGTCGCATCCGCAAACGAGAAGTAAGATGAGCAGCGGCTCAACTTTGGCGGCTATGCTCTTCTTGCTAATGCTCAGATAGTGCGATGTAGACACGCCTTGTAAGCATTGCAGAAAGGCGTTCCCCAAACAACAAAAGGTGTGCGTTCGTGAGAGTTTGTCGTCTTTTCGTTTCCCTGATGACGGCCAAAAGAGTGAGTTGCCCCCGGCTTGTTTTCAGTCTTTCGTGGTAGTGGCTACTAAACTGCCATCTCAGCTGACATATGGACCCTGGAGCCGACCCACGTATCGTTGTTGCAGCGGAACTGGCAGTTGTATGGGCTTCCGAGCCCAGTTCTCGTAAAATTCCACCAGGCAAAAGATTCGCCCGGGTTGGTTCTGACCCTTCAGCCTTACGTTGTCAACGCGAGGCCGGTCGCACTTGGAACCGGCCACTCATCTCTGCCATTATACGTCGGGATCAGTGATGCTTCCACGGGGAACAGCGGCCCCAGTATTCAACCAATGCCGAACACAGTGGCGGGGCTGTGCCTTGCCCCAGGACAGGAGCACTTGCCTCGCGACCTGCTTGGGTGGGCAGAGAAGCAACTATCAGGAGAACTACGTGACAAGAATGCGCCAGACTTCGAGTCAGCCATACTTTCCTTTCTCCTAGTGTACCGCGACAACTCCTCGGAATTGCAGGGCTACTCCTCCAGCTCGAGCTCCGGCAAGAGAAAGGCGCTCGCTTGTGTCGACCCGAAGAATCTTGTTCGCAAGATCTGCGAGATGAGGTGCTGGTACCTGATCTGGCAGAATGTCCAGACATCGAAACTGTATGCGTGCGCACATGGAGGTGCACCTAACCCGGACGGACGCAGCGACAAGCACTCGAGACTGCCACCCACGGCACTCTGGGAGCTCAGGAAGATAACAACAGAGGCGCTCATCGCTTACGAGAAGGAGATCCTGCTGGAGCTGGACGAACTCTCTCCGGATGGAGCCCGACTGATCGAGTTGCCGCTATGGGCTTGCATGTGGCAGATGATTCTCATCTACCGGCAATTGGTGACGGGATACTCAAGCCTCGCCCGCAGCCGGCTGGTGAGCTCGGTGGACGGCGGAACGGCTGGTGAGTTAACAGCCACACTTGGGTATTACGCTCGAGGGCTCCTGGCGTGGGCCACTCCTTACTGACTTTTGTTGACCGCGCTCTAGGCTCCAATGAGGTATCCGCGTTGCCAGTCGTGGAGCATCTGTATCGGATGTTGATACTCAAATACAATGCATATTTCGGCTCGGCATCACCTACATACCCCAAGAAGGGCCAGCCACCGACGACTGAGGTGCTGGCAGGCAATGAGCACCTCAAAAAGGAGTGGGACAATGTCTCAGTCCGCCGAAAAGAGTTTTGTGAGCTCCTAGACCCTATCAGTCTGGCCATGAGTGATGGTGGCTGATCTTATCAACCAGATCGGACGATCGGTAACGATGTGGTGTCTGACAGACACCTAAAGAGCCTTGTCATCGATGTTGAAATGACGCTCGAACATCGGCTGCGAAGGAGGCCGAAAACATAGGGTGATCCGATCTACGCCCGTGACATTTGAGCATGTCACGCACACCGCCAACCAGTCGTTGCTCTGGCCAGCATGTGCTCATGAACGACACACTTGGTACGCGGTATCACTGCCGGGGAATGTGCTGTGGATTTGTCCAATTGGCGGCTTGTACTTGAACCCTTCAATGTTCTTCTCGCGCAATGTCCGGACGGGCGGATGCACCACGGCTTGTCGATGCCCATTAGTATCAAATTATCAACGCCATTTACCCCACGATGCCAAGGATACGCGGCCAATCTACTTAGAGTCTCGCATTGTTCACGACGCCGGTTGAACCAAACCAGACAGCGTCAAACTCACAGTTTGCATCCCTTGGCCTTGGGATGTCAAGGCCACATTCCATAGTACATGCTCACAGCTCTGTCCGATTCGCCAAAGAGCTTCGAGTACCTGTCCTGCCACATCACCGTCCCGGGCTTTTCGGGATCAGAGCTCGGCACTTCCATGAAGCCCCCATACTGGGCGCCGACGGCGTGGCTTCCGCCGCCATACGCATTGCCCCTCCGAAGGGCCAGGTTCCACGCGAAGCTGCTCTCGACGATACCCAGCATGAACCCGGCGCGCAACATGATCTCGTAGTCTACCAGCGACCTCTGGTCCCACGTCAGGCGGTTGTTGAGCACGGCCACCTCGGCTGGCGCCAGGATTTCTCGCTTTGTGACGACTGTGGCGCCGAGCTCGGCGGCCTTGGCCGTGAAGCGACGCACGTCCGCGTCCTGGGGTTGCAGGCCAGACGCCAGGTAAACGACCCTGCCTGGGGCCTCGGTGGCGCCCAGGTAGTCGAGAAACCATGTCGCCTGCGCATCGTAGCCTGGAAAGAAGGGCCGCTCTGGCGGTGGGTCGCCGCCGTCACTGTGGGTTGGTGGGGGCGCGACGTCCTTCTCGGTGCGCAGGTGGGCTCCCACAAAGCGCGGGCTCTTGTCCTGCCTCGGGTTGTTGTCGATCCCTCGGCGCGGGTCGAGGGGTATCCCGAAGCGGCGGGCAAGCTCCCAAAGGCCGGAGGCGGCAAGCAGCCTCACGTCGTCGCGCACGCGCAACAGGCGGCCGAAATCCCGGCGGAAGACCTCACCGTCATAGTGGACCGGCCAGGTGAAGGTGGTCTCCTGTAGGTCGACCCGGACGGGGTAGTGACGCCGGTCGCGGGGCAGCTCGCGCTCGTAAAAGTCGGCGAACCGCCGGGTCAGGTTCTGCGGGTTCGCGAGTATCGAGGTGTGCGTGCCGTTGAGCACCGCCACCTCGTCCGTCAACATGCCCATGCTCACCGGAAGCGGTTTCAGTAGGCTCGGCTTGTCGTATAGGTCGTCTAGGGACATGTGGACCCGCATCTGCGGGCAGTGCCTCTGTAGGGAGGTGACCAGGTGCTCGGACGAGAACATGTAGTCCAGGGGCTGGCCCTTGGCCTGCTGCTCGCCGTGGAGGTTGGAGATATCGGCCGGGGAGCGGCGTGTGATCCGGGGAAGGACGAGCTGCGCTGGGAAGGGAGGAAGTGTCAGTGGCGACAACGGCAATCGCAAGAGGCACATAGCACATGTGGCTAGCTGACCGGTTGTGGAAAAGCACAACCGGCCCAATGTATTGACTGACCTCCTATCTCTATCGCGAAGCGTACGCAGTGCAGCAGTCCATTTTTGACCTCGGCCACACCCCCCGGCACGGGCGCACACGTCAGAATGAGGGCCCTGTCATCAGGATGCCATTGTCTACCGCCACAGAGCCGTGCCAGCTCCGAGCCTTCGAACCTGCCGTCAACCTCATTCTCGAGCAGGTCCGCCACGAACAGCTTCTTCTCGTCCTTGAAGCTGCGCAGGACCTCAGCGTACCGGTCGCGGACCTGGTTTTCCTCGAGATGCGAGATGAAATACAGAAGGAGCAGTGCTGGCGCGAGGTATTTTGCGATACGGACGAGCCGAGACGCGTCCAATAGCTTTGGTCTGATCATGGTTTGCCTTGGGGGGGGGGGGCGTTCCGGGGCTTCGAGTGACAGGTCAAGGAGGCAGGCAGGCCTCCAACGAGGAGCTTCGGCTATGGACAGATCAGTTGTGGTGGATGAACAATTTTCATTTTGAGCTCCCACACTCCCACATGGTCAAAAGACCACGGTCATCAGCTCCCTTGGAGGAGCGTATACGGAAAGGTTCAGCAGCTAGGAGTGCCTTGTCTCACACGGGGGTGCGGGCGAGAGGTCTTCCCCCTTTCGGGCCCCTTCGGGAAGTGATTGCTTCAGCTGGTTCGGGATCAGATCGCCTTTCACATTGTGCGCGCCAGAATAGGCCGTCCCTGTCGGAAGCCACAAGAGGCCTCACCGTACGGGTGCGTGCGCGTGCGCAAGGGCGGGCCCGACTGGCAGGACTGGGCATGATTAAGCTCCCGGCACCGACACAGTGGAAAGTTCAGCCCGGGCTTCGGATACAAGGCGCCGATCTGGGGCCCTGGGGGTGAGGAGCAGTGTTATCATCGGGATCCGAGCGCGTGCTTGCAGTTCTCGATGTGCCACCCCGTGCTCCGCTGCCGTCACATGCTGAGCCATGCCCGCTTGAATTGCCAGAGTTGATACGGGCATTGTGGCCGAATTTCTTCTGGCCGAACTCCTGGCCCGCAGGCTGCTGCTGCTGCTGCCTCTGCCTCTGCCTCTGCCTCTGCCGCTGGGGGAGACCAAGCCCGGCTCGACTTGGCCCCTGCGCAAGTCTGTGCGATACGGGCAGAAGTTCATCTCATCTTAGCCACACTGGTTTTTTCGGCTGAGGCAGAAGGAACATGGCGACTAGGAAGGCCGTGATGCGCTCGATGCCAATGTCCAGTCCAGGCCCTAGTCTTCTGCTCGGGCTGCTCAGTCATCACCTGGCAGCGAGGTAGCCAAACTGTTGGATTCGCGCAACTGGCGGCGGTAGTAGCAGGCTCTTTCTGACTGGCAGCCAAACGCCCGGGCCGACGGGCGGGGCGGTGGTGGGACCATGCGTTGATCAAATGCTGCATGTGTTCGACAGTCCGACTCCCATGTGCCGGCGGGTGGACCCTTGGGAAGATGGACGCCACCCACCGGATTGGTACTGTGTAGTCAAGCCTGTCAAGGTAGTCTGTCCTTGACGCTTGATAAGATCCTCAAACCCAATCTTCTGTGCCACTGGAATCAGCACGCGGGACGGGCATGGATCGTGCCGCGTTCGCCCTCTTTGCATTACGCGCCCCGGTAAGTTAGTTTCAGAATTGATAGAAACAACATTTGTTTTGAGCTACTAGTAGATCAAGTTAAGGCCCGCGTGTCAATATCGGGGCGGTGTATAAGCATACTACAGTACTAGCGACTAGAAGCCTTGTCCGGATCGCCTGGGCCTGGGTTTCATCTCGCGTGCAAATTTGTGATGGGCCGCCACGCAGCCAGGATGCCCATCGAGACAAGAGTGGAGGGTACTGTGCATAGGCACATGGCCCTACACACAACACAACAGGCGCGATGCTCGGCTCTCGGGTGTTGTGGTGTTGCAATACGTGACATGGCAGTCTGTATTGCATGTCATTGCAGCAGGTCCGACGCGTCTTGGCTGGGCGACAAGTATAGTGCACAAGGGCCACCTACTCAAGTACCTAGGTACCTACCTCTGAGTAGTACGCTAGGTAGTAAGCAGGTAGGCAGGTGGGGCACAGTCCCCCCGGATCACAGCCAAGGGTCTCTTGTGGTAAAAAGCTGTGTGATGCTATTTGTGGTGTTCAGGCTGCGCGCCGTCGCATTGTTGATACAAGATTAGAACAACCGGTTGGTTGCCCACAGGATCATGATGGAGATGCTGGAGGATCGAGATAAAAGAGGGCCCAGAAGCTGCATGCAAGAGCGGGGGGGGGGCTAGTCAGCTAGTGTACAAGTGAGCGTGGGTGCGCAGGCTAATATTGGACAGACGGTGGGGCTGGCCACCACCCCGTTTCGACGACGCGTTTTTGCGCGTCGCTCTCGCGTCTCTGACCAGCCTTGGCCGCCGTCTTTGATTGGACGGCCTTCTCGAAGCTTGCGCGTGTCTGGCCAGCGGGCTGGTCTTCCCTCATCTACACCTCTGGCTGACCGGGTCGTTGGCTCTTGGGGCAGCTTTCGCTCACTCGTGGGCCCGTCACTCGTTATTGTTGTCATCGATGCTGTGCTGCTTGTACAGGAAACGGTAACCTCCGTCTGCAGGTCTCGGTCCTGGTCCCAGGCCAGATCCATCCCAACAGCATCTTTCTCAGTTTCGCATCGCTCGGTTTGCTAAAAGAGCATCTTCCAGAGTGACCCTGGACCCCTGGGCGCTTGATCCTGCCAGGCCCCACCTCTTGCCGTCCGAAACAAACCATCGTGAGCGCACGGCCTCAGCCGCCCGCGGCGCACAGGACAAGGCACTCGGATCTCTGAACCATTCAAGAGTACAAGACCACCGAGACTTTCTGTCTCACCCTCGCTAGCCAAGTCAAGTCAAGTCCAAGCCCCAAGCCAGGCTCAAATCCTCGCTCTTCCTGTCCGTCTTGCCATATCTTGCGGGATCCTAACCAAACAACCTCGACTCCACCTGAGCTGCGCACCCCCCCCCCCACAAGGCCGGCCCCCCCCTTCGCATCCACCAATCCACCTTCAACTCCACCACATCGTCAATCCGTCAAATCCAGGCCTGATCCCTCAAGGGTGCGCTTGTTGGGGCAGCTGTGCTGCAACTGCACCTTTGCTGCTGCATTCGTGCCGCCGCCTGTTCGCCTCACCCTCGCCTCGACTCGCCTCAGACCTCGGATCACCTCAGAATCCAATCTTGCCTTGCGCCTGCCTGCCTGCCTGCCTGCCTGCCTGCCTGCTGTTGATCTGGCCTCGATCTGACGTCGATCGGACTGTTTCGTGTTTATTTTATTACCTTCCTGCAAGACATCCTCAGCGTTTGCACGGCCGCCTGCACATTTCCGCTGCACCGCAACCCCTCGCCCACTGACAGGCTGCGAGCGGCCCAGCTCCCGACCGCGACGCCTGTCTTCCTGTCCGCCCGCCTGGCTCATCCTCGACTGCTATTACTGCCAGGGGTCTTATTGATACTGCCGAACCTCTCAAAACTACCAGACACCGCATCGCATCGCATTGCACCACGGTGCACCGCCATCCTTTAATATATCAAGACGCGTCTGCCAGGGTCATTCCACACCACGTCCAGCCCCGGCTCCGCAACATATCGGAATTCTGTACCTCGTCCCAGTCTGAAGCTTGGCCTCGAGGGTTGCCGCACGTCTGTGCTGTCTACTGATCGCCTTGGGTCATCGTTCGTGGTGGGCGTTGACCTGTACATGTGGGCCGGCGGTAAGTACGACGTCCGGGGTCGCATGCAGGTCGACGACAAGGGCTGAACAGGTACGTGGGTACGGCCCAGATGTGATCGCTGCACGCCTCCACTGCCTTTAGCATCCTCCCGCATCCGCTCCACGCGCTGCAGTGCCTGCCTCCTCCTTCAGACCCGCTGTCTCCCACCCCCCTCCCATACCACCCTGCCACCGTCCCCCATCCTCTTGCTGTCAACCAGGGAACCCAGAACGTGCGTGCTGTTCCTACATATTCATACATCCCGCTCATCGACCATCCCGTGTTCCCAACATCACCCGACACCCCCCCCCTTCTACATTGTTTCTTCCCCCCCCGAGGTATCTGCCCCATTTAACGCAACGGCGACGGGTCGGCCATCAACCCCCCCCCCCCCCGCGCTCGTCTGTCTGTGACGACTCCCCTATCTGCTTCCACGATCTTGACGACTCGATTTTCTTAAATTTGTTTTTGTCCTTTTCACGACTGATGTCTCTTTCATGATATTTTTTTGGACGCCCTGCCCCAACAGTATCTAATCAGACGATCTAGCGCTTTCCCACTTGCGGTGGAACGAACCAAAAACGTGGCGTCTTGCAGAAGCGGTATTCATCGGACCAGCCACCTTATTGTTTTGGAGTGTCTGCGGGATTCGACACGGACTCCTCTTCATTAGTACCACATATCTGGCGCAGGTACTTTGCTTGACGTGACCATCGACAAATTCTCTATCAAGCGCGACATCTCATTCGCGCGCAAATCATTGGCAGCACTTTTGAGAAGATTCCTCCCTTGAGACTTTGACTCGGCCATTCGCATTAACGATCCTATAACCCGCCCCGTCCTCTGCGCCAGACTGTGGACTGAGATATTATGAGCGCAAACATGGAGCCAGGGGGGGTACTCGTCCGCTATGGTCGATTCGGCCTGCAGAGGACCCCAGAGCCATCTACAGAGGCCGAGAGCCAAGCGCCTTCTACGCCGAGACCACGACTCCGGTTAAAACGGCGTCACGATCCTCAACACCTTGCCGCACCAACACAGCAATTCCTCGCCTCAGTTGCTGCCGCGGACATCCCACTGCCTAGCGTCGAGGAGCCTGCAATCGCCACGTACGAATCCGATGTCATGTCCTCTTGGAATGATCTGCAGTTCCCGGACGAGGGCCATGATATCGAGCATTGTCTCCATATACAGTATGGCCACAACCAATCGTTGACGTCCCCAAAGACTCCCGCGCCGGGAGCACCTCCGTCCCTGACGCCCTCGAGATACCCAAATTGGGCAATCGACTGGATGAGTAGCTCTGAATCGAGCCCAGAGCCCGAATCCCGGCCGTCCACGGCGCGGTCACGGACGAGCACATTGTCGCTCGGCCGGTTGTCATCGTGCTTCTCAGACGATGACTTGCATTTCAGCCCCGAGATTGGAGACTCGGAGAAACCCACATGTGTCGACTCGGAAGCTGGCCAGTCAGAGAGTCTGCAGCTCCCAAGTACGACGAGGATCGCGCGCAAGGCCCCGTGGACACCAGCAATGAGTCAACACCTATGGGCGACGTACAACATGTATCTTTCAGACCCGCGTGTAACACCTTTCCAAATCGGCAAGAGCGGTATCCCACCAGAAGGCGTGTCTAAGAGAGTAGCTCGTCAGGCCATCCGGAGTTGGAAGGGGTCAAGGACGGTTGCCAGGACCATGGGCGCCTCGGAAGCAAGGAGCGGTAGCTCAACACCAACGGCAGCGGAGTCGTCCGGCGTGTTCATGCAGTGGCCACACACGGCTGCGGCCACGCGAGCCCATCTGAGGGCTCTCTGCAAACAAAAGGCACGTGGACCTGACGGGGGCAAGATGCGGTTCTCTTATTTCTCCAGGAGTCCCACACCTTTGACCGACGCCACTGTCCGCTGGGCCAGGCGATCGACACCGAGCTCCGCTACAACACCGTTCGGGACGCAGGAAATGGCCAAGTCCTTGGCATTGAGTACTTCGGAGATCATGACAGCTCAGGGGCCACTTGCACAGCTGACCAGCGCCTCCGACCCACCCGCGCTGACCGTTGCACCCAACCTAGATCGTGTGCCTCGGCCGGATGTCGAACTGGAGCCCTCGATGCTCGAGCGCCGGCGTCTTGGCTCACCGGTCAACGCAAAGAGCTACGGACCAAGTTCGTCGACATCCCTGCTGGATGCTTTTGGGCTTTCGGCCGACGTCGGCCAGCGGCAAACCCACACCGTGGGGCCTCGACGGACACTCCAGTCGCCGGTCAGACTCAGTCGCTCGTCAACGCAAAAGAGGAAGACGAGGCAGGCTCATGAATCTCGCAAGCGACCAAGCCTCTCACTCGACACCTGGCTCGACCCTCGCATCCTCGCTAGCGACTCGAGCAAGGCCGAGGATGTCTTCTTCGCCTCCCGGCCACGAGCGCCGCTGTCTTTTGACTCGGCACAGCCCACGGCCCGACCGGCCGTGATTCCCATCGCCACACCCCCACGACTGGGTTCCCCCTTCTCGGCCTCCAGCTTGTTGAG
Source organism: Diaporthe destruens (assembly GCA_036986855.1). Classification (NCBI taxonomy): domain Eukaryota; kingdom Fungi; phylum Ascomycota; class Sordariomycetes; order Diaporthales; family Diaporthaceae; genus Diaporthe; species Diaporthe destruens. The sequence goes on along the minus strand of BTXE01000002.1, from coordinate 5,332,139 downwards.
CCTCAGCGTCCCAAACAGGTTCAGTCAACCCACAGACCTCGAACCCTCCATGTTCGCGCGGCGGTGCTCGACCGTGCATCAGCCCCGCGGAACGCATCCCACCGAGCCAGCCAGCGTCAACCTGGCATCGCGGCTCGCCTACCTTGACCAGCGCCTGAAAGATTTCAATGGTCCTTCTCGTCGGCTTTCCGAGTCATCTCTCTGATACGCCCACCTCTATATTGTTTTCTCATAGTATAAACTTGATCCCACTCCTCTTTGATGGTATTACGATTTGATGCAGCCACGAAATCGGTCCTCGTGTGGCAAATCGGGTCGAATCTACAGGCGAACATGGGAAACAGGATCCTGCTCACAGCTTGCTTGGCGTTCGCGGTCTCATATGGTTACAGGTGCACGGATGGCCGTTCTCATAACGAAAGCAACATACGAAATTCCACGGCTTCATGATACCAAAAGTGGCAAATACTGCCCTCAACACGGCTCACAGCCCGACTTATATTCATGATGATGTTCACTTGATGCTGTCTTCTACTCCTCTTTGCTGGTCACTTTTGCGGTTTGGGTTTGGGTTTGCCCCACGAAGTGGGCTGAGACGGATGCTTGCGTGGAATGAAATTCCACCTTTGGGTACTGGGCGGCTGGTTTGGGGGGGGGGGGGGTAATGGTAGAACTGGAGTTTTGGATTTGAGTGGACACTTGTTATAAACACGGATGTCTATATATCATGGTGGGCCCGCGAGGCACAATAGCTGTTAGTAGGAGCTGCACAGCAGTCGTCCTATAAAGATGATTTCTATGCTGCTCACAAAAGCGGCTATGCAGATCTCGAAATGATCATTTTGACCGAAAGTTTGTGCAGGCTTATAGGATGAGGTGTGACTTTAGAGAGAGAGGGAGTCGCGGTAGCAGACAAATGTTAGGCATCTGAAGTACCGATGTCAGCAGCACAGACTCTGCAATGGCATGCGGGAGTGTCGGGGTATCTACACAGATAAACACGCTCGGAAGGATGTCAATCTTGCAGTTTCTTTGGGCCGAGGGACTGGGTTGCGGGAGCTTGGCCCGGGACGGTCGGGGGGGAGGGAGAGTTCAGGGTCGAGATGCCTGCCCGCGACTGCGGGTCCCGACTGCGGGTCCCGACTCACTGTCCTTTGTTGCATCTCTTTCTCCTCGCGCCACCTTGCTCTGCCGCGGATTAGATGAGGACATCATGACGACCACAGGAGCGGGCAGGATGCAGCGCCGCTCGCTCTTCCTCGCCGTGGCCATCAGCCTGCTGCTGTTCTGCGCCGGCGTCGACGGCTCCATTGGCGACCGGCTGCCCGAGTTCCGCCAGTGCGTCGAGGTTCGTGGCCGCCTGGCAGCCCTGGCCGGTACAACAAACATCACAACAGAGGACCGAAGCTGACCGTGGTCTGCGCAGGTGTGCAAGCACGAGAACTGCAGCCCGGACAAGCCGCAGACCCCGATCCGTGAGACATGCCCCACCACCGCTCCTCGTCCAGATCGTACCATGCAGCACGTGCTGATGTTGCTCAACCTCTCTCGCAGCTCTTCTCCACCGCCTCCTCCTCTGGGACTGTCCCCAGGAATGCGACCACGCCTGCCAGCATATAACCACGGCCGCCCGCGTGTCGGCCGGCCAGCCCGTGGTGCAGTTCTATGGCAAGTGGCCCTTCCGGCGCCTCCTGGGCATGCAGGAGCCGCTGTCGGTGCTCTTCAGCATGGGGAACCTGTGGGCGCACGCCGACGGCCTGCGTAAGGTGCGGGCGGCGATCCCCAAGTCATACACCCTGCGGCCCTTCTACGTGGTGCTCGCCCATGTCGGCATCGCCAGCTGGGCCCTCAGCTCCGTCTTCCACACGCGCGACTTCGCCGCCACCGAGCAGCTTGACTACTTCGCCGCAGGCGCCAGCGTCCTCTACGGGCTGTACTACACCGTCGTGCACCACTTCCGGCTGGACCGCCGCGCGCCCCGCCGCCGCAGCCTCCTGCGCGCCTGGTCCCTGCTCTGCATTGCCATGTACGCCGGCCACATTGCCTACCTCAAGCTGTGGCGTTGGGACTACACGTACAACATGGCCGCAAACGTCGTCTGCGGCCTCGTCCAGAACGCTCTGTGGTCATGGTACTCATGGGTCAAGTACGAGCGCACGGGCCGCAGCTGGGCCGCCTGGCCTGGCTTTGCCGTCGCATGGATCATGCTCGCCATGAGTCTCGAGTTGTTCGACTTCCCTCCACTGTGGGGGAGCCTCGACGCCCACAGCCTATGGCATCTGGGGACCATCGGGCCAACCATCCTGTGGTACAAGTGAGGCGTGAGCCATGTCCATTCTTGTCTACCCGTGCTAACACTACTGCCTGGCAGTTTCCTCATCAAAGATGCCGAAGATGATTTGGCCAGCGAGAGGCTGAAGGCTTAGGCTGTCTGAGAGCCCCGGGGGCGAAGGGGCTCCCAGCCTGCCGGGACACAGGTCGGAAGACATGGGCCGGAGTGGATTAGCAACTATGCGTGTCTAACAGTTAGTCTACACGCCATATAGGACGAGGCCAACATCCAAATCTCTCTGCGTGGTTCATGGTACATTCATGGTAAATTCCCGGTACATGGTGGGCGTGTTGCGTGTCATATTTAAAAAATACCTGCCCCTATTCCACGCATGGTTTTGGTCATCCGATGCCTATCCACCCCAGCTGAAGCAGGGTTTGACGCTGGTGAGTGCTGATAACAGATGCTGTTCAAAACAACGCTGGCCGAGACGCTGGCCCAGCGGGCCGGCCGAGGACACACAAGGCCGTTAAGATTGATTTTCAAGGCCAGCCCGGCGTACTGTAATGGCGGCTCCGACCAAGGTTTGCTTCCGGCCCCAAGAGAAGGATCAACCCTTGCCTGCCAAAAATCGTCTGACGGACGACAGGCGATTGCCTTTGGCCTACCAAGACACCTAGGTAGTAAAAAAAGGCAGCCCCAGCTCATTTCTGATGCATGTCCTGATTGACTGGCCGGTTTCGCTTCTTTTCCGCATACGTCCGAAGACACACATGGCGCCTTCATACAGTGGTGTTGTGCTTTGTGCAGGGGATTCGGTGCAAAAGGTGAAGAAGACATCAAGCTACTCTCCGGGATAACTTCAGAACTGAGTCTATCGCTCCTCGCAGGATTGTATGCCTCCGACTAACAAAATGAATGAGGTTCTAGTTGTAGATGGTCTAGGAACCTCTGCAAAAAAAGAATAATAATAGTAGTAGAAAAAGCAGACATATGCCTTACACACCTTCCCAGTGTTGTTTACTGAATTCTGAAAATCATCTGGACGTTTATGCTCCCGATTGTCATCGCCGTGTGAGACAGCTAGTCACGATTTCCGGTTCCAATACAGACTAAAACATCAATCAATGGCGAGCTTCTCCTCGCCACCTGGGCCGGTCCATGTATCAAGCCATGGCACAGAGCGAGACTCTTCTGAGCTGACACAAACATCCAACGCAGCTTTCCAAGGAGGCAATCAATTGATGTCACGAGGAGCGAGTAGAGCTCCGCAACTGCCAGAAGTTTGAGGACAATGATCAGGTACCTTAGAACCTTGTAGCAACCACCTACCTTGGTACCCAAGTACTCGAGCCTCAAGAGGAACGTGTCTGAGGTGCCAATAGAGCCCTGGAGCCAGTATACGCTATAGCCAATGAACACAGACCAATTTCTTATCATCCAAGTCAATCAGCTACAGGTGCTGCCTGCTTCTTTCTTGTTCAGGCGCCAGAGAGCCAGACCTTACCCAGCCATCATTGATCTGAGTCGAATTCGCCCATCACCCTCATCGGACCCAGGTGCCGTATACTTTTCTGCGCAGCTTCTAATTGTTTTGCATGTGCAGTGCCACCTAGCACAGACTATTTCAAACGTGCATAATGCAAGATGGGAGATCATGGAACGATGGCGAAGATTCAATCGCGAACATGTGATCGAGACCAGCCCACGATGGCTTTGAAACCCAGCAAATCAGACTCTACACTGCGATCCCGACCGGCGGGAGATTCGCGCTGGCTCTGCGCACCCGGCAGATGTACCCATATTGCAGGCCTAGCCAAAGCCATATATGCTTGGAACTTGTCCGGAAAAGCACACTAGTTCCAAGATCTGGATGGGTTCGCGAGAAAACTGGGGTCAGCCTCACCCGCAGCCTACACATTGGGTATGGGCTGTGCAGGACAACGCGAAAAAAGGAACGCGGCCCGGCTGACCACCCCTGCATCACCGCAATGAGTCTGATTGTCATGACAGACTGTATGTGTCGAGTATGTACAATTTGCTGTTTGATGTTCAGAGAAGACATTGGGATAAGAAGATTCACTGTTGGCATGCTGCGAATGTGCACTGTTATGTAGCTCTGCATATACCTACCTGTACTTGGACTACGAATACTTGAGGGCTCGGCAACGGATGTGATGGGTGCCTTGGTTTTCTGGGCAGGTCACAACGCTCTCGAAGACTGGCCGGAGCTTCGACGAGGACGATTTAGAGGCCCGGCCGACGCCCCCATGGTGGCTGATCAAGGGCGTCCCACCGGGGAGACACTCCTGCCCCACAACCATGGTCGGGGCCGCAGTCCCTCTACTGAGTCCAGGATCACGAGTCTAGATTTCCCAGGCTGTACGCACTTGCTTGATGGGCGAGCAAGGGTCCGATGGTACTCCGTAGAATCACCACAATGTGGTCCGCTTGGCTTTCTTGGCCTTCCTATAACTATTGGTTCCGCTGCCACAGGATTCACTTCCATCACACAAGTCCTGGCAAACGCGTCAGATATGGACCTGAGCGATTGTAGGCTAATAACCGGGAAGGCTCGGTTCTGTTGGGAGGACGAATCTCCTACGAGGAGGAGAAATCGACTGGCACAAAGGGAATATCGCAAAAGTGCGCCTACCTCATCAATTGATGTTTCCAGTAGCCATCAGATCTCTCTTGTTGACCTGGATTCCAAAATAGGGAAAAGACGAGCTGCGCATCCCGGGCCCGAGGGGTTCGATCGGAAGATCAAGCCTCCTTCAACCCCAACATTCCTTCAGAGTCGCAGCACAGAACTGGACCTCGCCTCTATCGTGCAACCCGCCAGACCCGTTGGCAGCCTTGGAATGTCAGTACTTCGAGAGATCCAGACCCTGCACCTGCCAATCTGTGCCGAGCTGACATATTTCAATTGCCTCAGTGGGCTGAGCCAAGTCACCCCTGACGACACATTCCACACTGGCCATCTTCAAGACAATGATGTGAATGCTGCAAGTGGCCCTCCAACCTGCTTCCAAATCCCAAAGAGTCCTGTATCCTTGCATGCGCCAGAACTTTCTGGAAGACAGCTCGCAGCAGAGCAGCTTGGTTTTGAAACAAGAGGATGTCTCTGGCCAAACGAACAGACGACGGCCATGTCGAATCCTGAGCCATGTGTTGACCTACAGACATCCGTCGGATCTCTGTTCGACGACGTAAATCAATCAACTGCTTGTGCCCCTCATCTTCTCACGGCCCTTGTTGGATCGATGGAAAATGGGATTGGAGGGTTGCATAACTGCGGCATGCCAAGCGACCCTTTTTACCACCTATTTAGGGGGCCACTAGACAGTCACACTTATGAGGCAGCTGGATGCCCAAGCTTAGACTCAATGGCGACGGAGTACTACGCTGTATCGTTGCCTACCACCACTTACTGGGCACCGACACAGAGCTGCAGCAGCTCCCGAAATCTGCCCCGAGTCCCAGACACTTCTTATGTGGCCCCATTGCCTTGGGGGCACGAGGGGCGGGATCTTTGGCCTCACAATGAGCCCAGGGGGTTTCGCGAGCAAGTATTGAGAATGCCTGAGAATATTCTCACAAGCGAAATAGGTCATCTGGAGATGGCGAACGGGGAGCAAAGTGCAAGTGCCGCCCCAGTGTCGATTCACCAAGACGCTGGCAACATAGGCTCTGACCATGATTCGACAATTCCTCGTCGGGACAGCAGAGTAACTGAGAGTTTCGAAGAGCTGAAGCCACTTCCTCCGCATTGGTTGGTCACTGGCTAGGTATGTGAAGGAAGCGGATGCATGAGTGGTCTTTCTAACTGCAACTTTTGGTGCTTTTCTAATATACACGTCTCTGCAATTTCACCATTGGACTATCAGGTACAGTTCCGTGCAGCTTAATGGCCGTGGTCGTACAGCGCAGACCCAGTTCAGTGTTCAACTGACATGCTGCCAACCAGAGGAAGCCTTGGGAAGAACCCTCGCGTAAACGTACACAAGGAGATTATATAACTGCATTTTTGAGAACAGTCTTACTTATCCTGTAGAATATGCTGCCACGTGCTGCGCAATAATCAACTGCTATACCATGTGTTAGTAGGCATAAGGGATAGTTACTATAACCCTTATTTATTCACTTAATTATTACTTTTTTAAAGTTAATTTAAATATTATTTAAATTTTAAAATATAAAAAATTAAAGTTTATATTAAATAAAGTAAATTATTATAAAAAAATAATTATATAAAAGTTTTATTAATTAAAAAAACTTATAAAAGTTTTTATAAATTATTTTTATTATTTTTATTTTTATTAATATTATTATATTTTATTTAAATAAAAATGAGTTTAATTTAAATAATAGTATTTTAAAATAAAATTTTTAATATAAATAATTTTTTTATTTTTTTTATATATAAAAATATTTTTATAATATTTTATAATTATTAATATATATATATATATAAAAAAAATTTATAATAATTAATTATTTATTTATTATTTAATAATATTTATAATTATATAATCATATTTTAAAAATATTATATTAAAACTTTTATTTTAAAAATAATAAATAAAAATAAAAATAAATAAACTTTTCTAAATAAATTAATTATATAATTTTATTTAAATAATAAATTATTTTAAAATAAAGAAAGAATTTAAAAGCATCTAGCTTTTATAATAACCCACTCTAATACATTTTAAAGCACGGTATGGTGGTATTGCTTGCGCTTAACTACATGTATTTTTAAGCATGATTTATCCACTCCACCTGGTTGAGAATAGATGTATTGACACATAGTAATACAGCTCATGAGGATTCCAGCAACTACTTCAATGAAAGGTCTTAGTGTGCACGGCATAGTGGACCGGTTCCTTAGTGTTAATTGGTGTATGGCATCGGACCGACGTTGCACTTTAGCACGTTCCGCAGAACTGTGTATGTTGTGCTTTGCTTGTTAAGCCTTTGCCAAAGAGGGGGGAAGAAGGTGGCTAGATGCACACATCTATCTGATACGGCAATCATGGCACACTTGGCTCTGTTGAGCGGCCATAACTACCACAATATATGCGTTCCCTCTTATGAATCATCACTCGACTTGAGGAACCGGACTTCGGTTTGAGACGTTGGAAGCCGGCACGTGATTGACCGGGGGGGGGGGAGGCGGCAGAGGCAGGAAGAAGGAAGTCGGCATTGCCTCGGCAAATCCCCAAGAAATAAGCCGACGGTGATTGGCTCCTTCCTCAACGTTCCGGTTCTGCCCAGCGCGACCTTTCTCGCAACATCATCCATTCTCCCAAGCTGCACCTTTACATACGCACAACTTGCAGGGCGAGTTTCTTGTCTACCGGAACGCACCTGTCTTATTCTGACCCTAAGACCGTGACCAGTTTCGACCATGGCCCCAACAATGGCTATGAGGAGGCTTCTTTCGACGCCGGCTGTGAGCTCCCCCCCATCCTCTGCCCTTGTCCGGTTATATGCGCGCCCCATCCTGCTCGATTCGAGCTCTGCCACGTCCCATCCGTTCACCTTTTCAACATTGGATAGCTAACACAAGACTATACACAGGTGTCTCGCCTGGCGAGAAGCCAGTCGAGGGCATTCTCCTCCACTCCAGCAGCCGGTATGCTCTTGCCCACCACCCGTCGCCACGCAGCTCGGATCTCCCGAAACTGATAGGATCTTCGACAGCCAAAATATTCGCGAACCGACCTCTGCGAGCCCAAGAAGCTTCACCTTTCGTTAGCACCAAGTATCCAGTCATAGTGCGTCCTGTCGATCGTTCCCACCGCCACTTCGCCCATCCATGCATCGGCTGACTTGAGGACTCACAAAAGGACCATGAATACGATGCCGTCGTCGTGGGTGCCGGTGGCTCCGGCCTGCGGGCTGCCTTTGGTCTTGCTGAGGCAGGTTTCAACACCGCGTGTATATCGAAGCTTTTCCCTACGAGAAGTCACACAGTCGCTGCACAAGGTGGAATCAACGCAGCTCTTGGGAATATGCATGAAGATGACTGGAGGTGGCACATGTACGACACCGTGAAGGGTTCAGATTGGCTCGGGGACCAGGACGCTATCCACTACATGACACGAGAGGCACCCGCCTCCATCATCGAGCTCGAGAACTACGGCTGCCCTTTCTCTCGGACAGAGGACGGGAAAATGTAAGCTCGCCCCTGCGTCGGATTGCAGAGGTTGTGGCTGACTTGGGGTCACAGCTACCAGCGTGCCTTTGGCGGCCAGTCCCAGAAATACGGCAAGGGCGGACAAGCCTACAGGTGCTGTGCTGCTGCTGACCGAACTGGCCATGCTCTGCTACACACTCTTTACGGCCAGTCCCTGCGACACAACACCAACTACTTTATCGAGTACTTCGTCATCGACCTGATCATGGAGGACGGCGAGTGCCGGGGCGTGCTGGCCTACAACCAGGAGGACGGCACACTGCACCGGTTCCTCTCCAACAACACAGTTCTGGCTACGGGCGGCTATGGGCGAGCATACTTCAGCTGTACCTCTGCACACACGTGCACCGGTGACGGTATGGCCATGGTCGCGCGTGCCGGTCTGCCCAACCAGGATCTTGAGTTTGTTCAGTTCCACCCGACTGGTATCTACGGTGCTGGTTGTCTGATCACTGAGGGTGCTCGCGGCGAGGGTGGTTACCTGCTGAACGGCCAGGGTGAGCGTTTCATGGAGCGTTATGCACCCACGGCCAAAGATCTTGCCTCCCGTGACGTCGTCTCTCGGTCTATGACGATGGAGATCCGAGACGGTCGCGGCGTTGGGCCTGACAAGGATCACATCTACCTTCAGCTGAGCCACTTGCCCCCAGAGGTCCTGCACGAGCGTCTGCCTGGCATCTCCGAGACCGCTAGCATTTTCTCGGGTGTCGACGTCACGAAGCAACCCATCCCCGTCCTGCCTACTGTCCACTACAACATGGGCGGTATCCCAACCCGATACACTGGAGAAGTGCTCACAGTTGATGAGAGCGGCAACGACAAGGTCGTCCCCGGCCTGTTCGCCTGCGGTGAAGCTGCTTGTGTGTCCGTCCACGGAGCCAACCGCCTGGGAGCCAACTCTCTCCTGGACTTGGTTGTCTTTGGCCGTGCTGTCTCGCACACCATCCGCGACAACTTCACGCCTGGTGCGAAGCACAAGCCCATCAGCGCTGACGCCGGGGCCAAGTCAATCGAGATGCTCGACCAGATTCGCACCTCGGATGGACCTAAGAGCACGGCCGAGATCCGGCTGGCGATGCAGAAGACGATGCAGACGGACGTGAGCGTGTTTAGGACACAGGAGTCTTTAGATCAGGGTGTAGAGAAGATCACCGAGGTCGACGGGATGTTCAAGGATGTTGGCATCAAGGACCGCAGCATGATCTGGAACTCGGACCTCGTCGAGACCCTGGAGTTGAGGAACCTCCTGACCTGCGCGTGAGTACCAACCGAGGATTGGGTTTCTCACGGAGTTTAGTTGTGCTGACGAGCAATAGTACCCAAACCGCCACGTCTGCTGCCAACCGAAAGGAGTCTCGTGGTGCCCACGCCCGCGAGGACTATCCCGACCGGGACGATGCGAACTGGATGAAGCACACATTGTCTTTCCAGAAAGAGCCCCACGGCAAGGTTGACCTGGCGTATCGCAAGGTCATCGGCCACACGCTTGACGAGGCCGAATGCAAGGCTGTGCCCCCCTTCAAGCGTGTGTACTAAAAGTGTGTTGGTAGGTGAAGGCGCGTTAGCAGAAGCAAAGACATGGTGTCGGGTCCGTCGCACGGCCTGGGGTTGTGTGGTGCGACAAGACAGGGAGGGCAGGAGATAAGTCGTCGACGGACGCAATCTGAATCGGTAGTGGAAGCAGGTCTGTCGGTCGGTTACTCGGCCGTGTATTGAGGATTCGCCAGGCAAGCCAGCAGGGGAGGAAGCAGATGGAGAAAATACCTCGTTATAATGTCATTTTCGGCATGTGTATACGGCAGTCAGGCCAATGTGCGAGAGCAAGACTTGTTAGGACTGTACAGGGTGGTTTACAAGCGTCTTCATTTATCTGATCCACGACTTGGAAGATATTGTGGGGCTCGAGGACCGGAAACATTGCTCGATGAATCAATCCCTAAGGTCTGTGGTCGGCCGTCCGGCCGAGGCAGCGTCTGGAAGGGGACCGTTGCCCAAGATCAACACAACATGCCGGCATCGGAACATAGGCGGTCATGGGCCTGCCGGCACCGATGCCGATACCGTGCCCCTCATGTTGATTGTGTCATTTTTGGCAACAACAATGTCCCAGGCCTCCCCGGTCCCAGAATCGCCGCTCACAGACTCAGTCCGAACCACATATTCATCGCCCGCATAGAGGGGTGAGAGTGCGCGGTAAATGATGTCAGCCGGCTCCCTGCCAGCGGCGTGGACATCTCTCCAGTAATCCATCATGGCAATCAGATTCAGAGGCCCGTGGACAAGAGTGGCTGGGTGGCCCTCGACATTTCTCGTCCAAGCCTCGTTGTAGTGGATCATGTGTGCGTTGAAGGTCAGCGCAGAGAAGCGGAACAGGGCCACTGGCGACCACTGGAACTTGCGGTGCGGAGTGGCTGATTGCGAGGTCAGCAGGCTGGCAGGGGCAGGGGCAGGGGCACAGGCACAGGCACAGGCACAGGCACAGGCACAGGCACAGGCACAGGCACAGGCGACTCACCAGAGCCATGCTGGAGCACATCCTCGACTGTCGAGTGCCGCCCGGCGGCGCCTGGTACGAGGCCGGCGACGTGGGCGTCGGACCTGGCAAGGGCGTGGGTCGGCGGCGGCCTGAAGACCCAAGCCCTGCGGTCCACGAGGGCCAGGCCAGCGGGGCCCCAGAACTCCTTCTCGACGTCGACGAGGACCATGTGGGAGCCGTCGCGGCTACGCTTGGCCGCGGCGGCGACGAGCGTGGTCCGCTCCTCGGCCTCGTCGCCGACGCGCAGCGGGGGGGCGCCGGGGGCCCAGGCCATGCGGCCTCCAGCCCACATGCGGCGCGAGAAGGGCCCCGGGGCGTTGAAGGTCCTGTCGGTGCCGTCGGCACCGAGCTCCGACTCGACGCTCGCAGGCGAGAAGTAGACGAGGTGATAGCCTGGCGGCAGTGGGGTCCCGTCGGGGGGCGGCGCGCCTGTCACGTCCAGCCCCGGGTGCAGCTGCGGCCGGTTGAGCGTCAGGCTGAGCTTCTGCAGCTGGGGCCCGTCCAGCACCTGCCGCCGCACCCTGGTCTGGCCCTTGAAGGTGTGCAGCATCTGCTGGGCTGCCTCGGCCGCTGTCATGAGTGTCCTGCTGCCCCGGCACGCCTGTCTGAGCAGACGGGGCGTGGCGCAGAGGGACGAGGTTGCCAGTGTTGCCAGTGTTGCCATGGCAAGTAAGTCGCTTGGTCGTGGTCCCTGGCGTGGTCCCTGGCGTGGTCCCTGGCGGGCTTCGGTCTTGTTGCGAAGCCTGAGTCGAGTACGTCAAACGTCAAGGCTGAGGCTCTCTCTCATGAGCAAGCCCGTCCGTCTTGTTCACCAGCCTGGGTGTGAGGGGGCGACTAACCGAGCCTCGGTTATATGCTGCCATTTTTTTTGGGCCGATCTGATTGATCTCTACACTATTTATTACATTGTGCAAGGGACGCAAACGTCAGGCCTGTCTACGAATGCGCCAGTGAGCAGCCCATTGCCTGAAAAGAAGAGGCCTGCCGACCAATCTATATTTGAAATATGGCTCGCCTAGTTGGTTTGAGAGCACGGGTCTATCCAGGTTGTCATAGGGGCCTACCTGGGTGGCTAGCGATTCCCGTTTCAGGCCTGCCCCATGGCGAGCTCAGCCATGATCTTCTCATTATGCTCACCCAGGGCCGGAACAGCATCCATCCTCGCCTCCTCGACGGCGGCAAACCCCGGCGGTATCAAAGCCGGGACCTGGCCTCCCGGTGTCTCGATCGTGGTCCATCGCCGTCGCGCCCTGAGCTGTGGGTGCTCCCAGACACCCTGCATGTCGTTGAGCTTTGCGTTTGCGATGCCGGCGCGCTCCAGCCTCGCCAGCAGCTCTGGCGCTGTCAGCCGTGACAAGACCTTGTAGATGATGTCCCTGAGCTCGCCGCGGTTCTCCACCCTGAGGGTGTTTGAGGTGAACCTGGGGTCCGCCGCCAGCTGTGCGTCGTCAAGCACGTCGCTGCACAGCCTGACCCACTCCCTCTCGTTCTGCAGGCCCAGCATGACCGACCCGCCGTCGCCGGTTGTGAAGGGGCCGTAGGGGTAGATGGTCGAGTGCGCTGCCCCGACCCGCGGGGGAGGCGGCTGGCCTTGAAACGTATAATATAGAGGGAAGCTCATCCACTCGGCCATGCTCTCCAACATGGAGATGTCGATGCGCCTCCCCTTGCCCGTCCTCCCCCTCTCAATCACCGCGCCCAGGATGTTGGTGAGGGCGTACATGCCCGCCGAGATGTCAGCGATGGAGATGCCGACCTTGGCAGGCTCGTCTTCGCTCCCCGTCACAGACAGCAACCCCGCCTCGGACTGCACGAGGAGGTCGTATGCCTTCTTATCACGGTACGGCCCGTCCGAGCCATAGCCGCTAATATCACAGACTATGAGCCCTGGGTTCTGTTCCCTGAGCACCTCCCACGACAGTCCCAGCCGCCGGCTCGCCCCGGGAGCAAGGTTCTGTACAAGCACGTCCGCGCGGCCCACCAGCGCCCTGAGGACGCCTAGGTCCCTGGATTTCTTCAGGTCGAGCGCGAGGCTCTCCTTGGAGCGGTTCGCCCATCTGCAACAATCAGAGTCATCTATCATGGCACCAATCGTGTAGTTGAGGTCGGGGTGCCAATGTCCGGCTCAGGGCCAGCAGCAAGGCAGGTCCTTCAGAGATCCCCCGAGGCATATGCCACAGATGACAGGCACCTCTCGTCAAGAGGGCCAGGGCTGTGTCCAAAAGATGCTTACACAAAATGCGACGCCTGGCCATTGACCCGTCTGTCATACGCCCGCGCAAAGTCACCCACCCCGGGCCGCTCCACCTTGATCACCCTCGCGCCCAGGTCCGCAAGCTGTCTCGTGCAGAACGGCGCTGCGATTGCGTGCTCTAGGCTCACCACAGTGATGCCTCGCAAGGGGAGGGATTTCCCTGCCAGGGGGAGGGGGGAGCAGGAGGAGGATGAGGATGAGGAGGAGTAATTCCTAGCAAAGGAACGCCTGATCCTTACTGAGAACGCACTGGGGAGTTTTGTGAAACTCCATGATTTGGGGGATAAGACAGGCTGTGGCCGAGGCATGCTGTGTGGTCTGTAGTGGCTTGTTGGATATGTTCAGTCCCGTCTGGATTTGTGGTCCCCGCAAAGAATGCCAAGCCTGGTTCATCATGAAAAACCTCGGGTGCCAATTAACCCTGCTTCTTCCACTTGTATTTCTAGGAATTGGAGAAAGTGGCGGCATGTTTGGCACGTAGGGGGTTGCTTGCAAACACATCTTCGACAAAGCCGCTCAGAGAACGGGTGGCCGAGGCGAAAACGCAAGTAGCCGAATTGAGAACGGCCAAGTAACCGGGGACTAACCCCCCATCCCTCAATGGAACTTCACAGGATGAGCGGCACGGGGTCGTCCCATTTGTGCCTTGCAGGTTTGCATGCTGAGTCGACAACAAACCAAGTAATTAGGTCGACCGTACTGTCTTACACTCGACCGCTATATAACTTTCTTCGTCTGTTCCGTGGTCGGTGAAGCGTTGGCTTAGATGTTAGGCTACCCCGACCAGCCATGTCTCGCGTGCTCTTGAGGCACCCTTGCCGTATAAGTCGACACCCTGTATCACCAGCACCAGCTGTCAGACTCGCCACACGAGCACACAGAAAAGGCAGCCATGGCTTCTCGACCACGCCGACAAGACAAAACCTAATGGAGACGACGGGCTTCACGGAAAACCAGCTCGCAGTCCGGGAGGCGGTAGGGGCGGTTTGTGCCCAGTTCCCGAACACGTACTGGCAGGACAAGGACCAGCGGGAGGAAGACCCGTCCGAATTCCATGCGGCGCTCGCGAGGGGCGGCTGGCTGGGGATAGCGCTGCCGGAGGAGCTGGGCGGGTCCGGGTTGGGCATCTCGGAGGTGAGCATATTCAACATAACAAGTGTGCTCGGTGACTACTTGAGTGTCCACTAAAGCTCTCACAACAGGCGACTATGATGATGCAGACCGTAACAGAGAGCGGGGCGGGCATGGCGGGTGCGCAGGCCATTCATGCCAACGTGTATGCGACGCAACCACTTGCGCGGTTCGGCACGAGACGCCAGCTAGAAAGCATTATCCCGCACATAGTTTCCGGCAAGTGGCGGACGTGCTTTGGCGTCACAGAGCCAAATTCCGGCCTCGACACGCTGCGCCTGGGCACCGCGGCGAGGCGGCAGGCGGACGGGTCTTACCGCGTCACGGGCCAGAAGATCTGGATCACCTGTGCCCAGGTCGCGCGCAAGATGATGCTCCTCGCGAGGACGACCGCGCTGGCCGAGGTGCAGAAGCCCAGCGAGGGGCTATCCATGTTCTGTATTGATCTCGACCGTGAGCAGCCCGGCCTGGATATCCGGAAGATCAGGAAGATGGGTGGCAGGGCCGTTGACGCGAACGAGGTATATTTTGACAATTATGCCATCCCGCCCGAGTCGCTAGTTGGTGACGAGGGAAAAGGCTTCAAGATGATCCTGCACGGCATGAACGCCGAGCGCTGCCTGCTAGCCGGTGAAGCGTTGGGGCTTGGCTACGCTGCGCTGACCAGAGCTGCCGGATACGCCAGGGATAGGACCGTCTTCCAGCGTCCCATAGGCATGAACCAGGGAATCTCTCATCCACTGGCTGATGCCTTCATGAAGCTCGGTAAGTGTGTCCCATCATCGAGGTGAGCTGTAGGCCGCCGTGAAGTTGCTTTCTCCTGGCGGACATGGGCGGCGCGCCTCTTGCTCTGGACCTATGTTATCGTGCTGATTCTGCTCACAAACAGAGGGGGCCAAGCTAGCGACATACCACGCAGCGAGGCTATTTGATGCCGGCAGGAACAATGCTTCAATACGGCCAGACCAGATCGGGGTCGCCTGCAATAGTGCCAAATACATGGCCGCAGAGGCAGCTTTCGAGGCTTGTGAGAGGGCCATCCTGACAGTAAGTCTTTTGGTCATGGAATTTGAGCATTGCGGTGGATAGGCTTTACTGACCCGGCCCGATAAAAGCACGGCGGCATGGGCTACGCCGCGGAATACGATGTTGAGAGGTGGTTCCGCGAGTGTCTCGTCCCGAGAATCGCGCCGGTAAGCCGCGAGATGATCCTGAATTACATCAGTGAGAAGGTTTTGAAGCTACCCCGAAGCTATTAGACTTCGATAGAGTCGTAATGTACACCTAGGTACACATTGCTGTACCCCAGGAGCCACGCGTGAGCTAGCCAAACCTGAGCCGCACAAAGCAGGTGCATAAATTGTGGCTTGGCAACGGCTCAGGGCGAGTACTTCAAGCGTGGAATTCAAAACCAAGAAATCTAGCTCCCAAAGTTCACAGCCACCTCTCTAGCAAATTCAGCCCATTGACCTGCATTGGTCCTCCAGGAGACTGCGTCTGGGTCGAGGTGCCTAGGATGAAGCCAAGATCGTCGATGGCATTGTCCCCCTCCCAATTTGTCTGCAAAAGGTTAAAGTAATGGTCCTCGAACGAATCCGTATCAGGCACCCCGGTCGGTATTTCCTGGCCTGGTAGATCCGAGTTCATGAGGCCGGCACTGCTCCCCTCTCTGGAAATGATAGCCGAGGTCCCCTCGTCCCGGCTGGTGTCGCCGTCACCTCTGAGACGCTTTGCGATGGACTCGTCAAGATACTGAAGGAAAAGATCCAGGACCGTGTTGTTGATGCGCCAGAACTTTTGGACTTCCTTCAGTCCAAGGAGGCAAATCTGAGCCCTGTTCTCTGCTAGTCTCCTCCCGATCCCGTCTGCGGTTTTTAGGTTGATGGCATGAATGCACAGTGCAGCAAAGAGGCTGGTGATCAAGTGCATTTGGCCGTACTATCGACAGTCCTCAGCGGCGAAGGTCATGGGAGCCGGTGGCTTACCTGAAGGGTCTTGCGTTCCAGCATGTCTTCTGCGATGCGACTGATCTGATTTGCAGCACCAAGTGCGGCCTTGGTGTCATTTTCAAGTTTGCCCAAGAAGCCGCTTCGATATATCAATACTCTTAGATGATTGTAGGCCAGATGAAGTAGACACATCCATACAGACGGGCTGTCCTCATCTGATATCCTCTGCAGGCTGAGTGGTAAGGTGTCCTTCCAACCTTCAAGTGCAGACTGCAGGTGCACGATCTCTTCTTGCGCAGTTGGTGTCTTCCCAGGTATGAAATGGATATCTATGATGTTACCGAGCAGTCTGGCGAGGTCGACCATCTTGATGGGGTAGATTAGATGCTCCGGGGAGGGAGATCCGAGAGCCGTAAGCGGGCTGTCATCGACGTCGTTGTCCAGGTCCTCCACAGTCAGAAGCTCGATGTCGCAATCCTGGTCCCTGATCCTCATGGGTAGACCCAAAGATGCGGCTGATTGTCTCTCGCGCGTATAGATGGACCACCAGATTCTTCTGCGTATCCTGGCAAACTGGAGGTCTCGAGTAGTGAGCTTTGTGGATCGGTGGAGACCACAAGTCTCGGACAGAGTTATCGCTGCACCGAGCCAGTATCGGACGTCCCGTACATCCGAAGACTCGCCACGCCAGAAACTCATCAAGAAGAGACTTTGAATGAGTGTGATTTGGTCCTTCTCCCAATCTGCATGGAACAGCAGTCGGGCTCGGGTGTAAAGCAACGACTTCGCCTCTGAGCGATCCCGAAACCCCATGGAGACGATAGCGCCGTCATCACAATAGGTGGCACCGATGAAGAGCATGGCCTGGAAGAGGAGGGGTGAGATGTCCATGGACACCAGCTGCCTGGCTATCCTTGGGCGGTCCAGTAACGGGAAGCACGGGTGAAACCACTTAAAGTAGGCTTGTACGACAGGCAGACATGTCTGAAGACTTGGGAACGTGAGCGCACCCTCTTCCCTTAGGTATCTCTCGGTGCCCTGGCTGAGGTGGATAACGTTTGTCGAAGGAGAGGCGTCGCTGTGTGACTGGGGCGTTGAGGCAGCTTTTATAGAGAACGACATGCGGCTGTTTGGAGGCCCTTCGGCATCGGGAACACCCGCACGTTTGGATGGAACCAGAGTGAGGAAGTTTGACTCCCCAAAGAATAAATTGCTGCCGCTGGACGAGGCCGCAACCGACTTGCCCGCCACCGCACTGGATCCAGCAGGCACTACCGCATCGGCGAAGTCGCCCGGTGAGGCTGCCTGTCTTCTCGATGATACCGGGCTTTTGCTTGGCTCCCCAAGAGATTCCAAACCCTCAGATGACCTCGAGCCATCCTTCACACTCGAATGACGAGGTTTACGGGGATATCTAGATCACTGTCAGCATGGTGGTGTGCCGCCGCGAGGCCCCCTTTTGGCCCCGTCCTGCCCTCCCCCTTTGGATGCCTGATCGGTTGCTCCTTGCACGTAGAGCCCTCAGGCCCACGAGAAGGATGGCTCAATGGAAAGAGTGGAACGACTCACCGTCCCCTGCGCGAAGGTAGAATGACACATGTCTCCTGGGCTGACTGGCAATTGCTACATGGATGCTTCTGCATCACGTCACAGCGGACTCTTCGGAGGTTGCATTCTTTGCACGCATGCTTGGCCCTAGACTTCTTGTTGATTGTGCTCATAATGTCAGCGCCGTTGAGGGCGTCTCACGCATGAAAGCGCCCTGGGAACTGGCCGCCTTCTGGCAGCTTCGAGGAGCCCACGTGGTGTGCGGGGAGTCTTGGCCCGGATACAACGGACTCAAATAAAGAAGAGATAGCGAACCAATTGCCCACGAAAAGTCCTCAGCATGCTGCCCTGGTCGCGTCCTGATGGACCTGCCCCATGAGGTGTGCGACAACGAGGATGCGCATGGGGCCGTTGGGGTTTCTTCTTCCGGCGGCTGAGCAGGCTTGTTTGTATTGCTGATGACCGAGACGCACCTAAAGCCCAGGTCGTTGCTTTCCTCGGTGCCGATTGCTTGTCAAAAGAAGATGTCGTGTGTTTCAGAGGAGGAAGTCGGATAGGCAGTTGCCGGCCTCTGGTGGTTGACGTTGGTGTGCCGCTGGGCACCTACCTAGGTAGTAACAAGATTGATGAGTGCTTTGGGAAGGTTGCCCGCCAGGCGTGCGCCAGCCGAGGGTCTAGGCCAGCGGACCTGCATCCTTGGGCTCAATGGGCTGTCTTCCCCACACCCCCGCACTGGCAGACTGGAAGCAGCCGCCGGGGCCGGAGTGTCGGATCCAAGCTTCGGTGACTAGCGCGGTCCAGAGGGCCAAATGTAAAAAAAGTCGAAACACGTCAATTCACCCACCCCACCCCTTCTGCCAACCACCCCTACTCCAAGGTCCTAAGTTCGAACCCCTAAGAGGTCATATTTTATAATTAACTTTTATATTATTTTTATTTCTTTTATTCCTTTTATTCCTTTTATTCCTTTTATTCCTTTTTTTTCCTTTTTTTTTTTTATTTTTTTTATTATTTTTTTTTTTTTTTTTTATTTTTTTTATTATTTTTTTTTTTTTTTTATTTTTTTTATTATTTTTTTTTAATTTTTTTTTTTTTATTTTTTTTTTTTTAATTTTTTTATTTTTTTATTTTTTTATTTTTTTATTTTTTTATTTTTTTATTTTTTTATTTTTTTATTTTTTTATTTTTTTATTTTTTATTTTTTTATTTTTTTATTTTTTTATTTTTTTATTTTTTTATTTTTTTATTTTTTTATTTTTTTATTTTTTTATTTTTTTATTTTTTTATTTTTTTATTTTTTTATTTTTTTATTTTTTTATTTTTTTATTTTTTTATTTTTTTATTCTTTTATTTTTTTATTTTTTTATTTTTTATTTTTTTATTTTTTTATTTTTTTTATTTTTTTATTTTTTTATTTTTTTATTTTTTTATTTTTTTTATTTTTTTATTTTTTTATTTTTTTATTTTTTTATTTTTTTATTTTTTATTTTTTTATTTTTTTATTTTTTTTTATTTTTTTTTATTAAATTATTAAATTATTAAATTATTAAATTATTAAATTATTAAATTATTAAATTATTAAATTATTAAATTATTAAATTATTAAATTATTAAATTATTAAATTATTAAATTATTAAATTATTAAATTATTAAATTATTAAATTATTAAATTATAATAAAATATAAAAAAAAATTAATTAAAAAAATATATTTAATTTTAATATTTTATAATTTAATTTATTTAATATAAATTAAATTAAATTAAATAAAATTTTAATAAAAAATATTTTAAATAAAATTTATTTTATTTATTATATAATATATTTTTTATTTTAAAATTTATTAAATTTTATATAAAATAAATTTTAAAAAAATAATAATTAAATTTTTATATATAAATATTTAAAATAATTAATTTTTATTAATAAATAAAATATATTTATTTTTTAAAATTTAAAATTTAAAAATATTTTATTTTATATTTATTTTTAAATTATTTTAATTATTTAAATATTAAAAATTTAAATAATTTTTTTAATAATAATATAATTTTTTATATTTAAATAAAAAATAAAATAAATTAATAATAAATTTAAATAAAATAAAATAAATTATTATTAATTTTTTTATTAAAATATATATATATAATTAATAATTATTTAAAAAATATATTTTATAAAATATTTTTTATATTAATTATTTATTTATAAATTTTAAATAATAAATTAATATTAAAATAATTAAAATATTATAATAATTATATTATATAAATTATATAAATTAATAATATTTTAAATATTTAATATATTTTTAAATATTAAATTAATATTTTATAATTATAATTCTTTTAATTATTTTTTAATTATTTATTAATTATTTATTAATTATTAATTAATTATTTATTAATTAATTAATTTATAATATTTTAAATTTATTTATTTTAAATTAAATTTTTAAAAAAATAAATATAAGTTTATTAAATTAAAAATAATATAAAATTTTTAAAAATAAATTTAATATAATTTATTTATAATTAAATAATATTTTTATATTTATAATTATAATAATAATTATATTTATTTAAATTAATATATTAATAAATAAATTATTATAAATTATAAATAATTTTATTTAATATTATAATTTTTATATAAAAATTTAAAATTATTAAATAATTTAAATATAAATTTAATAAAATAAATAATTATTATAATAAATTTATTAATTTTATATAATTATTTTAAAATAATTAAAATATAATTTATTATATTATATATATATAATTATAAATAATATTTTTATAAATTTAAATATATATTATTTTTATTATATTATATTTTAATAATATATAATTATTATTATATTTTAATATAATTTTTTTATAAAATTAAAAAATTTATAATTATAAATTTTAAATTAAATTTATTTAATTATTTTATATTATTATAATTTTATTTATTTTTTAATTTAATATAAATTTATATATATATATATATATATATTAAAAAAAATATAAATTTTAAATTAAAAAAATATAAAATTTAAATTAAAATAATTAAATTTAAATTTATTTTAAATAAAATTTATAATATTTTATTTTTTTAAAATATATTTTAATTATATTAAATATTAATTTATTTATTTTAAAATAATAATTTATTATTATATATTTATTTTTTAATTATAAAATAATTAAAAATATAAATATAAATAATATAATATAATAAATTTATTTAAAAAATATATTTTAATTTTAATAAATTATTTTTAATTATTTATAAATAATTTTAATTTTTTAAATAAATATTTATAAATAAAATTAAATTTTTTAAAATAATAATTATTTTTATAATTTTTTTTTAATAAATATATATTTATATATAATTTAAATTAAATAATAATTTAATATTTTTATATAATATTTATTAATATTTAATTATATTATTTATAATTTATAATAATTTTATTTTTTAATAAATTAATAATATTAATTTAAATAAATTTAATTTATTTTATATTATATAAATAAATAATTTTTATATATTATTTTAATTTTTTTTAATATTTAAATAAAAAACTTTAATATTATAATTAATATAAATATATATTAATAATATTTTTATTTTTATTATTTAAATTAAATTAATAAAAAATTAAAAATAAAAAATAAAATAAAAAATATATTATTAATAATAAAAAATAATAAAAAATAATAAAAAATAATAAAAAATAATAAAAAATATATAATAATTAAAATTAATAATAAAAAAATTAAATAAATAATTAAAAATATTATTAAATTATTTATAAATAAATTTAATTACTTTTAATTTTTTTTAAAAAATTTTAAAAATTAAATTAATAAATATTTTAAATAAATTAAATTAAAATATTTAAAAATTTATTTTAATAATTTTTATTTTTATAATATTTATATTAAATTAAATATTAAATTAATATTTTAAATTTTATTTAATTTTATTTAAATATTTTATTTAAATAATAATAAAATATTATAATTATTTTTATAATTAATATTAATAATAAAAATAAAATTTTTAAATAAAATAAATAAAATAAAATATTTAAATAAAATAAAAAATTAATAAAATAAATAATAAATTATATAAAAAAATTATATTTAATAAAAAGAAATTATATTTATAATATTAATTAAATTATAAAATAAATTATTAATAAGTAAATTAAATTAATTAATATTAATTATAATTAATAATTAATTAATAAATAATTTAATAAATAATTTAAATTTAATTTAATTTATTAAAAAATTTAAATTAAATAAATTATAATTATATATTTAATAATACTTTTAAATTAAATTTATATTTAAATTTAAAAATTATTTTATTAATAAAATAATTCTTTTTAATTAATTAAAAAAAAATAATTTAATTTTAATAAAAAAATAAAAAATTATTAATATTAAAATAATAATTTATAATAAATTAATTATTATAAATAAATTATATATATAAATATATAATTTATTTAATTAATAAAATTTATATTTAATTTAAATATTTTAATATTTATAATATAAATTATTTATAAAAATTTATTATTAATTATATAATTATTAAAATTTTATATAAAAATTAAATTAATTAATATTTATTATAATATATATTATAATATATATAAAATAAAAAAATAATTTTTTATAATTATATTAATTTATATTAAAAAATATATTATTTATAATAATAAAAATATAAATTTTTTAAAATTAATTAATTTAAATTATATATATATAATTAAAATTTTTAATTATATATTTTTATAAATTTTATTTATATAATAAATATATTTAATTTATTAATTAATATATTTATTAATATTATATATATATATATATATATAAATATTTAAAAATAATTATTTTATATTTTTAATTAAAATATAAAAATATTAAAAAATATATTATTTATTATTATTTTTTAAATTATTTTTTAAAATTAAATTAAATTAATTTTTATTTTTAATAATTTTAATTTATAATAAATTAATAATATTTATTTTATTTATTTTATTTATTTTATTTATTTTATTTATTTTATTTATTTTATTTATTTTATTTATTTTATTTATTTTATTTATTTTATTTATTTTATTTATTTTATTTATTTTATTTATTTTATTTATTTTATTTATTTTATTTATTTTATTTATTTTATTTATTTTATTTATTTTATTTATTTTATTTATTTTATTTATTTTATTTATTTTATTTATTTTATTTATTTTATTTATTTTATTTATTTTATTTATTTTATTTATTTTATTTATTTTATTTATTTTATTTATTTTATTTATTTTATTTATTTTATTTATTTTATTTATTTTATTTATTTTATTTATTTTAAAAATAAAAAAATAAAAAAATAAAAAAATAAAAAAATAAAAAAATAAAAAAATAAAAAAATAAAAAAATAAAAAAATAAAAAAATAAAAAAATAAAAAAATAAAAGGATAAAAGGTAGTAAAAGTAATAGTAGAAAAAGTAGTGGAACTTGTGGTAGAGGGTGTGGTTTTTAAGAAGGGGGGTGAGCGGATTGACATTTGGCCCATTTCGACTTTTTTTACATTTGGCCCTCTGGACCCCCGTAGGTGACCCCAATTCCTCGGCAGCAACCCCGTCTGTCAGGGTCTCCGGTCGCAATCAGGAGCAGCAGCAGCAGCAGGATGAGAGAAAGATGAACGGCGCCAGAGAGCATTTCCCGGACGGGCCCCACGCCCCCAGTCAAGGACATCACGACGCAAACACAGCCCCCACCGAGGCCGAGGTGCAGGCGATTGTCCAGAGCATCAGGGACGCATCCGATGCCACAAGTGTAGCGACTACGTCATCGCCGTCACCGTCGCCGTCACCAGGACTACATAGACCAAAAGACCCGACCCCTTCACAACCACCACGGCCAGGCGAGTTCGACGCCGGCGAGTACTGGGACCTGGCAAGCATGGCGCCGTTGAATCAAGTGTCACGGGTCAGTAAATGAGCGGGCACAGGCACCTTCACCCAACCCCTCCTCGCCCCTCCTCCCCTCCTCCCCTCCTCCCCTCCTCCTCCCCTCGACGTGCAGAGCCAGCCCCTCGTCGTCGTCTTCCGCCACGAGCAGCATAGTAGTGACAAGACCAAAGGCCGCCATCGCGCGCCTCCGCGCCTACAAGCCGCCGCCCTTCCCCTTGTGGGACAAGCTGCCCCTCAGCCGGAGGGCGGCGGTGCTCATTCTTCTCTATGCGGACCGCCAGGGTGACCTGCGCGTCGTGCTCACCATGCGGGCGGCGAGCCTGAGGAGCTTTTCTGGTCCGTTGCGCTTCATCAACCCATTCCTTGCCCCGCCCCTCCCTTACTCGTCCCGGCCGTGACAGGTGCGCTGACTGGGAGCCTATCTGCGATACAGGTCACGCAGCCTTCCCTGGTGGCAAGGCAGATACCTTGGAAGAGACCCCGTGTAAGTTCAACCAGCGATATAGGTTCTTCCTCCCCCCTGTCAAAGCCACAGCCCAGTGCCCTGTTCTTGACCCCTGCAGACCAGATAGCCCGGCGCGAGGCCTGGGAGGAGATCGGCCTCCCCATCGACGACAATAAGATCCCAAGGCCTTTTTGGATCGAGCACCTGTGCTGTCTCCCCCACAGCCTGGCCAAGACGGAGCTGGCTGTGCGTCCCTGCGTGGCACTGTTGCACTCGGGGGACGACGACGAGGCCGACGAGCCCAACCGGGCCATGCCGCCGTCCCCGACCGTCGACGAAAGCCTGATGCCGCGTTTGGATGCCAAGGAGGTGGCGGCTGTCTTCTCGGGCCCACTGCACAACTTCCTGCTGGCCGAGGACGAGGTGTCACCCGGCGAGGGCGAGGCGCGGAGGCGGGCGCTCCTTCCAAAAGGGAAATGGTACGAAGGCCGGTGGGCCGAGTTTCACGAAGCGCCGTGGCGCGTGCACTACTTCTACGTGCCTGTCAACCACCAGCGCGTGACCAAGCCCAGGGTGCGCGAGGGCGGGCTGGCGGCCATCGCCGAGCAGCCTGAGGACGAGGACGAGGACGCAGGGCGTTACATGGTATGGGGGATGACGGGTCGCATGTTGGTGGACGCCGCACGGGTCGCGTATGCGCGAGAGCCCGAGTTCGAGCACAATAAGCACTTTGGCGATGAGGCCATCATTGAGCGGCTGTCGGCCTCGGGCAGGCTCACGGACAAGAAGAGGCCTGCCGCAGTGGACCTTGCACAGCAGGAGGCAAAAAAGGCCAAGGACGGGAGCAGGATGTGAAGTGCGCGTCGGTCGGTGACAGGCTAGAATTTAGACGCCCCCGTGTGATGCTCTGCAACTCTGGAGAGTCGCAAGCGCTACAAAGGCAGCTTGCCCACCTTGTCCTACTTTTGCATCTTGTTCAGTTGATGTTTCTTGGATGATAGTGGTGCTGAGACAGAGTCTGGGGCTTAGGCTCAAAACAATCCTGAACAGGGCTATATAATTCCACAATGCCTCCTCGACCTCGGGCCAGTCTGCTGCGGACTCTCCACATGTGAACGCTATGCTTTGTGAACACGGGGGTGCTAACCTTGGTGTTCTCGGGGGATGCCAGTCGAGACAAGAACGCCTGAATGATGCGCAAAGTGCTGCAGGTCTGCAGAAGCTGAACTAAACCAGGAGCAAGACGCCGCTTGCTTATCATTTGCCTGTGCTGGCGGAGCCTTCCTGCCAGGTCACATACATGTAACCTCGCGTTCCTTCTCAGTGGCATTGCGTCTCCTTGTTGACAGGCGTGTGCGCCCCAAACACCAAGAAGCCCAAGAAGGCACCCAGCGTGACGGCGACCATCACCCAGCCATTGTATGTCATGAATATCAACCTGCGGTGGTGACGGTGAACGTCAGTGGGATGTTGGCGTAGCCAGGTTCTGAGGTGGGCGGGCTTACATCAACATAAAGGCGTAAAAGGTCTGCACCGCGTACAGAACCGCCTTGACCAAGTGTGTCCTCTGGTTCACCTGCGCCTTGTTCTGCCCTGTGGCCCACGCCAGCGGCGTAGTCTCAGTAATGATGTCACCTCGAAGGTCGCAAGGTAAGCGCGTGGCATGGCAACGTGTTTGTTCTTGTTCGGTCATTGAAACTCAAAGCGCAGAAAGACACATAGGGGACCGCCTCGTCGAGGACAGAACATTGTCCAGTGCGAACCTTGGATCAAGAGGGCGAGCATAGGGCTGGACCGTGTTGCAGCGATGGGGACGACGCAGGGGGCCAGTCTCCTCCGCCATCGCATCTTTGCTTTACCTCAAAAGGCCAAGGACGTCTTGTAGCACGAGGTGGGGGGGGGGAGGGGGACTCACTCGGGGTGGAGTCCAGCCTGCGGCCCATCAAGACTTCGTAGCGGCGCGTGCCTGCGCGCAGGGCCTCGTAGCCCATTCCGATAAGAACGACGGCGATGAGGCTAAAGAGCAGATCGGCGGTGGACCGGATGTGCCATTGCTCGAAGACGATACATAGGTTGGTCGTGTCCCAGGTGAAGAGCATCTGAGGAGGGGCGGCAACAGACAAGAGGGTCAGCAAGGAGCATGCCATACGGTGGGGGCCGGGACTGGAATCAAAGAAGTCTTGTGTGCGGTGCTTACGCTCATGCTGCACATGGCGCCGTGCGAGGGCATATCGTGGCCGCCGTGGCCGGGCATGTCGCCCATGTTGCCGTGGTCCATGTGGGAGTGGTCCATTGTCTTGGATGTCGGGGTGCGGTCGGCCGGCTCCTCGAGGGTCGAAAGGGCCAAGGTTGGCGCTAAAAGGCTTGTGGGGGCGGGCCGTTGGACGGTTCAAATGTTGACGCGGTTCGGACGCTTGGAGGCTGGGGCAGGCTCGGTGGGCAGGGTGCGTGCTGAGGTTATGCAGTCGAAGATAAGGGGAGGGCGGGGGAGGGATGGGGGAGGAATCAGTAACGGATGCGAAGGACGAGCTGGGTTCAAGAAGAAGGTGGCTTGTGGCCCGTAATTTGCTCAAACTTGCGCAATCCCCCTTGGAGCTGACCGACTGGAGTCACTGGACACAAGGACAAGGGGGCAGCGGCCGCGGCCGCGTTGGATCATCAGGGCCGCAGGGCCGTGCTTCTTCTGACGCACGCCCTGGGCACATGCTAGTTTGGTCCAGTACTGTGTAGAGGTCCCGAGTCATTGGGGCTGATGTTGATGCGTGCCTTGGGTCTTTGATATCATGTCGACCTAGGTACCTACTTAGTAGGTAGGTATTCTGCTCATGTATAGTTACAAAACATGCGCCCAGGATGCGCCCAAGATGCGCCGCCGCTCCTTGATGCCTTTCTTGACCCCCCCCTCCCCTCCCACGTCTCCTGGACCGCTCACGTCTCATGGAAGACATAAGCACCCGTGCCCTCCTCCACGGTGACCTCCATGGCCGCCTCTTCGATTTCCTTGCCGTCGACGCGGATCCCCGCTGTCATGACGTCGCCGGGTACCACAGGGCCGACGCCCTTGGGCGTTCCTGTGATGACAATGTCGCCCTCCTCGAGCGTGACGACGCGCGAGATGTCGCTCAGGACGCGCGGGATCCGGAACAGCAGCAGCTCCGTCGAGTCCTCCTGCTTCGTCTCGCCGTTGACCTTGAGCCACAGCTCGATCCGGTGCGGGTCTGGGATCTTGGCCTTGGGGATAAGGCGGCTGATGGGCAAGAACGTGTCAAAGCCCTTGGAGATGTCCCACGGCAGGCCCTTCTTCTTGGCCTCGTTCTGGATGTTGCGCGCCGTCATGTCGATCGACAGGGCGTAACCTGGTTCTCAGGTCAGTAGCTAGGCCGAGGACGGCTGCGACGAGGCGGCCAGTCGACTCACTCTCGATGGCATCGAGGGCGCCTTGCTCATCATCAGGAGCTAGGTCCCTGACCTTCTTGCCCATGATGAGCGCCAGCTCGACCTCATAATGCAGGTCCACGCCCTTGGGCCTGATGACCGGGCCCTGGCCCGGCTGGAGCACACAGCTCGGGGGCTTGAAGAAGAAGAAGGGCTGTTTCGGCCTCGCGCTGTTGAGCTCCTTGACGTGGTCCCTGGTCGGCGCAGTTGTGAGCCGGCATCCAGCCTCCTCTCAGGTCACGGGCGGCAAGGGGGGCAAGGGGGGCCGCCGCGAGGGCAGAACTCACGCATAATTGCGGCCAATGCAGACGATCTTGCTCGGGGTGGTCTTGAGTGATGCCATCGTGGTCAAGCCTCGTCGGAATGTGTTCATCTTGGGCAGCGCTGCAACAGCTTGAGTCAGCCAGCAAATCCAAGGGGCCGTTTTATATATCAGCCTCTCTCCCTGAGCCGGCAAAGCCTTCTCGGGCCTGCCACTGGTGAGGGGTGCTCGGTTCCGTCGTAGTTCCGCCGGAGCCAAGCTCGGCTCATAGAACACGACCCCGACTTTAGCCCGCCCCTCGGGTTTTCCGGGCCCGCGTGCAGCGTGCAGACGTGTTCAGAGCACAAACTTGCCTTGACCGAGTAAGCCACGCATGGCTTTGGATGCCTGGGTAGCCGGTCGGTATAAGCTGGAGGCACCTGGGGTTGCTGACCTTGTCTCTGTTTATGTCCAAGCCGCAAGAGGCCCGGCACATTACGCACGCACTGCCCCACCGCGACCGAGCCCTGAGGCACAGCGGCCGGGTTCGGCGTGCGCTGGTGGGTCTTCGCTGTAGGAATTGCCGGAGCGAACTGGCAGTAGCCCTTTGCATTGCTATCCTGGCGTGCCTGGCAGCAGACGTCTCCCTTTTTCTTGCTTTTTCGGTATGTACTCCAACTGGTCAAACCCACCACTCGTCGTGTTATTGTATATCGTCATTGCCTTGTCGATTATCCAGGCGCATGTGTGATGAGGCACGCTGCTCTGTAGGGCTAATGCATAAGTATCTTCTTGCCTTGCGACCAAATCTAGCCGGATATTCTGATTAAATCAAAGGCCATTTGAGCATATAACGTTAAGACGCCGTTCATCTGCCAGTATCTCTATTAATACCATAGCTTATATTGTAGTCTAGGACCCTATCATACACTAAATAGTTAAAAGTATTCTATTTATATAACTATTATTATTTATATTAAAAGTAAATATAAAAAGTTAATTAAAAATATATAAATAAAAGAATTAATAATAATATATTTATTTAATTTTAATTTTAATTTATATAATAAATAATATATATATATGTTGGAATAATAGTCTGCAGTGGATTAGCCACTGCAGTAGGTCACGTGCCTACGCACGTGACTAGCTTAGTCAGCGAGGTCTGGCAACCCAACTGGGCACTTCGTCGCCCAGCCCAGCAGACCTCCAACCAACCGAATACACACAACGCAACCACCACCAGAATCCTCACATACGTGAAAACTAAGCTAACCGACAATATATATATATATATTAATATTATAAAATATTATATTATATTATATTATATTATATAAAGTTATATTATATAAAGTTATATTATATAAAATTATAATTTTTATAATTATTATTAAAAATTAAAATATTTTTAAAATAATAAATTAAATTTATTATATAAAATTTATTTTAATCTTTTTATTAAATTAAAAATAATAATTAATATTTTAAAAATAAATTTATTTAAATTTATTATGTAAAATATTTTATAATAGTTTTGTAATTTATTTTTATAATTTATTTATAATTAAAAAACGGTTTTTTATATTAATAATTAGAATATTAAATTATATTTATTTAAATTAATATTATTAATTTTAATATAAATTAATTTAAAAAATATAATATTAAAAAATAATAATTAAAATATTATAATTATTTATAATTTTAATTTTATAATATATTAATAAGATTATAAAATTATAAAAAAATTTATTTAATAAAATTAAATTTTAAAATAATTATTATATAAATAAATTTTATAATTAAAAATTTTAATTAAAAAAATAATTATATATATATATATATATATATATATATTATATAATAATTTTTATTTAAATATATAATTATTTTTAAAAAGTAATTAAAAAATAATTTATAATATTTTATTTTTATAATTTTTATAATAGAATTTTAAAAATAATTAATAAAAAAATTAAAAAAAAGTATAACGAGTTTATTTTTTAAAAAATTTATATTTCTTTTATTAATAATAAATAATTTCGTTTTAATATAAAAAAATAATAAAAAATAAATTTAAAATTTTTTTATAAAAAAATATAAAAATATATATAAAATTATAAAAAAGTTTATATATAAATTTTAAATAAAAAAAATAAATAAAAAATAATTATTTAATTAAATAAAAATATAATATAATTAAAACCTTTTAACTATAGCTATAAAGAATTTAAATTTAAATTACTTTAATTTAAAACTTAGCAGCTATAAGCGCTAAGTCGTCACAGACGCCACCACCAAAGCTTATACTATATGGAGACGTAAGGTGTTTGGGGGTATGTTTTTATAGTACAAACGTCTGATCCTTAATTCGTAGAAATTATAGTGCAGGTAGACATGCTTGTAGAAGGACACTACACCCGGGGCCTGAATTACCCGAGGTCTGGGGAAAAGAATATTTCCAAGGTCACCCAGTGCAGACCACCTAGGCAACTAACTCCTCGGCGAAAATGCCAGGTTCAGAGCGGGCGTGGCAAGCGTGAAGTTATCCCGCAGACCGCCAAGGAAAGCCTCCTTCGTTTGACCCGGAGCCATCGCAACGTCGAACTTGCGTGCGATCAGGACTGTCACCCGGCGGACCTCCATCAGGCCGAGTTGCTTTCCCACGCACGAGAAACGGCCTGGAAGGTTAGCATGCATGTTACCTGGGTAATCTTGCCTTTTGCGAAAGAAACGGGATCTGATCTAGTAGGAAGATGGCATCTTACCGACCGAGAATGGCACGTTGACGACAGGGTCCCTGACTAGTTCGGGCTGTGTGGTCCATCGCTCCGGAATGAACTCATCGCCACGCGGGAAGGCCCTGGGATCTGTTTTGGAATCGTTAACGACTTTCACTTATTTTCACTCGTTTTCCTTCCGGAATGCTGGGGTGCAGCCATGGGTTGAGGTTACCTCGGCACATGGTGTAAGTTGGTGTCATCACAATGGTGTTGCCGGGAATGAACCGCTCGCCGATCTGAATCCCCTGCGGTGGCGTCTGCCTCTGGAGGCCGGACATGACAGGCGGGAAGAGCCTCAGGGACTCATCGATACACGCCTGAAGGTACCGTAACTTGCCCAGGGCTCCAGTGTCGAAGTCGCGACTTGCCACCCCGGCTGCGAAGAACTCGTCCACTTCTTTCTGAAGCGTCTTGTACACTTCCGGGTGAGTTGCGAAGTGATAGAACAAGCAGGTAAGTGTTGCGGCCGTTGTGTCACTGCCGGCAACAACGATGAGGCTTGCGTCCCCTACGAGGTCTTCGGTTTCTTGCCAGCTTGGGTTTGAGGTTTGCTTGTATTCCTTTAATATCCAGTGAAACACATCTGGGACGTGTGGCTCATTCTGTGCGGCAGTCAACTCCAGCTTGGTCAGCCACTAGTTACTTTGAGTTTGCACCTGCTTCGAAGCAAATATCGGGGTAGTGGGATGCCTTACGTCCATCCGTCTCTTTGTCGTAGAGCGGATGAAATGTTGAAATCTGTGATATTCGTGATTTATGATGGGTATGGCCTCTGTGATTTATCAAAATGTTGGCCCATGTCTGAAGCTGTGGCTCTCGAGAGATGCTGGGATGATTGGAACAATTGGTGAGGATAAGATTATACGAACTGTATATGGGAAACAGCCAAACAACACGGCTGAACATGCCGATCAAGACCATGTTCAGGTGCGTGGTCTTAAAGAAGTAGTGGTCAATACCGTCTCTCATCATATGGAATGATCTACCAAAGGCGAGATCCTCGAGACAAGTCAGCAGGCGCGAACTCTGAGCCCGGAGGCGGAGCGACCCACCCCCATGATGTCAAAGGAGTAGTAGTTGAAATATTTCGCGGCATTGAAGGGTTTTCCCTTGGAATCGGTGTCAATGGCTCCCAGGAGCTCATCCGTGTAGTCAGCCACGCGGCCTTCATAGTCTTTCAGGGCTGTTGAAACTTATCAGCAATGCTATGTCAAAGCTGGCAGAGGCATCCGCACGAGGCGACAAGAGCACTTGAGGTGTCGGTCTGGCCACATGCCTTTGCTACTAAAGGCTCTGTCCCAGGCCTTCCGGCGGCGAGCATGTTCCTTGCGGTCGCGCACCATCTGAAGGGAGACTGTCGGGTTGAGTATATTGTACCACGGCCCCCTCTCGCATTGAGAGGTAGCCGAGTGTATGGCGTTGAAGGCATCTGGATCCGCGATGGATATCTCCGTGGGCCCGACCCGGACGTAGTCGCCGTACATTCTGTGGAGAGCCCTGACGTCCTCGTAGACCTGCCCGCGCCTCGCACTCAGATAAGTCATGTAGAACGTTGATAGGCGGGCGGCGAAAGGGCCGGGGAAGGCTTGTAGCCGATGGAAGAAGGCTCGGTACAGGATCATGCTGAGGTAAATTCCTGCGACAGCCGTGAGGGCCAAGCAGAGCGCATGCTGCGCGGCAGTGACCAGGTTCTCAGACAACCGAACATAGAGGAAGAGGGTCAGGAGCGTGTCAAGCACGGCGGCTCCCACGATTAGCTTGAAGCTATAGTTATCCCACTCCCCATGGCGCAATATGGTCTGTTGCAGGGCTGCACCCGCGGCGAATGCAGCAGCGACTTGTTCTATGGTGACTTGCAAATTAGACATTCTTACGATGTTGACGCCAATCCACCGGGGCAGCACACCGGTCAGGTGGCTTGGGGATAGTTTATATGCTCCTTCTACATACGTAGTACGAGCTTAGGCACTTTCTCCGCACACTGGTGAGGTGCTTTATCCGACAGCAAGCGTCCCGACGTCGAAATACCGAGGCTTTCTCCAACTGGTCCGACCTGTACTTAAGTAGTTAGACGCGAGGTTTCAAATGTTCAAAGCGCTGTCACTACTAGGAGGCTTTTTCTTCTCCTGCCTCCCCCCCTTTCCCGATTTTTCCTTTCCCGTTCTTTCCTTCCTGTTTTGGTTTTTTTTTTTTAAAAAAAAAAAATCTTTTTGTTTTTGTGTTTTTTCTTTCCCTTTCTCTTTTTTTGTTTATATCGTCCCCCCCCCCCCCCGAGCTTCGTCGACGTCACAAGACTTCAATGTTTTGTTGCGGTCTCGAGGGGCCGGCCACTCTAAACCCGGCCAAGATATGCTTCAGGTACGCGGTAGAACTGGTAGCAAATAGTGCACGAGTGTCATGGTGGGTTGTGCTTGTGCAAGTCCTGTACTACTAGGTGTTGTACAGGAGTGAAACAAGGTGGATGCTGTCCACAAGGGCCATACGTCGTCTAAACCTGTCAAGGTATGATCCCTGGCGTCGAATGCGAGTTTGTGGGGACGGGTGCCGGTTGGGAAAACAATCTCCGCACCCCTTCCAGTAAGATAGCCGACTTGGGTCCCCACACGGCCGAGTAAGACAATTCTAGCCCGGCTGCTTGGCTCAGCGGACTACCCTGCAGATGTCCATCCCGAACAGTAATCTGTGGCCCGCTCGATACTATGTAGATACTCCGTACCCAGAACCAAACCGGGGCTGCCAGGCCTTTTCCCAACGTTTGGTGCCAGCATGTGAGCAATGGGACCTGTACTCCGTATCGATGAAATACGATCATTGGCCCACCCTCTGCAAAATTCGACCGAGACTCAATCTCTTTGCAACAAACCCCGCCGGACCGCTCCCACGTGCCGAAGCCGACGACGACGGCGCGCCTTGTCTTGTCTGCCCCGCGGCTCTCCTGGACTCACAGTCCGTGTCCCAGGGCAGGGCCTCCCTGCCAGAGGCGAGGGTTCCGAATTTGCCAAAATGTGGGGCCCTGTGCAGCCGAGGCCCCGCTTGCTGGGCAGCCTGGCAGCACAATTGCACATGGTACTATGTAACAGCAGACGACACGCCAGGCACGCCTGCCAGGCAGCCTGGCAGCCTGGTGGGATCCAAAAGAAGCAGGTCATGACAGAGATCTGCTCTGCTCCTTGGTAATAACAACAACCGGGGCCGGCGATATCGCCCCTAAAATGGTGACAGCCAGAGCTGTCAGACCTGTGGCCCAGGCATGCGACTCGGTTGACATCTGGATGCAGAGCACCGTGGGTTTAATAGCAGACAGGCCGCGCTCGCCAGGTGTCAGTCTCACGGGAATAAGCTGAGGAAATCCCCTCGTATGCTCCGTACTGCAGCGTCTCCCCTTGATGCCAGGCTGATGACGGGGCAGCGCCGACGCAGCAGTGCGTGCACACTTATACCACTATGCCATCACACAATACCTACCTAGGTACCTAGGTACTTAGGTAGTATGCTGCAGTCACGGCTGACAAACACACCTTTATCAGCCCAGCCCGGTGCTGCCTGTACATTTTTATGCTGCAACACCGAACTTTTAACGTTCCTGCTCATCTCAACCCGGTTGCCCGGCTGCCCGGCTGCCCGGTCATCAAAGACACGACTTAAGCCAATGGTGAAATTGCTGCGTTACAACGGGGCCTTCCCTCGCGTGCACAGTACGGCAGCCCAGGGGTCTTGATGGCCGGCCCTTGTATCCCGAAGCTCATCCTTCCTCTGCCAAGCTTCTCCTATTCTGCCCAACATTGGAACTCGTCCGAGTCGGCCCTGCTACTGTGTACGGCACAATGGCAAGGGACCAGATGCCCAGCGCACACGATGCGGGGCCCAGCCCCGGTCCCCAGCTCCGGTCAAGGCGTAGGCCCCGTTGTGTGCGAATGTGCGTGTGAGTGTGTCTACACTATGTGAGTGTGCGGGCGTGTACACACGAGAGAGGGAAAGACGCAGAGATGGCGAGCGAGTGGGTGGATAAGTGAGAGTGTTTCCGGCTGATCTCCTCTCGGCACCAAGAAAGCTCCACTGGCCATGCTCGCGCCCTCTTCCCTCCTGTGCGCGCGAACGGCGAATGCCCACGCTTCTCGAACGTCTCGGCCGTGCGTAAAGATCTGAGATCCGGTTCACCATTTTTGTCTTTGGGTTGCATGGCCGCCTCTTCCTTCCCTCCCTCTCAACCTCCCAATGGCAATTGCCAGGTCCGAACCACCACCACAGACACCCGATGTGCACTGAGTGCAACCCGTCATGCATCTACTCCAGGCCCTGAGGTTTTCCGCCTTACTCGCCATCTGCGCCGCCCTGCCCGCCTCGGTTCTTGCCGACCCGCTCTCAGCCGGCGCCGGCTTGACTCGAAGCCGCTCCCAACTGACAACACAACTACCTCAGTGTTCGGTACGGAGCCGTCTCCTCTTCCTGGCGGTCTGCGGCCTGCCCTGACCAGTCTGCCGGTGACCGCTGACGCCTGCCTTGCTACCTAGGTATCATGCTTCGAATCTGCCGTCAACAACTCGACCTGCTCTGCCTCGGACCTGTTGTGCATCTGCCGGAGCCAACGTCAACTGTTGAGCAAGTCGGCATCCTGCGCCCTGGCCAACTGCACTATAGCAGAAGAGCTGAGTGAGTCCTGACGCCCTTACAAGCCCCGGTCCCGATCCCCTTGAGGCTGACCGGCATGAGCAGAGACGGAAAAGGTCATCAGGACGGCTTGTGAAGAACCAGTCCGCAATGATGGCAACAAGGACCGGGCTATATATTGGAGCCTCTTCGCCGTGACCATGGTCTCCTTTGGCTGCCGCATGCTCGCCCGTACCGACCGATTCGGCGGGACGTTGTGGTGGGATGACTACTTCATCGTGGCTTCCTCCGTCGTGGCTTTTGCAGTGACGATCGGAGCCGAGATCAGTGGGTTGGAGCCCTGCCGCGCTTGCTTGTAGGACGTGGTGGCTGACGGTGGGTTTCTGCAGTGGTGATCTTCGGGCTCGGACAAGACATCTGGATGCTCAGCCCAGCCCAGGTCACGGTCGTCTTGGTGGTAAGTTCCACGCACGCCCACCGGTGGCCTGCGATAGACCGTCTCTCTTGCTGCCGTACTGACCGCTGGCACAGCTCTTCTACGTGGCCGAGTTCGCATACGTGATTGAGTCTTCGTTCACCAAGGTCTCGATCGTCTGCCTCTACCTTAGGATCTTCCCCAAGCAGGGCTTCCGGCGCATGTGTTTCGCCCTGTTGGCCCTCATTGCGTGCTTCTGTGTCGTCTTTGTGGTGTCTCTGCTGTGTTACTGCCAGCCGTTCAGCTACGTGTGGACGCGATGGGATGGGCGCATGCACGGCAAGTGCATCGACATGACGGCGCAGACCTGGGTCTGCGCCGCCATGAACATTGTTCTTGACGTCTTCATCTTCTTCCTGCCGATCCCGCAGCTGTGAGCCCTCCACCCCCCCGCCGGCGACCCGTCAGGGCTAGAGAGCTGTAACTGACCTCTGCCTGCAGGCTGAAACTTGAAACGAACTGGAAGACAAAAGTCGGCGTCATTCTTGTCTTCCTGCTCGGTCTGTTTGTCACCATCTGCTCGATCGCCCGCCTGAGGTTCCTGTCATCTTGGGCATCGTCTCCGAATCCGACTTACGACTACTCCGACCTCGCCCTGTGGTCTCTTATCGAGCTGTACGCCGGTGTTATTTGTGCCTGCCTCCCCGGGATGACCAGCCTGTTCCGCCGAATCAAGCACCAGCACACGGAGAAGAAGAAGTCGTCCGCGGCTAACAGCACGGGGGGCTCGCGGATTTTCACGGGGACCAGCAGCGGCCTGCGGTCCTTTGCCCATGCCCATCAAGATGCAGGAATTGTCAAGACCACCAATATATCCGTTTCATATGGTGCGAGGTCAGGGGATTCGCTCAGTGACGAGGTTGAACTCATGGATCGCGAGATGGGAACGAGCACCCACCCACGGACCCAACCGCCGCCACCAAAATACACGCCAGACTTCTAGCGCCGGCTCGATTAACGTTCCTACCCGAGATATACTCCCGACTAGACTTATACATGGACTTTCATTATATATATGTAAATATTCAAACAGACTGATCAATGTACAGTGTGAGGTCAACCAGATGTTCACTCGAGGGCTGAAACTTGTACGACTGTTGAGCTGTCATAGCGTGAGCAAATGCCATGAAGCTTTTATTACCCAGGTGGGCATAGGCTGCGGGCGATCCGGGACGAAGTAGCGCTACATCAAGTACTCCGTGACTAGGTACCTAGGTACTTAAGTATCTAAGTACCTGATCCAGCATACTGGTTCTGCCGGCTCAGTTGC
This sequence comes from Diaporthe destruens, assembly GCA_036986855.1. Lineage (NCBI taxonomy): Eukaryota > Fungi > Ascomycota > Sordariomycetes > Diaporthales > Diaporthaceae > Diaporthe > Diaporthe destruens. Next base: position 5,294,991 of record BTXE01000002.1, on the reverse strand, counting down.
CGGTGGTGCCGTTGGTCCATGACTCGGAAGCCTCTCCAGCCTCTCCAGCCTTTGCTTCGTCGAGCCATCTCGCCTCGCCCACAACGGTCTGACAAGAGGTTGCCGTGACACATCACCACAAGCTTAGAGCTTCTGTGCTTGTCAAGTACCTAGGCACGAGCCGAAAGCTTGCGCGACGGGGTTGCTGCTGAGTCGTGAGAACTCAACAGACAGCTCGAGAGTTGAAGCGCCATGGCAGGTGCTGGACACGTGTGAGTCGTCCCACCCGCGGGCCCGGCGGGTTCCGCATCAGGAAACTAATTCGATACTATGTACTGTGTAATGCCGGTGCTGATCATGTTTGTTACCGTTGCATCAGGAACATGATGGACGACGTCCTCATCTCGCATTGTGAGCCTCAAAGACCTACACTAGAGACGTACATCGCACATCGCACATCGTACATCGTACATCGTACATCACACAAGCTGGAACAGAACCAATCATCTCACCACATTCCTGTCTGACCAGTGCCCCCTGTCCTGCTCAGGTCGGCCTTGAGGCTTCTCGTCTCACAGGGCGTCGCGAACCAGCGCCCCTTCGTCGAGCACATACGCGCGCAATTGTTGGAGTCACCGCCGGCCTTCACCGACGCGTCCACCCTCTTTCCCCCCGGCAACGATGGACGTCTCTCGCAGGACTGCTTGCGCTACATCGCCTCGACGCGGTGCATCTTCTCGAGCAAGCTGGCCGAGGCCGCACTTCCATAGTGAGCACTGCCCGCCCTGGCGGGCCCGCGGACTAGTGCGATGCTGATGCTCCGACCCAGCCTTGCCCATTTCGTAAGCAGCCTGCAAGAAGCAGAAGCACGATGGTCACCCGGGGATGAGCTGGATCGAGTTCTTGACCACGTCTCTGGCGACATTGTGCAGGCCATCCAGGCACTCAAAGAGTGCGAGCCAGAGCCGACGTCAGCTCTGTTTGATGGCTTGCAGGGTCTCCTGGATAGGCTCGAGGCCGTCTCCAGCTACTGCTCCAGCGCTGGCCCCCAATCCCTAAGATTCCCTTTCACTAGGGCAGAAAGGCAGCTCCGGGATGCCATTGGCTTTCTGTACCCGGGAGCAGCGCCTTTACTCTCGTTTCCAAAAGCAGCCGAGACCATCAGCATGGGCGTCACGAAGCGGCGTGCCGATATAGAGACGGTCCAGCTGGGCCCATACCACATGCCGCGTGTGTTCAACGGGTTCTGGCAGCTCTCTTCTCCCGCATGGGGCAGCGCAAGTTCACAGGGCCAGGAAGTGGCCCTTGCTGAACTCATCGAGCTCGGCCTGAGCACTGCTGGTGAGTGGATCCTGGCCTTTCGACTCCCGTCCTGGTGAGCATCGGCAACCAGGAACAGCCGAACTGCACCGCCAGAAGTAAATGGGTGCACACTTGTCCCAAAGGCGTGGTTCTTTCTGTCTTGGTCTAGCCAGGGCCAAAACCAGCGCGCTTCTGCGAACACCTCGCGACCAGTCCTGGCCGGTCGTCCCCTATTGACAAATAGCGGGCATTCCTTACTAACAGAACCATCCGAAGATATGGCAGATCATTACGGCGACGCCGAGCTGGTCTATGGGGGTTTCCGGAATAGGCTACCGGCTGAGGTGCGGGTTGCAGTCCACGCGGCCACGAAATGGTGCGTCTTTGGCCCCGTAAGCCAGCCGGTGAGCACAAAGTACGTGCTTCAGGCTGTTCAAGAGAGGTCACGTCGGCTCGGTGGCTGCGTCGAGCTCCTGCAGTTCCATTGGCATGATGTGAGTGGTAATGGCCTATATTACTGACGATCGTGCATCGTATATGATATGATGCCGAGACTTACATGATCCACAGTACGACTCGCACGAGTACCTGGATATACTCGTCGAGCTTGTGAAGATCACACATACCCATCCTGAACTCGTCTCCGCCATCGGGCTCTGCAACTTCGATGCCCAGCACACGGAATACGCCTGTGAGCATATCATGAGAAAGACAGGAACAGTAGGGATTGTCTCCAACCAAGTCCAGGTACGCGACTAGAACCTTGTAGACAAAGCCCGTACCTAACCGGGAACTAACAGTTCTCGTTAATCGACTCGCGCCCTCTGCAACGTATGTCTGCTGTGTGTGAGAAGTATGGCATTAAACTACTCACTTATGGCTGTTTTGTAAGTTTGTGTAATTGCGAAGAATGACCTTGACAAGCTCCCTGAGGGTCAAGTTCAGTCGCTAACGCGGAAGGATTCGAAGTGCGGCGGCTTCATATCGTCCAAATGGCTTGGCCAGCCGACGCCGGAACTTTACTCAGAGACGAGGCCACTAACACCTTCACAAAGAAAGGTATGTAGTTCCGCTGCCACCCCGGCTGGACTCTGGGAGACTTGTATGCTTATCCACATACTAGTATCTTGAAATGGTGCAGATTTGGGGCAGCTGGCATGAATTCCAGACGCTCTTGAAGACGCTCGCCTCGGTGGCGAGGAAACACGGCAAGGGGATCTCACTAACAAACATCGCAGCACGCTGGGTACTTCAGCAGCCCGCCGTGGGTGCTATAATTATAGGAAATAGGCTGGGAGTGTCGAGCCACGCAGTCGAAAATCTCAATGTCTTCAAATTCAGACTGGATAAAGAGGATATGGATATCATCGACATGGCCTGCTTGGGCAAGAGCGGGCAAAAGACAAAGGCAGTTTTCCAAAGTCTAGGAGATTGTGGCAATGAATATCGGGCTATGCACTAGGTCCTGGTTAGACTTCAGAACTATATGCCAAGGCTATCTAGCTTATTCTTGCTAGACTACTTCCGTAATCAAACTTGGTCAGGACTCGGAAAGCTCCGAAGAACTATAAAAACACTGCGTACATCCTCGGATGCATACGGAATAAGAACAATAACATTGTACGCAACCAGTGGCCTCTACCTGGGTACTTGGATCACCTTCTTCCTCGTCTGATCAAGTCAGATGGGCAGCACGAACCTCTCAAGAAGAAATTGTCAAAGCCATGGCACGCCTTTGTCGAGTAGGGTGAGTATTCTGGCATGCTCCATGGTTAGGCCTTTACCATACGGTACAGGGCATATTCATAGACTTTGGGAAGAGTTACGAGCCTGATGCTAAGGTATTGTTTACATGGTGAAAAACGTTGGTCGTATTGCAGCCTGGCTGGGCAGGGGAGACATGGCGCCTGCTATTCATGCAGGTTCACTATGCGAGGCCTTGATGATGAAGTTGAGGGTCGGGGCCATTACTTTAGAACGTTGTTGTGAGTCTTTCTGTCTCTCTGAAATGATTTCAAGCCATTATGAACCATACTGGCGATGATGATCATTCGTTCTTCTAATCCCTACCCACCTCGCCGTCCCTCAACCACCGGATCCTTATTGAAGGCACCACGGGGGGGAAAAATGAATATGTCCTCAAACGAGCGAAACTGTTCGAGGAGCTTCGCGTCAAAGCGTCCGCCCTGCATTCCAAAAACCTGATGCCCACCTCCCACATGGACTCAGTCGCAATCTAGCAGTTGGCGAGCAGGTAGACGCCTGCGCCCTTCTCTGCGCTCCCCAAGAAGCTAACACTCGCATTACGAGTGTCGGTATCAGGTATCTCAAAGAGAAATTGCAATGTACCATCTGAGCGGGCCTGGGGACAGGCCATAGAATTAATGGTCACTCCATACTCACCGGGGCTGACACCAATGGTGCCGAACCGCGTCAGTGTCACGGAGACTTGGTTGCCATCATCGTGAGGCTCTTGGATATGACCTTTAGTAGGGGCCCTCAAGGCGTTTGCCATCGACTGCCAGGTTGTGAAAGGCGATATCTCAGGGATGCCGACCTTGAAGCCATCATGGTTGGGGTGAGTATGAAGGGAGGAAGCATTGTAGGAAGCACTGTAGACGTCGAGGCTGATGGGGCCCGAGTCGAAGTCGCCAGACCTGGAGACAGAGTACGTATTCAAAGCGGCAGAGGATGGCCTGTCTCGAGCGGTTAGCCCCATCGCCAGCCATCCTGAAGGCTGGCCGGCAGCAGAGAAACACACCAAGAGATCATGAGCTGGCAATCCCATGAGCCGCTGGCGATGTTGTCGAAGACGACGTGTTGGTGAACGTGGTCGAACTTGATATTGTCGGCAAACGAGACGGACTGAGCCACATGAAATGCCTTCGTGTCCTTTGCCGTGTTGGCCCGCTCGACATTCGGGACAGACTCGTCGAGCTGCCTCATGACAGAGGGAAAATAAGTGGTGCAGGTGGATGGTGCAACGTGGGTCGGCGCCGCCGTGGTCGAAGATGTCAAGACCCGGGTGGGAGCCGACATGGCAGTGCCCAGGAGGCTAGAGATGGAGAGGATGACGGACGTGACGTGGTGCATCTTGGCTCGTTGACGCGTGCGTGTGCTATGTAACAGTGGTGAAGTCTTGGGTAAGAGAATTCTGGGTAATAGTCTCTAGAATTTCGTCTTTGGTCTGGATGGCTTGGATACTCGTTGGTGTGCAGACGGATGATTGACGACTTCACCTTCACTGTTCCCGCGGCCGAGGCGGACTCACCCTATATACCTACCTAGGTAAGTACCTACCATGCGAGACGGCATGTTTTGATCGTAGCTTCCCCTTCCCCCTCCACTTCTCGACGAGAATCAGGTGTCAACCGTCATCTGTTGCATCAGGGGAAGAGCCCATCAGCTGTGCCTTCCCGAAGACATGGATGGCCGTATGGATGCGGGTGGAAGTGACTTCCAAGGTTCTTCCAGCCGGGCAAGGCCGACACAAGATGGTTTCCTCAGTCGGAGACAACCTCATTTCGTAACGCATACCTGCGGAGTGGTGGGCCACAGAGGCAAGGAAGGCACCATGAAACGATGACTGAGGGAGGCAGAAGACAAGTAGGAGTGGCCACCATCAGGAAGATCGTCGTGGCCTGTCGCTCAGATCTTAGCACCGTTCAAACTGCAGAGCACAACATCCAGCTCGACAGCGAAGAAGTCTAAGGAGAGAGGAGCCCGGAGACAAGTCATTGTATTGTAGTCGAGGCAATTTGCAGGTGCCGCTGTTGTTACATACCTAGGTAGTATGCTCCTGGGCCCTTACCTGCGTGCATAGACATGCTTGACATGCCTAGGTACATTACCTTGGACTACGGAGTACGGAGTACGGAGTACTCGGTCAGGGCACCCCGCAGCTGCATGGTTCGGTGGGACTGGGACTAGGGAAGGCCAGAGAAGGATTCTAGAAGACGCTCGTCTGCTACACAGTACACAGAACACAGAACATAGCCTCAGGCATTGCCAGCCAGTAGGCCCGGTGTTGCCCCTATCCAGACTGGATGCAGACCGTCTCGGCTACCTAGTGATCTAGGTACCGTACCCTTTTGTTGTGTTGTAACAAGATCCATGGCCAGTACAGTATACCAGCACACCGAACCACCTCATCCTGGCATGCTTGCATTGGGCTGTCCAGGTGGATTTGTCGCAACCCATGCCACCGCTCCTCCCCCCACACCCCAAGAGAAATATCAGGAAAAGCATAAAGTGCTGAATTCGGGCGTGCGGGGAAAAGGGTCGGGGGTGGGGGTGACGGCTGATGGGGAAATGGGCTTGCATCTGCACCCTCTTTTGTTCGTTCTAAACCGTGCAGAGAGCCAGCGCACCCACCCTTTTCTCAACGAACGCCCCTCGTCTTGCCCATTGGCGTGCTACCACCACATCCTTCAACCGTGGCTGCCGGCCAGGTCACCGAGTCCCTTCCAGGCTTCTTATCTACTTAAGTAGGTACCTAGGTAGGTAGGTGGGCGTTCATACCCGGCATTCCTACTTGGTTTGGTGTTCGTCACGAGTCGCGCAGAGGCAGACACATCTGGCCAGCCACTGGGTTTCCCCATCCTTCTGCTGCCCCCAGTCACCCACCTCTCCGGGGGGCTCTTCCCCGTCTCGAACTTCGCGAACTCTTACCCACCTACAGAAATGCTGACACTTCTCACAGAGTATTTGTACCTATCTTTCCTCTTCCTCCACTCCGGTGTCGCGGCCATTCCTCTCTCGGACCAGCTGCTTCCCGGCCGCGCAGGGGGGCTTGGATAGAACATTAAACCCTCTTACACGCCGCCGGCTCTCCTACCTGCGACGCTCCACCCCAATCACCACCTCCTTGCTTCTTCCAGCCATTCGCCCTCGACGGCCCCTGACAACATGGGCTCTTTAGACAAGTCCAACGATGAAATAACCATCCTAGTCACCGGGTTCGGGGTAAGTCTGCTTCACCCATGCCTGATATGACCTGCCTGGCCGCTGTTGCTTACCGTATACATGTAGCCGTTTAAAAATGAGTTTCCTCGGAATCCCAGCTGGGACATCGCCTCCTCGCTACCAGAGTACCTACCTCCCCTGAATGCTAAGTCTTCAACCGCCGTCCGTGGCGGGTCCCTGCCTCTGCCTCCGGTCCGAATCGTACTCCACCCTGAGCCAGTGCGCGTCACGTACTCGGCCGTCCGGCACCTCGTTCCAAAGCTGTGGCAGCCCGGCTTCGGAGGAGTCCAAAAGATCGACTACGTGCTACATATCGGCATGGCGTCGTCTAAGAAGCAGTACGTTCTTGAACGACTTGGACACAGGGACGACTACACGATCCCCGACCTGGATCAGAGGCTGCCCAACCAGAACTCTTCCTCTGACGATTACCCCTGGCACGACATCCCTGCTCAGTTGACAACAGATCTTGACGTAGCAGACATCAAGAGGAGATGGGAATCGTACTTGCCGGTGAGTGCGGCTGGGCCGCCACGCCGGCGGTTGGAGCGGGGTCCGGATGAATCTAACGTGGGCAATACACAGGACGATCTTGTGCTCAAATCATCGGAAGACGCCGGCCACTTTCTTTGCGACTACATATACTTCAACAGCTTGGCCACCTGTCACCGCGCCCAGCAGCGCAAGACAGTCTTGTTCATGCATGTGCCGGCCGTTAGACCAGAGCCCGCGGATTTGTACAACAATTCGATTGATCTGGGCCGGGAGGTTGCGATCCAGCTCCTGAGATCCCTCGTCGAGAGCGAGCTGACTGCTGAGCGAGCAAAGGCTGAGGCCGAATTGTGAAGGTGCATGCCTTTTGCTGCATTCGGAGGCATCTCTCATTTAACAGGCCCAAATTCTGTCCTGGCTCTCAAAAACGTCGTGTTAGCCGTTGTGGGAGTCATTAATTCGTGGACCGGGCGAGCAAGGGTGCTCTGGGGACCAGAAACCGAATGGGCGAAGACTTGAGAGTTCCAAGGGGCGTTTGCATCCCCTTTGCAACGAAACTCTAAAAAGTAGTGCTCACTGTCCAGTACTGTAGTGTGCAACAAGCTAGCTTGAATACTGAAGGCCGATCCTCCCGCCAAGTGAGGTTTGTGTCTTCCCGCGTCAATAGGGCATCAATAGACAGTTCCAAATCGGATGACCAGCCAAGGTAAAGCCACCTCGATGGGCGAGGTAGTCTCCCAATTTAGATGTGGGCTCAATTGCCGGTGTCCATGAATGCTCCAGATTGTTCCCAGTATTACCCAGCATTACCCAGTCAAACCCAGTCAAACCCAGCTCATGCATTCGATGCGACGCCGATATTGCATCCTGACCACTTGGCGCCTTGCGTCACGCAGTGGTTTCTTCCCCCATGTGCACGCTGAGCACGTTCGTTTACTATGCGATGGATGGGTGCTGTGTACGATGTGGTGCTTACGATCGGAGACTCCCCTCTCCTAATATCCTAGGAGCCGGAGACTGGCCACAGCTACACCTACTGGTTTTCTGGCCAACCAGCGCGACTGTACTGGTTTGCCCACTTGACCTTGACTCCCAGGTGCCGCGCCGTCCGCAAGACGAACTCGGGTTCCCTCAGAAACTGTCTCGCTATGATGACTACATCGGCCTTGGATCTGTCCTCACCCTGTTCCGCCACCGCCACCACGCCCATGGCGCCCTTCTCTGGGTCCTCACCAACCGTGTACAAGCACTCGCGTTGTACAATATCCTTGGCCATCTCTGGTGTCGTGATGAGACCCACCGCACCGATGAGCAGGGTCTTGCCTGCCTCCCTGAGGCTCCGCCGTATTGCGGCAGCTGGGTCGATCTGGTAGAATGGATTGAGGTTTATCTTTTGCTCGTGGTTATTCCCTCCCGAACTGCAGTCTAGGAGATCAACCCCGAGCTCGGGAAGCATGTGGGCGAGTGCAATGCTCTGCGCGATATCCCAACTATCCCTAGTATCCCATTCCATCCATTCTGTGGTGGAAATTCGGAGGAAGAGAGGCATGGTGTCAGGAATGACGCCGCGGATAGCCTTGATGATTTCAATGAGAAATCTAATGCGGTTCTCAAAGGAGCCTCCCCATTCGTCAGTCCGCGTCTATGAGATGGTCAGCAAGGCAGAATGTGCGCGGATTGGGGGATTTCCTCACGTTGCTGAGAGGTGACATGAACTGGTTGATAAGATATCCGTGGGCGCCATGTATCTCGATCAAGTCAAAGCCAGCCTGGACAGCCCTCTCCGAGGCCGCAGCAAACGCCTCGATGGTCTCGCCGATCTGCAGTGCCGTCATCTCTTTGGCCCGTGGAAATGTGTCGGCGAACGAGACGGGACTGGGCGCCCACACATTGTCAGGCCACCCGCCGAGCTCCTCAGTAGCGACATGCCCCTCACCCGGCTTGCCACGATGCCATGGAGCTACGGTGCTGGCCTTGCGCCCTGCGTGGGCCAGCTGGCAGCCAACCTTGTGGCCCTGCGAGTGGATGAAGTCGGTGATGCGCTTCAGCGGCGCTACCTGGCTGTCCTTCCACAGCCCCGAGTCCTCGGGGCTGATCCGACCATTGGCAAGCACCGAGGTTGCCTCGATGATGGTGAGGGCGGCGCCGCGCGCGGCGAATGAGCCGAGATGGACAAGATGCTTGGTCCCGTGTCAGACCCAAGAGGAAGCAGGGCGGAAGCTGCAAGTACGCACCCAGTCTGTGAGATGGCCGTCGTCGGCGCTGTACTGGCACATGGGCGAAACCACAAACCGATTGCCAAGTTTGACCCCCCGGATGGTCAGGGGATGGAAGATGGTTGGTGTCTTGGACGGGTTCTCAGGGTCAAAGTCAAGGGCTGTGCCGGCCGGGGGGACCTGGGCAGGGGTGTAGAAGGGAACCCCCTCGGCGGGCTTGCTCGCAGTCGGTTTGTTGGGCGTGCTCATGGTTGGTGATTGAGGCTGAAGCAGCTCAAGTGCAGATGTGGCAGGGTGTGGGAGGGTGTTTGGCACAGTATTTCAAGGCCGCTCGCTGTTCGAGAACCCGCGACCTGCACTTGCAAGACTTGGAACGTAGGTTGACCTTGGACGGGCGCGCGATATGTCAATGACGCCTTGTTGGACGGTGAAATCCGACTGAGAGGCGAGAAGTCGCCGAGACTAATACAGAGGCGAGGGACCCTGACAAGACCCCCGCGGATAGCGGCCTTCTGTCGCCATCCACGATCACACCCCGACATGGTCGCCCCTCCCGGCAGGAAACAGGCACGGAGCCTGGGAGCGCGGAACAGCGGATCTGGCAGTTCTGGGGCTGAATCGGAAGTGCGTCCGGCGCACACATGGTTCAACGATGTTCCACCCCTCCCAAGGGTTCGAGATGGAATCACCTCTCCACAGCAGCATATGATTCGCACTCGGCCGGGGACTGCGGCCCGGTCCGTTGGTGGGCACGAGTCTCCGTCATGGGACGACCCACTACTGTGTACGGAGTAGGCATCTATCGACCTACTTAAGTACTAAGTACTTACTTATAGATACGGAGTACCCGGGCACTTAGTTGAGATGGCTTAACTGCACACCTACCTACCTAGGTAGGTACTTAAGTACCTAGGTAGGTAGGTACACGCGGGAAACCCCATCATCAGTGAGTACTCCGTACTTAAGTACGCACCACACAGTCCCTGCAAGTGACTTGACTTTAGACCCATCAATACCAGCCTCTCGACTCGGTATATGCTGACGCAAAAACGGCAGCCATTTGATTACCTGCTTCCATCTCTCTCCGGGGCGTCTGTGCCGCTTCTTCATCGCTATTCCGCAATGAGTCCTCAGTGAGAGTTTTGGCGATCATATGCATTGGTCTTTCTTGAGGATGCATGCTTGCGTTCCGTCTCGTGCACCAGCTGTGTGGCAATATGCTTCACCCAGTCGACGGTGAACATGAATGGCTCAGAGCACAGCTATGGGAGACTCTGCTGCTTGCCTGACGAGAAATTTAGTGCGGTCGTCATGAAATCACGGTGGCACCCTGATCACATTGGATCTGCGTTCGCGCTGAGCGGCGATCCCGCAAGCACGAGGCTGGAGTGTGTGTTGCGTGGATGTTATGAGTATGGCCTGGCAAACAAGAAATAGGAACCGGGTTTCCTGGACGCTGGAGTATGTACGCTGCTTGACGCGTTACCGAGCTCTAGGGCCCCAAGACCTTTGGCCTTGGACTCTTCTATCAGAACCGTCATTTCTTCGTCCGGGTACCCGGGGCTATTTTGTCCTGTGTACGGCAGCGGTGCCGACCATGGGCCGGTGCGGAGCAAAGAAGCACTGGGAGCGGCGGTTTGGTTCTCTCACTTCCGCAGTAGTGAGAATCACAATATCCTGTCTCCTCCTCGGGTGGCGGGTACACATGTGGCCAGACAGTGGTCGCAGATCAGTACTTGGGCGGAGCTGAGTCCATCCCCTAATCCGTACTACCCGTGGACGGGCGCACAGGACACATGCCTACCCAAGGACTTACTAGAGTAGGTAGGCTGGTAGGTAGCATAGAGAAAAGTAGGAGGTAGTTGCAATCCGTCTCTGGCAACAGTCCTCTGCCCGTGGTAAGATCACGACGGCACTGGTACGTCTCAGCCGCGCAAGGAAAAGCAACTCTCTGGTCGTGCCTTGACTGGCATAGCTGATTGAGTACCTAGGTACCTAGGCACCTATGTGTACGACTAGCTGTTGGCTGGTTGGCTGGTTGGCTGGTTGGCTGGTTGGCTGGTTGGCTGGTTGGCTGGTTGGCTGGTTGGAGCGTCGACCCTTTTGCGTTTCGTCTCAGTCCTCAGAAGCGGCAACTCGCAGGCAGGGAGGGCCAGGAGAGGTTCCGAGGTTGAGATCGGCACCAGGAGGCGCAAGCGCAGGTGCAAAACGCCAAGCTGGCAGGCTGGCAGGCTGGCAGCTGCGCGGCCTGCCGTTGCAGCATTTCCCCACTCAGCCATCCCGCCAGCCCGCCAGCCACTGCATCTCCTTCTGTGCGTCGCTCGTGCGCTGGGGCGGGCGGGGCGGACAGCCAGACAGCTCACCTAGGTCTACTGAGTACCTATCGTCCACGCCACGGACTCGACTGCATCCTGGACCGCGGGCTGGAATTTCCAAACACGAGCCGCCACCGATCAGCTTCTCCACGGGATGCCAATCCGATCAGTCAACCGAGAACCGCTTCATCTTGCCACCCACAAGCTGTGAGCCCCCCTACCCCCCCAGGCCCCCGTCGTCTCAACCTGAACAGTTACGGCCCGGCGGCATCCACCAAGCTCCCTTGCCTGCAGCACACGACATCAACACCTGCTTCCTTACTTCCTCGGCCTGACAACTCACGCGCATACGGCCTGCGAGGCTCGACTCTCCTCACGTCCCAACTCGGTATCTCTCACTGGTTGGCCTGAACGCTCGAGACCAGCAACAACGGAAGCTGACAGCTAAGCCCCCTTCACGAGCCACTCGAGGGGACAGAACTGGGAACACCGACCGACCAATCCTTAGCGACGCCTGCAGGCCACCGGGTTCGATACAACCAATCGCCAGATTTACCCTCTGGGATTACGTCAAGGATAAAAACAAAGTAAAGGGACCAGCCATGCCTTCAGCACGGCGGATGCGCCTGCTCCTCGTAGGCGTCATCGCCATCGTGGTAATGACCTTGGTCTACACCTCTCAGCTACGGCAGTCGCAAAGCCCAGACGTGAGGACATTCGGGGACTTTTACGACCGGACCAAGAGTGAGCTGGAACGGGCGCGCGGCGGCCAGAAGAAGCAGCAGTCGGTCCTCGATTCCAAGCCTGGGAGCGATAAGGACGACGATGCCCAGCTGGCCAAGGAAATGTCAGACCGGCTCAAGGCTGCTGAACAGAAAGCAAAGGACTCGGCCAATGCAAAGGCACCGAGGCCTGATGCACCCGATAAGGTCATCGGCGTGGGCAATTCGGCTGCCGGACAGGACACGTCTAAAGACAAGGCCGGCAATCAGCTCACAGAGAAGGAGACCGACGAGGACCACGAGGTCGAGACCACCATCAACGAGATACTCAAAAAGTCTCCAGGTATGAGCCCTGTCAGGTCGCTGCGAGGCTTGCATCATAAGACGCTGACACCACCCGCAGTCATAATCTTCTCCAAGACCTACTGCCAGTTTTCCAAGAAGGCAAAGGCCCTTCTCCTCAACAAGTATTCCATCACGCCCGAGCCCTACGTCGTCGAGCTGGATGTGCATCAGCTCGGCAGGCAGATACAGGACAGGTTAGCAAAGATGACGGGCCGGAAGACGGTGCCAAACATCATGATCAATGGCAAGAGCATTGGCGGCTCCGACGATATCGCAGAGTTGGATAATGGCGGCGAATTGGTTGAGAAGATTCGATCGCTTGGGAGCGTGGGCGGCAAGACCGTCGAGGTAAAGGAGCGAAACTGAAAGCACACATAGCCTCCTCTCCTTACCTCAACAAGAGACCAAGGTTGGGACTTGGGCGCGGCCCTCTTGGACCGATGGCAGATGCACCGGGCCCCACGTCTGATACGGATTGACAACCCCAGGGTTTTCTGCTCCATGGACGGCTGGTGCTCATTGCAGTCAGCGGTGCGCCAGGTGCGGAGGAAACTGCCCTAATGGCCGGCGCAGGGACAACTTCGGTCCCCCACCGACTTCAACATCCCCACGGCAGGGCAAGGCTCAGTTTGAAAAGTAGTTGCTACGTCTCAATCGCTCCCGAATCCTTCAAGGGTGGGTTACTCCCACTCGTACGTCAGATCGCGATGGTCCACGGCGGACGGCCTTCCTCCAATGTCAGGTCCGAAGGAGAGGCCTGGGCTGCACGAGCCCTGCCAAGAAAAGCCGTGTGTGGGCCATGGACCTTGTCTGACTAGATGCGACGAACGACGGCGTCCCGCGCCGCCGTACACATGCACTCACTGTACCTACGTCGTCGAAAAGGACGAACAAGGCCTGTAGGGGGATGTGCTCTTTGCAGAAACAACTTGTCGACAATATTTTCCCTTGAAAGATGTTCCACGACCAGGTACCTCTGGACACGCCTAGACGGACCTTGCCATGGTCACAGATCTTGTGACAGCAATTCGTCGAGGTCGCGCAAAGCTTGCAACTCGGGCATCTCTCTCGGCCAGAGCAGCCATGACCGAAAATGACAATTGAATTGCGACGCTTCTTTCCCTTCTGTTTCTCCTTCTGATCTCTGGTGTCAAACCTAACAGTCACAGTCACAGGGTGAAGCGTTGGCGACCAGTGACTTCACACCACGGAAGTGACCCATTATGTTGGGTGTGTGTCGGAGCATTCAAGATTGAATACAAGGGAAGAGCCCTAATGGCCCACACTCAAATGAGACAATTGTCCTGGGCCTTCCTTCCATTCACTGGCACACCACGGCAAAACAATGGCGACTGCGACCCATTCAACAAACCGGAAGGGGGCTGACCGCGTCACTCAAAAGCCGTGAGTGCCCATCAAGGTCCCTGAATGGATCTCGACTTCGAACACCTTCATGTCCTCTCAGCCACTACCCGAGAGGATACAAAGGTGGCTGCGCCGCACCATAAAGGGTTCAACTGTCGACAGTTTTTTAATTCTGGTCACACCCTTCTCGCCTTTGGCCCGGTGCATAGCACGAAGCCGTCTTACGTCCACTGCATTGCTATACTGAATCGCTTCTGTGTTATCTTAGCGCTCGCCGTCGCTCATCACCATGGCCAGCCAACGAGTCAGTGCGGATTTGATGCTCGATATCGCTGACCACTGCGACCGAGCGACGCTGAGCACCCTGATGCAGACGAACAAGGTAAGTCAATAACTTGACCCATGGACACCCACTCACCACCAATCATACACGGCCATTCCGGCCAGGCCCCTTCGTCTTGCCAGCAATACCACGTCTGCGCTAGAAGTATCTGGACGTGGATTAGTCTGGTCCTGGATCACTGCGAACTGCAGGGCGAGCGCTCACGCTAACGTCGAGCAGGGTATCAAGGATCTTATATCAGGCAAGGAGCGCAGCATAGTCATCGCCAAATTGAAGATGTTCCTACTGCCACCTTTGGGTGAGGTTCTGTCCTCTGAGGACGAGAGACGATGCCGAATCGTGGGAAAGCACTCGTTTGCCACCATTCAGGAGCTGGACTTGCGCGAGCGGCGGATGGTTTCTATCCTCGAAAACAGCGGATTCCTCCTTACCGATGATGGCAAGAAACTCGGTCTGCCTGATTGTTCACTCATGAAGTTCAAGGCTGGCCTGAAGCGCGCTCTCTACATCGCCGACCGTTTCAGCGACTTGGAGACGCAGCCAGAAGTCCTGCACGTCCAGGATCAGATGAGCAGGCGGCTGTCCTCATTGCAGTCCGGCAGTGGCAGTATCAGCAGCGTCATCGACGAAATTGATCTTGATAAGATCGAGGCATTCGGCGACGAGGTCCAGGCACAACACTCCGCTATTACGGTCCACCGAAACCTTCAATTCGAGATGATTCGTGGTCTTGAGACGATCGATATCGCCTGGCTCCTCACCCTGGGCGAGGGAGCGATGAAGGGCTGTACGCGGTAAGTACATCCCCGGCAGATCCCCCCCCCCAGGGAAGGTGGGGCGTCTATCTAGGTGAACCTCGAACAGAACCTGTGATGTCGAGGACCGCTAGGACAGCGTCGGATTGTCCCTTGATTTGCACGGAAACGCAGTGATTTGGCTAACGACTTGTAGGTATTATGAAAGGATGTTTGAGTCGGACCCTGCGGGAACTCACTACAAAGTAGTAGCCTTTAAGGAAGAGCTGTTGCGCAAGGGTTCCTTCATGCTTTGGGCGTTCGTGCGCGGCGGGGTTTCATTGGCCGCATTCGCCAAAGCGTCCATGAGACAGACTGGGGAGGAGATCATGGGCTTCGAGATCGGCCACCACCACAACTGTGGGCTGTCTTCGATGCTCCACCAGGAGATGAGACGGCGGATTCTCGTGGAACTCCAGCGCAGGGACCCTCTCCTCGTCGACGACGACGACGACGACGATGATGAAAAGGAGGAGCTCCGTCCTGCGAGGGTCATGGAGGCGGCACACCGCATGATCGGCAAGCAGATCGGCTGCCAGAGTTGGTGCGGATACAGCAGCATTGTGTATCCCCCTGTGGAGTGAGTTGCCAAGGAGTCAACGGCCAGGCCATGATGTGGCCTAAAACGGTACATGGTTTACAACGAAGCCGGGCGCTGTTTTTGGTTTTTCTCTGGACTGCCTTTCGGCATGGAAGGGTGGCATGGCGACGCAGATGTCGCAAAATCTGCACACGCATGCTGGGGAAGCGTCTGCGAGGAGGCAGGGTGTCAGGCGTTGCGGGTCTGGGTTAGCGATAGGAGGCTGGATATCGTGGGCGGGAGAAACGACGGAGTTTGATGGGTGCTTTGTCTACCTATGTGGACTCTCTCTTCTTACAATACACACTTAAGAAAGATTCTCGCCGAGGTAGTGCTCAATAGTATGGGGGGGCGACACACGCGGGACCCTAATTGCAAGATTGCAACACGAGAAGGACATGACGGCGAGACGCGCCTGTGCTTCCGATTTGTGGTGTCCAACCAATTTTCCTTGGCGGGTATCACACAGAAGGTGATATCCAATATCCATTGGCAACCTGGGTATGTATGGGTTTATATATATGTACATGCATATGTACATGTATATATATATGTATGCCTGCACAGGCTTGTATGGATCTGTGAAGGGCTCTGGGGCGGGAGAGAGGGTTACTGTAATAGCAGTTCGCAGAAGAGGGTCATTTCGCAGGGTTGCACAATGCCAGCTGGGGCGGTGGGACACAACACAGCCACTCCAGCCATCAATACTACCTAGCTTGCCTAGGTACATAGTACTACATAGTATAGAATCGATCACAGCATGCAGGCTGGGCTGCTCGTGTGCACGTGCGACGATGTCGACAGGCAGACAGCACGCTCGGCAATAATACTATGTATCTTGGTAGGTCCTTCGCGGGCAGGGGTGGGCCGACCAGGGCTGCCAGGGCTTGCCGAATATGACTTGGGACGGGGCTTGGCAGCGGCACCTAGTGGCAGGTCCCTGCCTCTTTGGGCCAGCAGACGACAGGGTCGGAGCAGTTGCCCCTCCTGAGGCACCCCGACGTGGCCTAGCGGGGCTGGGGTCTTGCCCTCCTGGCCTGCTGGCCTACCTAGGCAAGCTAGGCACCCAGGTACGCACACGAACTCGGTATTCGACCATTTTATAACTCTGGGAGACCCAGGCGGACAGTCACGGAGCCAGACACAGGTACGCAACAACGCCGCCACGCTAACAAGCAAGTCTTGCTGTGCCTGAGTGCCGAGAAAAGGATGGAATAGAGCCCAATACAGGCTACCTAGGCAACTAACTGCCTGTGAGCCAGTGAGCCCAGATAGGCAGTGTAGGTAAGCTACACAGTTAAGTAGGTATCGAGGCTACCCAGTACCGTGGTACGCCTCCAGCCTGCGAGCCTGCCAGTCAGCGACAGTCCTCGTGCTGATGCTCGTCATTTGTCGCCTCTCCTCGACAAACTGCTGCCGCTATCAGCGCAGATCTTGCCGCCTTTCCTGAGGAAAACACCCCCCCCCTCCGCCTCCTCCTGACCGAGGACTCCCGTCCCCTGCCCAGTTCACTCGCTTGCTGTGCTACGCGGTGCGCAAGCAACAGGCACTGTGGTGTGTATACTTGCGCGCCACGCCCATGCTGGCAAGTACCGGCCTGGGGGGATACCTACCTAGCAGCCTAGGTGCGTATACCTTAGAATGCCAGACAGGAACGGAGGAGTGCACACCCAACCAGTACCTCGGTATGCAACTAACTCCCTGCCCACCACCCATCCACCCACCCGTCTGCCCGTCTACCGTCCCGGCCACCTGGGCCTCTGTCTGTCTGCCAGTCTGCCAGTTCTGCCCGTGCCAATTACACACACTTGTACCTACCTCGCCCAGCCTACCCAAGGGTCGGCCCTTCCAAATTCTTTGGTCAGCTTTGCCTCTAGGACGGCATTGGCATTGAAAGTTTGCGCGGCTGCTGGTTCAAGGCCTTGCCTTTTCCCTCAACATCCACACGCACGCGCTCGCACGCACACGCACGCACGCACACACCCCCGATCTCCCTCTGCCACTCCTCACACTGGCATTCTACGCGCAGACACTCTGCTCGCACACGACGACACAATCCCGTCCTCCAATTCCCCCCATTCTCGGCCGCGCCCCCGGGCAGACACGAAACAACCAGCCAACCAGACCAAAGTCTCGCTGGAAACAAGACGAGCAAGCAGCTGAGCCCGGCCCGGCCCAGTGGGACCTGCAAAACGCTCGGCCGCATCGACTTTCATTACGCAACTAACCACCGCGCACGGTCGTTGAATCGGTACCGTACGAGCTCCACCGTCTGTTTCATACAGGGCGAGCGAGGGACAGGCACGAGTAGCAACCCACCAGACAGAGCCCCGTCTGCACGCACAGCCCCAGTCCCTTCTCAAGCCGCCCAAACCACAAATACTCAGCCTGCCTTGGGCCACCCCGGGCAGAGCTCGCGCCACGATCCCCAGAGTCGCGCCACGCCACAGCCTCGCCATTCCGTCACTTCCACCCTCAACCCTCCCGCTGCCGCTTCCACCCTCGCCTCGCTTCCGCGCCAGCCTTATTAGATATGCGCATGCCCATGCGCCACCAGTCGCGTTAGACGCCAACGCCGGGTGCGCCCTGTCAATAGTCCCCGTCCCCGTCCCCGTCCCCGCCGTCCTACCTGTCCGCTTCAACAGCTTGCCCAAAGAAACGCCTCATGGCACCGGAAACCGGGCCCATTGCGACACCACTCCCTTCCATCTCCGCCGCCGCCGCCGCCGCCGCCGCCGCCGCCGCATCCGCATCACCATCACCACCCCCACAGCAGGAACCGCAGCGACAACCCGCCCCAGCCTTACCCCCGACTGCGTCTCCAGGTCCCCGCGCCGGTGACATCAATCAGTCATCCCTCAAGAGGCCACGCGACGAATCACCCGCCTCGCCCAACTCCACAGCCACTGGCCGGCGCGAATATTCCCCTACAAAAGTCGCCCGGCTTGGCCTCTCGGCGCAGGCCTCCGCGCCGCCGCTCCAGCTCACCGGCGTCGCTGCGCTCGAGGAGGAGCGACGCCGCAGGGAGGAGGACAAGCGGCGCAATCCGCCCGGCGTCAGCGAGAACCCAAACCACAGGACTTTGAATGAGCTCCTGTCGGGAAGCACCATGGCAATAAGTCGCCCGCAAGACGCGCCAACAAACATGGAGGAGATGGCCCTCGCCGCCGAGGCCACCAAGGCTCTCGGTGGCCCCGTCACAATACCTCAGCCTAATGTGTCGGATGCGAGGACAGACATCACCCCAGATAGCGCTGCAGGCCCTGCCGGTGCTACCGGGAGCCAGCATGTCCTGAGCAGTCCGGCGCCGATGGAGGTTGATTCCCGCGGCGAGCGCCAGCTCGTCTTGCCGCAGCCCGAGGCGCACACGGAGGAGAAGACGCCGACATCGCTGTCTTTCCCGGGGGTTCTGCAGACTGGTGCACCAATGGGCGCTCCAGCGCCTCCGGAGCGCCACTATAGCCTGCCAAATAATGGAGAGCCTGCTTCAACGTCAAATAAGAAGCACAAGTGCCCGTATTGCGATACCGAGTTTACGCGCCATCACAACTTGAAGAGTCACCTGTTGACGCACAGTCAGGAGAAGCCCTACCTGTGCCAGACCTGCAACCTGAGATTCCGGCGTCTGCATGACTTGAAGCGGCATGGGAAACTCCACACGGGCGAGAAGCCTCACATATGCCCGAAATGTGATCGCAAGTTTGCGCGCGGGGACGCGCTGGCCCGCCACAGCAAGGGGGCAGGCGGGTGCGCCGGGCGCCGGGCATCTGTGGGGAGCTACGGTGACCAGGCCGATTACGACGGGGTGCCTCGGAATGATGGTGATGATCCATCAATTGCTCTCTACGAGGGTAACGGCGATGTGGACATGGTCGACGAAGAGCATCGGCGGATCAGCCTTCCCGCAATGAAGGCGCAGCCCAATCCCGGCTCCCCTGAACCCGTTGGACCACATTCTCGCACATACCCTCCCATTGGACCCAGAACAGGGCCTACTGCGGTGCTCTACCCTCCATCCGGTGAGCGCGGTGCCATCAGCGCTGGCTCAAACACAACTCAATCAAGTCTAGTGAACAGCATTGCGAGTAGGTCCATCTCTCTCCCCTACAACCCTTGTGGCAGAGGGTGCCCTCTGCCACTGCCAAGATTTCACCTCTCCGTTGCACCGGATACTCATGATTGAATCTCAAAGGCATTACCGAGAGCCCAAAGCCTCTTAGTCCTGCTGTACACGATCAGGGCTCCATAATTCGACAACACTCCCCGGGCTCCACTGGCCAGTATCAGCAACAGCAATACGTCGGCCGTGGGTCTGATAGGGAGACGGTTCCCGGGGCACCGCTACCTCCACCACCACAAGGTAAGCTACCACGAGCAGATACAGCGACCTGTCTCGAGCACCAATCTGATCCAGCTAAACAAGGCCAACAACAAAATACCGGAGCAACGGCACCAGACCACGGTCACGTGAGAACGTCGACCGGTCCAACCAATCATGTCAACAGTGGCGATGGCTCCGCGAACATGTACTCTCAAGGCGAGCAGGGCCTGTGGAGCTACATACAGCAACTAGAAGAGAAGGTCAAGGACCAGATCGAATGGCGTGTAACCGCCGAGGCAAACTCCAAAGACCTCAGCTTGCGGCTTGCGAGGGTTGAGAGACATAACGCCGAGCTGGCGGACGAAGTAAGCAGCCTGCGTAGAGCGATTGAGCTGTCTGGGGGTCGGTCATACAATGGCGGAACAGCGCCAGCCTGACAAGTAAGTTCCCGTGCTTCTCTTCCCGCGTCGCGTTTTGTACGCTACCTTTCCGTGGCCCGGCCAGCTGAACCTCGCTCTCAGCAATGCCACCTGTTCCTAGCCAGGAACACCATACCCAGCACGAGCGCTGGCTGTGACCAAAAGCCGGCGTAAACCTTGGAATACATTCCCGAACAAAAGTCTCGGATGACCTTGCCAGCCCCTGATTAACGGTGATTCCGATCGTCTCGGTGCCGCCCACGAGGTCCGGGACCAGACTTGGGTAGGACACCAAGTCCACAACATCCACATGGGCAGATACTACCATTTTGAACATGGGTGCTTCTGCCGACCCAGAAAAACAGCACATGACCAGCAGCTAGACAGTTTCCTATACCCTCGCTAGCTTTTATTTGCGACATATCTCATCATGCATTCATAGGCGTGGAGTTTTCACGGAACGGGAATCTGACTCCTTCGCTACTATTGCACCCATTAATATCGCCCACTCGGCAGATGCCCCTCACAGTTGTCTCTTTCTTACCATCGTTGCTGCATCATATCCGTTGGCTCTTTATGTGACGACGACGGGGTGGGGGGGGGGGGCTCATCTAAAACACTGGAGGTCTGGAATTGCTGAAGGATACAGGCGTTCATGGCATAGCCTAGTCCAGCCGTTCAACTGGACTGGAGTCCTCGGCTATTTCTTGACAATCTTTCAATGCGATTAAGACTGGGGGGATGAGGATGAAAGCTTTGAGGAGGCAATGGAAAATCGAGTTTCACACAAATCACACACTCCAAAAGGCTCATTTACCAACCGAGTCCCCTATCCGGAGCCCGAGCAAAGACTCCATCAGCTACTCTCGCGCGTTAGCTATAACTTGGTCGTGGCATGAATAGTTCGAGCTGCGGTCAGCGTCAAAGAGGGGCAAAAGTCAACTGGAAGCTGCTGCCTGATCGTAGTACTCTGGTGAGTTGAATGGCCATCTGCTGCTCGAGAGGCTACAGGATATTGAGCACGGGGTCGACGTTGCGTTTCCGGACGCGAAAGGACCTACTGCTTACATAGCTCCTGGTAAGTTTTTCATTCAAAACCAGGCTGCTTCCAGATTGTCGAGCCCCGAAGACAAGGACACGAGGAATTAATTTCTATGTACCCGGTGAATCTGAGCAATCAAATAGGCGTCATATCCGAAAAAGTATATACTGAACATTGCGGCAAGGGGATATCATAAATGAGACAAGTCCACCACGGCGTAGCCACCGTTTTCCAACCCTATCTGCACGGCTATACACCGAGCCGTGTCTCGTAGGATACATCTTCCGGCCAAAGTTCGTCATCAATTCATTCAGCCGCGGCTGACGCCAGGCATCCCAAAGGTCAGGTGGGATGCGCCCTGAAATGCGGTTTGGCCCATCCGAGAGCCGGAACAGTCAGTCACGCGAATGCAGTCGATGATGGCTGACATTGTTTTGTGTGACTGGCAAACAAGTATCATCCCAAGGACAGGAATAAGCTAGAGGTCCTTGCCTGCGCCCCCGGCCACGCTACCCACCGACCTGTTCACTTCACAGGAGCTCCTAGCCTCGATGTTCGTGATGGCGCTCTGTAGCGCGCTCGTCAGGTCAACATGGAACAGGGGCCTGTTGAGCCCGTGCACGGCGACGGCCTTCCGCTGCCTGAGGCCAGGTGACTTGCTCGCCGTCACCCGGAAGCCCTTGAGTTCCTCCTCATGCGAGCTGCCCACGCTGCCGCTGCCCGTCTCGGCGATGTTGATGCTGTCCTGCGCCGTGCTGTGGGTGCGGAGGCCGCCCTCAGCGTCGGCCTCCAAGTGCTCACGCTCCCTGACCGTCTTCTCGTTCAGCCGCGCCTCCTCTGCCGCGGCCGCCGAATCCTCGCCGCCTATCTCGGCCACGGAGAAGATGCTCTGCCATCGGTGGTGCAGCCCGTCGGGCCGCTCTGTGGGATAGCCGAAGCCGGCGGCGACGAGGGCGCGCTTGGTCCAGCGGTTGTTTATGCACGCAATGTGCCAGTCGACGTACTCGGGGGCAGTATACCGGTCTAGCTGGTTGCGCACGTCGATGAGCTGCTGGACCGAGGTGATGTCGACAAAGTTGACCGAGCTGAAGTCAAGGATTACGGCCTTGAGTGTGGGGAGCTTCTCCTCCGCCGCGTGGAGGTTCATGTTGGCGGCCGCAGCCTTCTTCAGCGCGCGCCTGGACGGCCCAGGGTCATTCCACGGTCGGTCGCCCGGGCGCGAGAACTCCTGCATGTTGGTCTTGCGGGTCCGTGCAAAGATGTAGTCGGTCATGTACTCGAGGGTGTGGCTGGCGTTGGGATAGCTGAAACCTTCACTGAAGCGGTAGATGAACACGCCAGGGTAAGGCTGATCGAGTTCCACGGCAGGGTTAGAGCCGTCTCCGTGGTCGATGGGGAGGAAAATGTTGCGCGTCTGCGGCTCCTCGTGATGGGTCGATTTCTGGCCCGAGAAGGTGCCATACTCGCCGATTGCGCGGTTCGACTCGTTGCCAATGACCTGGTCACCAAGCACGGAGTGCACCTTGATACGTCCGAGGAAGCGGCCGCGGGTCCGAAGGATGCGGTACAGCAGCATCGCGGCTGAGATGCAAATAGTGCAGTAAATTCCGTCCTCAATTGTTGTGAAGATGGTCACGAAGACACCCACGAAGAATATGAAGACCTCAAAGGGCGAGACGCGCCAGAACTGGTACACGGTGTTGGGCGGGGTCACCAGGTCACCCACAGCGTGAATAATGACAGCCGACAGAGAGGGGCTAGGGATGTAGAAGAAGACTGCGGGCAGCGCGTAGATGGCCAGGAGGACAACGATCGCGGATATGACACCAGCAAATGGGGTCCGGACTCCAGCCCTGGCCTTGATGGCAGTGCGGCTGAAGGATCCCGTGGCGGGGTAGGCACCCAAAAACGGCGCAAGGAGATTCGTAACTCCGATGGCCACCATCTCCTGCGATGGGTTGATGGCATAATTGTTTACCCGGCCGAAGGACTTGGAGATGGCAATATGCTCGATGAGAAGCACAATGCACGAGGCCGGGAGGTAAGACGCGAGACCACTGGCGAGGTCCTTGTCCAACCTGGGGACCGCGGCGTTCTGGAAGCCTGGATCGGTGACTGTCAGCGACATTGCGGCCTGCGGCGCAGAAGACGAGAAGGATGCCTACCTCTGGGGACGGTCCCTAGAATCTTGAACGCGGGGTGCGATCTGCGGTGCATGTTGACAAGCCAGCTGATCATGGTATATAGCAAGATGACAAAGACGGTGCGAAGGGTCGATATGAAGAATATCAGTTTCTGGCGTCTCGGGTACTTCTTGGCGGCGAACTGACACGCAGCTCGGATGCCATAGAGCATGACAAGCGCCGTCAGTCCCATGGCAGCATCGAGCTTGGTCCTCGGGAGGTATTTTAGAGTGTTGATGATGACGCGATACGTCGAGTCCCGCGTGGTCCAAGGCTTGGGGAAGGAAATGCCCATCATGGTGGGAACCTGGCCGACGAGGATGTTGATGGCCGACCCAGTCATGAAAGCCGACAAAGCCACGAGGGGGATCATGTCGACAATCCACCCAAGACGGATAACGCCGATGAAGAGGACGATGGCGCCGCAGAGAATGGCCAAGGCTGAGGCAATGAAGTGCGGTGGGAGGTCGGGGAACTCTTTGCTCAGGTCGGAGACCACATTGCCAGTCACTTGAGACATGACGGCGACAGGCTTGAAGAATCAGTGTCTTTTTCTTGACCCGCGACTAATGCCCGACTCGATACTTACACCGATGGTGATATCCTTAGAAGTGGCAAAGAACCAGTAGACCAAGACGCCCATGAACGACGAGTACAGCCCGAACTGGGGCTCGAGATTTGCAAGTGATGCATATCCCATACCTTGAGGGACCACGACGGCGCCGATGGTGATACCTGCTTCTTGTCAAAGCTGTGTGCATGCAGGACCAGGGTGGGCGCAAGACTGACCTGCTACCAGATCGCCCGCGAACCATTGCAGGTTGTACTTCCCGATCCAGTATAGAAAGGGAAAGAGGGACTTGAGGTAGGCAAGAACTTGCTCGCCTGAGGGTGCGAGCTCCCGAAAGTACTCCCCGGCGGTCGGGGGCTCCTCGACGAAGGTGTCTGTTGAGCATACTGACTCGCCTCTTGTAACTTCATCCTGGTAGGGTTGAGGTTTCTGGAGCTCAATACTGAAGAATTTGGCCAGTCCATGGCCGATTTTGGTGCGGACGTCTGCCATGTCGATATCTGAAGCCCCGAGGAGCTGGTAAGGTAGAAGGTGAGAGGTGGCCACTTCCTTGTGGGACTGACGACGGGTCGAGACCAGGTTAAAGATTTGACGAGCAGGGGACGACTGCGATATATATCCTGCAGTAGTGTAGTGAATTCGTTGCCGAGAAGATGAGCCCGCAGGGATGTGCTTCCGTGGAGGCAAGGGCGCAGGGAAGGAGGAAGACGAAGGTGGGTGGCGCGTGGCTTGAAATATCGCGCACGGGGGGTAGACAGCGCAGCCTTCTATAGGACACAGTGACGAGGGGCCTTCTGAACGCAGCCGCGTGCTGGTCTTTTCAAATCCACAGACCCTGTCCCAGCACCAAGGGAGACGGAAGAGGGATACAGGCCGGCGTGTGACACGGGCTGGTCGGGCACGAGGCTTGTGCTAGGCGATGTCCTGCACGAGGGCTGGAGATGGCCTCGAGATGGCGAGAGTCGCTGGCGTATGTCGCAATTCGTCTAAACAAGACCAAAGCCCAATCCGAACTGGCCCGACTCCTTCCAATGCCCAATGCCAGGGGACAGTAGCGCTGGTAAAAGTCCCGAAGGTCAAGGGCCGCTGCTGTCAGTGAGACGGGGGCAGTGGTCTCGCCAGGGCGTAGAAGCGATATGTCACGGGGCAGGCGAGGAGGAAGGGAGGGAGGGAGGGGCGGTGGTGGAATTGGCGCACAGAGTGAAGAAGTCTCTTAAGCTGGAGCATTGTGACATTATGAAATATGGAATATCAAAAGGAGGAGCGGCCGTGGCGGGATACCCCCGGGGGGTGGATGGCGGATCTGGATTGCGTGATCGAGGAACCTTGCCCAATCCAAGACAAACTAGGAGCTGCAGCCTGTGCTGACGGGTACGGACATATCCTTAGTACACAGCACGCAGCTGTATCACCGTATCACCGACACCGAAACTGCTCTTTGTGTCAATGACCGTGGTGCACGCACGCCACGACCAGGCAAATCGACAGCGAAATATCATGCCCACCTGGGTGGCAACAGGAGAAGCGGACTGGCGGTTCAGGTCAGCTCTTTGGACCGTAGGTGGACAGGACAGGTCGACTCGACTCACAACCGGTACTCCGTACAAATCTCTGAGGCGGTGGGCCGTGTGGGTATCGAGCTCAGGGTGCGCCGTTTGGGATCAACGGGCACACACTGTAGATACAATGGTCCAAATGGTGGCATCGGCGAGCGGCCTGACATGCGTGACACGCGTGGACCTGGTGGACGGGCAAGGTACGGAGTAAGCAAGGTGAGGAAAAAATCCCAACCCCCACCCGTCCCAAGATCTAAGGTTGCTGGCGGTGCGGTGGTGTGCGCCTAGCAGCCCGAACAAGTGACGCAGGCGCAATGGCAGAATGGTCAGGACTGGCAGCTGGGGGCACAACAGGACTACGCCAGATTGACGACGTGCGGCTGACAAGAGTGAGGACGTGGGGCAGCGAAGGTGTGAAGTTGATGGCATGCCAAGCTGCAGTCCCGATAGTGTGGGGATCTGCTCCAGGGATGGGCCGTAGAGGGGCCAATCACATGGCGGGCAACGACTATTGCACCATTCTTAGTGCCCTGATGCCATTGTCGTCCTGCGCGAATTGGTCAGAGAGACGGGCGGCGAGTCGACGACGCATCACTTGTCCCGTCTGCCCGCCCTGCCCGCCAGCTTTGTCGGTGCAAGCAACACCAAGACCCAAGACCCAGGACCCAGGACAAGCCGCTGAAGCTTTGCTTGGGGAGTCTTGTTTCCTCGGCGGCGCCCCTGGAAAGCCCCTGGCAAGCTCCTGGAAAGGCTTGAACAGACGTCAGGTGTGACGGAGATGGGGAAAGGCGCTATGGCGAGGTACCTAGGTACTCCGCCGCCCCCCCCCCCCCAACATGCGCCCATCTACAGCTCACCACATCCCACAGTGAAAGGGAAACGTCATGAACGTGTCGTCGCAAGTTGAGGCTTGCGGTCCGGAATTGGAATGAGCCCAGGAGTGGGGGGGTTCTGGCTGTCTGGGTGGCAGGGTGGCAGCAGAGATGAGGTAAACGGCGGGGACGCGGCTGGGCGGCTGAAGATGCTGCTGTGCACAATGGCGGGACCCGCCTGCCTGGATTGACGCCCGTCAGGGTATAGCGCCCGCTGGCGGGACTGCGTTCGCCGCTGACTACTCTCGGTCCTCGGTACTACAGTACTGTACTTGTGGTCACTGGTAGCCAATGCCTAGGGTTAGGGTCTTGGCACCCTCGCAGTGTCACGAGAATGACGCGCAAAACTGGCCAGCACGACCGGCCCCCAGCCCCCCCCCCACAATAAAAGTGTTATCAGACGGGGGAACCCTCAAGTCGCGATCCAGAGATAACTTTCGGTGGAGCAGAGCACGTACACTACTCGACGGCGCGGTACAATCCGGCCACGATACTGTCAACATGCCTAGCCCGACTATTCAAGATCAGTCACTCCCACCCGCCGCCTCCCAGCCCGGGTCCACACAGTACGGCTCCGGGCATAGCAGCCTCCTCCACCCGCCACCGCCATCCTCGCCCGGGCCTGGCTCTCAACGATCACTTCGGAAGCTGGCCTCTGCTCACAGCCTTGCGGCCCACCCCGCCCCCAGCCCTAGGGCTCCTCCCATGACGGCCGCCAACCCCCCTTCCCTCATCGCCCAGCAACGCCTGGCCGTGCGACAGCAAGACCAACAACACCACCATCGCGGTCCTCCTTCCACGAGGAGACATGCGAGCTCCACCATCCACGCTTCTTCCCCGCGCGCCAGAGCCAACAGCGACGCCCCAGCGACCCTCCAACTGAACGCCGCCGCCGCAGCAATGTCCTCCCAGGCCCTGCGCAATAGCGGAGCTCTGGCCGGTCGCACCCTGGCCCACGACGCCCTTTCGCTCGAGAGGCTCATCCGGGATGGCCCCCCCGACGGCGATTTCGAGAGCGCCCTGGAGTCGGCCAGGATCAAGGTCTTGAAGCAGGAGATCAAGAGCGACAGTGATGGCATGGTGAGCTGCTCAGCGATTGCCCCCGCGCCCTCGTGCCCCTGACTGACGCCCCCACGCCTCGCTTCTGCAGTCCAAGTTACGCATATATGTCTGGCTCATCATGCTCGACGCCCCGGTCCTCAGCACAGATGACTATCTCAGCTTCGTACACCGTGGCGCCTCGCCGGCTTACTCCAAGATCCGCAATGACACCTTCCGCACCTTGACCACCGACCCTCTGTTCCGCCGCCGCGTGAGCGAGGCCAGTCTCATCCGCCTCCTCAACGCCATCGCCTGGAAGCTACACGATGCCAGGCCCCAGATCCCCATCGCGGCCACCCGGCAGTCTCTGCCCGCCTCCCATGAGACAACCCCCCAGGGCGCGCACGCCGCCCACCCATCCCATAGCTCCAGCCCCGCGGCCAAGAACCGCGCACGCGCCCTGACCCTCACCACCGAGGGCTCCGAGAGCAGCGTGGCCCCCGAGGCGGGCACCTACGTTCAGGGTATGAACGTCCTGGCTGCACCCTTCCTGTACGCTGCCCGCAGCGAGGCCGAAGCCTTCGTGGCTTTCCACCAGCTGCTCACCAGGGAGTGCCCCGGTTACATTCGCGGCGCCATGGACGGGGTCCACCGGGGCCTGAAGCTGGTCGACAAGGTGCTCGGTATAGTCGACGCCAAGCTGAGCATGTTCCTGACGTCCAAGGGCATGCAGGCCGAGCTCTACGCGTTCCCCAGCGTCATGACCCTGTGCGCCTGCACGCCGCCGCTGCCCGAGGTCTTGAGATTGTGGGACTTTCTGTTCGCATACGGGCCGCACCTAAACATCGTCTGTATTGCCGCGCAGCTGGTCATACACCGCGACGAGCTGATGGCCTCGCCCAAGTGAGTAGTGACCGAGAACCATGCCCGAGACAGACATCTCTCATTCCAGTGACTAACCGATATTTCCCACCCAGTCCTAGTCATTTCCTGCGGACGTTCCCAGCCTTGAATGCAGAGAAGGTTCAGGCAATGACCTTGGCCCTTTTGGCCAAACTGCCGGACGATGTGTACGCTGAGATTATTTCGCACGCAATGTGACTTGATGCGGGCGACCTTCACGGCGAGACACGGGCAGACAACTCCCCCCCGCCCCAAGCACACCTCGGACCGATGAGTCTAACACAGGGCGGGCTAGCAGAGAGCTGAAGGCGACGATGGCACGCGAGTTATGCTATCCGCCCCAGCGGCGAGGTAGCCAAGCCTTCGGCTGCACACATCAGCCTGGGGCACCAGGCCCTTCCGCTCTACAACAGGAATGCAGACCTGAGCGAGCAGCTGCACGGTCAAACCAGCAAGAAAGAAATGATGTACGATAACGATGCGACGAGTAATGAACGAATCACGAACGTCATGGCCGGGGAAATGCGGCCAATCACCGGGGGAGGGGCATAAAATCCTGGCCGGGTGCCAGCCCGGATTTTCATTCAAGGAGGGGTGCAAGTGTTGCGAAGGTGAAAGAAAAGTCCGCGAAGGCAGCGGAGAAACATAACTCGTGGACCACGATACCAGTGTATGACTGACTGTGTGATCCGAAAAAGGCTCTTGTATAAGTGAGACAGGTTATGATATGAACAGGGGGGGGGGAAGAGGATGCACAAACTCGGCGGGCTACCCAGGGATGTCATTGTTATTGGCCCTTACTACAGCATAGGCAGTGGTTATCCTGCCCACCACCCACGATGCCACGCGGAGGTGACATCTTGTACCGCCGTCCGGTGACACCCATCGCCCTAAATATGTACTGTAGGATTGTAATGGTAGAGGGGTGAAGCCACCTTGGCCGCCCCAGCGCCAGCCAGCCTCGGGGTCAGACGAAAAAGTATCCCGAACCAGGACTGGACATGGATCTGCAATTGCTCGCACATGCTGTGCGACAGGTTTGTACGATGGGCACACGTGTGCTCCGCCCCGATGTCCCAGGCAGGATAGCGAGGAGGAAGTGGCCGAGCCATGCGGCCAACGGTTGGAGCCAACAACAGCTAGCACTCGCAGGATCCTGTCCTGGGGCTCAGCCGGTAGAGCCGCCCTAAAATTAGCCAGCCACTCTGGGGTACTGGGGCGTCAGCAGCAGCATTCTGCATGTTGGTGTCTTGGTTTTGGTTGCCGGGAGGACAGCGGGAGTTCTTGCCCGGCGGGTCGGACAAGGGTCGGCAGCATCATGGGCACGCACGGGCACGCATGGAGCTGGTGTTTCGTCCGACCAGGAGCCCAAGAGACCGATGACGTACGGGTGCTCTCGGGAAGGCAGGGTCTTGACATGCTACTGTAGTTCCAAGGTTCTCAGAGGGTGATGCATGGACGGTCTTGACGTTGCAGCTGCCTGCCTGCCTTGCTAGTCTGCACGGTCTTCCATTCTTTCTGGCCGTCTACTGTACCCGGCATATGTACCTACTACAGTACCTACCTGCCCAGGCGAGCAGGTGGGTACCGCCTAAGGCACTCCAGATGTCTGCACGACTGACAAACCTAGGTCCCGCGCCAAAGTAGGAACAAATGTGGCCCTAGCCCTGGCCGCTGGTTCGACGCTGCCGCCGCCGCCGCCGCCGCCGCCTCCTGGTGCGGCCCCTTGCAGTTGCGACCGTCGGGGTTGTGGTGACAACCTTGTCCATACCTGTTTTTGGTGCTGCCCTGGGCCTCTGAACAGACGTGGATGTGGGCGGCTTGCGTCGCAGGCGGGAGGAGGAAAGAGAAGAGCGAGCGTTGGATGTGACGTTGTAACGTCTTAGGTCCGGCAGGATCCACCCACCTGGGACTTGGTCCGGCCGATAGAGTGAGTTGTTGACGTCGTGCCTTTTTTTCTTCTCCCTCCCCTGCTGTCATGTTGTCGCTCGGCCATGTCCGTCGGCCTGCCTCAGCTTGGTTTTCCATCTGCTTGTTCTGTATCATAATCACCCCGCGGCTCGTTATAACGGCCTCTGCCCATCATCCATCTCATCCGTCTCTTCCCACTTCTCAGGGCAGTCAGCCTGTCCGCAAGCCAGCAGCCCCGTCAGCCTGTCTCTCAGGCAGCAAGGCAAGGTCCATGCTCGGAGCACACACGTCGCAAACTTGGCCCCTCCTCCAAACTTCGCTTCGTCGCTGTCCTCAGCACCAGGTCGCCCGTTTCACCCTGCAAACATTGGATAACCCCGTTACTGTGGGCCGAGCCGCTGGAGCTCGTCGGACACGGGTTACCAACCTCGATTGGGGTTTGGTCACAAAGAGCACCGTCTTCTCTAGCTTTTATCTCTATCATCTCTATCTTTTGTGAGAGCTCTCCACTTCTTCTTCGCACGCCAATGCATACGCCGCTGAAGCTCCGCCTTCAATAACAAACAAGCTTTGGGGCTGTGTCTAGGTCTTGGACCTCTTCATCGTCATCCAACTTGTCCCGGGCGTCGACCGCCGCGCCCACCTCGCTTCTCGAGGGCCGCTCAACTGCACAGCTGCACCATGGTCCCAATCTCCACCCTCCGGGAAACCTTGGTCCTCGTCATATTCGGCATTGTCCTTGTGCCAATAGCTGCAAAGCGTGCACAGGATGCACCTGGCTATTGGAAGGCTTTCGCCGCTAACGCACAGGCCTTGGCTCACTGTGACCTGCAGCCGCCTCCCCCAGCCTTCGTGCTGTGCACCAGCTGCGGTGATGCCGCGTCCCCCGGTCGTCCTGTGAAGCCGTATACGTTGGTAGGTTACCCATAAGGTTTCGAGAGATGCGCTTCTCATTCGCTGACTTGACCGCAGCGGAATGGGACCAATCCGACAACCATAGAGTCTCGCCTAGAGGCCACAGGGCCATTGACACTTCGCCTCCGACTGTCCAAGTCCAAACCCGAAGACGGTGCTGCCATGGGTCAGGTCGTTGCGGGGACAAACACCGCGAAGGTGTCGACGGGGTCAAGACCCACTGCGGTGGACGGAGCTGTTCCGCCTACCGTGACCACGACCTCCGCTGCCAACAGAGAGCGCTGGACGCTGATCTGGATGGGTACTGCGATCATGGTAGTTGCAGTCTTCATGTCCTTTTGTTGAGGACTTGGTGTCGGGAGGAGCCGGCCCCTAGGCTTGTGAGTTTGTACTTTCCAAGAAGCGTTTGGCCGCTTTTTGGTCGTGATACCCTCCAACTTTTTAGTATTGAAGATACCCCCGACCTTGGCCGGGCCCAAGATCACGCAATAATTCAAGACATTGTTAGCAGTCATCAATATGCGGGGCATCCGCCCTCTGCTCGCCTGAAGGCCTGTGCAAAAAATTCCTGCATGGCCGTGTAATGGAACAAGATCCCACCCAGGACTGCACAGTGCCACAGATTGTGGGATCCGCCAAAATAGTCGAACATCCCTGGGAACCATCTTTCGGGCACCTTGCTCGCGTACACAAAGGCACCCGAGACATAGACCAGAATGCTTTTACCAATGGGCGAGTAAAACTCCCATACAAACTCGGTACCGCGCGACATGGACAGTTGCATGATTGGCTGGCAAGCTTTGTAAGCGTTTGGCTCCCACAAAGAGGTCGGACTGAGAGGAAGGCCAATGTGCGCGTGAGGAACGAACTCTCAACAAGATGAGAGAATCCCACTTACCAGGAAACCCGTGGCACCAAGAAAAACGAAGAATGCTACTCGGGCCCAGGCCATGTCTGCCCCATTGAATGTCGGATTCCAGGGGAGTATGACGCCCCCGAGGCCCAGGAGCCCTGTTACGACCATGTACACCCACCGGCTGACAGGCTCACAGTAGAAGGCCGTATATTCGGTAGTCATGATGCTCGCAGCGATCAGGAGGGAGATGCCTGTGTAGTCCACGCATGCAAATGTCGAGATCAGGTTGACATCAGTAATCGCGTTCATGGTGTGCCAAATCGTGCTGCAGACGAGACACTGGCAGGCAGCGAAGAAGAAGATGGCGGCGATGAAGACGTCTGCGTTGGTGCTGAGATGGAAGTTGATGCTCGTTGGATAGAAGTAAAATGCCAAGGCGAGGACGAGGACGAGGCCGATCGCATGGGACCATATGTTGACGAGCTCGTTCGAGATGCCAAATGCTGAGCGGATGCATCCCGAGTAGGTTTCAGTAAACCTATAGCCACTCACAATGTGGGGGTTAACCCTCCACGGCACGGGAAGGTCTTCATAGCAAATCAGGCCGTGCTCCTTGGCCCGAAGCATAGCCTTCTGGATCTTGTCCTCGAGGCTCTCGGCGGCATGCTTTGCGCCACGAAGGCCCTCCTCGACCACGCCGCGGGCCTTGTCAAGGCCCTTGTCCAGGACGTGGCGGCCCTCGCCGATGACGATCTCTGCCGCGTCTGTCATGTTCTGCAACCCACGCTGGCGAAGCTTGTGGGCTCGCGTCTCGACGTCGGACAGCATGGTGTCGAGCAGCTCGATGCTGACGCGTGCCTTGTCGCTCATTGAGTCGGCGGCTGCGAGTGCGTCATGATACCTGTATTCCATGGTCTCCATCATGACGTGGAAGCGCCTCCGGCCTTCACCGATAACCTCCTCGGAAACTTGGCTGCATCGTGACCGGACAGTCTGCAACGTATTGTAGGCCCTCGACAGGGTCGAGTCCACTGTGAAGTCGGTATAGCTCTCCAGGAATTCCAGCCTGCGCTCGAGCTCGGAGAGGAACAGGTCGACCTGAAGGGGTTGGTGGTCAGCGAGCCAGACGGCCTGGGTGGTGGTGTGGTGCAAAAGAGGCAACAGACCTTGAGGATGACGGCTTCCTCGCCCTCCATGATGGAGGATACTATAGATTTCCGGCGGCGCGGGATGAAGTGGCTATGACGTCTTCGGCGAATTCCTGGCCGGGTGTCGGCGCCGGTAGAGTCAACAGTCGGCGGGCTACCGTCGTTGGCCCGGGCAGTGAAAGGGGCGCAGGAGGTCATTGTTAAAGAGGGACCGTTCATGATGACAGGCGGGCGAGTTATGGAGGGTGCAAGAGGACGAGGTTGAGCAGAGATACGAGGATGGCTTTCACATGCGGGAGAGAGGCCACGAGCCCTAGGCGAAGGTACTTATTGGCTGTTATGGCGGCGCCGGGGGGGGGGGGGAGGGGGCGAGTAGACTAGCTGGCTGTGAGGAGGCGAGGCGGGCGCGCGGGAGAAACGAGGGAATGAAAGAATGCAGTGTGGTTGAGGCCCGATTCGGCTGGGCTGGGCCGGGCTGGAAAGGGATCCACCTTCTTGTGGAAAAGGCGCACATCTCGGCGAGGGGATCCTGTCGTGATTGGCCAATGTGAGCAAGATTTGTGTGCAACACAACACACGGGTACCGAGGGGACGGGACACTGCGGCGAGGCACGGGAAATCATCGGCTTGCGAAACAAGGTGAATCTCCGTCTTATTTCTTGGAGGTGGAGCAGGGCAGTGGGCCTGGCAGGCCTGGACTGCCGCACGGCAAGCATCGAACCCTGCGCCTCGCAAACCAGCCGTCGTGGGCATTGGCAGTCTGGCAGTCTGACTCCCGGCTGGCATCGTTCCCACGACTCGACGACTCGACGACTCGACGACTCGACGACTCGGTGCGATGACCAGGCAGTGCAGGGTTGCCGGAACAGTAAGCAAAGTACTGCCTACCTACACTACCCAGGTACGGAGTACGGAGTACCTAATACCTCTCCAGGTGGGTAGTGTGTACCGGGACCCTGAAGCTGGGCGGACCAACCACACACATCATCACCCGCCACCCCTGCAAGCCCAGGCTCCCAGGCTGTCAGGGGCATGGACCACCAGCACCTGCCCATGGCAGGCGGGCCCGGGAAGGCTTCAGCTGCCCATGTCCCCCAAGCTTCAGCCTCGCCCGTCGACCGTCCGTCAAGCCTCCGCCCGTCAGCCCGCAGTGTCTCGTCCCTCTCGTCCCTCTCGTCCCTCCCCATCCCGCACGTCACCATGACCATCGACTCCATCGTTACCGATCCGGCCCTCCGCTCCTTCCTCCAGACCTCTCAGCATGCCCGCGAGCAGGCCATTGGCCTCGCCGACCGCCTGGCTGCCATGTCCGCCGCTGGCGCAAACGCGCCCCTGAGCCCCGGCCAACACGTCGCCCTCTCCAAGGAACAGAAGCTGCTCAACACAAACCTGTCGCATCTCCGTGGCCTGCACCGTGCCGCCTACCTCGCCGCCCGCGACACCAAGTCACAGACTGCCGACGCCCGCCACGAGGTCGACGTCCTCCACCTGCAGCTACAGAACCTGTACTATGAGCAGCGCCACTTGCAAGGCGAAATCGCCGCTTGCGAATCACACGAGTGAGCTATCCCTGCCCCTCTCTCCACTTATCCCTATTCCTGCTGATCTCGCCTCTCTCCTCAGTCACGAGTATCAGAAGCTCCCACTGGCTCCTGCTGCCGAGTTTCTTGCAAAACACCCAGAGTACGCGGATTCGGACGAGAACGCGCTCATGATAGCCCGCATAGAGGACGAGCGCGCCGAGCGGGAGGCTCTCGAGCAGCAGCGACAGGAACTTCTCAAGAGGAAGCAGAAGCTTATCACTGAAAACAAGAAGCGCAGGGAGGACCTGGCCAATCTGGATAATGACTTGGAAAAGTTCATCGACGCCGCCAAGCCTATCCAGAAGACCTTTGAGAAGGTGGTTTGAGCGCGCCCTGCTGGAACCGACGCGATACATGCCATCAAGAAGCTTGGGAAGTGACAATATGCTGTCTGCCATACAGCCCTTCACATGGGACGTTCTCCAATCTGAACTACCACCTCTGATTAGGCCGACGGGACCCAAGGCCCGCAACAGCGGCATGTGCTTGCCCAGGTGTCACCTGAGGGCCTGGAAATGTCTGTCCATGGTTGGAAATCTTGCTTCTCGAGCGTGTGTGCATAAGCAGTCGGTCAAAGCAGCCACATAGCAATAACGGCGGCACGTTGCATTATGCCCCAGTCCTTGATTGCGGGAAGGAGTGCAAAGCCGAACTCTTGTCCCATTCGCTTTGCCGCGATGGCACAGTTCAGGGTAGGGCAACCAAGCGACACTGGGTGGCTCTCTCTAATGAGATCCGATTTAAATCAAAGAATTCCCTATCGGGGAGGCCTCCTGAGACGGAACACGCGGGGTGAATCGATGACAGGACCTGAGGTTTTGCAGTTTTGGTAGGTGGCCCGCCCGACGACGGGTTACTCAGTTTCGCTGTCGGCAATAGCCTGCTTCGACGTGAGGGATTGAGGCGGCCGGGCCAGGTCGATCAAAGCGTGTTGGTCAGTGCAAACACAGATTCCTCCTCGCAGCAACCAAAGGCAGCATAGCATGGTGCGCTGACGGAGGCGGGAGAGTGACTTGAGCAATTCTCCTGGAAACAAAGCCCAGTGACATGCGGATTCTTCTTTTCTCTACTTTCTACGCCCCCAATGCAGGCTACGACTCGATCGGAATGCTTGCCTCACAAGAGCAACAGTGACGGGGGCTGGGCTGCCCGCCAGTGGCTTCTCTGGTGTCATTCAAATGCTGGCACGCGGAAGCGGAGTGCTATTCGTATAAATATATCGACCTCGTTCCGAAATGGACCACCTCCAACCCGAGGATCTACCAGAACAAACAAAATACAAACAATAACAGCTAGGATCGATAATACTTTACAGAGCAATCCCCTATCTCCACGTCTCAAGGACACATCAGCCAAGCCAACATGTCAGGCTCAGGATACCAACCGTAAGTTCACCCCGGTGCTTAAGGATCAAGCACAAGACACAATCCTCTTCCTGTTAACCATGGGGTATGTGGCCCCAGTACATTAGACTCTTGGCAAATGCTGACCTTGATATCCAAGTCCCACCGTCCAGGACACCACCGATGAAGAATACAAGAAGTAATCTCAAGATGTGTATGGGGTCTACCTTTGCCGGCGCCGCCGCCGGGAACACACAAGGCACTACGTAGCTCAATCTAGCTTAGTCAAATCCCGACGTCAAACCCATGCATGCATGATGCACCCACCGCTCCCTATTGTGACCAAAATGGGACTCGCTCGTTGTAAAACTTTCTGCACACAATGACGTTGCCTATTGAATTGTACCACGCGTGTGGCTGTAAAGATTAAATATGTAAGATGACCCTGGACGACACGTGACCGTATGCAAGCCAATATCCCGCAATATCCCCTTGCAACAGTCACTACTGATGCGAAGGCCAGTTGCAGCCAGGTCGTTGCCGTTGTTGATGACCCCGGTGCTCCAGAAGTTGCTACTCCTCGCCCACCTCAGCCTCTCGCCGACTAACTCCGCCTTGGGGTACATCTTCCTCGGCTCGGACTGCTCGCCCATCCAAGAGACCTGCCGCACCACAGAGGTATATACCTGTGCACTCACCAAGGATGTCCGTGTCCGGAGTCGCGCCCTGCTGGCCAAGCTGGCGTAACCACAATAGGAGGTCCTCGCCCCCGGACTCTCGGGGGGTCCGGGCCCGGCACAGTCACGGTGTCCAGCATACCTGGGACGACCTTGGCGTCGGAGAAGTAGTCGCTGAGCTCGAGCTTCAGATTCGCAGTGAGCTCTATCATGGAGCCTGTGCGCGATTGTTTCGCCACCTGGCTTGCCGGGAGGCCCACGGAGAACTTGGACACTCAAAACGGTTCACAGTGAAGCCTCATATCGAGAAGACATTGCAAAGAGAAAGCGCCAAGCCTGGGATGGACAAATGCCCTGACGGGCATTTCGGAGATGGAGATGTCAGAAAGGTAAGCCTAAATAAATCTCAGGGACCTAACCTGGTTCTTGCTGCCGATATATGACATCTCCACTTCAGGCGCCGGGGAAGAGGGATGCCTGGCAACCACAGGCAGTGGTGAGAGGTATTGCTAAGAACCAATGGCGAACACGTCTATGCATGCTTTCTTGCGGGCACTCATGTCGTCAACCTGCCTCGTCTTGGATGCAAGGCAGTCTCGGGTAGTTAGTATAACGGCAACGTGCGTGATGCTGTGTGTGCGTGTCCTGGTAGACAAGTGCGTCGTGGTATGCAGGATGTAAGGACCGCTCTGCTGCTAATCACAACCGCGAGCGCATTAGGTCGACCACCGTTCAGCCGAGATTCCACGCAGTCTCGGACCCGGCCTCTTCGCGGAAGACACGTTGGGTTGTGATTGGACATGCTAACAACCAAGCTCCGAGGAATAAACCCTTTTGCTGCTCTTGAGGGTCATGTTTTATGAAGCGAGAAACCCTGGCTGCCTGGTTGATAGTTTCAGCACAATCCAGGCAATGCCCGTCACGGGTCTGAGGCCCGGTTGCCCCGGGGGAAACAAACGCACACTAGGCAGAGCATGTAACCACACCCAATTGCCCACGTCAATGAAGGCGAAATAGAATCGGCTCCAACACGGCTGATGACAGTCACATTCAGCTAAAGAGACAGGTAGGAGCATTGAGCGTTGAGCGAGCGGCCTCTTTCATTGAGTCATTCCATCCATCATATATTGTCGCGTATTGGTGGTGGGTCGCCACAGCCGTTCATGGGCGGTCCGAGCAGGTGCCGTAGCTTTCTGTCCTGATCATGATACAAAGTATTCCGTACAACTCCCACCTCTCTCTGGCATGGTGAAGCCACAACTTTCGCTTCCCGGGCCGGTTGCGTTGCCCTACCCTGATCAGACAGTCAAAGCCAGGCCACCTTCTAGTGCGCCTCCGCCTGCTCGCCACCATACATGAAAAATTAGATATTACCGGGCTAATTTGATTACTCCTGGCCTCGTTCCGCCTCCTCTGCTTTGAGACGTCCAGGTTCCCCGCTGCCCAGCGGAGCCAGCCCTACCCTCTCATCCCGGGCAGCTGAGGCCGCAGTCCAACCCGGGCCGGAGTGCGGCCGGAATAGCATCTTGAAGCCTTCCGCGAGTGGATTGGACCAACGACCTGTCTCCTCCCTTTAAGTAGCGAACGACTGCGGCGGAGCAGGATATCTCTTTGTCGTACCCGTTGCCGCGATTGCTCCCAAACTCCTCGAGAGCCCCCAGTGTTGTAGTTGGCCCCCAATCTAGATGCCGAATGCCAATGCCATGCAAAACATCGTATGCCCTCTATTTACACAGGTGCTCGGAAAGCCGTGTCTTCCAAATCCGCGCGAAAAAAGGAATCTTCCTTGTCTCCAAAGCTGTGCACAGAATCGAAAGTGTAAATGAGGAACGGCGCGGATCTCGTCGTCGACGTGCGTGATCAGGTTCCAGGCCGGGTCGAAGGGTACGTAAAAGTGGTTTGAAATTATCGTTTGGTAGAAGCGAATGAAGGGGTCGTGATGGTATCATTATGCGAGCGTGGCTGCGGCCATGGACCGTGATCTTTGTCGTGTGACCTTCTTGCTGACCGTGTACACAAGATCGAGCGTCCAAAAATGGCAGACTTGGGCCTGAGCGCAGGGGACGGCGCCGAACAGTGGCGCGACGATTGGAACCATGCAGTAGTCTTTCCAGTTCTTGCTGACGTGGCGGTGAGAGAAGTTCATGCCCTTGGCGAGACCCGCGTCGCTCATCTCCTTTTCGCGAGTCTGCACACAGATCCTGTGAAAGCTCTCGTACAGGAACAACAGGAATGCAATCTCCATGAAGCCGGCAGTCCTCAGGACATTGCACGCGTCGAAAATCCAGTTGATACCGTGCACGTCCGGCTTGCCCTCTGTGGCCCAGACATACAGAGTTGAAGCAATGATGAGGATGGTGGTCTGCAGGGGTAGGAAGTGGGCCTCGAACAGGCGGTGGAACAGGTAGATGATGCGTTCCCAGTTGGGCCCCTTGAGAGTGTCGTGGGTTACGTCGGAGAAGATACCGTTCTCGGCAGGTGGCGCCTCAGGGTCGAGGTTCTGGTTGTGTGGGACGTAGACATCGGTGGTGTCTTGAAGAGTGCTGTGGATAGGACGGAATGACCGTGAGGTGTGCTTCCTCTCTTGCCAGAGCTCGACGACCTTGCGAATAGCGTACCCGGAGTCGAGAGCCCCCCACATGTGACGAATGGCCTGCTTGTATCGAGCCTTGATATCGGCCACCATACCCTTGAGCCCACCGCCCGCACCGCCAGTGACGTTGCTCTGGCTGACCGGGCTGACGATAGTGCGAACCGTCAGGTTTCCGTTGAGTGCAAAGAAACACTTCAGGTACATGTGCAGGTCCTCGCCGATTGCTTCGGGGTCACAGTCCCACCCGCCAACGCGGTCGACCAACTCGAGAGGCACAGAGTAGACAGAAGTTGGCGGGGCGATTGTTGAGCCGCGGTAGAGGCCAGACATGCCAGCTGATGCCCAGAGGATGTCGCCAACACGGACGAGAGCTGTGACGCTGTGCGAGTTGCGGTCAAAGATGATTGGCGCGGCGTACATGGTCGTTTTGGCGGTCTCGGGGTAGGACAAATGCATGGACGTAAGATGAGCAAAGTAGTTGGATGAGAGATGGCTGTCAGCTGCAGGCACAAAAGGTCAGTGTTGTGACGGCGTACAGCAACCAGAAGGGCGTCCTGAAGCAAATCAAAGAGGAAGTGAAAGACGTACCATCGATGCCTGTGACAATAACATCCTTGCGGGCTTCCATGGAGTACTTCTCACTCAGCTTGCGGACGGCCCAGGCCATGTTGCTGCCCTTGCCAGCGCTTTCACCAGGAATGTCAGCCGGGTGGATGGTGAAGTCGATGGAGCGGAACTTCTTGATGAACTCTTGAACGAGTCCCATAGCCTTCAACTCCACGTTGTTCTCGCGAGACTCCATGGCCAGATACACCTGCATCCGCGATTGTCAGCCTGATCTTGCTGTCTTGCTCAAACCACACCCCTAGGGCGCCGGAGTATGATTGTTTGGTGTGGGCAAAGCGTGGCGCTATGCACGCGAATTCGCTGGCAGCTTCATTCAGGAGCTCAAAACTCACATCATAGCTGTTGCGGGCTTGGGGGTGGCAGCCGAGAACCTCCAATGTCTCCCTCAGGGTGTCCAACTCCTCCTTGTAGTTCGGAATCACGACCGCGTGGATGATATGATCGGGCTCGGCATCGCCATCGGTGTAGAGCTCAGCGTCCAGGTCGCCAGCTTCGCTGCTCGCGGAGGATCCATGGGATGAGGTGAGGGTCTCGGAGCTTGACAGAGAGGTGGAAGAGCCGCGACGTCGGTGGGCAAACTTGAGGCTCTGGAGGGCCTTGCTGTGGGCAGCCCTCTTCAAGCTGCGGGTGAGGTCCCACATGGCCCAGCAGGAGCGGAGAGGGAAGACGGCGACGAGAACGTGAATGAATAGACAGTAGTAGGCGAATATGACGGTCCATAAGCCGGCGCCCTCAGCGGTTGTAGGCGACTGGGGGATGGGGCTAAGTAAGTCTCTCTGTTGGTACTTGAAGAGATCGTCGCGCGACACGATGGCCTCCTTGCTAACCACCCAGTAGGAGAGGGCCAGAGCTGCAAGCATGGCCAGCCCTCCGCACCGGCGGGTGCACCAGGTGAAGAGCGACATGTTTGACGAGGACGAGGAGGAGAGATGCCGGTTCCCTCTGGACGTGCCGATAAGGGAGGATACCACAATGTCTGGACCGTTGCGGAACTCGAGCCGGTGCCGAGGAGGTGGAGGGGGGGGGGGAGGGGAGGGAAGGGAAGGCGAGACAAGAGGAGGCGCGTGACGTGGCTGGTAGAAGTACGGGGGCAAAGCAGGGAGAAGAGAACAGTTTTATTATGGATGCGGTTTTTTTTTAAAAAAAAAAAAGCGGGAGGGAAAAAAAATGCAGCTCACACGAGCGTGCTGTTGAAAAGGGGACAGACAACCAGACTGGAGCTCGAGCTGGGCAGGACAGGACAGGACAGGACAATAGCGCCCGCGGGTCCAAGTCGAGGTGCGAAGGGTGCAGGACGCAGCCGGGTGGAGATTGTATGGGGTTTGAGAGAAATGAGGACAGGCGGAAGCGAGGCCAGGTATCCAGGTATCCGTATCCAGGTTCCCAGGTTCCCAGTTCCTTAGGGTGGGAGCCAGGACAAGTGAGTGTTAGTGCCACACAGTCAGAACAGTCCAGTTGTTTGGCTGCGGAGTGGGACAGGACCAGAAGTACCTGGGTACCTAGACAGCTAGGTGGATAGGCAGACAGGCAGATAGGTAGATACCTGCCCAGGTGCCCAGATACCTAGGTAGCCTTGAAAGTGGGAATGAGCTTCCAGGATGGGGTTGTCGCAGCAGGCCGGCCGTTGGCCTCCCAGAAGACGGCAGAGGGCCACAGGGCCACAGGGCCACAGGCACAGAGGGAGGCACAGAGGGCTCGCTCTCGCGCAGGACTGGGGGAAGGCCGGCGGCGATTGGAAGCGTGCACGGAGAACCGCAAGCGACCGCGCCACGAACACACACGCCAAACAAGCTTGGAGACGGGCTGTGTGGCTCGGCTGGCCAAGGACTCCATCCCGAGTACTATGCCAGGCCTGCCAGGCCGTCACTGGGAGCTGCCGACACCTGCGGGCAGGACTGTGGCACCGAGCACCCCGTACTGTGTGTCGTGGTACTCCCGAGATGCCACGCTGCGTTTGGAAACAATTGCTGTCATTTCAAATCTGGCTGACTGGCTGACTGGCAGACTGGCAGAGCGCACTACTTAATTAGTCCGTACTGCGACAAAGGAAGGTGCTGGCTGGCCTAGCGTCGAGATGGGCACTAAGGTGGACGCATGTACCTTGTGCTGGTAGTAGTCGAGGTGACAGAGAGCCAGGGGCTGGTGTGGTCTTCGAGCATGATTGGTCCAAGGCTGCTGTTTGCCTATCGACGGTTGGCCCTCGTGGCCCCACACATGGCCCAAGCTCTCAGGCTGCCGAAACAGACAAAAAAGGTCGGCACCAGCAAGAGTGTGCCCACTGCCGGCACAGACAGGCTTGACAGGGAGGCCTGGGAACAGTGGGAAGGAGCTTGCCGGGCTGAAGTGGCAGACTGGACTGGCGGGCTGCCAGGCTTTTATTAGTGCCAGCCCAGAACTGCCCAGACCGGCCAGCAACGTTGGGCCACTCAGGACGTGGGAGGGCTGGGCGTGCCGTGATTTTGAAATTGTCAGGCTGGTCAGAAGCAAGACGGCAGATGGGGAGGATGGATGATGGCCTTGTTCCAAATCCTCCTCGACCGCCTGCAAGCC
Source organism: Diaporthe destruens (assembly GCA_036986855.1). Classification (NCBI taxonomy): domain Eukaryota; kingdom Fungi; phylum Ascomycota; class Sordariomycetes; order Diaporthales; family Diaporthaceae; genus Diaporthe; species Diaporthe destruens. Next base: position 5,252,462 of record BTXE01000002.1, on the reverse strand, counting down.
AGACTCCCTCTCAGCTCCCAGCTCCCAGCTCCCAGCTCCCAGCTCCCAGCCACCTCTGCCTCTGCCTTTGGGGCAGGCGGGCAGGCCCCCGCCGTCGGCCGCTTCGAGGCCATCTCAACTCGTTCACTCTGCGGCGGCTAGTAGTAATCAGACAGACAACAACAGACACCAACCCACCTCTACCGCTGCAACCCCCCTGCCGCCGTCGCGCAGTCTGCATGCCCGGCCAGTCAGAAGAGGTGACGACTGCCGAGCTCGCACGTCCTGGATCAAATACTGTGTAGAGTGCCATCCTCGACGTCTTGATCTTACGCGTAATTACAACACCATATATACCTACCTAGGGTAGGTACGTGTACGTTTTTGGGCCTGAAACTGGGACTCGTGCCGGCCCATGCGGTGGTCCACTGCGATACACAGTACAATGACGATGCTTGCAGGAACCGAATTCCCCAGTGTGGTCTCAAACCTTAATGATCATAATCTTATCAGGGACGGGCGTGGAAGTTTGAACATCCGTCACTCATTCCGGCCCAGGCACGCCTCGCTCCCGGCTCCCTCTGGCTCCATCGCGGGGCACAAGCGCGGCCGAAGACCGCCGAGGAGCACTCGGATCCTCCTGCTCCAAGCTCCAACAGAGCCGGGCTGGCAGGCTGGCAGGCTGGGCTGTCTTGTGGCGCAGCTTTCACCACCACCACCAGAGTCCCCATGGACATCTCCCCTGACAGCTCCTGATGATCCTTCCCACAATTATGCTCCTGAGCCCCAGGTGGCCAGTGGCCAGGTGGCGCACACGGGGCAATGGAATCTGATGCAAATCATAATCTGCCTCGCGGCCCTCGCTGGCACCCCAGACTGCCAGACTGCCAGACTGCCAGACTGACTGCCCACCGGCAAACTGCCTTGACTGCGTCTAGGGGCGACCGCCGCCTCGTAGGAACACTTGGGACGAAACAGAAATTCACCCCAAGTCTCCCGCCCGACTGCCACACACCTGCTTGCAGCACGGCACTGGGGCACAACCTGACGTTCCGGGGCCTCAGGCTCCTGCTCCCCGTTTCGGCGCCACGCTTCTTGCACGGCTGCCACGCAGCTTGTCATGCGAGCAGTCGCTCGCCCCTCGTATCGTCGACCGCGAGGCTGTTGGTATAATGGGGCCTTTGAGATGTGTACCTGACGGTCCCAAACCTTGCTCCCCCATGTGGCTAGCCTGGCCCACATTTGCATTCCGCAGTCGCTCTCTGATTCGCCAATTGGCCTCAACGGGCCCAATCCGCAATCTCGGCTGTGGAACCACCCTTCACATACTGCTGCAATCAACAAGACGGACGAGGCAGCCTGCCAGCCTGCCAGCCTGCGTGGCCTCGTATATTAGTACAAAGTACGCCTGGCGTGCGGTGCTGGGTACCAAGATAAAATACGCGTGCAATTGGCGACGTCGGGCTAGGGCCCAACAGACGCAGGTGGCCGAACGGGCAGTTAGTTTCCAACACCCAGCCAGCCAGCCAGCCAGCCAGCCAGCCAAGGAAGGCCGTCAGTCTTGCTACGGAACCAAAGGCTCGAGATGCGGCTGGGCGGCTGGGAGTACTCCGTAGATGGATGTCCCGCCCTCGTAATTGCGCCACGGGCTACGACCGGCTTCCTGGGTACCGGCGTGGACGGGGGACTACGGTTTCTCGCCTCGTTTTGAGCATGCGGCATGGTAGCTACCGTTTGCTGCGTGCGCAGTGGACCTGCCCTGGAGCAGCCCCGCCGGTGCTGGTTTAGAGCACCTGGGTACCAGCGCATGTGGGAAAACGTCCTGTTGTCGTTGATCAAGGCCATTCTGGCATTCTTGGCCGTGACCCAGACGCAAATGGCGCAGTGTCGGGAACGGTCCGATTTCAGCACCAAGGGCTCGTCGAAGCCGTGCTTTTCCGTGTAGACGGGTCTGGCCTGTGAGAGTACTCCGTACCCAGTGAGCGGCCACCCTATAATCCGCGCCTTGTTATCCTTTTTCGATAAGAAGGCTGAGTCTGTAACATGAATTCGGCTCATGGGTGTACTACGAGTTTACGCCAGCAGCGGTGTACAATCTTGTGCTGTGTTGACAATTTGGGGCGTCATTAGTTGGCAGCAGTGTGAAGGCACATCAACCCTCTCCTGACTGACCATCATAATGCTCCTGCAAGCCATGGAGCAGCTCACTCGCTGTTAGCAAGGGCCTGCTGGAAAATTCCAACACCAGTGCTGGTTTTGATTGTGTGTTGGCATTACAGGAAGTGGTCCGCCTCCTCTCAGAAGTCGGACGTCAGGCTCCATCGAGAGTCGCTGATCCCATTCGCGGCAGGAGCCAATTACACCAAAGGAGTGAGATGGGCTGTGGGACGTGTGTGGTGGGCTTTGGTCTAGACAAGATATTTCAACAGCCTCCTTACCACCGATCCTGATGTTTGCAAGGAGGACCGACTCAATTCAATGACGTCGCCTGACTATTCTGAGGCCCCAAGCTGTTGCTATTTTGTCGGATGCCTTTCGAGCGCGGCCCGTCTGGTGTGTAGTCCAGGATAAATGTGTGGCCTGTGGAGGAAGAAATAAAGGGGCATGTTGTTTGTAAACTCAACAACCGGTTTCTCGCCTGTATGTGTGCGAGATATCTACATGAGAAATTGCTAGGCAATGTCAATCTCTTGCCCAATCACACGCCAATCCCGTCACACAGCCTGCCCAAGACTCGTTCTTTATGGCACCCTTCATACAAGAAAGTTCGGGGTTACAGACAGAGATTCCAGCGGTACTCTCAGAAAGTTTCAGTACTAGTAGAGTCTTCAGTGCAGGTCCTCCATGCTCTCAGCAGAACTACATCGACCTCCATCTTCGGGTGCTTCTTGGACTGATTCTTGAGCACCCGAAGTTCTGTGGAGATGTCTGTTTCGTCAGATGGGCAACTGCAGCTGCTGCAGATACCCTCGGGCTCATCGAGAGAGTCTTTGTCCTCTGAAGTGCTCCAGGCACTCAGGCAGCTCCTGGGTTCTAAGACATTTTCCCGTCCGCCGTTTGTTCGGCAGGAAGCAAGCACATATCTGCTCCATGGAAGCCCCGATGTCTGTACTTCACCGCGTCATACCTGGGCTTCCCTCCTCCCACCTAGATAACCATGCGCACGAGAGTCGAAAGGCTTCACCTCTGAGCGCACGTCCGCACTTGGAATCTTCATCATAATCCGCCGATTGGCACACCCCGTGGGGCCGCCCCCGCCAGCCAAACGCCAGCCAGGACCGTTATCATGTCAAACCACGGCCCTCTCCAGGCGGGCCTGCCCATCCGAACTCGTGGCGAGGCCCGGGGAGAAGCGAGGCCCCCAAAAGAGGAAAACATCACGGCAAGGTGGGACAATTACTTCGGCAAGAACGACAATGACCTGACCAAGTGGAAACAACTCTGCTGTGACCTTGGCAAGCAAGCTGAGGAGCTCAACAGCAAGACACAGTGCAGAAAGGTGAGGGGACCCCTTTGATGTATAGGTCGTCAGGGCCTGGCCCGTCGGTTCCATAGGCATATATGCTCACACGCCAGACTGCCCTTAGGCACTCAAGGACGTATGGGTCAACCTAGACGACTTCCTCGCCGCCGAGAACAAGCCCGAGGACGTCGTGTTCTTTTCAAGCGAGCGAGCCCTGGCCGCCTACACGCGGGAAACCCGCAAGTTCTTCCCACGTCACAACATCTCAAGAGGAAGCCCGCTGCGTGACCTCCTGGCCCGCATCATGTGCCCTCGGGGTCACAAATATCAAGGGCAGGCATGAAATGAGCGCTGTTGGGACGATTGTTGAGGGGATTGTGGGATTTGATCTGCGTTCTTGAAAGCGGTGGAGTGGGCACTGTTAAAAATGATGGAAGATCAGCTACCCCATGCGAATAAGCAAGCCCCCGCGTACAGGATGGGTGGTATGTGTAGGATTGTCCATATCCGTTGACAGTATGGATACCCTAAAACAGACTGCACCCGCCTTCATCGCCTTAGTTCCTGATCTCCCACATTCTGATTTTCCCGACGTCGTTCCCTACTGCCAGCACGTCAGCATCCTTCGACCTCCCAAAGGCGACCGCTGTCACCCTGCCCATTGGCGTCTGCTCAGTTGGCCAGTTCCTGTACACCGTGCAGCTCGGGAGGTGCACGAGCTTGAACGCATCCTTTTTGTGCTGGCTGGCAAACGCCAGCAGCTGGCCATCTGGACTGAACGCAGTGACGGTTATGGGTGTGGTCAGCTGCTCGAAGCTGCGCATGGGAGTGGGCAGCGGCTTGACCTCAACGGCGGGCCCCTGGCCCTTGGAGATGAGCTCGGCCCGATCGTAGATGTTCAGGACGCCGCTGGTCGAGCCCAGAGCTACCCACATGTCCCCGCCAACTTCCGATGGGCCATCACGTCCTCCCAGACCAATCACCGTGCCGCCGATGGAGCCCTCGTCCCTCCAAATCCCCAGTGTCCGCCTCGTCGCAAGTGACCACTCGCCCACCTGGCCATCCCTGCCGAGGATGGTGATTCCCTGGCCGTCTCTCCACCAGGAGAAGTCTGCAATACCACCACGGCTGTCCAGCCTGGCTTGTGCAACCCACTGCATGCTGCTCACGCTGACGATGTTCAGCATGCCGCCGCCCTTGCGACTCGTGGCGACAAGGGCCATGTGCTTCCCGTCGGGGCTGAGCCGGAACCGCTCCATGGTCTTTTGCTCCTCCTGGTGGCCTTGAATCTTCGTGACCTTCTTGACGATGCCGTTGGATAGGTTCCAGCTGTGGAAAAAGCGGCGCCGCCCTGCCAAGATTATCTCATCCCCATCAGGATGAAGAAAGGCGGAGCGCCGGATGGGCACGGACTTGACTTGCACCGAGGTGAGCTGTGGGTTCGGCGTCGGGTGTGCACTTGGATCGACGTGGTGGAGATACAGGATTGATGATTTCGAGGAGGAAAGGAGGACTGGGTGCTGTGGATGGAAGGAGATTGACTCGACGGGGCCCTTGTGTGTGTCGGGGATGTCGCGTGTTCGCTGGATGTCAATGACCTCGGGCCGGAGCTTGCGCCTCTTCCTCCTCCGGCCTTCGGCCCGCAGCGCGCCGGCGTCGCGTAGGAACCGCTCCAGTGGCAGGGCAGAGACATCCTCCTCGTCACCACTGAGCTCAGAGCCCGACGACGTGTCCGAGCCCGACGAGGCAGCAGAGGACCTTGTCCGCCTCTTCGTCTTGCGCTGCTCCGAAGAGTCCTTGGCCCAGCATGGGAGTGGGTTGAGACGTAGGTAGTACTGCCGCAGGCGCCTGGTATACTCCACGCCGTCGATCAGGTCATCAGCCTCGGACTCCCGCAGCTTCCGCAGCTGCCTGACCCCAGTCAGCGAGACAGCCAGCTTCTCGTCGTCGCTGTCGAACCAAGCGGGCTGAGGGCCGTTATAATTGGCCGCGTGTCGGGGCATCTCATTGGGTTGCTTTTCTTGGGCAGGCGCGGAGCCAGTGTCGAACATGAAGAGGGCCGAATCGTCCAGGTCCTCGTGGCCGGTGGCTCCAGGTGCGTGCCTGCCGTCATCCAGTCTCAGGCTCTTCAGCGCCGAATCGTCGTCCGAGTCCGCTGCATGTCTGAACAGATTGTCCCGGAAGCCGGCCTTGTCACCAAGCACGAGTCTCTCAAGTTCGTCTTCATCCGAGCCGGCCCAGTCAAGGTCCATCTGGTCGGTGGGTTTGATTGGGGTGTCATCATCCCCAAAGCTGGACAGTTCATCCTCGCTTTCTGACGAGCCGTCGTCATTTGAGGGATTCTGAGCCTTTCGCGACATTCCAAAGCAGTCTTGGGTCAATTGTGGCGCCGAGGAAGTCCTGTCCGCTGTCAGAGGGGCAGCAGAAAGCCAAGGGGCTTTCGAGAAAATTTAAGTCTGCTTTCTCAGCCTTGCAGAGGTGGGGCGGCTTATCGATTCTTGACATGTGGTTGCTCTTATCAGGACCCACCTTTTAGGACAGCACGGTCCAGAGCAGCAAATATAATCAAATTAAATCAAATTAAATGTTATAATAAATTAGTTAAAATAATTACTTTATATCTTTTGTTTTGAACTTATAAATTTATATTCTTAGAAATAGTAAGTTTTAGTAGGAAAAGAATGGGTGGGACTAGGCTTTCACACGGTAATGGTCTACTGTAGGTGGAGCTTGGAGATGAACAAGGATTTTAAGGATCCACCAACACCTGCCTCTGAAACCTGTGCTGCATCACCTGCGCGCACTTGGACTTGATCCGACAACCCTTTCCCATCACCCTTTGCTGTCACGTCGATCAGGAGGATGGCTTCTTAGTGTAAATGCATGTATCCCATTACAGCCGGACAGAGCGGAACCTATCTACTATCCATGCCAGGTGATTTCGCTAATATCCAATGCGTGATATTGCTGCACCAGACCCCTGCCTGGCGCATTTAAGCCTGTCGTTTGAGTGAGCAGATGACAGAACGACCAACAATCCTCAGGGACACTCCACCACACACTCTCTCTAGCTCTCTTGCTCTTTCTTCCTTCCTTGCACATGCTGACTTTGCCCAAATAAACTTGTTGATTTTCTCCTACACCACAGTCGTGTATATATATACACACACATATATATACATAGTCCACATTCTCACCCGGGATAGTGTGATTAGGTCCTGTTCTTGCCCCACCTGTGATCTTCACCACTCTACCCTCTCCAGCTTCGTGCGTGGGAGCGCTCTTCATCTTTCTGAGGCAATGTATTTGCCATCCCGCACAAAGGCTCGGCTGCCACTGCTGGCGCTGTTGGTCACTCCTGTCCTATGTCAAAATTTTACCATCTCAAACGGCCAGATCTTCACGCCCGGCTTTGTGGTTCTTGATTCCCCCCAGCCAGGCACACCTATGGGCGGTGGTATGGCTCACATCCAATCACTCCTTTTTCCATCCATGTCACGTGTGGACTGACAAGACATAGACACAATTGAGATTGCTCTGGACGTCACAGCAAATGGCATCCTCCCGCTTGACGTTGCTGATGATAGCCCAAGCCGCATCAACGATATCTTCATCTTCCTATACAGTGTAGACACAAATAGGAACTTCACCATCTCCAACGGCACGGCATCCTCCAACAACGCCAGCCTAGGGAATATCATGTTGCAAGAACCTGGTAGCACCGTCAAACACGTCCGATGGACCTGGCCCGACTGCTTGGTCGGAGACGGCAAGCCGACGACATCTGACAGCGACCGTGGCAACTACAACATCTCTATCAGACAGAACTTCGTCATGAACGACACCAACTTTTATACTATCTTCGACATCCCAATCGCCGTGACCAACAACATCCCAAGCTCCATAAGCAGGGCACAGTGTGACGCCCTCGACAACCCGTTGCTGACGCCAGAGCAGATCAACGCCTCGGCTGCCAATGCTGTCGGTATACTCTTCGCGCCTGGTGACTCACAAGTAGTGAAAGTGAAGCTGGATAAGGCCGAGGGTGGCCAAGGTCTTGGAGGTGCCGGGATGATGAGCTGGTGGAGTGGCGCCGAGTGGCTCTGTCTGGTCAGCATTGCAATGGCCTTTGCACTTTAAACAACTAGGAAGGAGGGGCCTTGCTGGCCTGGTTAAATTAAGGCACAAATCTCACAATACCCTTTTTACTTAATCCCCTCTGTACCAGCTCCGTGTAGGTATCCATGACATGGCTATTATCTTTCTACCTTTACCTCCTATACATATATACAATAACCTCCTATAAAATAACTCTTTAAGGAACGGTTTAAACTTTTTTAAAAAAACGTTTAAATAAATAATAATAAAATTTTTATTATATTAAAAAATAATTATTATATAAAAAATATAATAAAAAAAATTATTAAAATGTAATATAATTAAAATTTTATAAATAAATTTTTATAATTTATTTATAATTAAAATTATTATATATTAAAAATTAATTTAAAATTAATAAATATTATTTAAATTATTAAATTATTAAATTATTAAATTATTAAATTATTAAATTATTAAATTATTAAATTATTAAATTATTAAATTATTAAATTATTAAATTATTAAATTATTAAATTATTAAATTATTAAATTATTAAATTATTAAATTATTAAATTATTAAATTATTAAATTATTAAATTATTAAATTATTAAATTATTAAATTATTAAATTATTAAATTATTAAATTATTAAATTATTAAATTATTAAATTATTAAATTATTAAATTATTAAATTATTAAATTATTAAATTATTAAATTATTAAATTATTAAATTATTAAATTATTAAATTATTAAATTATTAAATTATTAAATTATTAAATTATTAAATTATTAAATTATTAAATTATTAAATTATTAAATTATTAAATTATTTAAATATTTTATAATTATAATTTAATTTAAATTAATTATTATTAAAATTATTTTTATTTTTATTTAATTTTTATTTAAAAATAATTTTATTAATATTAAAATTAATTAATATTTTTTTTAAAAAATTATAAATTATTAATTTAATATAATATAAATTTAATTAATTTAAAGTAAAACTTATTTATTTTTTTAAAAAAGTTTAAAAAATATATTAATTAATAATAATATAAAATAATTAATTAAAAATTAATTAATTTTTTTTAATTTTTAACCTTATATTAAAAAATGTTATTATATATATATATATTATAACTTATAAAAAATAAAGGATGCGTTAATTATTAAGAAGTAAGGTAAGTGAATTAACTGATTTAACGTTTTAACTTTAGGGGCATTTATCGCTCTAGACCCCTGTACCCACATTAACCTTTGCAGCCATTCCGGTGACTCACTCGGCCAGCTCCGGCACAGCAACCACACACGATACGGGACGCCAGCTTCACGCTTCACCACTGTAGCCTGCCTGGACTGGTGCCGACTTGCCTTGACCCGAAAAGATATAAGACTTGGCTCCGGACCAGCGGCTGGTTTGTGGCGCGACGGCTGTCTTGCGAGGATGCAGCACTGAGCCAAAGGACGTATCAACTTTACCGAGATTTTCCCTTCTGCCCCCCCCCCCTACCCCAAGGATTATCGGCAAAGCGAACGCCAAACAGTCCAGCGCAGACCGATACCATGGTACTGCTCAGAGAGTCAGCCCGGAGAACATGCCGTTGGCGCCTCCCAAACGCCCTCTGCCCCAGGATATCATCCAGGGCCACGTCCCCGTCGCCATGGCACAAACACGCGAGGCTACACCTGAGCTCTACAACCTCGGCTCAGCCTGACCTGGGAAGGTTCCTCAAGGTGTCAGAAGAGGTCCGCGATGCCATCGCAACAAAGAGACCAGTCGTGGCGCTCGAGACTACCATATACACCCACGGCGCCCTCGGAAGAGACCTCCCAGAGGTCCTGGAGTCGGTCGTCCGCGAGCAGGGTGCCGTGCCCGCCACCATAGGCGTGCTTGACGGCGTTGCCAGGGTCGGCATGAGCGCCGCCGAGGTCGACCGCATGGTCCACGAGGGCGCCACGAAGATTTCAAGGAGGGATCTCGCCTATGTCGTCGGCGCCGCCATATCTGGCCGCAGGCTTCATGGGGGCACCACCATCGCCGGGACCATGCTGCTCGCCCGGGCCGCGGGGATCCGGGTCTTTGGCACTGGCGGGCTTGGCGGCGTCCACCGCGGCGCCGAGTCCACGATGGACATCTCTGCCGACCTGACCGAGCTTGGTCGCACGAGGGTCGCTGTCATCAGCAGCGGGCCCAAGGGCTTTCTGGACATCCCGCGCACGCTCGAGTATCTCGAGACACAGGGTGTCCTCGTCGCCACCTTTGCTGACGGCCGCAGCGGGGACGTCGAGCTTCCTGCCTTCTGGGCCCGCGAAAGCGGCATCAGGAGCCCGTTTACGGTCCAGGATGAGAAGCAGGCGGCCGCCATGATACTGGCGCAGGAGCGGCTGGGGGTGGAGAGCGGCATGCTGCTGGCAAACCCAATCCCCGCGGAGCACGAGATACCGAGGAAGGAGCTGGAGAGGATGATTGACACGGCGGTGCGGGAGGCAGACCAGCAGGGCTTCAGCGGGAACGCCAACACGCCCTTCATCCTCAAGAGGATCAGGGAGCTGAGCAATGACCAGAGCGCGCCAGCGAACTTGCATCTTGTACAGTCGAACGTGGCCCGGGCGGCAAGAGTTGCCTCTGAGCTCCACAAGCTTGAGACTGAGGAGGGTGCTGTAGGGTCCTCACACCAGTAAGAAGCCCCGTGTATACCATTAGCAACCACGGATATAGGACTCAAGTATACACTCCAGGCCAGCCCCAACAGTGCCACGCGCGCCCGAGAAGGATGGCCAGGGTCTCCCAGAGGCGAAGGGCGCTCCGTCCAGGGCAGACATCCTGGTGGCCGGGTCGGTTGCGGTCGACCTGAATTGTAATTTCCACAATGACAGATACCCTGAGCCCAGACCCGTGTCACCGGTGCTCTACACGTCAAACCCTGCGGGCATCACCCAGTCCATCGGCGGCGTCGGGCATAATGTTGCACTGGCTGCGCAGAGCGTGCACCGTGGCCTCAGGGTCAAGCTGTGCAGCATGATTGGGAGTGACATGTAAGCACGCACGCACGCACGCACACACGCACGCACAGCGGTCTGACACACAGCACACAACGCAGCGCCGGGGCCACCATCCTGACGAGCATGGAGAAGAACGGGCTTGATACGAGCCACATCCGCCAGCTGGGCCCCGAGTACGCATCGGCTCGGACAGCGCAGTACGTGGCAGTCAACGACGCGGACAAGAGCTTGTTCACAGCCATGGCGGACATGGCGATCCTGACGGCGCACTCGTTCCCGACGCACTGGGGATCCATCATAAAGGCAGCCAAGCCCAAGTGGCTGGTGGTGGACGGGAACTGGTCGCCCAGGGACATTCACAACTGGATCCAGAGCGGGGTGCAGAGCGGTGCCAGGGTGGCGTACGAGCCCGTGTCCAGCGTCAAGGCGGCAGGGCTGTTTCCCAAGGGCGGCAGGCTGCCTCTCTTCCCGCATGCCGCCGTCAGCATAGCAACGCCGAACCAGTACGAGCTGGCGGCCATGTACACGGCTGCCAAGGACAATGGGTACCTGGACAGCATGGCGTGGTTCGAGGTGGTCGACGCGTTTGGGATGCAGGGCGGGGCGAGGGACCGGTTCGTGAGGCTCACGTCGGCCGAGATGACGGACGCGGGGCTGCCGGTGCAGAGCATCCAGCTGCTGCCGTACATACCGACCATCATCGCCAAGATGGGGGACAAGGGCGCGCTGCTCACCACCATCCTGGGGCCCGACGACCCACGCCTGTCGGACCCGGAGCACGAGCGGTACATCCTCAGCAGGGCACAGCCGGGCCACCCGGCCGTCGGTGCCGTCTACATGAGGCTCTACCCGGCCGTGGAGACGGTCGGCACGCCCATCTCGGTCAACGGCATGGGCGACACTTTCCTCGGCACGCTCGTCGCCGGTCTGGCCCTCGGGGGTAGGGCTGAGGACCTGGTCGATGTCGCCCAGAACGCGGCCGTCATGACGCTCAAGAGCCACCTGAGCGTGAGCCCGGACCTGGGAGCACTGGGCCAGAAGCTCCTGGCTGCGTGCCGGGGTACCTAGGTACCTACCTGTGCCAGTCGGGTTGGGGTTGCCCACCCCCCCAACTTCCCCAAGTAGGCGACTACACTACATAATAACCGGACTCCCGTCTCCCCCGCACTTTTTGTCCCTCGGCTGCGGTAGCATATGAAGATTCCAATAGCCTGGGATGAGCTTGGCTGTTGCAGCAACGTGCATGAACCTGGTAACGCCCTCGTCGATTAGGACCACCACCACCACCCACCCCCATGGATGGAGCCTCCTCCGCAGCCCCAGGGACACCGAGGCACCCCGTCTCACCTCCTCACCTCTGTCCGGTGTGTCTCCTTCTTCCTGCTCGCGTGCAACCCCGTCCCATCCGTGACTGATCGTGACGGATCGTGACACAAGCATCCTGCTCTTGACACTCTTCCCTCCTCTGACGTGCGTCGGCGTCCCTCGACCCAAAAATGCCCATGCACAACGGCCTCTTGCCCCGCGAGGGCTTCAAGGCAGATACCGTGTTTCGCGTGCTTGGAAAGACAGCCTTCAACCCCGCATTCACCCTGCCTCTCCTCGCGCTTGCGAAGCTCACCAACAAGGGCGAGAATTACTCCATCCTCCACCCAAAGGCCTTCTCGCGCCTCAAGCTCCTCTTCTACCTGGGTCTCGCCCGCTGGCTGAGCAACTGGTACTCCGCCGGCGTCGTCAACAACTGGCAGGACGACCAGTATGACTGGCGCGGCCGGGAGATTGTGCTCGTCACCGGCGGGTCCGGCGGCATCGGCGGCCACGTCGTGAGGTTCCTGAGCGAGAAGGGGGTCAAGGTCGTCGTGCTGGACATCCAGCCCCTGACCTATGAAGCTCGCAAGTCCACCCATTCGTGTCGGCCGACTCACGGCGAGCCCTCGAGAGCAGACCCTCATGCTGACATTCCTCGCCAGCGCCCAACGTTCACTATTTCAAGTGTGACATCACGTCGCCAAAGGAGATCGCTTCAGTGGCCAAGGACATCCGTTCCAAGGTCGGCTACCCCACGGTGCTGATAAACAACGCCGGCGTGGTCCGAGGCAGGAGCATCCTCGAATCGTCCGAGAAGGACATTCGCTTCACCTTTGACGTCAACTCGCTGGCGCACTACTGGATCATCAAGGAGTTCCTCCCTAGCTTGGTTGAGAATAACCACGGCATGGTTGTCACGGTCGCTTCAATCGCAGCATGGTGCACTGGTGAGTCTCCGGCGTCAGCCTACATCCATAACGCATACCTGCCAAGTGCATGATCCTGACAATACTGCAGTCCCAGACATGGTTGACTATGCTGCCTCGAAACACGCAGCCCTTGCTTTTCACGAGGGCCTCGCGGCCGAGCTCGCAACCCGCTACAGCGCGAAAAAGGTGCGCACTGTCGTCGTCAACCAAGGCTACACGCGCACGCCCCTCTTCGAGGGCTACAGCAACGCCGCCCCCTTTTTGATGCCTACACTCGAGCCCGAGACCGTCGCCGAGACAATCGTCAGGCAGGTCTTAAGTGGCAAGAGCGGCCAGATCGTCCGCCCCGCCTTCGCAAACTCGCTCACCGTCCTCGCAGCCATGCCACATTGGTATCAGTATGGCCTGCGCGCCGACGGGCAAACGATCAGTAAGCAGCTCTTGCATACATTCCCAGCCTCCTCAACAACCCTCTCCCACCTCCAGCCTGTGACCCGGGCAACATTTCTCTCCACTGGCTTTGGGACAGGCCTGGTCACACATTGGGACCCTGTCCTCCCCTCATTCGTATGCAACTGCTCCCTTTGTCCTTTGCTAGCTGACTCCGACATGATATAGTGAAGAAATGGTCCGGCCGCCAGGTGGTGTCTGATCTAGATAAATTCTACGGCGACAGAGACAAGAATGTTGAGGTTGGCGACAGTACCGTGTTGGTTCCTCAGGAGTCGACATGAAAGATGCACCCCCTCACCTCCCCCCCCCCCGGTGAGGTTCGATGGAGTGAGGTAACAAACTAGGCACTTTGGAGCAGTTGCTTCATTAGATACGTAATGTGGAAGGTACCTAACTACCTAGGTACCTAGGTAGGCAGATATCAGAACACCGGATGCTGCAGCCACAGTCTGTGAGTGCAGGTCGTTTGTGCGTCTACTGGGTACCTAGGTAGTCTTCAAATATGCCTCGATTTTTGCAATAGGGGCCAGGCCATCCTAGTCCTAGTCAGCCCATCATCCAAAAAATCATGCATTGAGCCGGCAGTAATCCCCTCACCGGCGGGCACTCATAAAACATGTTTCCTGCTACGGTAATACAAATTAACACCACCGGGTCCCGTTAAAAGGGTTCAATGTTGCACTTCCAGCCTGACCTGAACTCAATTTCCGCCCTCGTACCTCGACATCTTGGGTCCATTCTCCATCAATTTACTGCGCAGGCGATCCAATACGGCCTGTCGCTTCTGCATTTTCCCTCTGATCAAATCCTTGTCCTCATCTGTAAATCCACTCATCTTCTTTCGTGGCGACGGCGCCGGGGTGGCTCGTACACTGCCGTTGAGCGACCCGACCGAGCTCATCAGGCTCTTTCGTGGTGAGGGCGTGAACTGGGTGGACGAGCTCATAAGAAGAGACTGCCTCTTATGAGAAGGCGGTGTCATCAAAGGAGATCCTTCGCGACTTGGAGGCCCGGCCGAGTTGGTGAAGCGCAACTTGCGCATTTGACTCTCCAGTACGTCGAGGTCGCCGCTGCGCTTCTCCGCCGCCGAGGTCATCTTTGTGATAGTCCGCATGACGGCATCGACGGTCGGCACAGCGGCAGGCTTGCCAGAGGAACTGCCCAATGAAGCTAGCTTCGTCTTGAGCATGGTCAGGGCGCCTTCGGCGTCCGTCATAAGCCTGATCAGCCGGGCGTATGACTGGCGGAGCTCCGTCTGTTGCGCTGCTTGCTCAGCATTCAGAGGCATGGATCGATGTGCGGCGGCTTGGTCAGGGTCCAGGACACTTCCCAGAATGCGCTTGACATCTTGATGTTTTGCGCGGAGCTTAGGCATCTCCTGGACGAGACCCTGACACATGTCCCAGGTGTCGTCGACGTCCTGGAGACGGCCGTCTTCCAACTCGGGAGCCAGGTGGTCATCGAGAATATGAGTGAGATCTTCGGCCTCGCATAGGACCCAACCGTCAGGATTGGCAAGGTCATCCACGGTGTTGTTGTCCCGACGCTGCTCATGCCCTTTAATGAAGCCTTTCAAGGCTCGAGCATTGAGGCCCAAGGTCACCAGCATGCCGTTGATATCGCGATACAAAGCCTCTACCTGCGCGGCTACAGTCGACGCATGATGGTCTGCCGTGACGCTGTTGAAGGCGTTGAACTCACCAATATCCAGGGAAGGTGGAACGTCGGTGTCGAGCAAATTCTGCACGTGCTCGAATTCATCGTCCTCCAGGCTCTGTATGTCTTGCTCGGCCTGCTTCTGCTTTGCCTGCCTTTGCAACACAACGTTGGGGTCCTCCTGGGGCTGCAGTCTCGTGCTAATCGTTTTGGCGCTGTGTCCAGAGCTACTAGGCCTGGAGCCTGCCAAGATATGTGAAGCCATTCCGGGAGCACTGACTGACCGCGAGCCGTCGGCTGGGAACATCCGCGGCGGCACTGCTCCCCTGACGGGGCTCGGGGAGCGTGGACTTGTGGGCACAGGATTCGAAAATACCGGTGCGTTTCGGTGAAGTTCACCAAATAGGGAGGGGCGCGGCTGCTGTGGCGCTTCAGCCCTAGAGACCATCGAAAACGCACTTCCACCCATGCCGCCGAAAGAGCTCTGGGGTGTGGTGCCCTGGTCTTGCCCGGCCCCGGTCGAATTGGGACTGAGGTCCTTCGCGACGTCAATACCACTTCCCTCGCTTTCACACCCGCCCTCTTCATCCTCATCTTCGCCGGCAGCTCCTTCAGCATCGCTCTGATCCCCATTGTGCTCTGAACTGGACTCGACACTATCAGAGCCACCGGAAGCCCCTGAAGTCTGTTTTGAACTGAACAGGGATGCTGTAACCTTAGACCTCGATTTCGTGGGAAAGGGTGGCAGGGACGGTTCCTTTACGACAGGAGTTTCTTGATCTGACAGGGCGGCTGAGGTTCCGTCGGTATCCTCTGATGTCTCCTTGAATCCGCTCGAGGAATCAGGCGGTAGTGGTACATCTTTGACAGATTCGGGAGTCGTGACATCAGCCCTCTTATGACCTTCTGCAGATTTAGCGGAAACCGTAGAAGAAGACGAAGAATCTCCAAATGGGTATACGGCCTTACTTGTTGATTCCGGCGGCAGAGGCACGTCTCCTGCATCCTCTGCGGTTTCTACCTTCTGGTTTGGTTTGGCTTGAGAAGTTGACGCGAATGGGTTGTCTTTGTTGCCAGACTCTAGTGCAAAAGACTGTGGCAATTGTTTTGGCTTGCTTATGTCGTTGTTGGGTCTAAAAAGGCCGGTTTTGACAGACGCAGATCCAAAAGGACTGCTTGCACTGGCCTGGCCAGAGAACGGATTAGGTCTCGAAGCCGATGGGTCCGTTGACAAGAACTTAGATGGTGCCGGCGTCGACGTGGGTGTGGTGGATTCTCGAGACTGCCCACCAAACAATGTTTGAGGCTTCTCCGGTTGGGAATTTCCAAACAGGGACTGCTTGGGCTTTTCCTGCTCAGCCGGAGTGGTCTGAGCTTCCATATCCTCGTCTTTGGACGAGTTATCTGGATTAGCTGGTTTTGATGCAGCATCATCCAATGACAAGCCAAAACTTCCCAGTCCAAACCCTCCCTTTCCGCCGGGTTTCTCATTGTCGTTGGCCGAAGCAGGATCGGCTTTAAAAGTCGTTCCCAGGACGAACGGCGCAGAGCCGAGACCGGAGTCTTCTTTCGTTTTTGAGGTCGAGGGAGGGAATGAAGTGCTATTGTTCGTCTCATGTGGCCCAAAGACACTTGCGCCACTCCCGAACGCACCCCCACCACTACCAAAGGCGCTCTGGCCATCCGTACTTGCACCAAACGGGCCTGAGGACGAGGAGGGCTTAGAAAAGATGCTGCCACCACCGCTTTCACCTCCCAGTGACGCGAAGCCGCCCTTGCTGGCGAATGAAGCGAAACCACCACCCGTGGAAGAAATCGTCGATGCCGCACTACCAAAGACCTTACCACCTGAAGAAACCCCGGTCGAGGGCGCTGCGGAGCTGGAGAATCCAGGGGAACCAAAGGATGGGGCAGCCCCACCCGCCGAGGACTTAGCCCAGGGTGAAACCTTCGTTCCTAGCCCGCCGGCTTGCCCAAACGCCGCAGCTGGCTGAGCTCCCAGTGCACTTGGAGCCCCAAACGATGGTGCTCCAAATGTAGGGGTGGAAGAAGCTGGTGCCGCTGTTGCGAAGGGATTCAACGCTCCGGTCGGCTGAGCCAGAGCAGGTGCGGTCGTGGCAAAGGCAGACGATCCACCGAAAGGGGAGCTTACTGCCTGCGAGCCAGTGGCAGATGGCACGGCGGACGATGCGGCAGGTTGTGCAGAAGACTGACCTTCAGCAACAGCCATGTCGGGGTATGTCTGACCCTCTCGGATGGCATCGTTGTACACTACCCACCAGGCAGAAAGAACACCGTTGTGGTTGAGTGCCCAGAGTGCGGGGAGCGGTCCTGGTGATCGTTCATACTCTTCATCTTGGGGTATCGGCCTATACACGCTCTCCTTGCTTGAAAAGTCCAGCGAGACTCCGATTGGGTAGGTGGGAGTGTATTCTGTGGGATCTGACGGCACCTCTGCCCTCTTGGAGTCATCAGTGAACTCGGTCGTCGTGAAAACATTAGTGATGGCTTCTGCAGGCACGTCACTGGCCAATGGCGCCTTAGATCTTGTGAGCAGCCCGATCCCGTCATGGGCTGTGGATGCGACAACGAGCATGTCCTGGATGTTTGGTGGGTAGTCTCGCAAACGCAAGACAGTGTGATGCGGCGCCTTCTCGTTTCCAAAGGGAAGGACGGGGTCGGCTAATTTCCGGTAATCGAAGGAGGGTGACTGGCCAGATGACGCACGCCGCGTAACGATGCAGAATTCCGAGGCGGGCGGTTCGCCCGAGTTTTCTGTATAGATGACGAGGAAGAGATGGTTTTCTAGCCAAGATATCGAGGACACATGTACATCTCCGAAGCCGTCTGGTTTGTGAATTTGTGCCTTCTCCGCACCGTCAGGAGTCATCTGGGCCACGGTACCATCGGACATTCCCGCAACCAGCTGTTTGCCCTTGGTGCTCCACGCACAGCAAGCAACCTGGCTCCGAATGACAGGGCCGTTTGGACCGCTGACAAGCGACTTGTCTTTCAAATTTGCCATTAAGAGGTTGCCTTTGGTGGTCACAACGGCACAGAATTCCGCCAGCTCGGGCATGGGATTCGGTACAAGGGCCCTGACACTTTCCCCGCTGGTGGATATCTCAAAGGCGGCCTGCGAAGATCCCTGTAGCAGTGCCTGCGTCTCATAGACAGCTAGTCCCCCGCCCTGCTCGGCAGAGAGTATCAGATAGTTCTCATCTGGGGTGAATGCGAGGTGCGATATACGCATGGGCATCGATATCTTGACTTGGGGCTCGAATGCCCTAAACTCGGTGTTCCCGCTCTTATCAGCCGAGAAGGCCCTGCGCACCGATTCTGTCGAGGAGAGATGTATGGCATCGGGGCCGGCGGCAGCGACAAGGCCCTTTCTGGATGCAATGCTGAGGAGAGATGCAGTCGGCGCGGGCACGGCAGACCATGGTGGAGTCAACTGGACCTTCGCGTCGCCGGCGATGGCGAGGAATCCAAGAGTCTATCACACGTCAGGCCAATGATCAGTGGGCATCCCACAGGGTGTACACATGGTATTTTACCTCCGTCTGAATGACTTCAAGTGCCGGGCCCTCCTCCATCTTGTCGATTGCCGTTTGGCCGTCGCGAAGGGTCCAGGCAAACGAGTCCCTTCTTAGGGCCTGAGCATGGAATTGCAGACGCGCAATGGAATATTCCGTAGCGGGAGCGTTGCAAGGGGACTTTCGAGGTACGCTTGGGTAGCAATAAGCTGCAAATTCAAGATCGATCGCGATCGGAAAGAGGGGTCAGGTAATGGGTAAGGCCAGAGAAGACAAAGAGAAATGCTGGTGGTATGGTCCCAGGTCGATTGTCACTTGAAGATCGCGACGCTGCCTGCCGAAAAAGAATCCCTGTGTGTTGCTCCATACCCAGCTCCCCCGAGCTTGGGCCAACCAGACCCAACTGGTGTGACAGGGATAGTAGAAGCTACTACAGTACGGAGAGTCTAGTGCTTTGAAGGCAGCTTGCTTGGAAGGCAGCTCCTAGCCTCGTCATCCACCGCGGCAGGCCCCATCAGCTCCATCTCTCTCTCACTCTCTGCCTTGCACTCGACAAACGGCACCAACCACCCCGTTCCCGCACATCACGACACCCATCGTCTTCCATCTCCTGAGCCTCAGCGACACGTCCTAATCATCCCAAGGCTCTCGTTGTCCTTTTCAAAAACACGGCTTCACAGCTGACCTAGACTGCCGCCCGCCATCATGCCGGGGTTCGACTTCTCCAACTACAACCGCAACGCGGCGCTCCACGCGCGAGGCGTCCCACTGCCCAAGGCCACCAGCACAGGAACCACCATCGTGGGTTGCATATTTGATGGAGGTGTCGTGGTATGTGCATCTCAGCTTCAGAGCTCCCGAGCCTAATCGTCTTGTCTTCCCTGGCGTGTGGCTCCCGCCGTGCGCTAAACCCGCCATCCAGCCGTGCTTCTGCGGTGTCAGTCTAGCTGCCAGTGTAGAGACTAATCTGCGGACCAACAGATCGCAGCTGATACTCGAGCCACCTCCGGGCCCATCGTGGCTGACAAGAACTGCGAGAAGCTGCACTACATTGCCCCTCAGATCTGGTGCGCCGGTGCCGGTACCGCGGCAGACACCGAGTTCACAACCGCCATCATCTCCTCAAACCTCGAACTGCACTCCCTCTCTACGGGTCGCAAGCCGCGTGTTGTCACCTGCATGACCATGCTAAAGCAGCA
Organism: Diaporthe destruens; assembly: GCA_036986855.1. Lineage (NCBI taxonomy): Eukaryota > Fungi > Ascomycota > Sordariomycetes > Diaporthales > Diaporthaceae > Diaporthe > Diaporthe destruens. Next base: position 5,232,828 of record BTXE01000002.1, on the reverse strand, counting down.
CCTCTTCCGATACCAGGGCTACATTGGTGCCTACCTCGTCGTGGCGGGTGTCGACCCCACCGGCACCCACTTGTTCACCGTCCACGCGCACGGCAGCACCGACAAGCTGCCCTATGTAACCATGGGATCCGGCTCGCTAGCTGCAATGAGTGTGTTTGAGAGTTCTTGGAAAGCCAGCTTGACCAAGGAGGAGGCGATGGAGCTCTGCAGCCAGGCTATCCAGGCCGGTATCTTTAACGACCTAGGATCAGGAAGCAACGTCGATGTCGCGGTAATCACGGCGGACAAGATGACACTTCACCGAGGCTATGTGAAGCCCAACGAGAGGAGCCAGAAACTCAAGTCGTACAAGTTCCCCAGGGGTACAACGGCGGTGCTGAACGAGAAGATCATCAAGAAGGATGAGATCTTGAAATTTGTAGACGTGCATGAGGTCTCTGCGGAGAGCGAGAAGATGGACGTGGACACATAAGCATACAATGGGTGCGCGTCTCCAGAGAGGAGACGGCGACACTTATTGTGCTCGGCATATCACGAGCGCTGGTCTGTACCAACAAATGAAATAGAGCATTGCATTTTGAGATGGAACGTTAGCCACAGTTCGCGCGTCTTTCGAGTAATGGAGTCCATGTTTGCTGGGAGACGTACAAGTGGGTTCAAGTGCCCTGCGTCGATTGCTCTATCTCGATTGTCACCCAATGGTGGAAGCTAATCTCAAGGGCAAGCTGTGATGAGCACGATGGCTGGCTCAGAGGGTCCCGGACCGACTCCGTTATGACGGACGCATTTTTATCCTAGATACCTTCGCTCGAGCGACACTGCCTTAAAGCAGGCTGAGAGTACATATCGGTATCTAACTTTTAAGCCATGCCGAGTGTCCGTCTCTGAGCAAAGCCCGTGGCTTCGACTGTGCCCAGGAGCACCATGACTATAATCGAAGATGAATGAGACAAGTTGGAGTTCTAGTATTTAGAAGACCGGATATTCACAAGGCAAGAAACAGGTGGTGTAAACATGTATGCTTAGTGCACCAACCTTAGTTTGCACCACCAATTCATCATACACAATAAAAATACACAGTCATTAACTGCCTAGGTACATATGTCCTCACGTATCCTCATCCTCCCTGTCATGGCTTCTACCTTGGTGGTTTGTTACTCCTTTCCTCTCCTTCCTATCACCAATAATGTCCTTAACAGTCAGGTCTACCTGTGGTAGCTGGTTGATAGTCTTATGAGCTCTCGTATGGGGCTTTTTCACAACTGGGTTGGTGGCTGGTGGTGTTGTTGCTGGTGATGGTGATAGTAAGGGTATGTGTGCAGCTAAGGGTGTATGTGTATTAAAAGTATTAGGTTGGGTGTGGTAAATTAAAGTTGAATAGGGTGCTCTAATTTATATTAGCCGGTAGTATTTATCATCTTATATTATTTATTTTTTACTTTATAAATTAAATTTTATAATTAAAAATATAAAATATTTAAATATATAATTTTATAAATTAAATATAAAAATAATATTATATTTATTATTTATATAAAAATTTAAAATATTAAATTTGAAATAAATATAATAATATTTATAAATTACTTTATTTATTAAAAAACTTTTATTAAATTAAAAATAATAATTAATATAATATATTTTTAAAAATTATATTTAATTAAATTTATTATATAAATTAATTTTATTTTTAATTTTTATATATATAATATATATATAATATTTTTATATAATAATAAATATTTTATTTTTAATATTTTTAAAAAAATATAAAATTAATAATAATAAAAAACTAATATAATTAATAAATATATAGTTTTAACCTCGTATTATATAAATAAAATTAAAAAATATTACTTTTAATAATGCTATTAATTATTATATAAAACTTTTTATAATAGTTTTAAAATTTATTATTAATAAATATTATATAAAAATATAAAAATATTATATAATTTAATTTTTTTATATAATTTTATAAGTTTATTAAAATAAATAATTATTATTTAAATATTATTTTAATTAAAAGTTTAATTTTATTTAAATAAATTAATTTTATTTTATTATTATTTATATTTTTAAATTTATAATTTTATTAATTTATAAATAATTAAAAAATAAATTTTATTTATTAAAATATAAATATATAAAAATTAAATATTTTTATATAAATAGATTAACCCTTCTTAGTATAAGGCTAAAAGACTTATAATTGTAAAATTTTAACTAATTTTATTTAATTATTTTATATTATTGTAACTTTGTTTACTTTTTAGCCTAGTCTAAGCTTTTATTCGAGCCTTTTTAATATTTTCCTTTTTAAGCGGTTTAAATTTAAATAAGGTTTTTTAAATTTAAATTTAAAATTCTTATAAATCTTAATTTGTTTTAAATTAGGCTTATAATCCCTTAACTTTTTTAAAAATATATTAATTAGTTTTAATATTAATAGATTTATTTTAAAATAAAGGTTTACTGCTGTATAGTTATAAACCTAGTTATTTATAGCTATTTTTTTAGTTATTTATAGTAGAGCTATTAGAACCATGAATTTAGATAATGGAGTGTGGTTAGCTTATCTAGGGGTTGTGTTTTAGTTTTGCGCGGCAGGCTGGTTTCGACTGCTTTTAAGTGGTCTTAGTTTACTAAATGGGTATTTACTTGTAGAGCAGAGCCAGACCCTTTAAGGCAATGGCCGCTTTTATAATTACCCATTTTAATAAACCTATACCTGAGTTATACGGCGATCTGGCACTTTCGCATAGTACTTACCGGTATTAGATTAAATTATCCGCGGCCCGCAACAGCTTTATCTTTCGACGGATATAGCCTAACGCTATAGTTACTAGTGTAGGAAGCCGTTTTCTAACTATACTCGGGTTGTAAAAAATTATAAAGTTATTATAAAAAGTCTTGTATAGTAAACTTAACTAAGTTTATTTTTAAAAGATATATTATACTTTATTCTTTTTAAATATTAATTATTATTTCTAATTTAATAGAGGAATTTAAATAAATAAAATAGTTTATATAAATAAATTAATATATTTATTATTATTATTTTTTTAAAAAAAATTATTATTTTAAATTAAAATTAATAATATCTTTTTAAAAAATTAATTAAAATTATAATTATAATTATAATTATATTTTATATTTTATATTTTATATTTTACATTTATAGGTGGTTTTGCTTCTATTCTGTATATGTCCGAGGACATACATGGCGCCTTCATACTGTGGTAAGTGCTCAAGTCTGAGACCCTTTATAGAACTGGCATATTATTGAGGGAGCACATTTAAGATCAGCCACACTCGTGAAATTTGCTTGAACTGATGCGTAGGCCATGATGCCTTCAATCAAGGATAACTTGTAGCTGCGGAGTACCTACCTGCGCGAAGGTCAACCACCCTCTAGCTTTGATCTGGCCGCTAGGCGTCAACTAGAAGATGATCTTCTGGGTAACGGCGCAGCCATATAAAATGTCGTGGTGATCCTTGTGCATTTCCTGGACGCTGAGCACTGCTTAACCATCAGGTGGCATGCTGCCGGAGTCTAAAGACAAGGCCGAACAGTTGACACAGACTTCGCTAAGAGCTTTATTCTATATCATTTCTTGTCGTCCAAGAAGCAGGCTAGGCATTAATTGGCTCCTGGCACCTTAACTCTGATTGCTTGAGGTGGATAAGCGACCGACTTCCCCTTCTATCTCGTTTGCTTGACCGAGCTCTCGAGGGGGTCCGAGAAGGCAGAGACCCTGGTACCAGAATCGATGTTGATCCAAGCATGATAGTGAGAAAGTATCGCGATGAAAAGTTGTAGGTAGTATTCACGTTTCACACCAACTGAGTCACTGCAATAGTTTATTATCTAGAGCGGCGGCAATGTCAACAGATATCACGATGGGGCTCTTGCGCGAGGAGCCTCATTCAGTGGTGATCCGGGGGTGATCCGAGGGTGATCCATCAGAGATCGGTTCTTTGTACCTACTTACCTAGGTAGGTACTTAAGTAGGTAAGTAGGTATGCAGGTGCGCCTGCTGACAGGCCGGGGGCCGGTCCGCCCTCCCCCTCCCTAGCCGTGAAAGCTCGGGACCTAGTGCAGTACAGACCAGCAGCCCCGGGTAGCCAGAGGCAAGAGCCGATGCGCCTGAAGACTCAGCCGATGAGGTCGCTGGCAACAGGCCATGTAAGGCACGAGGGCTAATGCGAGGCGCAAGGGCAGATTGACACATGAGGCGACAGTACCGTGGTCAATGGCGCCAACAAGACGCCTGCGGTCAGCTGCAGCCGGGCGCGATGTTCTTGGGGTGCAGTGAGAGGGTGGCGGCCAGATCAGGGGGAACAAGGACCGTGTCATCCGGTGCAGGCGGATTCCAATGTTGCTGGGCTCAGTTCAGGAGTCTGAGACCCGACGACCGCCTCCGTGCTTCTATGCAGGACGCGCGGGATGATGCTCTTGGGAGTGCTGACGGAGAAGAGCCATTCTGTGGACCTGACTGGTCCTCCACGTCGTCTTGGCCAGCATCTCGAGCTGGAGAAAAATCCTTGCAAGTAGTGTACTCTGATAGGGACCCCACAAGCCGTCCACCAGCAGGCCGATTCTCCTTCATAGTTAGCACTTCGCGTTGAGGATATCTTGGGAAGTGATACTACGGAGTATGTAGTACTGGGCTGTAGTGGGCCTGCGCAGGGGTGCCAAGGTCCAATCGGGTCCAATCAAACCCTGTCTCGCTCTTGTCTGTCAACAGGCCCGTCAGGAGATTTTCCGAAACACCATAGTGTACTTTTAAGAACCCTGGTAGCTACCAAGTACGGAGTCAGCCTGCAGTGTGGAGCTGCTGTCCAATTTGCAGGTGAGTGAGTGTACCAGTCCCTTGGGGAGCTGAGATGCTGACGGCACCGACAAGATGCCCCTGCTGCTTGGGTCTGCAGCAGATGCAAAGGCTGTCACGCTGCATTGAGCCGGGCCTCTGTATGGCCTCGACTGAAAGAATCTTGGTACCTAGGTAGTCGGGTGTAACAAATGTCCATGAACAGAGTCTCTGGGCCTGGCCTGCCCAATAAGTAATTACCCACGTGGAATCATAATGAAAAGTTGCAGGGCACCTAGCTCCAGTGGCTGCGATCGTGTTCGCCATGCTGTCAGGGCTGTCCTGGCTGCCACTGGGATGGGGAGCTTGTTCGGAGAATGGTAGACAGTCTCGTCTAGTGCCATCCGATGTGATGGGTTATGCCTCGTACCAACCTTGGAAGTGAGTAAGGTGTAATCTTCACGGGAGCCTGGCGTGGGACGTGTCTGAACACGGGGCGGCTGAAAAACGTGGTTTGACTTATTCAGGCAGGTAGGTAGGTGCCTTTGGGTCCAACCCAGCAAAGACGATATCGACGGCCCGGCCATAGCTCGGCCATCACAGATAGTCACTGCAACCATGACCTGCCGTGTGCCCTGCCGTGTCGCCAGGTCGCCTGGTCGCCTGGTCGCCCGGTGGAAAACCGTGACTGAAGGGTCTGCAGATCTTAAATCGACAGTAGTATGTACTGTACACCTGTATCGCCGCTAGCAGCCCGCGGATCGCAATATCCGCAGCACCTACGGAGTACAGTACACTACACTAGGTATGAATGAACCATGGGCCTCGCAACTGGCTGACTGGCAGAGCTGGCCGAGCTGGCGGACTTGACGACATCTAACCGACAGGGGCTAGATTGCCCGCCCCTGGTTCTTTGCACTGAGCAGTGAGCAGGCATTGGACCCAAATTGCTCGGGTGTGACCTGACCCACCTGCCACCCGTTCCACGACAACTTTCAAACATGACCGCGTCGAGATGCGGTCGCTGCCATCGACTTCCACTTTGAGAGAGGTCGTAATGAGCCATGGGTTGCTAGCCTCCCTCTGACCGCTGCTCGTTCCTGTTCAGGCACGATCCCACTCACGGTTGCCCGTCTGATGATGCTCACACATCGCCAGACTCGACGGCACCGAGTTTCGAGACAGGTTCAGCGGAGGCGGCGCAACCCTGTGGGGCCCATACGGAGTATTGTTTTCAACCGTCCTCGCCAAGAGACAGCCTGACGGCCAAGGGTCCTGACAGAGGGGGTCTAGAAGCTCCAGTTTGTCCACATGCGTGCCTCGGCCTCAACTGCGTTGTGCCCCGCAACGAAAGGCCACCAAGATTGCTTCGCGGTTGCGTCAGCAAGGGCCGCAGAGGGCTGAAAGCGATGGTCCAACTTCATGGTGTTCAAAATTGCCCAAATTTGAGCGCTTCGGGCGAACTACATACAGGAAACCCAAGGATGGCGTGACGGACATCAGCGAGCATGCTAAAGAATCCCCGCATAACTTTCCAGGCTGGAGCAGATTGAAGATGGCTCGGCAATGTATATCTATGTCCTCTGACGAGCATCGCCTCGTCGACACCACGCAGATGTTAGTGCGTCTTTCGGGACAAGGGCAGCATCGCGTGGAGCGTTTGTGGGTGACCCCCAGAGTTATAGCGGCAAGAGAGGTCACCATCTGCTGCGGGAAATGACAAGGCGTCACTGATGACCCGCGACGTTCAATCATTAGCGGGTATCCTGTCGCTTCGGAGCATGGCATACACAAAACAGCAGGCCGTCGGCCGTCGGCACGCCCTCATCGGGGATCGGTGCCATAAGGAGCAAGTAACGGCGAAGGCAGTGTACCTAATGTGGTCATGCCGTTCCTCCGTCCACTACAATGCATAACGTACTTACTCCAGCCTGGCAACCTGGCAGCCCTGGTTGGAAGGATCATGCTTTGGCTTCTAGGGGCTTTCTGGAAAACGGTCCAACTCGAAATCCCCACCGCCCAAGCCATCCAGCCATCCAGCCATCTTGGCCCCCAAGGCAAGGCTGCTTCGGGGTTGCCGTATTGCCCCTGTTGGCTGTGCCACACACCAGTACCTAATCAGGTACGAAGCCTGAGTGCGGGAAGGATCGACATGTCTTGCTCTCAGCGTCTTGCTGAAACATGTGCAATCAGGTGTTGTCCCAAGACTTTTTCCCCTCCAGTGGGACAGATGAAGAGTGAGCTCAAACACTACTAGGACATAATGAGGCAGCGAGGATCCTGGGCTGTCGAAACAGGACCGTTTTTCATCGTTTCTCATCACAGGGCCAACAGCTTAAAATAGCATGACCATCTTTAAGATGACTATCTAGGTAGAGAATCGCCATAAGTCGAGCCTGCTGCCTAGGAGTCTAGGGGTTTACTTACACTGTGATGTCCGTACTATTTCAAGAACTTTTTGGATGCATTACTGTTACATGCCTCGAGTCGACACGTGATACTTTTGCAGAGCTTATCCTAAGTCTCCTCAGAGGCAAGCCCCGTCAAAGACTCTGGTCATCTGACGAGATGCCCTTTTCGCAACCAAAGGCGAAATCCTACAGAGTCGTAACAGCCCAAAAAAATACCTCTCTATATCTTATTTTTTAGTATAGCAACTATTGATTTTAATTTTGTTTTTATATTTTTTTCATTCTTATTTGTCTTATTGTACTCATAAGTAGGATCATGTTGCGGACTTTTAGCTGTTGCGGGGTAGTGGCACCCGGGGCTCCAGGGTAAGAAGAACCGAAACCCAGCTAAACATAATGAGCCGTCGGACCTGGGCTGTATGAGTGGGCCATATTGTTGAGGGCAATAGGAGTCCAGATCCATATATTTCCTTTGTTGCCTGCCCATATTATTAGGTTGTGTAGGGATCCGACCGAACGAAAGCCTAATTGTGTGAAGGGGCATGTCCAATTTCCTGACAGCCAGCCCCTGGACTAGTTTAGTTGAAGGTGTGTCCTAGAGTGGTCTTGGCCTGCCTTCAGGCTCGCCTCATCAACGGCCTTCATGCAGTACTAGAACAAAGATTGAGTGGGCCGCATAGGGAAACTAGTAAGAAGGCGATAACTCTGCCGGCCTTAAACGTGGTGCGCGTTGTGTCCTTTGCGGACAGCCTGCTCAACCTGAGGGGTCCTACAGCCAGAAAGGAAGCCAAGGCCAGGTATTTGGCGTACTTGTAGAGGGGGCAAGCCGGGGAGATGTCAGCGGCTCAGTACTGTTTAATCTGATTCGGGACGGTCGTTGGACAGAGGGCTGGTTCACCGGAAGGGAAGAGGTTGTCGTAATTGGCCTATCACGCCGCAGAGGGGGTCTTCTTGCGTCCTGAGTGGTTGGCAGCTGTCATGTCCAGGGGACAGGGGGTTGGCTGGTTGGCTGGTCGGCTGGTTGGCGCACAGCTGGCTACCACAGTACGAGTTCCGATTCGAGGGCCCTCTCGAGGAATCTACCCAACGAGGAAGTGCAAAGACTCCTTCAGTCAGTCTAGAGCTGGTCGTCGAAGGGAATGGCGGACCGCGCACGCTGCTTGGCACACACTACGATGTGCACCGATAGGCAAAGGGCTCAGTCACAAAGGGAAGTGCCGAGGTGGCCAACGTGCTCGGTAGAGTCAATACGTAGACGTTGGCAACTAAAAGTCCATATCGTCGAAGATATTCTTAGACGGTGATCTGTGGAGCACCGAGGGCAGTGATGGCCAGGGAAGGGAAGGGCTATTGTTCAGGGCTGAGATATTGTTGATGGAGTAGCGCACGTGGGAAGGTGGGCGGCCGAGATGGACACGACGCACCCATCTCGTCCTGGGTTGCACCGGGGCTCTTCCGGGGCACACCATCCAAGTTACGAATGTGCAAAGTCGTCTCTCGGCAGTTGCCTCCCCGCAAGCCGGATCACGCACGTCTGTGCGCTTCCGCGGGGCGGGTTCGAGTTGTGCGCCTCAACTCTCAAGAGCAGCAGAGGAGACTGGACAGTTGACAGATGGAGGGGTTCCTCTCCGTACTGAGTAGTGCGGAGGAATTCGCAAATGGCAGGCGGGTGGCTCAGGTGAAGTGGGGAGTGGGCCACCTGGGCGTGCACCCTCGATCTTTTCAGGACGCCAGGATGTTGGGCATAGTACACTAGTATGTCAGGGCCTGGCGTGGGCCCACCAGCCCACCAACATCGGAGCAGACATGCAGACAGGCCGACAGGCACTCATCTTGTCAACCTGCACGACTTGGCAGATCCTTCCTCCTGTGGTGTTACGGGGGAGGATGACGGTACTGGGTGACTGCCTTGGGCTGTCGGGAACATGGGTCGACAGGCGAACTGCCCTTTTTGTCCCCCCTGCCGGGCTCGCATGAAGCATCTTCTCCACAGTGCCTGCTGCCCAGGAAGCCTGGACGCCCTAGCTCGCCCAGCACACCTGGCTCCGATCCTCGTGGGCCTGCAGGCCTGCAGTGAACTGAGTGACCGGTCCGGAGGCCTTGGGGGCCTGGAGCCCCATTGTGGGACACTACCACAGCGAGGCCGCTCGTTGGTTGGCTCTGTTACGTTGAGTGAGGTCATGTCTGCCCAAGACCATCCTACACTACATCCTGGCATCCTCCAGCGGACGGCGGACGGCGGACGTCCTCGAGGGGTCCCCCGTCCACGGCCACCAGCCAGACTGCCAGACTGCCAGAGGCGGCCCCGCCTTGCCCGTTTCGAGCGGCGAGACCCTGCTGAGCCCGTCGAATGGGTACGCGGGATGCAGATTCTTTCCCGCTTCACCACCCACTGCTACGCAGCGCCCCCTGCCCCCGACGACCTGACAGGTCAAGACTACTGTAGTACTGTGATGAAGAGTCCCAGACTGCCCACTGCCCACTGCCCAGTGCCCAGTGCCCACTGCCCAGACTGCCCGGCCCCTGTGAGCGTGCAGGCATGCAGCCCTTGGGAACCTTGGGTCCGTCATCTCCCTTGCGCCTGCAGCTGCCGTTCTGCCTCGGCGCCCACCCCATCAATCACCCATCCATCCATCAGATCGGCCTTCGTCCTTCGTAAATACCACTGCCCTTCCCCTCCCCCCCCCCACCACCCTCGCAGCACCTCTTCCATGATGGGTTCGTGCTTTCTCTCGGACTCGGTATTGGCATGCCACCCTCATAACCCAACCCGCCATTATGTGAAAGCCCTTGCCGCCCTGTGATCCCACATCCCACCAAGACACCAACGAGCCCGGCCCAGCCGTCTTTGTCTTCAGGTATACATCCCCTCGGCGCCGGCGCGACTCGGACGCGTACAACCATCCGTACACAGCCCGCTTGCTGGCTTGACTGGCCAGCCTCAACCACAGGTGTTTTTGTGGCCCCGAGCTCCCAACCCCCCGGCTGTCGCCAGGCAACCGGCCACCATGACTACCAACGCCAGCGAGCTCGCGTGCCCCAGCGTGTTCCTCAACGAGCTGCAGTTTGGAGATGGCGGATGTACGCTGAACATACCCCTGTGATATTTTGGAGGGGGCTCTTTTGCTGACCTGTACACGCAGTCGTCGAGGGCCGCCTATGTATGAACCGGACGGGCATCTCGTGCTGTCTACCCTGTCCCATGACAGATTGGGCCTACCCGGATAGCTTCGAACCCATGAGCACCGCGGCAAATTGGGTCGCAGTGGCGAGCACCGTCTGTTGCTTGTTCTTGCTCCTGTCTTGGGCCTTCCTGCCCATCGAGAAGACGCACCGGCACTATCTCAGCATCTGCCTGACGCTCGCCGTGGTCTCCATGAACCTGGGCTTCGTCATCCCTCTCGCCGGAAAACCCGAGCAGTGCTACGACGCCATCACGCCAAACGACATGCAGACGAGCTCCGTGTGCGCCGCCTCGGGCACATTCCTCATCATCGGGGGCTGGGCTGCTGTGCTGTGGATCTTCCTCAGGGCCCTGTCCCTTCACCTCCAGATTTGCTGGCAGGTCGTGGTCGGCCGCAACTTTATGTGGTTCTCGCAGGCTGCAGGATGGGGACTCCCTGCAATCGGCATCATCCTGGCCTTGACACTGAGCGGTGTCTCGTTTCGGTTCGGAGCCACCTGCCACATCAACCACCAGAACAGCCTCGCGGATCTGTGGATCCCTCTGCTTGTCCTCGCCGGCGCCACAATCATCATCCAGTTCGCGACTTTTGGCTACTGCATCAAGGTGTACCTCGCATCCCTGGCTGATAACAATGCTACCACCGAGAACTCGGCAGGCCTGCCCTCCTACTCAAACAGCATCCGCACCATGACGCCACGCCAGGCATACCGCCGGATCCGCCGTGTCATCCAGCTCCAATGGCGCGGAATCGCCATCGTCCTGATCATCATTGCCGACGTCATCTTCTTCGCCGTGGTCTTCGTGTTCCAAGACAACACGATCCAATCCGTCAAGCAAGACCCCTCGATTGCGCTGCCCTGGATCGCCTGCATCACGATAAACGACGGGGACAAGAACAAGTGCCTAGATCAGGCCGACACCATAGCCGTAGACATGGCCACCGTCGGGGCTGTCTTGATGCTCCTGGCTGTACGTCCACCGCCGGAAGCCCGCCCCCTCACTCCTATCCTGAATGAAACCCACAGACAAGCTGACACCGGGGCAGATGAATGGTTTCTGGCTGCTCATGTTGCTTGGGCGCTGGTCAATGGTGACCGCGTGGTTGGACCTACTGGGCCGCCGTCCTGCCGCCAAGCGCGAATTTGTGTCAGTTGACGCAAGGCTGGACGACTTGAAGATGAATACAGACCCACGTTCGTACGAGATGCTCTCCCGGGACTCCGGGAAGAATTACATGGACGAAATGGTAACACCGGACACAGTTCGAGAGGGTCCGATCTATCCTCCCATAAGAAGTTACCTCGCCTCGACCGCGAGCCCCACGATTGACAGCCCCGAAATGAGCTCGGGCCGGCGGACACCAGATTATTTTGGACCCCAGGCACGCTATCAGCCGCCTGTGAGGTCCTTCTCCAGCCCAAGACCGCCCACACGAGAAGGCCAGGGTTCGCAGGCTGGCTGGGACGCGACCGCAGCAAGACAATACTCGCGAAGCCCACCGCCAACGGGCCAGTACTCGCAGAGTCCACCGCAAACGGCACACCAACAACACCAGCAGGACATGAACCCCCTCGGGATGAACAGGATATGAGAGAAGAGACGGCGTGGGCGTGGGTGTGGGCGTGGGCGCGGGCGCAAACGGAGAGCAAGGATCAGTACGCGAACCCGCCTGGGGCACGTGCTCTTACCACGACAGGAATCTACCGCCGACTTTTGGTGGTTCCCTACCTCATGATAGAGAATGCGCTCACGTGCCTGCCATTGCCGCAACTGCAACATTCCACCATAACTGTCCCAACCCAACCATGGTGGCCTCCCCCGCGAACTCGACGACACACACACGGGCGCGCGCGCGCGCACATCGGTACCGGCATCTAGCACGGCGCATGCAGGTTTGGTGGACGGGGCATTCCGCCTGATTGAAGTTCATGTTATGTTACTGGCGCCAATGTGAGCTGGTTCACAAGGAGATCTGCCTCTACCTGACCGTGTAACGGAGGGGAGGCGCCGCCGTGGATCTGTTCATGGCGGCATTGATTTGGGCAACATGTGTTGGGCAGAGGACTGAAAGGATGCGACAGATGCAACACTGTGTGTTTTTTTGTGGGGGGGGGAGGCATGATCTCCCCCTCGGCCCTCCCAAAAAAGGCTCGAGTGTCTCTGTCTTGGCATCAGGTGAGCGAAGTCGCGCTTTTGGGAGCAACAAAGCGGGGCGAACTAAAGGGACGACAGATCTGGGGATGGCATCGGGCGACTAATATGTGCGAGGGGCGGCAGAGAACCGTGTGCTGCCGTATAATGATCGTGACACAAAGCCCGGGGGTGCCGGGTAGATGAGCAATCCTGGTAGCAATCGGCGCCCCCTCCCCTCCCCCCGGGGGTGTTGGTCGCGCGCTCCACGAGCTCCGAAGTGGCCGAGGGCACGTAAGGCGGAGAGAAGGATGGAGGAGCGTGCGGCGAGAGAAGGAAGCGCTATAAAAGGATACCCAATTTGAACACTTTGTACAGATTTTTCCCGATGACGGATCATGTCGACCGATCATATCCGGCTGCATGAGACCCAGCAGGTGAGCAGGTGAGGTGAGCAAGGAGGTGTTTATTTATTGTCGTGGTGGGTCTGGCCGTCTGTCAGCCAGGACTCAGCCCAGGGCTGGGCAGGGGCTCCGAGCAGGGGTTGGCCGTCCGAGCAGGCCAGCAGGCCCCCGAGATGATGATTAGGTAAGGCGTCTTGGGGCATGTCGGTCCCAGCCGACGCAGCCGACCCTGTCAAGCCTGTCAAGTCAAGCCTGTCAAGGCCGGTGGTTGGCAGTCATCCACCTACCGAGCCTTCCGTCGAGGCGGCCCATGCCATCGCATCGCAAATCTTGACTGGTTGTGCTCGGGACTCGAGCACCCCTGCAGGCCTGGTTGCATGAAATCACGAGCACTGCTCTTCCGCCTCACCCGCGCGCAGGAGTGCTGCCCAGCAGCAGTAGAGTATAAGGCCGAGGTGGCCAGCACCGCTCCCGCCACGACACGCCGCCCCCCCCGCCGGACAAGCAGAGACATGGCACACGCGCCCACGCCTTGAGAGATCCCATCCGACCCCTTCCCGGACAGACGTCGAGACGTCGAGACGAAAAGACGAAAAGACGCCTCCCTCACAGCCCGCTCACACGGGCTCGCCCACAAGGGACCCTTCTCACCCTCTCGGCTCGCGAACCCGGCCGATCCAGCCCGATGAGGTCAGCAGCGTGGTGTTTCGAGGCCAAACCCTCCCGCATGTTCCTCCTCGTCTCGGTGCTCCTCCTCGGGGGCTTCCTCCACTTCTTCTGGAGGGGAGAGGCAACCCTCAACGAGCCCTGGATACCCGACCCCGGCGCCCGCCTCTTCGCCCAGCAGCCCCTCGTGCCGCCCGCACCCGACACGAGCATCACCACCTACTCCCTGCCCCTGCGCACCAGGGGCCGCGACATTGTAGACGCCAATGACCGCCGCTTCCAGCTGGCCAGCGTCAACTGGTACGGCGCCTCGGACGAGCTGTTCATCCCCGGCGGCCTCGACGTCCAGCACCGCTCCGTCATTGCAAAGACGATACGCAAGCTGGGCTTCAACAGCGTGCGCATGCCCTACGCCGACGAGCTGGTCATCAGCAACCCGCTCATCATGCCCCACCTGCTGACCGCCAACCCGGACCTGGTCGGCCTGCGCGCCATGGACATATTCGAGGCCTGCGTGCGCGCCCTGACCGACGAGGGCATCGCCGTCATAATCAACAACCACATCACCCACGCCACCTGGTGCTGCGGCGCCGACCCCTGCGACGCCGGCTGGGCCAACGACCACCTCGGCCCGCTGTGCCGCATCAGGCAGACCGAGGAGGAGTGGATACAACACTGGGAGGCCGTCATGGCCCGCTTCCTCGACGACCCCTACGTCATCGGCGCCGACCTGCGGAACGAGGTGCGCGGGCTCTGGGGCACCATGCCGTGGGACAGGTGGGCCACCGCCGCCGAGCTGGCCGCAAACAGGCTGCTGAGGCTGAAGTCGGACTGGCTGATGATTGTGGGCGGCACCGAGTCGGGCAACGACCTGTCCGGAGCGCGTTCGCGGCCCATCAGGCTCGACGTCCCGGACAGGGTCGTCTACAGCGCCCACGTCTACGCGTGGTCCGGCTGGGGCAGCATCGAAGGCCGCTTCTCGAAGCGGGCCTATCCGTCCTTTGTCAGGACCATGCAGGCGAACTGGGCGTACCTCGTTGAGGACGACATCGCCCCCGTCTGGATCGGCGAGTTCGGCGCGCCCCAGCACCCCGGCCAGGGCGACGCCAACTACTGGGGCAACCTCCTGCGCTACCTCAAGGAGATCAACGCCGACTTTGGCTACTGGGCCATCAACCCGCGCAAGCCAAAGGAAGACAAGAAGGAGACGTACTCGCTCGTCGAGGATGACTGGGTGACGCCGGTGCTGGACTACCGGATGCGAGACATGTCAGAGCTCATGCGGGCCTAGTGCGCCCGCGAGGCGCTGGGCTTCACGGTGGCCGTGGCGCAAGCATAAGATGCAGATCAAGCCGATATGACAGGGCAGGGCAGGGCAGGGCATGCACATTGCTTGCTGCAACGACGACACGCTGGCTAGTTGTTGTTTTGTTCCGCAAGGCGTTGGGTTTTTAGTCGGCTGGTAACTTGGGGCGCAAATTCATTTATAAGACCTCGTATCCCATGGGTAATGGCGCAAAAGAAAATCATGGAAACGCTCATGATCAGCCGGTCTTTTACGGGGCAGAGATTGGGTTGGGGGGTGGGGGGGGGGGCTGGGGATGCACCGATATCCTCTGGAGCCTTGGCCGGTGTGTATGTATCTTGCCAGGGCTACATTTGTACAAGGTGGAAAATGCAATCAACAATAGACAACTGGGGCACGTTTTACTGGGCAGGCTACACCGTATCCAGATCCGAAAGCCGACCCGTATCTATCGGTCAGTACCGCACAGCTCTTAAGGATTCATAGACTTAAGAGTGGTGGGTGTATTTGTTATGGATTGCTCGGGTATCTGCTACGCAGGTGTACAGTGTGTCTATCCTATCCTAGCTTCCCGCAGGACATCATCCTATAGCACATCCCTCTCACAGGATGTCCTCCTGTAGCACAACCTCGTATATTGTAACATTCTAGAGACTAACTCACACCCTAGAGAAACACCTCGCTATGGCAGAACCTCTTACAAGATGACCTATTATACCATAAAGCCTTGTAGGATGTCCTCCCACAAGACAATATAATACAACAGTGGCGGTAGCTACAAGGCTCTATTACATCGTTTTATGCTTTATCAAGTCCTGCAGTCATACTGAAGGTGATTTATGGTGCTCCAGTGGGTTGAAGCCTACCAAGCAGCCTTCACTTCAAACTGACGAGTCCGAGTCGTCGTCTGGGTCGCCATCCTGAGCCTTGTGCATCCTGCGCGAGTGCACCCTCGACCCGGCAAAGTTGTTCCAAGAGCCCGTTTCTTCCTGATCCCGTTTGACGATATCGTACTGCATGACCGTGTGGTCTTGATAATTGAGTATCAGCCTCCATCTTTTCGGCGAATCCGGCTCAATCCACCGCGTGCGTCCCTTCCGCACCTGCTGGCGCCGCCGCAGTTCGATGCCTTGCGAATGGGGCTCGGGTATCGGCGAGACCGCTATACCCAACAGACAGACGAACGGGCGCTCAGAAGACTCCTCTTCGTCCTGGAAAGGTAGTACGGCGTCAACACGAAAGGCACGCCTCGGGGTTCCGCTGTGCGCATGTGTGTCCGCGTGTGGAGGCTTTGTGAGCGTAACGAGCGCGACGCGTCCACACATTGAGCCTACAATGACAAGATGAAGCTCCGGGACGGTGAGGAGCATGCTGCACCTCTTGCCAAAGGCCATGTCCCACGGAGCCTCGGCGCTGTTCGTATTGACGTTGTCCAGCACACTGGAGTTGTTAGTGCCCGCTTGAGATGTCAAGAGGGACAGAGCACAACCAGGCATGGGCATCGGGCGCGCTTACTGATGGCACACAACACCAGTGTCTGTCTGGGCCAGGGATAGCATCTCCAAGTCCTCCTCGTTGAATCGCAGGAAACTGATATCTCGCAGCAGATCCTCGCCACCCCACCGCTGAGCGTTCTGCCGGAACTGACTGATGTTGAGGGGCACATGCAGGCCGTGTGCTCGCGTCGCCGCGCCTCTGATTCCGGCAAAATCAACCAACAACTCGGGCGTGGCAAGTTCGGCGAAGTGAGCACCCGAGTAGGGCACTACCGTCATGGCCAGACCCACAGGGTGGGCTTCGTCGAGATGGACGCCGTCGTTGGGGTCGTACACGGGGTGGCAGATATCATCGGACAGAGGCGGCGTGATGGTGGCTGGTTCCTCGAAATCCACCAGGGAAAAGGTATCCCTGGAGATGCCGTCGGTGTCCTCACTGTAATCCCTAAGCTCGTAAGCGGCGATGCGATGTTTATGCCGCCTCGAGGCGGCGTCGTACCGGACTTCTGACAGGCATCTCGATATATCCTGCCAGGCACCACGGGTTGTCTTTGCTCTGTAGACACACTTGTGTGGCTGCAGGCCCAGGGCTGCGTGAAGCGTCTTGGTGGGCAGCAGCTGCGCATCAGTGACAGCTAGCAGATTCCACCCGCGGACCTGTCTGTACCGCCTGCCGCTCGGGAGCTGCACGTTATGGGGGGGTATCCTGATGGGTTTCCGAGCAACTTGCCAGATGTCAGCAACATAGAGATATCCGTTTATGTCAATGGCAGCAACCCGGGTGCCGTTCCCGTGGGCATCGTCGCAAAACGCAATGCTTGGCATATTGCACGCCTCTACCCCAAAGGATAGCACGATTCTCCAGGTCCGCCGCCGTGCCTGCAACCTTTGTTTAAGCATGCAAATGTGTTGTGTCGCTTCGTTGACTGTCGTCCCGGTTTGTCTGATATCGCCTTCGCATTTGGAAACACATCCATGACCGGCTTTGACATCCCCGGGGCTGTCCAGTGCGAACGCGAACACGGTCACCTCGTGACAATTTGACGAGACCGCTATCAAGCGAGATTTCTCGTGGACAGCCAACCCCCAGGCTGAGGCGCCCACGTTTTCCGAGAAGAAGTGCCTCGGGTGTGGCTGCCGCAGGACCTTGTCTGCCGGTTGTCCACCGCCGCTGGTCTGGACCCGGCCTCTCCTCGTACGCTGATTCCTCTGGATGTGTTCGGCGATGGTCGCTGTGTACCAGGCTTGAACGTCGCCGTTGTCCCTGCTGACAACGACCACCTCCTGGTCCCCCAGCCGCCCCACGACCATATGGTTAATCTCGTGTGGGCAGCGGGGGTTGATATCGCCGGCGACGTGTGTGGACATTTCAGTCTTGCTCATGTTCGGGTCAAGTATCGCGAGGGGCTCCCCCAGCGCGACCTTGACACCCCGACCGAGGCGGTAGACTTGCACGAAGCCCTTGTATGCCACAAAATACAAGTCATAGTGCTGAGAAAGCGTCGTCAGGTTCATGCGTGCTCTGGAGACCCGAGGGAAGTCCTCCCACTGGCCGGAGAAGCCTTGCGGATACGGAACATCCTCATGATCGTGGAGCATGTCCGAGATGTCCTCCCGGCACTCGAATCCAAACCGGTCCTCTGCCTTCTGTGAGCCGCGATACTTGACCGTATATCCTGGGACGAAGCCCCTGCCCGCGCTTGGCTGGGTATTGGCAGCTGGCATGCTGAGATCTTCAGGGATAGGATCAGTTGTTTTTCGGGTGATGAGGATGGCCAGCTCCTCTGAGACATGCTCCTGTAGGACAGCCTTGTATCCTCCCATCCAATGGGAGGGCCTCCTACGGGATAGCCTTCACTGGGACAGGCTCCTGAGCAATAATATCTTGGCCTTGTGAGGGACAGCCTCTTATAGGGACGAACGGGGAGGCCTTTATCCGTTTGCACGCGCTAGTCCAAGACAAGACGCCCTCAGACAGGCTCGAGAGGCCGGAATGTACGGAATGGAGAAGACAGAGACTCTAACTATGACGAGGTTGCAGGAGAGGCCCGCCTCTGGACAGACAGCATGGCAAGCATGGGTGGGGATCTTTATCGCGATAAGACCCCACTCACACCAATGACAACACCGCGCCCAATCCCTGTCGAGCCCAGAGCTATTATTCCCAGGTCTTCGGCCCCTGGACGATGACCGTCCCACCAGAGGCCACGACAGGGCTGAGTGCGACAACGACAGGGCTGAGTGAGACAACGACGCGGCTGAGTGCGACAACGACAAGGCTGTGTGCGACGCACGGCTACCTGACGTTCCAGTATCTGGCCGGGTCGAGAGAGCCGCGGAAAAGAGGGTGTACGGATCAGGATCAATGCAGGCTTCTGAAGTTCTCGTATCGAAGATCAACAGTGTGTGGTCTCAAGTGCTGCTGCAGGGTGATCTGCTCTACAAGGAGCAATGGACGGACAAGCCGGCTTGAGCAGGGCGTTTCCTGATCTTCCGAACAAGAATCTAGGAGACAGCAGCAATCGAGACCAGTCGAGGGGACGAGGACAGGGTGATGGGCAAGCAACAGAGCGCTGTCCATTCCACCCCCTCCACCTGGATGGAAGTGGACATGCTGACAATGGGCCACAGCTATTCCAACATCTACGTCGTCGCCAATGTGTCGTACTACCTGTGACTGACGCTCGCCCGTAGGGCTTGCTGCATTCTTCTATCTGCTATTCCAAGGAGGGAAAGTTCCTCCTTTTTATAGTTTTCTAAAATACCTAAAATGACTCAAATACTATGATCATATTGCAGATTCATATTGTTACTCATGATGCAGGTGCGAGAGAGAGAGAAAGAAAAGGAATTCCGGTTGTATATAGGTAGTGAGGTCTCCGGGTGGAAATACAGGTTGGGACCAAGAAAAAAGGCAAATATCTGGGTAGAGGAGAATGCAACGATGAAGTGACTGTACCGGATCAGGACGGAAGTAAGTCAGAAGAAAGTCACATGTACGTCACCAAGTACTACACGTGTACATAGTACCTGTTGCTCGCGCACAACAAGCTATCCAAGTGTGGGCCTGGGGATGGGCCTGAGGATGGGCCAGCCGCTGCCGGCAGGGACTGCCAAGCCGGGACCCCCACAGCTCAGTCCCCACGATGATCTCGACGTCGACTTGCTGTGTACGGAGTACTCCGTATCAAGCTGGCGGCGCCCATGGCAGATCGGGTGCAGCTCACATAATGCCGCAGGTGGGTGACGAGCGGCTCTGGTCTTTATCTCTGGCCGCCCAGGCGCGAGTGAAGAGGCTGAGGCGGACTAGCGGTACGGGGTAGATAAGGAAGCCAGCCCTCAGGCCTAGCCGCCTAGCTGAAGACAAGAAGAGACTGCGGCACCGTGTACCGGCGCTCTGGATTTCAGATGCACGCACCCAGGCCTGCAGGCAGTCCGGCCGATCTCCTGCATCCGATCCAGGCTGTGGGGGGCGGGGTGCTGCATGTCTGTCTCGTCTTGTGCTCGTGTGCGCCCGACATGACCCCAGGACCCCAGGACCCCAGCATCCCAGGACCCCCGGCCAAGAACCAGAGGCCCAAAGCTGCCGACCCGCCCCCGAGGCATTGGCTGCACTAGCGACAGCCCGACCGCCTCCCCCTGCCTTGTCTTGCAGGGTTGTCCTCCCGAGATAAGGAAATCCTCCCTCCTTGGCATACCGTAATTGTCCAATATAATCGGACGGGCAGCTGATGGTCCGGTCAACCTGCCTGGTGGTCGTTCCTGATATCTTGTTTGGGGGGGGGGGGCAAGGGGGAGGGTGTTGCTGCACGGTCCGTCGGTCGCTCGCTCGCTCACATAGTAAACGCCCTCAGCAGCGCTGAGTTCAAGACAATGTCGTGGGGGGACAAAATGGGTATAATTGAAATCGTCCTAGACAAAAATCCGCGCTGTCCCCGTAACAAACCCTCGGCAATGGTCGACCGAGAATGGTCCACCTGCTCGAGCGGTGAAAGGCACGAGCCTGAAAGCACAAGCACCCACTCGAACTTTTGTAACCCCTGATTCGACAAGTCCGTGGTAAAAGCAAAAACAAAGATGAGAAAACACAAACCCCACCCACGCCCGATGCCGAGTAAAATCCATCCCAAGTGTTCTCTATCCTTAGGCACGCTGCTCCAAACCGAATGGCCAAACCTCTCTCAACTATCATCATGTATTATTAAAAAGGAAAGCCGAACAACAGAAATAAAACACGCGAGCTGCCCTTTATTGCGGCCTGTCGTTGTTGGATCTCTCGTTGAAGGACCGCTCGTTGTTGGACCGGTCCGAAGATCCGACAGCCCGCTTCTCAGCCTCCTCGCTGGCCCTGGAGGCCGAGGCGGTGCCGTTCGCCAGCATCTGGTGCTCCTCGATGCCGTGTTGGGGGACCAGGCCGACGCCATCAATACGCTGCTCCTGTTGCGCAGGTGTCCAGGCCAGGAAGTCTCGGCGGACCTCGACGTAGTCGTAGGCTGTGGGCACGGCCGCGTCAGTATGATGATCAATGAGGGGAAGCTAAACACCAGGGGGACCTCGACCCGTGAGGAACACATACCGAACTCGCCGTGCTGGTCGTCGTCCATACCCAGCAACTCAGCCTCCTCGCTGGCCCGGAGCTTCAGCCCAGGGATGAGATCGATGATCTTGGCAATGATGGCGGACACGACAAAGGCATAGCCTGAGCATGCCACGATGTACGCGACCTGGATGTACAGCTGCTTGTAGTTGTGGTCAAGCCAGCCGCCCGTGATGACGCCGGTGTTGACACCGTCCAGGCCGATGATGTATCCGGCGCCGAAGAGGGCGTTGAAGATGAGACCAACGATCCCGCCGATGCCGTGCTCGGCAAAAACATCAAGCGAGTCGTCGATGCCGACCAGGAACTTGATCTTGGTGCCAAAGTTACAGCACACGCCGGTAACCACACCGAGGACGACAGACGCCCACGGCGGGATGAAGCCAGACGCCGGGGTCGCGGCCACGAGACCGGAGATGGTACCGGAGCACCACCCGACGAGGGACCATTTCTTGGCCAGGCGGAAATCGAGGAGGCACCAGGTCATGGCGGCAAACATTGCGGTAAGACACGAGTTCCAACAGGCCATGGTGGCGCGGAGGTTGGCACCAAAAGCGGAGCCCCCGTTGAAGCCGAGCCAGCCGAACCAGAGGAGGATGGTACCCAGGAGGATCAGGGAGATGTTGTGGGGGCGGAAGTTGAGCATCATCTTCTCGTTCCGGCGCCCGAGGACCCAGGAATAGGCGAGTGCCGACATGCCGGAGCCGATCTCGACGGGGCCGCCGCCGGCGTAGTCGAGGACGCCGTAGTTGAAGGCCCAGCCGTTGACGTTCCAGACCCAGCAGGCGATGGGGCAGTAGACGAGGGTGGCCCAGAAAAAGGTGAAGACCATGGCCGGGAGGACGCGGCCGCGCTCGGCGGTGGCACCGACAACGAGGGCGGCGGTGACGGCGCAGAACTGCATCTGGTAGAAGGAGTACAGGAGCTCGGGAATCAGGGGCGAGCCCGGCGAGGGCATAGCGAGGGTGTTGATGAGGCCGAAGTGGTGTAGGTCGCCGATGAAGCCGTTGGTGGCGACAGAGCTGAAGGCGAGCGAGTAGCCCCAGAAGTACCACTGGAAGATGATGACAGAGAAGGACATCATGACGACCCAGATCATGGAGAGGGCGGATTTCCTTCGAGCGAGGCCGGAGTAGAGAAAGGCAATGCCGGGCATCATGATCAAAACCATGCACGAGGCCACAATGATGAAGGCCTGGTCGCCGGACTGGTACCACTGGTTCAGGTTCTCGGTGGCTATGTGAGGGACTGTCAGCTACACTTGGCCACCTCTATTGACGACAAGGACAACGGCGGCGGCGGCGGCTCCAGCAGTGCCGAGTCCTCTTTCACTTTTTTTTTTTTTTTTTTTTTTTTTTTTTTTTTTTTTTGAGAGAGAGAGAGAGAGGGGGGGGGCGGGTTTGGTCCGCTACACACCAGAATCACCACCGGTCTCCTGGTTGGTGCCATTGAAGACGGCGGGCGCCCCGATCCATGAGTAGGACATGGTGCCGGGGTGAGTGGGAGGTTTGCCTGCAGGCGAAAGCTGACAGTATCTCGCGACTGGTTTGTCGGCCCGGAGGGGGGGGAGGGCGATGGCGGGCAAGAGAGCGGCGTCTGGGTAAGAAGACAAATGTCGGGCAAGGTAAGCTTTCCGCTTTGGCTTTTGGTACCTTGGTATATGTGAGCGGGTCCGGCGACTCCCAGGCTGTCGAGGTGGGAGGGCGGATGGCAGGAGAGCGGTTCGACAGGGCCAGGAGGGAGAGAATAAAAGACTAGGGCATGCCAAGGGCGGTGGAGGAGGAGGAAGCAGAGTAGTAATATATGAAAGCTAACAAGCTCGGCCAGGCATGCGTTTCTTGGTGATCCTGCGGATTTGCAGTGGGCCAGGAAGAAGAGCGATGCGTGGGAGACTCAACACAGGGGGCCCCTGGTCCCGATGCTGGGTGCAGGTCGTGAGGCTTGATCGAGGAGGGCGATAGGAAGAAAAGCCCCCGGGTTCTTTTCTGGCTCTGAAGCAGCCCCAGCTACTGCGGTCGTAGTGCAGTCCAAGTGTGGTGTTGTGTACCTGGGTACCTGGGTACCTGGCTGGGTTGGCACACTACTGTGTACCGACCTCCTACCCCGTCACCCCCGGCTGGCTGGGTCGGCGTGGGCGACGCAGAGTTGGGTTGTGCGACAGGCTACTTACTATACATAGTACGTAGCACGTAGTACTGGGTTTGGACGCTGCTCATCAGACAAGGTTCTGTGTGCAGACCTCTGCGACAGGTCCTTTGTGCCCGCCGACCGCCGCTAGCCCTGTGACGGGGCAGCGGGGCCGTGGTCGAGGGTGCACACTGCACTACCACACTAGTACTCCGTACCCCCGTACCCCACGCCGTGGTTTCGCTGAAGCCATCAGCTCGTGGCCACCCGCGATACGACGACCTCGACCCGTCTGCCTTTTGCCCGACATATTCCCTCGCTGTTTGGCTGCATCCGTGCTCGAGCAGTCGTGCTCGAGCGAGCAGTCCTGTCCCCCGCCCGCCTCCGCCTCCGCCTCCGCCTCCGCCTCCGCCTCCGCCTCCCAGCCTCCCGTCCCGTCGCAGTACTCCAACGGCCTGCACCAGCTGGCAGGCGTCTGATGGCTGGTGGCCGGCCACGGGTGCGGTGCCCACTGCCGATGGGAGAGGGGGGGGCTCCACAGGGACAGATGGCGGACCCCCCGCGACCCGACACTGAAATAAGTGTAACAAATGGAATTGCAGTTGGGGAACGGCTTTGCTCCATGCATTCAGGCATGGTGGCCACGCCCCTGCAGGTGTCAGGCACCGGCAACTCTGCTTCTTTCTGGCCTTTCAGGACAAGAGAAAAGAGGCCTGTGGGGGCTCGGCGACCGGGGGTGGTGGGTGCCGGATCGGGCAAGGCGGGTGGCCATGGGTACGGGCATGGGCATGGACATGGGCGTGGGCGTGGGCGTGGGCGTGGGCGTGGGAGTGGGCCAAAGTGCAAAGATCGGATGCCAATCGGCCAGGCTTGCCAGGGCTGCATCTTCGTACGTACCGTGTACTGTGGTATACCGGTAAGGAGGGCCCTTTGTTAGGACTACTAAATTACTAATACACACACAGTACACAGTAATCGACGACAGAGATGGTTGTGCTCCGGCCTCACCCCTCGGACCGCCCCCGTCTTGCCCGGCCAAGTCTGCAGGAACAGCGGCGGGGACCCGGAGACGGCTGTCATGCACCAAGAGCTCTCGTTTTCAAGGGTCCAGAGCCCTGATGTCTCGCTCTGTCCCGGATCCCAAAACTGGGGACAGGGCTGAATCGGTTAGCAAACCATTTGTCCTTGGTCTTAGCAAGACTTGTCCGATGAGGCTCACTTGAGGGCTTTATCATGTCCCGTCCAGTCCTCGTATCTCCATGGAGATTGAGAGCATCCCGAAATCGTCCCCCGCCACGAGCCCGTCACCGCGTATCAGACATCAAGTCAGGCAGAACTCCAGTGTCAAACGGATCAGTCATGCAGCACCGGCCTGGCAGCCTCACCCGCATCCCATCTCCGATGCCCGGCATCTCCCCAGCAGCGCAAAATTGTAAATCTCTTCAGCCACCCATGCCCATCCGACCTGGCCCCGTTCCAGACAGCCAGACGGCCAGACGGCCTGGGCACTGGGCACTTTGTGCGGAATACCTCGCCTGCTCGCAGGCTCAGGTCCCAAGAGCCTTGGCAAACCATCTGGGAGGCCCCGGGCGGCATGCCGGAACCTCCCACCGTGGCTGCACGCGCTGTCTTTATTTTTAAGGTTGCCCTTGGGCTTCATCTCAAGCACCCAAGACGGGGCGGATGGCCTGATCATTGAACCCAGTCGGGGCGCCCTGCCGGCCCCTGCTCTGCCCTCCCTCCTCCAGACCCGGGTCGGCCCTTAGCAGCAAGTATACACCTCGCCTCATGCACCCCAGCTTTGCCGCTCACCCTCGAGTGCCTGAGTGCCTCTCAGTCCCTCGCCATTCCAAATAGGCCCCCAGATAGGAGGAAGAAACCTGCTGCCCGTGTCCACAGTAGCGTACAGATACACAGATATAGAGATATGGGAGGAGCAGGCCCCGGTCAGGTCGAAACAAGCTCTCGGGCTAATTGCAGAGGCGGGCCCTTGCCAAGAGATAAGGACCACCGCGCCCCGGGTCCAATGAGCTGTCGTCAGATTTATCAATGCCTTTCTGTCACTGGCTTCAGGGGGGCCAGCCGGATTCGGGGTTGGGCCCGCCCTTGGGCCACTCCGGAGTATTCCGTAGGGACCTTCGGCTATCCCATTTAGCCCATCCACCCTCACCCCGAAAACTCCCAAACTCAACTTCCCGCGCCCTGATCGCTAATCGCTAATCTTGTCGGTATTGGCTTTCGGCTCGAGCTACACTGCACAGTAGATCGAGAGGGCCATGTTAGAATTCGCCAGGTCCTTTTCGAATCCCGCCGCCATCAAATAGTCTGGGCCCTCAGCACTGTATGACGCCGCCCCTGGTGACTTGGTCCCTCTTTGGAGCCCGCAGAGCCGCAGAGCCATCACACCTCACCCCTGCAACTTCCCCAGCTGCCAGTCCACTCACTCAGTGGCCTTCATCACCCGTGAACAAATTCTACCAGCTCATTCAGTAGCCAGGTTCTGCCGCCTGGGTCCGGGTTTAGTGTCTGCTCGTCGGCATGCCCTCTCTAGAGACTCTAAACTAATTAAACATAAGCATTTAAAAGGAGACCGGATATTCGCGCACCCTCTACTAATTATTTTAAAAAATTTAACTTTAAATATTACTAGTTTTATAAATAAATTAATATATTAATTTAAAATAGTTTAAATTTTTAAAATAAATAAATAATAATTATATATTTAATAATAATTTTAATTTAATTAATCTAAATTAATTAATAATTTTAATAATTTAATTTTAAAAATAATTAATAATAAAAATTTTATTTTTATTTTAATATATAATATTTAATATAAATAATAAAAAATATAAGTTTCTTATTAATAAATTAATTAATATTAATTATTAAATAATTAATAAATTTTTTAAAATTTTTATTTATATAATTTTTTAATTTTTATAAAATATTTTATAATTTTATTTTATAATTTTATTTTATAATTTTATAATTATATTAATATTATTTATTTTTAATATTTAAAACTTTATAAAAATATTATAAATAATTTTTAATAATAATAATAATAATAATAATAATAATAATAATAATAATAATAATAATAATAATAATAATAATAATAATAATAATAATAATAATAATAATAATAATAATAATAATAATAATAATAATAATAATAATAATAATAATAATAATAATAATAATAATAATAATAATAATAATAATAATAATAAAAATTAAATACTCGTTTATTTAAAAGTTTTATCGAAATATATTAATTTTATATCGTTTTTTATATAAATTTATAATTAAAATAATTATTATAAAGTTTTATATTATTATAATAATAAAATAATAAAAAATATTATTTAAATTTAAAATTATTTTTTAATAAATTTATTAAAAATTTATATATTATTAATATTTTATTTATAATTAAATATATAATTTTAATAATATAATAAAAATAAATATTAATTATTTATATATTAATATAATAATATAATTATAAAAATTATATTTTAAAATTTTATATTTTAAATAAAAATATAATATAATTATATTATAATAATTATATTTTATAATAATAAATTTAAAATTTATATTATATTAAAAAAAATTAAATTAAAATTAATAAAATTATTAAAAATAAATAAAATAAATTATAATAATAATTTATATTATTATAATTTTATTTATTTTAATTAAATTTAATATTAATTTTTAATAATTTTTAATAATTTTTAATAATTTTTAATAATTTTTAATAATTTTTAATAATTTTTAATAATTTTAATTTATTAAATAAAAAAGTTTTATAAATAAAAACTTTATATTTAAATATTTTTATAAAATAATTATTAATATTAAATTAAATAATTAATTAATAAATTATAATATTTTTAATTATAAATTTATATAGTTAATATTATATTAATTTTAATAATATAAAATTAAAAATTAATAATTATAAATTTAATTATTTATATTAATTATTTTTTTATAAAAAATAATAAATAATTATTTTATAATTATAAATTCTTAATTAATTTTATTTATTTATTTTATTTTATTATAAATTAATTTTTATAAAGTTTTATAAAAAAATATATTATAAATTTATTAATTTATTTTAAATTTATTATTAATTTTTATTTTTTAAAAAATATTCATAAATATATTAATTTATTAAAATAAAAAAAATTATTTTTATATTTTTTTAAAATAAAGTTTTTATTTTAATTAAAATTTATTTTATTAATTATTTATAAATTAATAAAATTATAAATTTAAAATTATATATAATAATAAAATATAATTTATTTATATAAAAATTATATTTTAAAATTTAAATATCATAAATTAAATATAAAAATATAATTAAAATTATTAAAATTATTATAATATATTAATAAAAATTTATAATTTAAATTAAAAATATTAATTATTATAAATTAAAATTTTTATAAAAGAAATTTATATTTATTTATAATTATATTTATTAAATAAATTATTTATAAATTATTAAAATTTTATATAAATAAATTAAAATATTTTTTAAAAATATTTATAATTTTTATTTTTTTAAAAATTTATTTTAAAAAAATTTTATAAATAAAAGTTTTAAAAAATTTATATTTAATTTAAATAATATATAAAAATTTAAAATATTAATATTATAAAATTTAAATATATTTTATATATTAATTAATATAAAAAAATTTAATTTAATTATATTATTTTATTTTAATAATTAAATATTTAAATTAAAACTTAATTAAATTAATATTATTAAATATTTTTAAATAATAATAAATATATTAAAAATTAAAAAAATTAATAATTTCAAATTTTTATTAATTAATTTTATAAAATATAATTATAATAATAATAAATTTTAAAATATTTTAAATAATATTATTTATATAATTAAAATTTAAATTTAAATAAATATAAAATAATATTATTTATATAACTAAAATTTAAATTTAAATAAATATAAAATAATATTATATTAAATAAAATATTTAATTTATTAAAAAATTTTAAAAATTTAATTTAAAAAAATTAAATTATTAATAAAAATAAAATTAATTTAATTTAATTTATAAATATTTAAAATATTATTTTTTTTATTTTTTTTATTTTTTAATTATAAATTAATTAAAAATTTTATTTTTTAATTTTTAAAAAATATATTAATTATATTAAATATATTTATTAATTAAATATTTAATAATTAAATGTTTTATTTTTTAATTTTAAAAAAATATATTAATTATATTAAATATATTTCTTAATTAAATATTTAATAATTAAGAATTTTAAATATAAAAATTTTAAAAATAAATATTTTTTAAAAAATATAATAAATAAAAATAATTATTTAATTAAATAATTTATTTTAAATTTAATATAAATATTATTTTATAAAAGAATTTAAATTTTTAAAAATTAATTTTTTAGTTTATTTTATTTTATATTTATAAATTAAAAACTTTTATATAATTATAAATTAATTATTTTTATTTTAATTATTTTTATTTTAATTATTTTTATTTTAATTATTTTTAAAAAATATAAATTTAATTAATTATTATTTATAAATTTTAAAAATTTAAATTTTTTAATAATATTAATAATAAAAATTATATTAAATTTTATAAAATAAATTTAAAAAATTTATTTATTTTAAAATATAATTAAAATAAAAAATAAAAAAAAATTATTTATTTATTTTAATTATTTTTTAAATAATATAATATTATTAAATATTATATAATATATATTATTTTATTAGTCGGCTTTTTTTATATACGAGTATATAATAATAGTAATAATTAAATAAGTTTAATTAATATATATTAATTATATATTATCGTATTACTTTATAAAATAATAAAATTATATGCACGACGCGACCTAATTATATATATTAAACTACTTATATAAATAATTTAATTATAACTATTAATTTATTTAATTAACTTAACCTATATTAACAGTTTTTAAATTATAATATTAATCTTTAAATTATAGTACTATTTTATTTAAAAATTATAAAAAAAAATAAAAAAAAATTTTTAATTTTTTAAATTAAAATTAAATATTAAACCTTTTAATTTATTAATTTAAAATTTTATAATTCCCTATTCTACTATATTATTATAAAATAAAAGTATATTTTAAATTTTATAATTATTATTTAATATTTTTAATCTATATATTCTAAATCTCCCTACTAATTTATAAATTTAAAACCTACTTACTATTTTTATATAAAAAAAGTTTATTTTTAATAAAATTATTTAAGTTAAAATATTATTTTAATTATATAAATAATTAATTTTAAATGTATTTATAGGTACGTATTTTTATTATTTATAAAATAATATAAATAAATAAGAATTTTTAAGATTAAACTAAACCGAATTATAAATATAATTATTATAATATAATTATAGCTTTAAATATTATATAATATAAATATAAATATTATAAAGTAGTTTTTAAATATTATATAATATAAAATAATTATATTAATGTGTATTAATATATAAGAAAAATATAAATTATTAGTTTAAAATAAAAATATATATTTTTTTTAAAACTAATCCTATTAACTTATTATATATTAAATTTTTTTATTTTTAATAAAAATATATAAATATTAAATTATAAAATTTAATTAAAAATACTTATTATATATAAATTAATAATGTAAATACTTATATAATAATAAATAATATACGTATTTTCTAATTTTATTAATATAAATTATTAATTTAAATATTAATCATAAAATTTATTTTAAAAAAAATATAAATTTAATTATAAACTAATTATATTATTTTATAAAATAAAATATAAATAATTAATAAAATATAAATTTAAATTTTTACTAATTTATTTTATTATATTTTATATTTTTTTAATTTTTATTTAATTTTACTATTATTATTCTTTTATTTTTAACTTATAAACTTTCTTATTTTATTTTATTTTTCTTAATAACCTTAGGTTTTAATAATAAGTATATATATTAATTAATTTATAATATTTAATACTGATTAATTTATAATATTTAATACTTTTTAATTAATATATTTTTTTATTTTAAGATATAATTTATTATAAAAAATTAATTTTTTTAATATTTTATTTAATATAAACTTTATTATAACATTAGTTAAATTATTTTTATTATTAATTTAATATATTTTATTAATCTTTCTTTATTTATAAAATTATTAAAATATTATAATATTTATTATTAAATTTTTTTTTATAATTTCTAATTTAATTAAATATTTATATAATAAAAATAAATTTATATATATAAATAATAAAATACGGTTTATTTTTAAATAATTTATAATTTTATAAATTATAATTAAAATTATTATAATTATATTAAAATTACTAATTATATTATAAATTTTAAAAATTAATATACTTTTTATAATATATTTATATTTAATTAAAAATTAATAAATAATACTTCTAATAATATCTTAATAAGTTTTATAATTATTAAGCTCCTTTATTATTAAAATAATTATATATTTAATTTAAAAATTAAAATCTTTATTATTAATAAATAAATTATTAATAAAAACTATTAACTTTATTTTTATTAAATTAACTAATATAAAATAAATTTTATAATTAAAGTTTTTTTATTATTATTTAAATTATTTATTAAATTTTATATAATTATTTTTATTTAGTTTTTATAATTATATTATAATTAAAAAATTAAAACATATTTTTAATTAATAAATTAATACTAAATAAACTTTTTTTATTTATTATTTTATATATTATTATACTTAATTTATAATTTTAATATTTATTAAATTAATTTTTTTATTTTAATTTTTTTATTATATATAAATAAAATTCCTTTTTTTTATTAAATAAATACTATTAAAATTAAATAAATAATTAAATATTAATTTCTTTTATAATTTATATATAAACTTTTTTTTTAATTTTATTTATAAAAAATATTAAAAATTTAAATATAATTAAAATTAAAATATTATTAATTTATAAATTTATAATTTTAAATATATTTATTAAATATTATAAGTTTATTATTAATAAATATAAATTAAATATAAAGGTTTTTATATTAAGAATATTAATATAATATTTTTAATATATAATAAATTAATAAATTTTAATTTTTATAATATTATATAATAATTTAATTATCTTTATAAAAATATTTAAAAAATATTTATAATAAAATTTAAATAATAATTTAATAAAAATTATATATTTTAAATTAAATTTTAATTATAAATATATTTAAATAATTTTTTAAGTTTTTAAAATTATATTAAATATAATTATTATTATTATTATTAAAGCTAAAAAAAATTATTAACTTATATATTAAATTATAAATAATTATATAAAAATTACTTTTTTTTATATATTAATATACTTTTAAATAACTATACGGGATTTTTTAAATAATTTAATATTCTTTTTTTTAATTTTATAAATTATTTTAATATTAAATATTTAAATATTATTATAAATAAATTTATTAAATCTTTTAAAAATAAATATATTTTTATTAATAAGATTTAATATTTTAATATTATTAAATTTTTTAAATAATTTTTTTAATATATATATTATATTATTTTTATAAAATTATAGTATAAGATTATAATTATTTTTTTTTAATTTTTATATATATATATTATTAATATTTTAAGTTTATTTTTTATTTTTAAAAAATAATTTTATTATTTTAATAATATTAATTTTTATAAAATATTTTATAATTTTTATTAATAATTATTAATAATAAATTTATTAATTTTTATATTTTCATTTTTAAAATAAAAATATATAATAATAAATTAAAATTTAATTAAATTATTAAATAAATTTAATATTATATTATATTTATTAATAATAAATATTTTATATAATTTTTATTAATTAATTTTTTTTTATATAAATATTATTTTAAATTAATATTATTAAAGTTTTAAATATATTTAAATTATTATATATATTTATTATATCTTAAATTTACCGTTTAATTATATATTAATAAATTAAGTTTATAACTTTTTAAATTACTTTTATTTATTATAATATTAATAATATTAATAAGGAATTTATATTAATTTATAAATAAGTATTAAAAATAAATAATATTAATATTAAATTATTTAATCTTATAATATTATTAATTATTTTAATAATTATTTATAAAATTATATTTAAATTCATAAACTTAATTAATTTATTAAAAAAATATTAAAAATATATTAAAATAATATATGATATTACTTTACTTTATTTATTAATTAATATACTTTTATAAACATTTATTTATAAATAATTTCCATTAACTTTATTTTAAATTTAAACTTAATAAATATAAAATTCATTTTAATATTATAAATAATAAAATTTAATGGATTTAAATATATATTAATCTATATTAATTATAAATTTTTCTATATATTTTTAATGAAAATTATATAAAAAAATATATTATTTAAAATAAAATAATTATATTTATTATATAAAATACTAATTTATTTTTAAAATATATTATATTTATAATAAATTTATAATTAAAATTTTAATTATTTTTTAAAATAAATTTAAATTATTTAAAAATTAAATTATAAATTTAATAATAATAATAAAACTTATTAATTATTTTTAATATATTATAATTTATATTATTATAATTAATAAATTTAAATAATTATTATAAATAATTTATAAATAAATATTTAAATTAATAATAAAATTAATATAATTTAACTTTAATAAAAAAAGCTTTAATATTTTATTTAAATATATAAAATTATAGATATTTTTATTTATATATAATTAAAAAAAATATTTTTATTTTCATAATTTTTTTAAATAATTTGATTTATAATATTATTAAAAAAAATATATAATTTATTTATATTTTTTAAATATAATAAAAAAAGAATAAATATATTAATAATATAAAAATTAATAATTTTAATAAGAAATTTAATATATATAATTTTAAATTCTTTCTTAATATAAGGTTAAAAGATTTATAATTATAAATTTTTAATTAATTTTATTTAATTATTTTATATTATTATAATTTTATTTATCCTAATTTAAGTCTTTTTTTAAGTTTTTTTAGTTTTTTTATTTTTAAAGTTATAAATTTTAAGTTAGAATTTTTAAGTTTAAATTTAAGATTTTTATAAATTTTAATTTATTTTAAATTAAGTTTATAGTTTTTTAGTTTTTTAAAAATATTTTAATTATTTTTAATATTAATTAATTTGTTTTAAAGTAGAGGTTTATTATTATATAGTTATAAATTTAATTATTTATAATTATTTTTTTAGTTATAGAGTTGTTAGAATTATAAATTTAAATAATAGAGTATAGTTAGTTTATTTAAGGGTTATATTTTAGTTTTAGTAGGCTGGTCTCAATTATTTTCAAGTAGTCTTATAATATAGTGGAGCTAATAGGTTTATTAAATGGGTATTTACTTGAGTAGAGCCAGACTTTTTAAGGTAATAGCTGCTTTTATAATTGCCTATTTTAATAAACCTAGAAGATTTAAGTTATATAATGATCTGGTATTTTTATATAGTGCTTGCTAGTGTTAAATTAGGTAGTCCGTGGCCTGTAATAACTTTGTTTTTTAATGGGCTAATAGTATTAGCCTAAATAAATATAGCTTAATGCTATAGTTATTAATATAGGAAGCTATTTTCTAATTATACTCGGGTTATAAAAAATTATAAAATTATTATAAAAAATTCTATATAATAAATTTAACTGAGCTTATTTTTAAAAAATATATTATATTTTATTTTTTTTAAATACTAATTATTATTTTTAACTTAATAAAGGAATTTA
The DNA here is from genome assembly GCA_036986855.1 of Diaporthe destruens. Lineage (NCBI taxonomy): Eukaryota > Fungi > Ascomycota > Sordariomycetes > Diaporthales > Diaporthaceae > Diaporthe > Diaporthe destruens. The sequence goes on along the minus strand of BTXE01000002.1, from coordinate 5,198,782 downwards.
AATAAATAAAAAATAATTTATATAATTTTAAATAAAAAAGTTTTAACTTTTTTATTAAATTCAATAATAGTTTATTTAATTTATTTTATATTTAATATTATAAATAAATTTTTTTATTATAATATTAAATATTAATTATAATTTATTATTAAATATTTTATTATTTTTATATTTAAAATAATTCTTTAAAATTTTTATTTTAAATACTTTTTTTTTAATAAAAATTATAAAAAAAAATAATATTTTTATATTTATTTAAATTATTATTTTATTTAAAAAATATAATATAAAAAAATAAAATATTTATAATATATTATATAATTATTTTATTATATAAAGTATTTATAAAGTAATACTTTTAAATCTTATTATTTTCCTTATTATTATACTTATAACTATTATTTTTTAAATTAATACTTTTAAAATTTATTAAAAAAATAATATAAATTTTATTTAAATTATTATTATTAAAATATTAAATATATATATTAAAATTATTTTTAATTTAATAATATTTTTTAAAAGAATAATATATTAATTAATAATTTTTTTTATTATATATATAATAATATTTATTTTCTAATTTATTATTTTTATATTTAAATTTTTATTATAATTTATTTTAATTAAAATTATTATTATTATAATTAAAATTATTATTATTATAATTATAAAAGTTATTATTATTATTATATAAGCTATATATAGGTTAATTATTACTATATTTATTAAAATTACCTTTTTTATAATAATTATAATTATTATTATTATATTTTTAATTAATATAATATATTTTAATTTTCTTAACTCTTTTTTTTTATTTTTTTATTTAATAATTATAAAATTATTATACTTAATAATTATAAAATTATTATTAATATAAAATTATTAATTAAATAAATTTTAAATTAAAAAATTAAAAAAAAAATAAAAATTTTAAAATAAATATTTATATATATTTATTAATATAAATAATATATAATTAAATTTAAATATATTTATATATATATATATATTATAATTATATATAAAATTTATAATTTTTAAAATTTAAAACTTAATATTTATTAATATAATTATAATTTATTAAATATTAATTAAAGAATTTTATATAATTTTTTATTAATATTTATTAAATTAATATATATATTTATATATATTAAATTATTTTAATTAAAAAAATATTATATATAATTAAAATTTATTTTAAAATAATCCTTTAATATTAAATAAATATTTTTAAATATATATAAATATTTAATTAAATAAATAAAATAAATTTTAATTTATTTTATTAATATAAATAAAAATATAATATAAAAATATTTTAATTAAATATTATATATTATATAAATATAAAATAATATTAATATTTTATTATTTAATAAATTATATAATTCTTTAATCTACTTATTTTTATAAATTTAAACTTTAAAAAACTTTATAATTTTATTAAAATCTATTATTCTATTTAATATAAATCTTAATAAAAATAATATATAATTATCTTTTTTTAAAAATAATAATTATTTTTTAAATATAAATAAAAATAATAATATATTTAAATACTCATTTATTTCATATTTAAATACATTAAATAAAATATTATTAAAAATATAAAAATTATTATATTATAAATTTAAAAAAATCCTTATATAATAATTTCTTTATATATATTATTATAAAAAAAATAATATAATTATAAAAATTTTAATTTTTATATTTAAAATATTTTTTTTTATAAATTTAATATAAAATATTTTATTAAATTAAATTTTTTTATAAAAAAAATAACCTTATTTTTTTATTATTTATAAATATTAAATTTTTTTTATTTATTATTATAAATAAAAAATTAATATAAAAAATAGAATAAATTATAATTTATATTTAATTAAAATAAAAAAAAAAATTTAAATTAATATATATTTAATTCTTATAATTAATATTAATAAGTATTTTTTAATATCTAATTATTTTTATTTTTATTTTTTTATTTATTTTTTACTTTTATTAAAAAAAATAAATATTATAATTTTAATAAAATTAAATTTAATATAATTTAAAAATATATATTAAAAAAAGATTTAAATTATTAATAATATTTATTCTAGGTTTAGATTTATATTAAATTTTATTTTTTTATATATATTATAATTAATATTTCTTTTTTTTTAATTATAATAATAATAATTAAATTTTTAAAAATTATAATAAATATAATAATAATAAATATTATTCCCTATAATTCTTTTATTTTAAATATAATTTTAAATTTTTATATATTTTTATATTATTAAATTTATTTTAAAACTATATAAATATTTCTATTATTTTTAATAATTAATATAATTATAAAAAGAATTATTACCTAATTAAAGCCCTATATAAATACTATAAGCTTTTAAAAACTTTTTTATTATTTATAAAATATATATAATATAAAATATATTTTAAATTTATTTAAAAAATATTATTTAAAACTTATATAAAAATTTTTATTAATAATTATAAAAAAATATTTATTATTTATAAATTTTAAAATATTTATATTAATTTAATTAAATTATAATATAATTTTATTTATATATATTATAATTAAAATAATTATTTTTTATAAATTTTAATTAATATTTATTCGAATTTCTTTTATAATAATAAACTTTTTATATATATATTTTATAATTATAAAATTATTAATAATAAATTAACTTATACTTTTATTTATAAAATTAAATTAATTATTATTAAAAGTAAATTCCCCTTTAATAAATTATTATAATTAAATATAATAAATAAATTATAATAAATAAATTATAATAAAATAATATAAATTATAATAATTATAAAACTTAAAAAAAAAGAGTAAAAATAATTAATAATATAAATTAAATTAATTATTAATTTAACTTAAAAAATTAAATTTTTTAAAAAATACCTTATTTTAATATAAAATTTAAAATAATTCTATTATTTAAATTAATTTATATAATTTAAATAATTAATATTAAACTATTATTTTATATTTTAATATTATATTATTTATAACAATTAATATTTCCCGTAATACTTAATTACTTATAAAAATATTATTTTTTATATATTTTTTATAAATATTAATTATAAGAAAAAAGTATTAATATAAAAATATATAAAAATATAATTATTATATATATTATTATTTTTATTATAAGTATTTTAATTAACTATTAAGGATTATATTAAGTTATTTAATAAAAAATTTATTTATATTTTATATAATAAATATAATTATAATTATATAATTTTAATAATTTTAAAAATTATATAATTATAATTTAATTACCTTTAATAAAATTTTAATAATTTTAAGAATTTTATTATTTTTAATTATAATATAAATATTATTAATTATTAAATTATTATTAAATATCTTAATAAATAAATTAATAATAATAATAATAACTTATTTTTTTAATTTTATTATTTTATAATTATTAATTAATATTAATTAGTTTTTTTTATATATAAATATATAACAATAATAATAATTAAGTAAGTTTAATTAATATATATTAGTTATATATTATTATATTATTTTATAAAATAGTAAAATTATACATATAATATAATTTAATTATATATATTAGGCTACTTATATAAGTAATTTAATTATAATTATTAACCTATTTAATTAATTTAATCTATATATTTATATATATTTAAAAATAATAATAAAATAAAATATATATTTAAAAAATTAAATTTATATAAATAATAATAAAACATTTATTTTATTATAATAATAAATATATTTTATTAAAAAATAAATATAATAATTATAAAAATTTTTAATATAATAATTTAAAAAAAGTATTATTTAAATAAATAAAAAATATATATTAATTAAAATTTTATTAAATAAATTATTAAATATTTAATAAATAAAAATAAATAATTTAATAATATTTTAAAAATATTATTATAAATAAAATTATTAATTATATTAATTAAATATTTTTAAATTATTTAAATATTATATAAAGTTTTATAAATTATTTAAAATATTTTAAATATAAAATAAAAAATATTATAAAATTTTTATTTTTTTTAAAAAAATAATAAAATTTTAAAAATATTATTTTAAAAAACTTTTTTAAATATAAAATTAAAAAAAATATAAAATATATAAAAAATAAAAATATAAAATTAAATAAAAAAAATTAAAATAAAAAAGAATTAAATAATAAATAAAATTAAATAATTTATAAATTAATTTTTATTAATTAATTTTATATAAAAAAAATTATTTTTAAAATATATTTATATAATAAAAATAATAAAAATTATAATAAATAAAAAGTAAATATTTTTATAATTAAATAATTATATTAAAAAATAAAAAATAATAATTAAATAAATTAAAAGAAAAATATAAAATTTTTAAAATTAATTAATTAAATTAAATTTTTTATTTAAAATAAAATTATTATTTTTATTATTAAAATATTTATTAATAATTTTTATATTATTTTTTAATAATTATAATTATTTTTAATTATTTTTTTTATTATTAAATAAAATTTATTTTTTTTATTAAAAAAATATTATTATTTATAAAATATTTTTTAAAAATAAAACTTATATTAATTTTATAAATTATAAATAAATATTTTTAATATTTATAATTAATAAAAATAATTTTTTTATTAATTATTTAAAAAAAAATTAAATTTATATTTTTATAATATTATATATAAAAAATAATAATATAATAAAATAAATATAAATATTTTAAATTATATATTTAAATAAATTATAAATTTTAAATTTATTAAAAATTTATTTTTTATTTATATAAATAATATAATTAAAAAATATTTTAAATTTATTTAATTAAATTTATTATAATTTAAAAAGATTAATATTAATAAATATATTTTTATAAAATTTAAATTAAAAATTTAAATTTAAATAATTAATAAATAATATTAATATTTTATAATTAATTAAAAAAATAAATTTAATTTTATTTAATTTATTTTTTTAAAAAAATATTATTTAAATAATAAATAATATTAAATAAAAATTATATTTATATAAATATTTTTATATAAAAATTTTAAAAACCTTTAAATAAAATAAAGTAAAAAATTATTTTTTAATTATAAAAAATTAAATTAAATTTATATATATATTTTAATATAAAAATTATTATTATATTTTTTTAATTAAAGTATTTTGATAATTTAAATATTTTATTAAAACTTTTAAATATATTAAATTATTTATAAAAGAAATATTAATTAAATAATTTATAAATTTAAAAATATTAAAAAAATAAATATTATATTAATTTATTAAAATTATTTAAAAAATTAAAATAATATAAAAATATTTATATAATATTTTTATTTAATAAATATAAATATTAAATATTATAAAATATTTTATTAAAATTATTTATTTTAATATTAAATAAAATAAAAATTATATATTTAAAAATAATTTTAATTTAAAAAATAATTATAATATTAAAAGTTTTAATTTATTTTTTAAATTTAAATTAAAAACCTTTTAAACATATTAATTTTTATATATTAATTAAATTTTATATAAATAAAAATATTAAGAATAAATATTTAATAAATATTATTTTTAATAAATTATTTAAATAAATTAACTTTTATATATTATTAAATTTAAATAAATTAACTTTTATATATTATTAAATTTAAAAAATTAAATTATATATTTAATTAAATATTAAAAAATTTAAATTTAAGTTTATATTTTTAAAATTTATTTTTAAATATAATTAATTATAAAAGTTTATTATAAATAATTTTATATATATATTAATATAAATTATAAATTAATAAAAATTTAAATTTATAAAATTAAAAAAAAATAAATAAAAATAAATTTAAAAATATAATATTAATTAAAATTATTATTTATAAAAAAAATATTAAATAATAAATAATTAATAAATTTATTTTTTTTAAAATAAATTTATTTTTAATAAAATAATAATAATAAATTTATTTTTTAATAAATAATAATATTATAATATTTTTAAATACTTTAATATATATTTATATTTTTTAAAATATTATTTTAAATAATTTAATTTATAATAAATAATTTTTATTATTAAAAAAAATATATTTTAATAATTATTAATAGCAGTTTTAAATATAATATTTTTTTAATTAATATTAAAAATAATTTATATTTTTTATTTATTTATTATAAATAAATATTAAAAAATAATTTATAATTTTTATTTATTTATTATAAATAAATATTTATTTATAAAATTAAAAATAAAATATTTTTAATTTTAAAAATAATATTTTATTTTTAATTTTAATATATAAACTTTTTTTTAAAAAAATAATTAAATAAAAAAAATTATATAATATAAAAAATATAATTAATATTTATATACGCGACTTTTAATTTTAAATACACGAATTTCCAGATTTTTTTTTAATAATTAGTTTATATTAATATAAAAATTAATATTTTTAATTTAAAAAGGCTGTGTTTTAATAAGGTATTGCGTGGACTAGTATACTGAATTAGCTTCTAGTCTTACCTTCTTTACGCAACAATAAGTTTATAATTATAACCTACCTACTAGCCCTATAATAAAGCGCTGGGTCTCGAGCGCTTACCACAGTATGAAGGCGCCATGTATGTTCTCGGACATATACGGAATAGAAGCGAAACTACATATACGAAATAGAAGTAAAACCAGAAACTAGTGATCTCGGATGTACGGCCGGCACTTGTCGAGGTCATGAACTATTGAATGTCTCCGGCTGTTCAACAGGGTAATCATTAAAAGCTAGGTCACAATTAACACGTACCCCCAAGTGCTCTGCAACAGGGCCTTCTATTTTGGTTGTCAAGTATATCATCGCCATGGCTTCATACTATGAGAGGAAGCAAGCACTTGAGAACTTTACCGCTTCCTAAGCTCCTGCTCTATTAGCTGTAGCTGTTTTCTTTTAACACACTGTTTTAAGCATTGGGGTGTTTCTACTCTACTCCTTATCCTTCTTCTTTTTTTAAAAAAAAAAGGGGGGGGGATGCTTGGTCTCCAGGCGTTTACTACCTCATGAAGGGACCGTACGCCTCCGGAATATATAGGTACGAATTAAGAATGAAACCACCCGAGGTGGATTCATTGCGTGTATTGCGTGTGAAGACGTGGATGACCACCCACCGGCTCTCAGAACCCTGATGAAAATGAGTGCCAATCGACATATCATATCAAGGTAGAGGGGAAGATGCTCGTCCATCCTTACTTTGAGCGCTGATGAGGGTCATCCTCGAGGGCAAGGGCCTGTACATGTCGATCAGCATGTACGGGGCAGGGAACGGCTTGAATAACAACCAATTCCTGGATTGGGGCTTCCAATTCATCCGCTGTTCGCAATAGTTCCCGTGGACGCCATGGACGTTTACCTGAATACCTAGTGACAAGGCTCAAACTCTGCTCCACAACGTGGACCATCGAGAGACTAGCCCCAGCAATTCCCGGAGATGTTAAGCAGGCAGGCAAAACATTGAAATCCTTCAACATACTCCCACGCACAAGGTCGATGCTCAAGGGACCAACAGAGGGTGAGGTAAGTAAATATAGCAACAGGCGGTCCGTGCGTCCGGGAGCACTGCGTGGGCCGTGACACGTCCCCACCCCCACCTGCGACGACAAGTGCGGGCTCGACGTGAAGGACCTCTGGACCTTACAGCACTTCGGCCGGCCCATCCACCTCGAGAAGTTGAAGATGCGGCCTGCACCTCTAAGCCTGAAGCCCAAGCCCAAGGAGGCACAGGGGTACCAGCTCGTACAGGGCCGAGAAGACTACGCCGAGGACGGGCCCGAGACGCCGCCCCTGGACCAGCCTCCGGCTTACCGATCGCAGCCTCCCGGCAGCTCGCGCAACGTCAACCTCCGGGCTGTTCTCATCACCGTCATCTCCTGCCTGTTGGTTCTCGTGGCACTCAACCTTGTCATCGATCCGGGAGTCTTGGGCTTCCGCCCCCGCCTGGACCCGGAGTGTGGCTGCGAACCCGCCCCAAAGGTTCCCCAGTACTTCCAGACCTCACCGGAGCTATGGGCTGGCCCGACTGCGACCGGCGCGCCGGCATTCCTGGCTCAGACCTGGACCCTCAACCCCACGGCAACCTATGTCCCGAATCAGCCGCTGCAGACGGCCGTTCCCATCGAGGGCATGTCGTCCAAGAACGAGAGCATCTTCCAGATGATGGGCTTCTTATCACCCTACACCCCGTCCCCCGGCTTCGGCGTTCGAGAGTACCCCCTGCCACCAGGCGCTGAAATCGTCCAGGTCCAGATGCTGTCGCGTCATGGCTCACGTTACCCGACCGGTGGCACAGGCTCCAACGTTGTCACCTTTGGCGAGCGTATAGCGGCGGCAAGGAGCGCAGGCTCCGGCTTCAAGGCCTCCGGCCCGCTCGAGTTCCTCAACGACTGGACCTATGCCCTCGGCGCGGAAATCCTCGTCCCAAAGGGCAGGCAGGAGCTTTTCGACTCAGGTATCTTGCACTCGTACATGTACTCGTCGCTGTACAACCCCAACAGCAGGATCATCGTGCGGACTACCACCCAGGACAGGATGCTCAAGTCGGCCGAGTACTTTGTTGCCGGCTTTTTCGGGCTCGAGTGGACGAGGAACGCCACCATCGAGGTCATCATCGAGGAGAAAGGGTTCAATAACTCACTGGCGGGCTACAAGAACTGCCCTAATGCCGAGAATGACCACGGCGGGAGGAACGCCACGGCTGAGTGGGTGCAGCTGTACCTACAAAAGGGTAGGACTCACTCCTAGCCGTAGCTCGAAGGCGCTTATATGAGGCTGACTCCTGAAAGCAACTGCTCGACTCAGCAGCATGATCCAAGGGTACGACTGGACCATCGAGGACACTTATGCGGCACAGAACATGTGCCCGTACGAAACGGTAAGTGCGCTTGAGCCTCATTATACGGGCCTCCAGGCCCCATGGCGATGGGTATTCCACTGTTGACACTGGCACAACGCTCCGTAGGTTGCCTATGGCTTCAGTCGTTTTTGTGATCTCTTCACCTATGAAGAGTGGATACATTTCAGCTACTCAGTCGGTACGTGCTTCAAAGAAGCGAAGCCACAGACTCGGGTGCCTGTTCTCCAGTTCCGGGCTGCTCTGTTAGCTGACCAGAGAAAACAGACCTCTTCTTCTCGGGAGACAGCGGATTCCAGTCAAAGACCGGGGTGAGTTCCCTCACGGGTTGCCTGTAGAAGGCGCAAGAGACTGACTCGATTCCGCACAGCGTGCCGTCGGAATCGGTTACCAGCAAGAAGTGATGGCGAGGTTGCGAAACCATACATTGGGCTATTCGGGCTCACAGATCAACACAACCCTCGACGGCAGCACAGAGACGTTCCCGTTGAACCAGTCTCTCTACCTGGACTTCAGCCACGACACAAACATCATCTCGGTTCTAGCTGCGATGGGCTTGACGCAGTTTCAAGATGACCCGCCACTCTCGCCCAAGGCGTACCCGGGCCAACACAATTTCACCGTGTCACACCTGACACCGTTCGGCGCCAGACTGGACATTGAGGTCATCAAGGCGCCTGGGCCTGTCAGCGCGGACAGGACTGGCTACGTCCAGGGCGAAGGGGCGGGCGAGACCAAGTACATCCATTTCGTACTTAACCAGCGGACGGTGCCGCTAGGGTGGAGCTTCCCCGAGTGCGACGCGAGCAGAGTGGACGGCTGGTGCGAGCTAGAGACGTTCCTGAAGGTGCAGGACCAGATGCCCAGCCTGGCGAATTTCGTGGAGACGTGCTTTGGTGGTGCTGATGTGGGTGAGTGAGTTTGAGCGAGCAAGTGTGATACGTACGCGCAGTGCTTCTACACAACTCTACACTCAACCACTCTAGACACGGCAAGGCGTTTTGACGACCAGATTGACGGCGGTGCATTTTTTTCTCTCTCTACCCACGCAGGACAGCATGTGTAGATACGGGCAGCACTTATTCAACATGCACATTGCACGCCAGGATAAGGCGGGTTTGAGGACGCTCGTTTCCTGTAGGGCTTTGGTCTTTCGTGGGCCACTGACTTCCAAGCCGTGATCTGACCAACACCCTACAAAGGGCGAATACCCAAAGCACGAGGGTAGTATTTGCGACATTCTACCGTTCCTGGGAGTTTCCGTTCGGTACGCTACTTAGTAACCCAAGGATCTACCTACCTACTAGGTAACTAACCTAGGTAGGTATTGAGGTAGGTACCACTGCGCCTGAGACCCCAACACCTACCCCGCAATCAAGCTGTCATGACAAAGTAGTCTACAAGGCGGGTGAAGAAGGAATGCTTTTCAATCCTGACAAGCCAGTTCCGACGCTTCATGACCAGACCACGTCTCGCAAGCACACAGTCGTAGAATCATTGGCCAAGCTGCAGTCGCCGCCATGCCGACCGGTCACGCCAAAGCCACTGTCGGAGACACCGTGCTCGCAGAGACGGATGCGTGGGAGGAGGTAGAAGGGAACGTTTATTTCCCACCGGGATCCGTTAAAAACGACCACTTGTTCAAGACTGACCACTCGACCCACTGCCCCTGGAAGGGCGATGCAAGCTATTACAGCATCCATGCAGACGGCAAGGAGCTGGAGAATGCGGCCTGGTACTATGCGCAGCCCAAGGACAAGGCCGAGCACATCCGGAACCACGTGGCTTTCTGTGAGTCTGGAATGATTCTACACTACTTGTGCGGGCTGGATCATGGCCCTCTATGGCAGGCGATGAGGCGGGGTCGGGAGGAACATGACCAGCGCGTGTCAGGTGTGGGAAGAGCTCTGCAGCCTCTGGAGACCGGCTGACTCTCTGCATCAGACAAGAGCAAGGTGACGGTCACAAAGTCTTGATTTGGGGCTGCGCTCCATGGGGGCCCTGCTAGGGCTGGTGGGGCGTCAGGGCGTGTTGGGAGCCTGACCGTCACGACTCCTTCGCGTGACAGGGATACGCGTTGCTGCGCCCGGTGGAATGGAAAGGTTCTGATGGGGGCCTATTCTTATTTTTATTTTCTTCTTACTGTTCAAGAAAACTCAAACATACAAGACAAGGTTTCTAGACAGCATACCAGCTCCTCAAAGACCATCCAGCCCCCCCGGGGGGGAGGCGGGGGGTGGAACCACGATGTGACGTGACGTGGTTGTGTGGGGAGGGGTGAATCACCGGAACGGCCCAGGTTGTGGTTGGATCGGTCTGGACTCGAGCACATCGGCATCAAGCCTCTCCATGACCTCCAGGATGAGCGACAGGCTGTCCATGAAAGAGTTGACCGAGACCCGCAGCATGCGGTTAGTGGTGGCCTCGTAAAGCACCCTCATGACGTTTTGTCCCGTGACATCATCATCACCACCACCATTAACGCGGCCAGAAACGCCAGGCGCGGGCGCGGGCGCGGGCGCGGGCGCGGACGCGACGTTGATGGTAGAAAACTCTCGGCGGACCAGGGGTGACAGCTCCCGGTCGACGGTCACGGCCTTGATTGCGATTGAGGCCAGACGGGCGGTCGGGAAGGGCACGTCGATCTGGCTGCCGGCACACAGGCGAGACAGGCAAATCTCAGCGAAGGAGTCCTCGGAGTGACAGCAGAACAGAGAGAGGTCATGCTGACTTACAGCGAGCAGGGGAATTCGGGGTCGGCGTGAGTGGCCATATTGTGCGGGGACAGCCAGAGCAGGGAGACTGATCAATGGCACAGGGTTCTGCCGCGGGAGGATTTCCAACCGTGCGGTGGTCTCTTGTCTCTTGTCTCTCTCTCTCTCTCTCTCTCTCTCTCTTTTTCTCTGTGCGTGTGTGCCGCCCGGGCGATCGATCTGTGGGCGGGGAGAGCTCAGGCCGGGGTGGCTGGGAGGTTTGAGGAGCTGCGCTGATGCATGTGCTGTTGCTACGCAGGTGCAGATGCTAGGTTATGGGTGCAGGATTTGAGACAACGGACAACGATAAGATAAACAGGTAGCGAGTCTCTCTCACACCTCTACCTAGACCGACACTAGCTTGACTAGATACATACATAGGTACCTACCTGCCTACCTGCGGGCCGCGGCACGAGGTGGGGGCCTGGCGAAGCTTGGAAGGAGGCTCATGCTCAGGCATTGGGACTCAGCTGGGCGGGTCCCGGGGGCTTGGAAAACGGGCCTGGCCTGCACGCCGCAGACCTGCAGTCCTGCAGTCCTGCAGTCCTACACTACTGACTGCCCTTGGTCCGTCCGCCGTGGTGGTTGGTTGCTTGGACGACAGCAAGCGACCGCCTTAAAAAGGGCCCCGGACCAGCTCCCCAGCACGACCGGGGTTGCCATTGGCCTGGAGTCGAGGTAACGGGGCGGCCCCCGTGGCCGGGCAATAACAAACCAGCTCTCTCTACTGTATTATCGTGCAACGGACTCTGGGGCATGACAACATGCACTCCCGTCTCTCTGCCACCTGCACACACCGCTGGGAAAACTCATATTTACGTCGTTGCCCGGCTTGATCCTGATCAACGTTGATTCCCCCCCCCTCCTCAAAGCATCAATTTTGGAACCCAAATCCCACTTGCACCCGGATCCCCTTCCCAACAACCCTCACCCAGCCTGCAGCCCGGCGACTCTTTCTTGTCGCTGCTGGCTTCTTTCTGCCTCGTAGATCCCGTCGCCTCCGCTCCCGTCCCTCACCACCCCTCCTCCCTCTCACCTTGACGTTCCGAGCCTCACCTTGGGGACCAGGTGCTTGCCAGGTGCTTGGTTGGGAGAACATCAACATCGAACCAATTGAGCCACACACTGCACACCAGCCTCTGCAGTCTCTCTTGGGGGCTCCCTGCACCGCTCCTTTGCTTGCACGTTGCGCAGCCACAAGCGGCGCCGACGGCCATGGCTCCTTCCAAGAGCTCCAATCTCGGCCAGATCATCGAGTACATCCCAGGTACGTGAGCTGCAGCCCCATTTGCCTCAACCCTTCAACTACATACATCCGATACCATCCATCGGGTTACGATGAGTCCTTCCCCTTCTCTTCATGCTGTCAACGATGGCCCGCCCGACTACCTGCTCCAGCCCTTTCCAGTAAGCTTACTGACTTTCTCCCAAGACCGCCTGTATCTCGCCTCGTATGTCCACCCGCCAAATGAGGACACTCTCTTTCCTTACCCGGACGGGCCTGTAAAGTCGCCTACCAAGCGGTCCCAGAGGGCTGCCAACGGGCCCCAGGCAGTCCCCAAGTCTCCTTACAAGCAGCCCTACTATTTCACCGTCGACGACACTCTACTCTACAACAACTTCCACCATGACTTTGGCCCGCTGCACATTGGCCATCTTTACAGGTTTGCCCTCCAGTTCCACGAGATCCTAGGTGCAAAGGAGAACAAGGATCGCCCGGTCGTCTTCTGGAGCAGAGCGGACCCGAGGAGTAAGTAACCCCAACCCCCCCCCCCCCGCGCCCCGCGCCGCATCTGCCCTCTTGCATGCTAATCGTCTCCCCAGGCCGCGCCAATGCCTCTGCCTTACTAGCTTGCTACATGGTCCTGATCCAGTCCTGGCCACCACACCTGGCCCTGGCACCCATCGCCCAGGTCGATCCCCCTTTGATGCCCTTTCGTGATGCTGGATATAGCCAGGCCGACTACGGCATCACTGTTCAGGATGTCGTCTACGGAGTGTGGAAAGCAAAGGAGGAGGGCGTGTGCGCCCTCGAGGACTTTGACCTGGACGAGTATGAGAGGTTCGAACGCGTCGAGCACGGCGACTTCAACTGGATCACACCCAGTTTCCTGGCCTTCGCCTCGCCACAGCACGAGCCGGTTGCAAAGATCCCCGAGAGCTCTGAGCTCTGGGCAACTGTACCCAAGACCCTGGACGCCATCGATGCGCACCCCACACTGCCGCAGCCATTCAAGAACGTCCTGTCCCACTTTTCGGAGCGCAACATTGGCCTGGTGGTTCGACTGAACTCGGCATTGTACTCCCCATCCTACTTTGAGGGCTTGGGTTTCCAGCACCTCGATATGATATTCGAGGACGGTACCTGCCCAGCAATGGGCACCGTGCGCAAGTTCATTAGACTGGCCCATGAGATGATTACGGTCAGGAAGAAGGGCATTGCTGTCCACTGCAAGGCAGGGCTTGGGCGGACAGGATGCCTAATAGGAGCCTACCTGATCTACAGGTACGGCTTCACCGCCAACGAGGTCATTGCATACATGCGATTCATGCGACCGGGAATGGTTGTTGGTCCGCAACAACACTGGCTCCATCTCAACCAGGGTGCCTTCCGGGAGTGGTGGGTCGAGGAGCGCATCGAAAGGAAGCTGCGCAAGGAGATGGCCGCCGCCAACCCCCAGCCAAGCACGCCTATCCGCGCCATGCAAAAGGCCAACATTGGCCGCAGCCCCAGCAAGACCTCAACGCCTCCCAACCGCAGCCCTTCTAATAGAACACCGCTGGGCGAGGTGGACAACGAGAGGACGAACGCCCCGGCAGACCAAGAAAACTACCTGCCAGCACCCACCCCGGGACAGCCCCGAAAGACCCGCCACCACCCGTACAGTAGCCGTGGTGGCGTCTACCGGTCCTCGATCGAAGAGGAGAATGGTAGCATTCAGCAACAGACTGAGGTTATCTCTGTCCAACGGCATTCGCCGGCCGAGTCCGATGAGGAGCTGCACCTGCGCATGCGAGCATCACGCAAGGTGTCCAATTCCCCAAACTCTGCCAAGTCGCGGTCTGTTAGCCACACGACAACGACAACCTCCATCTATACCGCTGTCATTGACGACGCTTCCAACGACGTCGAGAACATCGGCAGTTCGCTCGGCAGGGTCAAATCGGCCCAGACCTCACCTATGCGCGCTACTTCCGCGTCGGGCGTTCTGACCAAGGTCCGCGGTGGCGGCGGTGGCAAGAGGACCGGTGACAGTCTTCGAGGCTACCCCAACGGCAAGGAGCCGGCAGGCGTGCGCAAGACGAGCGGCCGAGTCGGAAGTATCCATAACCATAGCCCGACAACTGCTGCGGCAAATACTGCGAGAAAGATTTCTGGAGCGCTCTGAGGCAGCGACCTCCGCCGATGTTGTCGCGGTCGTCAAATGGCGCCGTCCGCCTATGCTGGCCTGCACGGTGTGGGAGCAACATCTGGATGACGAATTACGAACATTACGACTTCTCTCGTCTTGTACTGCATACATGCGATGGCGTTTAAGGATGGATACCCCGGGCAATGGAGACATCCTGAGGGGCTGGCAGGGGCCAATCCGCTGTTAGAGGCGGATGGCGTTGGCGGCACCCTACCGAGGCAGGGGTGCTAGGTGCGGCCTGGTCCAATCCTGGCTCGAGAACGCGCTGAAGGAGACGGGCAAAGGGAAAAGGGAGGCTTGGATAACATGTGTATGGTCCACTTGGTACCAGGGGCCTTCCTTGCAGCATTTCCAAACTCTTCTAGATTTTGAGATAATCGCATAAGTAGGAGGCTGGCGATCGGCACATGGGAGGATACGGGAAAGGGCAACGGCGAGCGAGCATTGCTTACTGTTTTAATTTTGTTGGGGGTTGCAAACGAGGGCAAGGCGGAACGGTCGGCTCGTCCGGCTCGTCCGTGTCTGCTGTAACCTTCATATTTATTTTCTGGAATACATTTAAGGTCTACATCCTGCACTTGAGCATGCTGCGGCTTTGGGTGCTTGTGCCGGTCCCCAGCGACTCTGCGCGGCCTTCGCGCCCTCAACGGTTGGTGGCGACAGGCTTTGATGTCAAGTAACAGGTATTTACGTCCCAGGGGGCGCCTTCAATATCTAGATTCATTGTGTGCGAGTCAACGAGTCACGGTTGAGGTGAATTCCAGGCGGTGGCAAGGGCCGACCTCGCGAGTACGCATGGCTGGACAGCTGGACGGAATATATAAAGAGAGGACTGTGGGGTGGGTGGAGGGGGGCTACTATGTATGGGGATCTCTGTGCTCATGGAAAAACAAAGGGGCAATATCGACTGGCTTAGCGACTTGTAATCTCCCCGCCGTTGCTAGATGAGTCTGACTAAGTATAGGCGACGGGCAAGTACCACTGGCCTCTCTCTGTGTGTGTGCGCGTGTATGTACTTTGCTATACGCATGTCTCGACAGTGCTGTGTACTCCGTATTCCAACCCTGCCAATCTCACTCGGCCGGCGTTGACTATGTTCCCCATGGCTCTTGTTCAAGCCAGGACGATACGACGTGCACTCGTCACCACCGGTTCCTCTGCAGCCGCGGGAATACCATGTCGACAGGTAATTGAGACCACACACTTATGCACCGAGGTTCCTCAGCTACCAAGGTACCTAGGTACTTGAGCAGGTAGCTGCCCATTATATAGGCAGCGATTGAGACGGACCCATTGACTGCTAACGCAATAGACGCCCCGACCAAAAGGCTACAATAACCAATTCGACCAATTGGTTATTCCTAGCAGTCTATAAGCCCATACCGTCACAGCAATACGGTTAAGTCACGACGGGACTAGCAGCCGATTAGCTTATATATGTGATGGCTTGCCCATTCCACCTGGCGCACCCACATAGTCCACAAAAGACCAACGATAAACGACTGTTCGTGTACCGTAAGGAATGCCTATAATTATACCGTCACAATATAGTTTATTTATTAATTTAATTAATTAATTAATTAATTCATTAATTGATTTATATAATAGTTTTTTATTAATTAATTATAATTTATAATAAAAATTTAATTATTTTTATAATTAATATATTAAAAAGAATTTTTTAATATAATAAATAAATTTATATAAATTTTATATAATAATATAAAATTTATATATTTTAAAATAATTAATTAAATTAAATTAAATATTATATTTTTTAAATTAAATAATTTATTATATAATAATTAATGAAATTAATTATTTTAATTAATTAATAAATATTTTTATTTTTATTTAATTAAAATATTTTATAATTAATATATTTTTATTATTTATAAATTTATAAATTTATTATAATTTATATTATTTAATTTAATATATAAATTATTAATTTTTTATTTTTTTTAATTATTTTTTTTAATTATTTTTTTTAATTATTTTATTAAATTAAAAATAATAATTAATATTTATTAAAATAAAATAAAATATATTTTTAAAAATAAATTTAATTAAAAATAGTTTTTCATATTAATATTAATAATATTAAATTATATTTATTTAAATTAATATTATTAATTTTAATATAAACCGATTTTATTAATTAATTTAAAAAAAATTTAATATTTTAATATAACGTTAAAATAAATATTTATAAAAAAATAAAATTATCACGGGCTACGAGTAAAATTATAATAAATATAAAAATATAAAAAATATAAATATAATATAAATATAAATATATAAAAATATAATATATAATATATAAAAATATAATATATAATATATATAAATATTATATATTTTATATATATAAAAAGAATATAAATATAAAAATATAAATATAAATATAAATATATAAAAAATATAAAATATAATATATATATATATATATATATATAATATTTATATATTATATAAATATAAAATATAAAATATAAAATATAATTATAACTTTAATTACGAGTTAATTTAACGTTAATAAACATTATATAAAAATATTAAATTATTATATAATTTAAATTTTTTAATTTATTAAAATAAATAATTATAAAAACGGTTATTATTTTAATTAAAATGAAAATATAATTTTTAAATAAATTAATTATATTTTATTATTTAAATTCGTAATTAAAATAATTTTATAATTTAAAAAATAATTATAAATAATTATATTTATAATAATATAATAATAAACTTTTTTTAAAAAAAATAAATAATTTAATATTAAAATAATTAAAATATTTTTAAAAAAATTAAAAATTATAAATTTAATTTAAAATAAATTAAAATTTATAAATATTTTTAATTTAAATTTTATTATTATAATATTATTATTTTATTAATTATATATTTAATATAAAATTTATAATAATTTGATTTTTTAATTAAATTTTATTTTATATATATATATTAAGAATTATATATTAAAAATTATTTAAAATTATTATAACTTTATTATATAATTATTTTATTAATTATTAATTTTAATATTATTTATATTAATAATTTTAATTAATTAC
This sequence comes from Diaporthe destruens, assembly GCA_036986855.1. Taxonomy (NCBI): domain Eukaryota; kingdom Fungi; phylum Ascomycota; class Sordariomycetes; order Diaporthales; family Diaporthaceae; genus Diaporthe; species Diaporthe destruens. The sequence goes on along the minus strand of BTXE01000002.1, from coordinate 5,180,581 downwards.
CCTATTAAAATTATATTTTTTAATTTTTTTTATATAATATAAAATTTAAATTATATATATATTTATAATAAAAAAATAAAATTAAAAGTAGTAAATAATTTTTATAAAAAAAAGTTTTTATAAGTTTTTTTATTAATAAAATTATTATATTATTATTTTTTATTTTTTAATAAATTTTTTTTTATAAATAATTTTACTTTATAAATTTATATATTTTAATATAAATTTTAAATTATTATATTATAAAATTTAAATAATGTTTTATTTATTTATTATAATTTTTTTAATTATTATTAATTTTATATTTATTAATATTAAATTTAAAATATTTTTATTATATAAAATTATTATATATTTTATATATATAAAATAATTTAAATATAAATAATTTTATTTTTATTTTATATATATTTAAAAATATATATAGTGTTTTAAATATAAAAATATATTTTATTATTATAAATTATAATTAAATAAAATAATTTATAATTAAAAAATATAATTTTTTTTATTAATTTAAAAAATATTTTAAAAATATTTTATATTAATAATTATTATAATTAAATATTATAAATAATATATAAATAATTTTATTTTATTAAATTTTATTAAAAAGATTTTAAAATAATATTTATTAATATTTAATATTTAATATATTTTTATATAATTAATAGTTATAAAAAGTTTATATAATAAATAATATAAAAGAAAATAAATAAAAAAAATAATATAAAATTCAATATTAATATAAATATAATATAAATTATAATAATATAATTATAAATAATCTTTATAATAAATAAATGATTTTTATAACTGATAGTAAAGAAAGTTTAAATTATTTATAAAAAATTATTAATTCGAAATTATAATATTTTAAAAAGGAAAAAAAAAAAAAGTAGTGAAGCTACGATTTCTCGTTAAAAAAGTTATAAAAATTATTTAAATTAATAAAATAAGTAGTACGCACGGACTTACTAGTTAGTTTTATTAATAATTAATTTATAATTTTAATATTTTTAATTATATAAATATATTAAATAAAATAAATAAATTATTATATAATAAATAATTATATAAATAAATAATAAATAAATTTATTTAAAAAAATTTATATAAAAAGTAGAAAAAATTAAATTAATATAATATTATAAAAAATTATTTATTAATAAATAATTTTAATAATTAAAAAAGATTTATTTATATTTATACCGTTTAATAATTTTTTAAATTTTTTTATAATATATATATTAATTTAATTATAATAATTATTTAAAATTATTTATTTTTATTTTTAAAATTTTAAAATTTTAAAAAATATTTATAAGAAATAATATAATAATATAATTATAAATATTTTTTATAATAAATAAATAATTATTTATTATTAATTTTTTAATTATATAAATATATTAAATAAAATAAATAAGTAATTATTTATTATTAATTTTTTAATTATATAAATATATTAAATAAAATAAATAAATTATAATATAAATATAATATAAATATAATATAAATATAATATAAATATAAAGTAAATATAATATAAATATAATATAAATATAATATAAATATAATATAAATATAATATAAATATAATATAAATATAATATAAATATAATATTTTTATTAAGTTTAATAACATATTATCTAGGGTAGATCTTTTTTTTAAAAGAGGAAAATTTTAACTGCTAAAGCTGGACTGGAAAGCTGCTAAAGCGCCATCAACCTCCGCAAGAGAGGGCCGGCCGAAGAAATTTTCCTTCCAAACCCCTTCCTTCATCTTCCGCTCCCTGTCGAGCAGGAATTCCTCAGCCCAGTCTATCTCTGACCGCCAAAAGTCGGCAGCAACCCGGCGTAGGATGCGGATCTTGGCATCCCGGCCCGAGTTGCGAATCAGATCCCGCCGCAGCTCGCCGGCAGGAGCGTCGGCGGCACCATCGCTCCGCAGCTGGAGCTTGTTTCCCCTACGGACGACGAGGCCGCTGAGCTGCGGCCTCCTGCCGGCGGTGCACCGCTCGATGAGACCCCTGAGTCTTGGGGGCGTGCGCGCGAAGCAAGGGAACTCAAACTCAGGCTCGTTACGATACGATTGCCAGACTGCGCCGCGCTGCGGGGCGCTCATGCCCTCGAAGATGCACCACAGGAGGCGGCCCAGCATGTAGACCTCGGCGGCCTCCTGTTCCGCGGGTGTTAGGCACGCCCAGGCCACATTGTAACCGTGTGTCGGGTTCCGGTAGTGGCCATCGGGGCCGTCGAGGTCGCGCCAGCCCGGGTGCAGACGGCCCAGGAGGGCGGCGTAGCGAGCACGGAGCGCGCGGTTGCGGAGCTGGGCAGTCTCGGCCGCCGTCGGAACCGTCGCGTAGCGGTCGCCCCCGTCATCCTCGTCGCCGTAATAATCATCCTCGTCGTAGTCGTCGCTGGCGAGGATGCGCATGTACTCGAGGGCGTTGACCTCTGGGGAAGCGAACTCACACCAGACCCCCCGCTGCTCGAAGTCGAGGATGACCGGCCTCACATTGTCGTGCGTCATGACTATCTGGTCTAGCCGCATGTCCGCGTAGTACATGTTGCCCTTGTGTCGGATGTGGACGAGCCCCGAGCATATTTGCTTGGCCCATCGGATCTGGTCCTCCAGGTGGAGCATATTGTTCAACCGCAGCACTGGTAGCATGTCCCGCAGGTTGAACCCCGAGTAATAGGGCTCCAGGAAGCCGATGACCACCGTCCTCCTGGCGTTGGAGCGTGTCTTTTTCGTGACCAATCTGGTCGGTCTGCCGAGCACGTTCGGGTGAGGTGGCATTCTCAGGAGGTTCCTCAGCTCGTGGTACATGTATTTCACGCTGCTGACGAGAGCCTTCAGCGCCCAGAGCGTCCCCCTTCCCTCATCCCCGCGATACTTGACCAGGCACACGCTGTCTTGCAACTGTTGTACGTAGACCAGGCTGAAAATATCAATAGCCGACGGAATCTCTTCGGCGCCCATCCCCCACATGTCTCCCAACTCCCGAGGGGAAAGCTGGTGGTACTCGAGATTATGCATTGGGCCAATGACAATCTTGGCATCCCGGACGTTCAGAGGGAGGGTCTCAAAAACGATGCGGGACCCGAAGGGTTGGCTGTAATACATGTCCCTGACCCTCTCGAGCCCATACACCTCGGTCGTCCATATCTGCAGGGCTCTGACGATGTAGGAGGCGATCGCTTGTTGCCGGACCCGGCTGCGGTCACGGGCGTGAAAGGCACCGTCCAGGTCCAGGAGCTGCCGTATCAGCCGCGACTCGGTGGCCTTTTCGGATATGAAGACGTCGAAGCGCATCGGGGGGGCATCCTGAATGAAGTTGGCAACGACAAAGAATTGGGTGCCCAGCCCGGCACCGCCATCTATGCTCCAGAGCGCGGATCGCAGGGGAGTGGTGCTGTCGATACGGTTTTTTATGTTCAGTTGTGAGTCATCCCAGGCCGGTTCTGGAGGGTCGGCCGGGTCTTGGACGGGCACGAGGCGGTCGATTGGCACTTCGTAGATGGCCGTCGGGTGTATCACGTCGTGGATGGCCTCCGGGGTCAAGTCCATGTCGAAGGTCGACCTCGTGGCCTTGAGCGGGCTTCTTGTTCTCTGATGCCGGAAAAGGCGGGTGCGTGTGGGGTTTCGTTGCGGCGTGTGGATGGTGGTTATGCTTGTGAAAATCAAAAGACGGGTATGCCAGACGGGATCTGGCCGTGGCGCCCCGGTATCTCCCACGGAAGCCCCAGGAGCCCGGCCTGATGCCACAGGTGACAGTAGTATCTGACAGGCCGGGCCTGAGCCGGCAGGCTCGTGCCGAACCGCAGGTGTCCCGATCTGAGGCAGCCTATGAGAAAAGGCTACCAAGCAGGCCAGCTGCCCCAAGGACCTGGTCTGGCGTCTCCGGGGAAGCTGGGCGGTGGGGTCTAGGTGGGATACGAGTCGTCGGACGCGGTGGCCCCGGTTCCCCTGCAGGTGCTCAACCCGACGGTACAGGGGAGGCTCTTGTGATTGGGCCTAAAGGATGTTGTCAGGATTTGCGGGCAACTCCAAGAGGACATGGCAAGGCTAGGGCTCCGGCCGGAGGGCCCTGAGGCCACGTCCCCGGCCCGCTGAAGGCTTAAAGCACCCGAGGCTGACGGTGCCTCCAGGGAGCGTCCCGCCCTCCAGGTGGAGGTCCTCCCACTGGAGAGCATCCTGCTGGAAGCGGCCTCTGACAGCAGGCCCACCATCAAATGACACTGGTCCAGGGGGGCATTCCGCAAGGGGGGTCTTGTTAGACTGTGGCTTACTTTGAGCGCGCTGGCAGAGGCTTGAGGCAGAGGCAGTCTGGGGCCGGAAGCACACACAGATGTCAAGCCCCCCTCTCTCTCTCCCCCCACCTGCTAGAGTTGACACACGGGCCGTTGGCACGGCAATGCCTGAGGCCAAAGTCGTTGTATGTGGTGGTCGTGAGGGAGTAATTGGAGATATGGATGTGCGGGTCTGGACGGCAGGATTTGTACTCGGCACGCATCAGGGGCACGACTTGGTCCCAGGCATGTGCGGCAAGATTCTTGAGCAGCGAACCCAGATATGTATGTACTTATGCATGTTTGTTGGGCGGGTGGTCCGTCACGCGGTTGGGCGGTTGGGCGGTTGGGCGGCTGGGCGAGCGGGCGGCTGGGCGGGCGGGCGCGGCGATGGACAAGAGTGTCCGAGGCTGGTTTGCGTATCCGTACATGACTGCTGGTCGTCACAGGCCTCGTCGCAGATCTCGTCACAGTTAGGGCATGACACGGGGTGGGTCCAGGGCACACGCATGACGGACGGCAGGCCGCCCTCGGCGCCGGGTACGGGCTCGGAGCACGGGGCTGTCGCAGGCCTGGCGCATGCCAGAGATGGCCCTTACGGCCGGGTGTGCCCTGTTGGAAGCCGGCCGTCGGGGGCTGGCAGGTTGGGTGGGGGTGGGGGTGGGGGGAGTCAGCATCACGGACATGCCCAAGGTCCCCAGGGCACCGTGATAGACGTCGAAGCGTGCCGCGCACAGTCCGGTGAGAAGCAGCACTCGCCTGTCGCCCTACCTACTTGGTAGGTAACCCCAGCAGGTAGGTAGGTACTTACTATGTAACCTCTGGCCCTGCGCTGGAACCCTCCCTCACCGGTCGCCGCATAGGGCACACCCCTCGCCACGCCTTTCTGCACCGGTCAATTGCTCACCGGTCACGCCAGCCTGGAGCCCTGGCCAGCCCTCGACAGAGGCCCTCGACAGAGGCCCATGTGGCATGCCTAGCATGGCCATGCCCATCATCCATCCTGCTGTCAGCAGATCATCCCCTCCCTCCCACAGCCCCGGGCCTCGTCCCAGCATTCCCTCTGCGAGGCTGCCCAGCACAAGACAGTCACCCTTTCTGAGCTTCAATACTCCGCCTGCTCCCCACTGTTCTGCATGCAGGGAACAGGTCTGCTGGGTCTTCCCGCCGAGCCGCTGTCTCGGGTCAGGATATACCTGGCTGCCTCCCGCCTCCACACATTCACTGTCAGGACCTCGCTGGAATGACGCCAACAGCGAAGAGGGTGGGGGGCAGGGGAATGGAAACTAGAAGAAAGAAAAAAAAGAGGAGGGGAGGGGGTGTGCGGGGGAAGGGGGAAGGGGGGAAAAAAAAGAAAAAAAAAAGACCAATCCCGCCCAGTCAGCCGGCATTCTACTATTTTCAATGTACCGGGTGCAATTACATGACCGACAACCAGCGAGCCCGGAGCGCTGGAATAGACCTACACTCTCAGGTACAGGCCCGTCCCTTTGAATCATTGGCACACAGTCTGCTTGCTGGCTTATTACGGTACTTCTCCCGCCGGGACCTCATCTTGTCACTCTCATGTATTTCAAGTGAGGGGTGTCTGGTACTGAGGATGGGGAGGTGCATGGCTATCAAAGCCGACGCGGACGGCTTGCTAACTCGTATGCGAGCCGCGGGAGCGCAGTCCTCTGCACGTGTGGACAAGGAACAAAAGTGGGGCGCGCTCTCCTTGAATCTTGCTGCACACCAGTTGGCCCCACGCAGCAGCATTCTTCGGGACTGTCGCCGACCAAGACAGAGCCGAATCAAAGCAATGAATGACTCCTGCGCGGCTTATAGGACCGGTGGGCGGGGGAGGGGGGGGTTTGTTGTGTTTGCCTCCGTTGCAAAGACACGAAAACGCTCTGCTTTTTCTTTTGCTCGCCATGTAATGATGGCTGATGGCTGAGGGCTATAACGAGGCCCGGTTCTACACTAGAGTTCAGCAAATGCAGTTGCCCGTCAATTGATGCTCCATCGCAAGGAAGCATGATTGGCGCCAGCCTGCGCTAGTCAAGGTGGCAACCCGGCTCCGTGATGCAATTCTGATGGTCGAGTGACGGTCTTCTCGGGGACTTGTACGCGGACTAAACAGTGGATTGCGCTGTGGAAGGTATGGCAATAGGAAGCATCGTGTTGCAGTACCTGGCCTCCATGTCGCTGTGCCCCAGGGAAGGATTTAGGTGCAAGGTCCCCGCCGTCGCAACGGCCATGCGGTGTCGATGACCTGGCTGTTCTGTGTCAGCTCGGAAGGGCATGTTGCAGGCGCCCATCGCTAGCCTCTTGGTTCCCAACGAGGAGCGAGGGCATATCGTGATGCCACCTCTGATCGTGCTGCTGCCACGGGATCACTCGCCTGTTATAGACGTCACTGAATGAATGGCCTTTACAGTCAGTCAGTCGCATTATGACTTGTCAAAAGGCCCTAAGCATCCAAGACCCGCACCGGCAAAACGTGTTACGCGTGGAGCGTGGTACAACACATGCTCGGATACATGGCGATCGATCTCGGGGGCAGCGCCCAGGCTGCATAGCCTGTACCTTTTCCGCATTCCAAGGTTGTCGCCCGACCCTGGCGCCTGGGAGGGAGGTCTCGCATCGCATCTTTGACTGAGCCCACCACGGATCACGGACTGGCCAGCAAGCTTCTCCGCGAGACCTTCTGGTCGCCAAGGCGCAGCTCGAGGACTGACGCCCGGCGATGCCCACCAGTGCCTGCTGTGGCCCCGCCGGCTTGTCTGGCAGGCCTGGATTGCAGCTCGGTCGATCCCGTGCTGTCACCAGGCGGTCTGGCGGTGTTTGCTGCCCATCTGGCATGCTACGATTATGCATGCGCCTGTCTCTGGCCCAAAATGTTGGCGCTTGTGGCCCGCGATGCTCGCCGTGAAGCCGAAAGCCACGTGCGTGTGTTCACCAAAAGGCTGGGAGACCTTTGGCCGTGGCCACCTAGGTACCGTGTGCTGAGTTGAGTGAGAGAGGTCTTGCTGGGTCCGGGTGCCAAGCCAATGCACAATACCCTGAATACCCATAGCAATCGGCAGCGCTCCTATCATCAGCTAGGCTGACCAGCCTGTTGGGTCAAGTCGCGCCCCCATGCACGATCCCTGAATACTGTGGTAGCCCCCATCTTGCCGACCCTGCTGACTGTGGACCTTTCAAGTTTGTTTTCCTTTCGCGTACATGCACCGACGGTCGGTCGACACATTCATGCGGTCAAGCTCCTGCCCATCTGGGTCAACGCACCGCGCTGATTTGCGCAATTCGCTATGGATTATTCCGCAGACGGCAAAAGTGGCGCACTGCACCCAAGCGAGATTCGGTCCCGGTGCGTTGGAGAGACGTGCACGATCCAGCGGGCAGGCCGCCTTCTTGGGTGCTTGGGTAAGAACGGTCTGGGATGTCTTGCAGGACACCTGGAGCCAGCGTGTGCTAGTATAGTAGTACTTGGCAGCCGGGTGTGGTGACCCGGACATGCGCACACTGAAGAGACAGTAACGCGTCGCAAGTCACGAGCCTACTGTGTAGTAGACGTGGTATGCGATCAGACGTCGCCGGTCTGTGACGCAGCCAGCTGCCAGGCTGCCAGGCTGCCAGCACGACAAGAGCGACGACATGGAAGCCTTGAGTGTTGCGGCAAGGCATCTTGGTCATTTGCACATGTGGTGGAACGTTGTAACAACCCGGTCGCTGGGATGGAGACGTGCCAATCATTTCCCCCGGGAGTGGACAATGCTGATATTGTTGGGGGGATTGCAGTTCCCATGACCAGAGTAAGCAGGACGCAGGGCGGCCACGTATAGAAATGGCGCTGAGGCCCTGCAGGCGGTATGGAGAGCACGTCAGCACGGCGTCTGCCAGGCCCACATTGCCGAATGGCTAGCGGCCATGAGTGAGAGACAGGCATGACGGAGGCACGCATGACCGCTGGGACAGACAGAGAGGCAGACAAGTGGGAGGGCCAGGACGGAGCGAGCGAGGCCATTGCGAGGTTGCGAGGGAAGCAGGCTGTTGTGCTTTGGCTGTTTGGCTTGCAGCAACCTGGGTATCGCCCGGCAGTGACTGGACGCACGCTGGCACGGCTCGATGCAAGGAGCTCGTCATGCAGAGTGAGATTGATCATTTGGGCAGCTATTGAGGCGCCAATTCCGGCTGGGCTATGAGGGGGTGCACAGGGGCCAGGGATCGTCACTGAAGCCGGGTCGGGCTGGTCGGGTCCTGGCGGAATGGGCGAGGCCAGGGTTTATTACACAGCTTGCACAGTACCTGTGCCCTTGCCGGCGGTCAGGTCGTTGCCGAGCCTGGATGGCGGGCGTGCAAAGGTGTGCATTGTCCTTTTGAGATGTGCGACGCGGTCATGCTGGCCGGACCACCAAAAGCGATTGATTGCCCCTGAAGCCACCGATGGCACGGCGAGTCGCAGTGCAGGCGGACAAGTGCTGAGGGGCCAGCACACGTGCAGGACGTGCTGCGCTGCAGCAACTAATAAGCACTCTCTCTGTCTCTGCACAGTATGCATGATCTTGGAGGCTCGAGGCTCGAGGCTCGAGCAATCCTGGAAGTGGTTGCACAGTAACCGTGCCACCCATGCCCGATGGCACGGCAGCGAGGAAGCGAGGAAGCGAGGCAGCGAGGCACTTTTGTGCTGGACCCCAGCATCCCTGCACTTATTAACCGGTTGGGGGTCAAGGGGTGAAGATGACTGGAGGTGGCTGTGGCTGTACACAAGACTGTGGATGGGCTGGGTCGGAGACAAAGATGGAACCACGGCCCGAACACAGAGAGAGGGCTGGAGAAGGAAGGGGAGGCACAACGGCCTGCCCGCACCTGCCTGCTGCGACGGGCACCATGCCGTTGCCTAGGCCTTTTCCTACTTGTTGAACGTTTGGACAGTTGGTGACGAGCAACGCGCAGGCTGGCAGGCCGGCGGGCCGGCACTGGCTGTGACGCGAGGTGATGGGCAGGCAGTGTTGACCTAGACCGAGGACGAGGACGAGGACGAGGATGTGGATGTGGATGAGGATGTGGATGTGGATGTGGATGTGGAGGTGGACGTGGACCGTGGTTGGTGGTGGGGTCGAGCCGGGCCACGAGCTGACCCGGGATCAAGGGACCAACGAGATTGGCGGCAACCTAGACTCCCCTATCGTTTTCAGCCATGTGCTGGGCAGGGAACATGGCTCCAGCAGGGGCCTGTGGTCCTGCGGGTGCAGGCAGTCCAAGCCAATCCACGCGATGGGTCTGGCTGGGCCACCCGGGCCCGACACCGTTGGGACGGTTCCCCTTGCCGCAACGGGAGCCAGTGCGCAGAGCACGACGCCATCTTGTCCTTCTCTCCCATTTCGGCACGAACATGACAGCTGCACATCACGGCAGACTGGGGAGTGACTCTGCGACTTAGCCACCGAGACCGACCACTCAGGCCAGAGTGAGGCTTGCTTACGGCCGCCACCACCACCCACAACAACCACGTTCGCATCCACCAACCTTCAACCTCCCCGCGCAGCCACCGCCATCATCGCTACTGCTACTGCTGCCGCTTCGAGTCTGTCTGGCTGCTTGCCTTCGGTACCCCAGAAGCAGGACGCCTGCTCTTGTTGCCAGCCGCCCTAGCCCTACTCTGCGATCTATGTTGCGAGGGGGCCGCCTGCCCGCCGCCCGCCTGCCCGCCTGCCCGCCTTAATATCCCTCCTCGACACTCTGGCCCACCTGCGCCTGTCGTCCTTTGCCTATCGTCCCGACCACCAACCTTCTTTGGAACCCCAGCTCCTCGTCGGCCTCCCTTCTCTGATCCGCATCGTCAGCTTCGGTCAAGAATCCGTCCATCACCGTTGTTCTGCGCTGGGCCTCGCCTGTCGCCTGTCGCTTGTCGATCGCGTCCCTGTTGAACTGTTGCACTGTTGTTCTTGGGTTTGTCCTTTCGCGCTCTCCCTGCTCGCCTGCTGCAGACACCAGGCCCCAGGCCGCAAACTGCAGCAGAAGACGCACAGCAGCAAGCTGTGAGTTGGCACTGTCACGGTTGTGTCGCAGCTCAGCCGCAAGCCCGTCGGGGCGACTGGACTTCGACCGCTGCTTTCGATAACCTGCACCCGCTCACTCATCTCCGCGCCCTTTGCCGTGCTCTCGGCTCCTGTCATCATATCACCTGGCCCGTCGCTCAGTCTCTTGACCGCTCCAAAGTCTTGCCACCTCACCCACCGGCCCACCGGCCCTTGATTGACGGGTGGTCTTCGTCTTGCCGAGCAGACTGACAAGCACCCACTCAAATGACTGACTGACCGACTGACTGACCGGCAGACAGTTTGTCCCTCTCACTGGCAAACACTTGCATACCGGCCCGCCAGCAGCTCTCGGTGCGAGCTCTTCCTTCCGTGTGCACGGAACGAGCCGAGATCTGTCATTGCCAGGACGGACCAGACCGCACGGAAACGACGTTGAGCCATTTGTGCTGTACCCCTGGCCGCATCACCATCCGCGCCGGGAATCTCTTATTCGCCCCCCGACCGCGCTGCTTTGTCTTAGTCCCCACCCTGCCACCGCAGGCCTCGTCTTGACTATTCAAACTGTCGTGAGGTATTACCGGCCCCAGGCAGCCAGCCCATCACCGTCCGCCATCGCCTCGCCTCTTTTGCAGGTCTCGGACGGTGCTCAGCTGTAACTACCCCTCTTTCCTACCTAGGTCTCTTAGCTAGATCCTCGTTCGTCAAGCTGTATGGCGGCAGCAGCAGCAACCACCGGTGTAAGGGTCGAGGGCATTGCAGCCAGGGCATTGCAGCCAGGGCATTGCAGCCAGGGCACCTCTGCCGAAGTGCGCTTGGGCTCGCACCAATGCACGCCGCCCACAGCTTGCCCGCTTCCCCACCGGGCCATTCTCACCGAGTTCTATGCCCCTGATTATGCTTTTTCTCCTCCTCGTGCTTTGCTTTTCCCCTCTGTTTAAGCTACACAATGCGTTAGTCATTCTTCGAATCCTCTCGCTGACGTCGCAATCAAAGACAGCGGTGCTCGTCCGGCGCTTCCTTACCGGTCGTAAGGATCGACTCCCAACTGCAGGCACTCCTGACCCGCTCTGATCTCCTCGTGTCTCCACATCCGAGGCAACTCTTGCACATGCATTCTTGTCCGTGTGCTTGACCGGCTGGGTGGAAGCAACGACAAACCACGGAGCACCGTGTCATACGCCCGCGTGAACACAGCCCAGACGGGCCCCATGTGCCTGCGCCGCCTGCAAGTCCAAGCTCTGCCCCAGGCGCCAACCCAGCTTCCTGCCTCTCTGTCCGTCCCAGAGAGTCCTGTGCCACCTCGGCGGCTGTGGTGCGTTGTGTAAGGGCGACCGCCACGACAGGGCCGACCTCAGTGGGCGTACCTAAAGACCTACACATTTCTGCCGGCGAGGCAACTGCTTCAACCAACCTGGGATCTTTTGGCTGGACAGAGACCCAAACAAGGATCGAGCTATTGAAAGCTCGTCTAACCCAGACCTCTTGCTTGTTGAAGGAGCGGCCCTTCCGACTGCGTTCTCCGGCCTGGCTCGCGCCGAACATCCTGGGCCGCTTCCGCTGTTCCTTGACAAGGCGCTCACCGTCTTGCACTTGTCAGACTCGGTCAGAAGAATCAGGAGAACTAGGGCCGGGCACGGTGTGTCTTGGGAGAGCCAGTCGACTGGACGGTTCGCGGCAGACCTAGTGAGGTAGCTTGTACTCCTCTGTACCTTGCCGTGCTTGCATCAGTCTCTCCCCCCCACCTGCACCTCCATCTCGATACAGCCACCCCCCGCCTGGTCACCATTTCCTGCACCGTCGCCCTTCATTGCTGCAGTGGTCCACACTGTTCTGCCAAGGGTGCTCTGCTACCATGGTGATGGTCTTGCCGTAAGGAACCCCAGCTGCGTGGACACCTAATTGCACCCCTTCTCCACCCCGGTATCTCAAATCAGTCGGCTTTTTCCTTCCCTCTCCTTGTCCGTGTCGATTTGTGTTGATCCTGCGCCCGTACTTGCGGCTCCTGGCTCTGGCATTACGACCAACGCCTCAAACAACTAGCATTGCTGCTTGGCTCACTCACCGGGCTTAGGTTCCTTGCTTCGTGCACCCGGTACCTCTGACCGAAGTACTCATATGTTTACTGTGTGTGGGCATCTTCCCAACACACCCTCTCTGCAGTCATGGTAAGCTCCTCCAGTTCCTGTTCCCCGGTTGCGGCAGACTGCATTGGATATATCATCGGACTCTCTTCGTCCCTGACCGTCATCATCAACACCCTTCCCGGCCTTCTGCTGTACACATGGCCACATACTCATCTTCATTTCTTGCCTCGGCCTCTTGCTCGCTTCGAGTCTTGTGTTAGCCTCGCACCTCTCTTGGTTGTGTCACCTTTCCTCAGTCATAATTAGTGCACCCTCCCCCTCTCCCATCCCCAAGCCTGATGGTGCAGTCAGTTGATGTTATATAGAGTGGCCATCTCACCCAACGCCGCGTTCGTGGCTACCTCGATGATACATCGGAGCAAGCACTACAAGATCAATCTCTGGCATCTTCCTTCGGAGGGCCAGTCACATATTCCTTTCCACATCAATTCTATTTCCCCGAACAAACAAACGCAGCACTCAACAACGCAGACCTTCTTCGCTTCCCGTACTCGGCTCTGCCAGAATTCACCCAGCAATACACCGAACAGGGCCATAGTCACCAGCAGGCTTTCCAAGAACAGCAACAACAACAGCAGCAGCAGCAGCAGCAGCAGCATCCCCCGCCGCCACAACGACGACGACAACAACAACAACAAGAACAAGAAGAAGAAGAGCAGCAGCAGCAGCAACAACAACAACAACAACAGCAACAACACTACTTCGAAGTAGATCACCATCAGCACCCTCGAAAACGACAGCGGGTTGACTCGACAAATATGCCGATACCGTCCTTTATTTCCAGATGCCTCCCGAACCACGTTGATGATGAGAAGTCACCAGTCCTCGGGCCATCAGACGGTCAAGATGAGAGCCAACAGTCTTGCATGAGCGCGACTGCCTCTTCTCTTCGCAGTTGCCTGGGAATGGCTGGCATGCGCCCGCCCTTCTCGGGCCTCGACACGACAGCAGGTAAGAGTACCGTCCCTTGATCGCTTGCAAAGGCTTACAAACGACCGAAAGCATACCATCCAATCCCGTCGACAGCCCCGTATGAGGGCGTAGTACCACGGGCATACTCGTCCGATTTGCTCTCACCAGTACACAGTCATATCCCCGAGCATCCCTTGGGCTCACACCCCGACCATCAGCACACATTGATTTTCGGTACAGATGAGTCAACACATGCCACCCACCTGCAAGGCTACCCCCCACTCCAGCCAACAAGTCACCTAAACAACCAGCCCACCACTACCTCAGACACCATGGTATATGCTGCCCAAGACACGAATCACGGATATCTAAAGTCAGAGGCCAGTCCAACATTCGTCAAGTCAGAAGGGACAGACCCCGGCTTTGTAGTGTCTGGGTTTCATGGTAGTACAGCACCGCTTCACACGGCGGCAGAGGCTTCTTACACGCATTCTGGCCTTTCTGGGTCAGAGGAAAGCTTCGTCCGCCAAAGTATAGTTGGCTATCAAGCACCGTTGCCACAATACTCATTCCTCCATGGCTACAATCCCATTGACGGGCTCAACGCCGAGCAAATGGACCGCTTCCAGTTGGCCCAACAAGGCAGCGGGCTGGAGGTGGTCATGCAAAATCAAAAGCCTCCGATCACGAAGCGAGGACCTTTCAGGAATCAAGAAAAGAGGAAACAGACTGCGCACGTAAGAAAGATTGGGAGTTGCATACGATGTCGCATGCAACGTATCAGAGTAAGCAAAATTATTCGAAGGCTGACCCTCTCAGCGTCCAGCATGCTGATTGTCGAGGACAGTGCGAAGCCAACACCGATACCCCCGACGATCACGATGCGCCATGTGATGGTTGCAGGAAGATCGGCGCAAACTCCAAGATCCACCGTCTTCCGTGCAAACGGTGGAAGATCACCGAAGTCAGGCTCTTCAAGCCGGGCCAAGTGAAGGGGCTGGAGTGGACAAAACGTTGGAAGGACACCACGATGGCGCCAGACATCTGCCAGTGGGAGTCTCCCGACGTCAAAACCATCAGGCTGACCGAGGGTTATTCGGATGGTGTTCAGCTGCGAGTCCGTCGATTCGTCAAGCAGAGCGGTGACAGGTTACACCGTACCTGGTTCGAAAATGGCGAGGAGCAGAGCTGGTACATAGAACCGTACGCGCTAGTTGATCTCGAAGGGGCGAGGGCGCAATACGACAGCTACCTCAAGTCCGGGTTGAATGGTATGCTCAGGGCGCTGCTAGGGCCCAAGGAGAAGTTGCTCTGGAGGACGTATGAACACGCGATGCGCCGATTGAGGAGACCGGAGACGCCCAAAGATGAGAAGGACCTCATCTCCAAGACCCTCGACCTGTGGGCAGCTGTCCGCCTGACGACAAAATCGTTCCAGATCATTGGGGAGGAGACGCTTGGTATCCAACCGCTCAAAGGAAACGTCCCCATCCCACCTGTCATGGGAGCGCAGCTTGACTTCATCCTCCTCAACCAGACACTTCCGAAGCTGCGAAGGGAAACCTTGGAGTACTTGCAGAACATGACGCAGGCGAAAAAGCAGAAGACTTGGCTGACGACGTATCTGGTCACGTTTATTCTACTGCACAACGTGGCTCTTATCACTGCTCACGACCGCAGTTATGCCAAGAAGCACGGCCTGAAGGTGAGGATCCCACCTCAGCATGAGCTGGACGGCTGGACGGCTGACCACAGTTGCCAATAGAGCAACTTTGCCAGGAGGGATATGGTCGAACAGTACCACTTGGGTAAGCCCGGCTGCAGAACCTCCGACCATGTTGCATCCCCCGAACATGAGGGAGCACAGAACCGTTGTTTTCATGGTGGGCTGACTTGGTTGGCAGGTGCGAATATCTTCCTGGCTTATTATCATTATTGCAATAAAGGAGTATATCCATTCTCGACAGAATGCAAGGATTCTGACCTGCAGAACTTGGCCGAGCTGGACGAAGGGTCGATCAATTTCATCAAGTACACGAGGAAATATGCCAAGGAGCACAGTAAGCCCCCCCCCCCCCTCTCCGTCTCTCTTGTGTGCAGACGCCAGAGGTCAGTTTTGATGGGGGCCGAGGGATCATATCAAGGTGCTGACCGCATACTGCAAAATAGAGGGTCAGTGGGACGATCTGGAGGCGGCCAAGGACTACGGCAACGACTACTACTTCATCAGACAGTTGTTCGAGCAGAATTGGACGCCGCAGTCAACAACAGTTGACTAGGTGGGAGGAGTGTTGGGGACAAGGGCGCGAAAGCCGCAGAGCACAAACGGCAGGGCTCCGATCTGCCCCTTCCACAGCCATGTATAGGTCTTCGGAGAATTGGCACTCGCAAGCGATGTGGGCCATCCGCCTGCAACACCTACACTACAGGCCTGCATGAAGAGCGCGCCTCGGAGGGGTGCTTCCATGGATTCTCATCGGAACCCTGTCCCTTCTCGCCTACCGGGTGAAGGGCAGAGCTGCCCGGTGTGGGCCTACGGCTGCTCTTGCAACCCTCACCCTAGCTCCAGATGTCCCGCGTAGGACACGCACGAACACCCCCACCAACCAGCTACGTCAACGATCCACACCGGTCGCTTCACAACACCAAAAAAAAAACAGGGGGGTGCCCTTTCGACCATCAAAAGTCCCCCCCCCCCCCAAGAAGGGGAAAAAGCCGGGAGTGGTTGGGGAAGGCTAAATGTATCATGATTGGGCGGGATGGGGAGATGGGCTAGCTTGCGTACCAAGTGCGTCTGTGTAGTCTTTGCCTGTTTTGAGGGGACTGCGTGCGTGTACAGTGTACTGCGGGTAGCCTGGGTTCCAGTTCATGTTTTCAATACCACGTTTCCGAACCTTGCCAGCACCCAAGGCGTGCAAAATTCCCTTGTCTTGGGAGGCGAGGCCACAGAATGTCGAACGACTGGGGCCCTAATATGGCCCTCGAGTGGTGCTGCAGAGGGCAAGATCCATGTGCTTTCGGTCCCCGAGGCCGCTTCGTTGGCTGCCAGGCTAGGCTGCTGGGTTGAACTGATTCTGCCGTTGGCATCCTGTCGTGGGCAGACGGAACTGCCTAGGTACCTAGGTATAGTGACTTGGTAACTCAGGGTTAGTTTGAATTGGCAAAGGGAGCTCGGATCGAATCGAGGGTCAGTTTCGTCCAGGTGCGAGCTGCATGCCTGCATGTCCGTGATGGCAATGGCAAGCTCGTGGTCAAATCGTAAGGCGCCATCGGGGGGTGGGGGGAGTGGCAGGCTGAAGATGCTTCTCTGTGAGTAAGCTCCGGCCGACATTCCGAAAATGGGATGTGCGCCTCTTCAGCAGCGACCATGGCCGCGGCCACCTCCCACCCGTTGAGCTTGCCGGGGGCGGGTGGTCGATCGGGGGCTAGGCTGCACGGTGCTGCATACCTAGGTACCCAGATGGTCTGATGTGCCCTGCCCGGAGGGGACGCAAACTGGTGAGAGAGGAGGAAAAGCAGAGGGGAAGAAAAGAGACAGAGGCAGGATTTTTTTATAAAATAAAAGAAAAGGAAAAGGAAAAAGAACAAAAGGAGGGGACTGCAACGCCACCCTGCAGCCTTGGAGAAAACATACTGCAACGGCCAAGGTTTCGTTTGGGCCGGACTATTATTGCACACCTGAACAAATAGGCAAACCAACCATTCATGCACATGCCGACCCGCCTTGCAGGGCACGTTTTGTGCCTTGCCCATCCACCCACACATGGACTTCACTAGAATGCTGTTCTTGCCTACCTCGAAATGGGCCTACTCCTGTTGCTTTTCTTTTTATCCCCCCCCCTTTTAAACACTTCTGTCTGGCCCTGCCTGTTCCCGTTCCCATACCCGTTCCCAGGAGTGGCCCGCGGCAAGTCGACTGATCATAGACTGCTGATAGGAACTGGCCGCTCCGATACATGGCCGGTACCAGACGAGGAGGACATGATCGAGGCACAGGCCGGCTGGGTCACACAAGGCCGTTGTCAAGATGTGCGCTCCCCCCCCCCTCCAGATTGATCCCGCTCATAGAGTCTCCGAGGCTCCAACTCGGCTCGTTTTGTGCCCCTCTACCTTCTTTCTTTGAACCCCGCCCAATTCTGGTCCAGGTCGGCCCCCTTTCGGATGGACCCCGTCTGGCCCAACAGCCAGAACTCAATCCCTCGTCGCGATCCTCTTGGAGACGCGGCACCGAACACCACCTCCTCGTCGTCGTCGTTGATGCAAAGGCATATCAGAGCCTGCCTGTCATGCGACCGCGCAGCATGCATAGTCCACATGTGTTTGCTTCCTTGCCTGCCTGCATGCACATGTGCCCAAGACTGGCGGCTCGCAGCCGGTGACAGGTGTTTGCTACTCTTTGACCCTGGCAGTACAGCTTCCATGGCTCTG
This sequence comes from Diaporthe destruens, assembly GCA_036986855.1. NCBI lineage: Eukaryota > Fungi > Ascomycota > Sordariomycetes > Diaporthales > Diaporthaceae > Diaporthe > Diaporthe destruens. The sequence goes on along the minus strand of BTXE01000002.1, from coordinate 5,162,772 downwards.
GTCGGAGAGTCGAAGAACGTCCATTTTCCTGCGTCCGCGAGAGAGCGACGCGAGCAGGCGGGTGAAGACGAGACGGGGGAGGGTCTGAAGGGGTCTGAAGGGGTCTGAAGGGGTCTGAATCTCTCTGCCAAGATCCCGTCATTGACCTGTCAAGGCCCGGCCCAACACATTTGCAGGATTGCCTACCGTACTGTACTGTACAATGGCACCTGAACACGCTCCCCCCAGCCGTCTGTCACGAGCTGCATGTTTGTTGGACGCACAACTGCGTTACCCCGACCACCACCACCATCACGGGTAGCAGATCGGTATCAGTTGTGAGCATCTTCATGCTTCCGCGTTGCCGTCAGGACATGCGCCAGCGGTGTCACAGCTGCACCGAGCCCAGGCCGCGGTGGCATGCAGAACATCATAATCACTGCACGGGATTCGCTCGTCCAGATGGGGGGCCTCGGGGGGGAGGGGTCTCAACCCTCGGCCGTGTCGCCGGGTACGGCCGTATAGACTATACTGTACTCGACGCAGGCAGACGGATATGATATGCGCCCTCCCCACAGTTTGCGGCACAGAGAAGGCATCAGAGTTTTCTCCAGCAAGCCTCCGATGCACACTGTAAGCTGCCAGGGCTCTCCCAATATTGTTCCCTGTCTCTTGCCGCGGCCGTCGTCGCCATCCGTCGACTGCTCCTGATTCCCTGGTTCCCTGGACGGATGGGCACCGGCCACCCGCTCAAGTGCCACAGCAATCCCGGCTGAAGTTCCCGTCTCCTGAGATTTCAGAAAAATTCTCTGTGGGACCTTCCTTAGCCGTACGGCGATGCTACCTTGCCGTGAGTGGCCCCGGGCTACCCTACGGTCATTCAGAGTTCATCATGCCATCGCATGGGAAATCGCCAGGTGGCTGTGCAGCGCAGCATCGGTTTCACTGCGGACCTCGCTGGTTTCCCCCCTCCGTGTCTGGGCCTCTGGGACAGGTGGGCTCTTCTCCCGCAGAGCTTGCATCGGCTCACTTATGCGCGTCGAGCTGCTAGATGCCAATCTGCCCGGTTTGATCTCTGCACGCCCACCCCCCCCCCTTCCCCCTTCTCTTATTAGCTAGCCTTGCTCCCTTGAACACCGATGATCCGGCATTACTACTTTCGCGGGACAGCGACCCCTCGGCCATCACCTGCAGAACCAAGACAATCCCTCCTTAGTTAGATGCGTATCTCATTTGCCATGACGGTAAGTGATGGCTTGATACCTGTGGCCGCCATCGCCCTCCGAATCTCAAATCAATATTCACTTTCGACGGGTCTTAGCCTGCCAACTGCCAACTGCAAGCCCTTTCTACCTGCTTTCCCATTCTCCCTTCTCCTTTCCCCTTCCTCCCCCGCCGTTCGCTGCCTGTCCAAATCCCTAAACCTGTGTGGCTTGTGTCTCTTCTCCCTTGGCGGATGTTCGTTGTCAGTCTTCGAGGTGGGGATCACAAGTCTACAAGGTTCGTTTCCGAGGCTCCTAGTTATCCCTGTGCATGGGGAGCCCGGGGCCTCGTTGTCGCCTGCCTGTGATGCCCAAGGGCGAGTGACAGGCCGCTGGAGGGGGGGCACTGCCCCTCTCCATTGGGGTTCAAGAGACCCGAGAGGTTGCTTCCCGGACGGCCTGCTGGCTGCACTGAAGCTGATTGACAGCCTCAACTCAACGTCACCTCATGAAATGCTGGTGGACTGGGCCTTTCCTGCCTGCATATATGCAAGTCCCCAAATGGTGGATATCAGTTCAACAACACTGTGCAGCGCTGTACTGCTACAGTCCACCACCTCCGTCCGCGATACAATGAGAACCTCACAATCTCACAAAAAGGGTACCTGCCTGCAGCTGCCGTGTCCCTTCTCTTTGTTTCCCTCTCTGAAGCCGGCCTACAGGTACACACACACACACTCACTCACTCACTCACTCACTCTCACACACACACTCTCTCTCTCACGCAACACACACACACACACACACACACACACCAACAAACGCGCGCACACCCTCACCAGAGTTTGATGCATAACACCGATACCGAGTAGCCCTCTCATTTGAGTGACGCTCTGCGATGCTTTTCCTGCCCAGATCGCCTCCTGGCATGCATCACTGCTATCCTCCCTCTTCCATTAGGTGCTGTCACTTGAAGCGCATCCAAGGAGTTGTTTCTCGGCCAGCATTCTACTAAGACTGCTTTTCCCACTCCTTCGTTGACAATCCAAGTATTTCTTCTCGCCCGACCCCCAGCGTCTCGTCCTGGTCCTCGTGCTCCACACGATCACAACAACTGTGTGTACTTTGACCTTTCATCCCCGAGACCGCAAAATCTTCTTCAGGCCCCAGAATAAAGGCCAACTCGACGGCACACAGCATCACCTGCACATCCTTCATACTTAACTCTGACCCCATCCACGCAATCCTGACTGCGCCCTGGATATCAGGCCCTCCGGTATATCACCATCCTCCGCTCACGTCTACCTCGCCCCTGGCAGTCCCGTCAGGAGAGCGGCCCGTGACGGATCATCTTCAGCGTTGAATAGGATCATTCAAGGCGAACCGGCATCGCCTGATCTCAAGCAGCCCATCATGTCTTCCGTCATGGCCCATTCCATGACACCCACCATTCTAACCAGCCTCCTGGACAACGCCCCCGCTACTCCAGGCCTCAGTGCCATTCCTGTTGGCTTTCCCGTCAGCATGGATGGCAAGAGTGCCTGGGTTGGCTCCAGGGTATCAGACACAGACTTTGTCTGCCATCTCACAGAACGGGAGCGTGTTGAGATCTACAGGGCCGTGGTTGCATTCAAAGGTAGGCGCAATAAAATCGTGGCATTGCTTGACTGTCCCGCATCCGTCCCCCTCTCCCCTCCCCCGTTGCTTGCCTGCACAACCGCTGGGTGGAAGCTGGTGTTGATTGTTTTCGGGTGCAGAACTGGGGCTCGATGGGTCCCATGTCAGTGTCGATACGTTTAAACTACCCAAGCTTGGGCCTAGGCTCGTGGAGCTTAGCCTTGACGTCCATAACGGCACGGGGTTCGCCGTCATACGCGGGCTGAATCCCCAAGACTATAGTGTCGAGGACTTAACCCTCGCCTATATGGGCGTCGCCTCATACGTTGCTGACAAGCGAGGTCGCCAGGACAAGCTCGGCAATATGCTGGGTAGGTCGTCCCTTCCCCCGCCCCGCAATACGTGAGAGCCTGGGCTGATCGTGTTCAGTCCACATTGTCGCCAACAAGGCCAACGCAAAGCACCACCGACACTCTACAGACCCCATTGTGAGTTTCTTGTTCCCGTGCACGAGCCATTCGCGCTGCAGGCCAACTGACTCGGCGTGTCAGACCTTTCACAACGAGGAGGCAGGAGACATCGTTTCTTGGCTCACCCGAGGGGCGGCTGCCTCGGGTGGTAAATGCGTCATTGCTTCGGCTACGACGGTCTACAATGTCCTATCTGCCACCCGTCCTGACCTTGTCCGGGTTCTCGCCCGGGGCGACTGGCCGTTTGCGCTGTGAGCCCCCCACCGGACCGCTCATTGCCTTGGTATTCTTGGAGCACCGACTAACACACCTGCCCCGGCCCCTATAGCCCCCGGTACCAATGTCGTCCTGTTCTCTTCCACGAGGACGGCAAACTCATCATGAACTTTGGCCGCGCTCCCCTCCTGGGATCAGCTGCCCACCCCCGCAAGAGCCGCCTGCCTACGCTAAATAGCCAGCAGATTGAAGCCCTCGACGCCATAGAGGCTGTCGCCCGGGCCACTGAGTTCCAGTTCGCCACCCAGGCCGGCGACATCCACTTCATAAATAACCTTTCGGTGCTGCACCGCCGCGACGGTTTCGTCAACGACGCGGCGTCGCAGCGGCACCTGGTCCGCATGCGTCTGCGGAGCTCGACGTTCGGCTGGTCTATACCGCCTAGCCTGAGGCGGGAGTGGTCAGATGCCTTCGAACGGCAGTCAGACAAGGTGTGGCATATCGAGCCCATGCCCGAGCATTTCGCCCCCCTACGAAAACACCCCAACTGAAGGCATGTGTTGTCATCAACGTGCGATAGCACCGTGCCTCTCATAAGAGCGAGATTGCCGCGGCACTACTGTCGGGGCCGTCATGGCGGCTTTTCCCGCCTGCATGTCGGGGGCATGTCTTTGTCTCCGCACTTCCTGGGCTACTGCATCAAGCTCACGGTTGTATGGCACTGATAAGGGAGTCCTCCCGCCTGTCGCGGCATCTTGTGTGCCAGTACTTTTTTTTTTTGGTAGTTTTTCGAGTGGCTTTCTTTTTGCAATTATTCCCTCCGTCTCCTGGTTTCCACATTTCATTTACCTGTTGCCTCTAGTCCATGGCTCCGGCGTCAAGACGGCGTATCTGCGTCTCAGGTTGGAATTCCAGGTCAAATTAAAATCTATGGTCCGTGGAAAGGTATTTTTAAAAAAAATGGTCATGGCGTCCCGGGACAGGAACTTGAGTACATCATCGCCGTTGTCCTTCATTGTCCAGCGGCTTCATATTCACAGGACGAGGCATTTACGCGGTCTGCATATTCGGGTACCCGTTAGAACAAAACTGAGGTTTCTTTTTGCCGTCATTCCGTGTCAGGTGTTCCGTTCAATTGGTTTGGGGGAAGACTGGAAATGGGGGTGCCACCTGTAAAGAGCACAAGGTAGAGTGTATGGATGGATACATATGTGTGAGAGAAAGACGAGACACAGCTGCCGGGAGAGACCAAGATAGGGCCAAGTCTGTTGTAAAAATAAGTGCATATATTGTCAGAATCCCAGCCCAAGACGGTAGAACAGTGCGTGGAGAAGCTGCGGTTGGGGGGGGGGGTGTTGTTTGTCCTGTTGTTTGTCCTGTTGGCCAGTGAAGACGGGGTGGCGAGGCCTGGTGTTGGTCCATACGAGCCCATACGACCCCATGTGAACCCATGTGGACCCATATGGACCCCAGTCACGCACTGGTCCGACGTGCTCGGCGAGCCATCTGGTGCGGAAATGGACGTTCGCATCCTCGGCCGGTCGAGTGCCACCAAGGCAGCAAGGCTGTCTACTGTGTACCGTGGCTACACAGTAGTCACGACGTAGCTCTCTGGTCCCCGACGAGACCGGAACCTCGCAGTGGATGATGCACAAGATGTGTGCGGCAAGAAAGCACAGCCTCGGTCACCAGGGCCAGGAATGCTCGAATGGTAATCCCCGACCCGCACGGCGAACTGTCCTACCAACCTGCACACACGCGACGGGTACCATCAACATGGCTTGTATCAACATGGCCTGTTTGCCACTGGCCAGTGCAGTGACAAGACCCATGGATCTGGTGGAGCACCAACCGCAGCCGCTGGGCCCTTGGTGCGGGTTGACTGACCATCAACAACACCACCACTGCCGGCCTCGGGAGGATGGGCCGCCGTGGCAGCAAGCTCGGTCAGCCACAGACCTCGGGAGTTGTTGTGTCGTGCAGGGAGGCGGCTGGACGTCAAAATAAACTACTGAGGCTACCCCTGACCAGAATCGCGGGCCGAGACTTGCCCAAGCCCCTTTGCATGCCCAGGTGGGCGGGTCTATCCGCCAGCAGACAGGGGAAATCGCTGCTTGGGATCGGCCGACGAACCAGAATCTGCCGTCCGGCCTCGCACGGGATTGCCTGGGCTCCGCCTGCTGCTAGCCTGTGCTTCCCGCCCCGGGGAGTTTTGCGGAGAAGATCCGCCCGCTACATGGGGCCCTTGCCCCCCTGGTGTGCGCTCAGCCCAGATGCGGCGTTGCCTGGTGTCACTGTAATGAATTGAAATGCTACGGACATGTCCTGCCAGACGTGCAGAAGCATGACGGCGCGTGTGGGACAGCTCAGCCACTGCCTGGCCTCTCTCTCTCTCTCTCTCTCTCTCTCTCTCTCTCTCACTCTCTCTCTCTCTCTCTCTCTCTCTCTCTCACACACACACTCTCTCTCTCTCACTCTCACACACACACACATATAACCGACTGGGGCATACAACACCGCCAGCGGTTGCCGGGTGGCTGCTCGGGGTGACAAGCACGAAACAGAACAGCAGCCAATACCACCTGTGTTTTTCGCTGTATCCATCAGTGTCAACGGGGTCCCGGTGGGGTGCTGCGTACCCAGTCGAACCCCGGATGCACTTGGCCAGCCTCGTCAGGCCCACGACATAATGGCAAGTCTTTGGGCGAAGCTGAGGGTCGGGGTAGAAAAGGAGCACTTGAGAACCGACCAGTTCGTAATCGTACTGAAAGAGTGGTTCAGTGATTGCAACGTGGACCACCCTTTTCCCCGGGGGGTGATGTTTCGACTGTGAGTACATTTGTACTTTTCGTGACGCACAGTGATGCGAATGCTTGGTGAACTAGTTACCAGAGCCCTTTTCAAGGACTGGATGTGTGTTTACCATCCGATTCAGTCGTATGGCATCGTTGGCCACCCTAAATCCCCGATGTTTATGCCAACCAGCCCTGCAGAGCATGTCGCAATACTCATCATATCACCACTTAGGTATGCATTCTGACGGACCACCTATAAGCCCTAGTCCAGTCTCGCTATCAACTTCCAACGAGGGCGGACTTGGCCGATAACCTAGGTAGGCCAACCTCACCTTGACGGTGGATGGATTGGTTTTCCGTGAAACAGCGCCGAAGTCTCCGGACCCACCCACGAGTGGTTACTCTATCTGTGTCCCCGCGGCGTCTACAGGTCCTTCTTAACCTCGGGGGCCCACTCGAGGACGTGGTGTCAGGTGGTTCAAAAGCTCCTTGTCATCACATACCGGTATCACACCCATTTCCTGCTCGGCCGTCCCGTTCTTGAATCCTCGAGTATTGCCTGGATAGTCTTCACCATCCACTGTTGTGGAAATGCTTCTCCTTTCTGAAGCGTTGTTACCGCCATTGACCAATGACCTCGCCGTCTCCACATGCGTAATGCGCACATGCTGCGTGATTTGTCCTGTCAATTTCAACAGGCATCTTGTACACACGCGCATGTGCTTGGTGGCTCTGGTTCATGCAGTGGAATTCCACAAGTCTTGTTACTCAGGAAACACCCATGCTTCTAAGTTGACAATGCATAAACTTCTACCTGAACATGTTCCGACTTTTATGACGACCTCTAAAAAGGCATCTCTTTGTGGTCAAGTCTGTCACTGACCACAACTGAAAATGCCGACCTTGCCTTTCCATACATTGGTACAGGAGCTCAACGCTCTAGCTCCTGAATGTAAGGTGTTGGCGGAGATGAGTGGCTCCTGTATGTTTCGTAATCTTCAGCTACATTGTAACTGTTCAGGTCACCTGTGGTAGCCGGAGTACATGGTGCGATAATGTATTTTTGCTGCAGTCTTGGTTTCTTATGAGATGTCTCCTTCTTTCTGCTCGTAGAGATATGTCTTGGCCTCGGAATAATCTTCACCGGCCAGACCAAATTCCTAAAGAGCGTAAGCCCCAAATGCTAATCTCAGGCACCAGGGAGAGTAGCAATGCCGGAATTCAGCCTATCGGCTATTATATATCACGGGTGACATTTGGCTGAGAAGAATCGCATTCGTAGATAGGTACGCGCGCACTGCCAGCCAAGTACCGAAAGATGTGGGTGTCCACGGTTGTTGCCGAGCCCTGCATGAGAAGGCTATATGTATTGTGTTGCGACATGACTCGCAGCTCCTCACACCGTAGTCGGATATGGTGTAATGGTTAACATCGGTGACTCTCACTCACCAGCTCGGGGTTCGATTCCCCGTATCCGAGGACAGCTTTCTTCCTTTTTCTTTTTTCTTTTTCTCTCTCCACCTCCATCGTGTGATGGCGCACTGCTCAATTCTTCCCCGCATGACGAACAAGGAGAAGAACACAACAATTAGGGCAGGGTGAAGTCGGTCACTTCAAGTCCTGATCCCACTCCTACACTCCCGAGGTCCCCCCCCCCCGCCGGCCCCGCCAAACAATCAGCAGCGTCTTGGCCCTTTGAGAAAGGAGACGACGCCAGTGGGTCGTGAGAATTTGCAATGAAATCTCGGTTGCCATATGCCAAGCACCAGACTGAAACAAGCGGGCAGACCACTGGCTCGGAGCCCTCGTCAACACGACCAATGATGCAACAATCAGGACCACTCGCGGGTCAAGAGCCCACTTGTCAAGGGTGAGCTCGTCGACGTCAAAGAATATGGCGGCGGGCCGGCACGGCAGCTGCTCAGTGGCTGGATGAGCACCACAATAAAATCGACGCCCCGAGCCTAGGCTCAACTGGATCTCGTCGGCCTCATGGCCCCTGAGTTAAAAAATGGGTGGCCCCCTTGGCCCCCTTGGCCCCCTTGGCCCCGGGCGACGCGCACGTCCACGCCTTGGGATGGCGCCATGCCCTTGTTCAATACATATACACCACATACATTGGCCCGTCATGTCTTGTCACCCTGGCAGTCCTCGTCCAGCAGCACGGCAGCCGGACGAGCCAGCTGCCTGTAGCGTCAATGGCCACCTTGCTCACACGGCCGGGGCTGTGGCTCGCCGCCGTCGTCACCACGTGCGGCGGAGACTACATCTCGAGAGACTACCAACTTTACAACAGCGGAGACTTGGGCAACCGGCCCAGCCTGAGGTTCTTCTCCAGCGACGAGTTCTCTCCTGTGCTGCAAGTAAACGTCTGGAACAAGACGGGCATCTCCGACAAGGGGTCACACATCTTCCTCCGACACGACGGGGTGCCGGCGTCGCCCCTGTCGTCGCCCCTGATACTCGATGCGCAGGACCTGACCACGGTCTTTGTGAGCCGCAACTACGAAAACGTGTTTGGCACCCGCGTCCAGGAGAACCTTGGCAAGAGCTACCTCACCTTCTGGGCGGGCAGGAAGGGCCACGGCCTCGGGGATGGCTTCGGGCTCGTCCTGGACGACACCTACCGCCTGGCCTACAACGTCTCTGCCCAGGGCATAGCCCTGCACAGCGACCTGCACGAGTTTGCGCTGACCGGTCATGGTACCGCCCTAGTCACCGGTGTCGACGACGTTGTCGTCGACACGTCCGGCTGGGACGACTGGCACGGCCCCGCCGCCTTCCCCGTGCTCAATGCGCTCTTCCAGGAGATCGACCTCGAGACGAACGAGGTGCTCTTCAGCTGGCAGGCCCTTGACCACATGAGCCCCACGGACTCGTTCGAGACAATGGCCAAGGACTGGGACGCCTTCCACCTGAACAGCGTCGAGAAGGTACTGCCTTGGCCGCGGCCACGAGGCCGACGTGTCCCACGACATGATGCATGCACCTGAGGATCTGGTATGCTGACCATGTCCAACCCGGCAGACTCAGACGGGCAACTACCTCATCTCCATGCGGCATACAAGCTCAATCATGCTGATCGACGGGAGGACGGGCGATATCATGTGGACGCTCGGCGGGAAACGCAATGACTTTGTCGAACTCGACCCGGCGGTTGGTACGGCATCCCCCAGCCCGGTGCTCAGCATGGGCTGGCAACACCACGCCCGCTTCGTCCCCGGCAGCAACGAGACGGAGATGACCCTGTTCGACAACCACGTCAAGATGACCAGCCACGAGAGGTGCCGGTCGGCCTGCTCGCGCGGCCTGCACATAGCCATCGATGCCAGGTCGTGGCCCCCTACCGTGCAGCTCCTGCACGAGTACCTCCACCCGTCGCGGCTGCAGGCCCAGAGCCAGGGCAGCGTCCAGCCGCTCCCGGGCGCGGGCGCGGGCGCGGGCACGCTGGGCAATGTCTTTATTGGCTGGGGCCGGTGCCCGTCCTTCACAGAACACGCGGCATCTGGCGAGACGGTCATGGATGTGCAGTTCTCGCCGTGGCACGGGGAAGAGACGCCGGATGTGCTGGACAACTACAGAGCTTACAAGATGGACTGGGTGGCGTTGCCGTGGTGGGACCCGGCACTCGCGGTGAGGCAGGGCCGGGGAGGCAACGTCAGCGTCTACGCCAGCTGGAACGGGGCGACCGAGGTGCGCGGGTGGGTTGTGCGCGGTGGGAGCGGTGGTGAGCTGGCGAGGTCGCCGCGCACCGGCTTCGAGACGAGGTTGGTTGTGAATGGTACGGGCCTGGACCGGGTGTGGGCCGAGGCACTGGACAAGGAAGGGGCAGTGATCCGGTCGACGCAGGTTCTGGACCTGGCCCACGGGAACGTGACCATGATGGCGGACAGCACGGAGGCTGACTGGACGTTTACTGAGACGCGCAGGAGCGCAGGCACGGGCACGGGCACGGGCAGAGGGAGGTGGGCGGTGTGGGCGGTGGCGTGCATGCTGGGGGCCGTGTTGTTGGCGATGGGTGTTTTGATGATCTGGCGGCGGCGAAGGGGCTACGATCGGCTGGGGGATGACGGGGATGACGGGGATGACGGGGATGACGGGGATGACGGGGATGACGGGGATGATGGCTCGGACGAGGACTCGGACGTGGACTCGGAGCCTGGGCTGGACCACTTCAGCAACGAGTTGCCCGCCGAACCTTGGCACGAGTACTCCCCGAGGACTGGTGAATCGGGTTGAATGCTGCACGGCCAGTCGGGCCAGTCGGGACCCCGGGCGCCGTTGCCGGACGGGGGTCCTTCTCGGAGCAGGCCCCGTGCCCGTGCAGCCGTGGAAAGACGTGTTCTATTATTAGGGCCCTCCTATGTGCCGTGCCAGCGGGTAAACATAGCAGACGCAGTCAGCTGGTAGGCTCTTGGCCAGTTGGCCAGGTAGCATCTGCACACCCACAGCGCGCCACTAGTGGTGCTACAGTAGACCCGACTTATATTTATATATTTTGTATTGTATGAGTGCCTGCCCGTGTTGCCCGTGTTGCCAAGCTCTTCTTCTCCTTCTTCTTCTTCTTCTTTTTTTTATCTTTTATCTTTTTTCTTTCACAACGGCCTGCAGTGACAGGTCGACACACAGACACAACAGAGGACAGACTCAGGCTCAGACTCGGACGTGCTGATGAGGGGAAAAGACCAAACCATGGCTTGCCGCCGAGGGCTGCATGGCGCGTGCAGGCTGCAGATGCAGCGGGCCAGAATCACACATGGCCGGCCGTTGATTGGAGGGGTGTTTGGCCCGGTTGGAGGGCGGGCAGCCAATCAGGGGCGGGCAGCGACATCAGACCGGGGTGGGCTGGGTGGCTGCCGACCGGGGTAGCACATCTACCTGCCCATCTACCTGCCCATCGGCGCCTCTGTCGCCGTTGCCCGTCACGTCTGCACGTACACAGTTGCACAGTAGCCGCCCCGGGCTGCCAGCGTCGCCAACCAGGAGCCCAGGAGCCCGGCAGCCCAGGAGCCCAGGAGCGTTGATCACCAGGGCTACAGGCCAATCAACTGCGATGGCGCCAAGTTCATTGTCGCTCGAGTCGCCTCGTCGAGGACTGGTCAGACGATATTTTCAGCAACCCCGATCCCACTCTTGTACTATTATCCTATCCTCCTATCCTCCTATCCTACAACGGTACACGGCACTCGGCGTCTATTTTCATCATCTCATATCCCCGACCGATTGATGAGATAGACCCCCTCGCCCGCCTACCTGGCACTGACACTGGCACTGGCACTGGCACTGGCAACCTGCATCTCACTCTCACATACATACATACATACATAGGTACATACATAGCACATGACATCGTCCCTCGCCGTGGCCAGCGGCTACTGAAAACCGCTGCCCTCCCCCTTCGCCCCAGCCCCGTGCGAGTCTTCTTCCTCGACAGCTGGTCTCCTCTCCCCGTCTCTCATCATCCATCCCGCCTTGTTGTCTGTCGCCTTCTCGTCGCCTTCTCGTCGCCTTCTCTTGCCCGCTCCACCACAGGGTCGACAAGCAAAGCACCCTTATCCCCTCCCTGCTTCCTCCCTGCTTCCTCCTGCTCGCCCCCGCCGTCGCAATGCCCACAGGTGACGACAGGAAGCGGCCCGCCGCCCTCAACCTCCAGCCCGTGCGCTCATCATCCACAGACTCCTCCTCCTCCACATCCTCGATAGGCAAGCCGCCAAGGACACCGCGCTTTGCCGAGGCCACCAGCATCCACTCGCCCGTCGAGTCCACCGGCCATGGCTTTGGCGACAGGACCGTCGCCCCCCAGTCACAACCCGGCGACATCGGCTTCGGCTACATCACCAACAACAGGGAGTCCGCAGCCGTGCCAATGAGCCCCAGGTCGCCGCTCAAGAGTGCCATGAGGGCCCCCGGGACACCCGGCCGCGGCCTCAACCCCCTCAGCCCTACCTTCCGCGAGGAGCAGCTGCTGGAGAAGCGCGAGGAGTCGACCGAGAAGGAGCAGGCCAAGGACCTGGTATGTGCCCCTCCGCCCCCCCACCGGTGGCCCCGTCATCTAACCTCCTCGGACGTAGAAAGTCAAGACTCGTGTGCGGCTCGCAAAGGTCGCCCTGCGGAGCGTCAACTTCAGCTGCAGCCTGATTGTCATGGCCATGCTCGGCACCTCCTTCGCCATCTTCAACGCCACCAAGGCCCTCCCCGCCCAGAACAACCTCCCCGCCTGGGCCACAAACACGAGCATCTGGCCACAGTGCCTCGTGCTCGCCGCCTCGTGCCTGTCTCTGCTCATATGCATCCTCGTCTTTGTCGGCTACTGCCGCGGCGGCCACAGGAGGGCCGAGAAGGTCGGCGTCTACTACACCCTCTTCGCCGTGGGCTGGTTCATCGTGAGCATGGTCATGTGGGTCCTCGCCATCGCCGTCCTGCAGAACTCGAGGAACAACAGCAACAACAAGGACATGTGGGGCTGGTCTTGTGTCAAGAACACCCGGTCGCAGCTCTTCTCCAACCAGGTCGACTACGCCCTCGTCTGCAGGCTTCAGGTAAGACGGGGGGACCCCGCCCCCTCCCTCCCCCCTTCCCGCGCCCAGGGTCTGCGGCTAACAGCTGGGTAGAACTGGTCCCTGATCTGCATGATCATCGAGGTCGTCATCGAGGTCATCTCCATCACCCTCTACTCGGTCGTCTTCTACCGCTACCACACCAAGAGGAAGCTCATGAAGTCCATGGACATGAGGGACAAGGCTCGCTCCGACCTCTACCTCGCCCAGCTCCGGTCCCAGTCGGCCCCAAACACCCCGGGCTTCGGCCCAAAGTCCCCTGGCTTCGCGTCCTTCTACGGGCCAAAGTCGCCGGGCATGTACTCGCAGCACACCATGTCCCCACGCCTCCCGCCCTCGGCTGCGTTCCGCTCCCTGGGCGACATCGAGGAGGGCAACCCCTTCACGCCGGGCGGGCGACACGTGCCCGAGCCGGCGAGCACATTCGCCGCCAAGGCCGAGAAGCCCTTCAAGCTTCAGGCACCTCCCGTCAAGGCACCCAGCGCCACCCCCAAGACCAGTGCCAAGGAGTCCTTCTCGCCGGTTGAGGGCACCAGCCCCACGTCTTGGCCAGCCTCCTCGACACCGCCACCGGGCCTTCCGTCAATCACCATCAACGAGCATGGCCATGGGCCTGCATCGGCGGACGAGCCGGTGTATGAGAGTGTGCCGATTCCAGGGGCTTATGCCGGGCAGGCGGTCAAGAGCCCCCCGCCCGTTCAGACCACATTCAACCTGAGGTAGCATGCTGCGGGGCGGTGGGCGAAAACGGTTGAGAGGGGAGCGGGGCTTTTAATTGTCTATATATACACATATATGAGTTATGGATCTTCTTTTGTCTTATCAAAGCAGCCGCGCTGAGCCGGACTGACTGGCTGCCTCACCTATACCACTGGCGTTCTCTTTTCGTTCTTTTTTTTTTTTTTTTGGGTTGGGGGCTGGGCCATTATTTTTTGACAAGAAGAGAGACACCGTTCTATTAGTAATTAGTGTGGAGGGACGGACATAAGCACTACTTGGGCAAATGTACGATTACCTGGCTTTATCCAGTCCGCAGAGAATCATGAGCTTGTGTCTTGATCGACTTGACGATGAGCGATCTTACTGCCGGATTCTCCGTGTCCTGAGCAGTTTGGGGAGCGGGGAGGGTCTGTATTTAGACCAGGGTTACAATGCCCGAGATTTCCGATCCTCTCGATACGCTGTTAGCATGGACGGGACATGTGCAGGTCCGCACCAGGCCCGTCGAAGTTGAAGAGTTGGAAAGCACAGAACACGCGAGAAGAGCTGGTAGGGCATGATGACTTGTGTGAATCGTGAACAACTCTCGGTACCATCAGTACCGAGTATTGTTGGCATGAATAAGCTAGCCGGGGGCAAGCGAGTGACCAGCCAGCCAGCCAGTCAGTCTGTCGCAGTATGGTCTCAGCCAGCACATGTACGGCACAGCACTCAAGCAGAATTCAAAAAAACAAGCCAGCCATATATGATTGACGCATTGTGCATCACAGGTTGGCACGTTTCGTTATTACAGGGTCATCTGGTCCTCGTCGAGCACGGGCCAGCCGCACGCAAAGACCCCTGAGAGCTGCCCCACGTCACCACCGACCTTGGAAGCTGGCTTCACACGAGATCCAGGGACACCTTCTGCACTTCCAACCTCATCATTCTCACCTCCAGCTCCAAGAACATACATCAACTTTGCGCCAGGCGCCTCTGCATCTCCGCCCAACCCCCGGTGCCCTATTACTTACCTGCCCGCCAACATGCCCATCACCGACACCACAGTACTGTTCGTCCTTGGAGGTCAGTGAATCCGTCCTGCCCAGGAATTCATGGCAGGCGGCAGGCCCCAGGCCCCTCCCATGCACCCGACGAGATTACTGACACGCCTACTCTCTTGTCCACAGGACCCGGCGCCGGCAAGGGCACCCAATGTTCCAAGCTGGTCTCGGCGTACAACTTCACCCATCTTTCGGCGGGGGATCTGCTGCGGGAGGAGCAGGACCGGGAGGGGTCCGAGTATGGGCAGCTGATCAAGGACTACATCAAGGACGGCAAGATCGTGCCCATGGAGGTCACAATCGCCCTGCTGGAGAACGCGATGAAGGACAAGATCGCGGGGCAGCCCGCAAGCGCCAAGGGGCGGCGGTTCCTGATCGACGGGTTCCCGCGCAAGCTGGACCAGGCCCTCAAGTTCGAGGAGTCGGTTTGTGCGGCCGAGTTCGTGCTATTCTACGACTGCCCCGAGGCCGTCATGGAGTCGCGCCTGCTCGAGCGCGGCAAGACCAGCGGCCGCGCCGATGACAACGAGGAGAGCATCCGTAAGCGCTTCCGTACCTTTGTCGAGACCAGCATGCCCGTCGTCGAGTACTATGAGAAGCAGGGCCGCGTCGTCAAGATCGACGCCACGCCCGCCCCCGAGGATGTCGCCGAGCAGACCAGGGCCGCCATCAGGGAGAGACTGGGCGCGGACTTTTGAGCGGGCTGTGGGGGGGGGGGGGGGCCGGGGACACAACCAACCGGGATTACAATGGGCGTTTGATGATGATGGTCTCGGGGACACTAGATGTGCAGCCCGGAAGAACTATATCGGATATAAAACATAGAATAAGGCCGTCACGGTCACGGTCACGGTCACGGCATATTACATTACACTCCGGGACCAAGTGAATCGAAAATGCACCTTCTCTTTTTATTCCGAGGCATGTTTCCGGCACCCTCTTATGCTCTGTCCTCCCAACGCCTGGCAACCACCGAGGGCCCCAGGCGGGCCTCTGCTCCAGGTGGTAATCTCTTTTGAGAAGATAAAACATTTCCTCCAGGGGTTGCACACCCTTTGCACAACCTCTGGATGTCATTCAGACCGGGTTGACGCACTTGGTTTTGCTGTCTAGTCGTCGTTGTCGGTTCTCTGCTGCTGTCGGCGGCCGCGACCGGGGCCGTCGCTGAACCCGACACCTGCCAGCTTCTTCTCCAGCTCCTGCTGCTGCCGCTCCTTCTGCTTCTCCGCCTCCTGCTGCTGGGCCCTCAGGACGCCGTGGACATTGTTGAGGGTGTTCTTCCAGACATCAATGCGCGACTGCAATTCCCGCCACTGCTTGTCGCCGAACACGCGGTAGATGGTCTTGTGCACCTTGAACACCTTCTCCCTCTGCGACATGCGGCCCTCGACCAGCTGTGAGCGGATGACATCGATTATCCAGTGCTCCACCTCCTCCGACGGCACCTGCAGGCCCTTGGCGATCACGCCGTAGGGGATCTCTCGCTCCTGTTGGGACGCCGCCAGGCTGGCAAAGGTCAGGAGGCGCATCTTGGTCTGCAGCGTCTTGTGGTCCAGCCTCTCCTTCTCCAGGAACCCCTCGTGCTCGTCGTTGAAGTCGTTGAAATCCTCGAGGTCCTGCTCGGCAAAGATGTCGAGCAGCTGTGCGTAGACAGGGTGGGAGTCGGCAAGGGCCTGGACGGGCGCGAGGACGCGAAGCCCCTGGAAGTCGTAGGCCCATGGCCGGTCGATGACGAGGACCATCTTGAGGGCGCGCAGGGAGAGCTTCTGGGCCTCCCCCGAGGCGATGTCGTCCTTGTCGTCGGCGTCGAAGGTCTGCAGGGCCTGCAGGAGGTGCTCGTAGGCGATCTTGTTCTCGTCTGCGGCCTCTGCGGCGTCGGCGATCTCGACGTACAGTCGCTGCCTCTCCTCGTCGTCCGTGTTCCAGGCCTCGAGCCAGCCGGGGACATTCTTGAGGGCGGGCTTGATGGTGTCGAAGAGGTTATTGGCCTTGACAAAGCGGATGATCTGGAGCAGAACATTGAATCGTATGGGGTCGTCCTTGGCGAGGAGGTTGAAGATGGTGGACAGGCTGCCAAGGGCGAGGTCGCGGCCGTTGATGGGGGAAGAGGTGATTGGTTTTGTGAGGTTCTGGCAGATCTGGGGCAGGTGCTTCTTTGGTTCTTTCGAGTGGTTGATGACGGCGTAGATGAGCAGGTTGTAGGCGGGGCCGAACTCCTTCTCCGGGGCCGAGTTCAGGACGGAGGAGGCCTTGACGATGGCGGTGATGGCATCCTCTGTCTGGCTCTTCTCGAGCAGGGGTCGGATCTCGTCGCCAATCTTGATGTAGTCGGCGACTTCCTGCAGGACATCGCTGCTGCTCCCATCGACGAAGACCAGGCCGCGGGGCGCCATGTTGGCTATGTGCTCGTCTCGTCTCCTTGGTCTCCTTGGTCTCGTGTCCGGTTGTTGTCTCCTTGGGTGCCCGGTCTCGGGTCTCGGGGCAAAGGGAGGGGCACGGCGAATGACGATTGGGAGGGTGGGAGACTGTGGGAGACTGTGGGATTTCTACCCGGAGACGTCTTGGGACGCTGGCTGATGCAGACGGAGAGATTTCTTTCACGGTCAAACTGACGGACCCCACTGGCGCGCTCGCTCACAGCCAGACCCAAGCTCAGGCTTCCCGCCAGGCGA
This sequence comes from Diaporthe destruens, assembly GCA_036986855.1. Taxonomy (NCBI): domain Eukaryota; kingdom Fungi; phylum Ascomycota; class Sordariomycetes; order Diaporthales; family Diaporthaceae; genus Diaporthe; species Diaporthe destruens. The sequence continues at coordinate 5,145,501 of BTXE01000002.1, read as the reverse complement.
GCCCCGGTTTTTTGGCCAACAGCAAGCCGCACTGCCACAGAAAATTCAGCGAGGGCGTTTTGTGGCATGTGGCTTGAACAGCGCGCTAGACAGGGGTTAGGAGCGCAGTGGGGCTCTGAAAGGCAGGGGAGGAGACGGGGATAGGCAGGCAGGGCGAGGGGCAGGACGGCTTCCTGTGGCGCACCACCGCTTGCTCTCGGTAGGTGCAGGTACAGTAGTCACCGTGCACGGTATTGTTACTACTAGCTGACCTGACCGATGCGGCCAGCAGACCTCGCCCCAACCAAACCCGGGGGGTCGGCAGCCAGGCCATGTGATATCTGCCTGGGTACTTCAGGACTTGAGCGGCAGCTGTGCTAATTAAGTTTCCCCATCAGCATTGGAGGCCCGAGGGGTCCTCCAAGGCGCTCGGGCCCTCTTTCTAGGCGTGATGTTGGTTCCTGTCAGCCTGTACACGGTTGATAACCACCGCTGGAGACTGCAGCCGTGTGCCCCGGTCCCCGAGGCCGAGCCGGGCATCATCGAGTCACAATATCCATGTTTCAGGTGGTCCTGCCAGGTGAGCCAGCCGGCGTGCATCCAGGCAACGCGTCCCAGTCAAGCCAGGTCGCCAGGTCGCCAGTCATACCAGACTCAAACTGCCAGGTGCTCGGATCGAGCCATCCAGCCCAGCAGCCCGGTGATGTCAGTCAGCTGAGAAACCACAGGGGCTCAACACACACACCTGGGCTGCCTTGGACGACAGACGACCGCCTGCCCTACTTGCCTACTACGCACCTGCACCCTGCACCCTGCACCCTGCACCCTGCACCTGCACCTGCACCTTCCACCTTCCAACTTTCACTTTCCACTTTCCATTCTCCCGCTTCCCACTTCCTGGCAGGGGCTCGTCATACCAGGGTACTCCGTACCTACCTAGGCACAGTCATACACGGGAAAGAAGGCCCAGGCGGCGACTCTGGCGCGCTAAAAAAACAGACCACCCAAGCGTAGGAAGCTTTCACAGTACTCGAACCCGTGGCTCGCCTCGAAGACACTCAGACACACGGACATCCATTCATCTACCCACATCGCCCCGGGCTGCGTGCGCGCTTGGCCCACTTACCCGTCTGCGACCACATCCCCTCCTCCCGCCCTCCAGGCAGAAGAACCTCACGACCGTCGGCTCTCACCGTGGATTTCAACATTCTTGCCTGCTCCTCTCTAGCTCCTCCACTCGTCCGCCGCACCATTGCCTTGCCCACAGTCATGGCTCCCCGCCCCGAGCAGAGCCAATTGAAGCGTGCTGCCGTAGGTTTCCAAGTCCCACTTCTGGCTTACACACCCCGCCAACATTAATGACTGATTGTCTCCTTTTGCCAGGGTTCGCCCGCAGACCACGATCCTGACTCGTCCAAAAAACCACGCCGATCCGAGCGCCTGTCGCAACAGCTCTCGGTCAAGACACCAGTCGACACCAAGCAGCAGTTGCCATCGCCCGTGACACACATCTCCCCCGAGGAGAGCAGCTCCCGTTTCAAGGAAGGGACTGCCACCCCGCCCGACGGCCGCTCCAGCCAGGTCCTCACCAAGAGCCAGGAGACCTACTCACAGATCCAGGGTTTCTCCTCCCCGCCCCAGGATACCCAGGCATTCTCGCAGCAGGCTGTCGACCCCAACGAGCCCTACTCCAAGGACGTCAAGGACGAGGTCAAGGAAGGCGTCTGGGGCTACCTATTCCCCCTAAATACGAAATATGGCGGCAAGTGCCTGGTCATGAAGAAGAGGGCTGCTTGTCCGAGGCCAGACGCGTTGCAGGATGGCGCACAGAAGAAGAAGGGCGCCAAGAAGTCACCCAAGCAGCGGGAGGAGAGCTTTGAGAACATAAAGATTGCCGATGCCCCATCTGGTGGCTACCTGATAGGCCGTCACCCCGAATGCGGTATGTCTCCTAACTGTTGAGTGCCGCCTCTGACAGGTCGATACTGATCCGGCCCAGATATCGTTGTGGATGACGGCAGCGTCTCAAACCGCCACTGCTTGTTGTTCACAGAGCACAAGACTAATGATACTATTGCAATTGTGGAGGACTTGTCAAGCAACGGCACCTTCGTCAACGAGGCGATTATTGGGCGCAACCAACGGCGGGAGCTGAAGGAGGGCGACGAGATAGCAGTACTGGACAAGGCCCGTTTCATCTTCAAGTATCCCAGGGCTAGGCAAAGCAACGCGTTCCTGCAGCAGTACACCTTGCTCGAGCAGCTGGGAAAGGGCCACTTTGCAGAGGTCTTCCTATGTGTCGAGAAAGCGACCGGCAAGAGATATGCTGTCAAGATCTTCACCAAGACCCCCGGGCCCGAGGAGAAGTCGAAAACGGACGGCCTACAACAGGAGATCGCTGTTCTCATGGGTGTCAGCCATCCGAATGTGCTTTGTCTGAAGGACACTTTCAACGAGAAGAACGCTGTCTTCCTCGTGCTCGAGCTCGCGGCGGAGGGGGAGCTTTTCAACTACATTGTGATGAAGCAGAAGCTGACCGAAGACGAGACGCGAAAGCTCTTCACCCAGCTTTTCCAGGGGATCAAGTACCTGGTGAGGCCCTCTTACTTTTGCAGTCCTCACACTCTACTAACCGGCACCACAGCACGATCGAAATATCGTCCACCGGGACATCAAGCCCGAGAATATCCTCATGGTAGACCGAGACCTCCACGTCAAGCTGGCAGATTTTGGCCTCGCCAAGATTATCGGCGAGGAGTCGTTCACCACCACGCTCTGTGGCACGCCAAGCTATGTCGCACCGGAAATCCTGGCCGACACAAGGCACAGGAAGTACACAAAAGCGGTCGACATTTGGTCCCTTGGGGTCGTGATGTACATTTGTCTCTGCGGATTCCCGCCCTTCTCCGATGAGTTGTACTCCAAGGACTTCCCATACACTCTGTCGCAACAGATCAAGAGCGGCAGGTTCGACTATCCTTCCCCGTACTGGGACTCCGTAGGCGACCCTGCTCGTAAGTTTTTTTCCCCTCCAGGGGGGGGGGGGTGGCGGTGGTGGTGGCTCCGTGATCTCTACGGCTGACGTTTTCGTACCCGACTAACCGATTCTCGCAGTTGATCTGATTGACTCCATGCTTGTGGTTGATCCGGACAAACGCTTTACGGTGGACCAGTGCTTAGACCACCCGTGGATGACCGCCAAGGGCCCTGGTGTAAATGACAGCACCGACGGCTTGGTTGGCGGCGTCAGTGGCCTCGACATCCAGCGGCGCGGGATCGCTCGGGAGCGCACCTTGCTCAGCAGCATCAACTCGGTCAGAGTCAAAGAGGTGCCTGGCGTGAACGGGAAGGAGCCTGTTACTGTGTACAAGAAGAATACTCGGCCAGCAGTTGCGGAGCCCAGACCATTCGACAACAGGAACCCGGACGAGTTCGCGGCCATGGGCGGCAAGGGCGACGAAACGCTCTTCGGACATGACGCGACCAGCCACTATACCAAGGATGACCTGCCCCAGGGGCCGGGCCCAGCTTTAATGGTAACGGAGAACGGCAACGGAGTGAAAACAAAGGGAAAGGCGGCCAAGGGAAGCAAGCCATAGTATCGTGAGATCCCTCCCGCTCCTGCCCGGCCTTCTCTCACAAGCCTTACTGGACAATTCCGTCAAGACTGGCTAGGTGGCTCGTTCGAGATGGACGTTGACTACTAAGCAACAGAAGCTTAGTCCAGCCGCTTTTCGCCTTTGGGTTATTTGTTCTTCTTTGTTCGGGGTTGCGATTTGATTATAATATGCCTAGTCTTTCGCCATTTTCCTCTTTCACGGACGAAATTATGTATATTGCTGTTGCTTCATCAGAGGACAATTGATGCATCCTGCTCGCGGGGCGATACTGGGAAGACGAGGGGGCATGGGAATATTGTTTCAGAGAGGTTAGGGTTTGGAATTGTTTCAAATTTGCGACGGGGCGGTCAGCAGGCGGGGTACCAACAGAACGTAACAAACGTGGACGCTCTGCCCACGCTGGCGACGCTGGTCAATTACCGGCCAGGAAAAGGCTATGGCGTTACGGGGTTGAGGTCACATTACGTGGGTCTATTAGTGCCGAGGACCTTCCCTGGGAAATGGTGTAAACACTCACAGCTTACCTGATGATCTTGGCCCTGTGCTGTTGAAGGTGTCTGTCTGTATTGTCGTGGGCCCAGACAAGTAAATATCGAGCCACAGAGTGCACGCTGCGTGGTGCCCCTTCACCATTAGCGCCGCCATCTGGGGGTTTGGCAGGCGTTGATGCTCTTTCGATCAATCATTTCGTATTACCATTAGACCTGTATGGACCTATCTTTACAAGGCACCCACCCGTCATCCCTAATCAAGCTTCCCTCATAGCCGACCGGCCGACCATACAAGCCCGATGAAAGGTGTGCAGGAGTCGTCATCATCTTCGTCTTTCGTCTTTCGTCGGAATCGTCGTGGTTCACATCGTGCGCCAGTCCACCAGTCCACCAGTCCACCCATCCATCCAGAACCCATTCAAAATGCGCGCCACGATGGGGGCGCCCTTTTATCATGGGTAGGTGCAGCCCACCTCTCCATATTCCCCTCCACGCTTCTTCGTGTCGCATGAAATGCCTTCTGTGATGCACGACCGTTTGCGTGTTTGTGTATATATCGTTTCCCCTGCGTTCCCTGCACCCCTCGCCCGTAAGAAGGTCATTACGATAAACTCGACAAGCCAAGAGGGCAGCGCGGAAAGACAGGCCACTCTCATGACTTCAAGAGGAAGGAGAGGCATAGCTCTCATGCTTTGCTGGATTCTGCCCCAAGACGCCACATTCAAGATACAAATACCGCCGATTCCGAGATTCCCAGCGCTCAAAAGCTCCAGTGGAGCAGAGGGCGACACATGACGCCCTTCGGAAATAAAATTCAATAATCACGGCCCGGGGGGTGGGGGGGTTGGAGGCATTACCTTTGATGCCGCCTCCAGCGAAACAAAGCACGGCAAGAGAAACACAAAGATGACAGCCACAAGGTGTTTAAGACGAGGATGACAGCTGCAGGAGCCTCCTCGCGTGGTCCCCGTCCTTGTGGCTGGTGCGGAAATGGATCGGCCAGAACGTCAACGGCACGGAGCAGCCCTACCTCTCAGGAATGGGTGACTTGGCTAGCCTACCACCTGCACTGGCACGCTTCGCGATCCGGCCCTCCTTGTCCTTGGACGCCAGGGGGCTCGCCCCGCTGCCGCCGGCGGCAGGAAGGCTTCCCACGGCATCGACACCAGCGTTGCCCGTGAGGAACGACCCAGGCGTCGTCGACTTCCCACGCTTGTTGTCGAGATACTGGAGAGCACTGCGGCTGAGCGGGAAAGCAGGCAGCCCAGTGGGGACCTCAGCGCCGTTCTGTAGGAGCATCTCGGCGATGGCGAATGGGACCGTTTTCACGTCGGCCGGCGGGGGTGGTTGAGGCGAGACTGCTGGGCTTGGGGAGGCGGGATCGGCAGCTGCAAGTGCGAGGAAGACGGGGTGGGTGCCGCGGGACTTGTCCGCCACGTTGGGGTTGGCACGGAGGGCTAGGGCATAGATGACCTGCTGGATCTCGTTCTTCTTGATGGCGGCAAGAAGTGTATCATCGGGGGAGGGGTACCTGGACAGCGTGGCCGAGATGGGCTCGACGAAAGCCCTGTCCACATACTTGGAAGTGATGAAGCGCAGCCGCTGCTCGCGGGTTGCCTGAGGCGAGGGCTTCATGCCCGGCTCCAGCCTCGACTCCCAGATCATGTTGGAGACGCGGTTGCCCACGAGCAGGAGCAGCTCGACAATGTCGGGCGTGAAAGAGGTGATGTCCAGGGTCAGCGATCGGACCTTGCTGATGTGTGTACCCAGTGACCTGTGGATCCCGCTGCACTCGATACAGAGGATGATGGCAAGGTTGATGGACACCCATTCAACCTTGGACCCGGACCCGCAATCAGCACACCAGCAGTTCCCTTGGTCGTTGTCGCGGAGCATTTGGAGTAGCTTGTCGGGGCTTTCGTCAAAGGTGCCGCCGCCGCCGCCGGGTGCGCGCCCCGTCTGTGGCCGAGCACCGACGGTCGTCCGCCGACCGGGCATGTTTGACGACGGCGGATGTGCCTGCGCATGCCCGAGCGACGGGCTCTTGCCTGTCAGGATGGAACCGATGTCTCTCCTAAAGGAACCCGAGTCGCTGGACGGCGTGCTGGAGTGTGCCGGCTGGTCCTTCAGGCCCCTCTCGACAGCGCTCTGCAGCGCGTTGTTGATGGCTGTGATCCAGCTGTTCATGTCCTCCTCGGAAGTCGCCTGGTAGACTCGCTTGAAGTGCGGGGTGATTACTTCGAAACAGAAACGACGCTCGGCGTTCCTCGCTTCCCTGACGGATGCCATCCGCAGGTCGATGGGGTCCATGTGCAGGTCGAGCCTTTGCTTCCAGTTGCTGTACTCTGAGAGCTTGCCCCCGTCCAGGACGATCCAAAACCTGAGCGGTCCATTAGCAGCGAAGCGGCACGGTTGCGATACGAGTGACATACTTGTGCCAACCCTGCTTATTCAAGTTGCGAGGGTCGACGTGTCCGCCGGGGCGGTTCAAAGCCCACAGGAGCCCTTCCTTCCTCTGCGATTCCGTCTCGGTCTGAGTGGTATCGCGCTCCTCAAGGTCACGAATCCCCTTGAACTTTGAGCCCTGGGACGGACTGGCCAGCAAGGCGTGGCTCAAGCTGCCAGGGGACCTGGAGAGGTCGCCGGTGCTGGGAGCTGGCGTGTTTGAGCTGCTGATCGCGACCGACTTGAGCTGTGAGCCCGTGCTGTCCGCCCTGCTTATCTCCGTGTCGGACGTGTTCCCGTTCGCCGCGTTGCCCGAGACCGAAGAGGGTATGGAGTCGGGCTCCACGTAGGTGAGATTGCTCTTCTCGAGGAGCCTCCGCTTCTCCTCACGCTCTCGGCGTTGGTATTGGTACTCCTTGTCCGCAACCTGAACCTCGCTTGAGAGGGCCTCGAGCTGGGGGAGCAGCCTCTCGACCTTTTTGGAAGCCTGCAGGTAAGCCCGGGCCTGGGCATCTGCATATCTAGTGAGATGTGACAACACTTCTTGTTCCTTGCGGCCCCCTGACAGGTCCTGCATGAACGAGGAGTAATCAAAGCGCTTGAGCTCGAAATTGCGCCGCTTTGTTTGGTATTTGGTGTCACTGTGCTTGGCCTTGACCGAATCGTGTCGCTGACCGAGGTACCGACCAACGTAGGCGTAAAAGTCCTTGCTTTCCTCCTCGAAATCTCGCTTCTTGGCCTCTGCTTGTTTGATGTCGATCTGGTACAGCTTACTCAGCGGCTCGATCACTATCTTCTGCAGGTTGAGCGTGTTCTGCCTCTCATAGCTGAGGATCTCCCGCGCAATCTTGTCAAAGTAGTGCTCGATGGCCGGCTGGACGGCGTTGGCGTTGGTAGATGAGGCGCCCCGGAGTGATTCGACAAAGGCCACCTGCGCATCGTTTGCCTCAATCTGTGCTGCGTGGGCAGCTTCTGCCTTCTTGATCATGCGCTTCATCTGGGTCCGCATGTTGCCTGTTTTTTGCTCCAGTGCTTTCATTGTCGCTCGGAAGACAGGCCCGTCGTCCGACGCGGAGACATCATCATTGGGCCTCGGGCAAGACACATCGACCTTTACGGGCTCTGGGAGGGTGATGGCGACTGGAACGGCGACGGTGGTCGTAGAGGGCGAGACTAGGCTGTTAGCGTCGTGAGCTGCGACGGTAGGGGAAGCAGGCTCGTCGATCTCAAGGGTGCTTATTCTCGACTCCACGGACTGGGACGAAGCGCCGCGGCTCCTTGGCGGGACAGTCAGGAGGAAGGGCGGCGGGGAACTAGGTTGGCTGAGATAGGGCGAAGTGTCTGTACGCGGTCAGAATATGGCGGAAGGGGCAGGCATCGGCAGGCGACGTACTCTGGACCCAGAATGAGAAGCTGGCGAGGGTCTGCAGCTCGTGGGCGCGCGAGTCGTATTGCACAAACTGTGAGCCAGTCAGATGGGCGTCGATGCTTGTGCATGGGCCTTGGAACTCACGCTGCAGGAATTCCTCCACCCCCCGCCCGAGTCTTCGGCGTTCCTGGGCGGTTTCCACTTCCAAGCCCAATCGAAGGCGACGGAGCCGCTGCCGCCCGTGGTGAAGTCGCCGATAAGCTCGACGTTGGAGTTCTTGTGCAGGTTTGGGTCCGCGTGGAATTCCCGCGTGACGAGATTCTCCACTTCTCTCGAGGTGGATGCATAAACATATGTGAGACCGTTAATCTGGGTGTCCACCGTATTGGCACTCGGGTCGGGGCTGGTGGTCGGTGTCTGGCGGACGTTGAAGGTAAACGTGAACATGAGCTCGTCATCGTTGCTGAGCTTCAGCAGGAAGGCAGATGCGCCAGGGTTCGTCGCCAGCTCAGGATCCTGCAGACGACACGGGCAGCCAGTCAGTCTCTGGGCGAGGGCAAGATGTTGGTGTCTCCCCCTGGCTCTTGTTCCCCCTCCTCCTTGTACGTCTGTCTGTCTCTTGCTCTTGCTCTTGCTCTCTTTCTCTCTCTCTCTCTCTCTCTCTCTCTATTTCTCTCTCGACGGAGGGCGATTCAGGGAGTAGGGCAGGGCGGACCTGAATAAACTCAACTGGGGTGTTATCGCCGGCAGGGCGCGATGCTGATACTCTTGTGGCGGGGAATGCATTCGGGGAGACGATGATGGATGTGCGCTTCCGGGTATTGCTTATGACGAGCGATGCGATAGATACTGCGGGAGGGGAGGAGGCGCGGGTCAGCGCGGGGCGCAGAGGAGAGGGTAGGGGGGAGGGAGGGCGGCGGCAGGACTCACATCGATTCTGGTCGCTGAGATAGAGCGCGGCGCCGTCGTCGGGCCTGCTCGAGATGTTGCCCATGATGAGGCGTCAGGGGCTCGAGGGCGGCGCCCAGGGCCGAGGGGCAGGGCAAGGGGTTATGAGCTGTGTGCCGTATGCAAGGCAGCGGGAGCGGTAGTCATGCAAGAAGGGGGACGGCGGTTGCGCTCGCGTGTAAATGGCGTGGCTAAGTAGAGGTTGACTTGTGCTGGTGTGCTCTGCTGCGATATTATTAAAGAGGTTGGAGGTCCAGCATACACCCAAGCCGTCGCGGGGTTGCGCCCAGGGCAGGGTGCTTGTGCTATGTAGTATGCTGCACGAGGCGGCAGGTGTGTGGGTCACTCGTTCGTAACACGATGCGCGCGTACTCAAGTACCTATGCTGCTAGGTTGACGGAGGGACAGTACTCGGTAGGTGCACAAATCGCCAGCGTGCCGGGCTGCTGGGACCTGATCTTATTAGTCTCTATCTACGGAGTAGTAGGTCATAGGCCGCCTGACAGGCTGGCACACATCAGCTGCGGGCGTGCGTGCGCACTGCGCTGGTGGCCTGCCAACTGCTCACTGATGATCAGCAGTGCTCACGTTTTATTTATAAGTCTTGTTCGCAATTCCTTGCAGCTGGGCCTCGGCCGCCCGCATTGGGCATGAAGGCCTCATTTCTCCAGGTCATGACTAGGCAGTATCCAGTCCTGCGTAGCACCCAGGAACCCAGCAACCATTTGATCATCAATCAGCAATCGAGGCCCCGGGACGTCCCTCGTATAGCACTCGACCCACAGCGTAAAGCCACATCAAACCTGCGTCCATCTCTCTTGCATCCGCCACGGGCTCGTCGAGACGGCCTCTCGGAAGCACCATTTGCGGAATGCTCTGCTTCTTCATGGACTGGTGGCCATCTCACTGGCCGCTTGTTTAATTCTGTGATACCTTCAGGGGCGGCTGGAAGTGGAAAGTTTCAAGTGGGGGGGGGCTGGGGGGGGTGTGGTTTCCCACAGGGACAGCCCTTCAGCCAACGTGCTGTGATGACGTCCCTTGGCCTGCATTTCGGGGGGTGCAGGGGCCTCTATAATCCACCCTCATATCCCTGCCGTGCCCTGCAGCGACGACCTCCTGAACAACCAAATCTTGTGTCTGTGCCCTGTATAGCCGTCAACGCGGTCTGGACGACAGCAACCAATACCACAGCAGCCCGTTTCTGGGGCGTTTCTGGGGCGTTTTAGTCCAGCCAAGTGCGCGCCGTCGTGCATAGACACCACTGTGTACTTACTCACCGACTACCGTGGTGCAACTCCCAACCGTGCCCTTGTTGGTTGCCAGTCCTCCCGTTTAACAAACACCAGCCTCCTGCTCCATCAACACCCTCACTGATCCCGCCGTCCGCAGCCCGCCGTCCGCAGTCCCGCGGCCCACGATCCTTCCATCCACCGCCCACCGCCCACCGCCTGGTTCTTCTCGCTGCAAGAAGCCCCCATACGCCGCCTGCCGCCTCCCTCCCAGAGTTATGTTGTGGTCAGGATAAGGGGCGCGGACGTCACTTGCACCCACCCCACGCCAGCATCCTGCCCTGCCTCGCCTTGCTTTGCCCTGACCGTCCTGGACTGCATCTCTCACCATGTCGACATCTTCGGACCGCCAGTACAAGCACAACAGCAGGAGCCTCAACAAGAGCATCAACCGCTTGCAGCGCGAGGATGGCGGCTCGCCGCGGAGGTCGAGGGCTGGCTCGCGTGCCTTCCAGGCGCCCGTCAGCTACGAGGATGCCTACAACTACGCCCTCAGCGTCGCCTTCCTGCACTACCTGCTGCAGCCCAAGAAGAAGAGGAAGGAGTACGTCACCGTGCCCAAGGCCCCCACGAGGGTCCATACGTACACCCAGAACATCGGCGAGCTGGTCAAGGAGTTCATCCCCACGGGCTCGACCTCCGGCAAGGAGGTCAAGCTGCCGCACAGCTTCTCCGGCTGGCTGGAGAAGCGAATGGGGCATGTCGTCAGGGGCACGGAGAAACTGCAGGGCTTCAGCGACCCAAACCTGAAGAGGAGCTTTGCAGAGGCCTACACCTCCTTCACCGAGGCAAGCTTCCGCAAGAGCCTCGACAAGGACCGCAAGCTCGAGCCCCTGATCCTCATCTTCTACTCGTCTGCCTCCAGGGCCCAAGGCCGGGGCAAGGCCCCTGATGACCACACCTGGAAGATCCTGGTCGACAGGCACCTCGCCCTGTTCGTGAGGCTCATCCTGAGCATCTTCAGGGAGCACGGCACCGACAAGGACAAGCCCGAGCTCATGGGCAAGCTCCAGACCCTGGAGCAGAAGCTGCTGCGCAACGACGAGAACCTGTCAATCGACGGCGGCCAGGGCGGCGGCGAGCACAAGACCATCGAGGTCGACATACCGCACACCTACCAGGTCAAGGACATGCACATGGTGCAGATCGTGGGCAAGATCTTTGGCCGCACCAACTCCCAGTTGCAGTCCGATGTCGATGTGAACCGGAACATATGGACCGAGGAGGCCGCCCTCAAAGACCTCAAGGCCTACCAGCACCGCCTGGACTCTAACATGGACGGCGCCCTGAAGCGGCAGGATTTTGATGTGAACGAGTCCTTCGAGGAATGGAAGGCGGGTGAGCGCCAGCACCTGACATCGCTGATGCTGGACGTGTTGAAGGTCCGCCCCGACCTCAGCAAGACCGTCACAAGCTTCGAGAAGCCCCTGCCCGTCCGCCCCACGTCCATCTTCTCCGACGACCAGGCATTTGCAGACCTGGCCAGGATGATCAATAGCCCTGACTCGGCCGGTCCCGGAGGTGACCCATCCTTCAGTCTGAGCTCCCTCTCGTTTGATGACAATTCCAGCATACGCAGCGTGGATGAGCCCAGCTACACCTTTATCCCCCCTGACCCGAGGGCCTTTTATAAAATGATACTCCAGAATGCCATGACGTTCGATCAGTTGCACACCGAGTCCGACGAGTTCGTCCCCCTCTCACACCAGTCCCTGGAGCTACTGAACGAGCTGTGCGCGTACTGGCGCATCCCCCAGTTCACCAGACACGTTACCTTCCTCGAGGTCGCCGTGCGCAAGTTCCTGGACCAGGAGCTTCGTGGCGACGAGCTCGATGCCTGTTTTGATTTTGTCAAGGCCCCACCGCCCGAGCCCAAGAAGCTCCCTTACATCCAGCTGTTCACGGCGACCCTGCCCGAGATTGACCCAAGCAAGTGGACCCTGGTGGACTTCACCACGTACCAGCAGACACTCAACGCCCTCCATGATGCCCTTCTCCGAGATGTCTATGACGTGCTGATGCACTGTTATGAACCCAAGGCACCCTCCGTAGGTGTGACAATGGTCCTTCTCATGAACCACGTGTACCCCGACCCGGTGTTTGCCGAGAGGGACGAGGAGCTGGAGGAGTTCGTCAAGACGCTCACCGAGGGCCTCAAGCAGCAGGCTGAACAGGTGTACCACGGTTTCCTCGAAAAGGAGGTTCCCCAAGCAAAAGAAGATTGGGATTTCTCCCATGTCGTAAACCTCGGCCGAGCAGTCACGAAGCTGTGCACCAGGATCAAAAAGAAGTACTCCAGGAACCCCAAGATCATGGGCGTCTCGCCCTTTGCTGTCCTCGTCCAGACAGTGTTCCCCAGCTTCGAGGAGGACGCAAAGGCCCTGGTCGAGACGATCGTCATAGCGGCCAAGGAGAGAGGGGAGGAGGTCAACGTAGTGGACGGGTTCGACCTGTACAAGGAGCTGGTCGAGCTCCGCAAGATCCACCTCGAGTTCCTGCCGGGGTTGCCGTTCGCTTTCCACATCGAGAGTGTCCTGGAAGAGTTTGTCTGGCGCTGGATTGGCGAGGCAGAAACAAGAATGACACAGTTTGTGGAAGAAGCCATCAAACAAGACCAGTTCCAAGTCAGGACGAACCACCCGGGCAACGTCCCAACGGACGCGGAGCGACACAGTGTGTCCATTATTGACATTTTCCAACTGTTCAACCAGACGGTCGACCAGATCTTCAAGCTCGAATGGGATGATGACGTCCACCACGCCAAGTTCATGACCGCCTTGGCCAAGGCCTTTGCTGCCGGCATTGGCCGCTACTGCGAGATCGTCGAGGGTAAGTTCGCAAAGGAGATGGACCGCCAGACGGCCCAGGAGCTGGCGGCAGCCCAGAGGACCACGCAGGAGCGGTTCATGCAAATGGCAAAGGACGCGTGGAATACCAAGGATGGTATTGAGCCATTCCAGTTCTACCCCGAGGTAAAGCACCTGACATGCTCCGATATGGTTGCCGAAACCGCCCGCTGACCAGTCCAATCCAGTCCTTCGTCAAGCTGAACAATATCGAGTATGCAATGCAGTCGCTGGATAAACTAGAAAAAGCCATGAACGTGGAGGGGTGCGCCGATGTGCTGAGGACCAAAGAAGGCCCGAAGCAGTACCGCAAGCCGGATAAGTATGTGTTCACTATCAAGGTCGTCGAGGCGGAGGACATCAAGGCTTGTGACCCAAACGGGTATAGTGATCCTTATGTGGTCTTGGTCGATGAGTACCAGAAGCGTCTTGCAAAGACTCGTGTGGTCTCCAGGACCCTGAACCCGCGCTGGGACGAGTCTGTGGACGTCACTGTCACGGGGCCAGTTAACGTCATCGCGACACTGTGGGACTACGATACCTTTGGAGACCATGACTTTGTGGGCCGGACATCACTGAAGCTCGACCCGGTCCATTTTAGCGACTACCTGCCTCGTGAATTTTGGCTAGATCTTGACACGCAGGGCAGGCTCCTGATCAGAGTCAGCATGGAGGGGGAGAAGGATGACATCCAGTTCCACTTTGGCAAGGCCTTCAGACACCTGAAAAGGACAGAGCGAGATATGGTGCGGAAGATCACAGACAAGGTACGCTAGGGGGGACTGTCCACATGTGGCCCCCAACCCAACCACGCCCCTTCGCCCCCTCCCCCCGCCCCTTCCCTGCCCCCGAAGACCTCACCCTTCCAAGGGACAAGGAAAAGAGAACACAAGAAAAAGAGAGAAAAAAAAGGCTCTTGGGTTGGCGTAGCAGCAGCAGCGGTTAACATGCTCACAGCTCACGACTGTCATCAACGCCTCACTCTCGCATGAAGCCCTGAAGACACTGCTCAGCCGGGGCATCGCTGCATCCATCGGGAACATGTGGAAGACCAGGAAGACCGCAGCTCCGCCGGTGACACAGGCTGATGTGGAGAACGCACTCCAAACGCTCTTTAACTATTTTGACGAGAACTTCGCCATCATGAAGCAGACGCTGACCGAGGCGACAATGATGGCCGTCATGACCCGTCTGTGGAAGGAGGTCCTCATGGCGATAGAGAGCCTTCTCGTGCCACCGTTGTCAGACAAGCCGTCGACGCAGAAGCCGCTGACGCAGGTTGAGCTCGACGTGGTTTACAAGTGGCTCGACATGCTGTTTGAATTCTTCCACGCCAAGGACGAGGACGGCGAGGTGCTGGGAGTCCCTGCAGAGGTGCTGAAATCGCCTAAGTGGCACGAGCTGGCGTCGCTCAACTTTTGGTACTTTGACCCGACGGAAACGCTCATCCGGACGTCGGAGCGCATGGTTGCGGCGACGCAACAGCGCGCACAGCAACAAGTGCAGCAGGCCAGCAGGCAGTCGGCACCGGCGACGTTTGGGCCGACGTTCAACTCGGGGGCAGGGGCATTTGGCAGCATGGGCACGATCCGCCGTGGCAAGTCTATCATGATGAGCCGCAACCTGGGCACGATGAAGCGGGCAAAGGAGGAGAAGCGCAAAGAGGCGCAGGCAGACCCGTCGGACGATATGATCCTCCGAATCCTGCGGATGCGGCCCGAAGCGGCAGGATACCTGCGGGAGAGGCACCGGCAGAAGGAGAGGATGGCGGCGAGCCAGGCTGCGGCGGCGATTGTGCGGCAGAGCATCACGCAGGGGTTCAACGCCGGCGCATACGGGAACAACCCCGGGAAGGGCTCCTACGGCAATCTTCCCCGGCGGTAGGGCGGTCGGGAGAATCGCGCGGGTGGCAGCGCGCGGGGGCGGGGGTGGGAATGACAGACAGACAGCCTTGTAGCCTTGTGTCCTCGCTGTGCCATGGCTTGGGGGATGGGGATGGGGATGGGGATGGGGATGGGGATGGGGATGGCAAGGCGAGTAGGCAATGCGATGCGATGCGATGCGGGTTGGCAGCACGGGTCGTGAGGGAAAGAGGCCCAGGGCGAGGCTTTGAGTGGGACAATGCTTTCTTTTAGTCTAGCAGCAGATACCCCGACGAGGAGAGACCGAGGCAATTGCTTGTGTGAGATATCTGGTACGAGTTTGAATTGACACTACCTACTTGATATGTGGTGGGCAGGTGGGCAGGTGGGCAGGTGGGCAGGTGTGCAGGTGTGCAGGCGTGGGTGGGTGTGTTTTTGTGTGTGTGTTTTGGCCCGAGGGACCCTGTCCTGCCCGTCCTTCCTGTCCGTCACGCACGCACACACACGTGTGCTGCGCTTCCTACTTTTCCCGACCGACCCCTTTACCGTCCAGCCCTGTCAACATCCCAACAGCAGCAGTGCGTGCCCAGGAGCCGTCCCGAGTCTGCATCGGCGCCATGCAACCGCAGACACGTCTTCGTCTGGCCATGTGGCCATCGGGCGCGGGCCATGGATCGGGGCTGGGCCAGCTGGGGCTGCCGCCACGCAGCTGCCGCCGCGGGCACTGCTACGGCAGCAGTTGTGTGCCTGTGGCCTCCGGTCGTCCAGGAGCTGCTGGTCGCACGCCACATCTTTCAGCCCCGCTATCGCCCGTGGCCCTTCCACCCCCGACCCGCCCACGCCTGCTGTCAACTTCTGGGCTCCCTCGTGCACCGCAGCTCACCCACACCCTCACCCTCGCCCTCACCCACACCCAAGCCCACACCCACAGAAGCTCTTCCAGAGCCAGCCCAGCTGTCAAGATTTCGTCCCTCCGCACAGCCCAGATTGCCCGCCACCTCTCGGCTTCTTCCTTCTCCTCCTCCTCCTCCTCCTCCTCCTCATCTCCTCCTCGTGTTCCTCCCACCAGCCCGCCCGCAACAAGACACCACGGCAACATGTCTTACACCACCCGTAAGGTCGCTGCCCCCTACACCCTCGAGCACCGCGTGTACATCGAGAAGGATGGCGTGCCCGTCTCGCCCTTCCACGACATCCCCCTCTTTGCCAACCAGGAGAAGACCATCCTCAACATGATTGTTGAGATCCCTCGCTGGACCAATGCCAAGCTTGAGGTGAGCTGCCCTCCCCCCTGGTGTCGCCCGCCCCTTGACCGTGACCGCCTCGTTCCCTGGCTGACCACCACCCTACCAATCGCCTAGATCTCAAAGGAGGAGCTCCTCAACCCCATCAAGCAGGACATCAAGAAGGGCAAGCTCCGATATGTCCGCAACTGCTTCCCCCACAAGGGCTACCTGTGGAACTATGGTGCCTTCCCTCAGGTATGTCTACAACAACTTGCATGACCACCACCAGTCCAGCCCCCCCCACCCCACACGTCCCCTCTCTCCCCCCGCAACAACAACAACAACAACAACCCAAAATTAAAAAGAACCAAACGGTACCGCTGTTGTCTGACACAACCACCCCAACCCCTTCAGACCTGGGAGGATCCCAACGTGGTCCACCCCGAGACCAAGGCCAAGGGTGACAACGACCCTCTCGACGTCTGCGAGATTGGCGAGCTCGTTGGCTACACCGGCCAGGTCAAGCAGGTCAAGGTCCTGGGTGTCATGGCCCTCCTGGACGAGGAGGAGACCGACTGGAAGGTCATTGTCATTGACATCAACGACCCTCTGGCCTCCAAGCTCAACGACGTCGAGGATGTCGAGCGTCATCTCCCCGGCCTCCTGCGTGCCACCAACGAGTGGTTCCGTATCTACAAGATCCCTGACGGAAAGCCCGAGAACCAGTTCGCCTTTACCGGCGAGTGCAAGAACAAGAAGTATGCCATGGACGTCGTCCACGAGTGTGCCGAGGCCTGGGAGAGGCTGATCACTGGCAAGACCCCAGCTGGCGGTATCTCTACGTATGTCTTTGGCCCAATGCTTTGGTCACGACCTCACGGCCCTGCTAACAATCCCTCTTGCAGTACCAACCTGACTGTCAGCCACTCGCCCAGCCGTGTCTCCCCCGACCAGCTGCCCCCCATCCCTGCCAACCAGGAACTCCCCGCGGAGAAGATCGATGCCTCGATAGACAAGTGGTTCTTCATCAGCGGCGCCTCGGCGTAAACACGTGGCCCCAAAGTACCGCTTGCGGGGCCGAGGGGCTCCCAAGGGGCTGAGGCGGCTGGCCCTGCCGGGTTTCCGCCAGTTCGCAGTCGCATATGAGCTTCAAAAGTAGATAAAAAGTACCCCCCCGAGAGAAATACAACCTGTTTGGGCATCTTGGGACCTTATTCTAGTAACCTGCCCGTCTCGCTGTGTCTATGCCTGGTGTCGGTGGCCATGGTCAAATATGCTCGGATATACAGGTTGGATAGTTCACCCAAAGAACGCCAGGCTTTGCCTGCGAGCCCTGCGAGCGCCATGCACATGATCACGTATTCTCCCCACGCCTGCCCTGATATACAACGGACCGCCCCTTGCCCCAGGCAGATGGGCCCGGATGGGTCCACTACGCATCCGCCAGGTCGGCCTGCTTCTGCAATGCCCGTGAGTGTCTGTCGCACTCCTCGACAAGACTCTTGATACCGAGGTTCTCGCAGTCGAGGTCCAGGAGCTTTCCGTCCTCTGTGTTCAAGAAGCAGTCGTCAGGGTCCGTAAGCAGCACAAGACCCAAGGACGCGCACAGACAGGCATGTGCGCGGCGGCGGGGGAAGAAATAGGATGGGCACAACGTACTGAATTTGACCTGGAGGGCAGCCTTGTCGGTCGAAGCCCGCGGCAGCAGCTTCGTCTGGATAGTCATGCCCTGGCTGCGCGCCGTGGGCGGGAGGAACGAGAGGAACAAGCGGGCGGACCTTGACCTCGCAGAGAAGGGGTTGAATTTGGTGTTCACCTCGGTGATGAATCGGGTAATCATGTTCGCAGGCGGCGGCGTGTGCTCGCGGGATCGAGACTTCGTGTGCTGGCGACGAGGCTCTACAGCCGAGGCGAGGTCCAAAAACACGCAGGCTTCTGGGGCGTTTGGGAGTCAGTCGAAGGCTGTGAGCGAGTGGGCTGGCGTGGCTAGGGTCAATTTGCCGTGATGGCAGCGACGTTTGGCCCGGGGGGGGGTGTGTGTGTGTGAGGTGGGTAGACCGTCGGGAGTTATCTCCAGCTTATTATCTACCAGCCGCAGGAAAATTCGCGGCGGGCAGGAAGGCAGTAAGGGTAGGGGATGGCCTGACCCCCGGCTGGCACTTGCTTGCTGCTGGCCGGCCCCGGCGCTCGGGCCGTTTTCAACCTCTAAAATGACGTGCGGCTGCGAACCGACGAAGCTGTCCTGTACGACTCCGTGTACTATACTACTCCGTACTTACTCCCGACCCGACACAGTCAGGCCAACCTGACATAGACAAATTCAACCCGCCCGTCAAGAGATACCTTCTAGCCTCTACCACATGTCCTCCTTCGACTCGCTGCAGGAGCGCCTGACGGCGCTGCAGGAGACGACGGCGCAGGCGAGGGAGCTCATCGACCGACTCGCAGGCCTAAGGTTCCAACCTGGCTCCGTGCCCCTCGCCGCCGGGGAGGGCGTTGGCGAGGACGACGACAGTGTTGCGGCGGAACTGAGCGGCGAGATCGGGAACATGCTGCGCGAGCAGGACGAGGATCTGGAGCTCCTGGCCGAGGAGATCACAGACCTACGCGGCGGCAGCGACGGCAGCGACGCCGCACGGCACAAGGAGAGGCTGAGGGAGGGCGCGGTCAGGCTGCAGGGGGAGGTCAAGCGGTGAGTGACTTGGTAGTGCCCAACCCTGCCCTATGGCTCCCGTCGCTGATGCTCAGCCCCGGCCCGTCCCAGCTGCCGCGCATCGTTCCACCGGGCGCAGCTCACGGCGAGGCGCTCCCTCGAGGCGGCACGGCGTCTTGAGCGCGAGCTGTTGTTACGGTCCTACACACGGGCGGCCTCGACGCCCAGCCGGTCAGGCGCCAACTCGCCAGCGCCACCGGCAATCCCCACCCCGCGGCGACGCCAGACGCACAAGACTACGCCCGGCTACGGCGACCCGCTGGTGGCCGCGTCGTCGGACCTGACCGTGTCGCTGCGGCGGGCGCACCAGGCCGTGACGGACGAGCTGTCGCGCAGCATCGCGGTGCACGAGGCCCTGCACGAGTCAACCCTCAAGATGAAGGCCCTGGGGTCCAACTACTCGCGCATGGACGACATGTTGCGGTCAAGCCGTGACCTGGTCGGCGTGCTACTCAAGAGCACAAAGACCGACACCTGGTACCTGCAGACCACCTTCTACATGCTGCTCGCCACCCTGTCGTGGCTGGTCTTCCGCCGCTTCATGTACGGCCCCCTGTGGTGGCTCGTCTGGCTCCCCGTGCGCCTCGTATTCCGCTCCGGCTCCGCCGCCGTGGGCCTGGTCGGCGGGAAGCCTGACGCAACCATGGAGGTCCGTGTCGCTGGCGCCGGGGCCGCGCAGAGCATCAAGATTATCGGCGTCGGGGAGGAGGGTGCTGTACCTACTGCACAGGTTGGCCAGACAGGCAGGCGTGCGCCTGATGGCGACGACGGGGACCCCGACACCATGGCCGTCAAGGTCGGCAGGATAGTTGACAGGATCGAGGAACAGGTCGCCCAGATGGACCAACTTGGCCAGCGACCGGCGGGTCGGGTAGGGAATGAGGCTGAGGGCCTCGAGCCGACCGCTGGTGAGGACGCCGTCGCCCAGGAAGCTGCCGCGCGGGTTCGGGACGAGCTGTAGGCACGTGGGCTCATCCAGCAATCATGTCGGGTCGGGAATGTGACGGCAGAGCCAGTACCCTGGTACTTTTTATAACCAAGGCCTGGGCTGCTCGTTCTAATACAGACGTTACGGCCATGACGATGCCCCCGTTTTGAAAATTTCCCGCTTACGGGACAGATCCTGACACGCCTATGTACACTTCTCTCTCCTTGGCCCCCCTTCTACGACCCATCACTGCGTGCAATGTGTCGCAGAATGTCATGTCTATGCCCAAAGTCATTCATTTGGCCCATGCGATGTTTACTACGCTCTGTCCCTCAAGGTCCGGGGGCCAAGAACGAGGCCAAATCCAATACAAGCCACGAGCAGGCCCCCCTCTTGCCCGTCAAATGCATGATTCCAATCTCGTAAAGCGAGGGTTGCGAGACCCTGGGGTCCCCCAGAGGTGGGGGGGGGGGGGCGATGGCTTGCTTTACCGAGCACAGCAGAACCTCACACCCCAGGCCCTCCAGTGTCAAACCATCCCGTCATTACCCTCCTCCCCGGTTCTACTTACTCGCTAGGCGGACAGCTCAGGTCGCTTCGTTCACGCCCTCCATCTCCTCTACCTTCACTCGCTTCGCACTGTTAAAGGTGCTGGTGGCAGACACAGAGGCGTTTGGGGAAGCGCTCCTAAGCACCTCGGGGATCTGCAGGAACCGGTCGAAGTACGTGTCGAGCCACTTGGCGGCCTCCTCACCGGCGTCGTCGACGCTCGTGTCCCACCTGCCTAGGCTTCCAACGTAGCCGTCGGGGCGTACGGTGACAATGGCGACCTCCCCGGGCCCCAAGCTGCCCAGCCACTTGTTTGTGCACAAAGAGCCGCGGGTGTCTTGCTCTGGAATGTCGTCCAGGTAGAATGTCCAGCGGCTGTCCTGCAAGAGGGGCGGCAGGTCGGAGATCTCGATGTCAGATTTGGGCATGGTTGCTGTTTGTCTCGGGTCAGCTTTCATCCTGGTATAGCGGACCGCGGTCTGCCGCGGTTCAGTGGTTTCTCTTCTTTTTTTTAAAAAAAAGGGGGGGGGTGGGGGTGTAGGCTTACTGATCAGGCCAAATGTGAACAGGTGGCTGACAGCCGTGTACCTCTCCGGCCGCACATATATGTCCTCAGGGGCGGGCATTCTTGGCTGTGCTGCGTAGGACAGGCTGGCTGCTACAGACAGCTGGCGAATGAGGGAGTGGTCTGCCGCCAGTGCGTCGCAGAAGTTATCTAGGAACATCTTTGCCTGATGTACATCCCACATGAGGAGGTATATCCTGAACTGCCCGAGCATGGGGATGTCGAGTTGAATGTCCACTGGGTTGGAATCCAGGTACCGTGTTACTTTGGCTGGAGGCAGCAGGCATCCCGGTTTGGCCTCCCCCAGCAGCCACGTCTGGCTCTCCAACATGTTGATGGAGTTCTCTCCGTACTCGGCACCAATGCCGGAGATGAATCGGACATTGGTCTTGAAATTCTCGGCCAAGGTCACGGCATCACCGGCAGCGATCTGGTTAGCATGCTCGTAGTCGAAGTTGACGAGATCCAACGCGATTTTCCTCCTCTCTTCCTCGTAGCTTTCCAGAAGCGTGGGTTTTGCCAGCCCCCGGACAGAGAGGTTAAGCTTCCACGCCAGGTTCCAGGAGTCATGCATTGACGTGTTCATGCCCTGCGCCGCCTTGGGTGAGTGGGTGTGGCTGGCGTCACCTGCCAGGAACGCCCGGTGGTGAGAGTCACAGAACCGACTGGCAACCCTCTGGCCGATCTGATAGCGCCCAAACCACTCGATATACTTCCAGTTCACCCTGAACGGTGCCATTATCTGCTTTGCGCGCGCCATGATGAATTCCTGGCCTAGTATCTTCTTGTCCTCCTTCATGCCGCTCTTCAACTCGATGTAGAATCTGGTCATGTTGCGTTCGCGGGGGATGATGAGGATGGAGCCGAATTCCTGAGAGAAGACCAGTGTCTTGGACCAGATATCCGGGAAGTCGGTATCGAGTTCTCCGTCCAGCACACCCCAGACGACGGGCTGCGACATGCCCACCGGTCGCGCCTCGGGGATGCTCTTCCGTACCTTGGAGTGCGCGCCGTCGCCTAGGCAGGGTCAGCTCGGGGTCCGCGTCCTACGGCGGGCCTGACTTGCAGGGGCCAGACTCACATCCAACCAGGTATTGCGCCAATATTGTCCTCTTGTCCTGGGTCACATTCACTCTTGTGTTTATCTGAAGCGCCGCGCCGACCTTTTTAAACATCAGGGCATCACACGCGCTGTACGACTCAAACGCGCAATTCCTCTTGACCTCGACCCCGCGCTTCTTCATGTCCTCGATGAACAAGCTCTCTACCATTCCCTGGTGGACGAGCAGGATGTAGGGGTCCAACACATCAATGACGGGCGGGTAGTGGACTTCGCGGCCAAGGCGGCGGAGGGGCTCGTCAGCCGTTGAGCGCCAAAAAGAGATGTCGTAGACGCGCACACCTCTCTGCAGCAAGGGGTCAACGAGGCGCATCTGCCGGAAAGTCTCGATGGTTTTGGGTTGCAAGCCATCAGCCCTGTGTAAGCCGGTCAGCTCAGGGCAAGGCCCGCCTGGTACGATAATGGGCGCCTGAGGGGCTGTATATACCTTCCTACAGGTGTGGGATCGGCACGGTCGTCTATGACTTGGGCCTTGATGCCAAATCTCGACAGATTTGCGCCCAGCATCAGCCCGGCTGGACCGGCGCCCACGATGCAGACCTGGGTTTGCGACGGAACCTCGGGCATGCTCTTGAGGAGGGTTATGCGGTCGACGCAGTTTGCGCCGATCACGCCTTCGGTAGTCTCGACGTTGCCATCATGGCTCCGCGTGTTTTCCGAGCTCGTCTCGAGGATCCCGGGTGCCATGTTCGCAGGTCGTGCTCGAGGCCTGTGGGATGAGGGAGGACTTGACAGAGGCGCAAAGGAAGATATGGCGGGTCTGAGTGATGTCCAGATTATGCTTCTCCAAGTGATTGCTCAAGCCCTGGGCAGTGTCTGGACTTGAGCCCAAACCAGGCAGACTTGGGCCGATACAGCAGCAGGGTGGAAGTCCAAGCCAGAATGCTCAGAGCAGCGAGGCCACCTGGGCACAAGTCCGGCTGTGGGCGACAGGCGCAGGATCGGGTGGAGGGGTGGAGGGGTGGAGAGGCGGCAGATCGGTCCACAGAACGCGGCCCAAGATCACGGGACAGAAAGACGACAGGGAGGATATAAAGGTCGGCAGTAAAGAGGGTGTACCAGGATAGTCGACGAGACGCCTCAGCCTCTGGAATGCAGGGACGATGATGGCGTGCGCAGATGGACAGTTAGGAGGGTGGGTGGAGGAGTATGGTGAGGAGGAGGAGGAGGAGTATGGTGAGGAGGAGGAGGAGGAGGAGGAGGCGATGGTATGATGTACTGGACCGGACTGGACTGGATGGTGGATTGGATTGGATTAGACGGGATTGAATTTGGATTGGATTGGATTGGATTGGATTGGAGGACTGGGTTGGATTGAATTGGACTGGGACTGGGACTGGGACTGGGACTGGAACCGGACTGGATTAGCTGCGGGTGTGTTGACAGACAGATGGGTGGAGGAGGTTGACACTCTTCTGACACTCAAAACAGGTGCAGCCTCGCGAAGATGACGGCAGACAAGGCGGCATGATCAGTAGTAGTAGTTGGTCACCAGCGGACGGACGAGTGCATCAGACAGAGGCAGACGGCGGCTGGGGCAGAGGGGGCAGAGGCAAAGAGCACACATCTCTGTTGACTGCAGGCTGTCTGGCCCTGTTGGCCTGACTCTGCAAGACCTTCGAGTCGAAAGTCGCTCGAAATGGCACGATGTTGAGAACGGTGGTCTGATTTCTGGCAGACTCCGGATCCACCGCCTGCCTGTGACACACAAGTGGCATGGCACTACCCCGCCATGATTGGTCGGCCGCCACGTTGTTTGAGACGCGGGCCTCAGGGAACAGAGAGACAATCGCAGGAGACCGTGGGGCCGGGGGGGGCAAGGGGGGTGTTCGGGTGTTCTTTCTCTCCCACCCGCCGTCTCCGAACTGTCAGATTAGGTAGGTACCCCGGTACCTACCTACCTTGCTTACCCAGGTGCCTAACAAGGGCGGGTAGCACCTGCGGGTAGCGCCTGCGGGTAGACATGCACAGTAGTCTAGTACGGAGTAGGCATGTATGCACAGTACCTAGATGTGCAGCATGGCATCCTCAGACCAGCAGAATCAGCCCACTCTCGAGTGACAAGCCGCGAGCCGCCTGCCCGTCTTTGCCAGGTCACCAGCCGGGGCCGGGCCGGGACGGGGCACGGGGGACTCAACGCAGGCGGGTGTGCTTGCTGTCTTATATGCTCTTATAATAAATCACAATCTGCCCCGTCCCGCCAGGCCTGCTGCCAGGCTTCAGCTGTCACATCTCATCGCTGGTGCTCCCGCTGGGGCCTCAGGCCCCGACGCGCCAGCCCGCCAGGCCGGCCAGCACCGTGGTCTGATCCCGCTCCTCCGTCTCCTGTTTCCACTGCTGATGCCGCCTCCGTCAGGCCGACAGGCTAATAAGTACCGCTCCCTGGCCCCAAGCTTAGTAAACGTCTCCCGTCTGGCGGCCTGCCGGCTTGGCACTCGTGCCCCCAACCCCGCTTCACCAACCTCGGTAGTGCATCTTCAGACCTCGATTGACACTTTGACACTTTCCCATCCCGTAGACACCAGCCGACTCCAACGGGCGACCACCATGACGATACCCGCCCCAGCGAGTACATCACACTCCTGCCGGCTACCCTGCGGCACCGCGTCACCATCGCCCACGAGGGCGAGAGCGGCCGCAGTGGCTTCCACCCTCGCCACTTCTTCCACGTCCTGTGGCTGAGCTCCTGTACCGTGTCCAAATGGGTCAACCTGCTGTGGCCTGCTGTGCCCCTCGCCTTCCTCCTGCGCTTGCTCCCGCGTGCCCACCTCTGGACCTTTGCCGCCGGCGACGGCTCCGACCTGATCCCCATCATCCAGGCCGCCATCCTGGGCTCCATCCTGACCAACCTGCTGCTGTGCCTGGGCTTGTGCTTTTTCTTTAGTGGTATCTAGTAGACCACCTAGAAGTCTACCCCATCGCCTCCGAGGTTGGTTCCGGCCTACTACTCGTCGCCGCCTTTACCCTACTTATTCCCAGCGCCTTTTATTTAGCTTTCAAGTCTAAGGCCATTCCAAACGTACCCGGTACCCTATACTAGGGAACTATAATTAAATAAACTTATATAATTTAATATTATAATTTTTATTTAAATATTTAATTATTAATTTTAAAAAATAATTAAAATAAAAAAATTTTATAATAAAAGTTTAAAATTTTTAAAATAAGTTTTAAAAATAATTATTATTATACTTAAACTTATACTTTTTTTTAATAGTATTTAATAAACTATTTAAAAGTTTTATCTTATTATTTTTAAAATTAGTTTTAGCCTACTATTTATTACCGCTTTTATTTTAAATATTTTTAATATTTTTTATTTAATTTTTAAATTTAAAATTATTTTAAATATATTTTATATTTTATATTAAAAATTTATTATTAAATAAATTTATATAATTTAATATTATGATTTTTATTTAAATATTTAATTATTAATTTTAAAAAATAATTTATTTTAAAAAAGTTTAAAAAGATTAAAAATAATTATTATAATATTTAAACTTATATTTTTTTAATAATATTTAATAAATTATTTAAAAAATATATTTTATTATTTTTAAAATTAATTTTAATTTATTATTTATTATTACTTTTATTTTATATATTTTTAATATTTTTTATTTAATTTTTAAATTTAAAGTTATTTTAAATATATTTAATATTTTATATAAAAAATTATTATTAAATAAATTTATATAATTTAATATTATAAATTTTATTTAAATATATAATTATTAATTTTAAAAAGTAATTAAAATAGAAAATAATTTATATTATTTTATTTTTAAAATATTTATAATAAAATTTTAAAATTTTTAAAAAATAAATTTAAAAATAATATATTAAAAAATAAAATAAAGTATAATAAATTTATTTTTTCTAAATAATTTATATTTATTTAAAAATAATATATTAAAAAATAAAAAAAGTATAATAAATTTATTTTTTTAAAATAATTTATATTTTTATTATTAATAATAAATAATTTTTTATTATAAAAATATAATAAAAATAAAAAAGAAATATTTAAAACCTTTTTTAAAATATTATAAAAATATATAATAATTATAAAAATATATATAAATTATAGAAAGTATAATAATAATAATTATAAAAATATATATAAATTATAAAAAGTATAATAATAATAATAATAATAAAAGTTTTTTATTAAATTTAATTAATAAAAAATTATTTATTTATATAAACTTTTTAAATAATTTTTTAATAATTATTAAAAATTAATAATATTTATTATTTTTTTATATAAATTTAATTAATATAAATTAATAATTTTAAAAATAATTATAAATAATCAAATTAATAAAATAATTAATTTATTTTATAATTTTAATATTTAAAAAATAATTATATTAAAATTATTAAAACTTATTTAATTTATATAATTTATTTATTATAATTATTTTTATTTATTTAAAAAAACTATATTTATTTATTTTTAAAAAATATATTTATTTATTTTAAAATATTATATTTATTTATTTAAAAAAATTAATTTTAATATAATTATTTTAATAATTATTAAATATAAAACTTAAATAATTTTTTTAAATATTTAATATTTAATTTAATAATATTATTTGAATTTATTTTTTAATAAATATTTATTATATTTTATATGAATTAAAAATTTTATTAAAATTTTAATCTTTTTATTTATTTTATTATTAATTTATTTTTATATTTTTAATAATATTTTTTAAAAAAATAGTTTTATTAAATTTTATTTTTATTTTTATTTTTATTAATAAGTTTTTTATATATTTTAATAATATTTTAAATTTAATAAAATTAATTATATAAAATATTAAATTTTTTATTTATTTTTATAATAATAATAAAAAACTTTTTTATTTACTTTTAAATTAAAATTATAATAAATTATATATTTATATTTATTTAATATAAAATTAAAAAAACTTATAATTATAAATTTTTAATTAATTTTATTCAATTATTTTATATTATTATAATTTTATTTATTTTAATTTAAACCTTTTTTAAAACCTTTTTAATATTTCTTGCTTTAAATAATTTAAATTTAAATAAGGTTTTTTAAATTTAAATTTAAGATTTTTATAAATTTTAATTTATTTTAAATTAAGCTTATAGTTTTTTAATTTTTTTAAAAATATATTAATTAATTTTAATATTAATAAACTTATTTTAAAATAAAGGTTTATTATTATATAATTATAGATTTAATTGTTTATAATTATTTTTTTAACTATTTATAGTAAAGCTATTAGAATTATAAATTTAAATAATAGAGTATAGTTAGTTTATCTGGTGGTTATATTTTAGTTTTAATAAGTTAGTTTTAATTATTTTTAAATAATTTTAGTTTATTAAATAAGTATTTATTTAAATAAAACTAGACTTTTAATTAAGATAATAGCTGCTTTTATAATTACTTATTTTAATAAACCTATCTAAGTTATATAATAATCTAATACTTTTATATAATGCTTATTAATATTAAATTAGGTTATCCGCGGCTTATAACGGTTTTATTTTTTAATAGTACCGGCCCGAATATATTAATTATAGCTTAATATTATAATTATTAGTATAGAAAGTTGTTTTTTAATTATATTTATATTATAAAAATAATAAATTATAAAATTATTATAAAAAGTTTTATATAATAAATTTAATAAAGTTTATTTTTAAAAAATATATTATATTTTATTTTTCTTAAATATTAATTATTATTTTTAATTTAATAAAGGAATTTAAATAAACAAAATAGTTTATAATTTATATAATTTATTAAATAACAAAATAAAAATATTTTTTTATATTTATATAATATATAAAATTTAATTAAAATACTTTTATATTATATTTTTATTTATATTAATAAAATAAGTTAAACTTTTTTTATTTATTTAAATAAATATTTATATATATTTAAAAATATTTATTTAATATCTTAAAATTATTTTAAAATAAATTTTAATTATATATTATATTTTTTAATTAAAATAATTAAATATATATAAATATATATATTAATTTTATAAATATTAAAAAAAGATTATATAAAGTCTTTTAATTAATATTTAATAAGTTATAACTTTATTAATAAATATTAGATTTTAAATTTTAAAAACTATAAATTTTATATATAGTTGTAATATATATATATGTAAATATATTTAAATTTAATTATATATTATTTATATTAAGAAGTATATATAAATATTTATTTTAAAATTTTTATTTTTTTTAAATTTTTTAATTTAAAATTTATTTAATTAATAATTTTATATTAATAATAATTTTATAATTATTAAATATAAAAATAAAAAAATTAAAAAAGTAAGAATATATTATATTAATTAAAAATATAATAATAATTATTATAATTATTATAAAAAGAATATTTTTAATAAATATAATAATAATTAATTTATATATAGTTTATATAATAATAATAATAGTTATTATAATTATAATAATAATAGTTTTAATTATAATAATAATAATTTTAATTAAAATAAATTATAATAAAAATTTAAATATAAAAATAATAAATTAAAAAATAAATATTATTATATATATAAATTATAAGCCGTTAGAAAGCGCGTATTTTACTAAGTTAATGCGGGTAACGCGAGTAACTGCTGAAGCATATATGAATTCTAAGGAATTCGCGGGTTTAAGTATACAGAGTAGGCCCTATACCTAGTCCTTAAGGCCCCGAAAACTCTATCCTACACTTATTATTATATATATAATAAAAAAGATTATTAATTAATATATAATTTTTTTAAAAAAAATATTATTAAATTAAAAATAATTTTAATATATATATTTAATATTTTAATAATAATAATTTAAATAAAACTTATATTATTTTTTTAGTAAATTTTAAAAATATTAATTTAAAAAATAATAATTATAAGTATAATAATAAAAAAAATATCAAAATTTAAAAATAGTATTTTATAAATATTTTATATAATAAAATAATTATATAATATATTATAAATACTTTATTTTTTTATAGTATATTTTTTTAAAAAAAATAAAATTTTTTAAAAATTATTTTAAATATAAAAATAATAGAGTTTTTTTAATATAAAGTTAAAAAACCTATAATTATGAATTTTTAATTAATTTTATTTAATTATTTTATATTATTATAACTTTATCTACTTTTTAATTTAATTTAAACTTTTATTTAAATCTTTCTAGTATTTTTTTTAAATAATTTAAATTTAAATAGGGTTTCTTAAATTTAAATTTAAGATTTTTATAAATTTTAATTTATTTTAAATTAGACTTATAGTCCCTTAGTTTTTTTAAAAATATATTAATTAATTTTAATATTGATAAATTTATTTTAAAATAAAGATCTGCCACTATGCGGTTATAAACCTGGTGATTTATAGCTATTTCTTTAATTATTTATAGTAGAGCTATTAGAATTATGAATTTAAAATAATATATAATAATAGAGTATAGTTAGCTTATCTAGGGGTTATATTTTAGTTTTAATAGGCTAATCTTAACTGCTTTTAAATAATCTTATAGAGTCAATAAATTTATTAAATAGGTATTTATTTAAGTAAAGCCAGACCTTTTAAAATAATAGCCGCTTTTATAATCGCTTATTTTAGTAAATTTATATTTATATATAGCTTAAGTTATACGGTAATCTAGTATTTTTATATAATACTCGCCAGTATTAGACTAGCCCGCGGCCCATAATAGCTTTATCTTTTAACAAACCGGTCCATATTAAAACTAATAATGCTAGCCTAAATAGACTAGATATAGCCTAACACTATAATTACTAGCATAGGAAACCGTCTTTTAATTATACTCGGGTTATAAAAGTAGTAGATTATAAAATTATTATAAAAAATCCTATATAATAAACTTAATTAAGTTTATTTTTAAAAAATATACTATATTTTATTTTTCTTAAATATTAATTATTATTTCTAGTTTAATAAAGGAATTTAAATAAATAAAATAATTTATAAAAATAATAATAAATTTAATAATAAATTATAATTAATATTTAATATTATAATAAAAAATATATTTATAATATTAAATATAAAATAAATTAAATAAATTATTATTAAATTTAAAAAAAAATTAAAACCTTTTTATTTAAAATTTTATATATTAAATTTTTTATTAAAATTATTAATTTTT
The DNA here is from genome assembly GCA_036986855.1 of Diaporthe destruens. Lineage (NCBI taxonomy): Eukaryota > Fungi > Ascomycota > Sordariomycetes > Diaporthales > Diaporthaceae > Diaporthe > Diaporthe destruens. Next base: position 5,115,352 of record BTXE01000002.1, on the reverse strand, counting down.
ATATTATAAATATACTTATTTTTTTTATTATATTTAAAAAATATAAATAAGTTATATATTTATTAAATAATATTATAAATTAAATTATTTAAAAAAAATTATAAAAATAATTTTTTTTAATTATATATAAATAAAAATATTTATAATTTTATATATTTTAACAAAATATTAAAATCCTTTTTATTAAAATTAAATTATATTAATTTTATTATTAATTTAAATATTTATTTATAAATTATTTATAATAATTATTTAAATTTATTAATTATAATAATATTAATTATAATATATTAAAAATCTTTTTTTAATATAATATTAAAAAATTTATAATTATAAATTTTTGATTAATTTTATTTAATTATTTTATATTACTATATCTTTATTTACTTTAATTTAAACTTTTTTTTAAACTTTTTTAATATTTTTTTTAAATAATTTAAATTTTAATAAGGTTTTTTAAATTTAAATTTAATATTTCTATAAATTTTAATTTATTTTAAATTAGATTTATAGTCTTTTAACCTTTTTAAAAATATATTAATTAATTTTAATATTAATAAATTTATTTTAAAATAGAGGTTTATTATTATATAATTATAAACCTAATTATTTATAACTATTTTTTTAATTATAAAGTTATTAAAATTATAAATTTAAATAATAAAGTATAGTTAGCTTACCTAGTAGTTATATATTAGCTTCGGCTAATTTTAATTACTTTTAAATTGTTTTAATTCGTTAAATAGGTATTTATTTAAATAAAATTAAACCCTTTAAAGTAATAGTTACTTTTATAATTGTTTATTTTAATAAACTTAAAAAGTTTAAATTATATAGTAATCTAATACTTTTATATAATACTCGCTAGTATTAAACTAATTTATAATTTATAATAACTTTATCTTTTAATAGGTTAATAATACTAGGTTAAATAAATTAAATATAGCCTAATACTGTAATTATTAATATAAAAAGTTATTTTTTAATTATATTTATATTATAGAAGATTATAAAGTTATTATAAAAAATCCTATATAATAAATTTAATTAAGTTTATTTTTAAAAAATATATTATATTTTATTTTTCTTAAATATTAATTATTATTTCTAGCTTAATAAAGGAACTTAAATAAATAAAATAGTTTATATATTAAAAATAATTAACAAATTTTATTATTATTATTAAATTCATAATTTAATTTTTAAATAATCTAAATTTATTTTAAAAAATAATTAGAATTTTAATTATAAACTTATTATAAATATAATATGTTTTAAAAATAAATTAATATTTTATATAATAAATAAAATTATTTTATTTTAAACTATATATTTCTTTTATATAATTTTAATTAAAAATATATAAAAACATTTATAATTAATATAAATTAATATATATTTAAATTTATTAAATTTAAATTTAAAATAAACTTAATAAACATTATTTATAAATAAGTATTTATAAAAGTATATTAATTAATAAATAAAATAAAATAATATTATATATTATTCTAATATATTTTTAATATTTTTTTAATAAATTAACTAAGTTTATTAATTTAAATATAATTTTATAAATAATTATTAAAATAACTAATAATATTATAAAATTTAATAATTTAGTACTATTAATATCATAATAAATAAAAATAATTTAAAAAATTATAATAATAGTTTATCAATATATAATTAAATAATAAATTTAAAATATAATAAATATACATAATAACTTAAATATACTTAATATTTTAATTATATTAATTTAAAATAATACTTATATATATATATATAAATTAATTAATAAAAACTATATAAAATATTTATTATTAATAAGTATAATATAATATTAAATTTATCGAAAAATTTAATTAAAATTTAATTTATTATAATATATTCTTATTTTAAAAATAAAAATATAAAAATTAATAATATTTAATTATTATTTCTATAAAAGAATATTAATAAATTTATTATTAATAATTATTAATAAAAAATATAATATATTTTATAAAAATTAATATTATTAAAATAATAAGATTATTTTTTAAAAATAAAAAATAAATTTAAAATACTAATAGTATATATATCTAAAAAATTCAAAAAGAAGAATGATTATAATTTTATATTATAATTTTATAAAAATAATATAATATATATATTATAAAAATTATTTAAAAATTTAATGATATTAAAATATTAAATTTTATTAATAAAAGTATATTTATTTTTAAAAAGTTTAATAAATTTATTTATAATAATATTTAAATATTTAATATTAAAATAATTTATGAAATTAAAAGAAAGAATATAAAGTTATTTAAAAAGTTTTATATAATTATTTAAAAATATATTAATACGGAGAAAAGGGTAATTTTCATATAATTATTTATTCTTTTTTCATATAAAGCTAAAAGATTTATAATTATAAATTTTTAATTAATTTTATATAATTATTTTATATTACTATAACTTTATCTACTTTAATCTAAGTTTTTGTTAAAATATTTTTAATATTTTTTTTAAAAATAATTTAAATTTAAATAAGGTTTTTTAAATTTAAATTTAATATTCTTATAAATTTTAATTTATTTTAAATTAAATTTATAATTATTTAACTTTTTTAAAAATATATTAATTAATTTTAATATTAATAGATTTATTTTTTTAATTATTTATAATAGATTTATTAAAATTATAAATTTAAATAATAAAGTATAATTAAGTTACCTAGTTATTATATTTTAATTTTAATAGTACGGTAGGCTAGTTTTAATTATTTCCGAGTAGTTTTAATTTATTAAATAAGTATTTATTTATAGAATAAAGCTAAACTCTTAGTTAAAATAATAGCTGTTTTTATAATTACTTATTTTAATAAACTTGCCTAAGTTACATAGTAATCTAGTACTTTTATATAGTGCTTACTAGTATTAAATTAGGTTACTCGCGGCCCGTAATAGCTTTATCTTTTAATAAACCGGTCTATATTAAAACTAACGGCTTATTAATAGTATTAGTCTAAATAGATTAGATATAGCCTAATGCTATAATTATTAATATAAAAAGCTGTTTTTTAATTATATTTATATGATAAAAGATTATAAAGTTATTATAAAAAATCATATATAGTAAATTTAATTAAACTTATTTTTAAAAAATATATTATATTTTATTTTTTTAAAATATTAATTATTATTTTTAGTTTAATAAAGGAATTTAAATAAATAAAATAGTTTATATAATTATTTATAATTTAATATATAAATTAATATTTTTTTAATTTTAATATTAATACTAATATTAATATTTAATATAATTTTAAAAACTTAATATATTATTTAAATATATTTATAATTAAAATTTATTTTAAAATAAATAATTTTTATTAAATTATTATTTAAATTCCATTATAAATACCTTTTGAATACTTTTATAAAAGTAATTAAATTATTATATAATATTATAAAAATTAAAATTTATTAATTTATTATATATTAAAAATATTATATTAATATTCTTAATATAAAACCTTTATATTTAATTTATATTTATTAATAAGAAGTTTATAATATTTAATAAATATATTTAAAATTATAATTTTATAAATTAATAATATTTTAATTTTAATTATACTTAAATCTTTAATATTTTTTATAAATAAAATTTAAAAAGAATCAACGCCTAATTATTTATTTAATTTTAATGATATTTATTTAATAAAAAAATAAATTTATTTATATAAAATAAAAAAATTAAAATAAAAAAATTAATCTACAAAATATTATAACTTTAAATTAGGTATAATAGTATATAAAATAATAAAAAAAAGGAGCTTATCTAATAATAATTTATTAATTAAAAGTATTTTTTAATTTTTTAATTAAAATATAATTATAAAAATTAAATAAAAATAATTATATAAAATTAAATAAAAATAATTATATAAAATTAAGTAAATAATTTAAATAACAATAAAAGAATTTTAATTATAAAATTCGTTTTATATTAATTTATTTAATAAAAATAAAGCTAATAATTTTCAATAATAATTTATTTACTAATAATAAGAGTTTTAATTCGTAAATTAAATATATAATTATTTTAATAATAAAATAATTTAATAATAATAAAATTTAATAGAATATTATTAAAAATATTATGTATAAATTTTTAATTAAATATAATTAAATTATAAAAAGTATATTAATTTTAAAGATTTATAATATAATTAATAATTTTAATATAGCTATAATAATTTTAATTATAACTTATAAAATTATAAATTATTTAAAAATAAATTATATTTTATTTTATATATATAAAAATTTATTTTTATTATATAAATTATTTTATTTATTTAAATTTCTTTATTAAATTAGAAATAATAATAAATATTTAAAAAAAATAAAATATAATATATTTTTTAAAAATAAGTTTAATTAAATTTATTATATAAGATTTTTTATAATAATTTTATAATCTTTTATAATATAAGTATAATTAAAAAACGGCTTTTTATATTAATAATTATAGTATTAAGCTATATTTAGTTTATTTAGGCTGGTATTATTAGCTTATTAAAGAATAAAATTATTACGGGCTGCGGGTAATTTAGTTTAACGCCAGTAAGTATTATATAAAAATGTTAAATTACTATATAATTTAAGTAGGTTTATTAAAATGGGTAATTATAAAAGCGGCTATTGTCTTAACTAAGGGTCTAACTCTACTTAAATAAATACTTATTTAGTAAATTAAGACTATTTAAAAGTAATTAAGACTAGCTTACCGCGTAAAGCTAAGATATAATTACTAAATAAGCTAACTATACTCTATTATTTAAATTTATAGTTTTAATAGCTTTATAATTAAAAAAATAGCTATAAATAACTAAATTTATAACTATATAATAATAACTTTTTATTTTGAAATAAATTTATTAATATTAAAATTAATTAACATATTTTTAAAAAAATAAGAAATTATAAGCTTAATTTAAAATAAATTAAGATTTATAAAAATTTTATATTTTTATTTAAAAAACCGTATTTAAATTTAAATTATTTAAAAAAAATACTAAAAAAGTTTAAAAAAAGACTTAGATTAAGGTAAACGAAGTTATAATAATATAAAATAATTAAATAAAATTAATTAAAAATTTATAATTATAGGTCTTTTAACCTTATATTAAAGAGGGTTATTCTTATTATATAAATATTTAATTAAATTAAAAATAATAAATATTATAATATTTTAATAATTTTATAAATAAAAAAAGATTAATAAAATATATTAAATTAATAATAAAAATAATTTAATTAGTATTATAGTAAAATTAATATTAAATAAAATATTGAAAAAATTAATTTTTTATAATAAATTATATTTTAAAATAAAGGAATATATTAATTAAAAGGTATTAAATACTGTGAATTAATAAATACTAAATATTATAAACTAATATATATACTTATTATTAAAATTTAAAATTATTAAAAAAATAAATTAAAATTAAAAAGTCTATAAGTTAAAAATAAAGGAATAATTATTATAAAATTAAAAAAAAATATAAAATATAATAAAATAAATTAATAAAAATTTAAATTTATATTTTACTAATTATTTATATTTTATTTTATAAAATAATATAATGAACCTATAATTAAATTTATATTCCTCTTAAGAATAAACCTTATAACTAATATTTAAATTAATAACTCATATTAATAAAATTAAAATATATATATATTATTTATTATTATATAAATATTCAAACTATTAATTTATATGTTATAAATATTTTTAACTAAATTTTATAATCTAATATTTAGATATTTTTATAAAAAATAAAAATATTTAATATATAATAAGTTAATAAGGTTATTTTAAAAGGGGATATATACCTCTATTTTAAATTAATAACCTATATTTATTTTATATATTAATAAATATTATTATAATTATTTAATATTATATAATATTTAAAAATTATTTTATAATATTTATATTTATATTATATAATATTTAAAGCTATAATTATATTATCATAATTATATATATAGTCTAATTTAATTTAATTTTAAAAGTTCTTATTTATTTATATTATTTTATAAATAATAAAACTATATACTTATAAATATATTTAAAATTAATTATTTATATAATTAAAATAATATTTTAATTTAAATAATTTATTAAAAATAAATATTTTTTATATAAAAATAATAAATAAATTTTAAATTTATAAATTAATTAAAAAACTTAAAATATATATAATAAAAATATTAAATAATAATAATAAAATTTAAAATATACCTTTATTTTATAATAAAATAATAAAATAAAAAATAATAAAATTTTAAATTATAAAATTAAAAAGTTTAATATTTAATTTTAATTTAAAAAATTAGTATTTTTTTATTATTTTTTTTATAATTTTTAAATACATTAGTACTATAATTTAAAGATTATTAATATAGGTTGAACTAATTAAATAAATTAATAATTATAGCTAAACTATTTCTATAAATAACCTAATATATATAAATAAATTATATTACACATATAACTTTACTATTTTATATAATAATATAATAATATATAATTAATATATATTAATTAAACCTATTTAATTATTATTATTATTATATATTTATATATAAAAAAAACTAACTAGTATATTTAATATATTAATTAAATTAATTAATTAAGAATATTTTTATTATATTATAAAAGAATATTATTAAAAATTCAATTAAGTTAATTTATATTAATTATAATTAATAATTGATTAATAAATAATTTAATAAATAATTTAAAGTTAATTTTATTTATTAGAAATAATTTAAATTTAAATAATTTAAATAAATTTATAAATATTAATTTAAAGTATTTTAAATTATTTAAAATAAATAAATTATAATTATATATTTAATAATAAAAAATATTTTAAATTGAATTTTAATTTAAATAAAACTATTTTATTAATAAAATAAAATCTTTTAATTAATTAAAAAAAGGAATAAAAAGAAAGGAATAGTGGAATTTAATTTTAATTAAAAAAAGAAAAAATTATTAGTATTAAAATAATAATTTATAATAAATTAATTATTATAACTAGGTTATATACATAGGTATATAATTTATTCAATTAATAAAATTTATATTTAATTTAAGTACTTTAATATTTATAATATAAACTATTTATATATATTTATTATTAATTATTTGATTATTAAAAACTTTATATAAAAATTAAACTAGCTAATATTCATTAATTATTAATCGGCTTTTAATAATAAAATATAGAATTGTTTAAATTATTTAGGTATTAAGTTTAAAAAGGATGAATTAGTAAAGTTATCTTGCCGTTATAGCTAAAAGATAATATTAAAAAATAAGTTGTTTAAACTACTTAAGTGTAACTACTATAATTAGGACAACAAACTGGTAATACTACCTTACCGTTATAATTCTTTTAAAGGATAAACCGGCGATACTACTATAATATTTAAAAAACGAGCCATCTAAGCTACTTAAATACCTATAACAACTATATATAATTCTTTTAAATTAGCACATAAAAAGATAACCTCGTATAATTACTTAATCCTATATAAAATCTTTAAATAAGTAGAACTTCTTCGTCAAATAAGTTTTATAAATAAATAAATAAGTAGTATTTATCTATCTACTTATTTACTAACCTACTTTATATTATTTAAATAAATAACTTTTATTTATTTTTTTTAACTTTTTTTTATAATATTTAAATAAAAATACTTTAATTTTATAATTATTATAATTTTAAATCTTATAATAAAATTATTTATAATTATTATAAATATACATTAATATTCTTATTTATATTATTTAAATTACACTCAGACCCGCGAATTCCTCGGAATTTACGTACGCTTCGGCAGTTGGTCGCGTCGCCCGCGTTAGCTTAGTAGAATACGCGCTTCCCAACAGCTCATAGTCCATATTATTTAAATTAAAATAATAAAAAATTTAAATTAAAATATAAATTAAAAAAAATATTAATAATAATTATAAAAAGGAATACATAATAATTAAAATTAATAATAAAGAAGTTTAATAAATAATTAAAAATATTAAGAAATTATTTATAAATAAATTTAATTATTTTTAATATTTTTATAAGGTTTTTAAATAATAAAATAAGCATTTTAAGTAAATTAAGTTAAAATTCTTCAAAATTTTTATAATAACTTTTATTTTAATAATACTTATATTAATTTAAATATTAAATTAATATTTTAAACTATATTTAATTTTATTTAAATACTTTATTTCAATGAAAATAAATTATTATAATTATTTTTATAATTAATATTAATAATTAAAATAAAATTTTTTAAATAAATTAATTAAAACGAAATATTTTAATAAAATAAATAAAATAAAAAATTAATAAAAATAAAGAGTAAATTATATAAATAAAAAAAACTATACTTAATAAAAAAGAATTACATTTACTATTAATTAAATTATAAAAACTATATTTAATAAAAAAAAATTATATTTAATATTAATTAAATTATAAAAAAAGAAAAATTATTAAAGGTTGATGAAATTAATTAATATTAATTATAATTAATATTAATTAATAAACGGCCTAATAATTAATATTTTAAATTTAATTTTATGTATTTAAAAAATTTAGATTTAAATAATTTTAATTAGTTTATAACCATTAATTTATGGTATTTTAAAGGTTTAAATTAAATAAATTATCATTATATATTTAGCAATATTTTAAAATTAAATTTATTATTTATTTAAAATAATTTTTAAATAAAAAATTTAATTATAATGTATTAAACCGGTTATTAATATTAAATATTAATTACTTAAATATTAGAAGTAAATTACTTAGTTAATTATTAAAAAAAATTAAAGGGGGGGTGGTATAGAGGAAGGGAGGGCTAAGAATTAAAATTAAAAAAAAAAGGAAAAAGAAAAAAAGAAAAAAAGAGAATTTAATTAGAAGTTTAATTAAAAGTGTAATTAAAAGTTTAATTAAAAATTAAATTAAAAATTTATAAAAATTTATAAATATTTATAAAAATATTTATAAAAATAAAAACATAATTTAATATATAATAAATATAAATATAATAAATATAAATATAATAAATATAAATATAATAAATATAAATATAATAAATATAAATATAATAAATATAAATATAATAAATATAAATATAATAAATATAAATATAATAAATATAAATATAATAAATATAAATATAATAAATATAAATATAATAAATATAGAAAAAATAAATATAAAAAATTAAATAAAAAAAAATAAATAAAAAAAATAAATAAAAGAAAATAAATTTAAAAAATAATATAAAATAAAAAGAAAATATAAAAAAATATATATAAAAAAAATTATATATAATAAAATAAAATTATATAAAAATAAAAAAAAATAATATAAAAAAAATTTTTATACAAATTAAAAAAAATTATATAAATTAAAAAAAATTATATAAATTATAAAAAATTATATAAAAATTAAAAAAAATTATAAAAATAAAAAAAATTATTAAAATTAAAAAATCATTAAAATTAAAAAAATCATTAAAATTAAAAAAATTATTAAAATTAATAAAAAATTAATAGAATTATTATTTAATTATTAAAATAGAAATTAAAATTATTAGTAGCTATAAATCTACTTTAAATTATTTATTTAAATTAAAATAAATAGCTTTTAAAGCTTTAATAAAAGCTTTTTACCTAGTATTGAATTAATAGTAACTTTTATACCTATAATCCTTATATAAAAGTACTTACCTTCCTCTTATTTAAATAATTAAAAAATTAATTCTTTTTTATTTTTTTTAAAATATATTTAAATTAAAAAATTAAAAATATTTCCTTATTCTTTATATAGGCATTCCTTAAGCTTATAATTAGATATTTAATTAACTTATATATATTTTAATTTATTAATAAGAAACCCTTTATATAAGAAAGAAGTCTAGCTTATATATATATTTATACATAATAATTATATTTATTAAATATTCTAATTATTAATAATAGATTTTTAACTGTAGATTATTTAATAATTATTAATAGGTAAATTATTTTTAAAACTTAATTATATATATAATAATATTATTTTATATTAAGAAAAATAAAATAAGTTTTTTATAAATTTATAAATAATTTATTAATTAAAAATAATAATTATAGTTTTAATATAAAAAAAGATAGTTTATTATTATAGAAAAAATATACGGAAAATTAGAAAACTTTTAAAGTTTATTAAATAATTATATAATAAATTTTAAAAGTAAATAAATTAATTTTTTATTAATTTTAATTTAAAATAATTTATAAAATATAATCTTTTAATAATAATTTAATATTAAATATATTTTAATATTAAGGGGTTTATAAAATACTTTATATATATAAACTATTATAATTATAAAATTAATTATAATATTAATTTTATTTTATTTATATAAATTTATTAAATATATTAATTAATATAAAATTTATTTTAAATAAATTTATTTATTTTTTATTTTATTAAAAAAATTAATTAATTATATATATATATATAATTTAATATATATTAAAAATTAAAATTAATATAAACAATTTAATTTTTTTTTAATATACTTTATATAAATTTTTATTATTAATAATAATAAAATTAAATTAAAAGTTTTTTAAAGTTATTTAAATAATTAATATTTTTAATAATATTATATTAATAAAATAATTTTAATAATAATATTTTATTTTAAATAAAATTAAAAATAAAAGAAAATATTAAATTTAATTTATAATTATTAAAATAAATTTAAATTATAAATATAAAATAAGTTTTATTTATTTAAATAAATTTTTATAATTTTAAATTTAATCCTTTTATAAAATAAATATTATTAATTATTTAAAAAATAATTTAATAATACTTAATTATTTCCAAATATTATAATTAAATATACTTTAAATATTTTAAAAAAGTTAGTTATATTTATAAAAATTATAATTAAAATTAATTTATATATAATTAATATAAAAAATTAAATAATTTAAAAAAATTATTTAAAAAATATATTTTAAAATAAAGATATTAATTAATTATATTTATTTAATTAATAATTTTAATAATTTATATTTAATTATTATATTATTAATATTCCTTTCTTAATATAAGATTAAAAGATTTATAATTATAAATTTTTAATTAATTTTATTTAATTATTTTATGGATTATAGACTATTTTATTTATTTAAGTTCCTTTATTAAGCTAGAAATAATAGTTAGTGTCTGAAAAAAACGAAGTATAATATATCTTTTAAAAATAAGCTTAGTTAAATTTATTATATAGGATTTTTTATAATAACTTTATAATTTTTTATAACTTAAGTATAATTAAAAAACGGCTTTTTGTGCTAATAATTATAGTATTAGGCTATATTTATTTGGGTTAGTATTATTAGTAAGCCGTTAGCCTATTAAAGGACGAAGCTGTTGTAGGCTATGGGTAACTTAGTTTAATACTGGCGAGTATTATGTAAAAATGCTAGATTACTATATAACTTAGGCTATACATAAATATAGATTTATTAAAACAAGCGATTATAAAAACGGCCATTATTTTAATTAAGGGTCTGGTTCTATTTAAATAAATACTTATTTAATAAACTAAAACCATTTAAAAATAATTAAGATTAGTCTACTGTATTATTAAAACTAAGATATAACCCTTAGGTGAGCTAATTATATTTTATTATTTAAATTTATGGTTTTAATAGCTTTATAATTAAAAAAATAATTATAAATAATTAAATTTATAATTATATAGTAATAAACTTTTATTTTAAAATAAATTTATTAATATTAAAGCTAATTAATATATTTTTAGAAAAGTTAAGAAATTATAAGCCTAATTTAAAATAAATTAAGATTTATAAGAATCTTAAACTTAAACTTAAAAAACTTTATTTAGGTTTAAATTATTTATAGAAAAAAATACTGGAAAGATTTAAGTAGAGGCTTAAATTAAAGTAGATGGAATTATAGTAATATAAAATAATTAAATAAAATTAATTAAAAATTTATAATTATAGATCTTTTAGCTTTATATTAAGAAGGGATTTAATTATTTTATATTATTATAATTTTATTTATTTTAATTTAAATCTTTATTTAAACCTTTTTAATATTTTTTTTTAAATAATTTAAATTTAAATAAAATTTCTTAAATTTAAATTTAAATTCTTATAAATTTTAATTTATTTTAAATTAAATTTTAATTTATTTTAAATTAAATTTATAATTCTTTAATTTTTTTAAAAATATATTAATTAGTTTTAATATTAATAAATTTATTTTAAAATAAAGATTTATTATTATATAATTATAAATCTAATTATTTATAATTATTTTTTTAATTATAAAATTATTAAAATTATAAATTTAAATAATAAAATATAATTAGATTACCTAAGAATTATATCTTAATTTTAATAGTATAGTAAGTTAATTTTAACTACTTTTAAATAGTTTTAATTTATTAAATAAATATTTATTTATAAAATAAAGCTAAACCCTTAATTAAAATAATAGCTACTTTTATAATTACTTATTTTAATAAACCTATATTTATAGAAGGCCTAAGTTATATAGTGATTTAGTACTTTTATATAATACTTACTAGTATTAGATTAACCCGTGGCTTATAATAGCTTTATCCTTTAATAGATTAAATATAATTTAATACTATAATTATTAATATAGGAAACTATTTTTTAATTATATTTAAATTATAAAAGATTATAAAATTACTATAAAAAATCCTATATAATAAATTTAATTAAATTTATTTTTAAATAATATATTATATTTTATTTTTTTTAAATATTAATTATTATTTTTAATTTAATAAAGGAATTTAAATAAATAAAATAATCTATATTATTAATATTAATTTAGTATAATATATATTTTATAATTATAATTAATTATTTTATAAATTTAATTATATAAAAAAATAACTTTTAATTTTTAAAATAAACTTTTTTTTAAATTTTATAATAATTATTATAAGATTATAATATAAAAATAAGGTATATATTAAGGAAAAAATAATTTAAATTAATAAATTATTTTTTAAAAATAATAAAAAATATATGGACTATTTTATTTATTTAAGTTCCTTTATTAAATTAGAAATAATAATTAATATTTAAAAAAAATAAAATATAATATATCTTTTAAAAATAAATTTAGTTAAATTTATTATATAGGATTTTTTATAATAATTTTATATTTTTTTATAACTTAAGTATAATTAGAAAATGGTTTCCTATGCTAGTAATTATAGTGTTAGGCTATATTTAGTTTATTCGGGCCGGTACTATTAGTCTGTTAAAGAACGAAGCTGTTACAGGCCGTAGGCTACTAACCTAGTCTAATACCGGCAAATATTATATAAATATACTAAATCGCCGTATAATTTAGACTATATATAAATATAAGTTTATTAAAATAGGTAATTATAAAAGCGACTATTATTTTAATTAAGGGTCTGGCTTTACTTTATAAATAAATACCCATTTAATGAACTAAGACTACTTAAAAGTAGTTAAAACTAGCTAAAATTAAAATATAACTCCTAAATAAGCTAATTATATTCTATTATTTAAATTTATAGTTTTAATAATTTTATAATTAAAAAAATAACTATAAATAACTAGGTCTATGATTATATAGTAGTAAATTTTTATTTTAAAATAAATTAATTAATATTAAAAATAATTAAAATATTTTTAAAAAAATTAAGGGATTATAAGCTTAATTTAAAGTAAATTAAGATTTATAAAAATCTTAAACTTAAATTTAAGGATTCTAATTTAAAATTTATAATTTTAAAAGTAAAAAAATTAAGGAAATTTAAAAAAAGACTTAAACTAGGGTAGACGGAGTTATAATAATATAAAATAATTAAATAAAATTAATTAAAAATTTATAATTATAAGTCTTTTAATTTTATACTAAGAAGAAAATATTTTTATATATAATAAATTTTTATTTTCTTATATTTTTTATTAATAATAATAATTATTTTTGATAATATATTAATTAATATAATTAAAATTATAAAAATAAATATATATATTATAAATTATTAAAATTATATATTATTTTTATTATTAATTAAAAAAATATTAATTATAAATATTTTTTAAAGATATTTTTTTAATTAAATTAAAATAATATTCATATATTTTTAAAAAAAGAAAATAAAAGTAAGTTTTAAATTTAATAATATATAGTTTATAATTATAATTAGTTTAAATTAAATATAATAATAACTTAAATAATTTAAATAATTTAAATAATTTAAATAATTTAAATAATTAATTATTAATTATAATTTAAGAAAATTAATAATTAATAATAAGGAAATTTTTATTTAAGCTTATAAATTATTAAAAAATAAAAATATAATTTTTTTTTATATTTAATATTTTTATTTTTATAAAAATAAGTTTTTTTTTATTATAATAAAATTAATAATTATATATAATAAAAAATTTAAAAATTTAATAATAATAAAAAAATATAAATATAATTATTATTAATTTATATGACGGTATGGGCTTATATATTGCTGGATTTCCAAGATAGGGGACTTGGAAATTATAGTCTTTTAGCCGAGCGGTCTATTACGTAATAGTTAATAGGTAAAAACTATCTTAATTTCCAAGTCCAGGGTTGTGGGTTCGAACCCCTATAGTTTAAAAATCTTAGACGGTTTTAAGGGAACTAATTTAAAAGATACTCTCCTTTTTTAAAGGGTACCTTGGGGTAGGTTATATATTTATAATAAATTAAATGGTTATAGTATTATAAAGGGCTATTTGCTTTTAGTGACTTTATTAAATTAGGAATGAATTATATGTACTATACTAAGTTTTTATACTGTTTAAGATTTTTAAGCTATTTATTTGCTATATACCGATTTAATGATAAGTGATTTAAACTACCTTTAGCTAATTATAACTTAGTATTCTGTCGTTTTAAAATTACTTCCCTATTTAAGTAGTTTTAATAGGCTTTAGTAGACTTTGGATAGGGAATATAACGGTATGGGTTTATATATTGCTGGATTTCTAAGACGGGGGACTTAGAAATTATAGTTTTTTAGCCGAGCGGTTTATTATATAGTAGTTAATAAGTAAAAACCATCTTAATTTATATATTAATAAATTTTTTATATATAATAATAATTATATAATAAAGGATTAAAATATTTCTTATAATTAATAAATATAATATATAAAATAATTTTTAAAAAAAATTAAATTTATTAATAATTTAAAATTAAATAAATTAATATTTAAAAACTTTATTTATTAAAAAATAAAAAGATTAAATAAAATAAGAATTATATAATTAATTAGTTTATTATTAAAATATAATAAATAAATAAAGTTTTATTTTATAAAATTGTTATTAAAATCCTAGTTTATAAAGAAATATTAGAAATTATTATATAAAATAAATTATAATAATATTATTTAAATTAAATCTAATATATTTTAATATTCATTTATTAATTAAAAAGAATATTAATATAAAACTAGTTTTATTTTAATAAAGTAATTTTAAAAATCATATTTAAATAAAATATTAAAATTATTCTATATAAACCTTTTTAATTTTAAAATATTTTAATATTTTTTATATTTTATAATAAAGTTATTCAAGTATTTATAAATTAATTATAAAAAGGGATATTTAAAATATTTAATTTATTATATAAAAATAAATAGTTTCTTATTATAAAAAAAATAATAGTCTTAAATTAATGAATAATATATAAAATTATAATTAATTTATAATTAAAAATGTATTTATTTTTTTATTAATTAATTAATTTTTAAAAGAGTTTAATATATATTAAATTTATTTTTTAAAAATATTTTTTTAAATATAATTAGTTTAAATTAAAAAATAATAATTATAATATAATAACTTTTTTAATATTATTAAGGCTACTTAAAATATTAATATTATTTATAAGAGTAATAAATTTAATCATTTAATTTATATATATTATTATTTAATTTTTATTTAATTTTATTTTATATATTTATTAAATTTTGAAAAATAATATTATTATTAAAAGTTTTAATATAATATATTATAATAAAAACTTTTAAAGCTTTTTAGAATATAATATTTTATTATTAAATATATTATAAATTTTAATAAAATTTAATTAAATATTAAAATTATAAAAGTAATTATATTAATATTTAAATTAAAATAATATAAAAATAATAATATTATTATTATATATATAAAATAAATAATAAAATATTATAAAATAAAAGAATTTATAAAATTAAAAGTTAAATATATTATATAAATCTTTAAAATATTAAATTTCTTTTTAAAATAGCCGACTATTATAATTATTAAATTTAAAACTTTTTATATATTATAAGGATATTATTTAGTTTATAAAAGAAAAATACTTTTTTATATAAATAAAATTAAAATAAGATAAAATAAAGAATTTAGTGAGAAAGTTTTTAATAAAACTTATATTTATTAGTTTTATTTATAATAAAGCTGTAAAAGAAATTATTTTAATAATAAATATAAGTTATATAGTATAGGATATAGTTTTAATATAAAAATTATTTAATTATTAAAAATTAATATATTATAAAAATAAAACAAAAATATAATTAAAAAAAAATATTAAAAAGTATTTTATTTAATTATTAATTTATTTTAAAATAAATATAAAAGTTTTAATAAGTTAAATTAATAAAAAAATATAAAATATTTTTAATACTTTAATTATATAATAAATAATAATTATTAAATTTTTTAATTTTAAAAAATAATATATTTTTAAATTAAAAAATTTAATAATAAATATATTTTTATAGTTATTAATTTTAAAATAATTTAATTATAATTTTAATAAAGATTTTAATAATTAATATAATATAAAAATTAATATAATATAAAAATTAATATTATTAATTTTAATTAAATTAAAAAATAGTTTTTTAATAATTATTATAAATAAATAATAATTTTTTTAATATATAAAATTCTTTTTTAATAATATTATTTTTTATTATTTTATTTTTATTATAGCTAATTATTTTAAAATTAAAATATTAAAATATTAAATTATTAATATCTTTTTTTGAAAATAATAATAATATTAATTAAAATATTAAATAATAAATAATTTAAATTTTTAATAATAAATTATTAAAAAGTATTATATTATTTTTAATTATAAAAATAAAAATATTATTTTTTATAAAATTTAACACCTTTATTATTAAAAGAATATATATTAAAATTTAAAAAATTATATTAAATTATTTTTAATAAATATAATATAATTTAAAAATATATAATTAAATTATTATATTAATAATATTAAGCTAATTATTTTTTATTATTAAAATTAATATTCAATACTTATTTTCTTATTAAAAATATTATTATTTTATTAAAATAAAATATAATTTTATAGGTTTTTTATTTAACTACTTTTTTAAAATTATAATATTTTTTAAATTAAAAAGATTTTTTATTAAAGAAATCTTTTTATAATTTAATTGCCCTCTTAAAATAATTATAAAAAAAAATTTAGAAATAAAATAAAATTTAAAATGTATTTTAAAATATTAAATATTTTTTATATTTAAATATTAAATTATAATTTATAAATTTAAAAAATTATAAAAAATAATTATTATAATATTATATAAATATTAAGAAAATTATTAAATAAAAAAAGAATTAAATTTATTATTTTAAATTTATTTTTTTTAAAATAAAATATAAATATAATATTTATAAATAAATATATATTATTTTAATTTATTTATAAATAAAAATTTATTATTTTTATTAAAATAAAAATTTTTATATAAAGAATTTTTTTAAAAAATTTAAAATAATTTATAAAATAAATATTATAATTTTAATTAAATATATTAAAAAATAAATTTAAAAATATTTAAAAAATTATTAAAATTATTAAATTTTTTAAAAAATATAAAATAAAATAAAAAATATAATATATTATTAATAATAAAATATTTAATTAAATAATATAATTTTTATTTATAATTATATATATAAAATAAATCCCTTTTTAATATAAAGTTAAAAGACCTATAATTATAAATTTTTAATTAATTTTATTTAATTATTTTATATTATTATAACTCCGTCTACCCTAATTTAAACCTTTACTTAAACCTTTCTAATATTTTCCTTTTTAAATAGTTTAAACCTAAATAAAGTTTCTTAAATTTAAATTTAAGATTCTTATAAATCTTAATTTATTTTAAATTAAACTTATAATTCCTTAACTTCTTTAAAAATATATTAATTAGCTTTAATATTAATAAATTTATTTTAAAATAAGGGTTTACTACTATATAGTTATAAACCTAGTTATTTATAGCTATTTCTTTAACTATAAAATTATTAAAATTATAAATTTAAATAATAAAATATAATTAGCTTATCTAGGGGTTATATCTTAATTTCGCGTAATAGGCTAGTCTTAATTACTTTTAAATGATCTTATAGAGCTAATAGGTTTACTAAATAGGTATTTACTTATAGAATAGAGCTAAACCTTTAATTAAAGCAATAGCCGCTTTTATAATCATCCATTTTAATAAATCTATATTTATATATAAGAAGGCCTAAGTTATACGGCGATTTAATACTTTTATATAATACTTACTAGCATCAAACTAGATTACTCACGGCCCACAATAGCTTTATCCTTTAATAAACTAAACATAGCCTAACACTATAATTACTAATATAAGAAGCCATTTTTTAACTATACTTAAATTATAAAAGTAGATTATAAAATTATTATAAAAAATCCTATATAATAAATTTAATTAAACTTATCTTTTAAAAATATATTATATTTTATCCTTTTTAAATATTAACTATTATTTCCAACTTAATAAAAAAACTTAAATAAATAAAATAATTTATATAAAAAATAAATTATTTAATAATAATAAAAATAATTTATTAATAAAAGAACTTATATATTATTTATAAATCCTTTAATAAAAATATATATTAATTATAAATATTAAATAAAATAATTATATATAAAACTTTTATAATAAAAAACTTAAAATTATTTATTAAAAATTTTAAATTAAATATATAATATTTAATTATTTTTTTATTTTAAAATAATAATAATAATAAATTTAATTAAAACCTTTTTTTATAATATAAATTTATTAACCTATAATTATGTTATTTATAATATAATTTATATAATAAATTATTTAAAAATTTTAAAATTTAATTTTTTATTTATATAATTTCTTTTTAATATATTATAATTATTATTATATTTTCAATATTTTTATTATTAAATAATAAAAACTTATATTTTAACTCTTTATTTTCCTTTTTATTTTTTATATTATAATATTACTTTATAATTTATATTTAATATAAAGAAAATATTAAATAAAATAAGATATATAAGTATTTATAATATATTAAAATTTTATTAAAGAAGATTTTTAATTAATTTATTAATTAATTATTTTTATATTTTATTAAATTTTTAATTTAATAAAAAAATAAATAATAAATTTATATTATATTTATTTATTATTCTTTATTTCATCTTTTTTTTATTTTATTAAATATTATTTAAATATATTAATTTAAAAATAATATAATTAATTTTATTAAATTCTTTTTAATATTCTATTAAATTTTAAGTGGTTTTGCTTCTATTCCGTATATGTCCGAGGACATACATGGCGCCTTCATACTGTGTAAATTTTAAAAATTTTATTATAATTAAATAATATATAAAAAGCTTAACCTTTAATAGGTTTTTAAATATCATTTTTATTTAATATATAACTATTTATTTAATTTTCTTTTCTTTTATTTTTATTTTTATTTTTAATTTTTTTCTTATTAATATAAACTTAATATTTCTAAAATTCCTTCTTTTAATCTTTTAAAGTTTCTTTTTATTCTCCTATTTAATTAATTACTAATTTTAGGCTTATATTTTTAAAAAATTAGGGTAATAATTTTATTAAAAATTTATTAATTTATTTCAAATATTAATAAAAAAAATTAAAAAAGAAGTTAATAGAATATATAATTATAGCTTATTTAATAATATATTTATATATATATATTTTAAAATTTCTATAATTATATTCATAATTTAATTTTATATATTAACTATAATTTATATAAATATTATTTATTATTATAAAAAAATATAATATAAATATAAGTAATTAATATAAAAATAAATTATATAATTATACTTATTTTAATAAATATAAATGATCAATATATATTATTTAATATAATAAAAATAAAAAAACTATATTTTAATAACTTTAAAATATAATTAAAAATAATTAATATTATAAAAATTAAATAAATATTTATTAAAAATATTTTTTAAAAGCATAGAAATTAATATAATATATAATAATATTGTAAAGTTTTAAATATTATTTATTTTTTATATATAATAAATAAGGGATTTTTTTTATATTTATAATATAAATTAAAATAGCTTTATTTATAATTCTTTAATTAAAAGTTTAAATACTTATATTATTATTAAAAGGTAAATTATAGTTAATAAATTAAATATATTTATTATTAATATTAAATTTAATTATTTTTTAAAGGTTAAAGTAGATAATTTTTTTATTACTTATTTTATTAATGTTATTAAAAAATATAATAAAGATTATTATTAAAAAAAGGGTAATAGTTAATTAAATAAAAAAAAATTAAAAAAAAAAGAAAAAAGAAAAAATTAAATAATAATTAAAAATAGTAAAAGTAATAAAAAGTAATTAAAAAAACTTATAAGTTATTTAACTTTTTTAATTATTTAAATAAATAATTATTTAAAATTAATTAATTATAATTTTGATTATTTATAAAATAAGTAATTTAAATATTAATTTTAAATTAAATTTTAATAATTTTATATTTTTTTAAATAATTATATTTTATTTAAAAGTTTATAAGGGACCTTTAAGAATTTATTTATAATTTTATTAAAGTAAATTCTTTACCTATATAGGGTAGTTATTTGCTTTTAATTATTTTTAATAAGTTTTATTATATTTTAATTACTTTTTTTATAATTTTTTTAAAATATTTTAATTTTTTTATTTAAATAATTATATAATATTTTTTTAAATTATAAATTTTTTATATATATAAAAAAAACTTTTTTTATTATTTCAATTTACTTATTTATTTTATATATTATTTTTATATTAATATTTAAACTTTTTATTTATTTATTTATTTTATAATTATTATTTTAATATAGTTTTTTATAAAAAATAATATAATAAAATAAATTATTTTTTTTATTATATATATTTAAATAATAATAAGGTTTTAAAGAAAATTTAAGTATTATATAGTTAATTTAATAAAAGTTTTTATTTAATTAATTTAATTAAATAATACTATTTATTTTTTTATATAATTATAATTTTTAACCTTTAAATAAAATATATTATTAATTATTATTTTTTTAATTTACCATTATAAAATAATTATAAAAATAAAGTTTACGGTAGTTTTTTCATAAAATACCTTATTTTATTTTATAAAATTAAAAGTTATATTTTAAATAAATAAAAATTAATTAAAGGATATAAAATAGTAGAAATGGGCTTTTTTAATTAGTATTTATAGAAAGTAGCTTATATTATTAATATTATAATTAAGTTTATAAATAATAAAAAAAATTAATAATTAAAAATATAATATTTTATTTTAGAATTAAATAATTAATAATATTTATTACTTGTATTATTATTAAGAAATATTTATTTTTTTATTAGGTTAATTATAAATTTAGTAAAATTTTTATTATTAATTTAAATTATAAAAGTTATAAGAGCTTTTTTTATAATTTTAATAAATAGTTAAATATTTTAATTTTTATATATATAGTAAAAGAAAATTATAATAAATTTATTTTTAATATTATATATTTAAAAAATATTATATAATATTAAAGAGTATTTAGTAATAGTTTTTATATTATTAATAATTTTTAAATATTTTTATTTATAAATTAAAAGATAGTTTTATTTAAAAACTTTTATAAATATATAAATTAAATAAAAAGTTTTTTATTTATAATAAATTTTAATTAATTAATAAAATTAGAAAAGGATATAATAAAAGTTATTAATTATGTTAGTTTAAAAAGCTATAAATATTTAAAAATTAAAAGTATTATAAAAAGAATAATATTTTTTATTAAATATAGTTTTTTTATTAAATAATATATTAGTTTTTAAATTTAAATTTTTTATTTTAAAATTATTAATTAAAAATAAAATTAAATTAATAAGTTATAGACTATTTATTTATTTAAATTTCTCCATTAAGTTAAAAATAATAATTAGTATTTGAAAAGAATAAAGTATAATATATTTTTTAAAAATAAGCTTAGTTAAGTTTATTATATAGGACTTTTTATAGTAACTTTATAATTTATTATTTTTATAATCCGAGTATAATTAGAAGACGGTTTTTTGTATTAGTAATTATAGCGTTAGACTATATCTATTTAGGTTAATATTGTTAGCCTGTTAAAGGATAAAGCTGTTATAGACTGTAGGCTATCTAGTTTAATACCGGCGAGTATTATATAAAAGTATTAGATTACTGTGTGACTTAGGCCTTTTATAAATATAAGTTTATTAAAATGGGTGATTATAAAAATAGCCATTGTCTTGAAGGGTCTAGCTCAAGTAAATACCCATTTAATAAACCCATTAGCTCTATAAGACCATTTAAAAGTAGTTAAGACTAGCCTATTAAAACCAAGATATAACCCCCAGGTAAGCTAACCATACTTTATTATCTAAATTTATAGTTTTAATAGTTTTATAATTATATAGTGGTAAACTTTTATTTTAAAATAAATTTATTAATATTAAAATTAATTAATATATTTTTGGAAAAGTTAAGGGATTATAAACCTAATTTAAAATAAATTAAGATCCATAAGAATTTTAAATTTAAACTTAAGAAATCCTATTTAGGTTTAAACTACTTGAAGAGGAAAATACTAGAAAAGCTCGAGTAAAGACTTAGACTAGGGTAGATAGAGTTATAATAATATAAAATAATTAAATAAAATTAATTAAAAATTTATAATTATAAATTTTTTAACTTTATATTAAGGAGGGAAATTAATAAGTTATAAAAAATATTTTATTTTAATTATAATTATTTATTATTTTATATTTAATTAATAATTTAAGTCTTAATAAAAATTTAAAATATTATTAGAATTTTAATATTTTTTATTTTATTAAGATTTTATTAAAGTTTATAATTTTTAAATATATTTATATAAATTTTTATAAGTAAAGGAAAGTAATTAATATTTATAAAAGTTCTTTATATTTTTAAAAATATATTATTTAATATAATAATTTCTATAAATAATTAATTTAAAAAACTAACTTTCTTTTATATACCTTTTAAATACTTATATTAAATAAATTTATTAGATATTTTTACTAATAATAATAATAAACAATTTATTTAATTTTTATAATCCTTAAATTAATTTATACTACCTCTTTTATAATAACTCGTATTTACTTACTATTAATTAAACTACCTATTTATTTATTTTCTTATTTATATAAAATAATAATATTTTCTCTACCTATATATTTAAATTCTTTTTATAATTAAAGTAAGACTTATAACCGGTATTATTATATAAATTATAATATTAAATTTTAAAAATAAGGTTATATAAAAATAAAAAAAATTAAAATAATAAATATAGCTTATTAAAATAAATAAAAAGTATTTTATATTTATATAAATAATTTTTATTTTAATAAACTAATTTTAATTTTTAATTATATTAATATTATAATATTAAATAATATTTTTTTCTATATTTTTTATTTATATAAACTTTATATTTATATTATTATTTATATATTTAAATATATATATATTAATAAAGATATAACTTATTAATAACTTTTATATTTATGGTTTTTATATAAAAATACTTACTTTCTTTTTATTTAAATAGTAAGAAAATTAATCCTTTTTTATTTTTTTTAAAATATATTTAAATTAAAAAATTAAAAATATTTCCCTACCTTTTGTATAGGTATTTCTCAGGCCTATAATTAGATGCTTAACTAGCTTATATGCGTCTTAATTTAATATAGATTTGGAGACTGTTTTGTTAGTGGAGTAGGATCCTTTAATTAGTTAGGGAAGGAAGGAACGAAGGGAGAAACGAAGGGAGGAACGAAGAAACTCAATTTTAATTAGGAAAGTAAAAAGTTACTAGTATTAGAATGGTAGTCTGCAGTAGATTAGCTATTATAGTAGTTACGTGCCTAAGTACGTGACTTATTTAGTTAGTAGAGTTTATTAACTTAATTAAATATTTCGCCGCCTAGGCTATAAACTTAAATATATAACTATTACTAACTACTTAATTATTATAACTACTAGAACCTCTTTATATGAAAATTAAGCTAACCGTTATGTATATTTAAAATTTAATTTATATATAAAATTAAAAATAAAAGGAAATTATAAAAAAAAATAATAATATTAATAAAAAGTTAATTTTAATATAATTATTAATTATTTAAAATAAATATTAAAATTTAAAATATAATTTAAATATATTTATAATATAATTTAAATATATTTATAATATAATTTAAATATATTTATAATATAAATTTAATTTTTAATATATTATTTTAATAAAAATATTAAAAAATATTTAATATAAATATTTTAAAACTATAATTATAAAACTTATAAAATTTTTATATAAAATTATTAAATTTAAATTATATTAGTTTATAAGCTATTTTTAATTTTAAAAATAGGTTAAAAACCTTTTTTAATAAATTAATTAATATTTATAAATATTTATAAATTATTATTAAAATAATTAAATTAATATAATATTAATTTCAAATTTTATTTAAAATTATTTATTATATAACCTTTTTAATAAACTTTTTTCTTTTAAAGTTTATATAGGTTTTATATTTAATTTTTTTTAATTAAAAATATTAAATATAATAATAAAATATTTTTTATACAATAAAATTTAATATATAACTTATATTCTATAAAATTATATAAATAAAACTTAAATAATAATATAATAAATTTAAAAATATATAATAAAATAAATAAATAAATACTGTTATAAATTTAATTTTAATATTAATAATTATATTTTTATTATTAAAAAATATAAATAATTAATTACCTTTATAATAAATTTAATTACTTTTTGATTTAATAATTTTATTATATTATAAATAATAATATTTATTATTTTTTTAAATTTAAAATTCTTTTAATTTAATAGAATTATAAAAAATTTATATTTAATTAATTATAATTTAATTTATAAATTTATTTTAAAATAATTTTTATTTTAATTTAATAATAAAATTATTAATAAAAAAAATATAAAAAAATATACATATATATATTTAAAGTTTTATATAATATATTATTTTATTAAACATATTAAAAAAAATTAAAACTTAAATTTTAATTAATATTCAGTTAATAATTTTAAATATATATTAATTATTTTAAAAATGTACTATAATATATATTTTAAGAATACTAAACCTCTTTATTAATTATAAGAATAATTATATATTTAATTATAAAAAAAGTTTTAAATTAAAAAAATAACAATAAATGAATATATTTTAATTAATAATAATAATATAATAATTAAAAATATAAAATTAATATATTTTTAATTTAAATATTTATTATAAATAGAAATATTATATTATAATATATAATATTAAAATAATAATAATAATATTAATTATAATATATTTTATAAATAAAATAATTATAATTTTAATATTAATAAAATATTTAAAAATAATATTATTATAAAATAATAATAAGATATAAATTATTTTATTAAATAAAAAAATTAATTATAAAATATATATTTAAAATATTAATTATTTTAATTATTATATAATATAAAAATTATTATAATTTAAAATTTTAAAGTTTTTAATATAATAATAAATTTTAAAAATTATTTTTACAAAAATTTAAAAAGTATTATTTAAATAATTATTAATAAAATTATAAATTTAATTTTAATTAATAATATAACTAACTTTTTTTTAAAAAAAAAGGATTATTAAAATTATAAGTTAATTATTAATAGGATCAATTAATATGTTTATATATACTATTTATTTTATTAGTTTAAATAGCTTTTATAATTTTTTTAATAAGAAATTTTAGCTTTATTACTTTTTTTAAAAAAATAATAATAATTATAATTTTAAATTAATAATTCTTTATAAATAATTTAAACCTTTTTTATTATTAATTATAAAAACTATTTTATTTATTAAAAAAATTAAAAATAAAATTTTATTATAAAATTAAAAAAATAATTAATTTTAAATAATAATTCTTTTTAATAAAAAATTAATTTTAATTAATAAAATTAATATATATAAAAAGTAAAAAAATAAAATATTAAGATTATAATTATTAATATTAAAATAATTAATAAAATATAAAAATATATTAAATAATATATATATATAATACTTATTTAATTTTTATTTCTTAATTTAAAATTATACTTAATTTTTTTCATTATTATTTAAATTTATAATTTAAAAAAAATAAATTATAAAAAAATTAATAAATATTTAAAATAATAAATATTAGGGCTATAGGCTAATTACTAATAGTACTAACTAATAGGTCCGTATATACTACTTATTTTATTAGCTTAAATAGCCTTTATAACTTTCTTAATAAGGAATTATAGCTCTACTATTTTCCTTTTTTTTTTAAATAATTATAGTTTTAAATTAATAATTCTTTATAAATAATTTAAAAAAACTATAAAAATATTTATTTTAATTAAAACTTTATCCATTTCCCCTTCTAAATATAATAGCCCATAAAACTATTAACCCCTCTAATAATAAAACTTTAAAAACCTTAAATAAAAAAATTTAAAAACTTTATAAATATTAAAAATAATAATTAAAAAAATAATTATAAAAATATTTTTAATAATAATAACCTCCTTTTAAATATAAATATTCTAATAATTAATAGGTTTTAATAAATTTAATTTAACTTTAATAAATTTTATATAATTATATTTAATTTTAAAAAGATTTTAATTACTTATTTTTAATATCTTTTTATTAAAAGTACTTAATTATTTCTACTCTTTATATCTATTATATTTAATTAAACTTTTAATAATAATATTAATATTAAATAAAATTAATAAATTAATTAATTGAATTATATTATTAATAATAAAATATTATTAATTTAAAATAATCTTTTTTAATAATAATATTATTTATAATAATTTTATTAATAAGATTAAATAATTTAAGAATATTTACTCTATACGTTTATTTTAAACCCTTTTAATTAAGTAAAATTAAAAAACCTTTTTTATTACTAAATTAATTATATAAATAACTTTTTTAAAATTTATATAAAAAATAAAAATTAATATTTAAAAAGTTTTATCTTATAGAATTATAAATTTAAATTATTACCCTTTAAATTACCAAGCTCTTATTAATATATTAATAAATTAATATTAAATTTTTAACTATTAAAAAATAAATTAAATAGTTTATTAATATAAATCTTAAATTTTAACCTTATTTTAAAGTACTTATAAAAGTAATTTAATTTTATTATTTAAAAATATAATAAATTTATTATAGATTTAAAAATAAAAATTAAAAACTGTAATATTATTAAAAAGTATATAGCTATTCTATTTTATTAAAATATTAAATATTATAATATAATTTTTAAATTTTAATATTAATTTATTATTAATATATAAATAAATTTTATAAAAAGAAATTTATAAATTAAAATTAATATACTTTAATATAAAAATATAGATTTATAAATAAAAGTTTTTAAGCTTATTAATAAGTAAAACTCTACCTTTATTTAACTTTAATAATTTATTAAAATAAAGCTATTATCTATTTAATATAATAATAAGATTAAAAATAAATTAAATTTTAAAATATAAAAGTATTAATTTAAAAATAAATTAATTTTAAATATAAATTATTATTCTATTAAATATAATAAAGTAATAATAATTAAAAATTAAATAAATAATATTATAATTAATATTATAATATTTTTTTAATATTAATTATTTTAATTATATTTCTATAATAAAGAATCTTTTTATTTAGTTTAAAAATAAATATAATAATCTTAATAAAAAAATTTAAATAAAAGTTAATTTTAATAATTTTATTATAAAAATAAATAAAAAATTATTTATCTTTTATAATAATTTTATTTATTTAATGGATAT
Source organism: Diaporthe destruens (assembly GCA_036986855.1). Taxonomy (NCBI): domain Eukaryota; kingdom Fungi; phylum Ascomycota; class Sordariomycetes; order Diaporthales; family Diaporthaceae; genus Diaporthe; species Diaporthe destruens. The sequence continues at coordinate 5,086,832 of BTXE01000002.1, read as the reverse complement.
ATAATAGTTTTTTAAAAATAAATAAAAGAATAAAAAATATAAAAAACTTACTTTAATTCCTTATTTTTATAACTTTTTTTCTTTCTAAATTTATAATAAAAATATTATCTTTAAAATATATTATATTTAAATATAAATTATTAAGTAAAATTAATAATTTATAAATTAATTATATAAAACTTAATTAAAACCCCTTAATATTAACCTTATTAATAATAAATAAAATTTTAATAAATAAAACTTTAATAAATAAAACTTTAATTATAATAATAACTCTAATAAAGAAAAATAAGGTACTAATAATAATAATTATAATAATAATATTTTTATTTATAATATTAATAAGATTAATAATAAATATATTAATAAAAATTAAATTAATAATAATCTTTTTATTATCTATTAAAATAAAATAATAAAAAATAAACTAATTAATCTTTTTAATAAATATACTTATTTTTATTATAAGGAAATAAAATATATAAATATTAATTATTTTAAAAATTTAATTATTAATTTAACTCCTTTATTTATAATTAAAATTATGAAATTAATTAATATAATTATATTATTTAAATTAAAATATTTCATAATAAGCTTTTATTTAATTTTAATAAATTAAATTAATTATTTAATAAATAAAATAATTTAAAAAATTAATAATTTTAAAATAAATAAACTTCTTCTTAAAAAATATATATATATATTTAAATAAAATTTATATTAATAAAAAATAATTAAGTTTATTTATAAATATTCTATATAACCTTTTTATTTATATAATAATTATTAATAAAAATAATAGAAATATAAGAAAATTTATAAATATAAAAATAAATAAAATAATTTTTATTAATATAAATTTTATAATAAAATTAATTTAAATTTTTAATAGTAAATATATTATAAGTTTTTAATTTTATTTAATTAATAATTTTTAAAAATACATATTTTAAAAAATTAATATTATTTTAATTATAAAATTAATTATTAATAAATACTAATATTTTTAATTATTTATAATAATAATATATATATAATATAAATTAATTATTAAATAATAATAAATATATAATTATAATATTATTTTTAATATATAATATAAGAAACTATTTTTTAAAAATAAGATCCTTGTATTTATTTTTAAAATATATTTATTAAATATAATAATTATAATTATATATAAAAGATTATATAAATTAAAATTATTATTAATAAATAAGGTATTCTATATAATTTAATTAATAATCTTTAATAAAGCTTTATTTACTTTCTTTTTTAATTTAAATTTATAAAAAATAAAAAATATTTTATATAATTATCCTTTTTACCCTCCCTTACTATCTATATTAATATTATTTTAAAAAAAATAGAAGGCTTACTAATAATAATAATAAAATTATTTAAATAATAATAATACTAGTAATATCTATATATTATATAAAAAGGGTATTAATTAAATAAAATATTATAAAATAAAAATTAATATAATTAAAATAAAAACTATTTTTATTTTAATTAAATATAAAGATTTATTTATTTTTATTATATTTTTATATAAAATAAATTAATATATCTATAATTAATAAATTTAAAAAACAAAAATATACCTTATAATAATAAAAGATTTTATTAAAAAGCTTTAATATAAGTATTATATTAATATTATTATTTATTATAAATTTTTAATAAAGTTAATTCTAATTACTTAGTTTTATACCGGGTATATAATTTAAAAATCAAGTTATTATTTAATATAAATTTTATTTTTATAATTAAATATAAATTTTTTTATAAAATATCTTTTAAAGAAATTAAGGTAATTAAAGTATATATTATTAAAAATTTATAAAAGAGATTTATTAAGCTTATAATTATATTTTAAATTTTTTTAATTTTAATAATTATAAAATTTAATAAAAGTTTTTAATTTTATATAAATTATTAAAAATTTAATATTATTATAAAAAAAAACTATTAAACTAATTTAATTAAATTAATATATTTATAAAAATTAATGTCTGTTAAATCTTTTATAAAATATAAATTATAATAAACTTTAATTATATAACTATTTTTTATATAAAATAAAATATATTTAAATATATAATTATATTCTTTAATTTATTAAATAATTTATTTAATTTTTAATAATATAATAATAATATATTTTAAAAATATCTTAATAACTTTTATTATATATATATTAATAAGATTATTATTTATTCTAAGATAAAAAATAAATATATTTAATATATTATAATTATATTTAAATATTCATATAAAATAGGCTTATAAATAAATTTAAAAAAATATAAATTTTATATTTAAAATATTTAATTCTTAAATTATATTATAAGTATAAATAGTATTAATATTAACTTCAAAAGATTAAAACTATTTATAATTAATAAATATTTATAATTAATAAATATTTATAATTTTAAAAAATATAAGGTCGTTTTTTAATTTTTGTAATTTTATTAAAAATTTATATTTATATATAATAGAATTATTAAATTTTTAATTTAATTTATATATAAAAATAAAAGGTTTTAATAAATTAATAAATATTAAATTATTTAATTTATAATAAAAAGCTTTTAATTATAATTTATTCTTTATAATTTTAAAAACTAGAACTACGTAGCCTTTGATTAGCCTTTTTAAAAATTATTATTAATTATTACACCTTTAAATTTTTAATATATAATAATTATTAAACTTTTAATAAATTAAATAAATTAATTTTTCAATTTATTTTAATTTTAAATTATTTTATTACCTTATTATTTAAAATATATTAATTAATATATTAATTTAATATTTAAAAAACCTTGAAATACATAAAAAAAGGTTAAATACTTACTATATTATTTAAGTTTTTTATAAAATTAATAAAAATATTAAATTAAAAATATATAATATATTTATATTTTAAATTAATAATTATTTAAATTTTATTTTATTTAATACTATAGGCTTTTATTTAAACTTAAAATTATTACTTATAAATATATGTATTTTTATTAATAATATAACTTAAAATAATTCTAATTAATAATTAACGGTTATATTATGAATTCCCCTTAAATAATTTAGGCTTAAATTATTAAATACTTTACTATATATTAACTATAATTATCTATCTTTTAAATATTATTATAATTTAATAAAATAAAATATAAATAATTAAAAATTTATTAGAAATTATTATATTATTTTTATAATAAATTTATTATTTTAAATTATAATAAATTTTATATAAAAATTATTAATAATACTTACTTATATATTATAATTATATATCTTAAATAAAATAAAACTATTAAATTAATATAATATAAATATTAAAAATTAAATTTAAAAATTAATATTATTTACTTCATAAATAATTATTTATATTTTTTTTAAAATAATTTTATAATAAAATACTAGGTTTATTTTAGCCTTTATCTATACTTTAATAACTATAATAATATTTAATAATTAATTTTAAAAATATATTAAAAAATAAAATTAGTTCTAATAATCTATTAATAATAATAGATTATTTATTTAAAACTTTATAATATATCCCTTATATAGATATTTATACCGTAGCTTAAACTACTTATTTTTATTATAAAGGACTTTTTTATATATTTAATTTTTTTAAATTTATTATTTTAAATTATAACTCTTAATTTATTTTATTATTTATTAATACACTTTATTATACTATAAATATTAAATAAGATATATTTATTATAAATTATTTTTAATTTTAAAAATAAATTAAATTCTTTTTAATAAATTAATAAATACTTATATATATTTATAAATTATTATTAAAATAATTAAATTAATATAATATTAATTTGAAATTATATTTAAATTTATTTATTATATAATTTCCTTAATAAGCTTTCCCGTTTTAAAATTTATATAAATTTTATAAAATAAAATCTAATATATAGCTTATATTCTATAAATTCATATTAATAAAACCCAAATAATAATATAATAAACTTAAGAATATATAATAAAATAAATAAATTAATACTATTATAAACTTAATTTTAATATTAATAATTATATTTTTATTATTAAAAATAAATAAATAATTATTTATTCTTATAATAAACTTAATTACCCTTTTATTTAATAATCTTATTATATTATAAAAAATAGCTCTTATTATATTTTTAAATTTAAAACTCCTTTAATTTAATATAATTATAAAATGTTTATATGTAATTAATTATAATTTAATTTATAAAATCTTTTTTAAAATAACTTTTTTTTAATTTAATATTAAAATTATTAATAAAAAATAAAATAAAAAATAAATAAAATATTTACGTTTAAAGTTTTATATAGTATATTATTTTATTAAATATATTAAAAGGGTTAGAATTTAAATTCTAATTAACATTTAATTAATAATTTTAAATACGCATTAATTATTTTAAAAATGTATTATAATATATATTTTAAAAGTATTAAATCTTTTTATTAGTTATAAAAATAGCTATATATTTAATTAATTAAAAAAAAATTATAAGAATAATAATAAATTAATATAATATAATTATAAATAATAGTATAATAATTAAAAATATAAAATTAATATATTTTTAATTAAAATATTTACTATAAATAAAAATATTATATTATAATATATAATATAAAAATAATAATAATATTATTAATTATAATATATTTTATAAATAAAATAATTATAATTTTAATATTAATATTAATAAAATATTTAAAAATAATATTATAATAAAATAATAATAAAATATAAATTACTTTATTAAATAAAAAATTTAAGAATAAAATATTTATTTAAAATATTAATTGTTTTAATTATTATATAATATAAAAATTATTATAATTTAAAATTTTAGAATTTTTAATATAATAATAAATTCTAAAAATTATTTTTATAAGAATTTAAAAAGTGTTATTTAAATAATTATTAATAAAATTATAAATTTAATTTTAATTAGTAATATAATAATTTTTTTTATAAAAAAAGAAAAAAATTATTAAAATTATAAGCTAATTATTAATAAAATTAATTATTAAATTCGTATATATTATTTATTTTATTAATTTAAATAACCTCTATAATCTTTTTAATAAAGAATTATAACTCTTTTTTTTCTTTTTTTTTCTTTAAATAACTATAATTATTAATTAAACTTATATATATAAGAATAGGAAAAGAATAGTAGTAATAGTTATTAATTCCTAATAATTATTAAAAAGTTATTTAAAAGGCTTATATAGGTAAATATTTTTTTATTAATTAAATTTAATAAAGAATTATTATAATTATTATTATTATATTAATAATTTTTTTTATAAAAATAAATTATTTTAAATATAAATTAAACTTAAAATCTTTAAATTATTAAATAAATATAAAAAAATAAATTATTTTATTATAATATTATTAAATAAAGATATATAAAATTATTTATTAGAATTATTATAGATGTTTAATTTATATATTTAATATAATTTTATAAATTTATAAAATTAAAATAAATATATTAAATTATTTTTAAAATATTTTTAATTATTATAAAATAAATATTTAAAAATAATTATTTTAAATATTTAAATTATTAGCTAGGCTTATATATATAAGAATAGGAAAAGAATAATAGTAAATATTATTAATTCTTAATAATTATTAAAGGGTTACTTAAAAAGCTTATATAGGTAAATATTTTTTATTAATTAAGCCTAATAAAAGATTATTATAACTATTATTATTATATTAATAATTTCTTTTATAAAATTAAATTATTTTAAATATAGATTGAATTTAGAATTTTTAAATTATTAAATAAATATAAAAAAATAAATTATTTTATTATAATATTATTAAATAAAAATATATTAAATTATTTATTAAAATTATTATAAATATTTAATTTATATATTTAATATAGTTCTATAAATTTATAAAATTAAAATAAATATTTTAAATTATTTATAAAAAGTTTTTAATTATTATAAAATAAATATTTAAAAATGATTATTTTAAATATTTAAATAATTATTTTTAAATATATATATAATTTATTTAAATTATTATTTATAAGGTAATATAAATAAATAAGAATTAGTTAGGCTAGTTATTTTTTATTTTAAAAAATAAAATTTAAAAATTATTTTAAATTAAAAAATAAAAATTAATTAGAAAAGAATTTAAAAATCTAAAAGAATTTATTATAAAAATTAAAGTAGATTTAATAATAAATAAATAATTTAATATTTAATTAAAATTAAATTTTAAAAATATATATAATAAAATTATATAATTTTATTTATATATTAATTATTATTTAAAAGTAAAAAAAAGAAATATAGTTTTTTATTTTAATAAAATTATTTAAAAATAAGGATCTTTTATAATTTATTTTTTAAGTATTAATATTTTATTATAAAATTAATAATATAAATTTGAATTTAAAAAAATTTAAGGTTAGGTATAATAATTTAAAATAATTTTATTTTAATTTAATATTTAAAGATTATTATATTAATTTAATTTTTTATTTTTATTAATATTATTTATTAATTATTAAAAATTAATTAAAATTAATAATTTTATAATTATATTAATTTTTAATAAATTTTTTTTAAAGAAGTTAGTTATTTTAAATTAAATAAATTTAAATAGAAATAAGTTTTTTATAATTAATATATTTTTTAATATAAATAATTAATTAATTATAAAATATTAATTTCTTAAATATTTTATTAGGGTTAACCTTGATAAAGATATTTATAGAATTATTATTATTATAAATTTATTTAATTTTATAGATTTTTTATTTTTTATATAATTAATAAAATATTATTATATTAATTATGAAACGTTTTTTTTTTATTATATTAAACTTAATAAAATACTTATATAAAAAAAGGAATTAATATAAATAATTAATAAAATTATTAAAAATTTTAAATAATTAATAATTTTATTTAAAATAATTAATATTATAATATTTATATTAAATTTATTAATTATTTTATAAATTTTTAATATAAGAATATTTTTAATTATATATTTATATTTTATAAATAATTAATAAATAATATTAATATTAAGTTTTTATTTTATATTTTTAATTTTAATTTTATTAATAAATATAATTATAAAATTAATTTAAAAATTAAAATTATTATTATTAATAAATAAATTATTAATAAAAATTATTAATTTAATAGTATTTAAATTAAAAAAATAAAATATAAATTATAATTAAAATTATTAATTTATTATTTAAAATATTTATTAAGTTTTTTATAATTTATTTTATTTAAATTATAAATTTAAATAATAATAAAAAAATTAAATATAATTTTAAATTAATAAATTAAAATTAAATAGGTATTATATATATATTATTTAATATATTTTTATATTATATTAATAGTTTTAATATTAATAATTATAACTTTAATATCTTATTTTTTTATTTTATATAGATATTAATTCTATTAATTAAAAGTAATTTATTATTAAAAAAAGGTTATTATTTAAAATTAATTATTTTTTAGATTTATAATAGAATTTTTTTTTAAATTATTTTAATAAATATAAAAAAAAATATAAAAATAATTAAAATTAAGGTATTATTTATTTAAAGAATAATAATTATAAAATAATTCTTATTATATTATAATTTTATAATTAAAAGGTATAAATTAAATAGAAAAACTTTTATATTAAATATTTTTGTATAATATTTATAATATATTATAAATTAATATAATTTAAATTTAATAATTTTATATAAAGGTTTAATAATTTTTATAATTATATTTTTAAAATATTTATATTAAATTGTTTTAAATAATTTTATAAAAATAATATATTTAAAATTAAATTTAAATTATAGGTATATTTAGATTATATTTTAAATTTTAATATTTATTTTAAATATTTTTTTAGTATAAATATAATTATAAATAAAAAATATTAATTAAATTTTTAAATAATTAATAATTATATTAAAATAAACTTTTTTAAAAATTATTAATTTTTTAAAATATTATATATTTTCTTATAAAGTTTTTTTTTATTTTTAATTTTTTATATAAATTAAATTTTAAAAATATATATATTATTATATTTATTAAAATTATATATTTTAAATATAATTATATTATTTTTAATTAATTTTAAAATTTTTTTATTATTAAAAGTTTTAAATAAGGCTTTAAAAATTAAAATAATTTTATTTATTTTTAATTTTAAAATTAATTTATAATTTTTTTTAAATAAAATATATCTTAATAATATATTCTTTTAATTTATTTTTAAAATTATAAGATTATTTTTTATTTATAAGATTAAAATTATTTAATATTTTAAATAAAAAAAGTATTAAAATTTAATAATTTATTATTAAAATTATTTTTAAAATTAAAATTAAAATAAGATTTTTAAATTTAAATAATATAGAATATTATTAAATTATTAAAAAAATTAAGTATTATATTATAATTATTAATAATAAATAATTTATATAAATTTTATTTTTTTTTATATTATACTTAAATATTATTTTATAATAATAATAAAAGAATATTTATTATATTAGAATTATTATAGATATTTAAAGTATTATTAATTTTATATTTAATATTAATAATTTTAATTATATTTATTATTTGTTAAATAATTTTTATATATTTAAATATAAATAAAATTAAAGGAAAATTAATATTAATTTAGGAATATATTTTAAATATTAATAAAATTAATATTTAATTATTAAGACTAATAATATTATTTATAATTTTAAAATTTATTTAAAAAATAATCTTATATAAATATATTAATAAAAGTTTAATAAAAAAATATTAAAAATTTAATATAAGGAAATATAATAGTATTTTATTTTATTAATAAATTAATATACTTTTATAGAAATTTATTTATAAATAATATTTAATATTTAAATTATAATTTAAAATTTGAAAAAAAAAATTCATATTTATATTATATTAAATATAATTAAATAATTTAAAATATATATTAATTTAAAATATATAAAATATTTTTTATATATTTTTTATTAATAAAAATAAAAAAAAATATTTTATTTAAAATAATATAATTATACTTATTATATATAATATAAATAATTTTATTAAATTTAAAATATATTAATATAAATATATATATTTAATATTAATAATAAAAATAAAAAATTATTTTAAATATTTATTAATTTATTATATACTTTATTTTTATAAAAAAATATTATAATTAATTAATAAAAAAATATTTAAATTAATAATATAATTATTTAAATTTCTTTTTAATAAAAAATAAATTAATTATAGTATTAATAGGTAATTTAATAAAAAAAAATTAAAAATATTCTTATTTTTATATAATAAGAAAAGTTTTTTTTTATTTATTATTATTATATTATATTATTTTATTTATTATATTTTAAAAAAAAATTATTAATTTAATTATATTTTAAATACAAAAAAATAATAATATAAGAGTATTAATAATATAAAATATTATTATTTTAATTAAAATTAATAATAATATTATATTTAAAAAAAATAAAATATTATTTAAATTAAATTAAATATTTATTTTTTTAATATATAATATATTTAAAATAAATAAATTATTATTTTAACATAAAATAAAAAATTAATTATAATTTATAATAAAATAAATTATTATATTTATATTCAAAATAATATTTTAAAATAATTTATAAAAATATTATTTTTTTAAAATAAATATTAAAATTATTTTATTTTTTTATATAGAATTATTATTATGAAAAAATTAAGAAAATAAAAGAATATTTAATTTATTAAGTATAATATATATATTTAATTATAATTATTAATAGATTTATAATTTATTTATAAATTTTTTATATTAATTTTTTTAGAATTAATAAAAAATACTATATAATTAATATTTATAGAATTTTTTTTATTTTTTTATATTATAAAATATATTATTTAAAAATATTAATATTTAGTTAAAGGATATTATATTAATTAATACTTTTTTTTTATATATAAAATATCTTTTTTAGTAAAAATTATTTTATTAAAAATTATTATTATATTTAATATATTTTTTTTAATTATTAAATATAGAATTTTAATTATTTTAAAAGTTTTATTTAAAATTATTATAAAAATTATTTTTATTATAAAATTTACTGTAGTATTTACTATAAAAATTATTATTATTATATTTTTTATTAATAAAAAATTAATTTTTTTTATTTTATTTAATTTTATTTATAATAAATATATAAATTATAAATTATTAAAATTTATAGGTTTATAATAATATATATAAATTAAAATATAAATTTTTAATTAATATTAAAAATTTATAAAATATTATAATAAATTTAAATATATTTTTAATTATATAAAAAATATTATTTTATATAAATTAATTATTATAATTTTAATATTTTAAAATTTAATAGTATATATTTAATTTATTAATTAAAAATTATAAAATATTAATTTTTAATTTATTAAAATATTTTTACTCGGGGGGTAGGTCTTCCCTGCCCCCTTACACCTGCGGCATAAGGGGCACCACAATCCCATAACAGCCAAAACCCCACAACACCCACATATTCTTTTTTTATATAAGATTCCTACCCAAGTAATGAATTTAGATATAATAACCTATTATCCTTTCTATTAATATATTATATATACCTAATTTAATAAAAATAAAGTTATTTTAATAATTCTAAATTAATTTAAGTTAAAAAAAATAATTAATCCCTATTAGGATTAAATTGATGGCCTTTTATATGTTATATTAGTTATAAGATGGTTATAATTAATAATAGGTGCTTTATTAATTAAGTTAAAGGACTAGTATTATTATTTTTATTAGTATATTTTAAGGAATTCTGGTAGATTTATATAATTAGTGGTGATAAGAGTATATTTAAAAAGTTTATTAATATACTTAAAAAACAGTTTATATCCTTAATAGCCTTACTCCTTTCCTTTAAGTTGAATATACTATTACTTAAATAGTTGTTATAATTAAATTTAATTAGATTATATATATTAAATACTTCTTTTTTAGTTAGAATTCTTTTTATTAATTTTAAATTTTATTGGGTTAGTAGTTGGTCTAGACTAGTAATAGGGTAAGGTTATAGGAATTTATTATTATAATTAAAGTAGATATAATTATTATTATTTAGTTTTAGTATAAAGTTATTATCTTCTAGTTTAATATTATTAAGAATATTCTTAAGTTGGGTAAGTATTTTAGTTTATAATTATTTTAAATTATATTAAGTAGTTTTGTATAGTTTTTCCTTTATTAGTTAGTCCTAATATTTCTTTTATTTAATTAAGTAATAAAACTTAAGTTATGCTTTCCTTGTAATTAACTTCTTATTTAGTTTATAATTAATAGTTTTTTAGTAATTGGTATAGAATTTTAATATATTTTAAATATATAGTATTTTAGCCTTATTTTTATAAGTATATAGTTATTTAATAATTTATAATTATTTTCTTATTTATTAGTCCTTTTTTTTTATTTTATAGTTATAGTTTTTTTATAAAGTTTATTTAATTAAATTAATATAATTATATTTTTATTAGGTTTATATCCCTTTTTAATAGACTGTTATTTATTATAATAATATTTAAGTGTTAATAATTAATTAAAATTAATTTTATTAAATTATTTTTTTATAAATAACTGATTTTAATATTATTATTAAGGTAATAATTAATTTTTTTTAAGTATTATTATTAAATAAGTGGTTATAGTATATAGTTATATATTCCAATATTTTAACTTCTTTTTTTAAATATTTTTTTAACTAATTTAATAGTAACTTTAGGTAAAGTAGTGTAAAGGATTTTATATTATAATTTATTATTTTGTTTAATATAATTTATTGTTTAGGTAATTAGAAACCAGTCCTTTTAAAGTTATATATAATATACCTGTGTATAAATATTATTTTAACCATTAGTTTAATTATTTTATAAATAAAGTTCTTATAAAAAACTATGAAATAATTGTTTTAAATTTAATTTTATAATATATTTTAATACTTTTTTTTAAGTATTAAAAAATATTAATATTTATAGGTTAGAGTTTATAAGTTAAATATAGTGGTAAAAAGATAAGGAGGATATTAAATTTATAGGTATATATAGTAACTTTAATATTATAATAGTTAATAAAGCTGTTAAAAAAAAGTTTTTATTAAATTATACCTTTAAAAGCCCGTTTATTTATATTATTTTGGGTAAGTCCTCTTTTTTTTATTAATTAAAATAAAAATAATAATTAATATTAAACTATTTTTTTAAAATAATATTCTATTATTAAAATTTAATATAATAATTAAATAAATATTAATTAAAATAATAAAGTTAATTAAATATAATTATATTATTAAAAAATCCTATATTTAATTAGGTAAATTAAGTTTTTTTATTAAATTATTTTATTTTAATAAAATAGTAATTTAATTAGACTTTAAAGATATAATATAAAAAAATAATTATACTAAGGGTACTATTAGTATTAATTAAGGTTATAAATTTATAATTATTTAAATTAAAAACCTTAGGATTTTTATTAATTAATACCAAACTATAATAATAATAAAGCAATTATTAAACTTATTAATTATATTATTATACTTATTATTATTCTATATATTTAAAATAATAAAATTATAATAAATATAGTAGTCCTTTAGGTGGTTAAAAAAAGAGTTAATATTATAGTTAATAACTTTATATATCTTATACTTTATTTTAACTGGCTTTATTAGTAATTTTTTTAATTCTGGGTATTAGCTTAAAAAGTAAGAAAAGAAATATATGTTTTTAATTAATGGTAATTATTTTAGTTAATAAAGGAGGTTAATTTAGTTAATAATTATAAAGATAATTAAATTAAAGTTGCTGTTATAGAAGAATTAGATATACTATATAAGAATATTCTTTTCCTAAAACCGAAAAAGTTATAGGTAATTAAAAGATTATATAAATAATTTTATTTAATTAAAAGTATTAATAAACTTAATATAGTAGGAAAATCTTATAAAATCTTTTAAATAATTATTATAGAATGCTTGGATTAAGGTTTTTAGAAGCTTTTTTAATTTAGGTTTCCAGTATATATTCTTTTTAAGGTACTCTAGTTTATAATAATTTATTAGATATTATAGAGTATATATTATTTTATTTTAACTTTATTTTTAATTATATAAAATTATAAATATTTTTAGATTATAATATAATAATTAGGTATTTATAATAAGGATTTATTTTAAGATATAATGGCTAGGTAGTAGGTAGGTATAGGGTATATGACTGGCTATAGGGGTTTAAAATACTATAAATTAAGTATTTTGAGTATTATTAAATAATATAAATAGTCTTTGATTACTTAATTGGGTATTTATAGTAAGGATTAGAATATATGGGTTATATATAGTAGAAGTTATATTTGAATTTATTGTTTTAGTGGGAAAGCTATGTAAAAAAAGAATGTATGGGTATTGTGGGATTTTAGCTGTTGTGGATTATAGTACCTACTATGCTAGTAGTGGGTAAGTAGAAGCTGAGGTCTACGGGTATTATAATTTAATAAAAGTTAATATATTTTAATTAATAAAATAATTCTAATAATTAATATTATTATTAAAATATTATTTAATTTTAAAATATATTATTTAAAATGTATTAATTTATTTAATATTATATAAATAAAAAATCTTAATAATTTCTTTTAATATATATAGGAAAGTTATATAAAATTAAATTAATTAAATATTAAATTTTTATATATTTTAAAAAAAATAAAAATTTTATTATTAAATATATTATATAATTATTTTAAATATATTTTATTAATATAATAATATTTAATAATATTAATAATTATAATTAAATTTAATAATTTATTTATAAATTTTATTAATAATAAAATATAATAAATTATTAAGTTTTAATTTTTAAAAATATTTTTATATTTATTAATTTAAAAGAAATTAAAATTAGAATTAAAAGATAAAGATAAAAATCTATCAAATAAATCTTTTTTAAAGTTTTTTTCTAAATTATTATTCTATTTATCTTTATTTTTTTTATTTTTTTATTTTTATTATTTTTTTTTATTTTTATTATTTTTTTTATTTTTATTATTTTCTTTTTATTTTTATTATTTTCTTTTTATTTTTTTATAATAATTTTTATTAAAATTCAATAAATTACTTTTTAAATTATTATTTTTATATTATAATAATTCTTTTTCATATTTATTATATTTTATAATTATTTTTTTTATAATTATTTTTTTTATAATTATTTTTTTTTATAATTATTTTTTTTTAAAATTTATTAATAATAATAATTTTATTTTTAAAATTATTATTTTTAAAATTTAAATTTTTACCTTTTTAATAATTTTATAATAAAAAATAACTTTATTTAATTTTGAAATTTCTTTAAATTTTCTATTAAATTATTTTAAATATTTTTTAATTTTTAAAATAAATAAAAATATTAATATATTTTAATAAATTTTTAAATTAATTTAAATATTTTTATATAAAGAGGTTATCTTTAGTCTTTTAAAAAAGTTTTTAATAATTAAAAAAATATTCTATTATTTTATTTTTTAAATTTTTTATAAATATTTTATATAATTTTTTATTTTTAATATATTTATATATTTATAAATATTATATAATATATATATTAATATAAATTATATTAATTTTTTTTTATATTTATATTAATTTTTTTAAAAATTATTCTTAAAAAGTATATAAAAAATCTTTTAAAGTATATTTTATTTTTTATTTTTTTAAATAAAAAAAGTAAGTAATTTAAAGGTTTTTTAAATGTATTTAAATATTATTTAAAATATAATTATTTTAATTAATTAATAAAAATTTAAAGAAAATAAAAGGGGAAATAATAAAAATAATATTTATAATAAAATTAGAATAATAATAAAATTATATTAATATTAATAATAAAAATAAGTAAGCTAAGGTCTAAGTAAATTCCGCTATTAATTAAATATAGATATATTATTTATTATAATCTTTAATTTAAGGGTAAATAAAGAGGTATTATTTTTTTATTATAAGAATAAATAAGGAGTCTAATATTTTATAGAATTAATTTATTAAATTTAAAGTATTACTAAAATATAAAAAGGGTTTATTAATAAGGGTATAAAAAAGAATTTAAGGCTTAATAAAGTTAATTTTTTTTAAAGTATTATTAAAAATATAAAAAAGGGCTTAATAATAAGATAAATAAAAAATTTTAAAATCTTGGTAAAGTTTTTTTATTTATATAAGGTATAATAAATACTTATAAAAGATAATTTTAAATAATAATATTAAATTAAATATTAAATATTTAAAAGTTATTTAGGTTTTATATATATAATTATTAAAATTATTATATTGGAATTAATTTTTTTAAATAAATCTATATAGTTTTTTTTAGTTAAATAAAAGTAGTTATATTAAATAAATTATATAAATTTAATAGATTTTAATAATTTTAATATAATTACTTTTTAAATATTAAGATTATAAAATAAATTAACTATCTTATTAACTTAATTATTTATAATTATTTTTATAATTATTAATTAATATTAGTTAAGTTTATATATATAAAAATATAAAAGAGTAGTAGTGAATATTATTAATTTTTAATAACTATTAAATAATTATTTAAAGGGCTTATATAAGTAAATATCTTTTATTAATTAAACTTAATAAAAAACTATTATAACTACTATTACTATAAAAAAGATATTAAAAAATAATTAAATTAACTAATATTTTAATAGTAATTATAATTCATACTAATTAATAAATGTTTTAATATTAATTATAATTGATACTAATTAATAAATATTTTAATAAATAATTTAAATTTTTTATTATTAATAAAAATTATTTTATTAATTTTATTTTTAATTTTTATTTTTTAATAAAATATTTAATTATTTAAATTTTAAAATTAAAATTATAATTATTTATAAAAAAAATTATTTAATATTATTTTTTTATTAATATTATAATAGTAGTAATTATAGTAATCTTTTATTAGGCTTAATTAGCAGGAAGGCATTTACCTATATAGGCCCTTTAAGTAACCCTCTAATAGTTATTAGGAATTAATAACTGTCACTACCACTCTTTTCCCACTCTTACGTACATAAGCCCAGCCAATAAATATTTGATATAATTTCTTTTATAAATTATTTAATTATTTAAAAATATTATATTTTATATTAAAATTTTAATTTTAATTATATTATATTTTTTATATTATATAATTTATTTTTATATAATTAATTTTTTTTTAAATAATTTATAATTTATATATAAAATTTTTTATAATTTGTATATATATTCTTATAATTCTTTTATAAAAAACTTTTAAATATTTTTTTAATATTTTTCTATAATAAAAAAGAATTATATATTATTAATAATAAATATATAAATTTAAAAAAAAATAAATTTATTATAGTTTTTTATATTTTTTAATAAATTATTTTATAATCTTTATAAATTTTTTTAAACTTTTATACATAAATTTTAAAAGTAGAATATTATAAATTAATTTTTTATTTTAATTATTTTTTAAAATTAAATTATATATTTAAATAAAATTATAATGTTTAATGATATATATTTATTTAGTTGTAATTTTATTAGAATTTTTAAATTATATTATTTTAAAATTATATATTATATAATTAACTTTTTAATTAAAAATATTTTATTATAAATTTATTTATACAATAATTATCTTAAAATTTAATTTATTAAATAATTTATTTTATAATATTAATATTATTATTAAAATAATATCTTTTAATTTTATTTATATATTATAAAATTAAAATTATAAATATTTATAATATTTTAATTATTATTTTTATATTATATTTTTAAAACGTTAAATTTTAATATATATTATAATATAATAGTATTATATATATTTTTAAATATATATAAAATAAATATTTTTTATATTAATAAAATTATTTAAAAATTAGTATTTTTATTATTAATTTTAAATTTAATTAATAAGAATATTTATAATAAATTTATATTAAAAATCTTTTAATAAATATTATTATATTAAAATTATAATTATTTTTCTATTATTAAATATTAATAATTTTATAATATAATAATTTTTACTATAATATAAATAAATTAAATAAATTTTAAATTAAATTCTTTTATATTTATTTTTTATATTTATTTTTTATATCATTTTAAAGATCGGAGATTTATATTAGAAAAAACGGAGGTATACTAGTTATAAAATAATTATTAAATGAATTTCTAACTCAATTTTTATAAATATTATATTAATTTATATATATTAAGTATTTTTTTAATTTCTATATATTAATATTAAATTTTAATTTTATAATAATTGTTATAAAATTTAAATTTTATAAATAAAAAAATAATTTAAATTTTTTTAAAAATTCTTATATTATAATTATAATTTTAATTTTATATTAAATTCTTCTTAAATTACTTATTTTAACTTTATAATATATTATATAATATAATATATTTATTAATACTTTTTATTATTATAATTCTAATAAAAAATAAATTATTATTATAAATGATAAAGAATATTTTTAAAATAAAAATTTAAATAAATATATTAATATAATTTTAAATAATTTTATTTTTATATATAATAATATATAAAAAAAATTTAATTTTAAATAAAAATATTATATATATAAAAATGAATATATAATTTTAAAAGCTTTAAAAGAATATTTATTATTATTAGTATAATCTCCTTTTTTTTAATATAAATTTCCAATTTTTTATTTTATAATGTTTTTAAATTTTAAAATAAAAAGAAAATTATTAAATAATAATATTTATTTTTAAATTTAAAAAATAATATTAAATTTATTAGAAACTTAAGATTTATTGATATTACTTTTAAATAATAATAAAATTAATTTAAAAAATAATTTAAATATTATAAAAAGTAATAATATTAAAAATTATTAAATTAATTTTAAAAAGTTTAATTATTATATAATTAAATTATATTTAAAAATAATTTATAATATAAAAAATATTTAATATATCCTTTTAAAAAATATTAAATGCTTTTTAAAAAATAAAATAAATATTAATTAATTCAATTTTTATATAAAGTTTTTAATAATTAAATAATTAATAATAATTAATTATAAGTTATTTATATTATAAGCGTTAAAACGCCCAGTATAAGTATAAATTTTACTACTTAAATAAATTATATACTTAAGTATATAAATACTACAGTAATACTAGTAATTTTTTATTTTCTTAATTAAAATCGAATTCCTTGATTTCTTTTTTTATTTTTTCCTTTATTACTTCCTTTTAACTAATTAAAAAATTCTATTTTATTAATAAAACAATATTTAAATTTAATTTAAAAAAATCTATTAAATATATTATTATAGTTTATACAAGTTAAGCTAATTAAATAGATTAATAGTTATAGCTAAGCTGCTTATATAAGTAGCCTAATATATATAAATAGGTTGCGTTACGCGCGTAGCTTTGCTATTTTATTAAATAATATAATAACGCATAACTAATATATAATTAGACCTACTTAGTTATCGCTATTATTATACACTTATACATAAAAAAGCTAACTAATAATTTATTTAATTTAAATACTTATAAAATATTTTAAATTAACGGTTATAAATTATTTTAATTTAAATCTTTTTAATAAATAAAATCGAACTTAAATTTCTATTTATTAATTATTTACCGGGCTATTTACTAATTATTTACTAATTATAATTAATATTAATTAATATTAATTAATTTTTTAATAATTTCTTTATATAATTTAATTAATATAATAAATATTATTCCTTTTTATTAAATATAATTCCTCCTTATTAAATATTCTATTATTTTATTTATATAAGCTATTATTTATTTTATTCATTCTTTATTCTATTAAAAATCTTTATTTTAATTATTAATATTAACTATATAAATAAATTTAATATTTTATTTTTATATAAATAAAATATTTTAATAACATTAAATAAAATTTACAGTAGTTATTTAATATTAATATAAATATTATTTAAATAAAACTTATTATAAAGGTTTTTTAAATATTTTAATTTAATTTATTTAAAGTATTCCTTATTTTAATATTTAAAAATTTTATAAAAGTATTAAAAGTATTTAGATTTATTTATAAATAAATAATTAATAGTTTTAATAATTTATTAATTTTTTTATTATTTATTTTAATACCCGCGTACTTCTTTTTATAATTATTATTAATATATTTTTTTAATATATTTTTTCATTTAATTCTTTTTTAAAGAAATAATATAAATAAATATATAATTAATATATGTTTACAATAATTATAATATTAAAACATTTTATTAAAATTATAAAAAAAAGAAAGAAATTTAAAAAATAAATACAAATTATTTATTTAAATAATATAAAGTAAATTATAATAAGTAATTAAGTAAGCGGGTAGGTAAATACTATCTATTTTATTTATTTTATTTATACTTTAACTATATTATATTTCTCTTTTATATTAGTATAATTTTTTTTATTTAATTACTTATTCTTTCCTTATATATCCCTATAATTCTTTTATAAAAGAACTTTAAATACCCGTTTTTCTTTATTTTTATTATATTTTTTTATATTATAAAGAATGATAATAAAAATATAAACTTAAACAAGGATAAACTTATTTACCTTTATTTTATTTTTTAATAGACTACTTTGTAAAACTCTTTTAAAATTCTTACAAGTTTTATTATAAAAGTTTTAAAAATAAGAATATTATAATTATTTTTTATTTTAATTATTTTTTAAAATTAATAATTATATATTTAAATAAAATTATAATATTTACTTTAATTATAAATTTATATATATATATATATATATATATATATATATTAATTTTTAATTAAAACTTTTTATTATAAAATTTATTATATAATAATTATTTAAAATTTAATTTTATAAATAATTCTTTTTATAATAATTAACCTGCGAGCGATTTATAATAATAATTATAATTAATATTATTATTAAAATAATACCCTTTAATTTCTTTATATATTATAAAATAAAATTATAAATATTAATAATATTTTAATTACTATTTTAATATAATATTCTTTTAATAGTAAATTTTAATACTTATTATAATATAAAATATTATATATATTCTTAAATATAATAAAATAAAAGCGAAACTATTAATTTATTATAAGACTTATCTAGTAAACTGGGTCCTACTTATTTTTTTATTAAGAGACGTTATTAGTTTAAGGGTCTCGTATAGGCTTAAATGGTCGCGCGAAGTTGTCGTCTTACGTGCTAGCTTGAGCAAAGCGCATGAGGTTGTCTTAGTGCCTGAGCAGCTTAAACTTTACTTTACCTTCTGCAGGCTACGACGGCAATAGCAGCATCACCGGTTCGTCTTTAACCAGACTCTAGGAGTTACGCTTAAGCAGCTTAAACGACTCATCCTCCAAACATTATATCTTTAGACTGCGACAGCGAGGCAGCCTTGCCAGTTCGTCTTCCGAAAGAACTTACACACCTAAGCAGCTTAAACAATTTTACGATACCTTGCTATTAGAAGCCGCTTAATAACTAATTAGTATCGGCTAACTTAGTTTTCGTACGAAGGTTTTAATAGTTAGGTAGTTAATAATAGTTAGTTATAAATTATTTATATTATAAGCGCCAGAAGTGTTTAATATAAGGGTAAATTTTATTAATTAAATAAATTATAAGTATATATTTAAATATATAATTATTATAGTAGTTAATTTAATATAAATTATATTTTAATATTAAAAATATTTAATTATTTTATATATATAATAAGTTTTTTTAAAATAAAATTTAAAAATTTAAAAACACTTATAAATAAAATATAATATTATAAATAAAAATTAATATTAATAAAATAAATTATAAGGTTTTTAGTATAATTTAATAAAGTAGTCATTTTTATTTAAAATTATATAATTAGCTTAGTCGGAGCCTATGCGGCGGCCTAGTAAGATTAGGCGGCTCGCCTACCCTTGACCGTCCCCGGCTAATTGTATACTACTGATGGTTAAATCCTAAAACCACTATTTTTATTATACAAGTTTTAGGATTGTGGGCCTTATGCCTAACAAGGAAGAAACCATTTGGACACTAGCGGGCTAGCTGTGATTCTAACTCGTAAAACTCGAACATCTAGTCTTGACTCATACTTTTCCTAAGTACCTAGACGCTAATTTAATCGAATATTTAAACCAAGACATTCGCAGAATTTGGATTCTGGAAAATATTTCAAATAGACATCCACAATTTCAAAGCCGTCATTAGTTTTACCTAGGATTTATCCGCCACTCAATATGGCCTGTGTTCCAGCAAATCCTGATGATTTAGTCGACCTTGTTGAGGTGCCGCCGCCGTTTTGGGAAACCACAGATGACATCCCTCACGGCTTGGAACTCCACACTGATATGGATCATGATTATCGTTGTGATTATACACGCTGTGCCATTTGTGGCCTTCAAATCACAGACAAATGGGCTACCAATGGCGGTTGGACTTCCGAGACCCTCATGATTGGGGACTTATCGCGGGAGTACGAGCATGTGCAGACATATCGAAAATATCCTACGGGTTGCGAAGATCCAGCCGTTTTTTCCGCCTGCATCGCAAAAGACTGTAGCCCGGTCAAAGGCTGTGGTTACAGTCTCGGCCGCGACCATAGCTGCACTTTCTTCCCCTATGCCGCCGATGTCTGTTCCTGCAATGGAGGACCTGATGGCAAGAACATCGTGTATCTACCGACGCACAGAGCGTGCTTCAATATTGCCCTCCGGTCGCCGAGGTGGGGTGACACATCGTCAAGCCGCCTCAGAGGTTTATTCCGCGTCCTTCGTCACCGTTTTCAAGTCACATGGGAGCAATGTCTGCGCCGATACCCAGATGACCACGAGAATGAGGAAATGCCATTGATATATGTGTATATAAAGATGACCGGGTTTCAAAACACTCAAGGCATAGAAAGAGGCTACTTTAGCAAAAGGTGCCTTGGGACCGACTTCTGGAAGGACGATCATTATCTGCTGTACGACCCACTCGAAATTTCATCGCTTACAGATACGCTTTTGAAGAACTTGGAGCTTCGGACCACGGCTGGGGATACAGAGCAGCATTCTTCTTTCAGGGAAAGGTTCCACAAATTGCCAGATGAGCTGAAAATCATCACATACGAATATCTTGTCCAAGATCAAGAGTGGCCTCTTAAATGCACCAGGCTATTAAATCCCCGTTTCTGGAAGGGTCTATTTAATAGAGATAATCCTTATATGGAGTGGCTGTGGGATCTTGATTTTGAGCTGGTCCGTCGAACCGACCCGGACTTGCAGATGGACTGGGAACTTCTGTTCAGGCAACTTTCACAGGGACCCAAGATTGCTGACTGTTTCGGAGACCACGCTGACTCAGACTATGAGATCTTCCGGGGCGTTTTGGCCTACGTACCCCCGGGATTGGAAGGCCGACGACGTATTTGGAGATTGGTGGAAGAGATGCGAATAGGAGATAGGAGTGCGTACTGGGAGCTAACGCAGGATCCTTCCTGGCACGAAATGTCTGTCACGTTCAACTCAGATCGAAATATCGCAGAGGTTCCCGTGTATTGGGGCGGTGAGGGGGAGTCGCTTGACGAGGAGGAGTTGCGCGCGCTGTGACAAGTCACCGATTAAGACGCGTGTACACTTTTGAGTTGTCCGCCGGCGAACTGGTAGCATGTCACGTCACAACCGAGTTGAAGTTTCGCAATGTTGCGCATGCGCCGGGTGTCTCGTACCAGCAGGAAGATCGAGGATTCGGCATCTGACTTTGTATTCCAGCCAATGGTACCTAGGTACCCAAGTAGCCGGGAAAAAATGATATGGGGCTTCGATCTTTCGCCACTGTGTGCTCAGCTCAGAGTCCCTGTGACTACGAACTCAGTTTATTAATTCCCTGATCACCTAGCGGCGACATACCTGCACCTTGACTGTATCCTTTTTCAAAACCTTTCAATACTTCAGCCATCATCAAAAACGCATTAGCTCAGTTCATTCTCTTGCCATGAATTCCACATTGCCTTTGGTGGACAGTGGAGCCAGCTGGCTTTCGCTCACCCCGTCCATGTCTGGGAGTGTAATTCTCAACTCGACGGTATGGAGCATGGTCACCCTGACAATAACCTCCAGCGTACCTTTGTCGACCTTCTCCACAATAACTACACCGGAAATATCCCTTTCAAGCGAGTCCAGTTCAGTGATCGAGAGCTCTGTCGATGGGGTTTCGACCGTGACAGACATTTCGATGTGAGTACTGCCCTTTATATGCAATGAACAGCCTTGCTGTCGTATGTCTTGATCGACGGATGATGTTTGTGGTAGAGGTCTTCCCTGCCAAGACTCTTGCTGGACCCCAGTGAGGCTGCCATGTGGTGCATTTCCAAGAAACCTTGCACCGCGCTGCTGTCCATGGCTCACAACTACCCATAATGCTTGCTAAGAGGGTGACTGATATTTGACAAAGCTCTATGACTTCGACTCCCACTGCAGAAACCCCGACTGTGCCTTTTCCAGCTTTGTCAACGCCCACCCCGACACTTACACCGCCCCCGGAAACTTCAACCATGACAACTAATCCTCCAAACTTTGGTACCGAAACCGTATCCGGCTTAGATTCGAATGTCTTTACTTGGACCACGACTACAAGAGATGACGGCTCATCCACAGTCTTGCCTATTATCGGGGGTCTTGTACTTTGGAACCTTCCAACGCTTACGAACGTGCTCTTCCGTCTGCAACTACCAGAGTTCCACATTCCAGAATTCTCATTGCCCTGCATTCGCCTCCTCTTTATCACTATTGGAAAAAATTGCGAAAGTCCACCGACCTCAGATGAGCATCCAGAGCCAACCCAGCCCCAGTCCTCGTCTCCATCTTCGCAATCACCACTACCGCCGCCATTACCATCCCCGACACCGTCGCCGACACCATCCCCGACATCTACTAGCACTAAATCATGCACTGACACTCAAACAATAAGTGATTGTCAGGCAACATATTCCATGTCGCGAGGAGCCGACGGCGGTATAACTACAGACTGCTATACGACCATATACTCGATAACATATGCCCCTTACAGCGTTACAGCTATAACGTCGACGACATATCTATCAACTACAACCCCACTACAATGCCCTCTACTTTATACCGACCAGGAAGATCCTTGCCCCGCAGAAGACCCTGATTGCCCAAATGAAGACTTGGGCGGGATAGGAAATGCCGGATCAGTGAAAACGGAGGTAATAGCAGTCAGATTAGGCGCGAATATATATATATTAACAACCAATGCACAATCAACAACAATCACCTGGCCTTAGTACCCCGGAGGCCGTATAATTTTATCCAAAGACCTTTTTATAGCTAGAATTTTATTTAAACCGGTAATAAATACTATTATAACAGGTAACCGCACTAAAATATTACGCTAACTTAATACAATAACTAACCCGGTAAATTGTGCGCTATCGATCGTTAGCATCACCGCCCTAGCTTTTTAAAACGCCTACGTTTAGGCGCTTAATGCTAAGAAGGGGTTTAAAAGGGCATTAATTAACTATTCGTTTAAAAAAAGCTAGCTTATAAGCTACTTTAAATATATCATTAACCTTAATATTCTAGCTTTATCCACACTAAGCTAGTACTACATAATAAATAGAATTAATTACGTCGATTTATATAGTTATGTTTTTAGTTTTTAAAGAACGATAAATAGTCTTAATATTATTTTTAATACCACACCTAGGGATAATTTTAATTTTTTAAACTTAATAGGAATGATAAAAGGTATAAATAATTATATAAAGGTAATATATTTTAATATATTTATTTTTAAAAATTTAAATTATTAATTTTATATATAATAAAAATAAGTTATTAATTTAAATTATTTAAATAATTTTACTTTTATTTTATATATATTTAAAAATATATAATACCTTTATATTATAATAAATATTTAAAATTTAATATTTAAAAAAAATATTATATTAAAATAATAATTAAAATATTATAAGTATTTATAGTCTTAGTTTTATAATATATAAATAAGGTTAAAAAGTATTATTTTAATAATAATATTAATTAAAATATTATAAAAAGAGTTATTTAATAAAATTAAGTTTTAAAATAGTTATTATATAAATAAATTCCGTAATAAAAAAGTTTTAATTAAAAATTTAACCCTATATATATATATATATATATTATAATAAGCTTATATTTAAATAAATATTATAACTTTTATTTAAGTATATAGTTAATTTTAAAAAATAATTAAAATAAAGAAATAATTTATAATATTCTACCCTTAAAACTTCTATAATAAGACTTTAAAACTCTTAAAAAGAGTCCTAGAAATAATTTATTAAAAAATAAAAAGAGGGTATAATAAGCTTATTCTTTTTTAAATTTATTTTTATTATTAGTAATAAGTAACTTTTTCTTAATATAGAAAAATATAATAGAAATAAAGGAAAAAAAGTATTTAAAATTCCTTTATAAGAGAATTATAAGAATATATAAAGTTATAAAAGATTTTATATATAAACTTTAAGTTATTAAGGAAAAAATAAGTAATTAAATAGAAAGATAGTTATATAATATAAAGGAAAAATATAGTATAATTAAAGCTTTAAATTATTTAATTATAAGTTTTAAAAAACGTTTATAAAATAAAATAAGAGTTTAAATTATAAATTTATTTATTAAAAAGTATAAGAAAGTTATATTAATATTAAAGGATATTAAAAGGGTTTTTATTAATATTAAAATTTTAAATAAATTTAATATTAATAAATTTATTAAAAATTCTTATAGGAAGATTTAGGAGGAATTATAAGTAAATCTTGCGCTATTTCTTATATTCTTTATATTTTAAAAATGTATAGTTATTATGGATTTAATTCGCGTACGTGACCTTTATTAATATATAATAAGGAGAGTTTTAGAATAGATAGTATAGATATAGAATGATGATAAGAATTTTAATATGGTAGATAAATTAAAGGAGTTCCTTATAGGCCTAAGGGACGATATTAATATAGAAATTTTTAATTAGATGCCTCTAATATTTAACACCCTCGGTAGCAATATACCCACTCTGCGGGAAAAAGCCTCTTCTTTAAACGAAATCGCTAAGGTGGATGGTGTTAAGGCTAAGTTTAATATGTTCCAGTCTTTCCTCGTCCTTGTTAACTTAGGCAAATGAAAGTGGAATTGTGACTTTAGAGCCAACATAACCTATACATAGGCTACTCCTTTAGCTGGAATACTAGTGAGCGCAATATACGCATATCCCGGTTTTCTAAACGTATTAATATGTGTTTAAGGATCGCTGCTAAGTAAACTAGGCTTACTTTATATTATATTTATAATATTATTTATACCCGGTAGTAATATACCTTTTTACTTACCGGATTAAATTATAAGTTATATATAAATTAAATTTAAAGAGCATATATTTCCTATATATACATATATTATAATATAAAAGTTTGCTAGTTATTTAAGTATAACGGAGGTAGTAATACTATTAGTAGTAATAATTATTTTCTTTTACTTATTAAATTAGTTTTTTTTATAAATATATTATACGGGGGCCGTATATATATTTATTATATAGTTATATATTAACGTAACCGTTTACTGTTATTATATTTTTAATTATTTTTATTATAATATATTAATGTTTTTTAAATTAAATAAATAGTTATATTAAAATAAACTTAAACTTATAAAGGCTTTTTTTATATTTATATAATATTAATAGTAACTTTTTTATTTTTATAAGCGCTATTACCTTTATTAATTGTATTATTATTCTTATTAATAGTTATATTTTTTATATTATAATTATTAAAAATAAAAATAATATTAGTGTTAAATTTTATAATTATATATAAAGAGTTTTATATACTTTTTATTTTTTATATTTTTTATTTAAAGAATTAAAACTAAGTTAAAGTTATAAAATATAATAATATAAATAATTATAAGAGAAATAGAGGAAATTAAAAATATATAGTTTTATTTTGAGTAAAATAAATAATTATTTATATATATTAATAGTTATTATATATTTAGTTTTTTTTAATAGATAGATAAGTTTTTATTTATTAATTATAATTAGTTTTAATAATAATATTAATATAATAGCTTAGGAATAGTTTAAATAATAACGGTTATATTTAATTTTATTATTTATTTTTAAAAAACTTCTTTTTTAAATAATTTTATTAATTTTATAAAATAAATTATAAATTAAAGTTTAAATATTTTATTTTTTTTATTAATAAAAAATTTTATATTAAATTTAAATTATATATTTTAAAAAATAGTTTAGTATTTAAATATAAATATTATATTTTTTAATAAAAACATTTATTAATATTATATTTTTAATTTAAAAGTTTAATTTTATTATAATAAATAATATAATATTTTTTAATATTAAAATAAAAAAAATTATTTTATTTATATTTATTTATTTATATATATATATTTCTTTTTAATATAAAATTAAAAAACTTATAATTATAAATTTTTAATTAATTTTATTTAATTATTTTATATTATTATAATTTAATTTTTATAAACCTTTATAGAAAAACGTATTATAAGTTTAATTATCTTCCTTTTTCTTTTTAATTAATTATTAATTCTTATTTTAAGAGCAATAAACTCCTTTATTTTTTTAAAAATAGTCCTTATATTTCTTCAAGGTAATAATAAATATATTAATTTATTTAAATAAAAAAGGTATCTTATTTTCGGATTTCTTTACCTTAATAAATAAAATTTTTATTTTAATAAAAACTTATTTATTATAATAATTAAAGTTTATTTTTTTAATTATTTATAAGCTATTAAAATTATAAATCTAGAATTATATATAGTAATAGAATGTGGTTAACTTACTTAGGGGTTATATCTTAGTTTTAATAGGCTAGTTTTAATTATTTTTAAATAATTTTAATTTATTAAATAAGTATTTATTTATAGAGTAAAGCTAGACCCTTAATTAAAGCAATAGCTACTTTTATGATTACTTATTTTCATAAACTTATATAAATTATATAGTAATTTAATACTTTTATATAATACTTACTAGTATTAAACTAGGTTACCCGTAGCCTATAATAGCTTTATTCTTTAATATACTAGCCTAAACAGATTAAATATAGTCTAACGCTATAGTTACTAGCGTAGGAAGCTATCTTTTAATTATAAACAAATTATAAAAAATTATAAAGTCACTATAAAAAATTCCATATAATAAATTTAATTAAATTTATTTTTAAAAAATATATTATACTTTATTTTTTTCAAATACTAACTATTATTTTTAATTTAATAAAGGAACTTAAATAAATAAAATAATCTATATATATATATATATATATAATATTTTTATATTATAATAAATATAATATTAAAATAATAATTAAAATATTATAAATATTTTATTTTATATATAATATATAAATAAAATTAAAAAGCATTATTTTAATATTAATATTAATTATAATATTATAAAAAAAATATTTAATAAAATTAAGTTTTAAAATAATTATTATATAAATAAATTTTATAATAAAGAAGTTTAAATTAAAAAATTTAATTTTATATTAAAATTAAAAATAAAGTATTATTTTTAAAATTAGGAATACTTTATTATTAATTTTATAAATAAATAAAAAAATAAATAAATTATTTTTAAATATTAATTAAATAAAAATAAAAAGAAATAAATTATATTAAAAGATTATTAAAATACAAATATTTATTTATATAAATTATATTTAAAGTTATTATTAATAGCTATTAAAATATATTTTCTAATATTAAAAATTATTTATTATAAATTTAATTATTTAAACTTTTTTTTAAAAAAATATAAATATATATTAAAATATTTAAAAATAATATAAATATTAATAAGTTTATTTTATATATAAAATTAGTTTTAAATAATTAGTTTTATAATATATATTTATTAAGTTAAAAATTTATAAATTAGGTAATTAAATATTAAATTAAGTTAATGAATTTCATTAGTTAAATTAATTATATAATTTATTATAATAATTAATTTATTATAAAATATTATTTTAATATTAATATATTTTTTTAATTTAATAATTTAATATTAAAATTCTTTTTTTTAATTTCTTTAATTAATTATAAAATTTTGTTTTATTAATAAAATAAGTTTTAAATTTAAATTTAAATTAAAAATATTATTAAATATATAGTTATAGTTTATTTATTTTAAATATTTTAAAAATATTTTAAATTAATATTTATAAATTATTTTAATTTAGAGTTTTTTAATAAACAAAATTAAATTCAATTATTTATTAATTATTAGATTAATATTAAGTATTTATTAATTATAATTAATTTTATTAAGTTAATTTAATTAATTTTTTTAATAGTTTTTTATTTTTTTTATAATTTAATTAGTATAGTAAAAGTATTTTTATATAATTAATTAGATTATTTAAAGTAAAATCTAGCTAATTTATATTTAAATTATAGTTCTTTTTTTTATTTTAATTTTCATTTTTATTAAATATAATTTTTTTAATAAGATTTAATAAAGTAAAATTATTTTAAATAAAAAGTTACTTATAGTTTATTTAATTAATTTAATTATTAGTAAGTAGTCGGTTAGTTTAGTAGTTAGTCTAGTAAGTAATTTTATTTAATAAATATATTACCGCCCTATTTATATAATTAATTATTTATTTTATAAAATTATTAATTAATTGTATTTAAAGGTATTTTAAAGGGTATTTAAAGGGGTAGTTAAGTATTTTTAGTAAATAGGAAGGTTATTTTAATATATTAATTTTTAAAAAATATATATAATTATTTTATATAAAGTTATTATTTATTATAAAAGTTTAATTAATTTAAAAATTAATTTATTTAATAAAAAAAATAAAAAACTATTTTATATAATAAAATATAATTATAATATTTAATTTTAAATATTTTAAAAATTAAAATATTATAATTTAATTATAAGTCATATAATTTTAATATAAGTATTATTAATTTATTAAATCATTATTAAATATTTTAATAAATAAAGTAATAATAATAATAATAACTTATTTTTTTATAAAAAAATATTATTAAATATCTTAATAGGTATTTTTATTAATAAAAAAAATATTTTATTTTATTATTAAAAATTTAAAGGTAATTAATTAGTATTAATAGGCTTATTTTATATATAAAATTAATTTTTAATAATTATTTTTATAATATATATTTATTAAATTAAAAGTTTATAAATTAGGTAATTAAATATTTAATTAAGTTAATAAATTTTATTAATTAAATTAATTATATAATTTATTATAATAATTAATTTATTATAAATTATTATTTAATAATAAAATTTTTATTATTAAAAAATATTTATTTTTTTTAAAAAAATTATTTTATTAATTTTTTAAACCTTATTATTTTTTTTTATTAAATAATTAATAATTTTAATTAATATTATATTTTTAAAAAAATTTTATTTATTTTTTATTTTATTTTTAATTTTATAAATAGTTTTATTTTTATTTTATATATCTAAGAATATATATAGTACCTTTATATTATAATAAATACTCAAAATCTAGTGCTTAGAAAAAAATATTATATTAAAATAATAATTAAAATATTATAGGTACTTATAGCCTTAGCCTTATGATGTATAAATAAGGCTAAGGGGTACTATTTTAATAATAGTATTAATTAGAATGCTGTAAAAGGAGTTATCTGGTAAAATTAAATTTCTTAAAATGGTTATTATATAAATAAATCCTATAATAAAAAAGTCCCAGCTAAAAAACTTGGCCCTATACATACACACATATAATACAATTCTAAAATAATATAGCTTAAGGATTATAACAAGCCTACGACCAGGTAAGCACCACAACCCCTATCCAAGTACACAGCTATTAATTTTAAAAAGTAGTTAAAATAAAAAAATAATTTATAATATCCTACCCTTAAGATTTCTATAATAAGGCCTTAAAACTCCTAAAAAAAATTCTAAAAGTAATTTATTAAAAAATAAAAAAAGGGTATAATAAGCTTATCCTCCTTTAAGTTTATACTTTTATTACTAATAATAAACAACTTCTCCTTAATATAAAAAAATATAATAAAAATAAAAATAAAAATATTTAAAATTCCTTTATAAAAAGATTATAAGGATATATATAAAACTATAAAAAATTTTATATATAAACTCTAGGGGAAAAAAACAAGTAATTAAATAAAAAAATAGTTATATAATATAAAAAAAAATATAATATAACCAAAGCCATTTAATTTTATAAATTTAAATTTTTATTAATTTATATTATAAATTAATATATATATAAATTTATTAATAATAATATTTTATAATTAATTATATTTAAATATAAATTTTAATTAAAAACTTTTAATATTTAAATAAATATATAAATTATTTTATTTATTCAAATTCCTTTATTAAATTAAAAATAATAATTAATATTTAAAAAAGATAAATATAATATAATTTTTTTTAAAAAAATAAGTTTAATTAAATTTATTATATAGGATTTTTAATAATAATTTTATGATTTATTTTTATAATCCAAATATAATTAAAAAATAGCTTTTTATATTAATAATTATAATATTAGACTATGTTTAATTTATTAAAGAATAAAATTATTATAGACTATAGGCTAATCTAATATCAGCAAATACTATATAAAAGTACTAAATTACTATATAATTCAAGTAAATATAGATTTATTAAAATAGGTAATTATAAAAGTAGTTATTACTTTAAAGGATCTAGCTTTACTTAAATAAATACCTATTTAATAAATTAAAATTATTTAATAATAATTAAGATTAATCTACTAAAATTAAAATATAACCCTTAAATAAACTAACTATACTCTATTATTATATATAATTTATTTTAAATTTATAATCTTAATAACTTTACTATAAATAATTAAAAAAATAACTATAAATAACTAAGTTTATAACTATATAACAATAAATCTTTATTTTAAAATAAATTATTTAATATTAAAAATAATTAAAGTATTTTTAAAAAAACTAAGGAATTATAAATTTAATTTAAAATAAATTAAAATTTATAAAAGTTTTAAATTTAAATTTAAGGATTTTAATTTAAAACTTATAATTTTAAAAATAAAAAAATTTTAAAAAATTTTAAAAAATTTTAAAAAATTTTAAAAAATTTTAAAAAATTTTAAAGAATTTTAAATTAGGGTAAATAAAGTTATAATAATATAAAATAATTAAATAAAATTAATTAAGAATTTATAATTATAAGTCTTTTAATTCTATATTAAGAAGGGTTAAATAAATATATAATTCAATTTTTTAATTTAATAATATATTAATATTAATTTATTTAAATAATTTATTAAAAATAATATTTATTAAATATTTATTATTTATATTTTAATACATATTAAATTAAATTAATATAATAAAATAAGTATATTTAATAATTTTTTAAAATTTAATAAGTTTTTAAATTAAAATTATAAAGTTAATTAAAACTTTTCTTTTTTAATTATTATTTAAATTAAATATTATTTTTAAATATTAAATTTTTATTTTTATTTAATATTAAAATAAATAATATTATTATAAATTTATCTACTTTAATCTAAGCTTTTTCTTAAACTTTTTTAATATTTTTCTTTTTAAATTATTTAAATTTAAATAAGGTTCTTTAAATTTAAATTTAAGATTTTTATAAATTTTAATTTATTTTAAATTAAATTTATAATCCCTTAATTTTTATTTAAAATATATTAATTAATTTTAATATTAATAAATTTATTTTAAAATAAAAGTTATTATTATATAATTATAAACCTAATTATTTATAACTATTTCTTTAATTATTTATAATAGAATTATTAAAACTATAAATTTAAATAACAGAGTATAATTAGCTTATTTAGTAATTATATTTTAATTTTAATAGCGCAGTAAGCTAGTCTTAACTGCTTTTAAATAGTTTTAATTTACTAAATAGGTATTTATTTGTAAAATAGAGCCAGACCTTTAGTTAAGATAGTAGCCGCTTTTATAATTATTTATTTATAAAAAGGCCTAAGTTATATAGCAATCTAATACTTTTATATAATACTTATTAGCATTAAACTAGGTTACCCATAGCCTATAATAGCTTTATTTTTTAATAATACTAACCTAAATAAACTAAATATAGCCTAATATTATAATTACTAATATAAAAAACTATTTTTTAATTATACTTATATTATAAAAGTAAATTATAAAATTATTATTAAAAATCTTATATAATAAATTAAATTAAATTTATTTTTAAAAGATATATTATATTTTATTTATTTTAAATATTAATTATTATTTTTAACTTAATAAAAGAATTTAAATAAATAAAATAATTTATATATAATTTTAATATATTTTTAATGTTTTTTTAAATAAATTAATTAAATTTATTAATTTAAATATAATTTTATAAATAATTATTAAAATAATTAATAATATTATAAATTATTATTATTTATTTAAATTTCTTTATTAAATTAAAAATAATAATTAATATTTTTAAAAAAAATATAATATATTTTTTAAAAATAAATTTAATTAAATTTATTATATAAAATTTTTTATAAACTATAAATTATTTTATTTATTTAAGTTCCTTTATTAAATTAAAAAATAATAATCAATATTTAAAAAAAATAAAATATAATATATTTTTTAAAAATAAATTTAATTAAATTTATTATATAGGATTTTTTATAATAATTTTATAATTTATTTTTATAATATAAATTTAATTAAAAAATAGCCTTTTATATTAATAATTATAGTATTAAATTATATTTAATTTATTTAGGCTAGTATTATTAACTTTACTATAAACTAATTTATTAAAAAAAAAAACTATTATAAATTATAAATAATTTAATTTAATACCGGCAAATATTATATAAAAGTACTAAATTACTATATAACTTAAGCCTTTTATAAATATAGGTTTATTAAAATAAGTAATTATAAAAGTAGCTATTGCTTTAAAGGGTCTAGTTCTATTTAAATAAATACTTATTTAGCAAACTAAGATTACTCGGAAGTAATTAAGACTAGCTAAAATTAAGATATAACCACTAAGTAAGCTAATTATATTCCATTATTTGAATTTATAGTTCTAATAGCTCTATTATAAATAATTAAAGAAATAACTATAAATAACTAGGTTTATAACTATATAATAATAAACCTTTATTTTAAAATAAACCTATTAATATTAAAATTAATTAATATATTTTTAAAAAAATTAAGAAATTATAAGTCTAATTTAAAATAAATTAAATTTATAAAAATTTTAATTTTAAATTTAAAAAACTTTATTTAAATTTAAATTATTTAAAAAAGAAAATATTAAAAAAGTTTAAAAAAAAGCTTAAATTAAATTAAAAAATAAAATGAGTTATAATAATATAGAATAATTAAATAAAATTAGTTAAAAATTTATAATTATAAATTTTTTAATTCTATATTAAAAAAGATAGAATTTTTATAATGATTTTATAATTTACTTTTATAATATAAATATAATTAAAAAATAATTTTTTATATTAATAATTATAATATTAAATTACCCGGGGGGCAGGCCTTCCCTACCCCCCTACGCCTGCGGCGTAGGGGGCGCCACAATTCCGTAACGGCTAAAACCTTGCAACACCCATTTTAGCCATTTTTATATAAAAA
The DNA here is from genome assembly GCA_036986855.1 of Diaporthe destruens. Lineage (NCBI taxonomy): Eukaryota > Fungi > Ascomycota > Sordariomycetes > Diaporthales > Diaporthaceae > Diaporthe > Diaporthe destruens. The sequence continues at coordinate 5,051,785 of BTXE01000002.1, read as the reverse complement.
GTCGACTTTTACCTTTATATAACTTTTTTAAAATAATATAAATATAAAAATAATACCATTAAAATCCTTATTTTATAAAGAATTCATATATAATATTAAATTCTAGGGTTAGGGTTTTAAGATTTAGCTTTTTAATAAGGAGTTTTTTAAAATTAATATATTTATTTAAAATAAAGATTAATAATTTAAATAAAAATACCTTTATATATAATAAAAAATCTATAAAATTGTATTATTTTTATTTTTAAAAGATATTAGTTATTTAAAAAATATATTAATTTTAAAAAACTTCTTATTAAAAAAACTAAATCTTGAAATCCTAATTATAGAATTTAATAAATATTATATATGAATTTTTTATAAAATAAAAATTTTAATGGTATTATTTTTATATTTATATTATTTATTTTAAAAAAGTTATATAGAGGTAAAAGTCGACTTTTTGTATGGAAAATGGCTAAAATGGGTGTTGCGAGGTTTTGGCCGTTGCGGAATTGTGGCACCCACCACGCCAGTGGTGGGTGAGTACAAGCCGAGGCCCACGGGTATATTTAAAATATTTTAATTTATATTAATTTTAATATAAACTAAATTTATTAATTAATTTAAATTTTTTTTTATATCTTTATATAATATTAAAATATATACTTATTAAAAAATAAAGCTATTATAAACTATAAGTTATTTAATTTAATATTAATAAATATTATATAAAAATATTAAATTATTGTATAATTTAAATAAATATAAATATATTAAAATAAATAATTATAAAAATAATTATTATTTTAAAAAATCTAGTTTTATTATATAAATAAATATTTATTTAATAAATCTATTAATTTTATAAAATTATTTAAAAATAATTAAAATTAATTTATTATATAAAATTAAAATATAATTATTAAATAAATTAATTATATTTTATTATTTAAATTTATAATTATAATAATTTTATAATTTAAAAAATAATTATAAATAATTAAATTTATAATTATATAATAATAAACCTTTATTTTAAAATAAATTTATTAATATTAAAATTAATTAATATTTTTTAAAAATTTAAAGAATTATAAATTAAATTTAAAATAAATTAAAATTTATTAAAATTTTAAATTTAAACTTGAGAAACCTTGTTTATATTGAAATTATTTTACAAAGAAATGTTATAAAAACTTTAAAAAAAATTAAATTAAATTAAAAAATTAAAGAAGTTATAATAATATAAAATAATTAAATAAAATTAATTTAAAATTTATAATTATAAGTCTTTTAATTTTATGTTAAGAGGAGATTAATAGTATTATAAAATTAAATAATTTAATATTAATATTCTTTATTTTTAATATTTATTTATAAATTAATATAAACTTTTTATTAATATTATTAATATTATAATAAAAAAGTAATTTAAAAATTATAAGAATAATTTATTAATATATAATTATATAATAAATTTAAAATATAATAAATATATATAATAATTTAAAAATATTTCATATTTTAATAATATTAATTTAAAATAATATTTATATATAAAAGAAATAATTTACAAAAATTATATAAAATATTTATTATTAATAAATATAATATAATATTGAATTTATTTAATAATGTAATTAAATTTTAATTTATTATAATATATACTTATTTTAAAAATAAAAATATAAAATTTAATAATATTCAATTATTATTTTTATCAAAAAATATTAATAAATTTATTATTAATAATTATTAATAAAAAATATAAAATATTTTATAAAAATAGATATTATTAAAATAATAAAATTATTTTTTAAAAATAAAAAATAAATTTAAAATATCAGTAATATATATATATAAATTTAAAAAGAATATAATTATATTTTTATTTTATAATTTTATAAAAATAATATAATATATATTAAAAAAAGTATTTAAAAATTTAATAATATTAAAATATTAAATTTCATTAATAAAAGTATATTTATTTTTAAAAAGTTTAATAAATTTATTTATAATAATATTCAAATATTTAATATTAAAATAATTTATAAAATTTTTAAAAAAAATATTTAAAAAGTTTTATATAGTTATTTAAAGATATATTAATATTAAAAAAAATTATATAATTATTTATAATTTAATATATAAATTAATAATTTTTTTTAATTTTAATAATAATACTAATAATAATATTTAATATAATTTTAAAAATTTAAAAAAGTATTTAAATATATTTATAATTAAAATTTAATTTAAAATAAATAATTTTTATTAAATTATTATTTAAATTCTATTATAAATACCCTTTAAATATTTTTATAAAAATAATTAAATTATTATATAATATAAAAAAATTGGAATTTATTAAATTATTATATATTAAAAATATTATATTAATATTTTAATATAAAAACCTTTATATTTAATTTATATTTAGTAATAATAAATTTATAATATTTAATAAATATATTTAAAATTATAGTTTTATAAATTAATAATATTTTAATTTTAATTATATTTAAATTTTTAATATTTTTTATAAAAAGAATTAAAAAAGATTATATATAAATTATAAAAAAAGTTAATATTTAAATATTTATTTATTTTCAATAATACTTATTTAATAAAAGAAATTAATTTTATTTATATATAATAAAAAAATTAAAAAAAAAAAATTAATTTAATAAATATTAAAAACCCGAAATAAATATAATAATAAATAAAATAATAAATAAAAAATATTTATTTAATATTAATTTATTAATTAAAAATATTTTTTAATTTTTTAATTATAATATAATTATAAAAATTAAATAAAAATAATTATATAAAATTAAATAAATAATTTAAATAATAATAAAAGAATTTTAATTATAAAATTTATTTTATATTAATTAATATAATAAAAATAAAATTAATAATTTTTATTAATAATTTATTTATTAATAATAAAAATTTGAATTTTTAAATTAAATATATAATTATTTTAATAATAAAAAGATTAATAATAAAAAATTTAATAAAAAAAATTTAATAATAAAAATTTTAATAATAAAAAAATTTAATAATAAAATAATTTAATAATAATAAAATTTATTAAAATATTATTAAAAATAATTTATTAATTTTTAATTAAATATAAATATATTATAAAAAATATATTAATTTTTAAAATATATAATATAATTAATAATTTTAATATAATTATAATAATTTTAATTTTAATTTATAAAATTATAAATTATTTAAAAATAAATTATATTTTATTTTTTAATATATAAATTTATTTTTATTATATAGATTATTTTATTTATTTAAGTTCCTTTATTAAGTTAAAAATAATAGTTAATATTTAAAAAAACGAAGTATAATATATTTTTTAAAAATAAATTTAATTAAATTTATTATATAAGATTTTTTATAGTAACTTTATAATTTTTTATAACCCGAATATAATTAGAAAATAACTTCCTATACTAATAATTATAGTATTAGGTATATTTATTTAGGTTAGTATGTTAAAAAATAAAGCTATTATAGGCTATAGGTAACCTAGTTTAACGCCGGTAAATATTATATAAAAATATTAAATTATATAATTTAAATTATATATAAATATAGGTTTATTAAAATAAATAATTATAAAAACAGTTATTACTTTAAAGAATTTAACTTTACTCTATAAATAAACACCTATTTAATAAATTAAGACTATTTAAAAATAATTAAGATTAGCTTATTAAAACTAAAATATAACCTTTAAATAAATTAATAATACTTTTATTTTTAAATTCTTAATTTTAATAACTTTATAATTAAAAAAATAGCTATAAATAATTAAATTTATAACTATATAATAATAAATTTTTACTTTAAAATAAATTAATTAATATTAAAAATAATTAAAATATTTTTAAAAAAGCTAAGGGACTATAAATTTAATTTAAAATAAATTAAGATTTATAAGAATTTTAAATTTAAACTTAAGAATTTTAATTTAAAATTTATAATTTTAAAAATAAAAACACTAAGGAAGCTTAAGAAAAGGTTTAAACTAAGCTAAAAAGCAGATAGGATTATAATAATATAAAATAATTAAAAAAATTAGTTAAAAATTTATAATTATAGGTCTTTTAATTTTATATTAAGAAGGGTTATTTTTATTATATAAATATTTATTTAAATTAAAAATAATAAAAATAATATTTAATAATAAATATTATAATATTTTAATAATTTTATAAATAAAAAAAATTAATAAAATATATTAAATTAATAATAAAAATAATTTAATTAATATTATAATAAAATTAATATTAAATAAAATATAAAAAAAAATTTTTTATAATAAATTATATTTTAAAATAAAAAATATATTAATTAAAAAATATTAAATATTATAAATTAATAAATATTAAATATTATAAATTAATATATTTTTTTTAATATAAAGTTAAAAAACTTATAATTATAAATTTTTAATTAATTTTATTTAATTATTTTATATTATTATAATTTTATTTACTCTAATTTAAACTTTTTTTTAAATTTTTTAATATTTTTTAATTTAAATAATTTAAATTTAAATGGGATTTTTAAATTTAAATTTAAAATTTTTATAAATTTTAATTTATTTAAAATTAAATTTATAATTTTTTAATTTTTTAAAAATATATTAATTAATTTTAATATTAATAAATTTATTTTAAAATAAAAATTTATTATTATATAATTATAAATTTAATTATTTATAATTGTTTTTTTAATTGTTTATAATAGAGCTATTAAAATTATAAATTTAAATAATAGAGTATAATTAGTTTATTTAATAATTACATTTTAATTTTAATTAATTTTAATTATTTTTAAATAATTTTATAATATAATAAAATTAATAAGTTTATTAAATAGGTATTTATTTATAAAGTAAAGCTAAATCTTTAATTAAAATAATAATTATTTTTATAATTACTTATTTTAATAAATTTAAAAGGTTTAAATTATATAATAATTTAATATTTTTATATAATACTTACTAGTATTAAATTAAATACTTTATAATTTATAAAGTTTTATTTTTTAATAAATTAATTTATATTAAAGCTAATAATATTAGCTTAAATAAAAGATTAAATATAGCCTAATATTATACTTATTAATATAAAAAGTTTATTTTTAATTAAATTTAAATTATAAAAATAATAAATTATAAAATTATTATAAAATATTTTATATAATAAATTTAATTAAATTTATTTTTAAAAATATATTTATTTTATTTTTTTAAATATTAATTATTATTTTTAATTTAATAAAGAAATTTAAATAAATAAAATATTTTATAATTAATTTTTTATTAAATTATAAGAAATTAATTTTATTTATTAATTAAATATAATTAAATTTTAAATTTAAATATTATAAAAATATATTTATTAATTATTTTATTTTTTTAATTATAATTTTTTTTAATAAATCTTCTTTAATATATAAAATATAATAATATATTTTATTTATTATTAATAAAATATTAAATTTATTTTTATAATATAAATATTTTTAAAATTATAAATTATATAAATAATTTTTTTAATAATTTATAATTTCATTTTTTTAATATTTTATATATATAAAATATATAATATTTTTATAATAATAAATGCTTTAAATTTAATATTTAAAAGAATATTAGGTTAAAAATAATAAAAAATAATATAATAAATTTATAAGTATATAGTTTTAGCCTTATGTTTATAAATAAAATTAAAAAATATAGCTTTAATAATATTATTTATTATAATATTAGTAAAATAATTATATAGTAAAATTATAATAGTTTTAAAATAACTTTTATAAGAAAAAAAAGAATCTTATAAAGTAAGATTTAATTAAAAAATTTAATTTTTTATTATTAATATATTTATTATATTTATTTAAATTTACCCTTATTAAATAAATTAAACTATGGGCCTTATTATAAATATATAATTAATAAAATAATAATATTATAAAATAATTCTTTTATATAATAAATTTATAAAAAAAAAATATTATAATAAATTTAATTAATTTTTTTAATATAAAATTAAAAGATTTATAATTATAAATTTTTAATTATTTTTATTTAATTATTTTATATTATTATAATTTTATTTATTTTAATTTAAACCTTTTTTAAAAATATTTTAATATTTTTTTAAAATAATTTAAATTTAAATAAGGGTTTTTAAATTTAAATTTAATATTCTTATAAATTTTAATTTATTTTAAATTAAATTTATAATTTTTTAAATTTTTTAAAAATATATTAATTAATTTTAATATTAATAAATTTATTTTAAAATAAAGATTTATTATTATAGAGTTATAAATTTAATTATTTATAATTATTTTTTTTATTTATTTATAATAAAGCTTTTAGAATTTTAAATTTAAATAAGAAGGTATAGTTAATTTATTTAATAATTATATTTTAATTTTAATTAATTTTAATTATTTTTAAATAGTTTTAATTTATTAAATAAATATTTATTTAAATAAAGTTAAATTTTTTAAAATAATAACTACTTTTATAATTATTTAAATTATATTGTAATTTAGTATTTTTATATAATACTTATTAATATTAAATTAAATTACTTACGGTTTATAATAACTTTATTTTTAATAAGTTCATAATATTAATTTAAATTAATAAAATTTAATATTATAATTATTAATATAAAAAATTATTTTTAATTATATTTAATTTATAAAAAATTATAAAATTATTATAAAAAAAAGATTAGAGATTTATATAATAAAAAATGGAAAATATATAAATATATTATTAATATTTATAATTAAAACGCTCTATTTAATTATATTTAATTATTTATACTTCCTACACTAAATAAAAAAAATAATATTCTTATAAATTATTTTAAAATATTATTTTAAATATAAATATAATAATTTATTTTATTATAAAATATAATTAATTTTTATTTTATATTAAAATAATAATTTAATTATTTTAAATTAAATAATATTTTATTTTTTAAAAAATAATATTATTATTAATTTTAATTAAAATAATAATATTTTATATTATTAATAATTTTATATTTTTTTTATATTTAAAATATAATTAATTATTAATATTTTTAAAAAATATAATAAATAAAATAATATAATATAATAATAATAATAAAAAAACTTTTTTTATTATATAAAAATAAAAATATTTTTAATTTTTTTTTATAAAATTATATAATATTATTCTTTTTTAATATAAAATTAAAAAACTTATAATTATAAATTTTTAATTAATTTTGTTTAATTATTTTATATTATTATAATTTCATCTGTTCTTTAGCCTGGTTTAAGTCTCTTTTTAAGTTCTCTTAGTTTTTTTATTTTTAAAATTATAAATTTTAAGTTGGAATTCTTAAATTTAAGTTTAAAATTCTTATAGATCTTAATTTACTTTAAATTAGGCTTATGGTTCCTTAGTTTTTTTAAAAATATTTTAATTATTTTTAATATTAATTAATTTATTTTAAAGTGGAAATTTATTATTATATGGTTATAAATTTAATTATTTATAGCTATTTTTTTAATTATAAAGTTATTAAAATTATAAATTTAAATAATGGAATATAATTAGTTTATTTGGGGGTTATATTTTAATTTTATATGGTAGGTTAATTTTAATTGCTTTTAAGTAGTCTTAGTTTATTAAATAGGTGTTTGCTTAAACAGAGCCAGATCCTTTAAGGTAATGGCTGTTTTTATAATCGCCTATTTCAATAAACTTACTTAAATTATACGGTGATCTGGTACTTTTGTATAGTGTTTGCTGGTGTTAGATTAGGTTGGTAGCCCGCGGTCTACGACGGGTTTATTCTTCGATAGTATCGGCCTAAATAAACTTAGCCTAATGCTATAGTTATTAGCGTAGGAAGCCGTCTTTTAATTATACTTAGGTTACAAAAGTAGATTATAAAATTATTATAAAAAATCCTATATAATAAACTTAATTAAATTTATTTTTAAAAAATATATTATACTTTATTTTTTTTAAATACTAATTATTATTTCCAGTTTAATAAAGGAATTTAAATAAATAAAATAATTTATATATTAATATTATAATTAATTTATTTTTTATTAAAAATAAATTTAAATAATTATATTATTAATTTAAATATTTTTATTAATTAATTATAATTTTCTTTATAAAAATAAAATATATAATAAATTAATAAATATTTAAAATATTTTTTTATTTTTATTATTAATATTAAATATATATATTTATATTAAAATATTTTAAATTTAATTTAATAAATAATTATAATTTTAATTATAAATTTATTATTAATATTTTTTTTTAATACAATTATTTATATTATAATAATAAATATAATTATATTATTTTAAATAAAATATTTTTTTTATTTTTATAAATAAAAAATATATAAAAATATTTTATATAATTTAAATTAATATATATTTTAAATTATTTAATTATATTTAATATAATATAAATATTAATTTTATTTTATTTTTAAATTTTAAATTATAATTTAAATATTAAATATTATTATAAATAAATTTTTATAAAAATATATTAATTTATTAATAAAATAAAATATTATTATATTTTTTTATATTAAGTTTTTAATATTTTTTTTATATTTTTAATAATATATTCTTATAAAGTTATTTTTTAAATAAATTTTAAAATTATAAATAATATTATTAAATTTAATAATTTAATTTTAATTTTATTAATATTTAATATATATTTTTAAATTAAATAATTCTCTTATAATTTTATTTATATTTAAATATTTAAAATTATTTAAAAAATAATAAATATAATTAAAATTATTAATATTAAATATAAAATTAATAATACTTTAAATATTAATAATAATTTTAATATAATAAATATTCTTTTATTATTATTATAAAATAATATTTAAATATAATATAAAAAAATAATAATAAAATTTATAAATTATTTATTATAATAAATAATATAATATTTTAATTTTTTTAATAATTTAATAATATTTATTTTATTTAGATTTAAAAATATTAATTTAATTTTAATTTTTTTAATAATTTAATAATATTTTATTTTATTTAGATTTAAAAATATTAATTTAATTTTAATTTTAAAAATAATTTTAATAATAAATTATTAAATTTTAATATTTTTTATTTAAAATATTAAATAATTTTAATTTTATAAATAAAAATAACTTTATAATTTTAAAAATAAATTAAAAAAAAACTTATTAAAATATATTTATTTTTTTAAAAAAAATTATAAATTAGCTTTAAAATTAAAAATAAAAAAAATTATTTTTATTTTTAAAACTTTATTTAAAATTTTTAATAAAAAATTTTTAAAATTAAATAAAAATAATATAATTATATTTAAAATATATAATTTTAATAAATATAATAATATATATATTTTTAAAATGTAATTTATATAAAAAATTAAACATAAAAAAAACTTTTATAAGAATATATATATAATATTTTAAAAAATTAATAATTTTAATAAAAAGTTTATTTAATATAATTATTAATTATTTAAAAATTTAAAATATTTTTTATTTAATATTTATAATAAAAAAATATTCAAAATAAATATTAAAATTTAAAATATAATTTAAATATATTATAATTTAAATTTAATTTTAAAATATTATTTTTATAAAATTATTAAAAAAGATTTAATATAAATATTTTAAAAATATAATTATAAAAATTATTAAATCTTTATATAAAATTATTAAATTTAAATTATATTAATTTATAAATATTATAAATATTATATAAAAATATTTAATATAAAAGTTTTTATATTTAATTTTTATTTTTTAATTATAGAATTATAATATAATAAAAATTATTTTATAATTAATATTTTTTAAATAAATAATATTTTAATTTTAATTATTTTTATATTTTTTTATATATTTATTAAAATAAAAAAAAGGGTTTTATTATAAGTTTAAAAAATTGTTAATTTTAAATAATAGTTTTTCCTTTAATAATAAATTATTTTTAATTAATAGGATTAATATCTATATAATATAAAAGAAATAAAATATTAAAATTCCTAATTATTAATATTAAAATTATTAATAAAATATAAAAATATATTAAATAATATATATATAATATTTATTTAATTTTAATTTATTAATTTAAAATTATATTTAACTTTTTTATTATTATTTAAATTTATAATTTAAATAAGATAAATTATAAAAAACTTAATAAATACTTTAAATAATAAATTAATAATTTTAATTATAATTTATATTTTATTTTTTAAATTTAAATATTATTAAATTAATAATTTTTATTAATAGTTTATTTATTAATTATAATAATTTTAATTCTTAAATTAATTTTATAATTATATTATTAATAAAATTAAAATTAAAAATATAAAATAAAAATTTAATATTAATATTATTTATTAATTATTTATTAAATATAAACTATTTATTTATTTAAGTTCTTTTATTAAGTTAGAAATAATAGTTAGTGTTTAAAAAGAATAAAATATAATATATTTTTTAAAAATAAATTTAATTAAATTTATTATATAAAACTTTTTATAATAACTTTATAATCTTTTATAACTTAAATATAATTAAAAGACGGCTTTCTATATTAGTAATTATAATATTAGACTATATCTAATTTATTTAGACTAGTATATTAAAAAATAAAGCCATCGCGAGCTATAGGTTAATCTAACACCGGCGAGCACTATATGAAAATGCTAAATTACCGTGTGACTTAGGCCTTCTATAGGTTTATTAAAATAAGCAATTATAAAAATAATTATTACCTTAAAGGGTCTAGCTTTATTCTATAAGTAAACACCCATTTAGCAAACTAAGACCACTTAAAAGCAGTTAAGACTAGCCGAAACTAAGACATAACCCCTAGAAAAGCTAACTATACTCCATTACTATTCTAAATTCGTGGTTCTAATAGCTTTATAATTTAAAAAATAACTATAAATAACTAGATTTATAACCGTATAGCGGTAAACTTCTATTTTAAAATAGATTAATTAATATTAAAGATAATTAAAGTATTTTTAGAAAAATTAAGAGATTATAAGCTTAATTTAAAGCAAATTAAGATTTATAAGAATCTTAAATTTAAACTTAAGGATTCCAATTTAAAATTTATAATTTTAAAGGTAAAAAGACTAAGAGAGCTTAAGAAAAGGCTTAAATTAAATTAAAAAATAAATAGAGTTATAATAATATAAAATAATTAAATAAAATTAATTAAAAATTTATAATTATAATATAAGTTTTTTAACCTTATATTAAAAAGGATTATTTATTTAAATATAAATATATAATTAAAAGTATTCTTATATTAAAAATTTATAATATTAATTATATAAAAAATAAAAATTTATAAAATTAAATAAATTTATAATAAATAATTTTATAATTAATTAATTTTTATAATAAAAAATATATTAATTATAAAAAGTTTATTTTTATTTAAATTTATTTAAATTAAAATAATTAATTTCTTTAAAAAAAAATTTATTAAAAATTAATATAATTATAAAATTATTAAATTTAATTAATTTTTAATAATTAATAAATAATATTAATAAATATAAAAAATTAAATTAATATAATAATTTTTAAATATTAAATTAAAATAAAATTATTTTAAATTATTATCTTTAATTTTAAATTTTTTAAACTTAAATTTATATTATTAATTTTATAAAATATTAATATTTAAAAAATAAATTATAATAGGCCTTTATTTTTAAATAATTTTATTAAAATAAAAAATTATACTTATACTTCTTTTTTTTACCTTTAAATAATAATTAGTAAATAAATAAAGTTATATAATTCTATTATAAGATTTTTAAAGTTTAATTTTAATTAATTATTAGATTATTTATTTACTATTAAATCTATTTTAATTTTTATAATAGATTTTTTTTATATTTTAAAATCTTTTTTTAATTAAATTTTTATTTTTTAATTTAAAATAATTTTTAAATTTTATTTTTTTAAATAAAAAAATAGTTAATTTAATTAATTTTTATTTATTTATATTATTTTATAAATAATAATTTAAATAAATTATATATATATTTAAAAATAATTATTTAAATATTAAAAATAATTATTTTTAAATATTTATTTTTAACAATTAAAAATTTTTTATAAATAATTTAATAAATTTATTTTAATTTCATAAATCTATAAAATTATATTAAATATATAAACTAAGTATTTATAATTTTTAATAAATAATTTTATATATTTTTATTTAATATTATAATAAAATAATTAATTTTTTTATATTTATTTAATAATTTAAAAATTTTAAATTTAATTTATATTTAAAATAATTTCTTTTTATAAAAAAGAATATTAATATAATAATAGTAATTATAATAATTCTTTAATAAATTTAATTAATAAAAAAATATTTACTTATATAACCTTTTAAATAACCTTTTAATAATTATTAGGAATTAATAATTATTATTACTATTCTTTTTTTATTCTTATATAATAAACCTAATTAATAAAATTATTATATAACTTAAATAAATTCATTAAAATAAGTAATTATAAAAACAATTATTATTTTAAAAAATCTAGCTTTATTTTATAAATAAATACTTATTTAATAAATTAAAATTATTTAAAAATAATTAAAATTAAAATATAATTTTTAAATTAAATTAATTATATTTTATTATTTAAATTTATAATTTTAATAACTTTATAAATAAAAAAATAATTATAAATAATTAAATTTATAATTATATAATAATATATATTTATTTTTAAATAAATAAATAAATATAAAAAATAATTAAAATATTTTTAAAAAATTTAAAAAATTATAAATTTTATAATAAGTATAACCCGGGAAAATAAGGTTATCGGCCTTTAGAGCCTTTTCTAAAAAATTCGGTATAAAAGCCCGAATTCCTTAATTCCTACCTATTTTTACTTTTCCTTTTTTTTTATTAAACTTAACTTAATTATGAACTAATCTAATTATTATTTTTATTATACCCCATTATATAAGGTTCAATCTCTTTATTAAAACCTACAATTTTATAATATAAGAACCAAAAAGGATAAAAAAATAAAATATCCAATTTATAACTCCTTTAAATTAACAACCCAGGCAAACTAAAATTTAACTTTATTAGCATAAAATACGCGTTTTTTAACCAAATTATAACTAATAATAACTTTAACTAAGTAATTAAAAATATCCTTCTTAACTAAGAAATCATAAATAACCTTATATATTAGGCCAGCAAAAATATTACCACAATAATCATTAATATATTATAGAAATCCGTAAAAGATTTAAAAGCCTTCCTATTTTAAAAAAGGGGGCCAATTATAGCCGTAATAAATAACCCAGGGGCTATTATTCCTCCCCTAAAAAGTAGTTAAATAGAATATAACTTAAAAAAATTAAAAATATTCTCCCCTATTAATTATCAAGCGGTACCTCTAGATCCGTTCTAAAAAGTATTATCCTAGCCCTTATAGAATAATAAACCATATAAATACGCTAATTTTCAAATCTTTTTAATCTTAAAATTAAAAATAAACAGACCCGTAGGCTATATAAAAGGTAATTTTAAAGTATAATATAGCATCTATTAATACCTTAAGAGCATATAAAAGCTTAAAATTAAGGTTTTTTAAAAAAATAAGAAAATTAATAAGAACTTTAATCTAAATAAATTTATTTTTTATATAAACTAAATATTTTCTATTATTATACATAGAAAAAAAAAGTAGGCTAATTTTATTTAGTATTAATAATAAAAAAATTAGCAATTTAATAAATTCTTAGTAGATTTTAAGAGTACCTTAATAAGAACTAAAAATTATATATAAGATAATAAATCCCAACTAATTTAGCTATAATAAGGAATATTAAATTACCTTAAAAATAAATTAATTATTATATTAATCCATGGATTTTAAGGGTTATATTTAAAAAATATAAAAAATAATATAGTATTTTAAATAAATAATAAAGTTTTATTTTTTAACTAACCGCTATTAGAGAAAACCTGTATATTCTATTAATATATTACTCATATTCTAAAACTTACTTTTCGGCCCAGCTAAAATAAAAAATAGGGAAATAAGTATATTAAATCCTAAGAATAATATAAATATATAAATAAATTACTTTATTAATAAAGGAGGAAATTAAAAAAATAAAGGGGAAAATTAATTTTAAAAAACAATAATACTAACTTAAATTAATAAGCACTAACACATAAAATAAATTTCCAAAAAAAAGGAAATCTTATTTTTAAAAGGGGTTATATGGTTATCATAAGGCTTTAGAATATTTTTAAAGAAGGTATTTATATATCCTACCCTTAAATCTAATCTAATTAAAAAGGAACCCAGTACCTAGAATTAATTCTATTTAAATAATTTAGCTAAAATTATTTAATAAATAAAAAAATAAATTCAACTTAAATAACTTAAAAAATAAGCTATTTTTTAAAAAAAATAAACTTTTAAAAAAAAAAATACATAAATACTTAATTTTATAAATAATAAAATTAAAATCTATACTTATTTATATAATTATTAATAATATAAATTAAAAAATTACTCTTATAAATAAAAATTACGAATATTTTATTATAATAAATAAAAAAATAATAAAATATATTAGCATATTTATATAATTAATTAAACCCTAAAAGATTAAAGGAGTAACCCTTTAAATTATTAATATAATTATATAGGGAATTACTCGTTTTTAAATAGAGATTAGGGGCTATAAAAATCTTATATATACCTATATAATACCTAAATTAGAGTTTCCTTTAGTATTAGGAAAGCCTTAACTAGTTATAAATAAAGTATATTTTATTTTATATAAATAAAAAATCTAGTATAGAATTATAAATTCCTGGATCCCTTATATTAGCCTTTATAAGGAAATAAGGAGGATAAAAGAGCTTAAAAATATTATCTTAGTAATAAAATTTACCTTTATATTATATTTTAAATAAATTAAAAAAACCTATAGGAAAGTTATAATAGAATTCGTAATTTTTATAATATCTATAATAAATATAAATAAAATCTTATAAAGTAAGGAATTTAAAATAAAGGTAGAATTAAAAAAAAGGATTCTAATAAAATTTTATAATTTTTTACTATTATTTATAAAAAAAAAGATAAATAAATTAAACCTTTATAAGCCTAGGGTAAACTATAAGATTTATTTAAAAAAAAATAATAAAGGATAAAAAATTCCTGTTTTTTTTAGTTTATTTTATAGGATATTATAGGAAGAATTATTTATATTTAAAAAAATGCTAAAAGATCTGCTTAATAAAGACTTTATATAAATAAATAATAATAAAGTTAGGGCCTTTATAATATTTAT
The DNA here is from genome assembly GCA_036986855.1 of Diaporthe destruens. Classification (NCBI taxonomy): domain Eukaryota; kingdom Fungi; phylum Ascomycota; class Sordariomycetes; order Diaporthales; family Diaporthaceae; genus Diaporthe; species Diaporthe destruens. The sequence goes on along the minus strand of BTXE01000002.1, from coordinate 5,036,323 downwards.
ATAAAAATTAAATAAAGGTTTTTAATTTTATTATAATTATTAGACCTTAAATATTATTATATAGGTAAACTATTACTTACTCTTTTTTATTTTAAAAACCCTATGGAATTTAATGAAAGTTAAATAATTTATAAAGGTAGATATAGTATAAGTATTTTGTAAAATTAAAATAATATCTAATTATAAATAGAAAACGGCTTTCCGGACCTATTATAAGCTTTTTAAATAGATGGTCATACCTTTTAAGTTATGCGAAACGCTAGTAACTTTTTAAAAATATATAATTCTATATTTTATAATTTTTTAAATAAATATTATTTTATTTATATAAATAATGTCTTAATTTATATTAATAAAACCCGGGAATATTATATAAAAAAAATATAGAAAATATTAAAAAAGATAATAATAAATAGACTCCACCTTAATTTAAATAAAAGTAAATTTATTTAAAAAAAGGTTAAATACCTAGGATTTATTATTATTATAGGAGTTAGAATTATACCGGATTCTAAGAAGATTAAAGTAATTTATAAGTGGGAGGTCCTAATATTATAAAAAGGGGTAAGGAGTTTTTTAGGATTTATAAACTTTTACTAAATATTTATTAAGAATTATTTTATAAAGACTGGGCTATTAATAATACTTACTAATAAGGGGATTTCCTTTAAATAATCTAATGAATATTAAAAAGCATTTTAATTATTAAAGGATACGTTTATTTAAGCTCTAATCTTAATTTAATAAAATTTAAATTATAAGATATTTTTAAAGGTAGATTATAATAAATAAGGGTTAAATAAAGTGTTATTTTATAAAATAAATAGTAAACTATAATTTATTATGTTTTATTTTTAAAAGTTTATAATAACTAAGTATAATTATTTGATTATTAATAAAAAAATATTAATTATAATGGAATACTTATAGTAATAAAGAGTAGAACTTAAGAGCATAAAGTATTTTATTATTCTTTTTAATTATAAGAACTTTAAATAGTTTATAAATAATACCTTTTAGAAAAATAGGCTTAATATATAAAGCCATTTAATAAATATTTATTTAACCTAGTTTACTAGTTAAAAAAAAAGATAATAGTACCTAATACCCTCTCCTAAAGGAAATAAGACCGCCTTAATTTAATAAATAAAGAGGTAAGGAATACCTAATTTATTCCAAAAGCTATATTAAAGTATTAGCAATTTAAATTAATTAGAATAATAAATAAAAAAAAGGAGAATATATAAGTAATAAAGGGGCTTATTATATTCAAATTCCTAGAATTATAATACCTTTAGTTAAATATTATATCCTAAAACTATATTTATTAAATAACTTACCATATTATTAAATAAAAAAATAGGGAATTTAATTTAAATTTATTTTTTTAAATATAAATAAATGAATATTAAATCGATTCTAATGGTTACCTATAAAGAAAAAATAAGCTATAAATATTAAAAATCTTAATTATTAAGGAAAATAAATATAAAAAAATTAACCTTTAATAACTAAAAGCTAACTAACTATAAAAAAAATTATATAAAATATTTATAATATGGTAATAACGGACTATTTAAATAAAAAAGGGATTATTAATACTATTAACTAATATTTTTATTAGCCTTTATTTTATTAATAAATATAATAATTTTTATATAATTATAATATCTATAAATAAATTAAAGTATAAAAGACTCCTATAAAGTATTTTTAAAACTATTTCTAATTTCTAATAAGTATTATAAAGAAATTATTATAAATTTTATTATTAACTAATTTAAATTATAAGAATATTAAAACTTTTAAATAATTTATAATTATTTTAATATAAATATTATCCTTAAATTATAAAATCTATAAATATAAAGATATATATTAAAAAATTTTTTTAATATTAAATATAATTCTATAATTAATTAAAAATAATTATCTTAAACTAGGGCTTTAATTAAATAAGCTAGTTTTAAAAATATATATACTACTTATTAAAAATTAAGTAATATTTAAATATTATATACTATTTTAAAATTAATAGGAACCCTAAATAAATAAATTAAAAAATTAAAGCTTATCTTATGGCTTTTATTAATAATAATTAAAACAATTAGGCTAAATAATTTCCTATAATATAAATAACCTTAAATAATAAGCATAATATTATTATAAATATATTAATATTTTATATTATATATAAATTTAAATTTAAACTACTTATACTAATAATTAAAAAGGTTCTTAGGGAAAAACTATCTAAGAATCTTATTAAAAACAAGGGCACACTATTTTATAAAAAAATTTTAATAAATTTTAAACCTCTATTAAACAAATAAAGCCATTACCTTCTAATAATAAAAAACATTACAAACTAATAAAACATAACCACCCCCTAGTTTAAATAAATAATATAATATAGGTAAATTTAAAAATTATAAATCTTTATAATTTAAAAAAAAACTTAATTAAAAATATAGGAAATTTAGAATAGAATAAATAATTTCCCCCTAATAATAAAAATATTAAAGTTTTTAAATAATATTATATTAAAATCTATATTAAATTATTATAATATATTAAAATAGACTTACTACCTAATTAAATATAAAAAAAAACCTAGCCCCTAATAATAATTATTAATAAAAAAAAGGAATATTATATAAAAAAACTATTCTATATTTAATTTAAAAAAATAAAATAAAAAATTTAATAAAAAGACTTAGTTAAATAAATTAAATATTATAAACTTAAGTAAACCTAATTAAATTATTTAAAAAAATTACCACATAAAAAAATTTTAAATAGAAGCATGGTAACCCATAGAAGAATAATAGGCCCTACAGTAAATATAAGGTATATAAGGGGGGACCTAGGAAAAATCCTATAAAAAATAAAAATAGGGTAAAAAAGGCCGGGTACTGGGTAAAAAGAAGAAAAAAAGGAGTAAAATATAGGAAAAGACTTTAAAAAAAAACTAAAAAAAAAAAAATTAAATAAAAAAAAAAGGGGGAGGGGGAGAAAAAAAGGGTAAAAATATTATATATATTAATTTAAATTCTAAGGAATTTAATATAATAAAAAGGAGAAGGAATTTAAATAATAAAAGGTAAAGGCTTTTAATAACTATTTTAATATTATTTATTTAATAAAATCTATTTAAAAAACTATAAAAAACTAATTATTTAACTAATTTTATTTAAAAAAAATTTATAATAAAATAATTTAAAATTTAATTATTTACCTTAAAATTCTAAATTTATTATTTAAAAACCTAAATAAAAGTATTAATATAAATTATAATGGAATTATTAAAATAAATATTAATATAATATTATTAATCCATTAAAATTAATTTAAAAAATAAATAAAAAAAATAAAAGGTATTTATAAAGGTATAATATTGTTTTTTATATATAAATATAATATAATAGATAATTATAAGTTTTTTAAAATATAATTTTTATAAAAAATTAATAAAATTTAAATATTTTAATTTAAATAATAATTTATATTATAAATCTTATTATAAAAAATATTTTTAATATTATATAAATATTATTAATACTTAATAATTAAAAAAAAAGTTACCTTATATAAAATTATTAAATAATTATAAATTAATATAAAATCTAAAATAAAAAAACTGGAATTTACTCTTAATAATATAGTAATTATTACAGAACTTAAGGTACTTTAAAGGAAAGCTATACTTAAAATTACTATTACTTTAGGCGGAAATATAATTATAACTAATAATAAAATAACGGAAATACTTATATTTATTCTTACCTTAAATAAAAAATTAAAAATTTAAAGGTTTTAGCGCAGATTTTAAGGTTTTTTACTTACCTAACTATAAAACTTAATAAATATAATAGTAGTTTAAATAGGTATATTAAAAATAATTTAAAATAAAATTAATTTTTAAGTAAATTCTTTTAAATTTTAAAAATTAGAATTATATTTTAAAATTTAAAAAAAAAAAATAAAAAAAAAGGGGATTTATTAAAGAAGTTATAGTAGGTAAAAAGGAAAAAAAAAAGAATTTAAAAATTTAAGGAAAGGAAAATTTAATATTAGCTATGGGTATTAGTGCCGCTAGTACTAAACCCTAATTCTATTATTGGGCTAGAAGGGGGGCTAGGGGGGTAACTATAATAAGTATAGTTTAGAAAATAGAGCTATTAGCCTCCAAGCCTTTCTTAAGAAATTTAACATAAAAACCCAAATTTCTAATTCTTGACCTATTTTTATTTTTCCTTTTTCTTTATTAAACTTAACTTAATTATAAATTAACTTAATTATTATTTCATTATACCCCATTATAAATTTAATTTAAAATAAATTAAAATTTATAAAATTTTAAATTTAAATTTAAGATTTTTTATTTAAAATTTATAATTTAAAAATAAAAAAATATAAAAGAATTTAAAAAAAAGTTTAAATTAAAATAAATAAATTTATAAATAATCTAAAATAATTAAATAAAATTAATAAAAAATTTATAATTTTAAATTTTTTAATTTTATAATAAAAAAAATAATTTATTAGAAACATTAATTATTTATTTTATTAAATATATATATATTATATATATTAAAAAATATAAATTTTATATAAATTTAATTTATTTATAATAAATTTAAATAATTATATTTATTCATTATTTATTATTTTAAGATTATAATATTTATATAAATTATTTATTATTTAAGTTCCTTTATTAAATTAAAATAATAATTAATATTTAAGAAAAATAAAATATAATATATCTTTTAAAAATAAATTTAATTAAGTTTACCATATAGAACTTTTTATAATAACTTTATAATCTATTGTTTTTATAACCCGAGTGTAGTATAGAAATAGCTTCCTGTGCTAATAATTATAGTGTTAGGCTGTAATCCGTTAAAGGGACGAAGCCGTCGCGGGCCGCGGGCTAGTTTAATACCGGCAAGTATTATGCGAAAGTGCCAGATTACCGTGTAATTTAGGTATGTTTATTAAAATGGGTGATTATAAAAGTAGCCATTATCTCGACTAAGGGTTTAGCTCTGCTCTATAAGCAAACACCCATTTAACAAACTAAGATTACTTAAAAGTAATTAAGACTAGCTTACTATGTAAAACCAAGACATAACCCTAAATAAACTAACTATACTCCATTATTTAAATTTATAATTCTAATAGCTTTATTATGAATAGCTAAAAAAATAATTATAAATAATGAGATTTATAACTATATAGCAATAAACTTCTATTTAAAATAAATTTATTAATATTAAAGCTAATTAATGTGTTTTTTAGAGAAGCTAAGGGACCATACAGTCTAATTTAAAATAAATTAAAATCCATAAGAATCTCAACTTAAACTTAAGAAACCCCATTTAGGTTTAAACTATTTGGAAAGAAAAATACTAAAAAGGCTTGAGTAAAGGCTTAAACTAGGCTAAAAAACAAATAGAATTATAGTAATATAAAATAATTAAATAAAATAATTAAAAATTTATAATTATAAATCTTTTAATCTTATATTAAAAAAAGTTATAATATTTATATAAATTTAATTTTAATTATAAAAATAAATTTTATTATTATTATTATAAATTTAATTTTTATTATATTAATATTTTTATTTAATAAATTATTATTAATTATAATTATATTAATATTTTTAAAAATAAATTTAAAAACTTTAATTTAATTAATAATTAAAATTATAATTATATTTTATATTCTATATATTAACTAGGCTTATATATATAAGAGTAGGAAAAGAGTAATAATAAATATTATTTATTTTTAATAATTATTAAAGGATTATTTAAAGGGGCATATATAGGTAAATACCTTTTTTATTAATTAAACTTAATAAAAAACTACTATAACTACTATTATTACACTAATAACTTTTTTTTATATAAAAATAAATTATTTTAAATATAAATTAAACTTAAACTTTTAAATTATTAAATAATATAAAAAAATAAATTATTGTATTATAATATTATTACAATAAAAATATATAAAATTATTTACTTAAAATTATTATAAATATTTAATCCGTATATTTAATATAATTTATAAATTTATAAAATTAAAATAAATATATTAAATTATTTATAAAAATTCTAATTATTATAAAATAAATATTTAAAAATAATTATTTTAAATATTTAAATAATTATTTTTAAATATATATATAGCTTATTTAAATTATTATTTATAAGGTAATATAAATAAATAAGAATTAATTAAATTAATTATTTTTTTATTTAAAAAAAATAAATTTAAAAATTATTTTAAATTAAAAAAATAAAAATTAATTAAAAAAATTTAAAAATTTAAAAAGATTTATTATAAAAACTAAAGTAAATTAATAATAAATAAATAATTTAATACTTAATTAAAATTAAATTTTAACAATCTATATAATAGAATTATATAACTCTATTTATATACTAATTATTATTTAAAAATAAAAAAAAAATATAGTTTTTTATTTTAATAAAATTATTTAAAAATAAAAGCTTTTTATAATTTACTTTTTAAATATTAATATTCCGCTATAAAATTAATAATATAAACCTAAATTTAAAAAGGTTTAGGGTTAGGTATAATAATTTAAAATAATTTTATTTTAATTTAATATTTTAAAAACTTATTATATTAATTTAATTTTTTATTTTTAGTAATATTATTTATTTAATTATTAAAAAATAATTAAAATTAATAATCTTATAATTATATTAACTTTTAATAAATCTTTTTTTTTAAAAAAATTAGCTATTTTATATTAAATAAAATTTAAATAAAAATAAATTTCTTATAATTAATATATTTTTTAATATAAATAATTAATTAATTATAAAAATTACTAGTTTTTTAAACTATCTTATTAAGTTTATTTTAATAAAAATAGTTATAAAATTATTATTATTATAAATCTATTTATATTTGATAAATTTTTTTATTTTTTATATAATTAATAAACTATTATATATAATTATTAATTTTTTTTTATTATATTAAATTTAATAAGGTATTTTATATAAAAAAGAATTAATATAAATAATTAATAGAATTATTAAAAACTTTAAAATAATTAATAATTTTATTTAAAATAATTAATATTATAATATGTTATATTAAATTATTAATTATTTTATAAATTTTTAATATAAAATAACTTTTAATTTATATATTTATATTTAATAAATAATTATAAATAATATTAATATTAAATTTTTATTTTATATTTTTAATTTTAATCTTATTAATAAATATAATTATAAAATTAATTTTTAAAATTAAAATTATTAATTTAATAATATTTAAATTAAAAAAAAATAAAATATAAATTATAATTATAATTATTAATTTATTATTTAAAATATTTATTAAATTTTTTATAATTTATCTTATTTAAATTATAAATTTAAATAATAATAAAAAGATTAAATATAATCTTAAATTAATAAATTAAAGCTAAATAAATATTATATATATATTATTTAATATATTTCTATATTATATTAATAGTCTTAATATTAATAATTATTAATTTTAATATTTTATTTTTTTATTTTATATAAATATTAATTCTATTAATTAAAAATAATTTATTATTAAAAAAAACTATTATTTAAAATTAACTATTTTTTAAATTTATAATAAAATTCTTTTTTTTAATTATTTTAATAAATATATAAAATAATATAGAAATAATTAAAATTAATATATTATTTATTTAAAAATATAATTATAAAATAATTCTTTTTATATTAAATATTTTTATATAATATTTATAATATATTATAAATTAATATAATTTAAATTTAATAATTTTATATAAAAATTTAATAATTTTATAAATTATATTTTTAAAATATTTATATTATTCATTTTTAAATAATTTTATAAAAATAATATATTTAAATTAAATTTAAATTATAAATATATTTAAATTATATTTTAAATTTTAATATTTATTTTAAATATCCTTTTTATTATAAATATAATTATAAATAAAAAACTATTATTTAAAATTTTAAATACTTAATAATTATATTAAAATAAACTTTTTTTTAAAATTATTAATTCCTTAAAATATGATATATATTTTCTTATAAAACTTTTTTTTAAAAAAAATCTTTTATATAAATTAAATTTTAAATGTATATATATTATTATATTTATTAAAAGTTATATATTTTAAATATAATTATATTATTTTTAATTAATTTTAAAAAAATTTTTATTAAAATTTTATATAAAACTTTAAAAACTAAAAATAATTTTATTTATTTTAATTTTAAAATTAATTTATAATTTTTTTAAATAAAATATATCTTAATAATATATTTCTTAATTTATTTTATCAAATTAAAATTAGTTTTTATTTAGTAAAATTAAAATTAGTTAATATTTTAACATAAAACAAAAGATATTGGAATTTATATTTATTATTAAAATTAGTTTTAAAATTAAAAATTAAAATAATATTTTTAAAATTAAATAAAATAAATATTATTAAAATTATTAAAAAAATTAGATATTATATTATAATTATTATAATAAATAATTTATATAAATTTTCTTATCTTTTTTTATATTATATTTAAATATTATGCTATAATAATAAAAAAAAATATTTATTATATTAAAACTATTATAAAATATTTAAAATATTATTAACTTTATATTTAATATTAAATAATTTTAATTATATTTATTACTTTTTTAAATAATTTTTATATATTTGAATATAAATAAAAATTAAAAAAAAGAATTACATATTAATTTAAACATATATTTTAAAATATTAATAAAATTAATATTAAACTATTAAAACTAATAATATTATTTATAATTTTAAAATTTATTTAAAAAATAATCTTATATAAAATATATTAATAAAGATTTAATAAAATAAAGATAATAATATTTTATTTTATTAATAATTAATATACTTTTATAAAAATTTATTTATAAATAATATTTAATTTTTAAATATAATTTAAATATTTAAAAAATAAAAATTAATATTTATATTATATTAAATATAATTAAATAATTTAAAATATTTTTTATATATTTTTTATTAATAAAAATAAAAAAAATATTTTATTTAAAATAATATAATTATATTTATTATATATAATATAAATAATTTTTTTAAATAAAAAAATATTAATAATCAATTTATAATTAAAATTATAATTATTTTTAAATTAAATTTAACAATATTTTAATATAATATATATATTTAATATTAATAATAAAAATAAAAAATTATTTAAATATTTATTAATTTATTATCTATTTTATTTTTATAAACAAATATTATAATTAATTAATAAAAAATACTTTAATTAATAATATAATTATTTAAATTTATTTTAATAAAAAATAAATTAATTATAATATTAATAAATAATTTAATAAAAAAAAAAAAATATTTTTATTTTTATTAATAAAAAAAGTCTTTTTTTTATTAATTATTATATATATTAATTATTTATTATTTTTAAAAAAGATTATTAATATAAATATATTTTAAATATATAAAAAAAAAATATAAAAATATTAATAATATAATATATTATTTAATTAAAATTAATAATAATATTATATTTTAAAAAAATAAAATATTATTTAAATTAAAATAAAATATTTTTTTAATATATAATATATTTAAAATAAATAAATTATTATTTAATATAAAATAAAAAATTAATTATAATTTATAATAAAATAAATTATTATATTTATATTTAAAATAATATTTTAAAATAATTTATAAGAATATTATTTTTTTTAAATAAATATTAAAATTATTTTATTTTTTTATATAAAATTATTAATTAAAAAAATTAATAAATAAAAACAAATTTAATTTATTAAATATAATATATATATTTAATTATAATTATTAATAAATTTATAATTTATTTATAGAATCTTCTATATTTAATCTTTTTAAATTAATAAAAAATATTATATAATTAATATTTATAAGTTTTTTTATTTTTTTATATTATAAAATATATTATTTAAAAATATTAATATTTAATTAAAAATATTATATTAATTAGTATTTTTTTATATATATATAAATATCTTTTTTAATAAAAATTATTTTATTAAAAAATTATTATTATATTTAATATATTCCCTTTAATTATTAAATTTAAATTTTAATTATTCTAAAAATCTTATTTAAAATTATTATAAAAGTTATTTTTATTATAAACTTTATTATAATACCTATTATAAAAAATTATTATTATTATATTTTAATTAATAAAAAATTAATTTTTTTATTTAATTTAATTTATTTATAATACATATATAAATTATAAATTATAAAAATTTATAGATTTATAATATATATATAAATTAAAATATAAGTTTTTAATTAATATTAAAGGTTTATAAAGTATTATAATAAATTTAAATATATTTTTAATTATATAAAGAATATTATTTTATATAAATTAATTATTATAATTTTAATAATTTAAAATTTAATATATATTTAATTTATTAATTAAAAATTATAAAATATTAGTTTTTAATTTATTAAAATATTTTTATTATAATTTAATAAAAATTAATATATTTTAATTAATAAAATAATTTTAATAATTAATATTATTAATTAAAATATTATTTAATTTTAAATATATTATTTAAAATATATTAATTTATTTAATATTATATAAATAAAAAATTTAATAGTTTTTTTAATATTTATAAAAAAATTATATAAAATTAAATTAATTAAATATTTAAATTTTTATATATATTAAAAAAATAAAAATTTATTATTAAATATATTATATAATTATTTTAAATATATTTTATTATTATAATAATATTTATTAATATTAATAATTATAATTAAATTTAATAGTTTTATTTATAAATTTTATTAATACATAACATATAATAAATTAATTAGATTTACATTTTTAAAAATATTCTTATATTTACTTAATTTACAACGAATTAAAATTAAAATTAACAAATAAAAATAAAGATTTAGTAAATAAAATTTTTTTTAAAATTTTTTTTAAATTATTATTTTATTTTTTTTATTTTTTATTTTTATTATTCTTTTTTTATTTTTTTTTATTATCCTTTTTTTATAATACATTTTTATTAAAATTTAATAAATTATTTTTTAAATTATTATTTTTATATTATAATAATTTTTTTTATATTTATTATATTTTATAATTCTTTTTTTTATAATTATTTTTTTTTAATTTATTATAATAATAATTTATTTTGAAATTATTATTTTTAAAATTAAAACTTTTTATTTTTTTAATAAATTTTATACATCACAAATAATTTTATTTAATTTTTAAATTTTTTTAAATTTTTATTAAATTATTTTAAATATTTTTTAATTTTAAAAATAAATAAAAATATTAATATATTTTAATAAACTTTTAAATTATTTAAATATTTTTTATACTAACAAATTATTTGTAATTTTTTTTAAAAATTTTTAATAATTAAAAAAAAATATTTTATTATTTATTTTTTAAAATTTTTATAAATTTTTTATATAATTTTTTAGTTTTAATATATTTATATATTCATAAATATTATATAATATATATATTATATCAATTATATTAATTTTTTTATATATTTATATTAATTTGTTAAAAAATTATTATTAAAAAAATATATAAAAAATCTTTTAAAGTATATTTTATTTTTTATTTTTTTAATAAAAAAATAAATAATTTAAAAGTTTTTTAAAAACCCGTTTAAAATATTATTTAAAATATAATTATTTTAATTAATTAATAAAAATTTAAAGAAAATAAAAAGAAAAATAATAAAAATAATATTTATAATAAAATTAAAATAACAATAAACTTATATTAACTATTAATAATAAAAATAAATAAATTAAGACCTAGGTAAGTTTTATTATTAATTAAATATAGATATATTATTTATTATAATTTAATTAAAAGTAAATAAAAAAGTATTATTTTTTATTATAAAAATAAATAAGAAAATCTAATACTTTATAAAATTAATTTTATAAAATTTAAAGTATTATTAAAATATAAAAAAAGTTTATTAATAAAAATATAAAAAAAAAATTAAAATTTAATAAAATTAATTTTTTTAAAAATATTATTAAAAATATAAAAAAAGGCTTAATAATAAAGTAAATAACAAAAGTTTAAAATTTTCATGGAGTTTTTTTATTTATATAAGGTATAATAAATATTTATAAAAAATAATTTAAATAATAATATTAAATTAAATATTAAGTATTTAAAAGGTTATTAGGCTTTATATTTAATAATTATTAAAATTATTATATTAAAATTAATTTTTTTAAACAAATTAATATAAATTTTTTTTAATTAAATAAAAATAATTATATTAAAGTAAATTATATAAATTTAATAAATTTTAATAATTTTAATATAATAACTTTTTAAATATTAAAATATAAAATAAATTAATTATTTTATTAATTTAATTATTTATAATTACGTTTATAATTATTAATTAATATTAATTAAGTTTATATATATAAAAATAAAAAAAAAATAGGTAAATATTATTTATTTTTAATAATTATTAAAAAGTTATTTAAAAGATTTATATAAATAAATATTTTTTTATTAATTAATTTAATAAAGGATTATTATAATTATAATTATTATATTATATATATAAAAATTATTTTATTTATTTAAATTCCTTTATTAAATTAAAAATAATATTAATATTTAAAAAAAAATAAAATATAATATATTTTTTAAAATAAATTTAATTAAATTTATTATATAAAAGTTTTTATAATAATTTTATAATCTTTCATAATTTATTTATAATTAGAAGATAATTTTTTATATTAATAATTATAATATTAAATTATAGTTATTTAAATTAATATTATTAATTTATTAAAAAATAAAGTTATTATAGGCCGTGAGTTAATTTAATATTAGTAAGTATTATATAAAAGTACTAGGGTCCCGTGGCGTATTTAGCTGAGTGCTAAGCTACCTTTTATAGTAACGTAAAAGTACGGGTTTAACTCCTACTAGGACTTAAAGCCTATATTATATTATATATTTTATTATTATTAACCTTATATTTTTTAATAATACTGTACTTAGGAAAGGTTTACCCCTTTTAATACTCCTATTTTATATATACTTAACCCGTTATTATAGTATATATTAAGTTAGGTTATTTTTAAAAAAAATACCCTCTAATTTAAAAACGGATATAAAAAAAAGTTATTCCCTAGCCTATTTTAAGAAGCGCTATTTTTATAATAGGATATAAAATAAATACTAATTTTTATAAAAGTATTAAATTATTATATAATTTAAATAAATTTATTAAAATAAGTATTATAAAAAATAACTTAAAATTAATCTATTATACTATTAAAACTAAAATATAACCTTTAAATAAACTAATTATACTTTATTATTTAAATTTATAGTTTTAATAACTTATAAATAATTAAAAAAAATAAACTTTAATTATTATAATAAATAATTTTTATTAAAATAAAAACTTTATTTATTAAAATAAAAAATATAAAAATAAAATATTTTTTATTTAAATAAATTAATATATTTATTATTATTTTAAAAAAATATAAGAATTATTTTAAAAAAGATAAAGGAGTTTATTATTTTTAAAATAAGAATTAATAATAAATTAAAGAAAAGAAAAGAAAATAATTAAACTTATAATATATTTTTTTATAAAATTTATAAAAATTAAGTTATAATAATATAAAATAATTAAATAAAATTAATTAAAAATTTATAATTATAAATCTTTTAATTTTATATTAAAAAGGGGATTATATATATATATAATAATTATATTTATATTTTTTATTTATATTTTTTTATATATATTTTTTAAATTTTAATTATATTAATTTTTTATATTATATTATTTATTTTATTTAATTATTTATTTTAATTTAAAATTTATATATAAAGTTTTATATAATTTTATATATATATTTATAATTTTTTTATTAAAAAATTTTAAATATTTTTTATTATATTTTTTTTATTTTTAATAAATTATTTTTAAAATTATTTTTAATAATTTTAAAATTATATTTTAAAACTTTTAAATATAAAATATTATTAAATTATTTTTAAATTTAATTATTTTTTAAAATTAATAATTATATTAATTTATTTAATTATAAATTTATTATAATATATATATATTATATATATATATATATTATTTGATTATTTAAATTTTTTTATTAAATTAAAAAATAATAATTAATATTTTTAAAAATAAAATATAATATATGTTTTTAAAAATAAATTAAATTAAATTTATTATATTAAATTTTTTATAATAATTTTATAATTTATTTTTATAATTTATTTATAATTAAAAAAAAACACTTCTTATATTATAATTATACATATTAAAATATATTTATTAAAAAAATAAAATTATTATAGGTTATAATAATTTAATTTAAGATTAATAAATATTATATAAAAATATTAAATTATTATATAAATTTAAAGTATAAATATAAATTTATTAAAATAAATAATTATAAACATAATTAGTATTTTTAAAATATTTAATTTTAATTTTATAAGTAAATATTTATTTATAAATTTATTAATTTAATAAAATTATTTAAAATAATTAAAATTAATTAAAATTAAAATATAATTTTTAAATAACACTATTTATATTTTATTATTTAAATTTATAATTTTAATAGTTTATAATAATTAAAAAAAATAGATTTTAATTATTATAATAATAAGTTTTGCTTAAAATAAAAACTTTATTTATTAAAATAAAAAAATATAAAAATAAAATACTTTTTTTATTTAAATAAATTAATATATTTATTATTATTTTTAAAAAAATATAAGGATTATTTTTAAAAAAATAAAGGAATTTATTATTCTTAAATAAAGAATTAATAATAAATTAAAAAAAAAAAGAAGATAATTAAATTTATAATATATATTTTTATATAAATTTATAAAAATTAAATTATAATAATATAAAATAATTAAATAAAATTAAATTAAAAACTTATAAATTATAAATTTTTTAATTTATATTAAAAAAAAGTATTTTATTTATATATATAATTTAAATTTTTTAATTCAACAAAACTTTTATTATAAAATTATAATAATAAGTATAATAATTTTTTTTTAAAAATTTATTTTTATTAATATTTTTTTATAATATTAATATTATTATTAAATAATATTTTTTAATTTTATTTATATTTTATAAAATTAAAATTATAAATATTTATAATATTTTAATTATTATTTTAATATTTCTTTAATATTAAGAATTTAAATATTTATTATAATATAAAAATATTACTATATTTTTAAATATATATAAAATAAAAAATAAAAATATTTTATATATAAATTATTTTATTTATTTAAAATTTTTTTATTAAATTAAAAATAATAATTAATATTTAAAAAAATAATAATATATTTTTTAAAATAAATTTACATTAAATTTATTAATTAAAAGTTTTATAATAATTTTATAATTTTTTATAATTTATTTATAATTAAAAAATAGCTTTTTATATTAATAATTATAATATTACATGTATATTTATTTAAATTAGTATATAAAAAAATAAAGTTATTATAAGCTATAAATTATTTAATTTTAATATTAATAAATATTATATAAAAGTATTAAATTATTATATAATTCAAATAAGTTTATTAAAATAAATAATTATAAAATAATTATTATTTTAAAAAATTTAATTTTATTTTAATAAGTAAATATTTATTTAATAAATTAAAATTATTTAAAAATAATTAAAATTAATTAAAATTAAAATATAACTTTTAAATAAATTAATTATATTTTATTATTATATATAATTTTAAATTTATAATTTTAATAATATTATAAATAATTAAAAAAAAATAAGCTTTAATTATTATAATAAATAAATTTTTATTAAAATAAATAATTTTATTTCTATTTATATATATTTAAGAATATATATAATATTTTTATATTATAATAAGTATTTAAAATCTAGTATTTAAAAAAATATTATATTAAAATAATCATTAAAATATTATAAATATTTATAATTTTAATTTTATAATATATAAATAAAATTAATAGGTATTATTTTAATAATAATATTAATTAAAATTATAAATATAAATAGTTTATAAATTAATTATTATAAAAAAAATTATTTAATAAAATTAAAATTTTAAAATAATTATTATATAAATAAATTTTATAATGAACAAGTTTTAATTAAAAAATTTAGCTATATATATATATATATATATATATATTATGATAATAATTTTATAATTAAATAAATATTATAATTCTTATTTAAATATATAACTATTAATTTTAAAAAATAATTAAAATAAAAAAATAATTTATAATATTCTACCTTTAAAATTTTTATAATAAGACCTTAAAATTCTTAAAAAGAATTCTAGAGTAATTTATTAAAAAATAAGAAGAAAATATAATAAATTTATTCTTCTTTAAATCTATACTTTTATTATTAATAATAAATAACTTTTTTAATATAAAAAAATATAATAAAAAATAAAGGAAAGTAGGTATTTAAAATTCTTTTATAAGAGGATTATAAGGATATATATAAAGCCATAGAAAACTTTATGTGTAAATTTTAAGGGAAAAAAATAAGTAATTAAAAAGAAAATAATTATATATATAAAGAAAAAAATATAGTATAATTAAAGCTTTATTAAAATAAAAAACTTTATTTATTAAGAAAAAGATATAAAAATAAAATATATTTTTATTTAAATAAATTAATATATTTATTATTATTTTAAAAAAATATAAAAATTATTTTAAAAAAATAAAAAGTTTATTATTTTTAAAATAAAGATTAATAAATAAAATTTAAAAAAAGAAAAATAATTAAATTTATAATATTTTTTTTTATTAAACTTTATAAAAATTAAATTATAATAATATAAAATAATTAAATAAAATTAATTAAAAATTTATAATTATTAATTTTTTAATTTTATATTAAAAAAATATTATATATTAAAATTTATTTTTTTAAATAAATTTTTTATTATAAAATTTATTTATATAATTATTTTAATTATTAATAAATTAAAAATATAAAAAAAATTATTATTAATAATTTTTAAAAATAAATAATTTCAATATAATAATAATTAATATAAAATATAAAAAATATAAGTTTTTTTATTAATAAAATTAATTAATATTATTTATTAATTAATTAATAAATTTTTAAATATTTATTTATTTAAATTTATTTTATAATTCTTTTATAAAACTTTTTATAATAAAAAAATATATATAATAATATTTTTTATAAATTTTAATTAATTATATTAAATAATATTTATAAATTAAAATTATTAATTATTTAAATATTTTTATTTTAAATATTTTAATAATTTTAATTAAAAAATTATTATTTATAAATATTATCAATATTCAATTATATTTATTTAAATTAAATATTATTAATTTATTTAAATATATTTTTATTATATATTATTAAATTTTTAATTTATTATTAATACAAGTATTATATAAAAATATTAAATTATTATATAAATTATTTTATTTATTTAAATTTTTTTATTAAATTACAAATAGATAATTACTATTTAAAAAAACATTAAAATATATATATTTGTTTAAAAATGAAATTTAATTAATTTTATATATAAAGATTTTTAATAATAATCTTATAATTTTTTATAATTTAAATATAATTAAAAAGACGGCTTTTTACGTTAATATTATAATATAAGCTATATTTAATTTATTCGGGCTGGTATTATTAGTTTATTAAAAGATAAAGCTGTCGCGGGTCGTGGGCTATTTAGTTTAATACTAGTAAATATTATATGAAAATATTAAATTACCGTATAATTTAAATAAGTTTTTTTAAAATAAATAATTATAAAAGCAGTTATTATTTTAAAAGGTATATCTTATTTAAATAAATATTTATTTAATAAATTAAAAATTATTTAAAAATAATTAAAATTATTAAAATTAAAAATATATTATTAAATAAGTTATTATATTCTATTATTTAAATTTAGCATTCTAATAATTTATTATAATAGTTTAACAAAAATAGTTATAATAATTAAATTTATAATTATATAAATAATAAATTTTTATTTTAAAATAAATTAATTATAATTAAAAATAATTAAAATATTTTTTAAAAAGCTAAAGAATTATAAATTTAAATTTAAAATAATTTAAAATTTATTAGAATTTTAATTTAATTTAAAAATTCTAATTTAAAAATTTATAATTTTAAATATAAAAAAATTAAAAAAAGTTTTAAAAAAAAGTTTAAATTAGAGTAAATAGAATTATAATAATATAAAATAATTAAATAAAATTAATTAAAAATTTATAATTATAAATTTTTTAATTTTATATTAAATAAAAATTAAATTATTATATAAATATTAAGGCTATAAGTTAATTGTTAGCAGGACTAACTAATAAATCCGTGTATACTGCTTATTTTATTAGCTTAAATGGTCTTTATAATTTTCTTAACGAGGAATCGTAGCTTCGTTATCTTTCTCTTTCTTTTCCTTAGGTAACTATAGTTTCGAATTAATAATTCTTTATAGATAATTTAAGCCTTCTTTATTATTGATTATAAAGACTGTTTTAATAAATAAAATAAATAATTATAAAAATTATAATTATTTTAATTAAAAATTTAATTTTATTTAAATTAATATTTATATAAATTATTTTATTTATTTAAATTTTTTATTAAATTAAAAATAATAATTTATATTAAAAAAAATAAAATATAATATATTTTTTAAAAATAAATTTAATTAAATTTATTATATAAATATCTTTATATAATTTTATAATTATTTATAATTTAAATATAATTAAAAAATAATTTTTTATATTAAAAATTATAATATTAAATTATATTTATTTAAGTTAATATTATTAATTTATTAAAAGAATAAAGCTGTTATAAACTGTAAATAATTTAGTTTAATATTAATAAATATTATATAAAAAAATTAAATTATTATGTAATTTAAATTATATATAAATATAAATTTATTAAAATAAATAATTATATAAATAATTATTATTTTAATTAAAAGTCTAGTTTTATATAAATAAATATTTATTTAATAAATTTATTAATTTTATAAAATTATTTAAAAATAATTAAAATTAATTTATTATATTATTAAAATTAAAATATAATTTTTAAATAAATTAATTATACTTTATTATTATATATTTAAATTTATAATTTTAATAATTTTTATTATAAATAATTAAATTATAATTATATAATAGATAAAATCTTTATTTAAAAATAAATTTATTAATATTAAAATTAATAATATATTTTTAAATAAAAAAAAAGATTATATATTTATTTAAAAATAAATTAAAATTTATAAAAAATTTAAATTAAAATTAAAAAAACCTTAGTTAAATTTAAATTATTTAAAAAAAATATTAAAAATTTTAAATAAAATTTAAATTAAATTAAAAATGAATGGAGTTATAATAATATAAAAGAATTAATTAAAATTAATTACAACATTTATAATTATAAGTTTTTTAATTTTATATTAAAGAGGGATAACTATTTATATAATAAATTTATTAATCTTATTATATTATAAAATTATTTAAAAATAATTAAAATATAATTATTAAATAAATTAAATTATATTTTATTATTTAAATTTATAATTATATATTAATTAATATATTTTTAAAATATAAAAAATTATTAATTTAATTAAAATTAAATTAAAATTTATAAAAATTAAAATTTTATATATAAAAAATATTAAATAAATTTAAATTAAAATTTAAATTAAAATAAATAAAATTATATTAATATAAAATAATAAAATAAAATTAATTAAAAATTTATAATTATAAATTTTTAAATTTTATATTAAAAGATAATAATATAAAAAAATAATAAATAAAAAAATAATAATATAAAAAAATAATAATATAAAAAAATAATAATATAAAAAATAATATATAAAAAATAATAATATAAAAAAATAATAATATAAAAAAATAATAATATAAAAAAATATTTATAAATTTATTTTATTTTATTTATAATATATTATATAATAATAAATAATTTGTTTAATTATAAATTAAAATATTATTATTTTAAAGATTTATTTTAATAAATTTTAATTTTAAATATAAATATTTTTATATATTTTTATAAAAATTTATATTAATATTATATAATTATAAAATATTTTTTATAAATTTATTAATTATTTTTATAAATTATTAGTTTAAAATATTACTATTATTAATAATTTAACAACTAAATATTACTAATAAAATAAGTTTTATTAATTGTAAAATGCTATTAAAAGGCCCAGAGCTTCATCTGGAGGGAATTCTCGGCTTGTGAACCCTGACGTGGAGGGAGGAAGATCCCCTTTGGAATCTGAAACTCTACTACAGGTTGTTTCCTAATTTTCTTCCCCATTTCCGCCTCAAGCAGGCTAGCATATGAGTGATCAAGGAAGTCTTCCATGTTGTAAAATTGCTTGGTGAACTGTTCAGATACAATATTGGCAATAGTAGCAACATTCGGGTGGTAGTGTGTCTGAAGTTGTACAACCTCCCAGATGCAGCTGTCGATGGCGTGTGTCTCCATGGGATCCTGCACGTCGGGCTCGAAAGGGTCATCCATGCCGTCGATGGCGAGCTTGGCTATCTGCTCCTGCGTCCCGGGCGCTCGGTGCATCATGAAGGTGGTGGTCGGGTGCTTCTTGAAGAGGTTGTACATCCATGGAATGATGGTAACTATTGCGCTTGGTGGCGCATTCAGACTGAGCCGTGCCAAACGTTTGATGAAGCTTGCCACGATGGCGGCGGGTAGATGGGAGGAAGCGAGAAATATGTCCAGTAGACGGAAGAAGCGAGAGCGGTGCTTGGAGTGGAGTATGTCTGGGTCCAGCAGGGAATAAAGCTTTGTATAGAATGCGGGATAGTCGAGGTTCCGCTCCTGGATTAGGTAGAAGACACCGGAGAGCGCAAGCAGGGACATGGAACCTCCCGAGTCGTAGCAGTCGGTGAGAAAATCCATCAGCAACTCTGGCTTTGTGAACCACGGCGCGATAATCCCGGACATATTGTCAAGCAGGCGTTTCCTCTGGTCCCTCGTCATGTCCCGGCCCATCAGAGCCAGCCACGCGTCCTGGGCGGCCTTCTTGTGCTTCGAGACCGAGAAGAGCTCATGGCGCCTGTGCTCCTGTGGAGGGTCAACGTAGAAGTCGACAAGCTCCTCGCGGGATTGTGGCACGCCCTCGATGGACGAGAGCAGCTCAAAGACGGCCTCGAACGACCTGTCGTGCTCAGGCCCTGGGTTGGATGGCTCCCGCATATTTTGCTCTGTGAGGTTGTCCTGGATGGCTTTGAACGTGTACAGCCTTATGTCATCATACTCGTCGACGAACTTCTCAACAAACTCGCGCCGCACTTGTTCAGGCCCTGGGCGGCACACGGCGGCCACAATATCTCTCAGAAGCACCCTTGGGAAGCTATGCTGATCCCCCTCGCGGTATGGATACTGGCCGTGAGCCTTGAGCAGGCGCATGGACAGGGTCAGGGCGGTCAGAGCGTGGTCGTCGTTGGTGAGGAACGACAGCAGGATCTCGTTGTATTCGGCCAGGCGGTCCCTGAGCCAGTGCACCAGAATGACATCCTTCTCGGCCGAGTTTTTCCTCCTCAGGAGACAGCCAGCAGCAAGGAGCCTGATAAAGATGCGGCAGAGGGCCACGGTGGCGAGCAATGCCTCGTGGTCGTTTTTGTCCTGGTCCCGGGCGATGTGGAGCAGGGTGGTGATGTTGTTGTAGTGTCGTTTGGATTCGAGTACTGCCGTCTCGAGGAGTAGGATCTTTTCCTGCGGGTCGCCGTGGTCGCCGTGGTCGTCGTGGTCGTCAATGTCGGCCAAGCCACGGTTTCTGCTCGTGCTCTGGGATCGTGCCCGTTTCTTTGGCGGGTCTGTTGAGTCTTGTCCCTTGCGCTTCGACGGCAGACGCATCCGCTCCGCCGACGGCATTGTGCGCAGCGATGACGACGGCTCAGAGTGGCCTCGGCTCTTTACCAGAGGGCATGCAGCAGAAGGGCACCAGAGTCTAGGTTCCAGGGGTATCTCGTTGGAAACCGAGTTGGGCGGTGCGGGCTGGAAGAAAGTTGGTGAAGAATGTACTTGGGCCGAGAGAGAAAAAAAAAAAACGGGCCCACCGGCAGGTAGTCTACTCCGTACTGTGGTACACAGGCAAACAGGGACCTAGGTGCAGTAGGGGTTAACAGGTCTGGTACGCCAGACTAACAACACGGGGCTCTCACCCGGCGTGACCTTGTTAGCAGGGTGGTGCGGGTCCCGTTAAGCGCACAGGTGCCCCCTTAGTGCCCCCAGTGTGCGGGTAACCGGGGCACCTGGCCGGCCCTGCAAGCAAACCTCTCTCCGAGCAAAGAGAGCAGAGCTGGCTCCGTCGGCGCCCGAAAGCAAAAGGTCGTGCGAGAAAGAGCCTCAACCTCGCACCAACATCCAATCCGTCCCAGGCCCGACACGGCAAAACCCACACCACCCGTCGTCTTGCACCACATCACAATGGCGTCCCGCTTGGCTAGAAGCGCTGTCGGTGAGTCCATATCCCGCCCAGTTGTCCCCGGTGCAGGACCGCGCACGAGGCTCGAGAATGCGTCGCCGGGTCCGCAATCGAGACAGACTGCCGTCGAGAGACTGCCATCGAGACTGACGCGCTGTGCTCGACTCGCGCCTCGCAGGGTCTGCCCGTCTGCGGCCCTCCATCCTGCCCCGGTCTCTGCCCGCCCTGGCATCGTCCCCGTCCGCCATCAGCGCCGCCATCGCCCGCTACTCGTCCCACGTCCCAGCCGAGGACCCCAAGAAGAAGGCCCAGTCCATCCTCGACGCCCTGCCTGGCAACTCGCTCGTCTCCAAGACTGCCATCCTGTCCTCTGCCGCCGGCCTGTCCGTCTACGCCCTCAGCAACGAGTACTATGTTGTCAACGAGGAGACCATCGTCGCCTTCTGTCTGCTGAGTGTCTGGGGTGCCGTCATCAAGTACGCAGGCCCCTCCTACAGCGAGTGGGCCCAGGGCCAGAGCAACAAGATTGCCGGCATCCTCAATGCTGCCCGCTCCGACCACACCCAGGCCGTCAAGGACCGCATCGAGAGCGTCAAGCAGATGGAGGGCGTCGTCGACGTGACCAAGAGCCTGTTCGAGGTCTCCAAGGTATGCACGCCCAAAGGGGCGCATCCCTCTGCCGCCCCATCCGCACCCTACCCCAGCGTGGCCCATTGGCTGTCTGACCATGCCGCCATAGGAGACCGCAAGGCTCGAGGCTGAGGCCTACGAGCTGGAGCAGAAGACAGCCCTGGCCGCCGAGGCCAAGGCTGTCCTGGACTCGTGGGTCCGTTACGAGGGACAAGTCAAGCAGCGCCAGCAGAAGGAGCTGGCCGATTCAATCATTGCCAAGGTCCAGAAGGAGCTGGAGAACCCCAAGGTCCTGCAGCAGATCCTGGCCCAGAGCGTGGCTGATGTCGAGAGTAAGTTCTTCCCAGGCCGTCTGTCCACTGGCCCCTTGAGATTTGTCTCCCAATTGCTGACACCTCGCAGAGATCGTCTCCTCCAAGGCTCAATAAGCGCTCAACATAGACACGCGGATACAGTATTTCGAGGTTTTTCTTTGTGCCACCCCTGTGTCCAGAAAGACCGGACACTCGTGCAATAGTCCAAAAAAGAGAGAACATGCCAAGATTTGAGAGTCAGAATCCAGTGCCCTCGCTCTCCGCGCTCCCAAGTGAAGCCTGTATTAATCTAGCTCACGAGTTGAATGTCCCCGGCCAGTGAGAGCGTGGACGGACAGGCAATCGAGGCCACAAACCCTCCCTGTTCCGCGCGAGCTCCTAGCCGTCCTGGGCGTGTCCACACTGGAGATGGACCCTTCTTCTCGGCCGAGCTCCTATGAACCGAGACATAGGGAGTCGAATGTTCGACGCGTACAACTGTGTTGCTACGGTCAGTTGTGTGTGGCGATCGACACTGACACGTTGAGGAATTGCTGCGACTTGGTCTAGAGCATCAATCATCCTTGTTGCTGTGCCCTGTGGTCAGGGGAATGGATGCCTTTGGCATAGAGCCAAGTCCAAGTCCTACCCCAAGTCCAAGTCCTACCATCCAAGGCAAACCCATCTTGCCTGCTTGCCATCTCAAATGGCAGCAAGAGGGACAACTTCGTGACAAGTTGATCACAAGCTACTTTCACATCAAGATTTCCTATGTAACGCTACATCAAGCTAAGATGCATAAAAGAAGAAAAGAAGCCCAGGTCCTGAGTGATACCCTTGAAGAGATATTCGAACCTGACAGGTCCGGGTTTGAGGCACAGGAGGCGAACAGCGTGTGGGGTCGAGCAGTGAGACGAGTGTGCAAAGCGGCTCATGTTTGTTGCACGCTGGCCACTGCGTCCTGCTCTTGCAACCAGCCCTCTTCAGCAGTCCGCCCGAGTTCATGGAACAACGTCATGCCTAGCGGGCGGCCCACGAAGGGTCGAAGTGCTCTTTGCCGATGCAGCAACATCTCCGCAGCTTCCCCGCGCCGGCCTTCGGTTATAGGCGTCATGGGACCAGCATGCCCGGATCGGAGGTAATCCTGAGACCAGGGGGGGGGCATTCAACCCGGCTTAGTGAGGGAGTTGTCATGTTTTAAATCGAGCTTCGGTCTCGACAAGTGCCACTCGGGAGCGACCAGCGGGTGGCGCACAGCAGATCTGGGCCCGCGCCTAGGTGAGGATACAAACCACGGGCCTCAAATCACCCGCCTTAAGACAGCCACACTGGCACGGCTGTTCCATTGCGTGCCTTGGTCGACTTCTCGTAGGTCTCAAGTACACAAGTCTTTTGTGCACATGTACATATACCCTCAAACACGCACACGCACACGCACACACACATCCCACCCTCTTCCTCGCCCGAAAGCCGTGGCACACGCGTACGCGGCGTCGCAGCAAGGTCATCTATCCGGGAACATTAGAGACAACGGGAGGCCCCTGAGATGGCTCGTCCAGCCGGCTCTGACGCAACCACCATCAATGGCGGCAGTCCCTTCACCCTAAAAGACGAGCCCGTCGAGAACTCGAGGCGGCTCAAAATTCGAGTAATCGGCGCCGGGTTCTCTGGAATCTGTGCGGCAATCAGGATACCCGAGCGGCTCAGGAATGTCGATCTCGTCGTCTATGAAAAAAATGACGGCGTTGGGGGTGTCTGGTGGCTGAACAGGTATCCTGGTCTGGCTTGCGATATCCCGTCACACTCATACCAGTACTCATTTGCGCCAAACCCACACTGGTCTTCCCTATATGCACCCGGGAGAGAGATCCAGACCTATCTCCAGGGCGTTGCGGAAAGGTTTGGCGCAGTACGTTTCATCAAGACGCAGCACAAGGTCACCCGATGTGCATGGGACGGAGAGGCCAAGAAGTGGGCTGTCCGCGTGCAGAGGGTCGATACCGGCGACGTCTTTGAGGAGCACGATGTAGACTTTGTCGTCACGGCTCGCGGGCAGCTGAATGAGGTTGCCTGGCCACAAGTGCCCGGGCTTGAAAGGTTTCGGGGAAAGCTTTTGCACTCGGCTGAGTGGGACGACGGGTAAGTAACACGCCATGTCGGTGTGGTGGGCATGGAATTATGTGTACACCCCCCCCCCCCGCGGTGGGTGTACAACCTGCTTCGCTGGGCAGTGAGAGCTGACGAAACCAAGGTATGACTTCCGGAACAAACGAGTTGGTGTGATTGGAAATGGATCCAGTTCAATCCAGATTGTACCAAGCCTCCAACCCGTGGAGGGCATCAGTATGACTGTTTTTATGCGCTCGCCCACCTGGATATCCTCAAACGCGTTCGGTGACGCTGCCATGGCTGCACTTGGCCTTGACCCGGATGGGCGTGGGTGTGAGTTTGTTCCCCCCTCTGCGCCATGCGTTGTCTTTCACTCTCGGCGTATTTAACTGACCGGGTGGCCCCCTTGTGTATAGTGACGCCGGAAAGGCGGGAAGCTCTCGCCTCAGACACGGAGGAGTACCTCAGATTCCGCAAGGTCATCGAAGATGGAGGTAACGTCATCCACGAGGGGACCATTCACGGATCAGATATGCAGAAGGAACTTATCAAGACCTTTACCGCGTCGATGAGGGAGAAGCTCGCCAAGAAGCCTGAGCTGTTTGACGTTATCATCCCGACGTTTGCCCCTGGATGTCGACGCCTGACCCCTGGCAAAGGTTACCTAGAGGCCCTATGTCAGGATAATGTCCAGGTCACCAACGACACCATTGCCGAGGTTACCGAGACGGGGGTTAGGCTTGCCACCGGTCGTGAGGTCCAGGTTGATGCTCTGGTGTGTGCCACGGGCTTCAGGACGAGCGCGCCGCCCAATTTCGAAGTTGTAGGCTCCAACGGGCTGACTCTCGCTCAACGCTGGAGTCCGCATCCGGAGAGCTACCTAAGCGTCATGGTCGACGGTTTCCCAAACTATCTCATGATGTTTGGGCCGAACAGCGCCATTGGGTTCGGTTCGCTGACGAAAATTCTCGAGAGCGGAGTGCGACTTACTGCGTCAAGATACTGCGCAAGATGCAGAAGGAGGACTACTCCACCAATAGAGCCCAAGCCACAGAGAGTCAGGGACTTCCAGCAGTATGTTGGGTCCTATTTCAAGACACAGTGTATTTAGATAAGGTAAGTGCCGTGCAGTCGCTTCCCAGGGGAGTCGTCGGCTAATATATCCTCCCCACGCCAAGTGCAAGTCATGGTATCGGAGCGACGGTGGCAAGGGCAACTGGATCATCGGGCTCTGGCCAGGCTCGACACTTCACGCCCTGGACGTTCTAGCTTCCGTGAGATGGGAGGACTTCAACTTTGAAGCGCAGATGCACAGGTAACAGCTGAGATGGCTGGGCAACGGGTGGAGTGTAACTGAAACGGACGGCGACCCTTCATGGTACCTCAACCCTGACGAGGTCAACTGGCCAAAGGAGGGCAAGCCGGAAGAGGCGCCACGCTTCAGAGCGAAGCTTGTCTTATTGATCAGGGCCATTTACCGAAGTCCGGACCCGTAGTGCATCATTAGAAAGACGATACCTAGCTCTCACTGTCACACGCTCTAATACCCTACCACTGTAAATGTAGTAAGCAAGCCAGGTGACAAATGCGTGGCACTCGATGTTGTGTTTATGAATAATGTCTGTCGAGGCCAAAGAGCGTCTCTGTATGACCAGGTGTAGGGTATTAACCTTCGTCAACTGCCACCATCAACCATGCTGCGTTGCCTGGCCTGCTGTACAATGTTTTTAAACGTAAACATTACAATGTGGTATCTTACTTGGCACCTCTCTGACCTGGCCCCAACTGTCCCGAAACGCATGACCAAGAATATGGAGGATATTGAAGATGAAGAGGCAAACAATGGGAAAAGAAGCAGTAAGGAGACGTGAAAAGACCCGTCTCAAACAGTGCCGACACGGCACCGCTCCGACCCCCGAAAACTGTCATCCCTGGCAGAACCCGCGGTTTGCCTAACCAGCAGCTCGGTCCTCGCCACTAAGCACCATGCAGACTGGGTGGTTCTGCAGAATAGTGCGCTTCAGACCTTGCGGAGACATGCTATAAATGCCTAACCGTAACGCCGTTGCTAACTGCATAATCCGCGCAGTATCAAGTAACTAAATCTCATATCGAAACGCCGAACAATGCCACCTTCCAACGTGCTTTCTACACATCTCACACATGCGGCGCCCCAGGCCGCCCTTGCCTAGCGACTCGAGCAAGTTCATGGGGAGGAATTCTTTGCATGCCGCTTACCGTCGATCGGAACATGGACGTCGGTGCTGGCTGGTATCCCTCTCGCTTCTTCCTCAGTCGCTCCATGGCCATACCGCAACCAACGATCAGAAGGTCAGCCCGAGGGCAATTGCTAGCCCAATGAGCACGATGCGCGTAATAGGTTAGACTGCCATCTGCTGACCGCTGAAGAAGTTCTTCTTCTCGACGAAGACCCGGGAGATGGTACCTGCCGTATTCCCTGTCTTGGTGGTAAGGGCAATGGCGTCAACACGCAGTCCCGTTGAACAGGGCAGCACTCGCGCTCCCGAAGCCGGGAATCATAATGCGCCCGGTCAGCATCAGGGACATTTTACCATCGAAGTAGATCCGAGGAGCCTTTCGCGTCGTGAGGGAAAATATTTGCAGCGATGGATGTCAGTTCCATCTTTCGAACGGCCGGCCGGCGGATTTCCAAGTGGAACCCGTCGTATTTCATCAGGAAGAGAGAACCATTGGCCGCCTTGCCGGTTACCCACACCCTGCTGCCCTCGGCAGAACCGGAGACGACAAAATCACCGGTCCAGGCAAAGGTCGGTGCCGCCCTGGATAATTTTGCCACGACTGAGCGCCCGAGGTGTACGAGACCAGGAAGCTGGTCGACCCGTTGACTGTGAAGTTACCCCCTGCGACCAGGTTCTTATCAGTTACCCATGCCATAGTTCGAGTTTCGCCCATCAAGTTGTTGCCCGGACGACTCCACTGGGATGAGGATGGGCTAAAGGAGCAGACTGCTGGACAGCCCAGGGAGCCGCCCGAAGTGAATGACCGCCAACAAACACATCGGGCGCTGTGCGGGCGAATGGCAATGGCGCTGACCGTGGCGCTGCCGCCTTCCAGCGCTGGAGGTTGTGGGCCGTAGTCATTGGCGCTCAAATCAAACGATACCAAGCCACTGACATTGGTCCCGCTGACGAGACCAGTGACGTTGCCACCTGCAAATAGTTGAGAGCCTTGAATGGCGACCGCAACAAACGTCGAGTCCGGGGAGACGCCGGAGGCGAAGCCTGTGACGGTGGCATTGTTGTCACTGTTGTTCACGATGGCCACGTTGTGAATAGTAGAACCATTGCTTCCCGTAAGAGTGAACCTCCCTGCGAGAACAGTGATGTTGAGGTCAACTGTGTTCAAGAAAGCTGCGTCTACAACCCCAGACGCGCTACCATTGAGAATATCGCGCGGTATCGCAGGAGGGTTGGAGGGTGTCGAGTCAGGCTGGATGCGAGCACCAACGTCTTCGAGGATAAAGTCAGGCCCCGATCCGCTAAGACCAGCCGCTCCCACGGCCCCAAGGGTCGACGATACGACTGTGCCCGCATAGAGCGGGTCACTTCCGATCACTTCAAGAATGGAGGTGGTGAGCATGCCATCTAGATACTCCGCAGGCACGTCCAAATTTGGTAGCCAATTCCCCAGGGTTGGTACCCAGACTGCGAAGCCGTTGGCCCCCACAGCCTCATTGCCTTGGAACGCGTTGAGCTGGCTGAAGTTCCCGGTGAAACTGACGACCTCCACGGTGGCGTCAGAGATGTTCATAGTCAGGGGTACCACCGTCGACACTGGTCCGTTAACACCAGAGCCCAGAGCACTCCAGGTATTGGTTGAGGTATCGAAGACAGCGACGTTGGAAAGGCCGGTCGCGTCATTGCTCTGCGTATTGTTGAAAGACCCCCCCACGAAGAGTTTGGTGCCGTTGGCGTGCATAGAAGCGACGTACCCGTTGAGACCGCCGTCGAGGGGCAGCACCGAGGAGTCCTGACGATCAACGGAAACAATGTTGTTGGAACCTGACGAGGTGAAATTACCCCCAATAAAAGTAACAGTGCCCGAAGTTGCCAGGGCGTTGACGGCGGACCCTGTTGAGAAGTTCATACCCAGCTTGTCGAATACCGATTCCTGGAAGTCGGAGGAATTGAAGCTCGTGACAGCTGGGTCGTATTCAAACAACCCATTCAGCCCCCCGGTGGTGTTGTACATGACGAAGCCGACTCTTTGGGCTACAATGGTCTGCTGGGATAGAGTCTGGCCCCCGGCAGGTGTCAAGGTTACGGCGGGCCGAAACGAGTCCGAGGTCGCGTCCACGTATCCATAATAGATGGGGTCGTACTTGTCGAAGTTGTTCGTTTGAAAAAGGGAGGTGCTGATCGTGCCGTTGGTGTTGGTGGGTGACATGGTGCCACTGAGGCGGACTTGTCCACGAGAGTCGCACGTGTTGTCCTGCAGGCAGCCCGGTGTGTACATGTTGACTGTATAGTAGCCAGACTCCCTTATGTCCGGCAGGAAAACGACAGAAGCCGAATCCACGGTGATGGGACTGGAGAGCTGGGCAGTCAGGTATCGGGAGCTGTTGGAGAACGAGGATGAAACCGCCCAGGGGCCGCTCTGGGTAGAGCCAGACGCGGTGGAAATGGCCGCGCAGGCGGGTTCGTTGAAGTCACTGACGGCGAACGCAAAGATGTCGTCTTGAAACAGCTCGATGCCGTTCAGGCCGCCGCCACTTCCGTACCAGTCCGAGATGTCGATTCGGAACCCGTTCATTCCTATGACGTTTACGAAATGGAACTCCTGAAAGGTGAGGTCGGCATTGCTGCTCAGTGGACACTCGCTGGTGCAAGTGAGGTTCTGCTTCGATCCGGGATCTATGTAGGTGAAGTTCATGATGCCGTTGATGGGCAGGGCGGTGAAGCGCCAAGTCTTGGTGCCGCGGCCATCTTGGTGTGTGTTGTACAGGCGCAACTTTGTCGGCCGGTAGCCGAAGCCCATGTTCGCCTGCCAGAATCCAGGTGTGTTGTCGGCGAGCAGCCACGTGTCACCCGATCCATCCTCGCCACTGGTCTTGCAGACGACGTTGCTGGGCTCGCTGAAGCCCTGTGTCGCGGTGGAGCCCCCGGAAGAGAGTTCTGCAGTGGAGAGGTTGATAATCTGCTCGTCCGGCGTACTAGGCGTGCTCGCATTCCCCAGCCCCGGTGAAGCTCCCCGCCAAAGACGATGTGACCGTTTGAGGCTTTGGTGATTGACAAGACGGGGCCGTTGAAGCCAGCAAAGGGTAAGGTCTGAAAAGCCGGCTTCAGCGCCCCCCCACGAGACCGCATTTTGTGGAGTTTCGATGCCCATGAAGTTACCGCCGGACGTAGACCGTGTCATTGTCGCAGAGGACAGCGTTGACGGAGCCTTGTATGCCGGGTAGCTGCCTGACCTCGGTCGTGTTCCGGGTTGAAGAGGGCGATGCCAGTGGATTCCTGGTCGCCGAGGCTGGTGAAATTCCCAGCTATCACGACGCCGTGGGCGACCGCCACCGGGGGCATAGGAGCACATAGACTGAATTGGAGCATCGGCCTGGATGACGGTGGTGAGGACCCCATTGGGTAGTCGAGCCAGTAGCCCACTCGCTGCCATTTGTTCTAAAGGATCTTCGTCCTGGCCCTCGAACTGGTAGAGTGATATGCCTGCGAAGGTCACCAGCAAAGCCAACCCTGCCTAGTGCTGAAATGTCCAGATCGAGTAAGGCATCCGCACGGAGGTAAAATTAATGGCGCGAGGATTTCGGTATAGACGCAAACGAGGAGACTGTGATGAAGGATTTCAGTAATGTGTAAAAACCCGTCTCGGTTGCCGGGCGACACGGCGGCGCGGAGGGGAGGGACCTCATGGCGCGAGTCACTCAGGTGAAAGATGGGCGACCCGTTCGGTCTGGAGTTGATGGGTGCCGGTATTGGAAGTCGCGGATTTGACGTGCTACGCGTAATCCCATCTCAAGAACAGAACGACTGGGAGCAGGGTCGTGAGGGCTCGGGTGCGGGCGGCTTGGGTTCGGGGGCTCGGATTGCGTGGTTTCGCGGGGCGCAAGGCAGCCGGAGAAATGGGACGAGGCGGGTGGCGATTGAAACGAGCGTGTGTTGAAATAATAATGTTGAAGGAGGACAAAGATAAGAAAATAGACAACGAGACTGATGCCGATTGGGGGGGGGGTGTTGTGGTCCTCGCCTCGCTGTACACTACAGTGGACGAAATTATTGTCGAAAAACTGTAGTTGCCCAGCGAATGAATGAGACGGGGAGAGAGAGTTTTTCGGGGGGGGGGGTCAAGAGCAATGGCCCTGTCAGGCTAGGGCAAGAGAAAAGAAAGTGGAAGGAAGGAAGGTGAGAGGGTGCGGTTGAGCACCGTGTTGCTTGCGTGATATCGCGGCGGTGGTGATGGTGGTTTGTGAGCGTGTAAGTGTGCGGGTTAGTCGGGGAGTGATGGTCAGGAGAAGGAAGACCTGGTTCACACGGGTACGAAGTAAGTACGTGGAAGGGACCAATGTACGGGTAGGTACCTAGGTGGCCAGGAACGAAAGCAGCCGGCAAAGCTACTAAAGCGCCGTGGTTGGTCGAAGCCAAGGAACCTGGAAGGCAGGCCTGAAAAGCGGTAGGAGCAGCTGCAGGAGGATGGTATTGGGGAGCTTTGGGGGGTGGGAAAGGGGCAAGGGCAATCCGCGTCTGGGAGGATAAGCACTCTCGGAAGAACCTGTGTCTGCAACTTGTCACTGTTGATGTGTCAAGCAACCGTCAAGACGAAGACGGGACGGGATTGGGGGCTTGTGGCTTGGTGCATGGAACCCGGGGGTTGCTGTTGTACCACAAGCCCATGTTTTAATTTGCCAAGGGGCCACAGTTGCATGGTAGGGGATGGTTGAAATGGACACGGCGAATGGCAGCAGTTCTTTCTGTTCCTGCATAGGTGGGGCCCCTCGACCCACAGACCTGGCTGACTGGGGCGCATTAGCAAAGCGAAAGCATGAGGAACATCCTGCATGAACCATACCTTCTACTCCGTATATAGACATACACAGTAGCTGCCTAGGTACCTACTTAAGTACCTAGGTATTTAAATACCTACAGTAGGTGAGCATGGCCACCCCTTAACGGTTATGCTCGTATTAAATGCTTATAAATATTAATATATTTAAATATAAGGTTTTCTTTATAATAAATTAATTTATAATTTTTAAAATATATTATTAATATTATTAATATTATTATTAATATTATTATTAATAATAATAATAATAATAAAAAATAAATTTTAATTATATATTAATAATAGTCGGTACTTATATATTATTAAAAATAATTAATAATAAATTAATTATTATAGTTTTTTTAACCGAATAATAAAACGTATAATTAATAATCGTACTTATTATTATAATATTTAAAATATTTTATAATATTTTATAATTTTATTTTTATTTTATATATACTAAAAAGAATACTATATTCAAATAATAATTTAAATTTTATAATATATAAATAAATTAAAAAGTATTATTTTAATAATAATATTAATTAAAATATCGTAAAAAGAAATTATTTAATAAATTAAATTTAAAATTAATAATTAAAATAAAAAAATATTTATAATATTTTATTTTTAAAACTTTTTATAATAAAACTTTAAAACTTTTAAAAAAATTAAAATAATTTATTAAAATAAAAAAAGGGTATAATAA
The DNA here is from genome assembly GCA_036986855.1 of Diaporthe destruens. Lineage (NCBI taxonomy): Eukaryota > Fungi > Ascomycota > Sordariomycetes > Diaporthales > Diaporthaceae > Diaporthe > Diaporthe destruens. The sequence continues at coordinate 5,002,811 of BTXE01000002.1, read as the reverse complement.
ACTTTTTTTTAAATTATATTTTTGATTATAATAATAAATAAATTTTTTTTATATAAAAAATATAATAAAAAATATTTAAAACTTTTTTATAAAAAAATTATAAATATATATATAAAATTATAAAAAGTTTTATATATAAATTTTAAATTATTAAAAAAATATTTAAATAAAAAATAATTATAATATAAAAAAAGATAATATAATTAAAATGTTAATTACTTTTTATATTTTTTATATTTTTTATATTTTTTATATTTTTTATATTTTTTATATTTTTTATATTTTTTACTATTTTTTATATTTTTTATATTTTTATATTTTTTATATTTTTTATAGTTTTTATATTTTTTATATTTTTTATATGTTGTTATATTTTTTTATATTTTTTATATTTTTTATATCTTTTATATTTTTATATTTTTTATATTTTTTAATTATATAATATTAAATTATATATATTAATTTAAATATAATAATTATATACTATATATATATTAAATATATTTATAAAATTATTTATAATGTTTGGTTTTTAAATTATTTAAAATTATAAAATATATATTAATAAAAAATTAATTTATTTATAAATTTTAAATTATTTATTAATAATTTATTATATTAATATTTATATTACTTTATATTTATTATTATATATATTAATTTAATTTATAAATAATATATAATATATCATTAATAAAATATTATTATATAAAATTATTATAAAATAAATTATTATTTTTATATTAATTTTTAACTAATTAAATTTATATATTTTTTAAATATATAAATATATAAAATAAAAATAAAATTATTTAATTATTAAAATATATAAATAATAAATTATAAATTTTATTAATTTAATTTAAAATTAAAAGTTTTTAAATTTTTAATATATATTTTTTTAAAATATTTAAATAAATAATTTATTAAATAAAAGTTTATTATTATAGTTATTATAAATATTATAATAGTAAACGCGATTATTATTTTATATATTTTTATTTATTTATATAAAAAATTATTATAATTAATTAAATAATTAATTATTTTATATAATATATAAATATTATATTATATTATTATTATTTTAAATCTGTTATATAAATTTAAAAATTTAAAAAATATAATATATTTTTTTTAAATAAATAATTTTATATTAAATTAATTTATATATTTATAAAATTTACATTTTTTTTAAATAATATAATATAATTAATAAATAATTATGTAATTTTATTTAATTTAATTTATATTAATTAAATTATTTTTATAAATATATTTTTTAATAATATAATATGGTTTTTAAAAAACTTAATTAATTAATTAATTAATTAATTAATTAATTAAAAGTTTTTAAAATAAAAACTTTAAATTTATATTTTTAATTAAATTAGTTATTATAATAATAAGTTATAATATTAATTATTAGTTTTATTATTTAATTAAAAAATATAATAATTAATTTAATAATTAATTTTTTTGTATAATATTTAAATATTATATTATTATTAATATAATTATAACTAATTATTAATTTAAATTATAAATTTATAAAAATTAATAATTTAAATAATAAATATATTTAATATATTTTAAAATTATATTTTAGTTTTAAAAATGTTTAATTATATAAATTATATAAATTATTTTTAATAATTATTTAAAATTAATAATATTTATATTATTATTTATTATAAAGAAAAATATAATTTAATTAATATATTTTATAAATTATATATATATATATATATTTTTTTTAATAAAAAATTAAAAGATTTATAATTATAAATTTTTAATTAATTTTATTTAATTATTTTATATTATTATAATTTTATTTACTTTAATTTAAACTTTTATTTAAATTTTTTTTTATATTTTTTTTTAAATAATTTAAATTTAATAGGGTTTTTTAAGTTTAAATTTAAAAATTTTTATAGATTTTAATTTATTTTAAATTAAGTTTATAGTTTTTTAATTTTTTTTAAAAATATATGAATTAATTTAATATTAATAAATTTATTTTAAAGTAGAGGTTTATTATTATACGGTTATAAACTTAGTTATTTATAATTATTTTTTTTAATTATTTATAATAAAATTATAAAATTATAAATTTAAATAATAAAATATAATTAGTTTATTTAAAGGTTATATTTTAATTTAATAGTATAATAAGTTAGTACTAACTACTTTTAAATAATTTTATAAAATTAATAACTTTATTAATAAATATTTAGTTATAAAATAAAGCTAACCTTTAATTAAAATAATAATTATTTTATAATTACTTATTTTAATAAATTTAAAAGGCTTAAATTATATAATAATCTAGTATTTTTATATAATGCTCGTTAATATTAAATTAAATTAGTAGCTTATAACTTATAATAACTTTATTTTTTAATATATTAGTTTAAATAAATTAAATATAGTTTAATATTATAATTATTAATATAGGAAGCTATTTTTTAATTATATTTAAATTATAAAAGTAGATTATAAAATTATTATAAAAAGTTTTATATAATTAATTTAATTAAATTTATTTTTAATTTAATAAAAAAATTTAAATAAATAAAATAATTTATATATATATATATATATTATATATTATAAATAATTTTAATTTTAATTTTAATTTTAAATTTTTTTTAAATAATTTAAAAAATATTAAAAAATATTTTAATTTATTTTTTATTTATATAATTATTTTATATATTATTATATATTAATAATAATAAATGTTTTAATTTTTAATTTTATATATAATTTTAATTATATTATATTTTTTATATTATATAATTTTTTATATTTAATATTTTATAATTTTATATTTATATATAAAATTTTTTTTTAATTTTTTTTATATATTTATATTTTTATTAAAATAATTAAATATATTAATTATTAATATAATAAATTATTAAAATTAAAAATTTATTATAATTAATTTATTTAAATAATTATTTTAATAATTTATTACTTTATATTATTATATTTTCTTTTTTAATATAAAATTAAAAATTATAATTATAAATTTTTAATTAATTTTATTTAATTATTTTATATTAGTATAATTTCGTTTACCTTAGTTTAAGCCTTTATTTAAGCTTTTTTAATATTTTTTTTTTAAATAATTTAAATTTAAATAAGGTTTTTTTAAATTTAAATTTAAAATTTTATAAATTTTAATTTATTTTAAATTAAGCTCGTAATTCCTTAACTTTTTTAAAAATATATTAATTAGTTTTAATATTAATAAATTTATTTTAAAGTAAAAGTTTATTATTATATAATTATAAATTTAATTATTTATAATTATTTCTTTAATATAAAGTTATTAAAATTATAAATTTAAATAATAAAATATAATTAGTTTATTTAAAAGTTATATTTTAATTTTATATAATAAGTTAGTTTTAAACTACTTTTAAATAATTTTATAATATAATAAAATTAATAAATTTATTAAATAAATATTTATTAAATAAAGTTAAACTTTTTAAAGTAATAGTTACTTTTATAATTATTTATTTTAATAAACTTACTTAAATTATATAGCGATCTAGTACTTTTATATAATGCTTATCGGTATTAAATTAGCTTATAGCCCGCGATAATTTTATCCTTCGACACTTATTAATAATACCGGCCCGAATAAATTAAATATAGCCTAATAATATAATTATTAATATAAGAAGCCGTTTTTTAATTATATTTAGTTATAAAGTAATAAATTATAAAATTATTATAAAAAATTTTATATAATAAACTTAATTAAATTTATTTTTAAAAAATATATTATATTTTATTTTTTTTAAATATTAATTATTATTTTTAATTTAATAAAAGAATTTAAATAAATAAAATAGTTTATATTATTATATTTTTTTTTAAAATTTAATAAAATTTATTAAAATTAAAAATAAAAATATAATTTTTAAATAATAGAATTTTAATTTATAGTTTTTTTAAATTATATATTATTAAATTAAATATATTAATTAATAAAAAATTTAAAAATTTTAAATAAAATAAAAAATATTAATTTTAATTTAATAAATTTTTTAAATAAACTTTTATAATATTATAATTAATTAATTTTATAAATTTTAATTAAAAAAATTATTAATAAAAATGATATAAATTAATTAATATAAATATAATAATTTTTTATTAATAATTATTTTATTTTTAAAATCTTTTTATTATTATTTAAAATTTTTAAATTATAAAAATTTAAATTTATATTTTAAAATTAATTATTAAAATAATTAAATTTATTAATTATTAATATAAAAAACTATTTAATTAAAAAATTATAATAATTAATTTATTTAATTAATTATTTTAATAATTTATTAATTTATATTATTATATTTATTATATTTTATATATTAAAAAATTAATTATTATTAATAATAAAAATATAATTTTTTAAAAAATAAATTCTATTATATTTATTTTTAATATTTTAATAAATTATTTTTAAATTTTATTTTAAAATTTAAAATTTTATTATAAAAGTTTTAAAAATATATTATAAATTACTTTTTTATTTTAATTATTTTTAAAAATTTAATTTTATTAAATTAATATTAATATTTAAATAATATTTTTTAATTTTATTTATATATTATAAAATTAAATTTATAAATATTTATAATATTTTAATTATTATTTTAATATTATATTTTTTAAATATTAAATATTAAATATTAAATATTTATTATAATATAAAAATATTATATATATATATTTTTATATATAAAATAAAATATAATTATTTAATATTATATATTTAATTAAAATTAATTTTAAAAATTATTTTAATTTATTAATTTTAAAACTTTAACTATACTATATTTTTCCTTTATATTATATAACTATCTTTTTATTTAATTACTTATTTTTTCCCTAACCTAAAGTTTACATATAAAGTTTTCCACAGCTTTATACATATCCTTATAATCCTCTTATAAAAAAACTTTAAACACCTCCTTTTTTTTTATTTTTATTATATTTTTCTATATTAAGAAGGAATTATTTATTACTAATAATAAAAATATAAACTTAAAAAAAAATAAACTTATTATACCCTCTTTTTATCTTCTAATAAATTACTTTTAAAATTCTTTTTAAAAGTTTTAAAGTCTTATTATAAAAGTTTTAAAAGTAGAATATTATAAATTATTTCTTTATTTTAATTACTTTTTAAAATTAATAACTATATACTTAAATAGAAATTATAATACTTACTTAATTATAAATTTATTTATATATATATATATATATATATAAAGTTAAATTTTTTAACTAGGACTTTTTTATTATAGGATTTATTTATATAATAACTATTTTAAAAACCTAATTTTACTAAATAATTCCTTTTATAGTAACTAGCTTATAGGCTACTTATATTTATAATTCTAATTAATATTATTATTAAAACAGTACCCCTTAACTTTATTTATATATTATAAAGTTAAAGCTATAAACATTTATAATATTTTAATTATTATTTTAATATAATATTTTTTTTTAAATACTAGGTTTTAAGTACTTATTATAATATAAAGGTATTATATATATTTTTAAATATATATAAAATAAAAATAAAACTATTTATTAATTTTAAATAATTATTTTAATTAATTAATTAAAAAAATATTTTTATTTTATTTTATACTTATATTAATATAAAATAAATAAGAATTTTAGAAATATTTAGCTAGATCTCTAGGTGGATCCCTAGATAGAGATTTATAATAATAAATTAAATTATTAACTTCGCTTCTCTTCACCTAATCTTTTGCCCGGGCCCTCCCCTTAGCCCCTCGCCTGGTTGCCGTCCCATCTCTTCTATTTAATGATCAATTATGATTTAGCCTGGGAATCGCCAGCAACTAGAATATCCCCGGGCGGTCCGGGACGATCAGGCGACCGAGCCAGAGCAGCGACGCTGGTCCGGCTACCAAGGCCGTAGCGTAGCACGGCATGGGTCTGGATTTTGGAGCGTTTAATGCCGTGACTCGTGGGCTGCTGTTATGTATCATTCATACATAGTGTACCTTGTGGACAGCCTTTATCTGCCCCGCAGATTGACGGCTCCCGTCAGTCTTGTGGGTGTCTACGACGATTGCATCATGAGCAACTCAACGAGGCCGGGCATGGGGCTGCAAGTCGACGGCGATGACGCGCCGAGGATCAGGCGGGCCCTTCCGAGGGGAGAAATACAAGCATATATTTCTCAACAAAGCCAGTGAAGCCAACGTGCCTGAAACCTGCTGTCGGCGGGCGGGCCTCAACGACAGCACCGAGACGTGAGGTTCGGCCCTGGCTGAGCTCCATTCGCCGAGAGCTCACCTGAGTTCGCCATTCTCGGCCTTTTCAGAGTCTCTCATCCTCTCCTTGAACTGCCTCGGCGTCTCAAACGGCTGTCCGCCCTTTCCCTCGGCCTTGCCCAGCCCAAACCAGCCCTTGCCCTTGCCTCCCAGGGCGCTCCACAGCCCCAGGTTCTTTTTCTTGGCCTCTGCCTCTGCCTCTCTGTACTTCTTCTCGATAGACTCACCGCCGAACTCGACCCCGGTCTTGGCCTCGTAAGTGGTGGCGAGCCCGCGGCGGAGCATTTCCAAGCCTATGTCACGGCGGAAGAACAGGAAGCGGCGAAGGTAGATGGTGGCAACGACTCGCTCGTACTGATCGCGCTTGTAGACGCGCGCGCGCACGTAGCGATTCAATATGGACGATTGGAGCCATTGGAGTGCCTCGGAAGCGTATGGTTGCGCGGGTCGACCAAAGTGCGCGCCTTCTGGTGCATCAATGCCGGCGAGTCGGATGGGAATCTAGATTGGGAGATGCAGGTCAGCAACAGGTGGGCACGGGGGAGGGCCGAGTTCCGGCCAAACGTACGGTCTGTCCCCTCAACTGTCTCTTGTCCGTAGGAACAGTTCTCAGCCAACCCCAGCCCGCCAGTCGCCCTCCAGGTGTGTGATACAGATGGAAGCCGTCGCCATCGCCCACGCTCGTCACCCGTCCGAATAGCGTCCTTTTGTTGTAATGATGCGGAAGCACATAGTTGACGCTGGGGATCCGTCGCAAGTACGTCCTGTATAATTTAAGTCCGCCGAGGAGCACCGTCGTGATCAAGAAAGCTGGAATCCACGTCCTTGGGTCTTTGTAGTGATCCCAGTCCTTGACATCCAGCGAGTCGTTCCAGCTCACGGTTCTCACGCCTGGCCCAGGCGGTTTGCCCTCCTTTTCCCTGTCGGGAGGGGAGGAAGACCGAGGCCATGGCATTTTGCTGTCATGTGTTGGATGGACCTAGACGAAATCCCGGGACGAGATCTGGAGTCGGCTCCTAGTACGACGCTTTGCCAGCTTCTAGCTTCAGGGTTTCCGTCTTAGGATGACATGTTGGGGGGGGGGGGCCGTGCAGGGGGGGGTGCGTCGTCCGGGGCGGGGTTCGGCCAGGGCGGAGTTGAGTCTTCAAGTACTGTGTAGTCGCATATATCATCAGCGGAACATGGCAGCAACTCTAGCAAAAAGCCATATAATCTCACACTAGAGCTGAGGATATTTGCCCCTAGAAGATTGTTCCAGAGCAGGTCATCCTATGAGAGGGAGGCTCATTCTTTTTTTTTTTTTGGGGGGGGGGGGTGGACCAAAGATGCCGTGGTAACAGAAGCCCAGAAGCCCGAGCAGGGCGCATTTGTTAAACAAGTGACAGCCAGCTAGTCTCTTATTACTAGGTACCTTTTATCACCAGGTACTGGTTCGCAGGCCCTGGATTATTTTATTGGTCTTATTTCTTCTCTTCAAATCCCATGTCACCCATCCCCTTGTCTGCGGGCTTGATGATATGGAGCAGTCACGAGCGCCCCTATGCCCCGCTTCTTCCTGCGTCTCAGCCGCCGAGAGATGAACTAGCAACTTGACCAAGAATGACAAACGAATGCCGACTCTCTTATGGTGTTTGGGATAGCAAACTGCTACTCTTCAAGTTGTCCCAAGAAGCTAAACGCATCAAGCGCCCTGGACTTTGAAGGTCCGCCCACTAGCGGTCTTGCGCTCCTTCTCCTCGCTGTCGGGCCTGGCCCTCCGGAGCACTGTGTATCAAGTTAGTTTTGTTGTCCTTCTCATCGCCAAGTGGAGGGGTCCTTGCCTTGGAGGAAGTCTGCCGTACGTCGTCGCATCCTCGAGTGAATGTATGCCTGTGTCGCGTTAGTTGTCACCGCACGGCCCACAGGGACGATGTATGCTGACCTTTGAGGCTTTGATATGATAGTGGAAGTAATCGCGGAACGTCTGGATGTGCGAGATCACCTCCGGCATGCGCTGGGGGGTCAGGTGTCGAGGAAATAAGACTTGGCCGGGTCAGCTGGTTCTTCCAAGAGAGACGCGGGAAAGCCTCGCCTACCGAAAGTGACATAGCCGATTTCACCAGTGCTGGAGTTTTGGACTCCCGGAACGCCCTGAAGCTCCAGGGGCGGGTCTGTACGGAACAATACCTGTGGTGCATTCTGGATGGCTCGCCGTCTGGCATCCACAAACTCCTGGATGAACACCTTCCCAAACACGCGGTCTGTCTCCTCCCTAAAGACAGTGCTGAAGATGACAGTGACTCTGTCATGGCTCGCTTTGACGTAAATAGCCTCCTCCTCGCGATAATGGATCGACATGACCTCTCCGCCCTCTCGTACGCCTTGCGGGGCCTCCTCGGACGTGAACTTGGACGCTTCCTCTTTCAGCTTGTAATGCTCCGCGTAGGCATGCTCGAATGGCGCAGCCATGGCGTTTCGCTTGAGCAGAGATATCTTCCCGACAAGCTCGTCTTTCGCCTCTGCGACCTAGCAGTCAGACCCAAGTGAAGTGCTCCACAGACATTCAACATACCCTTTTCAGCTGGAAGATTGTCTAAATCAACCATGACGGAGAAGTCATAGCCTGGCTCGGGAGGCACGACATATTCGCCATACTCGCGATTGAGGACCTGCTCGGCACCATACTTGACGAGGTCGCGCCAGCATTTTATCTGGATGGAGACTTGGATTTTAGTCTTGGCCTCGGGAGTCGAGATGTGGAAGATGACGCCGTCGAAATCGGACACAGTCTGATCGATGTTGACAGGGGCGGCCCTGGAGGGAGCAGGTCAGTAATGGGTGGGAGGGGGGACAGTAATCGACCATGGTACACGGCAGTGACACGTCTTACCCTGAGAACCGCTCCGTCAGGACCGACTGAATCAGCACATTCTGGTAGTCGAGAAGAAGCATCGCGAAAGTTTCTCCCCGTCGCTGTTCGCCTGCGACGTAATGGCTTAATGATAGGTGATGTCGAGGTAAAGACCGCTGGACTGTGTTGTTAACCCCAGCTGTAGCTGCCTCCTGTCCGGGTCAGTGGGGCTTGCAGGTCGGAAGGCGACCTTGCGGTATGATGTACTTGGTGTCCGCCCCCTGACCGTAGGAGTGAGTTATGTAATTGAGTCCGACCGCGCCTAGAGGGGTGGGGCCTCGTTATCGATAGGAAGACCCCTGCAAAAAAGTACCGACCTCTTTTGGTGCTAACCAATTAGTAGAACTCCGAACTTTTTTGTCCAACGAGATCAAGCACCGTCGCAAAAGAGCACGCGAGGTAGAGCAAGACCGCCCGCGCTCCTGCCAATATGGTCAAGTCTTATTTGTATGATGGCTTTGTTCAAATGTTCTGTCCCATGGCCCTGCTGACGATAACCGCAGAAAATACGAGCACTTTGAGTCGTTCGGCCTGATCACGTCGAGCTCGTCCAATATCCTCTGGACCAACAACCACGGGACAACGACCGGGGCCGGCCAAGCTGTTGTTTCTGCCAACGAGGAGGTGATATGCTGGGACATAAAGAAAGGCGAGCTACTGTCTCGGTGGCGCGATGAAAACTGCAAGGCACAGGTCACAGCCCTTGCACAGAGCAAGACAGACAACGATGTATTTGCCGTCGGATATGAAGACGGTAGCATTCGCCTCTGGGACAGCAAGATATCAACCGTCATACTAAACTTCAACGGCCACAAATCCGCCATTACCATGCTGGCATTCGACAAGTCCGGTATTCGCTTGGCCAGCGGCTCCAAAGACACAGACGTGATTGTGTGGGACTTGGTCGCGGAGGTCGGGCAATACAAGCTTCGGGGCCACAAAGATCAAGTCACGGGACTGCAGTTCATCGAGCCGGTCGTCCATGCGCAGGATGAAGACACGCAAGAGACCTTGCAGCTGGACCTTGAGGAACAAGGCGAGGGCTTCCTCCTCACCTCGGGCAAGGATTCTCTGATCAAGCTCTGGGACCTCTCATCGCGGCATTGTGTCGAGACGCATGTTGCACAGACAAATGGAGAGTGTTGGGCTCTCGGGGTGTTTCCCGATTTAGAGGGATGCATCACGGCCGGCAATGACGGCGAGCTTAGGGTGTGGTCATTAGACACGGCGGGAATGTCCGCGGCAGCGCGTCAAGTGGACGCGCAGAATAGGCATTTCATCCAGGAGCGCGGGACCCTTTTCAGGAACAACAAAGACAGGGCCATCGAGGTGTCGTTCCACCCGCGACGCGACTATTTTGCGGTGCACGGCGTCGAGAAATCGGTTGAGATATGGCGGCTCAGATCTGATGCTGAGGTGAAGAAGAGTCTGGCTAGGAAGAAGAGGAGACGACGCGAGAAACTTGCTTCTGGTAAGAAAAGCAAAGGTGTCGCAGATGTGGACCTGGAAGACGCAGAAGACCAGGAAGGTGAGACTACCCAGCCAGAGCTGTCCGATTTGTTTGGCCAGCATGTTGTCATCAGGACGACAGGCAAGGTGCGGTCAGTGAACTGGGCGACAAATCATGGGCACAAGCAGCTACAGCTGCTGGTCTCCACGACGAACAACCAACTTGAACTGTACGACATCACGGCGAAAGAAAAACGGGGCAAGGCCAAGAACGATGAGGAGCCAGATTACGCGAGATCCCTTGCCGTGGACCTCCCTGGTCACAGGGCTGATATACGGGCTGTATCGCTGAGTTCTGACGACAAGATGCTTGCATCTGCGGCCAATGGGAGCCTGAAAATCTGGAATGTTAAAACGCAGACATGTATACGGACCTTTGAATGCGGCTATGCCCTCTGCTGTTCCTTCTTGCCGGGAGATAAGGTCGTGCTGGTGGGTACCAAGAGCGGCGAGATCGAGCTTTTCGATATAGTGTCCGCATCCCTTGTCGACAGCGTATCAGCCCACGATGGTGCGATTTGGTCCCTGCACGTACACCCGGACGGTCGTTCTGTCGTCACTGGGAGTGCGGACAAGACCATCAAGTTTTGGGACTTCAAGATTGTGCAGGAGCAGGTCCTGGGAACCGCCAGAACGACCCCAAAGCTGAAGCTGGTCCAGTCCAGGATGCTCAAGGTTGCAGATGATGTTTTGAGCTTGAGGTTCTCCCCCGATGCCAAGCTCCTTGCTGTCGCTCTACTGGACAACACGGTGAAAGTGTTTTTCACGGACTCGTTAAAGCTCTACCTGAATCTCTACGGCCACAAGCTCCCTGTCTTGAGCATGGACATCTCGTACGACAGCAAGCTGATTGTCACTAGCTCAGCGGACAAGAATGTTAGGATATGGGGCCTGGACTTCGGAGACTGTCACAAGGCACTCTTTGCGCACCAGGATAGTATCCTGCAGGTAGCTTTCGTGCCACACAACTCGGACGGAAACGGCCACCACTTCTTCAGCACTAGCAAGGACCGTAGTATCAAGTACTGGGATGCGGATAAATTCGAGCAGATCCAGAGGATAGATGGCCACCACGGAGAGATCTGGGCCCTTGCTGTCAGCCATGGCGGTAACTCCATCGTCAGTGCCAGTCACGACAAGAGCATACGCGTCTGGCAGGAGACCGACGAGCAGATTTTCCTCGAAGAAGAGCGGGAAAAGGAGATTGAGGAGCTGTATGAAGGCACGCTGACGACATCTTTCGGAAACGATGCGGACCCGGACCAACAAAACAACGAAGTGGCTGCTGCCAGCAAGCAGACGGTTGAGACGCTCATGGCGGGCGAAAGGGTTGTGGAGGCACTTGAACTCGGGATGGAAGATCTCCATGTGGTGAAAGAGTGGGAAGAAGCGAAGGCCGGTAACCCAAATGTTGCACCACCGCAGCGAAACCCAATCTTCATGGCACTTGGCGGCATCAGTGCGGAAGCCTACGTCATGAATACGCTGCAGCGGATCAAGGCTTCTGCACTGCACGACGCCCTGCTTGTTCTGCCATTCTCGACCGTCCCTTTGCTGTTCACATTCATCAACCTCTTCGCGGCGCGGTCCATGAACACCCCCCTGACCTGTCGGATTCTATTCTTCATGCTCAAGACGCACCACAGGCAGATTGTAGCCAGCAAGACGATGAGGGTCATGCTAGACGGTATAAGGATGAACTTGAGACAGACGTTGAAGAGGCAGAAGGATGAGTTGGGCTACAACATTGCCGCTTTGAAGGTTGTTGGGATGCAGATCCAGGAGAAGAAGATCAAGAACTACGTCGACGATGCTTGGGAAGCAGACGAGGAAGGGCGCGGAGCCAGGAAACGTGCCTTCCTCCACGTCTCATGAGGGAGAGCAAGCAGTCCCGCCATCCAGCACAGATGGGAAGCGGGTGGGGCGGGTGGCGTACGGCTGCAGACGGGACGGGTGGTCGCTCAGTGATGAGGGCTTCAGAAATTCAACGGCGGATGGGCGAATAGGCGGATGAGCGGGCATGCTGTCTGGGGCGTGTCTTGGCGATCGGACGTGGTAGAATGTCTCGCACCACCCGAGACCGACAAGGAAAAGGGAAGCGAACAGCAGCACGCGCTGCCAGCGTCGTTGGTGGAAATCGTCAAAGCGGGATCCCATAGAATCACCGTTTTATCAAAGAGGGAGTTTCTGGGCAGGATGTGTGAAGCCCTCGGGGGTCTTTGTTTGAAGAGGCTGTGAAGTATCGATGCACGGTCTAATAATGGGGGTCTCCCTGTAGAAGTTTGTCCCAAGGCTCAAGACAAGTCTGAATGCAGCAAGATGCGGCAGGGGTCTGTGGGACGCAGGGATTCCTGCAGGCCTGTGTCATGTAGGTGGTAGGAGGGAAGGGCGGGCGGCTGTGGGGGCTCGCTCGCCTTGAGGCTGCTCGACTTGTTGCACTCAGAAACCAACACCAACAAGGTGACGTGACGGACGGGATAGGACGCAATTGATTCGGGCTGGTTACCACAACCCAGAGGTTCTCGTCGGCCAACCCCCACGCCTAAAACTAGACTGATCCCCCCCCCCCCGGAGTGCTGGCAGGCCAGGTGTCTGCATTGGGCAGGACAGCTGGGACACCTACCTACTTACCTAGGTAGCTAGGGAATTGATTGAGCAGCTCCCTCCCACCGCATATCTTGCCCCCGAGGCGGTCGGGTCTGTTGGGCGGATACAACATGTCGGCTCAGGGCCACGACGGCCAAGAACCACATCATGACCATGACCGGCCCTCCAACTCCCGCAGCACCCGCCACCTGCAGATTCAGGAGCCAGAACGGAGGCCGCTGCTCCCAAGACACATGAGCCATGAGCCCGACACCGAGCCTGTCTTCTCGTGCGTGCCTAACCCACACTCTCACCTACCGGTCTACACAAACATCCACCGCATCCGGAGGGATGTCGTCTCCATTGTCGAGGACTACATGAGCCTGGAGCAGCTGAGGGACGTGAGGATAAACATCTCGGTCATACGGCCCTTGGTCGACAAGCTATATGACCTTGACGACATCTCCATTGGTGAGCCTGTCCCGAGCCCCACGCACTGCTAAGACTGGCTCGCCATGCTGACGCCCTCTCCTCCAGTCTACTGTCTTCTCGTGAACCGCACCCAGTTCCTGCATGAGCAGTCTCATCTGCACAACAGGCAGAATGTGAACTACACCCGTGCCACCCTGTGTGAGCTTGTTGCCACCCGCATCCTCCGCCGCTTCAACGAGGACAGCGAGGGGGCCGAGGGGCTGCTTATCCTCGCTCATATCCTCGTCGCCGGCTTCTCGCCCTTCCAGAATGCCCCCGGCGACATCCGCCGCGAGGCTGCCACCTCCTCCTCGTCCAGCTACCACACCACGTTGCCAGCCCTCGAGGTCGCCATCCTCAGCGAGAGCAAGCTGTTCCTCAGCTCCACCTCCTGCCAAAAGGTCATTGATGCCATCTATGAGGGGCGCGTCATATACACGCCCAGCAGCTTCATCAACATCATCCCCGACCGGTACAAGCAGAAGCCAATAAGCCTGTATGACCCCAGGGCCTCATCGCTGCTGAACCAGTACCGCCTGATCGTCCCGAGGACGAGGAACATACTCGAAATCATGCAGTTCGTCATATTGCTGGTCCTCTACGTCCTGTTCATGGCCGAGAGGGACCCTACGACCTTCTCCATACTCGAGGTCATGTTCTCTGTCTACTCGTTCGGGTGGGTTCTCGACAACTTCGCCACGATACTGGAGCACGGGTGGTCGGTTGCCCCTCCCCCTCCATTTCTTCTCCTTTCCCCCATTTCCCCTTCCCTTCGCAGCGGTCCGCAACTGACGAGCCCCGCGCAGGCAGGTCTACACTCAGAACCTGTGGAGCTTCCTGGACGTCACCTTTGCCGTCATCTTCTGGGTATACCTCGTGCTGCGCATTCAGGGCTGGCGCACCAACAGCCAAGACACCGACCAGCAGGCCCTTGATGTCCTCGCAATGGGCGCCCCCGTGCTCATTCCCCGCCTCGCCTTCAACCTTCTCTCAAACAACCTGCTCTTCGTCTCCCTGAGGGCTATGATGGCCGACTTCACAACCCTAACAGCCCTTGCCGCCTGGTGTTTTGCCGGATTTCTCATGTCACTCATCTGGCTGGGTGAGGGAGACCACTCGACCATCACGGTGAGCAAGTGGTTGCTGTGGATATGGTTTGGCCTCGACGGAACCGGCATCCAGAGGGCACCCGAGTTCCACCAGATACTGGGGCCTTGCCTCATGGTTACCTTTGCCTTCCTGGGCAACACTCTGTTCCTCACAATCCTCGTCTCCATGCTCTCAAACACCTTCAGCACCATCGTATCCAACGCTACGGCCGAGGTCCAGTACCGCCACGCCGTGCAGACCTTGGAGGGTGTCAAGAGCGACGCCATATTCGCTTACCAGCCACCCTTTAACATTATCGCTCTCTTTATCCTGGCCCCTCTGAAGTTTGTTGTGAGCCCCCGATGGTTCCACAAGATCCATGTCGCGGCGGTCCGACTCTTGAATCTCCCCCTCCTCCTCATCATCGCCGCCGTTGAGCGTCGTGTCTTATGGCCTGTGTCGGCATCCACCAAGCAACCTATTGCAGGCACCGGGGTCGATAAGAGGTATCACTGGTTCTGGGAGAAGTGGCGCATCACGACACACGGAGACATCCATGCTGTGTTCGGCCGTTCGCCTCCGGATGAGGTCGAAGATGCCATCTCCGTCGATGATGACCTGACGCGCCACATGATTCGCCGGCAATTCCAGAGGAACAGCACCGCGGACTCGACCAACCTGCAAAACATGATCAAGCATTTCAGGAACAAACAATCACATGAGAGGGACGGCAACGCCGGCACCAAAGACGCGGGCGACCAGCTTGGGGCAACCCCAGCCGCCTCCGACGGCAGGCAGACGCCAAAGTCGCCTGCACCGGGAAAGGTGTTGAGCAGAAGGGACAGCATGGCGCCATTCCCGGGGCTGCGGCAGGAGCTGCAAGGTATCTTTAACGACAGCGAGGAGATCAGTGACCTGACGACGCGGCTGGAGGCGTTAGAAGACAGCAATGCGCGTATAGAAGCAATGCTTATCAGGCTGGTCGAGGACGTTGAAGATACTGCCAGTATTGTGGAGGAGTCGCAGGCTGGCAAGCTGGGCACGCTGGACGATTTAGACCACACCGCAGATGAGCAGTAGCACTGACTACTCTCACTTGGTTAGCATCCAGATGGGAGCCGGTCTGTTTGGTCATGCACGGGGTCGAGACCCCAGGACAGACCGCGTTTCAAGCAAGTTCCTGTGGGCTGAGGGTATCGTATCAAGTTGGTATAGTAGCCTCTCCATGCAAGTAAAGCCCGTCTTGTACCAGAAACGCCCGCAAGTGAAAACAGTCGACCAAAACCCACGCACCATTGCTCCCCTCAAAAATAGCACCGGCAAGCGTTTTTTCGAAGTGGCTCACTGAATCTGGACGTCTTCCATCTCCTCGTCCTCGGAATCCTCTCCGAAGTTTATGGTGGGCGCAGTTTCCGCCATGGCCTGTGCGCCGATGTCCTGGTGCTCTGCCTTTAGGCTCCAGTTGTTAGCGAACCGCCCGCTTTTGTGCAAGTCGGCCACCTTCTCCAGGGTCGATCGAAGATAAACCTCGGGTTGAGGAATCGCAGATCGAAGAGCCTTTAGCGACCAGTAGTTGTACTGTCGGAAACACTGGAAGATCTTGTCCAGAAGCTCGTTCTCCGGCATGCGTGCGGTCTTGGCCTCGGCCTTGGCCTTCTTGGTCTGCGTGCGCGTGTCCTTGATGAAGGTCTCAAAGGCCTTGGTGGCTTGTGTGGTGCCGACCTGGACCACGCCTTTGGTGACGGTGAAACGGTCGATGATCTGGGTTGTGTTCTTTGGTGTTACTTGCTCCTGCGCGCGGACGGCCATAAGGTACGCGGTCTCTGGGTTGTCTGGGTGTGGGGTTAGATCCTGCCTATCTCGTGCCAGCTGCCAGTACGTACCTATGGGGTTCATATTGACTTCCTGTGAGACGCGGCCATAGATGGCGGTTTTTTCTGCCATGGGATTAGCCTAGTCCACTTCCATAAAGGCTGTCTGGTGTATTTCATGTCGCAGAGGCTTGGGATCATACTGGGAATGACTTGTCTAAAAGTATCCCTTCCTCGCCGTCCTCGTCCACCACGGGAGTTTTGCTGAGCCGGTTTCTCCACCTTGGCTCGCAGGAGATAGGAGGGGATGTTCTGGTCGGCAGCGTCCTTGCGCAGTTTGTTCTTGTTTTTGAAGCCTTCGATGTCTGACTCGGTGAAGATGAAGGTGTTTTTGACTTCCAGGTTGGTCTCGTCCAGGTCATATTCGCGTGGTAGACCCTGATGGGCGGAGACATTGCTCTTAAGCAGAAGCCTCATCTTCCTCTATGGTGTGGGCGGTCAGAGACGCTGGTCAGCTGCCAATGCGCGAAGGCGCGGGGAGAAGCGGTGCAAAACGGACCTTGGACATGCCCCTTTTGTCTGGCTCGCTCCAGAGGCGCAGCTTTCCGATCTCGATTGGGGTATCGTCGTCAATCTTGTCCCAGGCAGCCCAGACGTAAGTGGGCACGCGAGCCATGAAAAGGCTATCCTGGGCAGTCTGGTTGCCGCCGGGGTCCTTTGGGGCGTAGAAGTCCAGATCGAGGTCGCCGACGTCGTCTTCATAAGCATCGATGGCCATCGGGGATCCGCCTTGAAGGGTGTCCGGGTCAGGCTTGACAGCCGGGTCGGGCTTAACGACTGGGTCCGCCATGTTGGGTGATGCCTACGGTCTTGCCTTTGCCTGTGACTGAACCACCCCCGAAACTGAGCTTGTGGTCCGCAACGTCGAGGCGTCAGTGGTTTGGAAATGTTGAACCAAGGCCTGCAACGAGCGCAATGCGTCCCAAGGCCGCCCAGCTTATGTAAGAACCGGGAGTGAAGATGTACCTAGGTACCTAGGTACCTAAGTGCCGTGCCTAGGTGGTACCTACCACAACGCATGGGTGCACAGTATCTGCCGGAGCCTTCCGCTTTCAGGTGTCCTTTTGCCCAATCCGTCGTCGAAGAGTCTGTCTGCTTCACTGGCAACGGCTTGGCAAGGTGAATCCTCGCAAACTATGACCTTGTGTTGACTTCTAGGTTTCCAATAGCCTTTCCCCTCGTCCGCTCCGTGTCTCTGCTCGTTGACCTGAGTGGATGGGCTCGCCCGTCTATGTAACTACCTACCTAGGTAGGTACCTAGGTAGGTGCACAGCACACTAGCCCAGCCTTGTCAGACAGCTTCTTCTTTCTGCCTGCCGCCGACTCCGCTAATGATGTAATGCGGGAGACTGTTATCTTATCTTGACTCATTTCAGCGTTCGGGCCATGCGACACGTCCTGCACGAGTCCACTTGTAAAGTCTGATCGCGACATCGTCTATTTACTGACCTCTCAACACCTCCTTGTGACGACCGACTCAACTTGGACGCACTCTTTCACCCATAGGCCACACGTTTGACTCACCACCAGTTCGCCACAACCTATTGCCGCCTCACCCCCAGACACTGCTCCATAGTCGAGTCTGGGGTCCCATTCGCCATGTCTGATGAGGATCAGAAGTTGATGGAGCAGATCAGTCTCCTGGCAGGCAAGTCATCACCAGCTGGCGCGTTGCGGTGGGCGACTGAGCGACCGCTCTGCCCACTTGCAAGACTCGAATATTTCTGACGATTGGTTACAGGCCAGATCAACCGCGCCAAGAACCAACAGGCTGGTCTCGCTCAGGCAACAAGTGCCACCCCTTCTCCTTTCCCATGTATGTTGAGCTGCCAGACTGAATCCTTGCCTGACAAGCGACGTTTTAACCAGCCGGAAAAACTCCAGCCTCGGGTCGTGGCGGCTACCACCGCGGTCGCCACCACTACACGGCGACCGGGCGTGCTGGGTACCGCGTCGCGAAGCCCGTCCACCGACACAGGTCCCTTGTCCTCAACGGCCCCAATGTCACGAATAACACGAACCAGGCGGCAGTTTCTATGGCCGATGACTCTTCCGCTTCCTCCTCGTGGGTCACGAGGAATGACCGTCACCTTCAACTGATTAACTCCAGTGTCTTTCAAGAGCAGTCCGAGGCACGAGCCAGGGCCATGCAGCAGACAAGACTCCAGAAGCAGCAGGAAAAGGAGCATCGCGAGCGGGTCACGCTGATGAGCCATCTCAAGCATATTGCGCAGCCCTCCACCGTATCTGTGAATCCCACATCCACCACGTCCTATGAAATAGTCGTGGAGGGCGTCCGCTTCCGAGTCGCAAATAACGGTAGCAAGCTGGTCAAGCTTCCCGGTGCGTCCCGACTCCATTTGCGTGCGAATGCTTGCTCACCGGCGTCAGGAGACCTCAATGGCCCCAAGGCCACGCCCAAGATGGCCCTGGTCGGAGGCGTCAAGTTCCATCGGTCAAAGAACGGCAACATGTACCGCCAGGCTATCGTCAAGGCCCATCGGTATGTCGCCCTTCCAGACTTGGTGCGTTCGCTAACCGACAACCCTTCAGACAATCCGCCGCAATCAAAAAACTCAACGTCGTTTGCAGGAATTTTTCCAATATTGGTACCCCTTTGTTCCTTCCCATCACTCCTCTGCTACAAGTAGTGTGCGCAGTGCCGCAAACTACGGGCGGATGTTACTGACGACGGCAAAATTTGTGCAGGTTCTTGTCCGAAGGGCCCCATGTGCCGCTACATCCACGATCCGTCCCGAGTTGCTGCATGCAAGGATTTTCTCCAGAAGGGTACTTGTCCTGCCGGCGACCAGTGTGACCTATCGCACGACCTGGTTCCAGAGCGCACGCCTCATTGTGTGCATCATGCCAAGGGCAACTGCAGGGCCAGTGAATGTCCGTATACTCACCGTATATTGCCGCTAGGTGCTCCAGTATGCCAGTCCTTTGGCATTTACGGCTACTGCGACAAGGGCATCAGCTGTTCCGATCGCCACGTCTTCGAATGCCCCGACTTCAGCAACACGGGGGTCTGTAAGACAAAGGGTTGTAAGCTCACCCATAGAGAGAGGGCAAGCGTCCTCCGAAAGGCAAATGCTGCTCTCGAACAGAATGCGAGCGAAGATGGTGAGGGTGACTTGTCGAGCAATGACGACAATGATTCGGTCAGCAGCGACGATGTTGACTCTGACGAGGTTGAGGAGTTCATCGGTGAAGAAGACCCTACGGATTTTGACAAGGACTTCATTTCCTTGAGTTGATCTGTCTGGTCCCTGGCGAGGAGGCTGACGGTCTCGTACGCATCCATTGCGCTTGCTGACTTGTCCATTAGCATTGACCGACCAGGTCAAGGCCCTACCAAGGGAAAGCACAGGCGGATGCAAAAAGAGGCCGATGGTAAGGCCAATGGTAGTTGAACTTCGGGCAGAGAAAAAACAAGACATGTATGCCAGTTAGAAAAATCACAATGTATATGGTATCTCATAACGAGCACAGGGTATCTCCCGCACCATGATTGAACGTCAAAGGCATCGAAACTGCACACAGTCCGCAGATGTGCCTCTTTGAAATAACAGATCTGCAGAGACAAGTCGTCCAGGAGGCATTGCGTGTAGCCGGAAAGGGGGCGTACGTGAGACATGTTCCGTAGCGATCAACCCTCGTGTATCTGACCTTCAACGAGTAGGGAAGACATGCGAAGCGGACAATAGGAAAGCTCTGCGTTTCAAGCACGGTAGACCCATGAGACCATCGCGCCAACTGCATGCAAATTTGCATATCCGAGGACCACAACTCTTGATATCTTCGTCATGGCGAACAAAGGCTCGGCACTAGGGACTCACGCTGGGTCCAACATGCTGCCACCATGGGGTCTTCACCGATGATGTGTTCTAGAACTGTCGGGCACCCGTGGAATGTTTCGCCCCACATCATTGATTCTTTCAAATATCTTTGCGGGCAGGCGGCCCTACGAGGAACAGGCCCGACACAAGATCGCTCAGGTGTCCGCTACGCGGCCACAGCATCAATGCAGTGGACTCGGCGGCAGACTCCACGATGACATCTTAGAGGGCAACCTCTCGAGGGCCAACCCCTTGCAGGAGATCCTGTTACAGGACAGCTACCTAACCTGCTATTGGATCACCTCTTGTATGACGAAAGGCTAGAGGTAGATCAGCCACAGGAACTTCGTTATGGTCTCACATGACTTTCGAAGATCCGCGGTCTTAATTGGTAATGGTGTATGTGACGGGTATCGGGATGGGACAGTGCATGATGCTGGAAGCAACTGAGGGCAGGAGCCACACCCCCCCCCCCCCCCCCCGAAAACGTGGAGTGAATTCACGCAAACCGTCAAAGAAGTGGACGAAGGGTAGGTAGCTGGGCGAGTCCATGCGTGCCTGCACGAGGAATTCTCGGTTCAAATGAACCCGTAAGACTTGCACATATCCAGTAGACTCAGCTGTAAGCCACGTCCCACAGGCGTTCAGACAGATCCAAAGCACACATGAGGTTGGCATCTGAGAGATGTTTGACCGCAGCCTGAGGGGGCCGGGTCCAAACGGGGTGGGCCCACGAAATTGCCATTGAACAGCAGTCGGCAGTCGTGTTGTTGTGTATTGAGGCGTGCCGCCTGCGCGCCACCTTGACCTGAAGAACCGTTAAGCCGGTCTCGAGATGGCCAGTCACCGTTGGCTGACAGCGCCATCAAGCAAGTATCGTCCTCAACCAGCACATGCTTAGCGTCTGTCAATAAGTGCACCCGGCAGGGCGCAAGTCATGTGGAACCGACCACGGCTCGCGCCGAGCAGATGATATTCGTCGGCGGAGTCGGCGTACGGCGGGTAGGGTGGAGGAGGCTCGATGTTGGATGCAAACCACCTACTATTAGGTAGATTGGCTGACCTATCGGCTGTGGGGTGGTCGACCTGACAAGGCTCATTATAAACAATCGAGATCCGAGTGACCCGCGGCGTCTCTACGCGCACAAAGAGCGTGAGGCACTCGCACAGGGTAAGGATAGATAGAGATGGCGCTGGGTTGAACCCAGCCCTTCTCACCGCCAAAGTGGGACGTCCCGATTTTCCCGTGTCTCGGCTGTCGACCTCTGGGCTCCGGGTGTTGGATCATTAAACTTAGTCCTCGAGGAAATTCATGCGTGCGTGTCTGTATACCACAGTACAACATGACCACAACAAGGTGTGAGGAGCAGTGGCTGCGCAGTGGCTGCGCTGTGTTCCGACCCGGCCCCGGCCAAGATCAGCCAGAGGATAAGCTTTCGTGCTAGCCCTAGCCCACACGGCCCTCAACGATGCCCTCGCCTCACTGACCATGATGACGTCGCACGGTTGGAAGTTCCGCTCTTGGTTGCACGCTGCGAGATGTGATTGTAAACAAGATGGCTGTCATTGCCCGGGCAGGGAAGGCTTTACTGCGACCGCAGGACCGCAGGACCGCAGGCAGAGCCCTGGAAGCTGCCTGGCCGAGAGAGGGTAGCAGGCGCGCCAACGACAGACCGGCGTCTTTGCAGTTGAACCTGACAATTCCGCCTGAGAGCAGTGTTGGAGGAGCACGGACATTGTTGACAGGCCTGGGGTACGGAGGAAGTGGCTGGCAGGGCTTGCAAGGGTGCCCCCCCACCCTGGCGTTGGCCACAGCTTGTTCCGACGTCCGTGGACTACCACCCTTCGGCCTGTTCTACGGCCAGCACAAATATTACATGCTTACAGAAGCAACACATTTGCTGCGAAGCCCCTGTGGCGTGGGGGGGGAAAAAAAAGGGCAAACAATCAACAATTTATCCAGGTCTGACAGTGAGAAAATGCCGTGGCCCAGTGGCCCAACGCCCGAAATCAGGCTCGCACCAAGTGACAGGCCGAGAGCTGGAGTCACGATTGACGATTGACCCTTCACCATGCCGACGATGGCGCGAGGTAGTCGGTCTGATCTAGTAATGCTGCAAGCACGACCCAAACCCGCGTGCCGAAACGGCAGGGGCGTGAGCCACGGTCACGGCCCACAGTCAGTCCCAGGACTGGACTGCAGCTCACCCGACGCGCCGTCTCACCAGCCCGCTGCAAAGGTGACGACGTCCCCTTGGCCGTTGCGGATGGACCAGGCGGCGGGCTCAGGCCGGCTCGTCCCCTCGACAGACCCGGAGCGAGCATGGGGCGGGGCAGACACATGGCGCGCAATCATCAACGGCATTCGGCTCGCGCTGGAGGCCTCTCCCGTACATCAAAGCAGGGCTCGAGGGGGCGGCAGGCGCGGCAAGGCGATATTCTGCCCATGTTGAAGCATGAGCTGACGCCCGAGCACAACATTATCGTCCCGCCGCCCCGATGGAGACGCAAGGGCGACTCCCCTCCGTGGAAACGAGATACAGTCGGCCATGGACGCCAAATGTGGGCGCGGGGGGAACGGCCAGCCAGGTTTGGCAAGCGTCTACTGTGGTACTACATAGTAGTCAGCAGAGCCTCCTCCAAGAGGCTTCCTACCTGGGTCGTCGGGGTCGTCGGGGTCGTCGGGGTCGCCAGGGTCGTCGACGCCCCACGCCCCGATTCTAGTCACTGGTTGCCCGGCGAGCGCGCTTGGGGCCAGCAGCTATGCGCGCCCTGTTGATTTCTTTGACCGCCGAGTGGGCCCTGGCCCAAGATGCCGCCTCCTGGCTGTCTACGGACCACCTGTTCCCGACACGGCGGGCAGCCAAATGGAGAGCATGGTGGCAAGATGCTGGCGAGAAGGATGGCACCCGGCGCGTCGCTGCTGCCACGGACGCATCCTCAGAGCTCGACCGGCAACGGGGGCTCGGGTTGGCAGGTTGGGTACGGCAAGAGGCCGGGGCCACGGGGGGGGGGGGATGGGAGAGGGGAGGACGACATGCCATTCCGAGTGGCGCAAGGCTGTCTGTGATCGGCCGCGGGAGACGACGGCAAACGGGTAGACCAGGGTGGATCGAAAGCAGGCGAGCAACTGCCTCGCTGCCTCGACGGCTGTGCTGGCCATGCCATGCCGGCTTGTGGTCGCCCGTCAGCCAGCCGGCCGGCCTGCCCTGCAGCTGCCCTGCAGCCAGTCTATCAGTCACGATATGGTCGGTCGGGCAGCCAGGCGACGAGGCGACGGGCAGCCAGGCGCCAGGCGCCAGGTGCAGGGGTGGTTGAGGATCTGACGATGGGGCTCGAGGATCAGTCGCGAGTAGCACGCGTCGACATTCACCTCCACAGGGGTAATAAACGTTGTTCTCTCAAGTAGAGGCCCACTCGCCCCACTATAAAGGACAAGTCACCTTTCTAGGGATTTCTATGGCACAGAGACTTAAGCAAGTCGGTTAACTCTTTAGGAATAGTGTCTACTACCTCGGTTTCCGGTATGTTCTCCTAATTAAGTTAAGTACTGAAGTTCAGTGGGCCAAAGTGGGCCAGGACTTCAGAATTTAACGTTTGTTACCCCTGTGGAGGTGTTGTTCGGGAGTGCTGACCGGACTGGATCCGCCGGGCCCTGGATCGGCCGGGGGAGGTTTTGCAAAGGGCAGGATCGAGCGGTGATTGGCAGGCCGGTTGTGGGCAGACGACACACCGACTTTACGACGGGCCATGGTGGGAGCTTTCTATCGGTCGTGTGTGGTGGACAGGCGTAGCGGGATGGGTTTTGGACTCCACGACGGGCCGCATGATATGCGGCCGCAGTCTCGCTGGGATGTTTAAGATTCGCTCCATCAGCCAAACACGACGCGCCCTCCCCTGCGACCTCCCCTGTGGTCGTGTGTATCCCAGCGGGCCTTGCATGCGTGCCCAGCCACCGCCTTTTTTTTTTTTTCTCCCTCCCCCCCCCTTCCCCTTCGCCTTCCGCGTCCCCCCTCTTCCTTCTTCTCCGTGCACGCTGCGCACGGAGGGCCGGCCAGGCAAGAAGGTCCCCAGATAGCGTGGTAGCATGCGAAGCAGGTGCCACCCACTGCCAGGTGCTAAGTGCGCAGCAGTGGTCATAGTATGCAGCAGAAGAGGGTCCCGGACTCCCGGGTGGCCAGGTCGTTCGGTTATCGCGACAGGCAGGGCGATGGTACTCAGTAGCTCAACAAAAGTTGGGCGGATCGCACCACGACGCGTTGCCAGCGGACGGAGGTAACGCGATTTGTACGTGGTGGAGTCTGGTCAAGGCCCGCGGAGCAGAAATCTCTGATTCAACAATGCTCTGATATTATGCGGCTACTGTGTAGTACTACTACTACAGTACTTGCAAGTTGCACCACGACTGGCCGTGCCGCCGTCATACATACATACCTGGGTAGTACACAGTACCCTAACCCCCGACCTCAACGGGGCGGAGGGCGGAAAGGTTGGCGCGGGATGCACATCTCCATCGACCTCGCCTATCAAGATGCTCGACATGGGCATGACTCGAGCCGAGCATTCTCACGCTGGACTGCATGGGGCACGGGCTCTGAGTCAGGGCCCCCTGGGCCCCCAGGCCCCAGTCAGAGGCACGACCGGGGCGACTGCGAGCGTTTCGGCCTGGCAACCTGGTGGGTGAGGTGGGTGAGGTGGGTGAGGTGGGTGAGGTGAGTTTCTGGTTTGGCATTTCTACGTCTGCACGGTCAGCTGGCTCGACGGCTCGACGGCCGGCCACCGTGAGAGAGGGAGTCGAGCACGCGCGGGTGCCAAGGTGGGTTGCGTGACTCTTTGGGCAGGCACCCAGGCTCCTGGGTGCCGTGTTCTGTGTGTTAGGTGGTCAAGTAGTCAGGCGGTCTCTCCCCGCCCGGCCGCCCGCCCCTGGGTACCTCGGGGCCTAGCAGTGTGCCAAGTAGTGTACTCGGTAGGTAGGCCGGCCTTGGGCACAAACGTCCACCGTCCCACGGCAATGGCCGTTGATACCCAACCCACCGCAGGGCTGCACGCTCAGGAGCACCTACAGCATGCTCCGGGCCAGTCGTCGTTGGCTGAGCCTGGCTGGCCTGTCGCCCAGTCGCCCTGTCGCCCTGTCGCCCTGTCGCCCTCATATTGGGCATCGCCAGTGTCCAAGATCCTGCGGTCATCGCGTGCCCTTGGCCCTGGCAGGCCTGCTTGGTGCTCCTGGAGCCACGGCCGGCCGAAGAGAAGCCGTGCATGATCTTCTAGAAGGGTAGTCTAAGAGGACTGATATTACCCAGGTGGGCAAGTGGGTACCGGCACCCGTTCCCCAGATTTGGATTTTCCGTCACTGAACGCCGCCGGATCGCCCGAATCGGATCGGATCGGACGTGTTTTCTGCTGTCTTGTCCTCCTCCCACCCCCTCTGGTCTCTGTGTCTCTCTCTCTCTCTTCTCTCCCATGTGCTTGTGTGGTAGGGCCATGTCATGGAGAATAGTAGCAAGCAGAGAGATCAAATCAGGAGGCCAGCGCCATCAGCCGTAGCGCCTCCCGCTCCTGCTCCTGTCCTGTCCTGTCCTGTCCTGTCCCGTCCCGTCACGGCTCGATGAAACCTGTGACCACATCTGATAAGGTTTGTTAGCTCCCCATGGTCTGGCCAGCCAGTATTGTACAGTACACCACCTGCCTGCCTGCCTGCCTGCCCGCCTGGGTAGCCTGGGTAGGTAGGTACCTTGGTGCCCAGGTAGGTCGTCTGGGAGAGATCAGCCCCGGCGATCGGCTGCGACTGTGACAATCAGCCCTCGCGATTGCACACCCGGCCTGCTGCTGGCAGTTCCAGCCCAGCATCCCACCGCCGTTTTGAGTCGGTGCTGTTGTTAGTCGCCTTACCTCTGCTCCTACCTACCAGGGGACGGCAGTGGCGCCGCGCCGCCCTCTGATGGCCTGAGGGCCTGGGAGGGCTGGGAGGCTGGCCTGCCAGCCTGCCAGCCTGCCAAGGTGATTGAATGCTAGCGTCTTCTGTCGAAACTCTACATAGGACAGGATTGGGGTCCTTGAGGTCCTGACTGGAAACGGAGGTCCCAATCGGGACTGCACCCTGTCCGCCGCTCCCGCTCAAATCACCCACCCTGCCACTCTGCCACTGGACCTCTGCACCTCTGCGAGGGAGCATCATCCCGTACTCCACATTGGATGGCAGGCCATGTTGTATGTAGGACAAGCGGTACGTACCCCCCCTCGCCCGTACTGTGGTGTTGTGGTATCCATACCCAACGGCCGACCCTGGTCACACACACACATACACACTCATGCCCACCTCCAAGCTCTTTTCCCTCTTCATCAAGCCAACGCCCAGCCTGCGTCCTCGAGGGGGTACAAATCCAAGCTGCCCCTCCACCGTCCTCTCCCGACCCCGACTGCCACCGTCCAGAAAACACCATCAACAACCACCTGCTCGAGTTCCAAGGTCGTCGACAAGGCCGGGAGAACCTCGGTCGCATCCCACCACAAACAACATCATCCTCGCGTCGCCTCCTACCCGGCCCGGCACACCACGCTGCTGCCGCGCACACACCGTCTGTGTGGTCACTGGTCAGTGCTGCACCTCTTCTTCCATCTGTCGTCTCCTCCCTCCCACGCCCCTCCTCGGCCTGTTGTCTGGACGTCCAGTCGTATTGCCGGGGCTGAGTGCGGGCTCTGTTGTTGACTCTTGTGTGGTCCCAATAGTGGTCCTGGCCGACCACCCGACCGACTGACTGCCCCACACCTTCTGCCATCAACCACTCACTCACTCAACCCTGCTTGACGGCTCTGTCCCTCGTGCTTACCACCCCCCCCTCCCATCCCCCCCTCACGTATCCTATTCCCCAGATTCTTCGACACCCTACCCCCCCTCCCTCGCATATTCTTTTCTTCCTGTTCCACATTTCTCTTACCTGTCTGTTGCCTGTCTGTTGCCTGTCTGAGAAAACCTTGAGCTGAGGAATCCCATCAGCTACTTGGCGAGCATTTCAACGGGGCCCCCCGTCGCACAACCCTTCCCACAAGGTCTGGCTTCTCTCTCCCGGGAAATTTCGAACTCGGAACATTCCCACATCCTGTCTTTGCTACAACCCAGGCTTGCCGCCCGGGGAGAGGAACCCAGAAACCCAACCCACCCTGTGATTCCTCCACCCACAAGCGCGAGCCCCAGTCACTTCCAAAAATAAAACCTGCCCACGAGAACCTTAGCAACATCCTTCTTTATACATGGCTCACACCCTTCCCCTACTCATCAACCCGTCTCATCCAGCCAGTCCTCTCAAGACTAACCCCCGCCTCCCACCGCAGACAGCAAGTCTTTCGTCTCCGGCACAACCGAGGCACCGTCACCACAGGTCCTAACTGGCGTCCTGAGAGACCACCATGGTCTCGACGTTGCAGATGCAAAATTACTACCGGCACTCTGGGTTGACGGTAGACACCGGACACGCACAACAAAAATACTTTGAGGACGAGGACTGCATATTAGACGACGGCATTCTCGACCAGAACGCCATGGACTCGGGCCTTGAAATGTCCCCCAACATGGCCGATAGCAGGAGAGAGTCCTTTGCCGTGTCATCCACGCTCTTCTCCCCCAAGAACGAGCCATGGGCCGCTGTTGACATGGAGTCAAACCCGTCCCAGATGTCCAACAACCCCTTCATGGACAACCAGATGGAGCAACAACATTCTCAGCACCAGCACCAGTCCCAGCCTCACCCACAGCCACAGCCTCCGCACCTCAACAGCAACAACCCCTTCTACCGCATGGACCAGCACCAATACCAGCAGCATCAACCTCAGCCCTTTACTTCCCAGCCTACCAATCCCTGGTCCATGAGCAACTCTGGTTCCTGCACCCCCATGGCGCAGTTCGACGGCCTTCCAGCAGAGTACGACACCAACAACGGCAACAATCACAACAGCACTGCCGGGATCCCCTTCCAACGCCCTCAGATACAAGGGCAGACTCCATTCAGCAACCCGGCGAACCAGGTCCCGATGTTCCCCCCCGTCAACGGCCATCCCATGCAGCAGTCAGCGTCAAAGGATGGCTGGATGACTGGCCTCAAGGACCACAAGAACGACAGCCCTACCATCAGGTCGCACAACGAATTGAGGAGAGGGGATGGCATCCGCAAGAAGAATGCGCGTTTTGATATCCCAGCCGAGCGCACGTTAAACAACATCGACACCCTGATAGCACAGTCGACCGACGAGACTGAGATCAAGGAGCTTAAGCAGCAGAAGCGGTTACTGCGCAACCGGCAGGCAGCGTGAGTTGCGGATTGTCCCCCATCGTCCCCCTTCGAACCACCATCCACTAACGCTTGGCACAGCCTCGACTCGAGACAGAGGAAGAAGATGCACACCGAACGGCTCGAAGATGAGAAGAAGCAATTTACCTCCATCATTGGGGACCTGGAGGCAGAAATGGACCAGCTGCGTCTCCAGCTTGACCAGATGATGCGCGAGAAGCAGCAAGACGTCCAGCTCATCGAACAGCTCAAGTTCGAGAAGGAAGAGATGGTCCGCACGCACACCATTGAGACTGGTGAGCTCCGCAAGAAGGTCAGCGTCCTCAGCAACCATGTTCAGGCACTGGAGGGTGCGGCAATGTCCCAGGCAAGCGGCATGGCCAACCAGGCTTTCACCGCTGCAACCTTCGGCGACATGGAGGGAATGACAATGGATGGCCCCTGGGATGGCATGGGTTTGTTCGGCGCGGAGTTCCCCATGGAGCAGCCAGAGGTCAAGCAAGAGATGCAGATTGTGTCAACCAAGAAGTCAGACGCCAATGCCTCGGCCGATGTCGAGAAGCCAGCGACTCAAGGCGGCTTGCTCTTCATGCTATTCCTCGTCGGCGCATTCGTGCTCTCCAACCGCCAGTCCAACGTTCCTCGCGTATCCGAGGATGTCCGCGCCGCCTCGGCTTCTATCCTCGAAAACGTGCTCAAGGATGCTGGTGTTGCGCAGTCTGACTCCGGCGGCATAGAGTCGATGGCTCCCCAGCCAACGGGCACATCATGGGCTTCAGTACCTACGGCGTCGATGCCCGTCCTTGGCAATGGCCTTGACGGCGTGGCTCCCTCGATGCTTGGCGATTTGTCGGACAGCCTCACCCAGCCGACCCAGGAGCAGCAGAACGAGCAAATCTTTGGCCTCACCCCGGCCCAGTACGAAGGGGTAAACTCACATGACTTCCTCCAGAATGCCCCCGCCGAGAAGCCTACCAGCCAGGGCAGGAAGAACCTGGCGCAGGCTCTAGCCTCAATGAGGACTGAGAGCAAGGCCGAGGTATACACCAGGTCTCTGTTGTGGGATCAGATCCCAAGTGACGTTGTCCGGTCATTTGCAAAAATGGTGGCTGAGTGCGGCGCTCCGGACAATGGCGGCCACGGCAAGCCTACCACAGCATGATTGATGAAATAACGACGACTTGACGCCAACGATTCGCATATACGTCGAACCACCAACGAAACACCACGATCATAGACCAGAACCATATCCGCCGCGTATGCTTGTTTCACCCCGGGCCAGCCAGCCAGCATTGCAAGCCTGTATTGAAGGTACCGCCGCACATATACACTTCTCCGACGCGCTCCCGCGCAGCGATTACATACTTTTGTGCTCGCGCACACGCAAAGATTGCCATTTTCTGTTCTCGGCTTTGCACTGGGGTCCTCGTTACTCAACAGCGATTTCTTTCCTGGCTCTTGTTGCTTTTTTTATTCCTTCATACTCTTTTACCTTCTCTTTTCTGATCATATCGTTTGTGTTTTCTCCGCCTTGAGTTGTTTCCTGATCTAAGCGATTTGATTTTTTAAGCAGGCGAGCGAGCGTTTGAGATTTGACTGCACACCGTCTCCCAACACAAATGTTTGCTTGGTGCTATTCTTAGTTGTATTTGTCTTGTCTCACATATCGGGAACGGGAATCATTGGGCGGCTGGTCTTTGGGGCTTCTTATCTTGGATATGGCAGAGCGCCGAATATTTCAACAGTTGCATGGGCTGGTTTGGGACATGGGACGGCCAATTGTCTGTTTAGGACCGCGGCAACGACAGTACAGAGAGCCCTCGAGGAGACGGAATCCGAATCTTCACGGCAAAGACCCCAGAGTTGAGGAGGGCTTGAGTCAAACGCTCTCGGACTACGGAAGAGACGCGAACACAGCAGCCAACCCGCGCAGGAAGACTAGCTCTCTACGACTTGATACTTTCTTTTCTGACACCAAACGAGGGTGAGAGCTAGTCCTGGCGGGAGGTTGTCCACACACACACACACACACACACACACACACGCAGAGACCACATCATGTCAGCGTCTACGACAACGCGCACACAGTCACTGTCTAGTGTCAAGCATCTCATTTGTCGGCCACTTTCCTAGCTTGTTTTCCTTTGAGCGGTTGGGTGATCGGAAAGCAATGAGCGAGGGAGGGTGATGGACAGAAAATGACGTTGGAAAGGGTTGGCGGACGATGGTGATGTGGCTCGGGCGGCATTGAAGCGTTCCGAAAATCGGCTGCAACCCCCCCCCCCCCTTTGCCCCACGACTATAGACCGTTGTGCTGGGATTTTGAATCGGATGTGCGCTCTGGGACGAATGCATGTCGTGATGATGGCGAAAGCTAGAATATTCGAGCCAAATGTGACACATGGAGCCCCCTCTCCCCCAGGTATCTGTTGATAGTCTTCCTACGTGCGGTGATGTGATATGCGCAGTCGCTGGCAACCGTGAACTCCTGAGCAGGGTGAACCTCGATCAGATGCGATCACTGACCGCACAACTTGGCGCTGGTGACCGTATCCTCTGGTTGGCTGTGCGTCTGGAGACCAAGGGCTAGATTGTGGGTTGGGGCTCACTCTGCTGACGTATGGTGCGCCTGGATACTCGTGTCAAAGGGTTGCAGGAGTCGGAGCCCAATCGATCTTGCCTCGACCAGTCAACACCCCCGTGCCAAAACGCGGGAGGGCAGCGTGGGCGTGTTCTATGTTCGCTTCGGCGGTGTGTACGGATGACCTACCTGGAGACTGGTCCTCTCGTGCTTATTGTACCTTGGGGAAGAAGGTACCAGCCAACCAGCCAACCAGCCAACCAGCCAACCAGCCAACCAGCCAACCAGCCAACCAGCCAACCAGCCAACCAACCCCCCCTTACAGCGGAGAGGGGGGCCGCCCTCCTGTTCTCTAGCTCCGAACGGGTTTAAGACAGGTCGAGTTGGCATTGGGCATCAACTATCCGTCATATGATTGTCCCGCGACACGGTGATCTACAGGCGACGAACGACAGGTCAGTCAGAAGAAGATGCCGAGAGGCTGCTTATGGGAAGCAGACACTGGAGGCTCGGAGTGAGAACGAGACAGTTGCGCAAGCAGCATCTCGACTTTCAATACTGGCTCCGGTCAGATCTCGATCCGGATCCTCATCTCACTATCAAATTGCCCCAAGCCCCTTCGCACAGTTGGCCTCGCCTACACCCCCGCCCTCAAGATTTCCCGGAGACAACATTCCGTAACCCCAGTTCGATCACCACGGGGTTGGTGATGACCTTCACACACATTTTCACCTAAACAGCATTAAAACTAAAAAAAAAAAAGAATTAAAAAAAAGAGAATAAGGTTTTATAAAATAGAAAACGAAGGGCATTAAAAAATAAATTATTTTAATTAATAAAAATAAATTATTTAATTTAAATTTATTATTTATTATTTTAATTTATATATATATATAATATATTAATAAGTTTATTTTACGCGTAGAATATAATTTTTAATATATTTAATTATTTATATTTATTTAAATTAAAAATTAATATTATAAATATAAAAATATTTAATTAAATTAATAAATTTATTAATTAAATTAATTTTATATTTATATATATAATTTAATATAATAATTAATTTTTTATAAATTATTTTTTTAATATTATTATTTTTTTAATTTTTTTATTTTTTAATTTAAAATTAATTTTTTTTTAAATAATTAAAAAACTTTATTTTATTAATAAAATAATTTTTTATTAATATTATTAAATATATAATTATTATTTATTTATTTTAAATAATTTTAAAAATATTTTAATTAATATTTGTAAATAATATTTAATTTTATAAAATATATAATTTTTTATTTATAATTTTCTAAAAAATATAATATAAATTACAAAAATATTATTAATAAAAGTTTTTAATATTTAAATTAATTTTCTAATTTTTTATAAAAGTTTTTATAATAAAAAATATATATTTAATATTATTTTTTATATATTTTTATTAATTATATTAAAATGAAAATATAAATATAAATAAAATAAAATAAAATAAAATAAAATAAAATAAAATAAATTATATAAAATTAATTAAATAAAATTAATTATATAAAATTAATTATATAAAATTAATTAAATAATTATAAATTAAAATATATTTATTAAAATTATAAATAATTAAATTTTATTAAATTAAAATATAATTATTAAAATTATAAATAATATATTATATATAATTTTTATATAATAAAAATATTTTAATAAAAATTAATTAATTTAAATTAATAAATTAATATATTAAATATATTTTATAAAATTATTATTAATATAATTATAAATAATTATATTATTATTAAATATAAAATTATTTATTAATATATTTATTTATTTTAATTATTTTAATTATATATTTTTAATATTATTATTATTAATATATTTTTTAATTTAATTTTTAATTTAATTTTTTAAAATAATATAAATAATAATATTATTAATATATATTTATAATAATTATAAATAACTTTATTTTTAAAATAATAATAATTATAAAAAATTATTAATTTAAAATTATAATTATTATTTTTTTAAAAAAGTAATAAAGTTATAATTTTTTATTAAAAAAGTTATAAAAGTTATTTAAATTAATAAAATAAGTAAAGTATACGAATTTATTAATTTATTTTATTCATGATTAATTTATAATTTTAATAATTATAATATTAAAAGTTTTTTTTATAAATTTTATAAAATTAAAAATTAAAAAATATATAAAAGTAATTGAATTAAATAATATATATATATAATAAATTTAAATAATATAAAAAAATATATAAAGTATATTTATTTATATTAAATTAATTTATTAATTAATTATTAAATTTTAATTATAAAATAATTAAATTAAAAATTTTAATTTAAATTAAAAAACTTATTAATTAAACTATTAAGTAACTTATATTTTTATATATATATTATAAATATTTTTATTTTTATTTTATATATATTTAAAAAATAATAAATTTAATTTTTAAATATAAAATATTTTTTTTAATTATATTATTTTTATTTAAATTTATTTAAATTTTTGTTAATATTATTTTATTATTTTTTAATATAATTTAATATTAGGGCCATAGGTTAATTGCTAGCAGGACTAATTAGTGGGTCCGTGCGTACTGTTTATCTTATTAGCCTAAATGGCCTCTATAACTTTCTCGATGAGGAATTGTAGCTCCGCTACCTTCCTCTTTTCTTTTTCTTAGGCAACTATAATTTTAAATTAATAATTCTTCACAGACAATTTAAACCTTTTTTGTTATCAGTTATGAGGACCGTCTTATTTAAATTTTAAAATAATAATATAATATTTTAAAAAATATATATAATTTTTAATTTAAAAATTTAAATTTATATTAAATTAAATTTATATATTTTTATTTTTTAAAAAATATATTTTTTAAATTTATTATTAAATAATTAATATTATTAATAAATTTTTTAATTATTTATAATAAAATTTTTAAAATTATATATTTAAATAATAAAATATACTTTAATTTTATATAATAATTTAATTTTAATTTATTTTAAATAATATAATAAATTATTAAATTTATTAAATTTAAATAAATTTAAATAAATTTAAATAATTAAATATTAATATTAAAATTTATATATTAAATTATTAAATAATTTTATATATTATATATTATATATATTTTTTTTAATATAAAATTAAAAAATTTATAATTATAAATTTTTAATTAATTTTATTTAATTATTTTATATTATTATAATTTTATTTACTTTTTATTAATTTAATTTAATTTAAACTTTTTTTAAAACTTTTTTTATTTTTTTGTTTTTAAAATTATAAATTTTAATTTAAAATTTTTAAATTTAAATTTAAAATTTTTATAAATTTTAATTTATTTTAAATTAAACTTATAATCTTTTAACTTTTTAAAAAATATTTTAATTATTTTTAATATTAATTAATTTATTTTAAAATAAAAGTTTGCTACTATATAGTTGTAAATTTAGTTATTTATAATTATTTTTTTAATTATAAAGTTATAAGAATTATAAATTTAAATAATAAAATATAATTAATTTATTTAAAAATTATATTTTAATTTTAATAGCGCGGTAAGCTAGTTTTAACTGCTTTTAAATAGTTTTAATTTATTAAATAAATATTTATTTATAATTATAAAATAAAATTAAATCTTTTAAAATAATAGCCGTTTTTATAATTATTTATTTTAATAAACTTACTTAAATTACACGGTAATTTAATACTTTTATATAATATTTACTAATATTAAATTAAATTATCCGCGGCTTATAACGGCTTTATTTTTTAATAAATTAACGGTATTAACCCGAATAAATTAAATATAGCTTAACGTTATAATTATTAATATAAAAAACTATTTTTTAATTATATTCGGGTTATAAAAGTAGATTATAAAATTATTATAAAAAATTTTATATAATAAATTTAATTAAGTTTATTTTTAAAAAATATATTATACTTTATTTTTTTTAAATACTAACTATTATTTCTAATTTAATAAAAAAATTTAATTAAATAAAATAATTTAGAATTTATATATTATATATAATATTTTTTTTAAATTATAATATTTTATTTATAAAATTATTTAATATTTTTTTAAAAATTATTTAAATTTTTTTTATTAATAATTATAATAATTATTTTATATTTTTTATTTATAAAATATTATTCTGGGGGCCTTTTATCTTTAGTTGCCTTAGTGGAATCTATTCCTTAGGACTCGAGGAATTTATCTTATTAAAGGTTCCTTCATAGAAGGGTGTCCCAGATCAGGTTTTCCTTCTCTTGGAGAGGGGGGAGGGGCGGGTGTTGAGCAAAATGCCGTGGCCGCGTAGCGGATAGCCTGGGCTGTTTAAAACGCCTGCCTGCTTCGACGCTGACCACG
The DNA here is from genome assembly GCA_036986855.1 of Diaporthe destruens. Taxonomy (NCBI): domain Eukaryota; kingdom Fungi; phylum Ascomycota; class Sordariomycetes; order Diaporthales; family Diaporthaceae; genus Diaporthe; species Diaporthe destruens. Next base: position 4,966,943 of record BTXE01000002.1, on the reverse strand, counting down.
AAGGCAAGATGGCGTAAGGGATATGGGCCGACAACATACGCAAGGCTGTTCGGTGGTTTTGTAAGAAACCTAGAGCCCGCTGATAGACCACCAGGTTCGATACATACACTGATGGCGTACGCAGAAGCAATCAGAGGATTTTCAGAGGTGCATTGTGAGCGCTCTCGCCAAGCCACAAATTGCCAGAGGCTAGCAAACATATGCCTGAAGTACAGCCCATCTCAAAAGTCAGCCCCGGAACGGATCCGGTTGCTTCAGGGCAGGCCCTCCCAGTCGGTTTTGATGGGAGAGCATCAACAGGCTGGAGCTCCAAGCTCTCGAGGTCCCAGTAGGCCGCACCCGCTTCCCCGCTGGCCACTTGCAGTGGCCTGGTTCCGTGGCAGGTTCCCAAGGACCTGCATTCCAACCCCAGGCAAGCCGCGAAACTTGTGGATGTGAGGACAGATACCGTGACCGGCGGGTTCGCAATCTTGATGCCAGAGGAACATACATGGGCGTTCTTGAACGACAGCCCAGCTTCGTCCCTTGCCCCAAGCAGAGCCCAGCCAGGCTCGGCTTCCTGCCTTGCATATCCCCAGGCCCGCCGTGTAACGCATTGGTACTCCCTTGTGATACCACGGCATAGCAGACCGGTGGCACGGGGACGCTCGGAGAGTCGGCCCCACTCCGAAGAGTTCACCAAAGTCCTGCAGCACGACTTCTACTTCTTGCCCTGCCTCCTATTTTCAGGGTTGTACTTGTCCTTCCAGATCCTAAAAGACCCCATTAGTATCAGTCCGCCTTCCCAGACAAGCAGTGAGCCCCCAAGGCTGAGTCAAGGACGATCGCGTGAGGTGTGCTGGTTGCCGAATCGTGTTCGGCTGTCAGGCAGCTATCATGGTCGCGGGGAACAAGCAGCAGACTGCCGGCTGGTATGGGGCGAAGCGAGCAAGGCTCGACACCTTTGTGGTCGTGTACATGGCCCACCATGCACGATGGCCACGCAATGCAATAAGACCAGGCCAGAGACCAAGTCACATCCACAGCCTATCGAGTGTTTGGCTGGCCAATCGGCCTTCAAGACCGGGCCGTCGGCTGATCTGGGCTAAGCAGCGGATTGTGCGTCCTGTCTCGCTCTGCGGATTGCGGCATAAAGCAGACGGTGGTCCGAAGAGAAACAAAGCGATGACTTACCAAGAATTCCCCAACGTTTTGTTACCGTTCTTCTCGGCCAAACGGTAGTACTTGGCGGCCGAATACTATAGCGCTGCCATTGTCAGCCTCATTCGACCTTGCGGGTGTCTGCCGGGAGCAGGGACTGCAGGGACTGAGTGAGCCTCCGCTCCCACGAGCGGCCGCACTGTTGTTGCCCAAGACAATCCAACGCATGGGTTCATTTTGTCCGGAATGGCGTGCAGCAAAGCGTATATGGGGGGGAGGGGGGGCAGGGTGGTCAGATGTAGCCATGAAGCCCAAGGCCTGGGGCCTGGAGCCCGGGGCCCGGGGCCCGGGGCTCGGGGCCAGCCAGGTTGTGGGCAGGGCTCGGAGGAAAATGAGATTTGGGAGCCAAGTGGCCCCGGACGGCTGTGCAAGACTTGCCTTGTCCTTCTTACATCCGAACCCTTCCAGGTAGCACCATGCTACCTCGTTCATTGCATCTGTTCGACGGCGGCGGATTAGCTCCCTCTCTCCGCAGGGCATCAACGGGGAAAGCCAACGGGGAAAGCCAACGGGGAAAGCCAACGGGGAAAGCCAACGGGGAAGAGTAGGCTTGGACAGGCTTGGACTCACCCGTGTCCCCGAGATTTGCCGCCGTTTCGTAGTACTGCCACAATGAACAAATCAGCCATGGCTGTCGGCAACGTCCACACGCTTGCATGCCAAATTCCACGATGACGCTTGGTGTCACACGATGCACCGTGCTTATGTTCAGACCAGGCACATAAAGAGCCGCGTCTCGACATTGCCGTCCGCAAGGTAGTCACATACCTGCTTAGCAGCGATGGGGTCCTTATCGATGCCCCAGCCCTGACGGAAGCAATTGGCCAGCTCAAAGATGGCCAGGACCAGTTCTCCCTTGGCCGCCCCGCCCTTCTTGAGGCCGGCCTGCAGAGCCAGGCTCTCGACATCGGCGGCATTCTTGGCAGCGGCAGAAAGGTAGAAGACTGCCTTCTCGGGAATCGGCTCGCAGCCCCATCCGTGCCTGGGAGGGTCAGCATGGCTTCGGCAAGGGGCCAAGTCCCACGGGTGGCGTGTGCAGCGTGGTGAGGCCGTCGGAAGCCCCAGGCACGCGGTACGGCAAACCACTCACCTCAACGCGAGACCGTAGAGCACCTGGCTGAGTGGGTTGTTTGCCCCTTTCGGATCGGCCAAGATGCCAAACAGCCTGGTGCTCTCCTTCAGCTCTCCCTCCTCGTGCAGGCGTATGGCCTCCTGTATGTCGGCGTCGATGGCGGGCGAGCTTGCCACAGCATTGCTCTGCCTCTGGTCGCTGCTGATCCGCATGCTCCCCAGCCCGCCCTGGATGCCGGCAGCGACGTAGGGGTCCGTGGTAGGGCTCGCAGGACGGCCCCGTTGCAGCTCGTTCTCATTGGCTGTCTTGGCGAGGATCGTCGCACGCTTCTCCCACTGCTTCTCGGCGTCCTCTTCCCCCCCGGCGACGACAATCTCGGGCAGGTTCTCAGGCACGTTCTCGGAGCTAGCAGGGGAACGCTTCAGGTGTAGGCGCTGTGAGAGGCGGCGGCTGGGCCCGCCCTTGTCGGGAGCCGTCAGGCTGCTGGGACTGTCGGAGGCCGACAAGCCTCTGGAGCGAGGCTTGAAGGCGTCCGAGATGCGACGTGGCCGTGACGCGGCCCCCACGCCCCCAGGATGCTGAGCATCACTTGCGCTGAGAAGGTTGATATGCTCTTGGCTGACATCCTGGCTGGTGGGATCGCTGGGTGGATGTATAACCTCGTGCGAGTGCGTATCGGAACGGATGAAGGTGAACTCTGGGACCTGTAGATTGTTGACGGCATCTTCCCTCTTGCTGTCGCCACTGCTGTCCTCGATCTTGTCCTTCTTCTTCAAAATGTCCCTGAGACCCATCTTGGACAAGTGTGGTGCAGTGCCTCGCGGCACAGATCCCGAGTTGTAGGGATAGTGCGTGGTTTCCCAGCTCTGGCGTCTCGTACGTGCCCACGGTCGACGTCGCTGTCGCTGTCGCTGTCGCTGTCGGCCTCGTTGTCGGTCGGATCCGTTGGGGATTTGAAGTGGCGAGGCTTCGACCGCAAAGGCCAGCGCGAGTATCGAAGCCGGCGACGAGGGGTCCGACGGTTTATTAAGGAACCAAGATGAGGGGACCGAGTGGTGATCACCCCCCCCACCGTGGATCCTTCAATACAACAGCGCGGGCAGCCTCGAGGGGTCAAGCCGACTGCCGGGATGGAGACACTGGTTCAGGTTGGCGCGGTCCAACAATGTGTCTGTAGGCGCGGTCTCGTCGCAGTGCAAGACGGGTCGTATCTTTGTCTGCTGGGCAACAAGACAGGACGAAACAGCTTTCCGGCCATGTCAGGGGGAAGCGCGGTGGTGGTGGCGATGGCGATGGCGACGGCGACGGCCACAGCTGATGGGCGGCACAGTCAGCCCAGCCCGGGCCCGGGAAATGGGGAAATAAGGCTGAGTTGGCGGGCGAGGGTGGCGCATTGCACCTGCTGGCTGTCAGAAGCAGCGCCCCAGTCAGCTGTCAGCCAGGTCAGCCAGTCAGGGGACGCATGTGGTCCCCAGTTGCCAGTTGCCAGACTAGTAGACTACCACAATAGCCCTGGAATTGACAAATATAGTACGCCAAGTGTGTACAGTTCCCAGAGGCGTCTGGCGGGCAGGTCTGGGTGGAGGTACTGTAAATTACATGGTCTGCCAAGGAGTTTGTTCCCCTGATATGGGGTGCCGATCTTAGGGGCCCAGGGATATACGGAGTATATCGCTTGCACGTCGATCCCCCGACGCCCTCGGGGCCAAAATCAACCCTGCCCCCCTGCCCCCTTATGTCTTGTACATTTTTTTGTACTATTTTTTTCTCTCTCTTCTTTTCTTCCGAGTCCATCCCAACCTCGTCCGAACTACTGATCTAACCTCAAGTAGGTGCGGCCAGCCAAGACATGGAGCTTGCATGCTACGCAGTAGCATACGTAGTAGCATGGCGGCAGCAGTAATAACAGCAACCTCCATCGCGGGACCGTGCCCGGATTCTGAGCAGTTGTCGACATGCCTGCATGCACATCGCGTACGAGTCCCAGGCGACGACTTGGGTGCATGCCCCAGCTGCCGGACGAGCGCAGATGGTGCCCAGTCCAAAGAGAAGATGAACATTTCTGTGTTTTTATCTTTGATGCAATGATGCAACCCAGAATCTGGTTCGCGGTCAACGTCAAGCCGGGACTGGAACCTGCGGCCTCATGAGAATGTCCAGCCCCGGAAATCATCCACAAAGCGCACTGCCGATGCCAGGTACCGCTCATGAACATCCCCCCAGGTCCTTGCCGCCTCGCGCATCGCCCTCACCGCCTTGACAAAATGCGCATCCGTGGCATATTGGCCATTGAGGGCCTTGTCCTCGACGTACGCCCACCCCTTCTGGGAGGACCCCTCGGGCCAGGGCACGTAGTCTGGGTCGACCTTGGGCCTCAGCTCGGCAATGTAAGCCGACACCGTCAACAGCCACCACTGCCGCACCAGGGGGATGTGGAACCTGGCGGGGATCATCGGCAGCAGGATGCGCACCGCGTGGCTGGTGGTGAGCAGGTGCACGACCAGGAAGTTGTACGAATGCGCCCCGGGGGGCACGGTGGCCACCAGCAGGGCCGTGGCCGCCTCCTGGCTCTCCTCGAAGCGCCTGGCCGGGTCGCTGCCCACGTCCCAGGCGTTCCAGTACTCGAGCACCAGGTCCTCGTGCTTGTCGAAGAGGATCTCGATGTTGTCGAAGCCCTGGCCCTTGTCGAACAGGCCCCGGAGCCTCTCGTCAGCCCTGACCCTGTCGAGGATCTCGAGGGGCGAGGTCGAGGCGAAGGCACCCCTTGGGGGCGGGCGGGTGTATTTGGGGTCGTCGAGGTACTTGTGCATGAAGTCATACTGGGTGGCAGCCATGGCCAGGGCCTCTATGGCGAGCTCCTTGTTGTCCAGCTCGTAGGCGTAGCCCAGGTGGATCAGGGGGTGGCCGAGGCCTGCGATCAGGTTGTTGCCCAGGGGCGGGCCGGCGGCGTCGGCGTGGCCCCAGACGTAGTCGTTGACGACCTTTGTCCAGTCCCAGGACTGGGTGCCGAGGCGCCTGCCGACCAGCTGGTCCTCGAAGAAGTCGACATAGGCCCTCTGGTAGCGCCTGTCGCCGAGATAGTCGCGCCAGTCGTCCTGGACGATCTCCGCGGGGCTGTCGGACCAGGGCTCGAGCTCCCTGGACTCGTGGTCGTAGATGGTGTGCAGCTGGTCGGGGGAGGCGCCGAGGAGGTAGGCGGAGCCCAGGATGTGTGGCAGGTGGTTGTGGAACCGCAGCGTGTGGTAGAGGATGGCATGGTTGGTGTGGTTCGCGCGGAGTAGGTGCTTGAGCGTCCGGGGCCGCTTCTCGGGAGCCGCCTCGATGCGGTGCACCTCGACGGGCTCAATGGGGATGGCCTGGTGGGCCGCCGCGCCGACCAGGCGGCCGTATATGTATGAAAGCATCGCCCTGCGGTGGTGTGTGCTTCGTGATGTGGTTGCGAGGGCGGCCGTTTCCCCTGCCATGTTGCCCCTCACCACTTTTGACACTACAGACAGCCTCGGAAGCCGGCAGTTGGCTCGTTGATAGGCCGGCGTTGCGTCCATCTGCTCGGCAACGGCGCCCAGCGACAGGTGCCTGCCAAGGTATCCGTACTGCACAGCGCGTACCTGCACAGCGCGTACCAAGGTACCCAGGTACCCAGGTACCCAGGTACCTCGGTAGTCTCTACCAACGGACCCACCGACGTCACGGTGCATGTTGTGAGCTTGAAACTTTGTCTGGCCCGTGGCTTCTACGGATACCTGGTTGCTGGGTTAAGTACTTACTTAGTTCAGCACACGGCAGTCTGCAACGAAGCACTCGCATATACCTTCAATACCTGCCCACCTACTTGGTAGGTATCCATCACAATGGCTCCCAACGCCATCATTGCCCCATCCATCCTGTCCGCAGACTTTGCGAAGCTCGGGGCGGACTGTGCAAGGACAATGGAGCAGGGTGCAGACTGGCTTCATGTCGACATCATGTGAGATGTCCCCGAGCCCTTTCCCCCCTCCTCCGCCCCCCTCCTGTCCTCCGCCTGTCGCTGATGCCAGCCCGATCTAGGGATGGTCACTTTGTGCCAAACATAACCTTTGGCGCGCCTGTCGTGGCCAAGATCCGCCCCCATGTCGACAAGCCCACCACCGCCCACGGCCGGGGCACCTTTGACTGTCACATGATGATCGCAGAGCCGAAGCGATGGGTCAACGAGTTCAAGAATGCTGGCTGTGATTTGTACTGCTTCCACTACGAGGCCGCCTTCTCCACCGCCGCCGAGACACCCTCGGCCGAGAGCGAGCTAAAGACAAACCCCAGGGAGCTGATCCGTTACATCCACGACTGCGGCCTGCTGGCCGGCATTGCCATCAAGCCAAAGACGGGCGTTGACGTGCTGTGGGACATCCTGGACAACCCAGACGCCAAAGAGAGGCCAGACGTGAGTGCACACACCCGGGTCACTGACAGCCCCGACCACATTGGGGCGGGGGTGATGAAGCTGACGTCGCCGCAGATGGTGCTGGTCATGACGGTCGAGCCCGGTTTCGGTGGCCAAAAGTTCATGGCCAGCGAGCTGCCAAAGGTCCAGGAGCTCAGGAAGAGGTACCCTGAGCTGAACATCGAGGTCGACGGCGGACTGGGGCCGGCCACCATCGACCAGGCTGCCGACGCCGGCGCAAATGTCATCGTGGCAGGAAGCGCTGTTTTCGGAGCCAAGGACCCCTCCGAGGTCATCTCGGTGTTGCGCAAATCAGTCCAGTCCAAGTCTGGGAGGCTCTGAACGAGACATGAAAGATGCTGTCACCCAGCCAGTTGCAGGTCTGAGAGTGAGGCCCAGAGCGTTCGAGTTGGGATGCGCATAGATGGCGGTGAAGCCTCGTAAATCTTGGAAATTGTTGGTCAGATCAAATTCCTCGCACCCCGGGGGCCCGGTTGCTCACACACCTTGCGAGGGCCATGGTGGCTGTGCCATTTGCCCCCATCTTGTCACATCAGAACACATGCCACCTCGAACCCAGGATCGCGCCTGCTGGGACCGCTCCCAAACCTGATGCCACGCCTCTCCCTGATGACCATGCGCGTGTAGTTTCGGTCATAATACCCAGAATAAATGTGCAGAGGGCACTGGTAGCTTTCGTATTCGTCGGGGGGTAGCATGGCGTCCCCATTGCCAAGATGAGGGCATTGGCTGAACCCGGCGTTGGGAGCGCACAGCTCGCTGATCTGAAGCCATTTGCACTTGCACCTGGGCGACTTGAACATCGCAACCTTACACATTGCTGCTCGCGACTCTCCTCTTGGAGACGGTGACTTCCCTCGACCTGGCCAGTGGTCAAGCCGTTTCTGTGGCGGGGTTTTTTTTTTTTTTTTAAAAAAAAAAAACAATAATCGAAGATTCGACTTGAGAAATTCAAATTCCAAGGCGGAGGGATCGAGGTCGAGGGCGAGGGCGAGGGGGTGGGGGCGGGCGCGGACGTGTTTCTTGGAGTCGGAAAAGGGCATGACGACCCTGGGTAAGGGGAGGTTGAATTGTCTGTCTGTCTGTCTGCACCCTTGGACGAGTTGGTCTTGAGCAGTGGATGGGAGTTTTGTTGGTGACTGAATTTCCATTTTCTTGCCGTCCCAGATCCCTTGGTTGTTGGTGACTGGGGCTCTGCCTCGACCCTCGGCCGGTGACGTCGAGCTCGTTGCAATTCACCTCACCAGGATTGATCACGGTCAGACCCACCAACAGACCAATACTACAGTACTGTTTGTCCTTGATTCACCCAACTCACATTCGAAGCCATCAGAACTCCAACATGGCATTGGAGCTGGTCTTTGATTTCGACGGCACAATCACAGAGGCCGACAGCATTGCGTCTGTCGTTGACGCCGCCCTGAGTCATCACAAAGCCTCGTCCCCGGCCGAGGCTTTTGGATCTTTGACTGATGCCTGGCATCACATCGTCAGGTCATACCTGGCGGACCTTGATTCCTACCGCGGGAATTCGGCTTCTACCATCCAGACTCATCATCACCCGTCGTCTTTAGAAGTAGCCAGAGCCCATTTCTCAAATGACCAACGCCGCCGCATCGAACAGGCTTCGTTGTTGAGAGTACAAGATGCCGGATTGTTTCGTGGCGTCCCGCTGGAACACCTTTACCGCTGCGGCCAGGAGCACGCAGGGAATGAGATTATCAAATTACGCAATGGCTTCTCCGAGCTCATTCATCTCGCACACGGCCCTTCTTCGGTGAGCGCGTCCCCAGCCGTGGCCGTCAGGCCCAGTCGCATGCCCTGCTCTAGCAATGCGGCTGCTGATTCCCGGGCTAACTCTGTTGAGAAGATGCACAGCACGCAGGTGCTCTCGGTGAACTGGTCTGCTGCGTACATAAGGGGCGTCTTGACCGGAGTAGGCACCTTGCCCGTCTTTGCGAACGAGACAAACCCGGTCGACGGCTCCATCATGGCTGTCCCGGCTGCGTCTGCTGACATCGACGCGGCTGCATGGCCCAGCGTCCTGACTGTTGGCTCGGACAAGCTATCAGCGCTGCGATGCCTCCGACGGCAGCAACACGGGGTCAATACAAACCTCCCGCCCGAGATTGTCTACTTTGGCGACTCGACTACCGATCTCGAATGCCTTCTTGAGTTTGGCGGCATTGTCATCTCTCCAGGGGCCGAGACCGTACAAACACCCGGCACCAAGACCGCGGATCCCAATAGCAAGCCTGTCAGAGGAAGCGACCTCCTGCATGCGTTGCAAACAACGCTCAACTACAGTGTCCCCCACGTCTCCCAGTACAAGGACGAGCTCGTCTGCTGGGCTCGCGATTTTGCAGAGATAGTCCACAGCAATTTCCTACGAAAACGGGCGGCCAACGTGCGGGCAGCAAAGGGTGCGCGCAACCAAGGCCCTACAGCAGTGCCAGAGCAACAAATAGCAACCCGCCCAGGACACGATGACGAAGAACGCCCAGTACGTACCGGCCCACCTGGACTATATGCAATGCCCTGTCCTCGCCCACATCTACACCTCTCGCTTGTTCTGATATGGTCACCCACACTCAGCAAAAGCCTGGTATGTGCCTCGAAATCAGATGTCCTCGGCGCAGCAGCCCTACTCTCGTCTAAGGTGAGGCCCGAGGTGGTTTTACAACCTCCTGACTCAAAGGCAAAACCGTGACCTGTATCCGATCCGATCCGCAGTTCCAGAAGGTTGCTAACTTCAAGTCCTGTTTTGCACATCAGGGCAGTAATTGATTGTTGGCCGCGAGTTGAAAAGACCGGGTACGCATTGGGGACGAGACAGACGCGTACACTTATTCATTTCCTCGTGCGCAGTCTTTTGTCATTGCTCAACCATTCCTATGACTTGGAGACATGACCAACGGACAATCTTCTCCATTTACATCACTCGGATTCGGAATCACCGTTGTGATCCGAAAAGCCCTGGAATTCTTCCTCTGACTCGTCATTCAGAGAGACTCCATTTGAAGGCCGGTCGCCGTCATCTCCATCACCGCCGTCCTCGTCCTCGTCATCTTGCTCTTCAATGTCGTAAGAAGCGCTGACATCCCACCGGTCCCCCTTGGCCTTCCTGCTGACGTACTTGACGAACCGCAGCGTTCCGCTGTCGCGCAGCACGATGGTCAACTTGTTCCAAGACGCTGCCTGGAAAAACAAGATATTGTCATCGTCAGAAGAAGACTTGTAGATCGCAGCGTCCTCGTCCTCACCATCATCGCCCGCCATGTAGACCTCGTGGCCGCCCACCTCCTCGGGCGGCTCCTGCTCCTCGGGCTCCTCGGGGACCACCAACTTCTTGGACTTGGCCTTGGCCTTGGCCTTGGCCTGTGTGCTGGGCTCTGAGCTGCTCCCATTTGACGCCTTGCTCTTGTCGTGGTCTTCGGCCTCGTACTCCCCTCCATCGTCATCCTCATCGCCCCAGCCGGAGGTCGGGGTGAAGCCAAGATTGAGCTCCAAGCGGGGCTTACCCACATGGCCGGTGGCGAGCGTGTAGTCCAGGCCGCGGCGGAAGCGGCGGGCAAGAAGATCGGAGCTCTCGATAGTGCAATTGGTAGCCATGGACAGCCAGGCCCTGAACTGAGGGCTGGGGAGGAGCTCATCAAGCAGCTCCCGGACGGGAGAGCCCTTGTCCCAGCCGCCCTGCCCCGGCTGCACATACAGGAAGCGGTGCTTGTGGGGTGGCTTGGCGACCCTCCAAGGTGTCTGGCTCTCAACCGCGTCGCTTGCCTCGGGCAGCCCCTCGGCCTCCTTGCGGACGACGTAGTCTTTTAGCCTGGCCGCAAACTTGTTGCCTAGGATGTTGGGCAGGGTGATGCTCGAGTTCTCGTCAAAGTGCTCCTGCATCTGCTCCAGGGTGTCTGGGGTCAGATAGGTGGGGTGGAGGAAGCGGAGCAGGAACTCGATGTCGGACTCTTCAAAGTCGTCAAAGGTCTTGGCCTGCCCGGCGGGGACAGGCCCGGGCTGTGGCTCGTCATGCTGGTCAGGGTTGCCCTGCAGCTGCATCAGGCCGCTGTTCTTGACCTGGGCCTCCTCGGCGCCCTCGACGTAGCCGTCCTCGCCGACCTGGGGGATGTGGAACCAGCCGCTGATAGCCATGCGCACACGCGCCCCGGCGCCCCGGGATCCCAAGGGGAGGTTGGAGTCGGGGTGGTAGACCTCCTCGACGTCGTGGAAGCTCTCGCCGGGCTGGACCGCGAAGAAGCTCAGCTGATTCCAGGCCGGGGGGATGACCTTGACGACGTCAGGGCCGGGGGTCTTGGCGACGGCGCCGCCCTCGCCCCTGCGGTCAAAGACGGGGAACAGACGGAGGGCACCGCCCCACTCGGGCTGCCACGGCTGGTCCGGGTCGGTGAGATACAGGATGTAGCTGACCTTGCGGCTACCAATGACGTCGTCGTGGCAGAGAAGATAGCAGCCAGGGGTGTAGACGTTGATGGCCATGTCGGTCTTGCGGCCGCTCAGGGGCCCGCACCCGGTGATGTGGGAGACATAGTTGCGGAAGGCGTCGGAGTATATGGCGTCGCGCAGGGAGAGGAGGCTGGGAAGCTTGGAGAGGGCCTCGTCGTCCAAGCCATCGAGGTTGGCCAGGTCGCCGGACTGGTGGATCTTGTAGATGTCGGTCTCCTTGGGGGTGAAGCTGACGTTGTCACGGATCTCGTCGCGGACGCTGCGAAGTAAGGAGTCGTCGACCAAGGCGTTGATGACGCTGTGCTTGTAGGGGGAGGATGCGGCGTAGGCCTTTGTGTAGGCGTCCAGGACCTGATGGTCGAAGAGGCCCTGGCGGAACCGAGCCCTTGCCTCAGGCTCTGGAAGGGCTGGGGTTCATGGGTTGGCGCGGGTCAGCGGCTGACGAGGCGGCGAGGCGACGAGGCGAGGCAGAGGTAGGTAGAGTCTGACTTACAGGTCTTTGGGCGCTTGGAGGATGCCCTGTCGGGACCTGGCTGCGACGCCGCCTTGCGCTTCATGTTTGAGCAAGAGAGCCGGAGACAGTAGTGGCAGTGCAGACAGGAGCAAGGCAAGAGGACAGAGCGGGCGGGCGGCCAGGAAGATTAAAAAAGAAAAAAAAAAAAAAAACAGACGAAAAACAAAACCAGCCAAGGCAACGAACGACTGGGATGGGCTGATGTGCCCGACCAGTTTTGGAACAATGAGACGATGGCGGACGGCAGAATGTTTTTAGTGGGCCCCTCTGATCTCATCATGCCCGTCGTGCGCTGTGGTCTCACCGCCTTGGGTACGTACTCGAGTATCTACGGCTTCATCGCCCAACCTCACGCAGCATGATCACAATGGGTGAAGGGTACGTACTGAGTAGGCAAGCTACTACGGTTCCTCCCTCCCCCACGTGACAGGCCGGCCTGTTGCAAGCTGATTGGGTCTTGTTGCTTACTCTCAGTTCTGGCCGGCATGGCACTCGACCGTCAGCTAGGACATGACCATGACATGACACCTTCAGATGGGTGGCCCAGGGACACGCAAGAGAGCATGCACATCCAAGGTGCGCACTGGATGCATCACCTGCAAGGAGCGCCACGTCAAGTGCGATGAGGCCAAGCCAGCCTGTCTGCGCTGTGTCCGGGCCGGGCACGTGTGCAGGGGCTACAGCGACCCGCCTCGCAGCCAGCAGAGGCCACCCGTGCCCGTCACACGCAGGCTTCTTCCACGCCAGCATCCCGGCCGGCCAGCCGCCCTCGCCATCACTGTCGGGAGGGCTCTGGCCCCGGTCCGCCTCCACGGGGACGATGTCCTGTACTTCGACTTCTTCCGCTCCCACGCCGTCGCCGACCTGTCCGGCTATCTGCCTTCCTCCTTCTGGTCCCACACCGTCCTCTGCCACTCCCTCACCGACCCCTGCACCCGCCACGCCATTCTTGCCTTGGGTGCCGCCTCGTATCCCTCGCATCCCTCGCATCCCTCGTATCCCTCGTATCGTCTGGTGCCTCCCCGTCACCATGCCGGACTGAGCTTCCATGGCAGCGCTGCCATCTGCCATCACACGAGAGCCCTGGCCCTGTTTCGTGCCATGATCGCCGGCGCCGTCGATGGCTTCCCCTCCCCGTCCTCCCGGTCCGCTTTCATTGTCACGCCTTTGCTCGTGGCATTTGCCATGCTCCGGAGCGACAACCACGCCGCCGAGGCCCTGCTGTCTGGCCTCAGCGTCTTGGGAAGACACATCCGCCGGGCCTCCGAGGCCCCTGTCGCAAATCAAGAAATGGAGACACTGTCCTGTCTCATGCTTCAGGTCTACAGTTAGGACAGCTCCGTCGCTATTCCCATCACTTGCGTCGTCCCTCTCGGCCTCCCGGGCTGACTATCAATCCCATAGTGCTATGCGGCCATAACCCACTTTATCAGTCTCAGAAGGGCAATGTACTTGCCATGCCGAGTAACATGTGCGTCCCGCCCTCCCGTGTTTTGGAAATTCGGCCCGGGCCCCATCTCTCGGGCATCTGTACCAGGTGACTAAATCGTGCTAGGTTCCTTGACTCCAGCCCTCCTCCGGATGGCGGCGGCCGGCCTGTGACAGCCTCTTCGCTGGAGCCCATCCTTGCCGTCTGGGCTTCCTTCACCTCCCGCTGTCTGGTGTGGCTGCGCCATACCGACTTTACCAAGCATAGCATAGCACCTGGCATTTACGCGAAAGCATGTGCGGAGCAGGCTGACCTTCTGGCGCGCCTCCTCCGGTGGCAACAGTTCATATATGGGTTGCGCCCTGCGCCCGGCTTGGACCAGGCCTACATGCGCGGCCTGAAACTGATCCGCCTGCAATACGAGACAATCTTTATCTGGGCCTCGGAAGGCTTGGACCGTACTAGAATGGGTTTCGACAACCACACTGCCAGGTTCGAGAGCATTGTCCAAGACTGCGCCGAGATCCTGGGGCTTGGCCCCGGCAGGGGCGGGGACGATACGGATGACCAGCCCACAGCCCGACACTACTCGCCAGCCCCCTACACGGGTTACACATTCGAGGGCTTTGGGGTTGTGTCGGTGCTGGGGTTTGTTGTCACCCGGTGTCGGCTCGGCCCGATCCGACGCGAGGCCATGAGCATACTCGAGCGGATATGGTGGCGCGAGAACGGCTGGGACACGGTTGCAACCTACCGGGGCGCAAAAGCGCTGATGGAGCTTGAGGAACAGGGCGGGATCCCTGGTGCTGATGGAGAGCTGTACATCCCGGCCGAGTCCAGGTACTATTGGGGTGATGCCCGCTGGGAGCACGACTTGCCCGCGAGCCAGAGGCTGATCTGCACTTTCGCACAGCGCAGGCCTGACGAACTAGGACATGTGGTCGATGTCCCGGTTGTAATAGACCTGTCATCTCCCCGGCATAGACAGTGATAGATGGGAAATCGAGGGCATCTGATGGGATCTTGCACCAGCAAATGGGGCGGGGTGGGCCTGGTGGTATCCCGTCCGCTCTCACGTGACCAAGCCTGTACCAGGTCCATCAGCAGCTTTCCGGTGGGCCCCTCGTCTCTTCTCTGTCTTGCTTCATGGCACGTGTAAGCCAACGGCGTTGCACCGGGTGTAGATGTAATGCTGTGGGTGCGCACAAGCTGACGATGGGGACATCCGTGGCGGATACATAGGGTCTCATCACGGACGGTGTGACAGCAACATAGCCGCAAATTTAAATAAGATGAATGCTACATAAACGCAAAGTTTACCAGACACTGAAATATCATTGATAGAGTTACTGCCTCTAATCTCATCAGTCCCACAAAAACGTCCTTGTCAAAGCCCTGTAGACTGCTTGCCTCTCATCTACCTAGATAGTCAATTCATACCACGCAGCCACAGCATCGATGTAGCATAACCTCTTAGATCTGCTAATGGTTAAGACCCGTTGCGAGTAGGCTGCACCCGGGGGAACCCGCCAAAGTGGGCGATGAGAGATCCATTGGCGGTAGGAAAACAGTTATACAATCATTGTCATTTGCCATAGGCGACGCCCCCCCGTGGATGTCGCGGATCTGGCTGCAAGCCGCGGCAATACCTGATGTCCCCTGGGAGATTATCCCACAAGAAGTTCCCTCATTGGAAGTGCAACTTGTTGGCCAGCGCCCCACAGGCCTATCTCCAGGATGACTGCGTGCTACAGAGGCATAATGAGTGCTCTGGCATTTTTTTTTTTGTTCTGCTTAATTTCCAGATTGCAGCCGTGTTGCTGGACTAATGAGGTAGTATGAAGGTCTAATACGCAAACTGATAGATAGGCAGGGCCTGACCAGGCTACCTGGCAAAATGACTTGGATGGTGTCGGAAGATGCATGGCAGCGGGAGTCACAACAGTCGTCCCTTTTCCGCTCTTACTCTTGCAGGCAAGCCCGGGTAAGTGCCACGCTAGAACACACGTCTTCCACCTGTCGTGAGAAGGGGCGGAGGTCAGACACTAGTGCAGGCCGAGTTCTCTCTGCAAATATGAGCCGGTGCATCTTGAGAGCCATGTTTGGGGTTATTCTTTTCTTTCTTTCTTTCTTTCTGTCTCTCTCTTTCTTTGTGTGTCTGTGTGTGAAGGGGAGGGGGGAGGGGGCTGTGTTTTCAAAGACTGATTTATTTGAGCTCCCGCTGCTACAGTCGCGCGATTGGGCCCTTCGCCCCGGGCCCTTTGGCCCTGGCCTGTTGTTCGTCAAACTCTTGGACCAAGGCCCAGGCGAGCTCGGCGACTGGGCCCCTTGCGTTTCCGAGCATCTGGGCATTCGTGCTGCTGGCCTGCCTGACGGCAGCGCGGGCAGCGATTCCCTGGCATATGGCGCTGAGGCGAAAAGTGGCAAAAGCCAGCGTCCACTTGAGCTCCTGGTCCATGCCGTCCCACCTGCCACTGCCGAGCCCGGCGGCGGTCGCGTAGGTAGAGGCGAGCTGTTTTGGGTCCGGGAGGCCCGGGGTGGCGCCGGGCAGGAAGGCGGCTTGGGCATGTGGGATCCTGTTCTCGGGTGGCCCATTCACGGTGCGGGCCGACGAGAAGGGCATGAGAGCATTGGCAAGATCAGAGAGCGGGTGGCCAATGGTGGACATCTCCCAGCTGTAGGGCGGGCGAGCGGGTTTGTGTGGTCAGCGAGTGTCGCCCTTAGGGACAAGGTACGGAAGGGGGAGTACTGACTCCAGGATGCCTATGACCCTCGGCTCCGTCTTGTGGAAGACAAGGTTGTCGATCTTGTAGTCGCCGTGGATCAGTGTGCCCCTGTCAGTGGGCTGGCTGGCGGGGTTCTCGAAGAAGGTGGTCATTTCTGCAAAGTGCGGCAGGTGGCCAACCCTGAGGCCGGTGTCGAGGTCGGTGACGGCGGCCTGGGCCTCACAGATGGTCGTCCAGGTCTTGAGCTGACGGTTGTAGAAGCCGTCGGGCCTCCCGAAGTCGGCGAGCCCGAGGCGGGCGGGGTCGACGGCGTGAAGCTTGGCCAGGGTGCGGATGGCGTCGGACCACATCTCACGGCGCTGTCGTGGGGAGACGCCGGGGATGGAGGGGTCCTCAATGATGCGGCCGTCCAGGAACTCCATGATGTAAAAGGGGGTGCCGATGACGGCAGGATCCTCGCACAGGACGTATGCCCTCGGGGCGGGGACGTCGGTGTCGCGCAGGGCGTGGATGATGCGGTACTCACGCTCGACCTTGTGCGCCGTCTTGGACACCAGCTTGCCGGGCGGTTTCTTGCGCAGGACGAAGCGCTGCCCGGTGGGCTTGGAGGTGAGCAGGTAGGTCGGGTTGCTCTGGCCGTATCCAAACTGCTTGACATCCAGCGGCGGTGTCATGTCGGGCACCGCCCGCGAGATGTAGGCCTCGAGGGCCGCCACGTCGATGGGCTGGCGCACCGGCCCGGCCATGTCGTGTCGGGGCTGGGTGGGCGCGTGAACAAGTCTGCGTGTGTCTGTCTACCTACCTAGGTACTTAAGTAGGTAGGTGGGGGCGAGCCGTGCTTCTCGAGCCTTGTTTGCCAACCGCAAGCTGGAGACCGAGGGACTCGGAGGGAGAGGGAGAGGGAGAAATAGTGTACACGGCCCAGCCCGCCCGCTCCGCCGTGCCTTGTGCCGAGGCACACGGGGCGCGTCTGAATGTGGAGGTTGCCGACGGAGCTACTGAACGTTGATTCTGGAAGCTGGGGTAGGCTCCACCTCCTCAGCACGTACCAGTTGACCTAGCCCTACGGGGGCTGGGGTAATGCCCTTAATAAGCCGAGGCCGCTGACCCCCCAAGTTCCTGATCTGCTTGACAATCCAGAAAGAGGTTGGCTTCAAATGTCTTGTTCGTCCCTGTCACCCAGCTCACCGTGCCTATCCCTCCAGAATAATATACAAATTAATCATGGCTGCCGCATGTGCTCTCTTTGATGGCACCTGAACCCCCCCCCACCTCGCAACCACATACCATGTTACCCGCAAATTCTTCGCTAGTCTAACCCTTTCCGTTATCATGCATATACTGTTTGTTTCGCCACAGCCAGCAGAAGAGTGCCCTGATAGTGGTCTCCGTGCTTGCCTGCTTGCTTAACGCGCACATCAACCTGGGTGTCTGTAAAACAACCCTGACCTAAACGCCTCTCATACAAAATCATCCATGCTGGGTCTCTCTCCCCCCCTTCCCCCCATGATTTGCTTACTCGGACTCGCCTGGTTGGTATACAGTCACCTAAAGTCGCCCGTGCCTGGCCTTGAAGATGGCCACCTTGTCGTCGTAAAAGAGAATCTCCCTCAGGCGCAGGCGTGTCTTGGCCGCCGGTTCCACAAACGAATCGTCGTCGTCTGAGTCTTCGTCGCTGTGGTGTTCCTCAGACTGGGTCTCGTCCGGATCTGTCGGGCTTGTGGGCGTGCCCTCCTCGTCTGAGTCATCCGCGTCGTCAGAATTGTCTTCTGTGTCGTTTTCGTCCTCGTCGGTGGCCTCGTCGACCTCTGCCGGCGGTTGTCCCATGTTCGAGCCGTGGCCGCTCCCTGAGTTGCTCGCCCCACCGTTGCCGTTCAGGAGGCCCGAGCCTGTGACATCAGACGCACGCTGCTCCATGATCTCAAAGCACTTTGTCGATATGCCCACGTAGCAGAGCTGGATCTCCGGGCAAAGTGTGATGATGTCTGCCACCTGCATCACCAACTCCTTGGGCTCGAAGTTGCCCATGACGTGATCAGCCATGTATGGGATGTGGAGCGACCGAAGCTGTGTCATGTGAGGCAGGCGTTGCAGGAATGTGTGCTAAGTCTGCTGTTAGTAATCAAGCACCCCTGGCTACGTGATAAACAAGATGAAAAATTACCCAGTCTTTGTAGTCGATGGAGACAGAGAGCTCCTTTAGCCTCCTCATCCGCCCACTGGTCACATACTGCAGCAGGTCGCTGGTCAGGCACCAGGACCGCCACCTCATGGTCTCGGCAGAGTTCGCCCCTGGCGACGTGACCTTGTTCGAGCTGTCAAGAAGGAGCTTCTTCAGGCTGTTCCGGTGCCGCTTGATGGCCCCCTTGAAGATTGAATCGATTGTTACCTGAGGAGGGGCGCTGGCAGCGGTGCCACGCCTCCGGTCTTGCAGGAACAGGCACTCCAGGGAGTTCGGAGCCAAGGTCTCCTTGATAAAGGCAATGAGGGACGGGGATGTCTGATCCGTGTGGATACTCTTTAGGCCCAGCTGGTATTCCAATGGACCATTGGGCACCGGCTTGCTCGAAGTCGGAGAGATCCCGAACCCGGACTCCAGGGGCCTGGGCTCGAATTGCTTCTTCAGCAGCTTCCACAGGTTCTCATGCTGGGCGCAATCGAGGATCGTCAGACTGGCCAACACGGTCCAGTCAAATGCCTTGCTGCAGACCTGCATGGAGAGGGGCACTCTCTCCAGCTCCAGGGTCGTCAGCCTGAGCCTTCCATCCAGCCTCTTCCTCGCCGGGGTGCTGGGTCCAGGGCCGCCTGGTGTCCTCAGGGCCGAAGAGCGCCTCGAACTCATCTCCGTGTCGATGGACGGTGCCCCAGCTGCGGGGCTTGGCTCGCCTGGGAATGGCGGGGGTGAAGCACCAGCCGGCAGAGTTGGGGCGCCGGACTCCCCTGTCAACAGAGCTTGCTGCCCGGGGCTGCTTTCAGGCAAGGGAAAGGGTGGGTTTGGCTTCGTCTTGGGTAACTTCCTCCGGATGTCATATACACGCCCGATGAGAACGCCGAGAATGCCGCCGAGTCTCCTCTCTCCAATGGCGCTCTCCCCCGGCCACCTCGCGTTGTGATCTACCTGCTGTAGCTCGGGACTGTCCCAAGTCTGCACAAAGTCCTTGTGGACAGCCTTGGCGGAGACCCCCAGCCTGAGCTCTTGGAGGATATGCTTGGACCGCTCCACCAGAACGGCCATCTCGTCGAGATAAGCCAGCTCATCCACATCCAGTACCGTGAGGCTCTTGAGGGGCGGCAGGACGCTGAACGTAGGGTATTCGACCTGATTTTCCGAGTAGGTGATGGGTGGACTTGGGGCCGGGTGCGAAGAAGTTGAAGGGAGCGCTATACCAATGGGCGTGAGGGTACTACCGGCTGGCACGACCGCTGCCTGAGGCGCGGCGGGAGCGGGGCTTGATGAGGAAGAAGGGGACGCGCCAGTGTCGTTGTTGTCATGCCACCGGATCCAGACGCGCTCTAGCATGCACTCACGGGTTTCCTCGTCCGGCAGGGAGCCCAGCGCGATGAAGATGTCGGACAGGACGCCCGTGGGCATGTCCCAGATGAAGGTCTCAAGACTCTTCATCTTGGAGACGGCCAGAGCCACCAAGGTGCCCAGCATCTTACCACTCTCCTTGTTGATCATGTATTCAGCAACCCAGTCGTTGGGTCCGTTGCCAAGCGAGAACTTGCGCGTGTGTTGTGCATAGTTGTTGTCTCCGAACTTGATGGGCGCCGGGGTCTGGTCACCGTAATGGCGGAACCGGGTGGTCGTGCGTGCAAAGGAGCTCCCCAGGCAGAGCGTTGACAGGCCGTATGTTAGGGCGTCAACGCTCTTGGCCTCGGTGGTGGTGGCGTGGGCGTCGGGCCAGACGATGTCGAACCGTGAGTAGATGTGAGGGATTGCGAGTTTATAAAGGGTCGAATTGGTCAGGGCCAGGGAGGTAAGGTCATTCGTGTGCGTGATCTGCGACCGCCCGCCGTTAGTATGACTCTGGAGCTCGGCGCTGCGGGTCCAGACGGGGAAATGGCGCACAAAGCCGCGAGGGTATACTTGCCTCTTTGACAACCAGTCGGAGGATGTCCTCGGGGAGGTCTAGCAAGTTCTTGGTCTCGGGCGGCTGGACGTCCCAGTCCGGGTCCTTGCTCTTGAGGTATTCCGCGATGGGGTCGTGGTCAGTGATGTCGCCGGCCTCGTCCTGATAGACCTGGGAGATGTGCCTCGGGTCGCCGGTGAAGTCTTGATCGAGACCGGGACTATCGAAGTCACCCACAAGGGTATCATCTGGATGCGCGCCCGGTGGAGGTGGAGGGTCGTCATAGTCCCGGTTGTTGTAAGCGTTGGGATCGTGGTCGTCGGCATCGTTGGGTGTATTGCGGTCGTCGTAGGAGTCTTCAAAGCCGTTGGGCTCGTCGTAAGCCTGCTCGGGGTTTGGGTAGCCACCGTCCTGGTAGTCTTCGTCGTCGTACTGATTGTGGCTCATTGTGACGGTCGGGTTGGCCACCCAGCTCTCGTCGCCGGGGGGGGGGGGGCAGTGGGCCAGGGCTCGACTTTCAAATTGAAGATGCGGTTTGCGGCCGAGCTGCGGCTCCAGACCAGTTGCACAACGCCTGGGTTTTGAGTCGGTGTTGATGTTGGCAATGATATTGGCAGCGGCAGTAAATACGCATATGCGTCAGGCAGGAGGCAGGAGTTTGGCTGGGGTATCTATGTGGCTGTCGTGTCCGAGGTCGAGGTACTGTGTATACAGACAATGGCCCGGCACGACGGGGACGTGAATGCAGGAGTCAGAACTGCGGTCTGAGGAGAGGGAACGGTTTGGGAATTGATAGGAAACCGGCCGATATTAGACGAGATGCTGCGAATGAGAGAATGGGGGGGGGGGGTGGGACAAAAAAGACGAAGACAGGCGGATGCAAGTCGAGGCCGGGAGCTCGGAGGGGGGGGTTGTTGTTGGCCTGGATTCGGATTGGACGTTGGGGCGATCGACGGATAGCCTTTTCTCAGAATAGCAGCCGCGGGAGCAGGGAGACGAGGAGGCACTCAGCTCATATCATCCAACCCAGCCAGCCAAATGGCCGACAAGCATTGCCGGGCCCGGCCCAGCCCAGTAGGCCCCAGCAGGGCCCAGCAGCCCTCACCGGACAGAGCCAGTGGCCAGTGGCCTGCAAGCACCAACCCCAGCCTCCAGCCTCCAGCCTCCAACCCCCAAACCTCCGCAGGGGGCCAACAGAAGAGGGCAAGAGAGGAAGGGACGCTTTGCGGGTTGAGGGGCCTGTGCCGTCCTAGCCCGCCCCAACTCACCTAGCGCACAGGCCAGTGGGTGGCCCGTCGCTGTGCCTTGTCCACGTTTTTGGCCCCTCGCAGCAGGGATGGAGACGCCCGCGGCGCTTGGGAAGCTCACCCGCGAGCGACCCCACCTCAGACCTCGGGTGCCCACCGCCAGTCCAGGTTTTGCATACCACCGTGTATGGAGAGCGTGGCCTTGCAGGTACATAGAGCAGATGGGGCGACGGGAGGACGACGAGGGGGACGAGAGGGGGGAGGAGGAGGAGGAAGAGGCTGACCAAGACACAGTATAAAGTAAAGAATTGTTAAAAATGACCACGACCACCCGGCCCGGCCTGCTATACGGCCGCTTCGTGTCCGTCCTGTTTCACTCCCTGGCTGGCAGGATGGTAAGGTAAAAATAGACGGCAGGCTGCCATTACGGAGTACACAGTATATACCAAGCGCGTACTTACGCACATGCTGCTCGGTTGTCCGCTATGCAGTCACTCAATCTCCTCCCCAAGGACACCCTCCTGTAAGACACCCTCATATAGCAGACACTACTATGGGATCACGGTCCGTAGAGGAACCTCGTACGGTAGGTAAGCATATAGACAGGACGCAGTTTACCTACTGGGACTCTGCTATCATATGTATTATTATCTTTGAAGGTGTGGCGGTGGTACGGTGACAGGGTATCAGTACTTGACCATGTGCAGCAGCCTCCGCGGCCATTAATCGCTTGTGGTACGCGTTCCGCGGTGTACTTTCACCACGCAATCCACCGGCTCGCCGCTTGTGGGGCCGGCCCAGCTCGCCTAGCCCAGACCAGCCCCGTCCCGTGCTCCGACCTGGGTGGATCTCCACCAGGGGCTGGCCTCTACACTACTTTCCCTCCATGCACGCGGCCGTCCTTAGAATGGACCAGAAGCCAGGCTGATACCTGAGGGACCGCATCGAGGGTGTGGCACTGAAAACACCTTGCAGAGTACCTCAATTTCAAATTCAGGGGGACAAGATATTCTCAGTATTGTATCCACTAACCTCCACTTGCCTCTTATAAATGAGCTCGTTCGTAGCCCCGCATTGTCTTGTCCTACTGTACAGCGCCCCTTGGAAGGGTTACAGAAAAAGAAGACAGAGATAGTGTGAGTGGGAGGATGGGTGAGAGTAAAAAGAACCAAAAGTCTCTGCCCCCCCCCTCCCACCCCCGCCAACGACATTCCAAACGCAACACTAAGGTACAACTGAAGCGGCGGCCCCCGTGACTTTGGCTTCTCTTTTTTTTTTAAAAAAAAAAAAAATTATCAGTCGTCCTCGATATCATCATCGCTGAGAACCAGCTTGTTCTGCAGGCTGCTGATCATCGAGCCCTCACCCTCGTCGCCGCGTGTCCTTATTGCAGGCACTCGTCTCTTCCTCGGTGATGCATCTTCCGTGGGCCTGTCTGTCGCCCAGGCCTCGCCCGCCGGCCCCACACTTTCGTCCACCTCGGCGTCCGATTCCGCGTTCGCCGGGGGGCCTATCCCCTGGAACGACACCACCTTGTCCAGGTCGCGCACGTCCATCGAGCAGGACGAAGTGCGCCGGCTGCGCGTGATTTGTGCCATATATGGAAGCCTCTCGAGAACCATCTCCTTACGCGCCGAACTTCCCAGCGACAGCAAAAACGGGGATCCGGCATCCGGCATTTCCTCGCGTTCATTCTTCGCTGGCTTCGGACTGGTCGCGTTCTTTATCTCCGACTGGTTGCCGGCCCAGTCACCCCCGCTGCCGCCCTTGGCCTTGCGAAAGGCAGAGGCGCCACTGCTGAGCCCCGGATTCCCGTCCCGCACCGCTGCAGATGCCGGCCTCTGGTCCTCACCCTTGAGCATCTTGGTGGCCCACAGATCAACCAGACCTTCTACTTCTTCCTTGTTTCGCCACAGCTTTATGCTGGTCGGGTAATACATCTTGAAAGCGTCACCTCCCCTGCCAGATGTTGCGCTCTTCCGCTTGACAGGACATGGCAGAGAGAACAGGAGCCCGCGAACCGCCACCTCAAAAGCCATCTCGTCCTGCCGGAGGATGTGGCTACCCTGGTCTCTCCCCGTGTTCGAGAAGCCCTTGCCGCCAAAGAAAATGTCCCAGGACGGATTGAGAAGATCGCTCTCGGAAAGGTATTCAACGCATCTGTTGACGTAGTCTATGGATGAGCACGGGTCGGAGGGGCCACTGCGCTCGCACGACAAGGCGTAGTTCTCATGTAATGCGGAGATGAATGTGGAGGTGTCTGTTCCCGTCTCGTCAATCAACGCACCCACCGCTACTTGCGATCGCTTCGGTCGCGAGAACTGCTCTTGATACGGCGGCATCTGTTCCGCTAGGGCCTCCTCCGATCCTGCCGCATACGGTCGCTCGTCTCTTTTGTTGTAGACGACTTTGCCGACCGCGTGGAATATCCCCAGGCTCGCCTCTCGCTGTGAAATTAGCTCCAGGCTCTCTTGCTCTCCTTTCGTCAAGACCTGGTCCCTGCTGGCCTTTTTGGTCTTGGTGAATGCAACCCTTGAGCCCCAGTCTCCATCGCCATCGCCTTTCAAACAGAGGAATTCGAGCGATGAGATCGCACTCCTGACGTCGCCGATCTCGGCCAGGCGCTTCAGAACCAATGGCCCTGGAGTCCTGCGTCGCCCAGACATTCGGGCTTCCTTCTTCACGATCAGCTCCAGGGCCTTGACAAGCAGGGTTGGCGCGACGTCATTGTACTCAATAACCCCGGTGCCGGGGTGGCGGAGGATCTCGGGCCCAAGCAGGCGGTGTGCGGTAAAGCTGTCGGCAGATGCCGATGTGGTTGTAAGAAGAGTCTCAGAGATGATCATTACGATTGGGATGGATGGTTGAGAGGGCCCGCGTTGCCCAAAGGCGGTCATTGAAGGCGTGCTGTTGGCGAGGCACTGCATCACTGTTCTCCGGAAAGATGTGAGGGCAGTCCCGGAGCGCATGAAGGTGTTGGGGAACTCTTCAACCAGGATAACTCGTTTCTGATGTACCTGCGACTCCTGTGACGTCTCCGCGGGGGCCCTGGCTGGCTGGTTGGCAGGATCGTCGCCATCGTCCAAGTCCAGTTGGCCGAACCGCCCTCCCCGTCCCATGAATTCTTCAAACTGAGACGCGGCGGACTGGACACCTCCTGTATGGCCGGCGGACCACGTGGGATTCCTCCACTCTAGGATCTCGAAGCCGAGGTCTTTTGCCAGTAACTGAACAGTAGTGGTCTTACCTGTGCCTGCCGAGCCCTTGAGCACGAGCAGGCGCTGGCGCGTACGACCGCTCAACACGTCGTCCAGCCACTTTCGCACGTCAGTCACCTTCTTCTTATGTACCACAAGCTCATCCATACTCAATGGGCCAAATCGTTCTGACCAGGGCCTCTTGTCCTCACCATCGCCTGAAGGAGCCGAGCTCAGCCGTGGAGGTCTCACAAACCTCAGGCTAGCAACGCCGCCGGGCCCAGAAGATATGCCAGAGTTAGAAGAGTCGGCAGCTCTCTTGTGCGCCCTCCTCCCAATAAGGCTCGAACCTACAGCTCGATTTGATTCGATTTCTTCATCATCTGATAGGGGGTCGCTCAGAATATCCAGTGGCTGAGCGTCAGCCTTCTTCGCCATGCCGTTTGTTCCGTCCTCTGTCACGGCCCTCTGACTCTGCTTAGAGAATAGCGCCTGGATATTTGCGGATTTCCCCTTCTCTTCGATGTGCTTCCTACTTTTGGCAGGGCTCTTTGCATTGTTTTGAGCCGCAGCTGCGCTGCTTGGACGGTTCCGACCTCCAGTGGCCTGGACGTGGGTTGTAGTCACAGGTGCACGCGCCGATCGAGAGGACTTGCGGGTGGGGCTCGGAGACTGTGGGGGAGGCTTGTCGTTGTCGGTGTTGGAAGCCTTGGCGGGTGACGAGAAGTAGAAGTTGAGGCTGTTCCTCTTGGGGGTAGTGGTGGACGGGGGCTGTTTTCCTTTGGCTTCATCGTGGTCCTCGTCGGCGACCAAGTCCCGCCTGCGACGTTTTGCAGGCGGCGGCGCCATTGCGGACTGATGGGCCTTGCAGCATCTGTCGTGCGCCCGCTGCGGTGACGTTGTAGCGTGTTGGCGACGGGTTGTGCCAGGGCAGGACGCCCACCAACGCGGCGGGGACCAATTGATGATATGAGGCTGCTGACGAAGCTTTGATGCGCAATAGTATGTACACACGTCTGGGATGGCATGGGGCACTTTGTATGGACACGGCTGACACGGGGAGACGGGGGATCTGGACGGGTTGCCTGCAGGTGGAGTTGCCGTACTGTACGGAGTAGTCTAGTATAGTCTACATAGTAGATGGCCGGGCACAACTGGGGCAGGGGTCCAGGGAGGTGGTGACTGCCTGTTGCCGGTACTTGCCCCATGTGACCTGGCGCCTGGCTGTGGGCGTGGTCAGCCGCGTCGCGTCATCCAGCCGCGTCAACACTTTAGCATCCCAACAACTTCGCCCATCAACCTCACCTCCGCCGTTGAAAACGCATTACGAATCACTCCATACTGTAATTGTGGAAACTAGGGCTCCACCTGGTTCTCTTGATCCTTGTATTGTCGAGAATCTGCCCCATAAACCGTCACAGGAATGACGCAGACAGAGGAAGAGTACGATGAGGCGCAGGCGGGCGATGAGAGCATGACTGGCCCGGGCGCGCCCACGCCGCTGGCAGCTCTCGAGGTGAGTCCTGAGGGGCACGGAAACTCTCAGAGGGGAAATTCGCAGGGATCTGTTGCTCACAAGTATGGATCGTGCAGGGCCTCGGTGGTCTCACCAAGCGCGACATCCAGCTCATCGTAGATGGGGGCTACAACACCGTCGAGTCTGTGGCATACACGCCGCGGAGGAATCTCGAGCAGATCAAGGGCATATCCGAGCAGAAGGCAAACAAGATCCTCCAAGAAGGTGAATATCCCTTTCCCACATTAGCAATGCCCAGGCAGGCATTCGTCAGGCGATTCCTCCTGCCCAGGCACTGACCTCCACCGGTACAGCATCGAAGCTCGTGCCTATGGGCTTTACCACCGCCACCGAGATCCATCAGCGCCGTAGCGATTTGATTTCTATCTCTACCGGCTCCAAAAATCTCGACACCCTTCTCGCTGGTGGTATCGAGACTGGCAGTGTCACCGAGATCTTCGGCGAGTTTCGCACAGGCAAATCGCAAATCTGTCACACCCTGGCCGTCACCTGCCAACTGCCCTTCGACATGGGTGGGGGCGAGGGCAAATGTCTCTATATCGATACCGAGGGAACCTTCCGGCCCGTGCGCCTGCTATCTGTCGCAAATCGCTATGGTCTATCCGGCGAGGAAGTGCTTGACAACGTTGCATACGCAAGGGCCTACAATTCAGATCACCAGTTGCAACTCCTCAACCAGGCTGCGGCCATGATGTGCGAGACCAGATTCTCCCTCCTAGTTGTCGACTCAGCCACGTCGCTGTACCGGACCGATTTCCTGGGCCGAGGAGAGCTCAGCAGCCGGCAGACACATCTCGCAAAGTTCATGCGCACGCTGCAGCGGCTGGCAGACGAGTTTGGAATCGCCGTCGTCATCACCAACCAAGTCGTTGCTCAGGTAGATGGAGGTCCTTCTGCCATGTTCAACCCAGACCCCAAGAAACCGATTGGCGGCAACATCATTGCCCACGCCTCCACAACCCGACTTAGTCTGAAGAAGGGCCGTGGGGAGACTCGTATTGCGAAGATCTATGACAGCCCCTGCCTTCCCGAGGCTGACTGTCTGTTTGCCATCCAAGAGGACGGCATCGGCGACCCCTCTCCTAAAGACATGGAGAAAATGGACCGATAGCTGAGCGAGACCGAGAAAGTGTTACACTGCATGAGTCGCTTGCACGCTCGAGATGGATTCGGCTGCCTCCGAGGGCATGGTGGAACTCAGGGTCTAGGATGGTGGGCGAGCCGAAGCAGGGAACGGGGAACGTTGGAGCACTTGTTATCAGATTATCTGCTTGGCTTGTTGGGCTACCTCACATGATAGCTAGGCGTTGTCGAATTTCGCTTTGGGAACTTTTCGTATCACTTTACTTCGTATTGCATAGTAGGAGACTGTGGTGCCGCCGAGCGTCTTGCAATCAAGCTCTGAGTCTACGACGAGGGTTTCAGAAAAGCGGTGTCCCTCGGCCCAAGTATGGGTGCGTGTCATCCTATCGAGCACCTTTGCACACTCTACAGCTCTTTCCCTCGCCGTGAAGTGAATAGCTCGCCCTGGTCATACACAGGTAACTTCCAAGAGGTGATTGCACAGTGTGTGCCACTCTTAACGGTCGAGCTTCGCCCGTTTGTC
Source organism: Diaporthe destruens (assembly GCA_036986855.1). Lineage (NCBI taxonomy): Eukaryota > Fungi > Ascomycota > Sordariomycetes > Diaporthales > Diaporthaceae > Diaporthe > Diaporthe destruens. The sequence continues at coordinate 4,939,440 of BTXE01000002.1, read as the reverse complement.
CGCCAGGCGGCACAGTATCCAGTAGCAACCATCGGGTTCGTACTCACTACTTAGATGCGTCCTCTAGCAGGGTAGCTTCACCAATCTATAGCAGAGGCTGATTTGTGAAACCCTCCAATGGGCAAGACAATAGTCTGTAAGCAAGTTATAGGATCTCTTTTTTGGGTTCATTCGAGCGCTTGTTATGCTTAATGGTTGCTGTTGATGAGTGAGTATCTTGATGTTTGTTGAGAATGAAGAGTAGATTTTTCCAATCGCATATCTTACCGGAGGTCCTCTAGTGATCGCAATCGCTGGGTGTACTACTCACGTATTCGTAGAAGGAGTAAGATCAACCAGAGCAATAGAACAAATATCCCGTATATATGTTGTTTAGCTGTTCGCTGCTTGGCCACGGTATCTATCCCTCAGCCTCGTGTGCGACAGACAACCTCAAACAATAAGATGTCCTGTGAGATGGTCTCTCAAAAGTAGACGTCCTAGAAAATAACCACCTAATGATATGGTGCCTCGCACGTGTCGGCTCAGGGCATCTCTACTTCCCCGACAACAACGCCCTCTCCAAAGCAGTTATGAACGCGTTCACCTCATCGACTACAGCCTCATTTAGTCAGGACTGCGCACATCTGCAGGAAAGGCAAGCAATCCATATTTGTTCTTGGAAGCGTGCCCTTCCTTTTTTTCTGGGGGCGGGGGGGGGGGGACCGGGGCGGCGGAGGAGGAAAAACTCACGAGTATTATAATGTACCATACTTACCCTCACAACGCCATCTTTCCCGAGACCCATGGTCTCGTTCACGAGCCTATTTGAGTAGAAAGCACCCCATCTGAAGCCGAAATTTGTCTCCTTCTCCACCGATTCGACCAGCTCCCTCGAGTCCCAACCCTTGACAGTGAAGCTAATCGTCGGTACTCTGACCGACGCATCGTCGCTCGTTTCGCCGTGCACTGTGACACCTTCTCTCCCGTCGAGGTACCGCAGCAGCCTACCCTGCAGCTCTGCCTCCTGCGCAAGGATGGCCTCCCAACCCAGTGACCCAACATACGCTGTCACGGCCCCGATGGCCCCGACCAGCTCGTAGCTGGCGCCAGCCAGCCCGAGCTTGTTCTCGAGCGTGGCGTGCGGGTTGAAGAAGTGGCCGAGACTGCGCATCTCTGCCTGGGCAGAGCCGGACGCCGCGAACATGATGGCGATATGCGGGCCGTACACCTTGTACCAACTGAACGCGTAGACGTCGACCCCGAGAGCGCGGACGTCGACCCGTCGGTGTGGCGCGTATGCAACCGCATCGACGCACACCAGCGCCGAGGGGCTGGCCGCGTGGGCAGCAGCGCTGATGGCCTTGATGTCATGAATCGTGCCTAGAATGTTGCTTGCATGCGTGCAAGTCACGAGCCGCGTGCGCGACGACAGGAGGGGCACCAAGTCCGAGGCGAGGAGCTTGGGTGAGGACGAAGGGGCGGTGGGCTTCCACCACTTCAAGACCAGGTCCTGGCGCTTTGCGAGGTCGACCCAGGGCGCGATGTTTGCCTCGTGGTCGATGGCTGAGACGATGATTTCATCGCCCGGCTGGAAGGCCAGCGCGGAGGCAAAGTTGCGGAAGAGCTGGGTCGTTGAGGCGCCCAGGACTGCACGCCCAGCTACATCAGCAATGGGTGCCTGACGGGGAGGGGAGTTGGTGGAAAACCGAGACGTGCCTATCTCTTCGCGCGAGGCGTTGATATACTTGGCCGCTGCCTGGTAACCGTCTTCATATCTCGTAGTAGCCTTCTTGCCAACATTATACGTGGCGCCGAGCTGCACGTTGGAATTGACCAGGTAGTCACGGATGCTAGGTCGCAGGCGGCACGCTCTGTCAGTCGGGTTCCTGTCAAGGCAGTTGTGCAGAGGCCGGGACTATGGTGTACTGTGCACAAAAATGTCCAAGACGTCACCTACGACTCGACGACGGTTCCAAGCACTTGGCTACCACCGGCATTATCGAAGAACACTTGGTCCTGGCTCAGGGCTGGGAAGTTGGCTCGAACTTTCTGCACGTCCATGGTCGGGTCTGATGATTTGTGTTTGTGCGTGTGTGTCCCAAGGTCCCAAGGTCCCAAGGTTTGCCTGCGCGGCACAGGTATCGTGACGGGCACGACCTGGCCAACGCGGGGCACGACACCTTCCAGTTTGGGGAATGCTTGGCTCGGTGCACTCGAGTGTTTCCACACCGTCGACGGCGGCCCGTCATCGGCTCTGCCCGGCGCCGCCGACACATGTTCCCCTTGTGGACCAGAACCAAACAACAGTTCCCGGGCAGGTGTTCTCGGAAAGCCGTGAACCACGTCACGTCAATCACTGCCTAGGTACCCAGGTATGCATGATCTTTTCTCGGGTGGCCGCTATGCGGCCACAGCATCAATCTAGTGTACCTCAAGGGTAGTAGTCTACATGCAGGACACTACGATAATGTCTCAGGGGGCATGGACAACCTCTTGACCTCATCAAGGACAACCTCCTATTATTACATGATCTCAGATAACCTCGGATGATATGATAGATTAGAGGGAGGCAAGTCATAAGGACTGGTGCTGCAACGGTAATAACGTATTTGACTGACTGCTTCTTCCTCATCTCATGATGTGTTTGTTTCCAGTCCTGCCTGGGGTGACCACGAGAGTGGCGACGCAGCGTGGTGAGATGCGGTGCGCGGCGCGTGTTAACAAGTCTACTAATTGATGCAGCCATGAGCGTAATGTCACCGGGAGTGAAACCCTGGAGGCTGTGCGCCGGTCTCGAAAATCGAGCCTCGGGCCACCAATCGTAACCGTCTTGTGGGGGTTGTCAACGTAGCGCGCCGCTGGGTGCCTTGTCTTGTCTTGAGAGTTCTCGACCGTCGTTGCTCCATCCTGCCCCATGCATCATGGGTCGACCGAGCAAGGTTGGATTTGTGAAACCAGCGAATAAGCGTTTTACCGCGGGGCACCTGCACCTGCCAGCTGCCAGCTTGGTTGTGTAAGGTCCGTTGGGTGATCATGGATCAAGCAGCCTGCGCGGAGACTGAGCACAGCAAGCAACCTGTATCTACGGCAGGCGCAGATGATGACCACCCCAGAAGGGATGGTGGCCATGGTGCAGTTTGGGGGGGGGGGAGGGGGGTGCGCGACGTCCAAACTTCGTCGAGAGCAGTTCAGCGCCGCAGAGGCCTTCCTGGTACGCCGGTCCCGCGAGAGGTCTCGGACGGCTTCGGCTAGAGCATAGCTATGGTGGGCGCAGTGCCACGACGCCCCCGCCCCCAGAGAAATCTGGGCCGCCCAACGCCGGCCGGGTTTCATTGGTCCGCCAGCTTCACGCACCACCAAGACGGGACAGCTTGGACGAGGCTTGACCTGGCTTCCCAACCAAGAAAGAAAAAGAATGGCCGCAGCAATCGGTCTTCTTTGTCATGCTTGGGCCTGCCATACGCTCGAGACTAAATTGCAGGTTCGTCTGCGGGATCCACTGGCGCCGGCTCACAGTGGCAGAGCTCTGTTGGGTACCGCGACGGCGGATGGGATGACGACAAGAAACGAAGCGGTCGACATCATGCTCCGTTGCTGACGGTGCTAGTATGTGTGGTGCGTGTGCGCATCTTGTTCGTGGGCCGGCTCTCCTCAGCACTGTCAAGGGAAAAGGTCTCCAGTCCGGAGGATGAGGTTGCGTCAGGATGAGGGGGGCATGAACTGGCTGGGCCTCTGGACGGCACTCCTGAGGTGAGCGCTGGTGGAAAGTTCGTAACGTGCGGGCAAATGTGGCCGGCGTCGCGTTGGGTTGCCTGCCAACTGGGCGGATCTGCCGTCCAGCAAAGGGTGCAAGTGGAGGAGAAAGGACAAACCCAAGCCCTGCGGCCTGCGGGGAGCTGAAGGAGACACAGTCAGATCTGCCATAAACCGTACGCCATGTGTCGGAGAATGAGACGCCGGAGTTTCCGTCGTTTTGTGACGCAGCCTGCGCAGGTTGGCCCAGGCGAATACGACCCTACGTAAAGCCAATTATGCTGGGTTAGACGTGATGGGCGAGTTTGCCTGCCCTGTCTTCCGCCCTGCCTGCCTGACAGTGCCTGTGCAGGACCGAGGACTGTCATGACTGGGCTGTACCGAGCATTGATTGACCAGCCCGGTCCTGTTGGGTGATAGTTTTGCTTCTTGGTCTTGTTTTGTTGTCATGTCTTTTTTCCCCCATTCAATTCTTCTCTCCGTCTTTCGTTTCAACCCCAACCCCCCCGCCGCTCTTCTCCGGCACTGACATGGCAATCTTCCGATGCGTGTCTGGTCGGGAGGACCAGCTCGCCAAGGGGGTGCAATACCAAATGTCGGCCACCTGGTCGCGGGAGTACAAGTATGCTGGGCCGAGCTCCGAACCAACCACTGGCGGGATCTGGGCGCCGTGCCCGCCTGGCTGGCTGGCTGGCTGGCTGGCCGGCGAGTTGCTCGCAGGCAGGCAAGGTAGGCCAGAAGGCACAAGGGAGTGGAAGAGGGTTCTTCGCGGGTTGAGAAGTCGACTGGGGTGACAGGACGGACCAGCACGTTGCAGTGGCGGATCCGCCTGACTTCTTATAGCACTATCAATGCGCAGGCTGCCCAGTACGTGTTGTACGAGCGTACTATGCATGCAGCCAGCCTCATCGAGCACCGTACGTTTTGTGACGCATGACTGCTTTCTCTGCCTCAGAAGACCTCGGGAGGGGTGGCTCCTGTCGCAACAGGGGAGCGACACCGCCTGGGTAGTAGGTGTTTTCCGACAGGTGCTGGACCTGCAGAGAGACGAGTGGCCTCGGAATGGTTGTCGGCTCTTGTTCCCGTCCTATCTGGCATGTGCATCACGAGTCGAGACTCGGCAGCCTGGCAGACCAGCCTGGCTGGCTGCCTGCCTGTAGATGCTTGCTGCTTGCTACAACGGCACGCAGGCACAAAGGGTGAGCTGCGTAGCCGGCGGCGTGGGCGGTGTGTTTCCCCAGGGCGCTGGCCGGTTGGGGGAAGGCTGGCAGGTAGATACCTGCCTAGGATGGATACACACGAGTACATGTCCGGCCTGCTTGGACCTATGTATTATTGCTGACCCCGCAGGAGTCGAGCCCTGGTCCTGCCTGGAGCTAGCTGGCTTACTGCCCAGAGCTGGGCTTGCTGGGGTCGCTGTGTTGCCGTGTGTTGTGTGCTCGACTGCAGCTGACGAGCGGGGCCATGGCGCGGTGGATCGCTGTATGCCGGGCTGAGTGCTGTGATGTGCTGTCCTGTGATGTGTTGTGATGTGTTGTGATGCGTTGTGATGTTTGTGTGTTGTGCCACGCCGTTTGGGCAGCGGGAACGGTACTTGTGTGTACCTCCACAAGTACGGAGTACCCAGGTGCCTACCTAGTTAGGGCACCAGAGCTCTCCCCGTCTGATGTCGTTCTCGGCACCCCTGTCGATGATCCCTCTGCTGCAGCTGCACAGGCCAATAGATAAGGATGGATTAGCGTCGATGTGAGAGGTGGGGTCCAGCTGACAGGGGGATTAATTGATTTTCAAAGGTTGTCTGTGACTGGCTGACCTATCGAGATGAGGCGAGGGGTCCCAGGGTTACCAGGGTCCAGGTCCGGTCCAAGTCCGGGTTCCAAGTGGCAGGCGAAGGGTCTGAGTGCATCCGGATGCAAGAACAAAAGACAATATTCCGACCGCGTCAAAGTTCCGAAACCTGGAAGTGAACCTTGCCGAAGCTCGCAACACTCGGCTGACTTTTGCCGTCACCAAGGCTGCTCTGACTCGGCAGCGACCAGATCCTATCCCCAAGCAAAATCGTGGTCCACGGCGATCAGCACGGCTCATCTTCCGCGGACGAGGCAGGCAGGCAGGCAGGCAGGCAAGCAGGCAAGCAGGCAGGCAGGCAGGCAGGGCGGGGCGGAGGGGAGGCATCAAAGGCCTTCGCATCGCAGCACATCGCTTACTAGGGCCGACTTTGAGATGGCCAACGTTTGGGCTACGGTTCGGCGGTTCAGTAGTGCAGCTCCGTGCCCGCCAGGTTAGATGGTGGATGGGTCCTGCACCTGTGTGGCGTGCTCGTGAGCAGCCCCATCCCCAATCCGTGCCCATATCCATGTCCTTGCCCGTGTCCATGTCCTTCGTCTCCACGTCCGACCATGCGTTGCGCCCCCCCCCCCCTGTCCATATCTTGTACTGTTGCAATGTAGTCTGTTGCCAGTTCACTCGGTTGCTTTTCAGTTATTAGTTATTAGTCAGTTTGATCCGTTAGTCAGTTCAGTATGCCAGCCAGCCAGTCAGCCAGCCAGCCAGCCAGCCAGCCAGCCAGGCGGCCGTCTACAAACTCGTAGGCAGTTCATTTACGCAGGCTGTCCCGTCAATCCTGGCCCTTGTCTGGGCCGACGACTTGTGATTACTGCGTCCTTACATCCCTGTGCGCCTGGTCTACTTTTCTCTCCCACTGGTGCCCCCTCCCCGGTTCCCGTCTATCCTTCCTGCCCTCCTGCCCGCCGTGCCGGGGCTGGGCTGGGCTGGGCTGGGTTGGAGTGCTGCTGGTCTGGAGTGCACTGCACTTGCAAGCACCTTGCAAGCACCTTGCAAGCACCGCGCTGCTGCGACACATGGGCCCCTCCTCCCCACACATGACTGACTGACTGACTGACGGACGGACAGACAGACTGCATTGGCATCTGAGACTCCAACTCCCCGTCTCTCCCGCCTTCTGCTCTTTCTCCATCTTCCTCCTCACCTGGTCTTCTTCCCTGGCCTCCTCGGAACTCTCTCTCACCCTGCTGGCCTCACCCGGTCTCTACAATCCTGAGGGCATCACCAAGCAGCGGCTCACACGCCAGACAAAGCCCAACAGCCCGCAACCTCGTAGCCCGCTCCAGTGCCACCGCCCTCCCTGCCTGCAACTCCCCCTGCCTCATGTAGTGGGTGAGGCCGCATCCGGCAGCAACCCAACCCACCTTACCTCGGCCATAACATCACCACAACCACCACCACTACTGCCCGGCTGGAAAACCCCCGTGGATACCACGCCTCCCGTCCGCCGTCATTTATGCTCATGATCCCCCAGAACAACAATAACAACAACAACAACATATCTGTGTCTCCCCAAGTGGCTCTCCCTGCGCTGCCGCCCTCCAACCCTAGCCGTCGACCCTCATACTGACTGACATCCCCGTCCTGCTGGGCTGCACACACAAACACACACAAACACACACACACACAAAACACACACAACACGCGGTAGCATGGATGACGATGCCATGGACTATGAGATGCAACGCCACGATCCCCACCCTCACGTTGGACCACGGCTAGGGGGCGGTTGCCCGGCACTGGCTGGTTGGCGCGGCGAGCAGTATCGAAGCCCGTGGCAGGCACACCGGGGCTGGAGCCACCAGTACTTCCCACCAGTCTCATCAGATGCCTTTCTGTATACTCACCCCCACAACCCCCACACGCCCTCGTTCCTGCAGCACTGGCCTCAAGGCGGCGCCGTCAACAACGCCGTCAACAACGCAAGCAACACCACGCCGCACCTTGGCCTGCCAGCGGCATCGCGTCCGCCAGATTCCAACCACGAGGGTTCCTTCAACCACCAGATCCCAGAATTCAGCCCACTACCTCCAATCTCGGCCCAACAGCCCTACTCTCCAGTCACCTTCGTCCCGCCGGCACCACGGCCCGCGCAGCGAAACCCGCAAATCCCCCAGGGCCCAGGGGACTTCCAGCATATCCTGCACTCCAACCAGGCCAGCCCGAACCCCGCGACGGAACCCGTCGACGGCGGAGCACCACGCTCGGAACCTCAACCCGCGTCCAGGGCCCCCCAGCTCCCTGCGTCTGCAACCCCATCTGAGCCTGGCAACGCTGCCTCTGGACACGACAATGACGGGGGCATGTCTTCTCGCCAGTCTCACAACCCTCAGCTCCGCGCAGGTGGCCACGGATCCCTCCCGCGTCACCCGGATGTGAACGTGCAGCCACACGCCAGGCCCCCCCCGCCGGCTTCAAACCCGAGGCCTTTGCCTCCCGATGCCCTCTCGAGGAGGTCCTCGGCTGCGGCGTACAGCTCCCGGGAGAGTTTCGCGTCTCCGGCGTCTGCTCCTGTTGGTCTGAGATCCCGGCCAGGCGTGTTATCCACCGAGGGGAGCAGTGATGCACCGGCGTCTCCGGGATCTAGTCTGGACGACGACGACAGTGATCCGGACGAGAACGGCTCACGTTTCAATTATGCCGGCCTTCGCAGTGTCCGGCAAGCCCAACTGCTTCGTGGCCAGATGTCCAACAAGCGCGTCGCTTCCCAGAGGGCCATCAAGGCCCTACAGAAAGTGGACATCGAGGGTCTGCCTGAAAATGAGAGAAGTGAGCCATCACCCCGGTTGATTAATCCCCGCTCCTTCGGGTTCATTCTGTGTTGAAAGCTGACCTGTCGAAGCCTGCGTGATTTGCTACAATGACTTTGGCGTGCTCAGCCCGGAAGGCGTCAGTGAGCATCCCCTGCGTCTGCCCAAATGTAAGCACGTCTTTGGCAACCACTGCATCCTCAAGTGGTTTGGGGATGCCGATAGTTGCCCGTACTGCCGGGATAAGCTGCACTCAGAGCCCGCACCCCCAAGTAGGGAACTGCTGCGTAGGACATACCAGGTCGCCAGGGTCGACGCGGAGCTGGGTGTGCCTACATACCGCAGGGTGACACAGACTCTAAGGAGGGACACTCCTGCCGTCGATATGTACCATCAGTATGCTATGCACTCGCATGGTTCTCAGCCTCCCCCTGAGGTTTCTCATCGGGAGGCTTCAGTTGGTGGCGAGCGGCGGGCGCTGCCCGAGGACCCGAGCGATACAACACAGCGAAGACAACGCCCCCGGCATGATCCTTCGAGGGCACTCGACCAGCGGTCCGGAGGCTTACTCCTCACTGGCGCAGTCAGTGAGCAGAGATTTGATCCTTCCAACACTGCATCACAGCAGCACAGTCCGGTCCGTCAGCCTTTCTCCCCTACCCAGTCATATAGCCCAGCCCAGCGTGATCACCTACCTCATCTCTGGCCCCACAGGACGCTAAACGCACCCACTTTGCAGCAGTCAATCTTCCCACGCAGGTCCAGCATACCGCATCAACCGCACAACCCCATTCACCCTGCCGCTCTCGCGCCACTCGGACCCGCTTCATCAGGCTTCTCGAGCTACGTTCCCCCGAGCCCTCCCGCAAACGGCTCACCGACTCGCTATCTCGCGCCGTTGCCACACGGCTACTCTGGCCCGCTTGGTGGCAGCGGTCTGCAAGCACCATCGTCAGCCGATCTTCTTCTCCCAACACCATTTCCAGGACCACCTCACGCAGCCTTCGCACAACAACCTTCCCAGGTCCAGTTTCGGAGCTCTGCCTACGCGCCGTTTAACCTTGGCGCAGGGTACGGGCGAACAGGGCACAGCGTGAGCATGGAGAACAATGGCTTTTTTCCTTCGAACTAGCCCCTGAGGGATACCAAAACTGGATGCTGTGGCATCTCTTACGAGATTGCGTACGCGGCATGGGCTCACATCAGCACACATGCCTGTGGAAAGGATACCAATTATCACTGGGGGACTTTTCATCCCCCACAAAGCACAGAGTACGTCGAGCTGGGTCCAAGTCAGCACTTGAATGCCCACGCAACCAAAACAACCCCGTGCCCCCAGGGGGAGGAGGACGGGAATCGCTATAAGAGCGTACATACGAACGAAGTGGAGCGGAACGGTCAATCAGCCAGTCAGCCAGTCCGCCACCAAATCCACGGTCGGTCAGACGCGGTTGACAAACACGGACTTTTCCAAATCGAATTGTGGCTGCTGTTTTTACTTTTCGTCTTTTGTTCTGGGTGAGGGCATAGCACAACCAGGGCGTCCTCGGCATATAGATCGCATGTCTTTTTCATCTCTTGCACTTCAAGCATCGGAAAACTCCCGTGGTACGGCATACGAGCTTCTCGGTGTCGCTCACCGGCTGACCCTCAGTTGGGCTTTTCCACATCATCACATTTGAATTTATGTCTTTCCAGCGGCATTTGGGGCGGGCATAAGCAGGGCAGGGCAAAGCTTTTTTTGTTTCCCCCCTTTCCATCATACATACCAACGGAGTTTCGGACGTGAACAGGAATGGACCCACAAGGTGGTTTTGTGCTCAAGGAGCTTTCAGTGATCGAGAGCCCAGCCTAGGTTGATAAATCACAAATACAGGAAGCTATCACCTTCTCAACAACACAAGGTGAAAGTTTTGGGGACGGAGAGAAGAAGGCCGGGCTTGCATAATGCACGGTTTATGTTGGGCCTGCCTTCTGTATCTCTTGTGCGAAAAACAAAGGCAGGGGCTCATTTACGAGGAGAACCGCAAAGTGCGTGGCATTATGGTGTGGACGGCGGTCGGGTGTGAGCGATTCTGACAATCCAAACGCGGCGACAAGACCTCTGTTGCCCTGGCGGGGCGTGTCGAGTGCTTCGCGGGCTTAGCTTGTTCAAACAGAGATCCTGCTAGAGTGCTTTGGCAGAAAATCATGCCACCAACATTCTTGCAGCACATGGCCAGCCAGCCACATGAACGGGTATCTTAGTATACGTGTAGCCACATGCCTCTTTACTGCAACACTGCCACGCCTTGCAAAATCGTGAAATGTTCAACTAGAGCCCTTCTGGCTGACCTGTCTTGTCTGCTAGAAGTCTACTGTGTACAAGGAAGGCCAACTGTGTAGAGGGGACTGGTGGCCGAAGTAAAGACTAGCCTCGGCCGACTGAAAATCCTGCATAAAGCGGACAACCGTCTCTGCATTCGTGGGCCTTGGCTGAGTTGGAGGTTGTGATGGTGCAAATTCCGGAGCCTAAACGGGCTGAGGGGAGCGAGGATGACTGTAACGCATCACGTGCCCGGCAAACTTTTCCCCCCTGTTTCGGTCTTGACGACAGCAAGTGCAGTCTCATCCGGACCTCGACCACTGCGCTTCCCCTCTCTTTTCGCAAACACAGCAAAACACCCGCGTGGGCAAGCCAGCCATGCTCCCCACGCCGGACACCTCGCACGTGTCCTACTCCAGAGTCTATGAGCCGGCAGAAGACTCGTTTCTCCTCCTCGACACGCTCTCCTCCCCTTCAGAAACCGCCTTTCTGCAGCAGCGGTTCGGCGCGCCGAGCGACGACGATGGCGACAACCACCTCGCGACGCCACCCATGCCCTTGGTCGTCGAGATTGGTACCGGCTCGGGCGTGGTGGTGAGTTTTGTCCACGCGCACGCGCAACCCATCTTCGGGACCCGCGACGTTCTCACACTGGGCGTGGACGTCAACGCCTTCGCATGCGCGGCGACGGCGGCGACGGCAGCGCGCGCCACCGCTGATAACGCGACCACACACGGCATATTCCTGGGCGCTGTGCGGGGGGACCTCGTAGCTCCGCTGCGACCCGGCAGCGCTGACGTGTTGGTCTTCAACCCACCGTACGTGCCGACAGACGACCTGCCGGCGCAGGACCACGAGCGGCTGACTGCCGAGGGGGCCGGGGGGGACGGCTGCACGTTGAGCGCGAGCGCCAGGTTTGATCGGGACTCGTACCTGCTGTCTCTATCGTACGCGGGCGGCAGGGACGGGATGGAGATTACGGACCGGCTGATCGAAGCGCTGCCAGGGGCACTGAGCGCGAGGGGCTGCGCGTACCTGCTTCTCTGTGCGGGTAACAAGCCCGAAGATGTCAAGGCGAGGATTCGGGGCTTTGGGCCGACGTGGCGCGTGCTGACGGTTGGGGACAGCGGCAAGCAGGCCGGGTGGGAGAAGCTTCAGATTATTAGAATTTGGAGGGACGGCAGCGACGAGCACAACACTAGCATCTAGGGGGAGGAAAGAGGACGCACAGTGAGACGCCTTCTCTTTCTTGTTGGGAATCGGGCAGATACATCCTTCTCTCATTTTTCGAGGCGACGCTGCGTGGTTGCCCTGACGAGTTCAATCTTGCTGCTCTCCGTCGCCCACGCCGGGAAGAGGCGCCGGACCACCGGCAAAACATGAACCGTACCCAGCGAATCAAGCCACATTGGTGCCTGTCAAGGCCGGGTTGTCCGCCGTGTACAGGAATTCAGGGGTGCAGTCGGCCCGAGATGCCATGCCCACATCGCATGAGCTTGGCCCAGCTCTGGCAACCCTTTGATGAGGCCACGCGCCGGGGCCCTGCGCGCCTGAATTTTTCCCGACCTGCCGACCCCGTTTGTCGCACGAACGGCACGAACGGCACGAACGGCTCGGTCCAGACAAGATTACCTTCCACCTACCGCCCCCGGCCAAAGCCCCGGCCGCGGCCACCACCTCTCCCACGACCGCCGCCCCTTCCGCCGCGACCGCCGCGCATGCCACCGCCAGCTCCACGATCGGCCTCCTTGCGCGCCTTGTTCTTCGGTTTTGGCGCGTCGTCGATGAGCAGCGTATCAAGCGGCAAGGAGTCGGGCAGGATGTAGTACCGGACGGTGGAGCCCCTGATGTTCATGGCATCGAGCTGGACCGGGTCCTGACCCTTGGGGGTCATCTTGACGTTGCGCAGAGCCGTGTTCATTTGTGGGGAGACGGACGTGATTGTGCCGTGGACAATGGTGCCTGAGCAAGACAGATCAGCAAGACAGATCAGCATCGATATCCAACGCGGCCACCACGGCGCGCGCGGGGGCGGCTGCAGCCCTAGGAGAAGTACCATTCTTGAGCTCGATTGTCACCGTCTCGTTGGCGCATTTCATCAAAAATCTAGCATGGGGTCCATGATTAGCCTCGAGGTATGGCACGGCCGGTTCGCGATGCTTGAGGCAGCTGGTTCAGCACAACGGTGCGGAGGATGGAGACAAGGAGGAGGTCGGGGAGGGCATGGGAAGAGCTTACCTGACGAGCTTCATCTTGGTGTGGGCGGCTGGGACAAGACACCACGCCTGTTGACTGCTTGTTACCGTATGTTGAAATGGTCGCGAGCGAGGCTGCCTGGGGGCAGTGACTGGAAGCCAGAGACGCGACCCGAGAGCTCCAAATTCAGAGGCAGGCGGGCGGGCACGGACCACGTCTGGAGTCATGTGATGACCTAGCTACTTTGCAGATACCTGGGGACTGTCTGTCTGGTGCACACCATGCAAGGTCCTTCACAAGTAGCTCCTCCAAATGCCAGGGTGGTGCTCTCCAGGGGCAAGCCGTGCAATGCTTCAGACAGGGACGGAGATATTGTTTTTATGTACAAAGGGGCGCAGAGAAGATAGACTGGCGGTTGCCAGGGCCGTGTGCTGCCCCAGGCCAGTCTTGTCCGAAAGTCCATCGCGTCTCGGCCGCCAGCGGGCCACCCCAAGCGGCCCCGCTGCTCCCATCACCCTCGCCCGCTCACTTGGTCTTGTCGCTCTCGTACTCCGAGACCTTCTCCCACTCGTCCTCGGTGCTTGCGCTCGACTTGCTACCCTGCGACTGCTGCGACTGCTGCGACTGCCGCGGCTTCACCTCGCCGGCGCCGGTCCCCTGCACCTCGACGTCCCTGCTCGCGGCCGGGCCGGGCTGGGCCTTGGTCTTGCTCCTCTCCAGCGCCGTCTCCACCTCGGTCTCACTCTCGGCAGGCGTGTCCGCCCCCCGCCTGGCAGGCGTCCTGTGGGCGGCCTGCGCCTTTTCCGCCACCTCCCGGTCATGGTTTGCCTGCAGCTCCCGCGCGAACCAGTTGATGGCGTACCAGAGGCCACCGCTCAGGAACGATAGGACGATGAAGTGGATGCTGTAGGTCGCGAGTAGCAAGGCAAAGAGAACAACCTGTAGGCATGCGAAGGTGACGTTGGTCGCGATCAGGAGTGATGGGGTGGGTCCGGGGATGAATATGGACTCCCATAGGTCTTGCAGGAATTGCGACATGCTGACGGTGGCGGCGGTCGTGGTGCTGGTATTGGTTCGTGTCGCCGTTGGCTCGGCCAGAGTTGCGGGTCCTTCCTGCTTGCTGCTCTGATGAAGGGGCGGGTTCTCGATCGACTGCAAGGCAGGCCCGACGTTAGTTGGGCGTCCAGGCTGAATGTCCATCTACAAACAGGTCTCGGGCTGCAGTGGTGGGTGGCTGCAGAAGATTGCTTACCCGGCTCGACTCCAACGTGCTGCCTGGCGGTTTGAGCCTCTGAGAGGGCCTGTCGGAAGTCAAGGTGAGCGAAGGAGGTCACGTCTCGAGACCGAGGATTCAGAGTCCCGTGCCGCCAGTCACTCGTGCAGTTGGGGGTCGGGGAGGTTGGCTCTGCGCCCGGAGGGGTCCACGCCAAATAAATCAAATGGCGGGGAAGCCGCCTTGACAACACAGCTCCCTTGCCGCTCGGCAGGGCTTGTTTTGCGACGCGCACGACGTCCCACTCCCGGCCCGGCATCCCACTCTTTCGCCCTCGAGTCTGCCAGGAAACCAACCACCTGTGGCGATTGTCTACACATATTTCCACATCAGTCGGAGTGCTCAGGTTCCTCGATTGATGATGCCTGGAAACATGCTGTCTATGCCTGTGGTTAAGGGGTATCTAATAGGTACGGCGCGCAAACTCCACGGGGCTCCCATCGCTAGGTTGCCCGCCCACAATGCTGTAAAAGCCCCTCCTGTCCCAGATATCTCACCTTCCATGAATATCTACAGCTGTGCCCACATTGTGTCGAAATTAGTCATCTAGGCTCCCAGCGCCCCCCCGCCCCCCCCTCCCGAGGGGGCTCGTTCACAAGTCTGACCAGTTGAGCCGAGAAGCACATCCAAACGCCCATCCCAATGCTTGAAGAAACGCCATCACTTGCTCCGCGTGGGACATCAAGGTTGCTGTTGTGCCACTGATACTCTCAATCTAGGAGAACTTGTCCTTTAGTTCGTCGTCATCAACCGTGCTGACGAATGCGTGCCTCAGGAAGTGAAGCCAGGTCTTGTTGGGCTTCTTGCCCTTTTTCTTCTTCTTCTTCTTCCTCTTCTTCTCGGCTTCTACGCCGTCGGGTCCAGGCCTGTCAGTGCCATCTTCGTGATACTGTTCGGCCGTGTCGTGGCTGTCTTCATTGGTGCCAAGATCCCCCCGCTCTTCAACATCCAAATCGTCCAGGTTGCCAACAAGGTCGCCACCAGGCAGCAGGAATTCAGCAGCCTTGGTCTTTGCCGTTTTGCCCATCCGGTACGCCAGCTCAACAAAGCTCCTGACCGTCAGGTCGGTCAGGTTGTAGAGCTTGTCGTCGTACGTCGTGTACTCTATGTCAAACTGGAATTCCCGAGGCTTGGGTCTCTTGTTCTTTGGCATCTTGTTGCCGTGCTTGCCTTTGCGCCACTTTTCAGTATCAATATCCTCGGACTGTGGCGCGATATCATTGTTGATATAAGTTAGGTTCGCGTAGTATTGCTTATAGCCAGTGAGGGTCAGTGGCTGTGGTGAGTACGCAGGTCCCGGGGGCGATGACTTGGAGGGGGGCTCAGGGACGACCAAGTTGGGGTCCTTCTGCTTCTTTCCCTTGCTCTTCTTCTTCTTTTTGTCGCCCTTTGGCCTCTTCGGCTTCTTGCCCTTATATCTGCTCGTCTCAGCATGATCGTCCAAACCGCCAAGTTCCAGCTCCGTGCCGGTCATGTCCTCCGGGTCATACTCATGAGGTGCGGTCGGTAATTTCTCGGTGTAGTCTGCCCAAGTAACTGCGTCCTCAAGCCCGGTGATGTTGTAGTCGAACACTCGGAGTGCTGGGAAGTAGTTTGGCACGATACTCGGGCTGACAAGGGCCAAATGGTATCGCTCGGCCCACTCGTTGTCAAGCTTGCCCTTGCCCTTGCTCTTCTTGCCCTTCTTCTTCTTCTTCTTCTTCTTCTTCTTCTCCTCCTTCTTGTTACTGTTCTGGTTGACCCTGTTACTTCCCGATTTGAAATCTAGAGTTTTGGGCCGGTTTGGGTTTGGTAGCTTGGCCCACCCCTCACGAAGTTCCTTGAGGTAATCGGTAGCTGACTGCAACGAGAACTCATCCTCGAGGTTCTCACGATCAGAAATGAATTCATCTCCATCCTGGTCCCCATCCCCGTCCTCGATCTCATACTGGACTTCGGCGGGCCGAATATCAATCTCGCTTGTGTCCATGAGGACGAAGTGGTCAATGTTCATGTGGCCGTAGAGACCACTGATGACAACATCGCGGTACTGTTTCAGCCATAGGGTGTATTTCTGCCAGCAGGTCTCATCCCAGAGCATTTTGCTGTCTGTCCGAGCCGGTGGCACGTGGCCCATGAGGATAGCTTTCATGCCGCGATCCCGCATGAACTGCAGTTGAACCCTCAGCCACTCCATGTGCTTGAAGCCAGGCTCTGATGGTTTGACACAATCGTCGACGCCGGCATTCCTGTCGAAGAAGTACAGCGTGTTGAGGCTGAAGACTGCGAGCCTGTTCGGAATGACCTCGACGTAGAACCAACCTCCAAACTCAAAGCTGTGGCGCTGCTCCTCGGGGATGAAGTGATGCCATATGTCGGTGTAGTACCTCAGCCACTTGTTGGGCCCGGGCATGAGGACATTGTGCGGCAGGATGTCATTGTTGCCAAAGGTGGGGATAACCGGCACGTTTACGCCGTTGTTGTCGTCGGAAAAGGTCTCGGCGAACTTGTTGGCCAGCAGGCGGTTCGTGCCGAGGACCTGAGCGGGCGACCTTGGTATATCCTCGTCGGAATCGTGGCGGGCACTGTCGCCGGTCCAGATGACGAAATCGATCTCGTCGCGGAGTTTGGAGGTGACTATCCAGTCAAACGTGGCATTGACGAGGGATAGGGGAGTGTCGCAGTCCGAGGTCTCGGCGCCGTATGTTCCTGCAGGGCCCTTGCCACTATGGCAGGCACGGCCCTGAGCGGTGGAGGTGTGGACTTTGTAGAATTCATCAGGGTGGAAGTCTAGAAGGCGATCAGTGTCAGGGCGGCCAACGTTTAACTCGGGGGCGGGGGCAGGGCAGATGGGCAGGGTGGTGCTGCGACGGGGAGGCGGGACTTACCTGTGATGTGCAGGAACCGGCCATGCAGCTTTCTGGAATGGGCAGCCTTCGTCTCTTCTGTAATTGGCAGTGGTGGTGGTATGTCACCCAGTGGGTGCTGCGCGAGTGAGCCAGCTGCAAGGGGCAGCTGAGGTGTTGCCGGGGCGGGCGCAGCGATGACGCCAGCGCACAGGTGCGTCAGGACTGGGACAAATAGCATGACGCCGTAGGCCATTCTGGGACTGCGGCCTGGAGGCAGAGTCGCAGACAGGGCTCGCGAAAGGTACTCAGTTTGTTTGGGGGGGAAACAACGAAAAGAGAGAGAGAGAAAGGATACATAGGTGTTGTGGCTCCTAGGATTATGCCGAGCGAGACATCACAGGGCTGGATGATGTATGATGTATGATCTACGGTCAGAAGAGGGTAGAATTAACAAGATGATATTGTCTGTCAGGCCGACCGAGGGCCACAAAGTCAGTCGCTCAGAGGACCCCGTTAGACCTGGAGGAACTGCGGCGTGGTCGAGGGGAAGGCACGTCTTTTGAATGTGCCGGTCGAGACTCGGGCCACCAGCTGTTAGAAACAGAAACAAAAAAAAAAAAACACCAAAAACCCCTGCGGGACGCGCTGTCCACTCGCAGCCCGACAGCCTAGTCGGTGGCCTGCTTTGGTACCTGAGTAAGGCTGGAGGAGCAGTGACGGCAGCTCACAAGCGAGGTGATACGTCACTGGTGTGTGGCTAGGGTTTAGGGGAGCCCGCCCGGCAGATCAGCCAACCGCCCAAACCTTGGATGTAGACGTCTCGAGGAGTCCAGACGGACGGCGATGTTGCGAGGTGAGAGAAGGTCAAGCAACAAGTAAGCGAGAAGGAGGAAGATGAATACATGTATACAGACATACATATATACAGATATATATTTATACACACACATACAGATAGACAGACAAGACAGTCCATCTATGGAGAGGGAACGAAAAGTGGAGAAACAAAAATAAAGGCAACACCATACCTGCTCAGATGCCCTGGCTGTCTCACCCACCACCCGTCATCCGGCTTCAAGTGCCATGAAACTTGTTGACGGCGGATCGTGACTGCGTGGCCAGCGTCCAGTCCCGGAGCCCCCAGCCGCCTCGTGCGCCCTGCAGCACCTGCTATAAGCCCCTAGTTGGGTAGCTGCCAGCTGGTCTCGTGCCGCACCGCGCTACCCACAAGGCTGAACCACCCGCAACTACATACTGTACACCAGCACTGGGACTCCCCGGATCTCGTCTCGGGCCAATGCCCATGGACCATTCCCACACGTGTTGGCATACTCAACCTTGGCTCCAAACATGGCCAAGCACCGCACGATTCGTATGCGAGAACCTGTGTGAGCACGCGACCGAAGAAAAAAAGAATGTGAGCGATGATGCGGTTGCCGCAGCCCAGCAGTCCAGCTGCCCAGCTGTCACGTCACACACTCCCGTCATCCCCCCCGTCCCCCCACCCGGGCATGGTCCGTGCGTCATGCTTGCAGAAGGCTAAAAAATCCCTTCCAGTCCTTCTCGACGGCGGTCTTACTTCTCCCTTGCCTCAACATTCATATATGCAACAGCTTCACAGAACGCCCTGGCCCACCCCCATGGCTCGGTGTCTTTGCCCCTCGTGGAAGGGGAGAGTTGCAAGATTGACACAGCCGTATGTTTGAGGGTGGTTGTAGCACTTTTGCGCAGTGACGACCTCCTATGGTTTTAGCCGGCGACAGCACGTCTCATCAGTCCATCAGTCCTCTCGGTTGGGGTCCCCCCGACCTTCCAACTCCTCACAAACCGCTTCTCATGGCTTGATGGGCTGGGGTATGAGGACGGCAACGGTGGTGGTCACCAAGTCTCGTCACACGCCCAGCATCCTCAGTTGCCCAGGACCCCAGGACCCCAGGCACGAGGTGTGTCTGGTCCTCGTACCCGCCGAGGTGGTCATTAGGACGAGCAAGTCCATCTCTGGTGTGTAGTCGATCTAGTACATAGATGTAGCGTTTGGTCATGCCGTCCTGGCGGCACTTTGGATTCCAAGAGAGTGCTTGCTTGTGCTCCCCAGTGCTAGTACACCTAGACTATGTAGGTGCTCCTTAGCCCCAGGTACCCACCTATCTCGACGCCCGCCCAGGCAACTACAAGCCCAGATAGGCAGGTACCTGGGTTGAGGAGAGGTACAGGGGACCTGCAAGAGGTGCAGGGATTGATTGTTGGCGGGCCCCGGCGGGCAGAAATCCTGCCAGCCTCAGCAGCGCTAGAAACCGCGTCAACGCGCCCACACCTCGACACAGCTCCCACCCCAAGCAACCCCGGCTCTCTGTCGCCCGTCTGGACGTAGCCAGCCACTCGTTGGACTCTGCTCTGCTCGGACTACTCGAACGCAGGAGGCAGCTTTCATGATGGAACCCGAGCCGCCAATCCTCTACAAGGAGACTCGCGTCAGTCTGGAGCCTGCCTCCAACGCGTCCATCGTCCACATCAGGCTTCCTGCGCCTGCCAGGTCCAGAGACCGCCGTTCCCTCGGGCTCGACAGGTATGGCGACGACGAGAGGGTATATCGCTCCAGGAACCTGGCAACCGCAGCATCCGTATACCACAGGAAGCACCACGCCTCACCCCGCAGCTTCCTCTGGCGCCTCCTCGAGGACGGCACCGTCCTGAGCCTCCGTGCCGCCGACGTCTCCAAGCAGCAGACCGCCCCCGACGCGAACCTCATCTTGCACCTGCGTTTCCCCAACCCCCTACGACCTTCATGCATCGCCCTTGCCGACGCTCCTGAGCACGACGCCCTTACCATCTTCGCCCTCGACCACACCAACCATCTCTTCACCATAGTCCTGCGGCCCGATCACTTTCGAAGGCGCTCCGCCACCGACAATGGGATTGGCGACGCCTGCAAGACTCATCTGGCCGGCACCTTCAGCTTCAAGCACCCCCACCGCCTGGCCGCCATCAGCGCCCACCAGGTGGTCGTCACCTTCCACGACGGCGGCCTGATCAGGTTCGACAGGGACCGCGCTTACAATGGTATGCCATCTCTTCTTGCAACACGACCGTGACCCCGGCTGACGTATCCCTCGAAACTAGTCAACGGTCAGCCATGGAAGGAGACCAACTTCAGTGCCCAAGGCTGGGCGACGAGCTTTCGCAGCCTTTTGCCCCTACCGTTCCAGGGCGGCCACACCATCAAGCACGGCAAGGCCAACATGGAACTAAGTGCCGCCACCTCCGTCGTCACAGACTCCTTGGGCGTGGACTACGCGCAGTTCCTGTTCTCGGTCTGTTTGGATCACCGTTTGCGCATCTGGAACGTTCGCTCAGGCGCCATCCTGTACACGGCCGACATGCTGGGCGTGGAGCGCAACCCGCAAGAGATTGGGAAGTGGATCATCGACCCGGGATGCAATAATCTAGTCCGCATTGTCGGTCAGGCTGAAGGCAGGCGTACCTTGGTGACTTATTCCCCAGTTGCCAACGAGTTCAAGTTTTGGAAGGTGGAGACCCAAGATGACACGACCATATTTGTCCATGACATGTTCCCGGAACAGCAACTCAGGCCCCCGGGTCTCTCCTCAGGCGATGTGTGGACCCTGGCGGACTTTGGTGTGGCGCAACCTACCGGCCAGGCCTTCCACCTCTGGATATTGACCAAGAACAACCTGACTTACCGAGTCCAAAAGCTCGAGTTTCGCGCCTCTGATTCCGAAGACGTCTGGATGTCCGGGTGGATGTCTGTCTACATCGACAACGAGCAACCAACCGCCGAGTCATCGAATCCCGGCGACCCTACCGATGCGACGGAGAAGTGGCTCCAGACGTTGTTTTACCCCGGGCGATTCTCCAAGGCCACGCTCGAGGCTGCCCTCGCCATGTATGAGCGGGGGCTGGGGTCCAAGGAAGCCACCTCTCGGAATGGAAAGGGCCTGGTCGAGGCAGTATGCTCCGTTTTGGGCTCAGCAGCCACTCTTGACAGGCTTGCAAGCGGCGAGATGGACTTCGACCAGTTCCGATCCCATAGTCAGGTCTCGTGGCGCCGATTCTATCGCCTGGTCTTGGAGCTGGACAAGCAACGGGGCGAGGCACTCTCACTGGCCCTCGACCACAACTCGGGCTTGGCCTGGGTACTTTGTGCTGACCTCGTCGCGGCTGTTCACCCCTGCTCAACTCTCGACCAGATTTACCACAAGTCTCAGGGCTCCATAGACATAAACAACGAGAACGTCGCGGCCCTAGTGTCCGCTGGACTGGACCTTGTCGATGACTTCTCAGACAGTGTTATGCAACAAGCTGAGGCCGCTCTGCGATTGGAGTTGTTCGAGGCGTCGGCGGACACGGATATGGAGAGGATACAGCGCTTTTTTGACCAGTCAGCGTCATGGCGAGGGATCTCCGAGGAGGACGCCGCTCAAGTCGTCGAAAGCCTGGGCAGTGACTTCAGGATCGTCACACAGGAGCTGTACCGACAGCTCATCGATCTGTTCGCGACAACCGAGGAGACTCGATCGCGGGATGTGCGACATCCGCTCACAGAATTCGGCAGGAAGGTTGTTGTCAAGTCAGTCCAGGAGACTGCACGGTTGCAGTGGCAGGTTCTGCTTAGCCAGCTGCTCCTCCTGGTTCACATGGAGTATGAGTACGATGAAGAACACGAAGAAAGCGCCCTTCACTCCAGACTCGATGTCGGCTATGTCTACCGCCAGCTCATCGAAGCCCTGAAACGCCTCGAGTTCCTCAGGTGGCTAGTCAGGACAGAGATCAGCGTTCCTGCTCTGAAGCCGGAGCGATCTAATGGGTCGCCAGCAGTTGCGAAACGGCCAGAGGATACGCGGACAATCACCGTCTTCGAAGTCATTATCAGCCACTTGCTCGGGCTTGTTGATGTTGACGGCCAGCCCTTGGCATCAAGCCTGACGGATGTAGTCATCGACATATGTGCGCCAGACAGCGGCATTGAGCTGTCTCCAGAGCTGATACAGTGTTCATTGCTGAAGGCGGACCGGCCAGATCTGGCGCTGGAACTGACGAGGTTTTGTGGGCAGGATCCGTTCCCCGTCTACATCCAGGGTCGCGTCTTCTTGTCGCTCAAAGATTATACCGCGGCCGCACTCCACTTCACGAAAGCAGCGGTTGGAATGAGTAAGTCCCTCCAGAGTCAGACTGCGGGCAAGTCCGCTCACTAACGCCCTATCAGGCGTCCCGATGAAGCATACAGAACGGCACACTGGTGGGCTGCTAGATGAGACCGAGAAGAATCTTCTGAACAGCGGCCTTGCCAATTACTACTCCCACATAGTCGCACTATATGACCGACACAAGGCATTTTCCTACGTCATTGACTTCGCCCGCCTATCCCTACAGTTCGCCCAGGTCCCAGACGCCAAGGGGACGAGGGCCGAAATGCTCAGCCGCCTCTTCACCGCGTCGACATCCATCTCTCGATTTGAGATGGCCCACGCGACCCTTCTGTCCATGCCAGACCGCGCCCTGAAGCTGTCTTGCCTGAAGAGGCTCGTCGAGCGCATGTGCGAGACGGCCCAGACGTCAGAGCTGACCGCGCTTCCATTCTCAGGGATGCAAGAGGATGTCGACTCCATACTACAGCAGAAATGCAGGAGCACAACGGACGTCATCCGTGGGACCCCGTACCACCAGATTCTGTACGCGTGGCGCATCACGCACAACGACTACCGTGGCGCCGCGGCCATTCTCCACGACCGGCTGCAGAAGCTGCGCCAGGCAGGGGAGGGCGACAGCCTCAACGGCGGCGACGTGCTAGATACAGCGGTGACGAGACAGTTCCTGCTGCTGATCAATGCGCTGAGCTGCGTCGACCCGAAGCAGGCCTGGATCACTGTTGAGGAGGCACACTCGGCTAACGGCGTCGCGCAGGAAGGGGGAGCCGACCACACCGCGGCCGCCGCCACCAAGTCAAGGAGGAAAGTGGTCACTCTTGCGGAACTCAGAAGGCAGTATCAGGCCGAGCTGGACCGGATCGCGGCGATCCAGAACAACCAGTTTGGGTTCATGGCGGAGGATGCGGAGGATGATGTGATGGTCATTGATTAATGAGCGCACCAAAAAGGCAGAACAGCTAGGTACCAAAGAAGGGCTTCGGTTCGGACCCTGTAGGATTATGAGGCATATGGGGCACACGGGGCACAATCACAGCACAACTGCATTTCGGGCCTGGGTGATGATGCCGAAAAGGCGGGCAGAAATCAACATCATGAGCCGAGCCAAATGCTAGGGCTCCGTGGCCGTGAATGGGCTGATGGACAGTTGCGTCGAGCGCGTTAGTGGCAGGCACCAAGTTCAGGGACAACATCCACGAACGGTCCACAAAACGGAGAGTGCTCAGGAGCAAGAAAGCTCATTCCTCATGTGATGATTGCGCCTAGATGCATCACGGTGCCAAAGGGCGGGAAGAGAAGGCTTTTACGGGCCAGCGGGCGCGAAAGCAAGGTGCTTTACTCTGGTCGGAATTAATGCAATAGGGAAAAAGAAGACCGGTTGAACAAGACCTATCATAGTACGAGAACGCCGTGACAATGCTTTGAATGGGAACTAGATAGAATCATGAGCCACCACACTCGGTGAACGAGTCCCAAGTGAGGAATACCCGCATGGACTCATGCATGGGCCGCCGCGACCTTGCTCGCGTTCTCGGGGGGCGGCGCCGGTAGCGCTGTTCCCTCGGCGCTGCCGCCATTCGCGAGCTCGGGTGCCTGGCGGTATAGTATTATTTCTGACTGTTTGAAATATCTCCGCGCATCTGGTGGCACGCGCGTGTTAGTCGAGGTCCCCGGAGCGGTGTGACGGGCGGGGTCCTCTCGGGCACGATGGCGACTTACCCTCGTCGATGAGCACCAGACTCAGATAGTATCTAGTGGAGAACTTCTTGTTGACGTCGCGGAACGTTGGGGTCAGATCGAAGCCGCCCAGGAAAAGTCGGATCGGGATGGTCTCTCCTCTTGATGGCGAGCCGTCCATGATCTGTCCACGACAGGGCCCAATTAGCATCCTGCAGTCGGCGAAGGCAGTTCTCTGGCATCAGCATCACTCACCTCGAAGCGCACCAGGGTCTCACTCTCGTTGTATTGGTTCGGCGCGGCGCCGGTGGTCTCGCGCCGGATAATGCTGAGCTCCATGTGCTTGATCTTCAGGCGGACCAGCAGGAAGTAGATCCTCCCGACTATGACGTCCTTCAGGTGGTACTTGCTCTTGGAGTACTCGAACTCGATGTGGAGGCAGTCCTCGATGCCGACATCCATCTTGATGCTGCTGTTCATCTCGGGCGGGATGCGGTAAGAGTACACCCATATGTCCTTCTCGCGGATGACATCTGCCATGCGGCGGCTGACGGTGACGCGGACGAAGTAGCGCAGCTTGACGTTGATGCCGTTGTAGGACTCGTACTGTTTCTCGACATTCTTGAAATTAAAGTCGTAAGTCTGGGGGTGCTGGAGCTCGCCGGGCGCGGCCAGCTCCTGGACCAGGGAGAGGAATTCGTAGTGGTTTCCGCGGTCGAAGAACATTTCTGCAGCGCGACGGCGTCAGCGGGTGAGGCTCTTCCGAGGGGAGACCAAGCCCTCGAGTGCTCCTGTGCGTGCCAGGAGGCGGGTCAGCATACCTATGGTGCCGATGAATTGGACCTTGACACCGGTGTGCTCCAGGCGCTTGCCGTCCTTTGGCCTGACTGTGACGGCGCCCTTGACCGACTCCCCGTCCATGTACAGCGGTGCCTTCTCGCGGCGGTTCTTGTCCAGCTTCACGTCGACCATGGCGCGCTCGTCGGCATCCTCCAGGACGACGTCGATATCGACGGGCGTCGCGAAGAAGTACGACATGTTGCCGGCGCCCCGTGAGCTAGGCAGCTTGACTGACGCTGGGCTGGTTTGGCGGGAAGGCGCCGTGGGCGGAATGGTCCGGAGCTTTGACGAGCGGCGGCGCGTCGGCGCTGACGATGGTTGCGCTGAGGTCGGGGTGTTGAGAGGAGAGGAGAGGCGTGCGAGTGGCCGTGGCAGGAGAGAAGTGGGATGGGCCGTTGTCGTGGGCGAGTGCGTGCAGATCGATCGCTCCAGCTGCCTACGAACGAGGCGTCACTACCGGCCAAGCTCCCCTGCTGAAGACTGCCCAGGTACATAGGTACC
This sequence comes from Diaporthe destruens, assembly GCA_036986855.1. Classification (NCBI taxonomy): domain Eukaryota; kingdom Fungi; phylum Ascomycota; class Sordariomycetes; order Diaporthales; family Diaporthaceae; genus Diaporthe; species Diaporthe destruens. The sequence goes on along the minus strand of BTXE01000002.1, from coordinate 4,914,325 downwards.
TAGGTCAGTACCCGCCCAGGGTTACCAGCGGGGTGCTGCCATCCTCACAACTGTAGTCTAGTCTACACCGTACACTGCAGCTGGGGAAGGGAACGCATGGACCAACCAAGACAGACAAGCATGTCTGCATCGCACATGCCCACATGAGAGAAGCCTGCGTGTTGTCTGCTATCCTACACACGGCACGAGAGAGGGGCCTTGTCGCTGTGGCCGCGTCTCCAAGTCGGGGGCCACATGGCTCGAACGCGAGACGCAACCACATGCCAGGGTGACTGAACGCCCAAACAGCCAGTCTCCACAGTGCCCCACGTGCAAGCGTCAACGGCGGACGCCGATTAGGAGATGCAAGCTGGGACTTGTACGTAGAGTTGTTGCATCACTTGTTGGCCGAATGCTTCTCAGCTTTTGAGATTTGGCATCCTAGGTCCCTAGGTCGACCTAGGGACCTAGATAAGTAAGTACCTAGGTAGGTAGGTAGGATAGGTAGGGCGGGCTGGGCGGGCTGGCAGGACAGCCTCGAGCTGCTTATCGCTTATCGGGACCAGGCCCGAGCCGCGCCAAGTGGGCCCCACGCCAGCGGCGCAAAGTAATTCCAAGCTCCGGCCTGCGGGCAAATCCCAGCAGGCGCACGAATTTCGCTTGGCCCAGTGGGTGTTCTCAAAAGTTGCATTTGCAGTCGGGAGAGAGAACCTCGCGGCCCTTTGAAGATATCCTCATCGACAACCATCTCGCCACACCACCCCCGAACCGACCGGCAAGATGAAGTACATTCATTCCGAGGAGACGCTGGAGATCCCAGAGGGAGGTACGATCAACCTTCTGCGACGCCCCGACCCCAGCCAAAGCGTTCCAAAGCGAGCCGTCAGTTGCCAGGCAAGAGGAGGAAAACCCGACAAAACGCGACGCCCGAGAAACAGACCGTTGGGACACGGGCATGCAAGCCCTCGGTACTCTTGGCCCTTGGGACGCGCGGACTGATGTGGCCTCCTCTGCTCACCCAAGGGGGAGCTCACGGGGATGCGACACGTCTGGGATCTGTCTCTGACAATTGACTGGCAGTGGCTGGTGCTGGCTACGCGGGCGCACAAGATGCATGGGCTGGGCTGCTGTATCAAATGCTGACGAGGTTTTGTCTCCACAAACAGTCAAGGTCCAGATCAAGGCCCGACAGGTCACTGTCGAGGGACCCCGGGGCAAGCTGGTCAAGGACCTGTCCCACATCGCCGTCAGCTTCTCGACGCCCAAGAAGAACGTCATCGCCATTCACATCCACCATGGCGTCCGCAAGAACGTCGCCGCCCTCCGAACCGTCCGCACCATCATCAACAACCTGATCGTCGGTGTCACGAAAGGCTTCCAGTACAAGATGCGATACGTCTACGCCCATTTCCCCATCAACGTCAACCTGGACAAGAACTCGGACGGCGTCTACGAGGTCGAGATCCGGTACGTTTTCAAGCCAAGCGCCATCACTTGACAGTTTGCTGCGCTGGAGCTCTCACCCCTGGCGGAGAGAAGACACCTCCGGGCCCCCCGGGGGGGTTCGACCATGAGAATTCGGGATGCGGGCCACACGAGATATCATAGCAGGCGATGTGGTGCAAACACGGGAATATCGAGGCTGATTATCTCGGCTTGAATAGGAACTTCATCGGCGAGAAGCTCGTCCGCAGGGTCATCATGCAGTCCGGTGTCGATGTCGAGATCTCCAAAGCCCAGAAGGATGAGCTGGTCCTGTCCGGCAACTCCCTCGAGGCCGTCTCCCAGTCCGCCGCAGACATCCAGCAGATCTGCCGGGTGCGAAACAAGGACATCCGAAAGGTAAGATCCCGCCCTCGTGGGGGCCCCACTTGGATTGTGTTTGTTCCAGAGGGGGATCGTGGTGGGCTGACTCTGGCGATAGTTCCTTGATGGTATGTACGTCTCGGAGAAGGGCAACGTTGTCGAGGACGCAGCGTAAATGGAGACCAGGGTCCTCGGTCTCGATTTCTTTGTGCTTTTCTGGGTTCGCGGAGTGGCAAGGGGTTCATCAATTTGGGGCACATGCATGTCAAGTAGCATAACGCTACGGAATGGAAAAGAATCGGAAATTTGACGAATCGATGCCTTGCTCCTAGCCAGAATTATGGCGAAACAATGACTTTGTCCTCCCGAGCGGCACGTGACAGATCAAAGATGGGCGGGATTGGCGTGTTGTCAGAGATGGCATGATACGATGTGCTCTTGGTGCCTCTTGCCAATGACGAAGCCGCGAGCAGAACTAGAAAAATGCATGGTACCTCACCAATCAAGGCCTCGGGGCAGTCTGACAGGCATGTTGAGTGTGGGCTGGATCCTCGATGGTTGTCCACGGAGCTTTCGAGGTTCTCGGTAGTAGTTGAGCAGCAGGCGTACTATTGACAAGCAGCTGGTGAGACCTAGTCCCGGTGCCAATGTACGGTCCTGCCGCAGGAGACGGGCCAATAAGTCCGGTCCGGGCCAATGGTTTTCATGGGGCATTGGGCCAAGCAGCTTCTACCTTTGTATTGTGTGAAGGGCCGCACGGTTCCGGAGAGAGAACTGGGGCGTGGCACAAGAAAGAGTCTGGCCCAGATGAGAACACTCTTGGGATGCGTGTCACTTTTGTACGTGCCAATGAGCGGGCCTTCTCGAATTCCTGTCGTCACTGTATGTATTGTTTGAAGGCCACACATCGAATAGGGGCCCTGGCAAAATTCCAAGGTTGGCTTTACTCCGTAGATCGCATCGAGTACCCAAGGTAGGAGGTACCTAGGTACCTACCTACTTCCTGATTGTCGGGCCAGCTCGCCGTTATCGGCCGCGGGACGCCGGATTGCCCTGACTAGTAGTAGTATCAACAGGCCCGGGACGGCAAGCCTGTGATAGCCGGCAGACCACTTGGGTCGGGTTTTCATCCTCTCTTGGTCTTGTGTATTCGTCCCTCTTGTTCTGCTTCTGCTCTTCCCGATCCCACGAGCACGCCGAGCACACAACATGAGGAGAACAGCATTGCTCTTGAGGCCCCAGGCCAGCCTCGGGGCAAAGGCTAGCGTCAGAATCTCACCCTCAGTGTCGCGCCGCGCCCTGTCCTCATGCTCCTCCTCATGGCGGCCCTCACCACTGCTGGCCAGCTCGCCGTACACACTGCATCCCGCAGCCTCCAAGCCAAGGGAGAGCCTGGTCGCCCCGGGGCCCGGCCGCAGGGGCTACTCGTCCGAGCCTCCTCTTCAGAAGACCGCCCTGTACGATCTTCATGTGGCCCATGGCGCAAAGATGGTTCCGTTTGGCGGCTTCCAGATGCCTGTGCAGTACTCTGGACTTTCCGTCTCCGAGTCACACAAGTTCACCCGCACCAACGCCTCGCTCTTTGATGTCTCGCACATGGTGCAGCGCATCTTCAGCGGGCCGGACGCCGCCGCCTTCCTGCAGACCGTCACCCCCTCCAACCTTGAGGCCCTGCCGGTGAACAGAAGCACCCTTTCCGCTCTCCTACATCCCCAGACGGGCGGCATCGTCGACGACACCGTCATCACCAAGCTGGCTGCCGACAGCTTCTATGTCGTCACCAACGCCGCCTGCCGCGGCAAGGACGATGCCTACCTGGCCGCGCAGCTCGCGTCCTTCCAAGGCAGCGTCCAGCACGAGAAACAGGACGACAAGGGGCTCATCGCGCTGCAGGGCCCGCTTAGCGCCGGCATCCTGGAGTCCGTCCTGGTGGACCCAGAGTCCGTAGCCCTGACGAGGCTGTACTTTGGCGGCTGTACTACGGCCAGGATCAAGCTGCTGGGCATGGGTGTGTCCAGCCCCGTGCTGATCAGCCGCGGGGGCTACACCGGCGAGGATGGCTTCGAGATCTCGGTCCCTTCTGCCCAAGAGACCGTGGCTGTGGCCGAGGCGCTGCTATCGGTGGGCCCGGAGAAGCTCCAGCTGGCCGGCCTGGGCGCCAGGGACAGCCTGAGGCTGGAGGCGGGCATGTGCCTTTACGGGCACGACCTGGATGACACAACCACCCCCGTCGAGGGGGGGCTGGGCTGGATCATACCAAAGGAGCGGAGGGGCGCCGACGCGGGCTACCACGGCGCCGAGCTCATCTCCAAGCAGCTGGCACTCAAGAGCAAGGGCGGCCGAGGTGTCGACCGGAGGAGGGTTGGGTTCGTGGTCGACGGCGCGCCGGCGAGAGAGGGGGCAGAGATTGTGAGCAAGGAGGGCGACAAGATCGGCCAGGTCACGAGCGGGTGCCCCAGCCCCACGCTTGGCAAGAACATCGCAATGGGGTATATCAAGGACGGATTCCACAAGTCGGGCACAGAGGTTGATGTTGTCATAAGAGGCAGAAGGCGCAAGGCCACGGTGACCAAGATGCCATTTGTGGAGACAAAGTATTGGAAGGGCACAGCTCCCGCCTAGGGACGAGCTTCCTCGGCCCTGTAGGACGAGGTCGACAGCGGTAGGGGTACGGGGCAAGCCCCTGAACCAAACCTGAGCTGAGCAGAGCAGCAGAGGTTCGCTGCCCAAGTTCTAAAGTTGTCGCCCGCTGGGAGAGTCCGCCTCCCGCGCTGAAAGCTGGCGGTGAGGAAGGAGTGCTCCGTAGAGAACGTAATGTAAGCCCCTGGGGCGCATTTTGGACCCTACAGATGCTGTGGCGGAATAGCGGACAGCTGAATGAAGCCCACACGATGGCATCGGCAACACCGGGCTGGAGCAGTGAGCACCCGGGCCGTGGCTACCAGGCGGCGCCGGCTGTGCGGCGGCTCGGCCAGGTTCGGCGGGTGTTTGAACATTTCAACTACACAGCAACATTTGAACTTGGTGAGGCCAGGCCCACTTTCTAAGGTTTGCCTCTGGAGCAAGGATGCCTCAAGTACCTAGGTACCCACCCAGGTACCTACCTGCCTACCTAGGTAGGTAGGTAGGTAGGGGTAGGTGCTTAGCAGGCCTGGCAGGTAGGCTGCTCGAACCCCTGTCACCCGAGGTTATTACCCAGGCAGTCAGTGGGGGTGGTAGCTCCCTCGTTGGTGGGACAGCAAGCCTGTCAGCCTGTATGGACCAGCTGTATGGGCTAGCGACGGTGTTTGACTGTACAGTGGGCATATCGTATATATCGTGGTGGGGTGCCCTGCCCTGTGACGAAAGAGCCGTCGGTGGGTGCTGGAAATGGGTGAGGTTGGGGACTGGGGCCGAGGTGGCTGGTAAACAAGCTCCCATCCCACTTTGGCTCACACCCCAGATCTGGACATGGCTTCCTTCCTATGCGCCTGCTTATTCACAGTACCCTCCCTACTCTCCTACCTGCCTGCCTACCTAGGCAGGTACCTAGGTAGGTACGGAATCATTCAGAATCCCTACCTGCGACCTTGCCAGCCATCCCAATAAAAGTCCTTGGCCCCAGATACACACCATACCGACAGCACCCGGCGGCCAGTTCCTCGCGCCTTGTCCTCTTCCTCGCCCGTTTTCTGATCCTCTTGACCTCCCCGGGCATCTCACAGACACCTGCAATCCCAAAATCATCATCATCCGAAGCCTCGTCCTCTCCTCGTGGCTTCCAAGACACGGAACGGCTCGAAGCCTCTCCCCCACAGGCATTGGCCAGCTCTCACTGCTCACTGCACATTCCTGGGTTCAACCACCCGCAGTCGTTGGCGTTGGAGCGTGAGGTGCCACCACCAAGGAGGGGCTGCCCATCTGCAGCTCTCTCCTTTGCCTCTCAGCCAGCCCTCGACGGCCACGGCGACGGTGACGGCGACAACCTTGGGCAGGCATCATCACATCATCACATCATCACCACCACCACCACCACCACCACCACCACCGTCATCATGGTCCCCCCAGCTCACCGGCGGCGCCGTCTGCTGCTACCCCCCAACATGTCATTACAGAGCCTACTGCTGTGTCTGAGCGCATTGTCACAGCTCGCGCATGCCGGCCCATACCCGAGGGATGACCTGCACGACGTCCTGGGCTCCGGGTTCCTGGTTGACCGCAGCTGCGCAACATACTGCGGCGTGGACAACCAGTATTGCTGTGCTCAAGGGCAAGCCTGCACCACCAATGCAGGAATTGCAGGGTGCACCGACACCGCCCTGGGCGGTGGCTTTGGTATATACACCACCACGTGGACCGAGACGGACACATACACCAGCACCATCTCGAGTTACTACCCTGCAACAACAGGAGACAACGGTGCCGATTGTGTGCCTCCGGCCGGCTCAGGCCAGATCGCATGCGGCCCCATCTGCTGTGCGAGCTGGCAGTACTGCGCCTCCAACGGCCAGTGTGGTGGGGGGGCCGGCCCCACAACCACTGAAGCTGGCGGCGGCGGCGGCGGCGGCGTCTTTCCGACCACCATCACCACGAGCGGGACCACCATTACCACCCAGTATAGCGCGCCATACAGGGTGACTAGCGGCACAACAGGGACCGGCACCATCACCTCCACAGGGACCATGGAGAGCGCGACGGCCACGGGCAGTGGCAACGGCACTGCCGTGACCACCGGTGGGGATGGGCTGAGCGCCGGTGCTATCGCCGGCATCGTCATCGGTGTCATCGCCGGCGTCATCATACTGCTCGCCATCTGTGCGTGCTGTATAATGCGTGGCCTGTGGCACGGCCTGCTGGCCATCTTCGGCCTTGGCCCCGGGCGCAAGAGGAAGTCTCGCAGCCGCGACCGCGAGACCATCATTGTCGAAGAGGAGCGCTACAGGCGCGGTGGCAGCGCCGCGGCCCATTCCAGGCGGGACACACATGGTGGCTGGTTCGCAGCACGGCCGCCGAGGTCAGCGGCGGACAGCCGGCGTGCGTCTGGTGTATCAGAGAAGAGGAGAGAATCAAGCAATGCTGGATGGTGGGGAGCGGGCGCCCTGGGCACGTTGGGCCTATTGCTGGGCCTTCGACGAGACAAGAAGCGCAAGGAGCAGGCGAAGCGGACGTCACGGCCGAGAAGCGACGTGAGCAGTAGCTACTTCTCGAACTCGTGGACGGCCAGCAGCCCCAGTGAGTTCTCTTCAGACTACACTTACTCCAGTGTTTACACGCGGCCTCCGCAATCCCATGCTCCGGTTCAGGCCCACCGGGGCCCTCCTACTGTGTACTCGGCATCGGGTGCCGGTAGGGAGAGGGATGACTATTTCAAATCTAACGTGCCACCCGATTATGCAGGCTCCGCGAGCTCTGGTGGCAGGACACGAGATACACGCCGCAGTCGCCGGACGGAAACCACACGCATCTCCCGTGCTCCGTCCAGGCGATGATGAAAAGAAACAGCAGTCGCCTTCTGGGGCTGCCCTCTGTTTCAATCTGTCTAGACAGATCAAAAGTCGTGTATCTCATGTTTCCTTTGTCAACAGCCACCAATAGCGTCCGTCCTCTCCTCCCGGGAGCGACCCGAACCTCTTACCAGAGAGGCACTACCCCAGCAAAGCCCCATGAACCCCCCAAATGTACAAAACACGGGACCAAATACCCCAATCCCATGACCAACAAAGTCGCCGGCTTGATGGCTGCCAACATCCACAAAGCTTTGCATGAATTAGGCCCAGGCCACTTGTTAGGATAGCGGCCTGGAGTTCTTGGTATAATGTCATTAATCTTCGACAATCATCGACCCACCCCCCCCCCCATAAAAAACGGAAAAAAAAGTACTTGCATCTTCTTCTCTGATTGGACCTCCCTTTGAGAACACTGCTCGGCGTTTGCGGAAGGAACAAGAAGGATAAACACAGCAAAGGAGATATTGGACCACTTCTCCCCTTCCACGTCGGTATAGTATAGTTTGAGAGACGAGATATGAGGGCGGGTTGGCGGGATGACGAATGACGAGATGGAGAGAAAGGAATCATGAAGAAATGTGTTCATGAGGAGATCAGACCGGTCGGGTCGCAAAGTGTGGTTGGTAGTAGCGACGAGAAGAGCTTACGAGTGATTTGTCCAGGTAGGATGGGTAAAAGGACGAATATGACAAGGGACGGTGTTATACAGTAAAGCAACTTGGAACCAGGTTGTACGACGAGACATTTGGATACCCATATAGTTGATAGATGACAAGACATGATCTGGAAGAATAATGAATAAATCCACCTGAGCTCCAACGGGAGCTTTACAATACTATACCAGCAATTTCCGCTCCAAGGGCCTACCTAATTAAAAAAGTAAGACGAACCCATCAACTACTACATAACAGATATCCCGGCCAAAAAACTATAATTTCTAAGTCCCCCGTCTTAAAAATCTAATAATTATAAGCTTATATTATTACATTCCTCTTTTAAAAATTTTTAAAATTAATAAATAATAAAAAATATATAATTTAAAAAAATAAATTATAAGTTTAATTTAATTAATTTATTATAATAAATTTATAAATATTTATTTTATAATAATAATAATAATATTTTTATTAAATTAATTATATTATATTATTTATTTAAATATAAATTATTTTATTTATTTTAATTTTATTATTAAAATAAATTTTTAAAATTTTTATTTTATTATATTTAAATATAAAATATTAATAAATAATATATAAAATTTATAAAAAATTATATAAATTATATAAAAAATTAAATAAAATTAAATAAAATTAAATAAAATTAAATAAAATTAAATAAAATTAAATAAAATTAAATAAAATTAAATAAAATTAAATAAAATTAAATAAAATTAAATAAAATTAAATAAAATTAAATAAAATTAAATAAAATTAAATAAAATTAAATAAAATTAAATAAAATTAAATAAAATTAAATAAAATTAAATAAAATTAAATAAAATTAAATAAAATTAAATAAAATTAAATAAAATTAAATAAAATATTTTAATTATTTATAATATAAAATTATAAAATAATATAAAATTTTATATATAATTTATATAATTATATAAATTATTTTATTTATTTAAATTTATTTATTAAATTAAAAATAATAATTAATATTTAAAAAAAATAAAATATAATATATTTTTTAAAAATAAATTTAATTAAATTTATTATATAAATTTTTTATAATAATTTTATAATTTATTTTTATAATTTAATTTTAATTAAAAAACGGTTTTTTACGTTAATAATTATAATATTAGGTTATATTTATTAAAAAATAAAGTTATCGCGGGCCGCGAGTAACTTAATTTAATATTAATAAGTATTATATAAAAGTATTAAATCGTTATATAATTTAAATAAATTTATTAAAATAAACGATTATAAAAGCGGTTATTATTTTAAAAAATTTAATTTTATTTAAATAAACATTTATTTAATAAATTAAAATTATTTAAAAATAATTAAAATTAACTTATTATATTATTAAAATTAAAATATAATTTTTAAATAAATTAATTATATTTTATTATTTAAATTTATAATTTTAATAATTTTATTATAAATAATTAAAAAAATAATTATAAATAATTAAATTTATAATTATATAATAATAAATTTTTATTTTAAAATAAATTAATTAATATTAAAAATAATTAAAATATTTTAAAAAAAATTAAAAAATTATAAATTTAATTTAAATTAATTAAAATTTATAAGAATTTTAAATTTAAATTTAAAAATTTTAATTTAAAATTTATAATTTTAAAAATAAAAAATTTAAAAAAAATTAAAAAAAAGTTTAAATTAAAATAAATAAAGTTATAATAATATAAAATAATTAAATAAAATTAATTAAAAATTTATAATTATAAATTTTTTAATTTTATATTAAAAAAATTATATAATTATATTATTATAAATTTTTTTATTTAATAAAAATTAAAATATATTTTATAATATAAATTTATGTTTATTATTAAATAATATAATAATTTATAAATTTTTAATTTAAAAAATTATTTATTTTTAAAAAATATATTTTAAATTAATTAATATATATTATATAATAATTTAAATTTAATTTTATTTAAATTTAATTTTATTTAAATTTAAATTTATAATTATATTATAAAAAATAATAATTATATTATAATTATTATAAAAAATATATAAAATAATAATAAAAATTATTTTTAATTATAAAATAATTAAATTATAAATTTTAATTATAAATTTAAAAATTAATTAATTAAATTTTAATTTAATTAATTTATATTTTTTTATATTAATTAAAAATATTAAATAATAAAAAAATTATAATATATTTATTATAATTTATTAATTTTTTATAAAAGTTTTATTTAATTTTTATATATATAAAAATTAAATTAATTAAAATATTTTTTAATTATATTATATTATAAAATTATATATTTTTAAAATAAATATTTAAATTTTATTTTATTATTAATTTTATTAATTGATTATAATTTTTATTAATAATTTAAAAAAATTAAAATTTAATAAAATAATTATTAATTATTAAATAAAATATTAATTTTATTTATTTTAAATTATTAATTATTATTATTTTTATTTATTAATTTTAATAAAAGTTTAAGTATTAAAAAATATTAATTTTATAAATATATATATATATAAATAAACTTTATTATATTTATTTAAATAATTTAAATATAATAAATATAAAAAAAAATAAATTAAATAAATTTTAATTTAATTAATAAATTTTTAAACTTATAATTAAAACTTTTAATTAACTACTTTATAATTAAAATTTAATAATTAATTAATTTAATATAATTTTAAATAACGTTACGGTACTTATATATTATTAAAAATAACTAATAATAAATTAATTATTATAGTTTTTTAATTAAATAATAAAGTATGTAATTAGTAGTTACGCCTACTATTATAATAATTAATTTAATTAAAAACGTAGGTTTAAATTTTTATATTTAAAAGTTTATTTAATTATTTATTTTATAATAATTAGGTTAATTAGGCCCTCGTCTCTAATTATATTATTAAAAAGGAGTATTTATAAGAAAGTAGCTTAGTTAAATCGTTTAAAAAAACTTAAATTAAAATTTAATATTTATACTATTTATTTATTATATTATACTATACCGTTTAAAATTTTTTAAGCTTTTTATAAGTACGTAAATTAATTTAATAAAAGTTATTTATTTAAAAAGTATAACTTTTTCCTAAATATTTAAAGTTTTAAAAGGCTTTAAAAGAAGGGTAGTGACAGTATAGCATTTATATACTATTAGGAATAATTAATAGTAGATTAATTATTATAGTTTTTTAACCGAATAATAGAACGTATAATTAATAGTCGCGCCTACTATTATATTTTATTTATTACCCCGTATATTTTTTTATAAATAATAATTATAATAATATTTTAATTTAATTATATTTTTATTTAAATTTTTTTAAAAAAAAATAAAATTAATATTTTTTTAATATTAAAGTTTTTATTAAAATAATAAATAAAAAATTAATAATTAATAATTTAAAATAAATAAAATTAATATTTTATTTAATAATTAATAATTATTTTATTAAATTATTTTTTTAAAAAAAATAAAATTAATATTAGTATAAGTATTATATATATATATATAATAAGTAGTTAGTTAATTACTTATTATTATATAGGAGAAAGAAAGTTTAACTAAAGGTCTAACACATTACTTCCTACTACAGTCTAACTATATAAATCACATAACTACACATAACCTAAATCAACTATTTATCTACATATAGTCCTAATTCCTACACTAGTAGTTTTTTATTATAATAGTTATAATTAAAATATTTAAAAATTATATTCTTTTAAAAATCTTATTCCTCTTTTAATTACCCTAATTTAAATTAAACTTAAACCTTTATAATTTTTTAAATATAAAATATAATACTAATTCCCTTATATTAAATACCTATTAAATAAAAATATATATCTAATATTTTAATTATTATTAAAAACATTTAATCTATATATTTAAGATTTCTAGGCTAATTTAAAGAGTTAAAAAAAATATATTAATTTTATATATAAAATTTCTAATTTTAATAAAATTATTAAAATTAAACTTTTAATTTAAATATTTAAATAACTATTTTTAAATATATATATAATTTACTTAAATTACCGTTTATAAAATAATATAAATAAATTAAAATTAATTAAATTAGCTACCTATTACTTAAAAAAATAAAATATAAAAATTACTTTAAATTAAAAAATAAAAATTAAATTAAGAAAAAATTTAAAAAACTTAAGAAACTTTATTATAAAAATTAAAATAAATTTTATTAAATAAAGAATAGTTTAATAACTAATTAAAATTAAACTTTAAAATTTATATAATAAAACTATATAACTTTACCTTTTTATACTAATTATTATTTAAAAATTAAAAAAAAAGAGGTATAATTCCTTATTTTAATAAAATTATTTAAAAATAAAAATCTTTTAATAATCTACCCTTTAAATACTAATATTTTATTATAAAATTAATAATATAAACTTAAATTTAAAAAAGTTCGGGATTAAATAAAATAACTTAAAATAATTTTATCTTAATTTAATACTTAAAAGTTATTTTATTAATTTAATTTTTTATTTTTATTTATATTATATATTATTTATTAAAATTTAATAATAAAGTATAATTTTATAATAATATTTATAAATAATTAAAATTATATAAAAACTAAAACCTTATAATTAATATAACTTTATACTCTAAATTATAATTTATTTATAAAAATAAACTTTTTTAATATCTTATTTAATATTAACTTTATTATTATATTAATAAAATTATTTTTTTTATTAATTTAATAAATTTTATTAATTTTTTTATTTATATAATTAATAAAGTATTATAATATTAATTATTAAATATTTCTCTTCAATTATTCTAAACTTAATAAAGTATTTATATAAAAAGAATAAATTAATATAAATAATTAATAAAATATAAAATAATTTTAAATAATTAATAATCTTATAAATAATAATAAATAATACTATATTTATATTAAATTTACTAACTATACTATAAATTTCTAAAGTTAAAACACTCTTTATAACCTTTTTACACTTAATAAAAAACTAATAAATAATATTTCCTATTATATTCTAATAAATATTATCTTCACCACACTTTTTATTAAAAAGAATAATTATATATTTAATTTATAAATTAAAATTATTATTATTAATAAAAAATCTATTAATAAATATTATAAATTTAATTTTAATTATATTAATTAATATAAAATAAAATTTATAATTTATATTATTAACTTATTACTTTAAATATTTATTTAATTTAATATAATTATTTTTAAATAACTTTTATAATTAAATTATTATAAATAAGTTAAATACTACCTTTAATTAATAAATAAAAATTAAATATATATTATAAAATTACTACTTAACATATTTTTATATATAATTAACTACTTTAATATTAACTAATTTAATCTTTATATTTTAATTTTTTTAATATATATAAATATTATTATTCTTTTTAATAATATAAAAATTATAAAAATTAAGTAGTATATTAAAAATTAAATTTTATCCTAGCTTATATTTAAATATACCTTTAATTATCTTAATAAAAAATTTAAAAAACTTAAAAATATTTAAATTAAAAATATTATTAATCTATAACACGGTTATACTAAACTCACTTTTTAAATATTATAATTTAATAATTAATAAATAAAAATTATATATAAAAGTTTTTATATTTAATTTATTAATATAATAACCTTAATAAATTATAAACCAGTAAATACCGGACTTAATAATACTATAAAAAGGTTTAATAATCTATATAATAATATTTAAAAGATATTTATATTAAATTTCTTTAAAAAATAATATTAAAATAATTTTTTTTAATAAAAACTATAATTATAAATATATTTAAATAATATTATAAAGTATAACTTTTATTTTATATAAAATAATAAAATAAATTATAAATATTAATAATAATTATTAATTAATCTATTATAAAATAAATAATTATATTAAGATCCCTTTCTTTTTTTTATTATTATATCCTTAAAAAATAATATAAAATTTCTTATATAACTTAATATTCTTACCTTTAATCTTATATACTATATAAATATTAAAAAAATAAATTCTATCATATTTTTTTTTATTATAAAATTTAAGTGGTTTTGCTTCTATTCCGTATATGTCCGAGGACATATATTATAAAATTTAAAAATAAAGATATTATTTTTAATTAACTAAAAAAATTTCTAATATATTTAATTTCTTAAACAATTTACCTAATATAATAATTACACCATTATATTATAATTTTAATATAAATATAAAATTCTTTTTTTTTCTTTTTTAATATAAAAGTTATTATAAAAATAAATAAAATTAAATAAAAAAAGTATTTCTCTTAATTTATTCTTTAATTTATAAAATTTTTTATATTATTATAATTATAATAATATCCTTACTAGGTTTACTACTTTTAAATTTATTATTTTTAATAATATTTTAAAAGGTTATAATATTAAATATAATAATAATCCACTTAATTATAATTTAATATTATTATATTTTTTTATAAAATTATAAAAGTACTTTTAAATTTAAATTAAATAAAATATAATTAATTTATTTAAAAAATTAAATATTATATTATAATTATTAATTATAATTAATTTATATAATCTTTATTAATTATTTTTTTCTTTTTAAATACATATATTATTTTAAAATAAAATAAAAAGAATATTAATTAAATTAAAACTATTTTAAATATTTAATATATTATTCATTTATTATTAAATAATAATAAAATAAAGTACCCTTATAACTTTTTAAATAACTACTATTTATATAAATATAAAAAATATTAATAATAAATTATAATTAATTTAAAAATATATTCCAAATATAAAAAGTATAAAAATAAATTTATTTAACCTTATAATATTATTAATAACTTTAAATACTATTTATAAAATAAATTTTTTATTAAAAAAAGAACTAAATTCCACATATAATATATTAAATATATAATAAAAAAAAGTATAATATTATTTTATTTTATTAACTAACTAATATATATTAATTAATATTTATTTATATATAATCTTTATAATTTAAATAATATTTTTAAATTTTATTAAAATAAAATTAAATTTTAATATTATATATTAAATAATTTAATAATTTTAAATAAATATTAATATATATTATTTATAAAGCTTCCTATATATTTTTTATAAAAAAATATTTAATTTAAAAAGAAATTATTAAATTAATAATATATAAAATAAAAATTAAAAAAAATATATTATATTAATTATTATTTTATAATTAAAATTATAATTATTTTAAAAATTAAATTTAAACTATTTAAATATTAATACATAAAATTAATAATAATAATAAAATTTAAAAATAACTTTTAAAATAAAAATTTTGATAATATAATTAATATTAAAAAATAATTATAAAAAATAATTAATAAAAAAATATTTAAATTATTAATAAAATTATTATAATTTAATTTTAATAAAAAACATTTAATACTGCTTAAGTTTACTATTTATAAAAAATTAAAAGTATTTCTATTTTTAAATAATAAAAAATATCTATTCTTTTTACTTATTAAAAATATAAATAATTTTATTTATAATATTCTATAAAAAAATATAAAACTTAATTATATCCTATATATAAAATAAAAAAAAATAAGTATTATAATAATATAAAATACTATATTATTAATTAAAATTAATATAATTATAATTCTTATAAAAGTAATATTTAAACTATTATTAAACTTAATAATTACTTTTCTCTTATAAAAAATATTAATTTATATATATAAATTAATTTTTTAAAATATAAAAAACTAATTATAGCTACTAATTAAAAATTAAACCACCTTAATATTTAAAATAATACCTTAAAAACGTTTATAAAAATACCTACTTTTAAATATAAAAGTTTATAATAAATATATATTTATTTCGAGTTTTTTATTAAAAAAAAATTAAATTTATAAAAGAATATTTAATTTATAAAAAATATAATATTCTTATAATTAAATTCTTAATTTTATAAATATTAATTATACTTATCTTTATAAAAATTAATTAAATTTTTATTATTCCTATCTTTATTATTAATATAAAAACCTTTAATATTAATAATAAATACTATATACTTAATATTTATAGGCTCTTTATTATTATAAATATTTATAATAAAATACTAATTATAAATATATTATTATTCTTTAAAAACATATTTAATAAACTAGTAACTTTTCTTATTATATATAAATAATACTTTTTATAAGAATTTTTAATATATAAATAATTATTATAATTACTATAATTATTATTTTAATAATTAAAACCATTATAAATTAAAAATTTAATCTTATAATTATTAAACTAAAAATTATTATAAAAATTATTTTTACTATAAAAACTACTATATTAATAATTTAAAATATTATTATAATTAATATTACTACTATAATAATAATAATTAATAAAAAATAATAATTATTATTATAAATATAATTTTAATTATTATAATTTTAAATTTTATTTATTTAAAAAATATATTATTTAATTTAATTTTAATATTTATATATTTAAATAAAAGTATATAAGTTAAAGTATAATTATTTAATAAACTTAAATAACTTATAAAATATTATAATAAATTTAAATATATTTTTAATAATATATAATATATTATTTTATATAAATTTATTATTATTCATTTTATATTTAAATATTTAATAATAAATTATAAGTTTATTAATAAATAATTATAAAATTTAAAATTAATTCTTATTAAAAACTTTTTATTATAATTTAATAAAAATAAAAATAATTTAATTTATATAATAATTTTAATAATTTATATAATTATTAAATTATAAATATAATTTTTAATATACTATTTAAAAAAAATTATTAAGAATAATATATTATATATAAAATATTTTAACTTTATTTTTAAAAATATAAAAAAATAATAATTTAAATTATATTAAAATAATATTTATATTATTATAAATAATAAAAAAAATTCTTAACTTATTATTAAATATATTATATAATTTACTATTATATAAATCTTTATTTTTATAAGTTTTATAAAAATTTATAATAATATTTAAATTAAGAAATTAAATAAAATACTTAAAAAAAAATAATATAAAATACTTTTTATTATTATTAAATTTCTAATAACTATTATCTATATTTTATAAATTATTTTTAAAACTTTATCCTCTACTATTACTACTAGAAGAAAATTATAATAGTTATAAAAAATTAAAAAATCCGGAAAAACTAGGGAATAATTTTAATAAATTTAATATATTATTACTATCCCTTTTATTTTTAAAACATTTATTATATTAATTAAATTTTATAATAAAATTTTTTATAAATCTTTTTAATTAATTATAAAGAATTTTACTATAATAATAAATTTTTTTTATTTATTATTATAACAAAAAGTAATTTTTAAATTTTTTAAAAAACTTTTTTTTAATAAAAATTTTAAGTAAATACTATTAATAAAAACTTATAATTTAAATATTAGTTTAAATATATTTAAATTAAAAAATATATTTAAATTTATATATATTTTTCTTTATTACTAATAAAAAATAATTTTTATTTTAATTATAAAATCTTTTTTTAAATTTTATAAACACTTTATAATTATTTATAATTATATATACTTTTATATAAAAAAAAACTTATATATTAAAATATATAATACTTATATTTATAAAAAATTATATTTATTAAAAAATAAAATTATAAATTTTAATTATAATTTAAATAATATATATATTATATAAATTATAATTATTAATTATATATAAAATAATAAAAAAAATTAAATATATATTATATAAATTATATAATAACTAGGAATATTAATTAATAAATTAAAAAATTATATAATAAATACTACCTTTTAAACTACTATAATATAATAATTAAATTTAAAATAATAAATTCTAATAACTATTTATACTTTAATAAACTTAATTTAAAAATTATAAATTAAAATAATATTAAAAAAATAAATTAATTAAACTTTAAAAGTTTTTTTTTTACCTTATAATAATTTAAATAAAATAATTTTAATATAATTATAATTAAAATAAATAACTTATTTTTTTAATAAATATTAAAATTTATTTTAATAATATATTAAAAATAATATTATTTTAATTATAAAATTAATATAATTAATATTAATACTAATACTAATAAAAAAAAATATATATAAAAGATAAATAAATATAAAAATATATATATAAAAAAAAATATAAAAGTTATAATTATAAGTTAAACTTAAAATTTATATATATAATCCTTTTTTACTAAATAATAGGTAAATTAAAATTTTTAAATAAATAAAAAAAGGAGTATTTACTATAATATTAAATATAGTATTTAATATTTAATATTTTTAATTAAGGTAATAATTAAAAATAAATTTTATAAACTATATAAACTATAATTTTTTATTTAAAATATTATTAATAAATAAAAAAAAATAGTTTTTATAAATATTTATAATCCTTCCTAAAATACTTATTAAAAGCATAAATAAGGACTTAATAATAAAAAAATAGTTTTTAAATTATATAAAATAATTAAAAGACTTCTAAAGCACAATAAAACATTTAAAATAATAAAAGGATCAAGGACTCCTTTAATATACACCCAGCTAATTTCTCTAATAAATTAATAATCTTATAATAAAATAATATATAAACTCCTTTAATATACACCCAGTTATATTATTATTATAAACTATTAAAATTATAATCTTAAAACATTAATATAATTACTTTATAATAAAGACTCCTTTTATATATATTTAACTATTTTAAAATAATTAATTATTTCTTTATATCTTACTATTTATAATTACTACCTAAAATAACTACTAATTAATATTAGTACAAATATTATATATATATATATAATAAATAATTAATTAATTACTTATTATTATATATAAAAAAAAGTTTAACTAAAAACCTAACACATTACTTTTTATTATAATCTAATTACATAAGTTATATAACTATATATAACTTAAATTAATTATTTATTTATATATAATCCTAGTTCCCACAATTAATACTTTTTTAAATTATTAATAAAAAATTATAATTAATTAAAAAATTAATATTTAATTAAATAAAAAACTTTTTATAATAAATAATAAATATTTTATAAAATAAAATTAATAATAAAGTGGGATTCGGGTATTTATATTAAAAACATATAATTTTATAATATAATATAATTAAAAAAATATTTTAATTAACTTAGTTTTTATATATATAAAAATTAAATAATAAGTTTTTAAAAAATTAATAAATTATAATAAGAATATTACAGTTTTTTTTATATTACCTAATATTTATAATAAATATAAAAAGGTATAAATTAATTAAATTTTAATTTAATTAATAGGTTTTTAAACTTATAATTAAAGCTTTTAACTAGCTACTTTATAATTAAAACTTAATAATTAATTAATTTAATATAATTTTACTCGTTACCCCGTACGTTTTTTTATATTAAATACTTATATTAAATATTTAAACTTTATTTTAATAATTCTTATAAATTTTTTTATATAAAAAGTAACGCCGAGTTAATTTTAATTAATATATTAAAAATAATTATTTTAATTTTAAATTTTTTTATAATAAATTTTATTTTTTAAAAAATAAATAAATAAAAATATAATTAAATTTAAATATTATTATAATTATTATTTATAAAAAATTTTATAAAATAATAATTAAATTTATAAATTTATAAACTAAATTAAAATTTAATTAATTTATATTATTTTATATTTATTATAATTATTTTTATATTTTTATAAAAAATATAAAATTATAAAAACTTTTTAAATTTTAAATATAATTTAAATAATTATATTATTAAAATAATTAATAAAATTAATATATATATATATATATATATATATATATTATTTATTTTATTAATTTAAATAATTTTTATAAATATTTTAATAAAAAATTATAATTTTTTATTATAAATTATAATTATTATTTTAATTTTTAATTTTTTATTTTTAAAAAAATATATTTATTTTAAAAATTAAAATTATTTATAAATTATTTAAATTAATTTATTAAATAAAATTAAATATAATTTAAAAATAAATTTATTATAATTTATATTTTATTATTTAAATTTATAAATTTAATAAATAAATATTAAAATTTATATTTAATAAATTAAAAATTTATAATAATTATATTATAAATATAATATATATTTTAATAATTAATTAATTAAATTATATTAAATATTTTAAATAAATATTAAGTAAATATTTAAACCTCCTGTTTATTATATTTATTACATTATTAAATTAAATATATAGCTTATAAGCTTCTTAATAATAGGGAAAACTTTATAATATAGATGCTCATAGGCTGTAGGTAGCCTGGTAGCTCGATACGAGGTGGAGAGGAGCGCCGGCCAAGCTTGGTGCATGGTGCGTGCCGTTCAAGGCAGCCGATGACCCATGCCATTTCGTAATCGTGCTCCCCAGCTCCTCGACCACAACCTCGATCGTAACCTTAACCAAGAAGCTTGTTGTGACCGCGCCCCGTTTCTTTCCTCAACCACCAAGAGCGTCACAGCTCATTCTTTGCCTTCTTCCGTTTCCTGTTTCCTATTTCCTGCTGCAACCCTCCAACCGACGACTCTACCTACCAAACCCGAGGAAACATGTCGCTGGACCCACCAACATACCTTGCCTCTCTGCAGAACAACATCCGTCAACGGCCGATCCCCTGGGAGGGTGCAGTGCGGGCTGGTACCCTGACGGAGGACCAATTGGCCAAGATCAAGGCCGTCGAGCGAGCGAAGAAGGACGCACGCGCGCAGACTGTCCAGGGCGATCTAGATGGATATCGCATACTCTTTGTCGGCGAGGAGGGCAAGCCCAGCGTCCTGGAGCTTGCGCGCAAGAGGACAGAGGTTGTACAGTACATCTTGGTCCTTCTGAGCGACCTCCTTGACAGTATGTTGGACCTGGATCCACCCGACAGCGGCCCTCACAACGACTTGGGCATGCTGAAGCCGCTGACTGGTTGCTCACAGGCGTTCCCCCTCTGTCGAAAGCGCTTTTCAAGAACGGTGACCCATACAAGCACTTCCTCCCGCTGCTCGCACACTCCACCAGCACCGACGACCCCATACCCCTCCTCACCTCCACCGTCCTGACCAGCCTGATGGCCAGCTCTCGAGACGAGTCCGCGGCTACTGTCAACAAGGCCCTGCCACACCTTTTCAGCTACCTGTCCTCCCTGACCAAGAGCTCGGACGCCGGGCTGCAGGACATTGGCGTACTCGAATACTCCTCCTTGCTCTACGGGAGTGCGTGCCGGAGGCAGTTCTGGGCCCAGCGAAGCGAGACTGTTGCCCCGCTGGTAGAGACCCTACAGAAGGCATGTGGTGTCTCCAATGATGATGTATCTGCGAGCCTGTGGATGGGTACTACAGGCGTCTCCAGGAGCACCGAGTCTGACGGTTCGTTGGGTGGTGGTGTTGGCCTGCAGTTGCTTTACCACGTGCTGCTTGTTCTCTGGCAGCTGAGCTTCGAGGGCGAGGAAGTTGGGGATGAGCTGAACGAGTAAGTCACGGCCGCCCATGCTAGACATTACTGCCTGCACCGGGTGATGACATCCTGGAAAGGCTGTGCTGACACGTGACAGTGAGTATGACATGGTCCTTCTCTACACACAGCTCCTTCGCCTGTCACCCAAGGAGAAGACGACCCGTCTCCTCGTCTCCACACTCTACAACCTGCTACGCACCAACCAGAAAACCCTACTCCCACAGGCGGTGCTGGTTCGCCTGCCCGCACTGTTGCAGAACCTCAGCACGCGCCACCTGACAGACCCGGACCTCCAGGAGGAGCTGGCGGCGCTCAAGGAGATGCTGGAGGAGTACACCAAGACCAAGACGACGTTCGACGAATACGTGGCCGAGGTGCAGTCAGGCCACCTGAGGTGGTCTCCGCCGCACAAGAGCACCGTGTTCTGGGCAGAGAACGCGCGCAAGATCATCGACTACGAGAATGGGGAGTTGCTCAAGAAGCTGGCCGAGATCATGACCAAGCCGTGGGACAATGACAAGGCCGTCCTGGCCATCGCCTGCAACGACGTTGGCAGCCTCGTCCGCGAGGTACCCGAGCGGCGCGGCACGCTGGAGAAGCTCGGCCTCAAGACGAGGGTTATGCAGCTCATGGGCGAAGCGGATGAGAATGTGAGGTGGGAGAGCCTGAGGGCGTTGGGCGGGTGGCTCAAATATAGTTTTGAGAACAATGACAAGTAAAGGTCGGCGCCAACGGCGATTATGCCGTGGTAGAATGGCAGGTCGAAGACGGGTAGCATATGAGAAATTGTACGAATCATGGCATTTGTGTTCTGTTGTTGTTTATCCAGTGCCGCCAGTGTGCCGTTTTTGACTAACTACGAGTCACTTCCGTGAAATAGAATCACGGAGGATATTTCCGTGTATCGTGCCGTACATTAGGAAATTGGCATGTCAGGTGCAAGAATGACCCCCCTTGAGGGCTGGGACATTGCCTGCCAGCTTCCATGATTGTACCTGCACAGGCAACTTTGCGGCATGCAGACTGCTGTCAGGTTCAACTTACCCTCAAGAGTCAAACCAGGACAGTCAATCTCAATTTTGCACAAGTGGCTATTGCCTGCGTCGTCACAGTGATGGTTTGTGCAACACATGGCGTGTTGTTGGCCATGCTTGCACTTGGTGGAGACGAGCAGATGAATAGATCATGTGGTATTGCCTGTTCCTGTATTCGCGCCGGCTGGTGCCTCCCAGCAAGGCGCACTTCTTTACACAACATCCAGGCCCTTCTGGAATCTTCGGTGCACTCTGAGGTGGGCAGTCTCCAGTTAGTTGTATGTGAGGAAGCAATATGTATCAGCACGTGAATGGTTTGCGCATCAGTGGGAAATTCCGTGAGCGAGCTGCTTGCCCCCCGTCGGACACGATAGGTTTCTTGGTGGCTGCTTCGTTCCTAATCCCCATGCATATAAAGTATATGCAGTACCTTTATCCAGCAGCAAGCACTTAAGACTAAGTATACATACTATATCTAGCCTAATTTCACTTCTTTTCTATATATATTTAAGAATATATATAGTACTTTTATATAAAAATAAATATTTAAAATTTAATATTTTAAAAATGTATATTTTTATTATTAAGTTAAAGTTTTATAATAATTATATAAGTAAAGTTAGTGGGGTTACTTTTAAGCGTGCTATTAATTATAAAGCCGGTGAAGCAGTTATAATAGTTGAAGGTGGAGGTTAAAATAGTCTCTCAAGATGGCCCCTACATGGGAAAAATCCCTTAAAAGGAGTACTTATAGTCATGTAGACTTCAGCTCTATGCTAATACGGACCTATTAACTGCTTGCGTAATAGACCGATTGGTCAAAAGACCAGAATTTCCAAGTCGATGAGATGAATTCCTTCGACTGCTTGCGCAAAGGACCGCTCGGCCAAAAGACCAGAATTTCAAGTCAACGACTTGAATTCCAAGCAGTTCATAGTGCCGACACGGTACGTCCCGTGACAGTCGAAAGACTTGGGTTCCAAGCAGTCTATAGGCTCAGCACGACCCGTCACATAACGTACATGAAGACCATTGACATGAATCTATCTACTGTTTGCAAGACTAGACCACTCGACCAAGGGACCAAAACTACATACAAGTTGAGCACTTGGAATTTTCAGCAGTGTATAGGTGCCCTGCAATGTCATACTGTTACAATTGTCGTTATTCGGCCCAAGTGCCTTTTCCGGCACTGGATAAGTCAATATACATACATTATTACGAGATACAGCCCACGTGCGCGTTGGGTATATTATCATATGGTGATACGATCAAATAAACCACTGGCTGAATAAACCAGGGTATCCAATTGTTAAATTGGAACTCCAAATCGCTATTGGGAGCCGTAAGGCCACAGTGGCCCATTGTGGCATATTTGCTTGCCTCTTCTTCCACCCGCCTCCCCTGCTCCCCCCCACCCCCCACACACAAAAAAAAACAAAAAAAAAAAAAAAAAAGCATTCCTCCTTAGGTAGGAACGCACATAATTTCTAAGGTTCACAAATGACCCAGTATGTTTATTAGTGTCGTTTCATGGTGTATGCAGTAGCTGTTACGTGCTATTAGCAATCGTCTTCCTGCACTATTGTTATCAGTGCTGTACATTTATCTGATGCGGGGTCACTGAGTGTTCATCACGGTCTGAGTAGACGGCTTACAGCTTACAGCTTGCGCATGTTGACTGATCAGCAACGAAATCGCCTCGGATACTAGAGGGGGGCCGCTTGGTTTGGAAATGTTCCTTATAATGCTTGGGCTAGACAAGTGCTTGATAGTATGATATCAACGATTCTGAAAATTGCGCTGCTAAAGCTTCCAAAGCTAGGGACTGTGAGATCGTGTGCACCCCCATCAGCTCGTCAAGACTGTTGCAAGCTTGTCAGACCTGGAGCCTGTCTCCGTATCCCATGGCACGCCGGGCAACATCAACAATTGTACAATGGCTCGGTTCCTCAAGAGACTAGTATTCCAGCCCTATCAGCATAACACCTCTCTTATTATAAGACCGGATATTCGCGCACCCAAAATCGGATCCCGCGCACCCATTTATAACTAAGTACGGCTACAGCCAATCAAAGGGCTTTATTCTAACTCATTAGACCACCCTAGCAATATTTTTTACATACCGCCAATATGGCCACTAACATACCCTACAACAAAATCTCTTCCCATTAGAAAATACTTAACTATAATTATACTACTATAAGTCGAATTAATTATTTAATTAATAAAATTTATTTATTAAAAATTAAAATTTAATTTTATTTATTTAAATATTATTTTATTATTATTATAATTAATAATATAAATATTAAATTATTTTAAATTTAAATTATAATAATAAGTAAATTATTATAATTAAAATTTAAATATTACTATTAATAATTATTACTAGCTAATATTTTTTAATCTTTTTTTATTTTTAAAACTTTTTAATAATAAATATAATACTTATAAAAACTTTAAGATTAAATTAAATAAAATTATAAGGTTAATTAATTAATTAATAATCTCTTATAATTTTAAATTAAAATAAAAAATCTTAATTTATAATTATAATATATAATAACCTTTAATTTTAATTATTTATAATATTATTATAATTAAAACTAATTATTTTTAATAAAAAATTATTTATATAATTAAAATAATAATAAATAAATAAAAATTTATAATTTAAAAAGGAAAGTATACTTATTATAAGCTTTAAATAATTATTATAATTAAATAAAATTAATAATAAAATAATATAATTTTTTTTAAATAATATATAATTTATTAATAATAAAATTAAAAAAACTTAAATTTATACTTTAATAAAAATATTTTATAATTAAATTAAAATTAATAATAATTAAGAATTAATTAATAAATTAAAAAAAAAAGTAGGGTATTTATATAGTATTATAAATAACTTTAAAATAGTTAAAAAAAATTATTAATATATTTAAATATAAAATAATTAAAAAAATATTATAAATATTTTTTAATATAAAAAATATTAAATAATATAAATTTAAAAATAATATTTTATATAATATTTTTTATTTAATTATATTAATTTAATTAATAATAAAAAAATATTATATTTTTAAAATATAATTATAATATATATAAAAAAAAATTTATTTTTATTTTAAAATATTATTAATAATAAAATAAAAATAAATTTTTAATAATTTTTAAAATAAATTAAATTATTATTAATAAAATATAAAATTAATAATTTTATAATATTTATTATTAATTATAATATTATTTTAATTAATATTTTTAAATATATATTTCCTTTTATTTATTATTAATTTTATATTTTTTATATAAATATAAATATTATTCTTAATATTAAAAAAAAATAATAAAAAATAATAATATTTATTAAAATAGAAATTAAAAATAAGAATAAAAATAAAAAAAAAGAAAAACTTATATATAATTTTATTTAATATATTAATAAAAAATAAAATAATAATTCTTTTATAAATTTTAAATAATATTCCTTATATTTATTAAATTTTATTAAATTTTTTTAAATTTATAAAATATTTAAATAATTATAAAATTTATAAAATAACTTAATAATATTTATAAAAAAAGTTTTTAAATTAAATAATAATTATTAAATATTTTAAAATTTATTATATAAATAAATAAAAAAAAATTATTATTAAATAAACCATTTATTAAATTTATAAAATCTTTAATTTTAATTTATATATAACTTTTTTAATTAAAAATATATATTAAAAATTTAAAATTTTTTTAAATTATAAAATAAATAATATTTTTTATTTAATTAAAATTATTTATAAAATTTTAAAAAATATTATTTATAATTTATATTTTAAAAAAATATATTAAAAAATATTTATCTTTTAAAAATATAACAGGTAAAAATAATTAAATTAATTTCCCTTATAAACTTTATAAATAATATTAAATCTTTTTTTAAAAATAAAAAAATATATAATTTATATATTAAAAAAAAAGTCCTATAAAATAACTACTTATTAATAATTTATATTTATTTAATATTTATATAATATAATTTTATTTATATTAATTAAATTATTAATAAAAAAAAGCTAATACCTTTTTTAAAAAAATTAATATATATAAAATCTTTTAATTTAATTATAATTTATTAATTAAAAACTTTTTATTAATAATTTATTTATTAAAAAAAATTAAAATAATAAAAAAATATTTTTATAATATTATTATAAATTATTTTATTTATTTAAATTCCTTTATTAAATTAAAAATAATAATTAATATTTAAAAAAAATAAAGTATAATATATTTTTTAAAAATAAGCTTAATTAAGTTTACTATATAAAACTTTTTATAATAACTTTATAATCTACTTTTATAACTTAAATATAATTAAAAAATAGCTTCTTATATTAATAATTATAATATTAGGCTATATTTAATCTATTTAAGCTAGTACTATTAGCTTATTAAAAAATAAAGCTATTATAGGCTACGGATAACTTAGTCTAACGCTAGTAAGTATTATGTGAAAGTGCTAGATTACTGTATAACTTAAGCCTTCTAAATTTATTAAAATGGGTAATTATAAAAGCGGTTATTATTTTAAAGGGTCTGGCTTTATTTAAATAAATACCCATTTAACAAACCCATTAGCTCCGCAAGACCACTTAAAAGCAGTTAAGACTAGCCAAAACTAAAACATAACCCCCAAATAAGCTAACCACACTCCATTATTTAAATTCATAATTCTAATAGCTTTATAACCAAAGAAATAGCTATAAATAACTAGATTTACAACCATATAGCAGTAAACCTCCACTTTAAAATAAATTTATTAATATTAAAGCTAATTAATATATTTTTAAAGAAATTAAGGGATTATAAACCTAATTTAAAGTAAATTAAGATTCATAAAAATCTTCAACTTAAATTTAAGAAACCTTATTTAAGTTTAAATTGTTTGGAGAGGAAAATATTAGAAAAGCTTAAATAAAAGCTTAGACTAGGGTAGACAAAGTTATAGTAATATAAAATAATCAAATAAAATCAGTTAAAAATTCATAATTATAAGTCTTTTAACCTTATACCAAGAAGGGTTATAATATTATTATATTTATTATTAATAAAATAAATATTTTTAAAAATAATAAAAATTAAAAATAAATAATAATAAATAAAAAAATTAAATTAATAATTATTAATTTAAAAAAAATTAAATAATAAAATAAAAATTATAATAACCTTTTTTTAATAAATTAATTTAATTTAAAAATAAAATAATTTAATTTTATAATTATTAAATTAAAAAAATATTTATAATAATAATATTTAATAAAATATTATTTAATAAAACTAATAATTAATAATAAAACTTATAAAATAAATAAATTATTAATTAAAGTAAAAATTTACTTTTTAAAATATATTTTTAAATATTTTATTAATAATTAAAAAATAATATATAAAAATATAATAATATATAAAAATATAAAAAACTATTAATTAATTATTATAAATAAATCTAATTATAAATAATATTATTAATAAAATTAATAATAATAAAAATATATAATTAAAAATTAAAATATTAAGTAAAAATTAGGAATATAATTAAATATAAATTCCGCTTAAAACATTATTAGTTTATACTTTAATATATATAATTTATATAATTTATTACTTTAATTTAATTAATTAGTGAGGATATAGTACTAAATATTAACTAAATGTGACGACCCTAATAATTACTATAGTAGGCCCTAATTAAAATAAATTCGTGCACATGTGTAGGTTATAATGGGTGCGCGGGATCCGATTTTGGGTACGCGAATATCCGGTCTCCTTATTATTGTGTCGAGGACTTATTCCTCGACTCCAACATGGACAATCAACCGCAAGCGATCTGCAGGGCGTCTGGACCGTCAAAGCTGCGCCCTCGGGGCGTATGATGACTGTGGTAATGTCGAGATAGACGGCCCAGGGTGCAAGGCATCGAGAAGCTAGCCATGAGTTGGGTACGGCTCGAGCTGACATCCTTGCGGAGGATCTGCCGTGGGGTGTCGCCGACAACTTGAAGAGCAGTGACTTCAGGATTACAGAGTGGATTGGGTGCACCCTTGCCTAGGTTCTTAGCTCCGGCCGGGGGCACTGCAAGTGATGGCTAAGATGGCCAAGATGGCCACCATTCTCCCGCCACCACATTGTTGTTTTGGAAGTCTGATGCCATCATCATTTGCCCACGAATCCCCCTGCAGCGTTCCAAGGTCCCAAGGCGCTGCCTCATCCTCCCGTCTCCCCTGCGTCAAGCTGGCATCCCTGCCTGACCGCGGTACGCGGGCAGCCCACAACGAATGCTCTCGGTGCGCCTAACTCGCGCCTATTGGGAGCCTCTTTATCCTGTTGCCTGGAAACGCACCTTCCACACAGACCCTTGCCGCGGTAAATCCCCCGCCCAGCAGCCAGCATTCCACGCTTCTTCTGGGACGGCCGGGTCCCTGTGCGCAAGCGTACCTAGGTCACCTGGTGCCTAGCCATCATGCTCGCGCCCGAGGGGTTTGCGCGGGCCCAACAAGCGAATCCGCCGTGCCTGGGGTCGTCGAGGTGGCCGTCGCGTCAACGGCCGCTGTCCTTAACGCCTGGCGCCCGTGGTGTAACATCTTCTAATTATGGCCGACTCCAGGCGGTTGTAGCGGCAGCGTGCCATCCATGGATGATAAGTGCCGGCACATGATCGAGCTGCTGGCCATTCTAGCAATCTGGGGGGGGGGGGGGGGCAGGCGAGGCAGAACCCGCCGCTGCAGGCATGTTAGTAAAGAACATTGCATCACCTGCAGAGGCTCATTACCACGCAACATATTGCTCTGCGTGAGAGGCTATGGGCTGACCACGGGCATATGGCGGCGGTTCGGACCGAGCACGAGGTTCGCGAGAGCCGCCCCTTTGGGCAAACAATCTCGCCAAAACTGATCATGCAGAGAGCTCGAGAGCACATTGTACTCCGTGTGCGGAAACAGTCCTGTGGCCCAAGATCCCGCATGCCTAGTCATGATGACCATTCGCGGCTGCTCGAGGTGGCCAAGCAGGGGTGCCTAGGGGTCCTCAGTGTCTGTTTGCCACGCTTGGTTATCGAGAGATGCCTGGCTGGGCTCCCAGCCAGGATCCAGCACGACGGTTAACTTGCAGGGCGTCCCACTGACAAGAGTCTCGGCGGGGCGAGGTGGTCTCGTGGCGTCGCGGGCGATATCCGGTGTCCCAGACAGTCACTCTGAGACATGACATCTCACCGAGACAGACAACGTCGTACCTGACCATTTTCCATCTATAGCAACAGAGAGGCCAAAAAGAAAACGGTGGTCGAACCGAGAATGATCCGGTTGGCCCTTGACGAGGGCCGCATGCCAGTCCACCAGAGCAGAGTGATCGCCGTATGCTGTGATCCCCCAGCCACTGCCACTCAGGCACATCAGATGCATCTCCATCATCACAACGACCATTGGGTACAATTCCACGGGAACAGATTACAGGCCCTCATGGGCTGCGGCTCATCCTGCCCAGCCATCGCAGACCCTGCGTTGATTTCAAACAATAGCTTTCCTCATCTCGTGCCGGTTCACCAAATATTCAAAGAATGCCACTTGGGAGTCAAGGGGAGTCCGGGGCACGTTGTGGAAGTTCTGCGAATGAGAAGACGATGACCCCATCACAACGGCGTTGAGACCCGTTAGGATCTGTTCTTATTTCAGAATGCCAACGTGTGCCTGCCTGACCTTGTCGGTGCGAGATCCCACCGACATGGACTCGCAGGGAGGCTTGCCAGCTGTCAGCGGCATCGAAGCCTGAGCTCTCGGGACACCACAGGTGCCTTGCTCTAGAAGTAGTGGTCCGCCGTGGCCCCGTTTTGACAACAACCGAGGGGGGCCACCATGGGCAGTGACGGCAAATGCTGTCCCAGAATGGAGTGCGTCCTCAAGGACATGAAACTGTACAGGTGCGCTACTCAGCTGAAAGAAGCTGACGGTTTGTGTCGTAAGGAAAGCTCTGCCCAGATTTTCGAATTACCTCGTCCCATTTGGAAAATATGATTCTTTGGCAAGACCCAGGGAGCCGAGCACAGAGGGACGGGCTAGTGTCTCCTCTCGGTGCTCAGCCAGTCAGCCAGAGCTAATCAAGCCCGCAGCGGACATCACAGGCGATGATAGCTTCACTTGCTCAAAGACAAGCACTGGGTCCCTCTTTGAGCGGTAGCCACGACTGTGACGGCGCCAAACATTCTCGTGAAAGCAAGTGACACCACCCGGGAACGTTGGGTCTTTCTCTCGCTGCGGGCAAGTCTCGTGTCACCTTCGATTCCTGAATGGCGAGGCCAGGACGGGCTTGTGTGACCCCAAAGGACCATGCAGAGGGCAACAAGCAAGAGCCGTTGCTCGCTGGTCGGGGTTTCTTAAGCCGGTGGCAAGTCAAGTGACAATGCAAGTGGGTGAAACAATATCCAGTGCCGGCAGCAGGAGACGACCAACCCTCGCGGTGGTAAGGCTAAAGGTGCACACTGTCTCACAGTCCTGTGCAGTGCAAGTCCTGGTTCCCAGAGTTCCCAGAGCACCGCTACCTACACCAACAGGGGCACAAGGGAAGAGAACAATATCCGAGAAACGCTCCTGTTAGCCTGACCGCCGTCGTGCTTGGCTTTGCTCCCATCGGTGGGCGAGAACTAAATGCAATCCAGTGGTGACAGTCTATAAGCCCGTGACCTGTCTGCAGGAGACCACACAGTCATCTGAGACACATCTGATGTGGTGCTCACCCTCTGAGATCTTGTGCCACCCAAGCACCCAAGCCGTCAATATCAAGGCCAGCCACGGCAACGGGAGTGGCATCCCATCCGGTTAGCAGCCGGATCGGCCGGTGTCTCCGTCACACCTTCGGTTCCCGGGTCGGACAATTGTTTGTTCTTCTGTTGCTTCAGGCCTTGGCCTACCTCGGATTGGGCTCGCTACTCCTAGGGTGAAGACGTGCTTCTTTCTGCCTTGCGCGGGCGCCGCCGAGGCGTTCCTGGTCCGCGCCTCTTTGGGAAGCGAACAGATACGTGGCTTGCTCCTGGTAGGCACATTGTGTCCTGATCCAGAATGGCGAGTTGGGGGCTGTCGTGCCTGTTCCGGCCAGCCGGCGAATCATGGCCATAGACGTGCCACCACCCATTGCCTGTAAG
This sequence comes from Diaporthe destruens, assembly GCA_036986855.1. NCBI lineage: Eukaryota > Fungi > Ascomycota > Sordariomycetes > Diaporthales > Diaporthaceae > Diaporthe > Diaporthe destruens. Next base: position 4,882,496 of record BTXE01000002.1, on the reverse strand, counting down.
GGCGGTTTCTTGCGCCAGACGGTTATTCAAGCGAGATCGACGTGCATCAGCACGTGAAGTCACTGCGCAGTCGAGATGACGCTGGTCTCCGGCGAGCGAGCGCGATGGCACACAGTCATCAACAACATCAGCGTTTGGCCGGCGCCAAGCCGACCTGCCCACGGCGTCTCGTCTAGTTGGGCGGAGAGGGCAGATTGCTTCGCGGCGGCATCGAGAATAGACGAGACGATGGCACGGGGATGGTCGTGCTAGCCCAACAAAAACATCATTCTCATCAGGACTACAGGGCCTAGACCGGACGAGGAGGACACCTTGACTGCAAACCTGGGCCCCGGCAAAGCATCGACAGCGGAGACCGAGGCGAACAGGCCAATCCCTTTGCAGCAAATGCATCTGCCTGCTGGCACCGCTGCTCGGCCTCGGGACCGATGGGGGGTAATTTTTTTTTTTATTAAGCGGACGCAACCGGTTAATAGCACGACCCGCCCCAGCCAGGAGTTAAATCGAGAGTCCGCCTTGTGGCCGACCCTCGAGGGCGGAGCAACGGCCCTAGTTCTCACCAGCCATTTTCGCGGGTCCTGGAGTCGGTTCTGGGTTGTGGGACACGGCGGTCCACAACTTCGAAAGCCAGCTCCAATCCCGGTGCTGGTTCCGAGCGTTTCGGAAGCTGCAATCGTATCTGGCAGGTGAGCCTCAGTATGCTGGTCTACCCGCGACCAAAGGCAAGGTTCTGGCTCAGACACAAGCCCCACCGAGCTAAATGCCGGGCAAATATTGGAGGGGCAAGAAGCCGTCGTGATGCAGAGCCCTCAAGGTGCGGTCAAAGGTGTGGGTGCGCCTTGTACGCTGACGATGGGGTTTTCGCGATCGTTGCGACCCCTGCAGCCCCTTTTGGTAGCAACGCGAGAGGCAAGGAAGGGAGTAGAAGAGCAAGGGGTCGATGTCAACCGAATACCACCCACTGTAGTGTAGCATGGCGTGCAAAAGAACCCCCGTTAGATGCATATCCCCTTTTGTGTGCCGGGACAGCCTGTCCATGATCAGCCAGCGTCGACTTGACACTGTCGAGGCAACCAGATGCTTGCCACTCGATCCTTCTTGCTCTCGTGCTGGTAGCGAAGCTGGCACTCTTCCTCCATTGCATGATCGGCCTGCTTTGTAGAAGATGTGGTGGCCGCTTTCCCCCAAAGCACTAGACCGTGATCTTCACTTGATTCGGCTGTGGGTCCTCATTTCGAAGCATCCGCGCCGCACACCAACCAGGGTCCAGATCTCATCTTATGTGCTGTATTCTCCGTTGAAGTGTGCAATCACGCGTCTTCGGTGCAGCAATGAGCTGTCATTTCACACAGGCTTGCATTTCGGTTGAACGGTGCTCCGACGAAGTGTTCCTCAAGATCCCACGCGGCCGTGACATCACACTGTCAATTGGTACTGTTGCTGCCGCTGCTGCTGCGGACGATAGCCGTAGGGCTGGAGCCTGTACGTCACAGTAGTCGTCGGCCAGGAGAGTCCCCCCGTGCGGGGATGCCCACGTTTGTCAGCTACCACAGTACGCCTGCCAATGGGTGAGACATAGCCTCAACCTGCACTGGACCGTGTGGTGTGGTTTGATGGCGGTTTGCTGACTCTGTTCGATGTCGCTCCGACACGGCTCGAATCGACGGCATTTTGAACCCGTCCTGGAGATGACTGCATGCTGGATCGAACCCGTTCGCTCGGCTTCACGAAGGATGGCCACATGGCTCGGCTTGTTTGATGGTTTGGGGGTGGGGGGGGGGGGGTTGCAGGAGTGCGGCACAATGCCCATCCGCATTGTAACCCAATCACAATGGTGGCGAGCCGGCCAATACAGTAAGTAGTTGGGCCCACCGCCCGCTCGTCAGGCTGAGATGTCGGGTGTTGCATCTCGACCGACGAAGACAAATAGAACTAGATTGATAATGATGATGGAGCCATCACGTCTAGAAGACGAGATGTTGTGATTGGAGGTCATTGAACTTGACCCTCCGGTCCAGTGAGTGCTAGTCAGCGTGTTCGTGTCTCAAACACAGAGGCGATGCGTAGGCAAGGTCCACGCAGTTGTGGTGAAAATCAGTGCTGGCCCCGACTCCTTGCTACCCGTCTCGTTCCCTGGCCAATGGCGGGCGTGTTTTGTTGCTTGACCATGACTGGATCAGGGTTTCCCATGTACCTGGGTACTCAGGTAGTCCGTACATACAGTGGTAGGCCGGCGGCCGGCCATGGCCTCAAGCAATCGAGGCGCAACCGTGCGCCGACATAGACGCCGCGGAACTTGCTACACAGTAGGCGCGATCAGCCGTTTTTCAAGCATGCATTTTGCCCATTTTGACGAGCTCCTGGTTGCGAGACTAATGGCTCCCAATGAGCGCGATGACACCTCGCGCAGCCCTGGAGAGGAGCAGGTGAACGGCCAACTGTGGGCGGCGGCGGCGGAGGGCAGCGAAACGGCAGATGCGGTCAGCAGGAGGGAAGCTACCGGGCCATTGGCCGGAGACGTTGCGTCGCCCATCTCAGTGGTGTTCTCAGCAAGACCACGACGGAGGTGCCTGAGCCCTGAGCCCTGAGCCTGAGCCCTGTAGGGCTGCGGGAGTACCCACGACAGAAGCAATCCTCCCGTGGAGACCACGCGAAGCGCCATCGTCTGCGCTGTCAGACCAGTCTCCCACGGCCGTTGCATACGTCTCCCATCAAGTTCGCATACACAGTAGTGTAGCTGCGGGGCATCTGGGCGCGACGGTCTGCCGACTTTGTTGCACGCGTTTGGGGGCCTGGGGTGAGCTATGTGTGTGCAGTGCCACCCATGAGAATGGCCCATGCAAATGGGGGTAATTGTCGGTGGCCTTAACAATTTCCGCAGCTGGTGGGTGATATCAACCCGAGGGGAGGGGGGGGGGTGTGGGCCTGAGGCAGTCGGGGGTGTGGGCCCAGCGACTTGCCTCAGGCTGACCCATCTCGGCTCTGCTGCTCTGGTAGTCTGACCGACTGTTTGGGCAGTCGCCTGCCCGCCTGCCCGCCTGCCCGCCTGTCAATGCCGCCTCCCTTGATGTGGCACAGCCCGTGTGCAACCTGGCGTGTCCCGCGCAGGCGCGGCTAATTCGAGAGGACCGCAGGCGTTCATGTAACACAAGGTGGCCCCCAGTAAGCACTGTGCCACCTTGAGGGTGGGCTGTGTAACGGCGAGAGAAAAGTGTGCCAAAGACTCAAGCGCGCACCTCGTCAGCTCGCTGGCAGAGTCTCTGCCTGCTTGCCTGCCAAAAGAACACCACCACCGTCTCGGCCGTTGTCCGGTGCCGACGCCACCTGTCAGCGACGCCGGGGTCGTGTCATTGAAGACGAGCCTAGTGTAGTACTCCGTACAACAGCAAAGCTCGCCGGTGAGCTCGCCGTCGATGGCGGTTGTTGGGTTCCCACGTGCCCACCCACCCCTCTTCCTACTGTGTTGCAGCAAACAGGGTTCTTTTGTAGGCCATGACACGCTGTGAGTTCGCCTGGGATAGACCGGACCGCCAAGGCGAGGCCCACCCTGTTTTCCGGGTGCGATTCCACGTCCCAGCACGTCGAACCCTGACGAATGAAAATCCCCGGCGTCGCGAGCTGTGATCAAGGGTGGGCGGCCCGCAACTTAGTGCACATCCTCGATTGGGGGATGCGTTGTTGTCTCGTACTTGGCACAGTACGACGGGACGGAGCACCGCCAGCGACGCTCTGTTGTGCTGTACGAGGTAGCCTAGGTACTTGCCTGAGCTTCATCCAGCCAGCAAGGAAGCCGCAACGAACAAACTGATGCACCTGGCACCTGGCAGCCCTGCTCCGATAGCCCCAAGATTGTTATGCAGTACCGCTGTGCTGGAAAGTGGTTCCACACGGGTTCCACACGAGCGTCGCCAAGTCACGGCAAGGATCAACGCCCCCTGCAAGCCGGGGAACAAGCCAGGCAGGGCCTGTCGTCGCCCGAGCGACGTGGTGGGCCGAGTCAACCCTCGTTCGAGTGCTGTGTACACTACGTGTAGTATATAGTGTACAGTAGTGTACAGTACGGAGTATTGCAGATTATCAATCCCAACCAGATGGCAAACTCAAGGCCTTGCACAAGGCTTGCAGAAGTGCCTCGACAGACAAGCCTCTGCCGCAGCCTGGCCGTGGGTTCTCGCGCGAGCACCAACAAACACAGACGAGTGACAGCCAGACACAGACAGGGCGGCCCGCGCAGGCCAGGCTGCTTGATCTTGATCGGGGGGCCCTGGCTGCCCCGGGAATAATAAATTGTTAAATAGGCAGTACCACACGGTCGGAAGCGGTTCTGACTCGAGCAACCCTGCCCACGAGCTGCCAGCGGCCCACGAGCTGCCGCCCAGCTTAGGGGCGTCGTCCCCAGCGGTTCAGGTCCGATTGGCGACCCGCGGGGCGACGAGAGGGCCTTTTGTTGGCGTTACACCGGGTGTGACGGCTCAAGGGGCGGGGCTGCTGCTTCTGCTGCTCTGCGCTGGTCCCCACGAGGGCATATGCGACCTCCCAGGGCTGCACCTGAGGCAATGCAACGCTGCGCTGCCGCCGTCCAACCTCGGGTCCGATGTAAGCTGGCCTGCATCGGACGACGGGGCAATCCCGGCTGCGATGCAAGCTTTCGACCGCTGTGTCCGGGTAGCATTAGGCAGACACGTCTTTGGCAAGATCAATATGGGGAGGGACTTGCGGCCAGGTAGCAAGTAGTAGTATAGGTCCCTTTGTGAGCTCCACACACATGCTGCGGCGCCTGGTACTGTACCCCTTGGTGTTCCACAGGGCAGGTTCATCTTGTGGCCCGCACGAGGCCACCCGGCTCAGATCGTCATGACTGCCAGCTGCCAACAGCCGTCGTGTGGTGTAGTGTGGACATGGTGCCTCCCCAGCCGCCGTGGTATGGCGCTGGGAGACCAAGGCACGGCCATGGTAGGCGAGTGAGCATACCGAGTACCGCCCGGCGAGGCACGGGGTTTTGCATGCAGGCACAGCACGCAGTAAAGAGGTGGAAGCCCGACGTCTGCCTCAGTTTGGCTGACCCCTGCAACCCTCAGAGCCGGCTGGCTACTCAGGCACACCATCTCCAGCAGCCGGGTCTGGTGGAGCTCGCGGCTTCAAGCCTCGTGGCCCCCCTGGGATCTCGTCAGCCGGGACGAGGCACAGCAGATTTCGAAGAAACCTCGAAGGAATGCCGCCCATGCCACAGGGCTGTCGCCGTTTGCGGGCACACCAGGTTGTCTCGGCGACATCGGTGCCTGAAGCTTGCAGTGTACGCTTGGGAATCTGAGGCCAGGGACGGACACGCCAGGCCCCTCGGCCAACGGCCAACGGCCCCGACACATGGCCCCGCCTGGCTGTTTGGCCTGCCACACGTCTCAAGATAGAAACAGCTGCTGACCTTGACCAACCTTGGTCGATGACGCGCCGAGGCCGACTGAGGGCCGCCGGCGCCGTGTCGCCCACGAGGTAGGGAGGTATTCTGGGGTGCAAGTCTAAACCTTCAGTCGTCCCCTACAGGAGAAGGAGTGCGCATCCATGTCAACAAATTCAGCCAGAGAGTCGGATAAGCTGAACCATCCGGGTCATGTCGGTGTGCTTCCATTGGCGGTGGTTGCCATGCGCCTTCCTCTTTCTTCTTCACGTCCAGGTACGGAGTACCTGGGTCATCTCTCCCACACGCTCGGGTTTGTGGCCTGCTGGCTTTCATGCACGACGAGACCACCAGCAGAATTGGCCGCCATGGCCGCTGGTCATATGATCTTCTAGAACAAGTCTGCGCCCCCCTCCCGGGCCAAGCCCCCGCCACGCCCTGCAGCAAATGTGGTGGAGGTTCCCAAGACACGGGATGCTCTGACTGTCTGACTGTCAGCGCGGTGGTTCATCGCCTGTCTGACAGGCAACGGAAGAGGCAGACCATCAGCTCGCCAGCGACGCCCGGCGGAGAGAGGCAGGAAGAAGCAGGGTGCGGACCTAATTGTTCCTGCCATCTGCCAACACGGCGGAACCGGGAACCAAGATCGCACCGTGCGCTCGCAATGCAGCTACCTAGGTACTCCTGTAAGTAGGGGTTGTCGGTGGCTGCTGCATGGGTTTTGGGTTTTGGGTCGGGAGGGCAATCTCGCCTCCCCACACCGGCCTACAAGCCGCCCCTCTCCCCCCCTGCCCCTTCCGCATCTCAACGCAGCAAGCTCCTCGTCGTGTCAAAAACAAGACACCGCGCTCCGTCTTTGCTTCTTTGGGCATTTTGCCCCCTTAGAGGCCTGAGAGGCAGGCATGTTTCATCTCGCCTGCAGCCAGGTCGGCAGCCTCGGCTGCAGAGCACTACGTGAGCTGGCCTGCGTGCCCACCTGCTGCCAATTTGCAGCCTGCGTCGCCGTCCAACCTGCCAACCCAACTTCTGCTGCCCACTAGTGTCTACCTATCTACCTACTTACCTAGGTACCTAGGTAGGTAGGTAGGTAGTGTCTAGTGTCGGGTTTCGGGGCCCAGGCCACTGCACCAGTACTACTAGTCAAGGACCATCAACCCAGCAGCCCAGCAAGCGCCCGTCGCAACGGCCTGACTGCGACAGCCGCATTGCATTGCTCGACGGCAGCAGGTCGTGCGCCGATGGCAGAGGCACGGGACGCGATTCAATGCTGTGAGGAGCATCATGATGAGGCTGTCAGCGCTCAACAGGACTCCACACTGTCAAGCAACACATCAGAGGCAAGGCCGGCCAGCCTTAGTCATTTGCTGTTGGAGATCACGCTGTAGGGGGTCATGCCACACTTTGAGGGTGCAGACGTCGAGTTGCGGCTACCGCCAGCCATCTGCTCGCCACGGCCTCCTCGGCAGCGACCACTCCCCAAAGCCCGAGGCTTCTAGCCCGCTTGCGAGCAAACCCCGAAGCGTATTCCCGCGGGGACGGTGATATCACCCGGGGAAGGGGCGGGTGGGGTTTCCATAAGCCCACCGACCGTCGGCGACGTGACGTCTCTACTGTCTTTCTCCGGAATACCACCCTGCGTCCATGAGAGGTATGAGTCAAGCGCCAGAGGCACAACTTGACGAGCCTGGAGAGCTGGGCCATCCTTGTTGCTTTAGAATCCATCAGTGGACGGGATTTCAGATGATGAGGCGGCAAGACCAGATATTCGGGTTGGACGAGGACTGGGTATGGTCTGGTGCGCTAGTGCGCCAGCCTCAATGAGGGGGAGACATCACCGCCTGAACAGAGGACCGAGCAGGGCTACATATGCACTCAGATGTAGCTCGGACAGGGCAGTGTGTCTCGTACGAGACTCGGCGCCGGGTCGGTTCAAAGCTAATATGACAGGATGATAACTTGTGACGGTTTCCAAACATTGACAAAGCAGATGCTGGCTGCTGATTGCCGTATGTGAGCTGCGTCTTGGGACGGTTCCGATGGTCACAACATAAGCTCGCACGTTCTCGATGCTTGGCGTCCCATAGACTCGGGACAGCGTCCATCTCACAATTGAGTTTAGGGGGGTGGGGCAGGGGGGGCTACATAAGGTGAGACGCCAGCCTCCACCACCATGTCCTTTGGTGGGGGGTCTAGGGGCACATTTCGCCCCTTCGATCATCACCACAAAGACAACACGGTGGCCGGGCGTGATGAGCAAGGCATCAGATGCCACTATGCCTTTAAATAGAAGATCAGAGGAACCAAAATCCAATTAATTAGCAATCCTACTGGTAGTTGGGTCGGGGTGTAATGGGAAAACGTGACGACTGACTGCCCCTCGACAAAAAGCGGCTTCCATGGGGTCGGGTCTGAAGTGAAGGTCCGCCATGCATACATGCACGATAGTCCTCGCATCCCCCTGATCTCTGGCTGGCTGTCGCCCCGCATTGCATTGCCATTGTGTCCTACATACAACGGCACACTACCGCGTAGACTGGGCAGAGCACGTATCGGATCATCTTTCTTTGGCAGCTGTGGCTCACCTCACTACCGGAAGCGCCTGATTGCGTCTGGGCAGGACACTGCTACACAGGGCAGACAGGCACCACATATGCACCCACCACGAAAGGCAGTCGGAAGGATCTTTGCCGCGCCAACGTTGTTGTGTGATGGGCTGAGAACCGCCGATGGTAGCAGGCTACACGCAGTATCCCTGACTAGGCCGCCTGCCGCACATGATCCATCGTGTACCTATCTTTTAGCGGTGTCTATAATTCAAACTAATTCATGCGGGGCAGGAAGGTGTATTCTTGTCAAATAGGAGAATCTTCTGTCTCTCGGTCACATCGGCCCTGTCATCAAACCCAGGCACTGCTCAGATTGAGCCAGCAGCGCGCGGCAGAGCGTACGACGCCAGACGCCAGACGCCAGACGCCAGACGCCCAGCCCAGCCCAACCCAGCCCACGTGCTTTGCAAAGTCTGCAATGCTCTTCATCTCGTCAGGCAGGGTGTGTGCGTGCTGTGACCGTCGGGGTCGTCACACCGGGCCCCTAATAAGCACGCATCACCAGGCCAGTCTGCTGAACAATGTCCCCAGACGTATGTATGCCTTGGTGGCGGGTTCTGGGCCCGTGCGGGCGGGCTTTCCCAGCTCTGGTTGCAGATTGTTGGCATGGGTCTCATGGTATCGACCGCAGGCCGTTGATCTCGACCGTCTAAGCCGCAAAGAGTCCATCTGCAGTCAAGGGCCCTCGTCCCTGCCGTTGCTGCGCTGTCAGGGCAAGCGATGCCGATAGGCAGAGCGCTTGTACAATGGAGTGAGTAGTGAGTATTTTGCCCTTGTCATTGGGGGGGCATTGGCGCACCACGCACTTGAGACGCCATGGTGATTGTGACAGCTGCCCCAGGCCCAGCGAACCAGTGCTCAGAGCTCGGCCCCAGGTCAGGCAGGCCTGCTCCATGCTGTCGTCAGCCGTTGGTCAATGCGTTGCAGCCCTTGTTGCGGCCCACGGACCTGACGGGCAGACGGGATGCCGGAAGCGCACATCACACAATGCAGAGGCAGTGGGCTCATTTCCATCCACAATGCCAGAGAGATCCCTGGTCAACCTCCACGCCAGGCCATAGGCTCATTTCCCTTCTGCAGCAAGCGTCGCCTCCAAAGTCTTCCTCATGGCCTGTCGTCGTGCAGACTGGTCGAGGCCTGCGGCGCAGAGCACCGAGGAGGACCCGGGACGTCGAGCCAGGTTGCCAGGCTCACATCGTAGGAGTGCTATTTGTGGTGCATGGGCGTACTGGAGCGCCGGCCGATGATGTGATGTGTTGTCTTGTGTTGTATGGCGTGTGCAGCGTGCAGCGTGCACCTGGGCAGGCTGCAAGAAGCCGGAGGTGCTGACGGGGCGAGACGGCGACCCAGGACGACGGGTCGGCCTGTGCGTCTGTGCGCGTGCGAGTGCAGTAGCACCTGCGTTGTGCGACCATGACGATAAAATGCGACACGGTGACACAGCACTGGGACCCATCCTTGCCGATCTGGGCAATAACCGACCATCGAGCCAGCTAGATCGAGGCAGCGAGGCTAGTGCTACACCATACCCAGTACCAAAGTACCGCAGCACCACAGCAGCCCTACCAAAGGACCTTACATGCGGTCTTTAGAGTACAACCTGGTCGGTACCCAGTTCCCTCGGCACCCGGCCACCAGGCGGCAGGTACCGACGGTCAGTGGTCAAGGAACGAGGGCAAGTATCTAGCAGGGGCTGCCCAGCCAAAGGCCAGCCTACTGCGTACTGTGTAGTAGCGCCCTGCTGTGTGGCAGTCCCCTCATTGTACCGCAGTACCGAACAAAGTCTCGTCCCCCGGCCGCCCGCGGCTGCCAATTCTGGCAATTGCGATGTCCAATTTTACCCAACAGGTACGTATCGCGGCCCCACCAGGTCTGCAACCCTGGGACCGAGGCCCTGATCGTCAACCAACAAGATCAGAGAGAATGCTGAAGCCTACGACCCACCCGTGGTCCACCCGCGGTCCACCTCCCACCCGCCATTTTGGACCGGGCAGAACCTAGCACGTCGCGGTGGGGTGAACAACGGCCGGAAGAAGCAGGCGCAGCAGTGCAAACGACAGCATTCACGAGCAACAGCGGGTTGTTTCTTCGCGGGCGCTTCGAGGTCCTTGGTCTGATGCTGCCGTATGTGCTGTCGGCCAGTAGAGCAGTACGAGGCAAGTTTACCCCGTACAACGCACCCAGCCAGTGCGATGGAAGGTGGAGCAGATCAGGGCAGGGCTGGCGGGCAAAGTGCCAGCCAATAGCACACTACCAGGACTGCTGTGTACGCTACTGAAGAATCGTCCGTTTCCGCCGGCCTGCACTAGCGCCAACGTTACACAGAGCAGCAACCGACCAACGGGATCGGGGGCGGGGGCAGGGGCGGGGGCAGGGGCAGGGGCAGGGTACAGCCAAAGTCTCGTTCCATCTTGATCTTTGTATGTGTGTGTGCGCGTGCATCTATCCATCTACGACCACGACGCATCTGCCTTGCGGCCCTGGCCGCTGGGTCTGACAGAGCAGCACCCAACCACCAACAGCAGCTCACGACCCAGCTTTCTCACGTAGTACAGCCCGGAATCTGGAGCCTGTGCCCTTCATACGGTCGCACAGCACTCCATGGGGCTGATGGCCGTGTCGCCATCGTCTAGTCCCCGGCACATGCAGCCCCCCCCCTCCTTTCGCACGGTCTCTTGTCCGCTGCTTGACAGGCTCCGTCCCGCGGCTGCAGTGCTGAAATGGCGGGCGGCGCAGACGAAACACAGACAGAGACACAGCAGACAAGAGTCACCAATGGCGAGTTACGCGCTTCTGGGCAGACACAACCCACCCCACTCGCCCCTCGTTGCTCCGTTGCTCCTGTGTCACATACGACAGAGACCCGAGAACACCTCAGCTCATCTCAGCACACTCAGCACACCCAGCACACCCAGAGCACCCAGAGCACCCGACAAGCCCAGATTTTGGCCCTCGCACTCGTAGTGAGCCTGACATGAGCCACCACCCGTCGAGAGCAAGATAGGTAACTCCCCGAGATGGGTCACTTCTTTGAGGGTCTGTGCCGCCAGTTTGTCTCACGGGCGCCTCTGGGCTCGTCCACACTGCCCCACGACCCACCTACCATGACGACGGGCACGGAGTTGCTGTCCGCGCACGGCAGACAAGCAGACATCATCATCGTCCATCATCATTCGCTGTGACTCTGGGAGTATTACCTTGCCGCTTTCCCCCTAGCCTTGCCTATTCTGAGAGCTGCCCTCGTGGCGGATGCGCCCCATGTCCACTCCAGTAAACCTGGCCTGGGTACATCGATACCACACAAAAGGCCCCCCCGTCTCACTCGGCACACGCCCCTCTGCCCACCCCCTTCCAAGACAACTGCTTTCTCACAGTGTGCGGGCCAGAGCCAGCTGCCCCCCTGTCTGGTGCCCCTGCCTTTGATCGCGTCCTCGCTGCGGACACTGTCTACAACGGTGCTACTGTATCTTTGTATCTCGGTCTACACTAGCCCAGCCCAGCCCAGCCCTGCCCTAACCTGCCCTGCCCTGCCCTGCCCTGCCCTGCCCTGCCCTGTGCTGCCCTGTGCTGCCTTGTGTCTGGTGCCCTTGTCCTCGAGGTTCCCACCCACAGGTGCTCGTGTCCATCGGACTTGATACCACCCCCCAAAACGCGGCGAGCAGCACAGAACAACAGCAGCAACTGACTGCCCTACCGTTGCCCACCCCGCGCCATCCTTGCACGCATGCAGAATCAGAACAAGACCAGGGCCGGCCTGGTACCCTTGTGCTGGGTCAATGTGTGTGGTCGCCTGCCCTGCTCCGGCCTGCTCTGATCTCTGTCAACCACAATGTGGTCCTACGGCACTGTGCCCTGTGCCCTGTGCCCTGTGCCCTGTGCCTGGGTGTGGGTACATGGCCCAGATGTCCCCATCATCTCGTCTCTGGTCCTAGCTCCCTCCCGACATAGCTCGCCGGTACCCTGCTAGCCTCGCTCGCGACATGGGCTCAGGTACGGTTCGCCCATGTACCCCCTCCCTGTCCCGAACCAGTGCGCTTATAAGCTCCAGTGGCCCTGCTCGATGGGGACTGCCCTTGAGGCTGAGATATCCGTCCAGCTTCCTTCCTACCAAAGATAGACGCTACAGAGCCTTGGATCTCATCGTCCCCGTAACGTTATTTTGCAGCCTGGAGGTACCCATCGACGGCCTCGTCTCCACCTCCACCTCGTCTGTGCCTTCGCCTGTCTACAAGTGCGTCTTGGTAGGCGCGGCCAGGGACGACAGCGATACCACAGCTATACCACAGACACCAAGTCCAAGATAACAGCGCAGTACCAGCACAATACCAGCCCAACTCCATTCTGCAGAGGGACACTCGATACGGGACAGATTCACATCATCTCGGGCCAGCTCTGTGTGTGTGTACGTGAATGCCAGTTTTCTTGCGTCACTCGTCCTGACCCCCCCCTTCTCCCTGCCCTTTTTGGTTGTTGCTATTATTTCCTTTGCCCTGTTGCTCCTTCAGAGACCAGAGCAGACCATTCAAGATGGGACGTGCATGTGTGGATCAGGCCCGGGGAGACACTCGCTCACCAGACCCCATATCCAGAGCTAGACCCGGCAGCGGAGACTCCACCACCACCTCCTCCTCCACCACCTTCACTACCACCCACGGATTCTTCCAGGGATTGCACATAATCGACACCCCCCCTGCCCCTACCCACCCCTCCCACCTGGAACCCACTCGGACTACCAAGACCCCTGGGCCTGGAACACCACGTTCAACATATATCAACGCCCTCTCCTCCTCTCAGACCTCGTCCTCCTGCCCACCTTCACCCGCATCTCAACCTTAAGCCTCGCCGTTTCCACCTCTACCTGAGTACATCCCGCCTCAAGCCTGGTTCAACATACCATCACGACCTCACCCTGACGGTATCCCAAGCGTACGAGTAGATCCCGCCTCGGATTACTCCTTCCACTCCTCGCTCGCTCCTCAGCCATCACCGCAGCCGGCACCATCAGACACTATGAGTACTGCTGCTCTCCACTTCGACCCTGGTTTCAACCACTTCAGCATGGGCAGCCGATCCTCCTTTGCCTGGCCTGGTATGTGCAGACCAGATACCACCTGGCCGCCTCCTCGTTCTGCTCGACCGGGCCATCCATCTAACCCTGCAGCAGACGTCGTCCTCGAGCCCACAAACGGTGGTCTTCTCCCCCAGGACATGGGACATTACGCACCCGAGTCCAGCCTGAGTCCTCCTATGCACTCTCGTTCCGCAACGAGCAGCCCACCCAGGATGAGTGCGGAGCAGCGCGAGCTCAAGAGGCAACGCGAGCAGGCGCGCCGGGACTCTAAGCTCTCAGCACGCATTCAACGGGCAGGTAGCCAGGGGTCGCACAGCGGCTACGAGGTCGCCTCTCCACCCTCCACCCAGGGAGAGTTTGCACACACCTCTAGCATGTCCAGCATGCCAGTCTACACCACAGCTCCCACCGATATCTCCCTCCTCACAGAGCCAACCACCTTGGCCCCGCAAATGGTTCTGCCCTCTTACTCTCCGCCGCTCCCATCTTCCAACCAGATGGGTTTCCCCAGCCCATACCAGCAGCCACAATACATCGACTACCCCTACCCCCCATCAACAGGTGCTCCTCTCTCCTCGCATTATGGGTAAGTCCTTCATTTCAGCACTGAAGAAGTTTGATGACCCTTGAAACTAACAAAGCCCAAAGACCCGTCTCCCACGATCCGGCCATGATGTATTCTATCCCCCCCGTGATGCAGACCGGCGGTACTCCTCATCAGCACGACAACCAGGGGCACGTCCGGGTCGTCCAGAGTAGGCCCAAGCCCCAATGTTGGGACCACGGGTGCAACGGTCGCCAGTTCTCGACCTTCAGCAACCTCCTTCGCCATCAGCGGGAGAAGTCCGGGCAGGCCACCAAGGCAAGCTGCCCGGACTGTGGGGCCGAGTTCACCAGGACGACTGCACGGAATGGTCACCTCCTGCACCAAAAGTGCAAGCAGAAGAGGCAGCCTTCGACGAGCTCGTCATGAGCGAGACACTGGAGGGCGAAGCGAAAACAAAAAAAAGGCACAAAAGACAGAAAAAACACACACACCAACGACCAAAGCAGAGACGTCGGCTTGCATGATACCAGGGACACTCTCCCAATCGTTTTGCGCTTATTTCAAGGGCCATACACTTCGTTTCCATCACGTCTAAGCAGCCCAATTGCTTTACTGCACTACGAACGATATAATTCATCTGGAAGGCATTCCAGGATCTGGAAAGACTTGGGCGTCATATTATCTGAACGACATGGGTCCACGACGCGAGAGTAACGGGATATGAATGAATAGATGGATCGGATATTTCTTGGTCGTCACCACTTCTCCACGAACCAAACGGATACATACGCCTCTACCAACTGGACCGTTCTCGTTCCTCCCCTCCTCCACCACCACCACCACCTACCAGACCCACTCGTGTTTTTCTTGGCGGAGTACCAGCGGCGCAAAGGCGGACCAGGAACGGAGTTTCTGCTCCATACACCACGGAGTGAAGATTTCACCTGTACTAGTGTGGATTTACCATGTTTTCTGTGATCATCAAAACATCATGGGCCCAGTGATTTAGCTTTCGATTCTTCTAAACTAGCGTTTCTATGCCAATACTGGGGAAGAGACCATTATAGTGTACTTGATAAGATGTGAAATATACCATCATCAGAGCAAAATTCTAGAGATGATCCTTGTCAGTGACATGCGCCAACACAACCAACATCATTATCATCTGGCGAGACTCGAAGTCTGTGGAGGTCAACCAACAGAACAAATATACCCTGTCGATGACCCACACCAGGACCACATTTCCCTCGACGCCTCGACTCTTTGGCAACCAACAAGATCAAAGTTGCTATCATCTCCACATCGCCAACGATTCTTGCCCAAATTTATCACAGCATGTCGGGGCGGCTCCTAGCGCGCGGCACAGTTGCTCAGATCCAAGGATCAATGCTGAAAGCGGAGTTGGGGGGAGAGGCGGGGGGGGAGGGGGGAAGGGGGGGGGGAAGGGGGCCAGAGAATTGGAGGTTGTCGCGAGACAGACTTGCCTCGCCGCAGGGCTGGTTTCGGAGGCGAGCAGAGCAAAAGCCCGCGCCTGGCACCAACGGCCGGAGGAAAGCCGATACCTCCACCTGCCTGCCTCATACTGTGTGTTTCCAGGATGGGCGGACGGGATACCTAGCCCCAACGCCAAAATGAGGCGATCGTGACAAAGCGAGGCAACCGCAAGCCGCAAGGGCAAAATGCGCCGTCCACCCTGCACATCCTGCCGCACCTCCCGGGCCTCCTCGCCAACATCTCGCCAAGACCGGGCCACAGACATTCCGGAAGACGAAATAGTGATTCAAATTCCGGGCCATTATCAATCAGCCATGAGCAACGAGGAAGGAGCCCCGCCCACCACAACCTCCCATCCCCGAGACTCGCGCCATATCATAACAACCGGCATCGATGCCGAACTGCAACATGTACGTGTCCCTTGCAAAACACTGTACTTAAGTATATGTGACCTCTTCCCAAACCGAAAAAAAAGGGGAAAAAAGGAAGAAAGAGAAAAAAAAGAGATCCCGGGGGGGGGGGGGTGGTGGTGAAAGTATAGACAGGCACATGAGGTCAAGTCTTGTTCTCGAGCCAACCACCCACCCCTCCCCTCCCAGGATGGGTGAAGACAAGGCAGAGAGAGAAAGTGGGCTTCCTCCCCCTGCCTTCCGACCAGCTCCGGGATTACCAACCATCACCCCGACGCTGATTTCCTTCCATGCAGCAACAGACGATCAGCGATGGACCCATGATTGGCCACTCGTCTCGACTCAAGGTAGGAGCCTCATGGTACGAGGCATGTATGTGTATCATGGGCTGTTCATATACCCAGATACAGGCTGAACCCAGGTGCCAGCAACCATCACCACCTCGGCTGACAGCCACACGTACAGACCTGTAGACGAGGAGAAAACCACCTCGCCAACCTGTAGGCAATGCAACAACCAAGACAAGGTAAGGTAAGGTGCACGTGTTCGGCACAACCAACCAGTCACTCCACTCCAGTCACCACCCACACCACCCATACCTGAGCATCACCTCTTGTGCCTGACAGCCCATGCCGTTTTGGTTCCTCCCACGTGCGCCAACAGCACCCGCGCAACCCAGGAGTAAGCAGAGAACGCAGCCCAGTTGTGGCAGGGGGAAAGGGGAAGAATCCCAACCTCGCTGCTGACGTGCATGCTTCTGTCGCACACCTACGCCACGGCTTTCTTGGTGAGGCTGACCCCCACTACTGGGGGGGGGGGTGGGGGCAAGGGGACAGAGGGGCATACACAGTAGAGGAAGTTGCTGGCAGCCCACACAACGACAAGATTCTGTGGCTAGGAGTGTGGGTGTGTACCCAGACGTGAGTTCAGGTCCATGGTACCATGGTGATGGCAACAGCACAATGCTATACTTCGTCTTACTGTGATACACACCAACTGTGCAACCACGCCAAGGGATTTCCACGTTTTCTTACTATAGTTCATCCGCCTTATTCCTAAAAAGAAACCACCTGGCTTGCTGCTGTGGTACTGTGAGTACCTACCTACCTAGGTAGGTACCTAGGTACTTAAGTACTTAGGTACCTAGGTAAGGAGGTATGCGGCTAGGGGGCCGGCTGTCGCTTACACAGTACTAGCCCACCTGCAGTCACCTGGATCTCAAGCTCACATCTCACTCTCTCGGCCCTCACCTACCTACTTGGGCAGTCACTCTCTTGCTCCCAAACTGCCAACCCATGCCCTCTCCAGAGACCCCTCCCTTTTGAGAATCCTCCCGCTCAACAGCGACGGGGTAATATCCGCACGCTCGCATCCTCATGCACGTGGTCATAACCTGGCCCGGGTTGACTGCGGCACGTGGCTCACACGGTGCCTAGAAGAATCTGGGAACAGGCTAGTAACCTTGGAATCTGGCTCAGATCGGATCAGTCCTCCCGGGCCCCATCCCAAGTTCCAACCCACTTAGATCATGTTCAGTGCCAATGTGTGCGTGCGTCAGCCAACAATGCAGTACTGTGTAGTGTCGTGGCGAGGGAAAACCGCTGTACAGACCCACCCACCCACACGCGCTGACGCGCTGACGCGCTTACCACACTCTCGCACACGAGGCGATTTGGTCGCATTAATGCAACGGCACCATGTGGCCGCAGAAGCGCATGCAGACACGCAAATGCGTCTCAGCCGGCGGCACTCGGTCTCGTTGTAGACCAGAAGCAAGTTGTCGCCTGCCAATGGCCCAATGCAAGACGGAACTGAGTGTGGATGTGTATGTGGGTTGGGGGGGGGGGATCTATCGAGGAGGGCGTGGCCTGACTAGAGTCGGAAGTTCCGACTGGGAACTTGGCCAGACTTTACCGTATCCCCCCCCCCTTCTTTGTGAGATGTGACTATCTGTGTGCGGAGTACGTACTCAAGCATGCACGTACGTATAGGGCTACCCAGATGCAAGCACTCCCACCCCACCTTGGTCGTTGCGCGCAGATTTGAGCCGGCCGCTTGCTGCGGCCTATGGCCCCTCTGGCCCCTCTGGCCCCTCTGGGTGCCACCCTCGACTCTTCATGTCTGCCTCTGTCTGCATTGCCCCGGCCGGCACCGGCATCACCACGTGGCGCGCCAAATTTAGGTCAGCCCTGTGGACTACTGATACTGTTGTCTGCTCGGCCTCCAACCACCGAACGCCGGTTCCCACCCCCCGGAAGGTCTGACGAGATCTGCCAAGTCCCGGGAAGGAGTTGCTCGTTGCTAGCTTCCAGCAACCGAGGGATGAAGGTGACCTGGCTCTCTCTCATCTTGTAAGCCCAAGGGATGGGGCGGGGAGGCTTGCAGTGGATGAACGGCCCCTGATCCTTCCGCGACACGGACAAGAAAGAACCAGACCCGACCAAAGCCTTCCCCGTCGTCGCCATCACCAGTAGGTCGGCCACACCATAGTCGGCCGCCTGGTGTCAGACACACCGTATGGTGGCATTGGGGCCCAGTAGCTTCTACGCCAACGTCGCTTGGAGGATCCAATCATCGCAGGGCAACTGAGGCCCGAGAGGCCAGAACGGGCAACAAGTCGGGCGCTGGGCTCGTTGTATTGTATGGTTCAAGAGACTATTAATTACACCGAGGCTGTCTTTGGAGATGTGATTGGCTGGGCTGGTAACGGCGGCACGGGATGGATATTGAAAATGGGCAAAATTCACCGTGGGCCCTCTCATTCGCCGTGGGCAGTTGTTTCGAAACGGCAGGTTGCTAGAGGAAGCCATGCCCCGCTCTTTGCGACGGGCATGAGCGAATGATGTGTGGTGGTGGGTAGGACAGGTACCACAGGCACAAAAGCTGAGGTGGTACAGCCCGAGACGGAAATAGAATCATGCAGGGCTGGCTGCAACGGTGACTCTGTACTGAGTTAGAGCTACTCAGCTACTCAGCTACCGCGGCACCCAGCACGCTAGTGTGAGGCGGGCAGGTCGGCAGGTCGGAGTACCGAGTACCTACCTACCTAGGTAGGTATGTACTCAAGTTCCTAGGCCACCCAGCCAGCCAGCGAGTCCCACTGCGCGGCTACTGGGCGGCGGGCCCCAGGACGCATCGTGACCTTGCGCCGACCTTAGTGCCACCGCGCCGGCCACCACGCCGGCCACCACGGCCATTGTTCCCGAGCCGCTATCTGTCTAGGTACCTAGGTGCCTTGGCAAATGACCAACGCCCGTTCGTGGCGGTCTAGCAATCGTCAATGGCGTCTACTACATACCTACCTAGGTAGGTACATAGTAGCGACGCCGTTGAGGCATCAACACACTGTTCTCGGTACTCGGTGCCGCTAACACCCGCCGCCGCACTGTGCTCTCCCACGCCGTGCGTGGTGCAGGCTGGCCGCCGTTTGCACATGGGTGCCGCGGATGCGGACTCGGCCATCAACGTCCGGGTCCCGCCGGCCCGGGTCATTGCCCGGGCCACATGGTACAACAGCATCCGTGGGTCCAGCCTTGCAGCCTTGCAGCCTTGCAGCCTTGCAGCCTTGCAGCCTTGCAGCCTTGCCAGCTTCCAATTTTACCAGTCCGGCCCGGCGCGATCCCCTGCTGTGCCACCCACCCCGACAGGCGAGACAATCTGCCACGCATCAAGCGCCAATGCTGCTCAGCAGTGCAGATTGGTGATACGACGGCCGCCAAGGCGAGGCCACCATCTGCCGACAACAGCATGCCGTGGTTTTGCTTCAGCTCCGAACCCCATCATCTCATGTGCGTGGGGTCTGGAAAGGACATGCCGCGGTCCGTGACACCGTCCTGGCCAGGTCGTACAATCTGTTGTGTCCTACCAGCACCGAGGCACTCACTGTCAGCACCTAATCTTCATCGCCATCGCCGGCCGAGACATGCACCGGATGCCAACCACCGCCTTGCCACAGGACAGCCACAGACCGCATCTCGCGGTCAATTGCAGGCAGCATAGGCACTCAGCGCCAGGTTTCTGACATGGTGATGCGTCATGATTGCTCTTGTCGTCGTCGTAGCTATGGTCGATAGAGCACCCATCGCACCACCGTGGGCCTGCTCAGTTACTAACTACCACGGTACATACTCTTGTCACGATCCCAAGACGTGTTTGGAGTATGCATCCGGTTTTTGTCCCCGGGGATGAACCCAGGGGCCCCAGACTACTTGATTGATCGTGTGGCTTCGATGCAACTCAGTCATCCACCATCCACCATCCACATGGGCTTTACCGGAAGTCGTGTGAGGGAACACGCCGTACGGGTGGACAAAAGCGGCGTCAACTGGATCTCGTTTGTCAGAGCCGCTAAAAAGACCGCACATTCAAACACGCCTCGCCAGACGCTTGAGGATCACCGTACCCTTCATCCCGGGCCCCTGTCGAGAGACACAATGTCACGCGGTAGGTCCGCATGCGACAAAAGTGCCCTCGCCTGAGACAGTACTGCTTACAGGCCAAGGACCTGGACTCCTCTCTGGGTGCACGGTAATGAGGCAGTGCCATGAAGAACCCGGCGACTAGGGAAAGCCCTTTAAAGATGGCGAAGTGATGATGGGGCTTGGAAAGGAAGCCGTAGGATGGTCTCCTTTCGCCTGACGAGCCCCGGGGCCAGTTTCCCGGCCATTGCCTGACGACAGGAAAAGCAGCAGGAGTGAGAAGTTCCATCGGTGTTCCCAAAAGGGGGTTCCCGCATCGTCCATCTTCAGGAGGCCTGGTCCAAGCTGCCCGACTTCCCATTGAGTGAAGGACGGTTTGTGGAGGGGAGAGGAGGAGATTTGATGGAGCTGTCTGCGTGGTCAGGATCTGTAAAGACCGGGGTTGACCACAGCAGCTGTGGAATGTCAGTCTTGAGTAGGCGAGTAGCTATTCGAGGTTGTTGCTCTAGTGGCGATTTTGCCTGGGCTCAATCGTCAGAGGGTGTTGCTACCGGGCCCCTTGTCGGCAATCTCATGAGGCCATTGTCCCTTCAGTCGGGCCATTTCAGCCACACGGAAACGGGACGGGGGAGCAGAGGACGACGGTGAGGCTGGCTCCATGATCCCATGGCGGCTCAAACGCGAATCAAGGGCCACTGAGATCAGGCACTGCGTTGCAAGGCTCTGAAGTTGTCCACATTCGGGGCCGGTGCGGGGCACCTGTGGGGAGGCTAGTTGCGGGGCTGCATTGCAATATGCATACTGGATCTTGATATTGATTCTGAGGTACGACTCATCGACGGACGTGGAAAAGGCATGGCCTGTAATGTGTAAGTCGAGGGGTAAAGTTGAATGAATAGGTTTTTGTTCGGCAGGTCTTTGGCCCAAAAAACCGCAGTCGCACCTCTGTCCAGCGCGGGCGCTGGCCGCACGCTCCAACCGCAGTCACACAAGCTCATTGCTTACCGACCTAGGTACCTAGGTACTTAGGTCGGTGGTGTGTACAGAACACCATAGCTGAATGAGTGCCATATTGACTTTTTTGTCACTGCAGTAACTCCCCGGGTGTAATTCTGATTCGGAACCTAGTGTTTTTTTCTAAGTTAACCACTCTAACCCTAACCCTAGGCCAGCCACCCTCTCCACCCCCTCCCCCTCCTACTTTTTTATTTTTTTATTTTTTTATTTTTTTATTTTTTTATTTTTTTATTTTTTTATTTTTTTATTTTTTTATTTTTTTATTTTTTATTTTTTATTTTTTTATTTTTTTATTTTTTTATTTTTTTATTTTTTTATTTTTTTATTTTTTTATTTTTTTATTTTTTTATTTTTTTATTTTTTTATTTTTTTATTTTTTTATTTTTTTATTTTTTTATTTTTTTATTTTTTTATTTTTTTATTTTTTTATTTTTTTATTTTTTTATTTTTTTATTTTTTTATTTTTTTATTTTTTTATTTTTTTATTTTTTTTTAATAAATAATAAATAATAAATAATAAATAATAAATAATAAATAATAAATAATAAATAATAAATAATAAATAATAAATAATAAATAATAAATAATAAATAATAAATAATAAATAATAAATAATAAATAATAAATAATAAATAATAAATAATAAATAAAATTATTATTATTAAATTATTATTATTAAATTATTATTATTTTTATTATTATTTTTAATATTATTTTAAATAATATTAATTAATTTAATTTTTATATAAAAATTTTAATAATTAAATAATTAATAATAATTTATTATAAATAATTTATATTATAAATATTAATATATTTAAATTAAATATAAATTTTATTAATTAAATAAATTATATATTTATATATATAATTTATTTATAATAATTAATTTATTATAAATTATTATTTTAATAAATAATAAAATAATTATTTTAATAAAAATTTAATTATTAAATTATAAATTTTTTATAAATTTTTAATTAATTAATTATTTATAAATATAAATTAAATTTTAAATTAAAATAATAATTATTTAAAAATAATTTATATTTAATATATTTAAATTAAAATTATATATTAATTTAATATTTTTATATAATATTTTATAAATTATATTAATAATATTTAAATTTATTTTAAATTTATTATTTATTATTTTTAATTTAATATAAAATTAATAATAATAATTAAATTTTAATTATTAAATTTTTTATAATTTATTTATTAATAAAATATTTATTATATAAATAATTATATAATAAAATTATATTTATTTAAAATAATATTTTAATTTATTAATAATTAAAATTATTATAAATTATAATATAAATTAATAAAAAATAAAATAATAATATTTTATATAATTTTTATTATTTATAAATATTATATAAATTTTTTATTAATATAAAAAAAATTAAAAAAAATAAAAAAAATAAAAAGAAAAATTATTTTAAAATATTATTATAATAATATGAAACTTATATACTACTAGATAATTAATTAATTAAATTAATTATTATAATTTTTTAACCAGGATATCTATTATATAATAATTAATAGTACTATTTTAATAATTAATTACAGGGTTATAAGTTCAAGCCCCCATAATTTAAAAATCTTAAATAAGTCTAGGGGGACTAATCCAAGGGACGCCCTCCTCCTTTAAAAAGTACCTTAGAATAAGTTATATATTTATAAAGAATTAAATAATTATAATACTATAAAAAACTATTTACTTTTAGTAATTTTATTAAATTAAAAATAAATTATATATATTATACTAAGCTTTTATTCTATTTAAAATTTTTAAATTATTTATTTACTAATATACTAATTTAATAATAAATAGTTAGGGTACTATAAATTAAAATTCCACTATCTTAAAACTATTCCTCTTTATTTTTAATTTTAATAAACTTTAATAAATTTTAAATAAAAAATATAATAATATAAAGCTTATATATTACTAAATAATTAATTAATTAAATTAATTATTATAATTTTTTAATTAGGGTATTTATTATATAATAATTAATAATATTATTTTAATTATATAATTTTTTTTTAATTTAATAAAAATAAAAATTAATAAATAAATAAAATAAATAAAATAAATAAAATAAATAAAATAAATAAAATAAATAAAATAAATAAAATAAATAAAATAAATAAAATAAATAAAATAAATAAAATAAATAAAATAAATAAAATAAATAAAATAAATAAAATAAATAAAATAAATAAAATAAATAAAATAAATAAAATAAATAAAATAAATAAAATAAATAAAATAAATAAAATAAATAAAATAAATAAAATAAATAAAATAAATAAAATAAATAAAATAAATAAAATAAATAAAATAAATAAAATAAATAAAATAAATAAAATAAATAAAATAAATAAAATAAATAAAATAAATAAAATAAATAAAATAAATAAAATAAATAAAATAAATAAAATAAATAAAATAAATAAAATAAATAAAATAAATAAAATAAATAAAATAAATAAAAAAAAAAGAGGAGAAAAGAGGAGGAGAAAGGAGGAGGAATAGAAAAAAAAAAGAGGGGTGGTAGAAAGGGGGAGAGAGAAGGGGGGAGGGAGAAGGGGGGAGGGAGAAGGGGGGAGGGAGGGTATGGTGGCTAGCCTAGGGTTAGGGTTAGCCCCCTGACTCATTCTCAAAAACAGGGGTGTGACTATTAAGTCATGAAAATTTGGGGTGAGCATAGTAAAAAAGTGGATGTGGCACTCATTCAGCTATGGTATTCTGTAGGTGTGCAGGGCAGTCGCGACTCGCGACAGTCGTCAAGGCCCCACATGGAGCAGCGAGTCAACATCAACATTGACATCACTCACCACCGTGACCATCGCCACCGTATCACCTCCGTCATCGCCGCTTGCCGCCTCCGTCACACGGCATACTAGGCCATATACTGCGGAGTTGACAAGTAGACTTGTGCTGCATGGCTCGCCGCGTCTCGGCTCATACAGAAACCGGGTTCGAAAGAACTGCACCGCCGGCCTCCACCCGACTGCACTTCTTATTGGCGTGAGCTCTGAGCTCCGAGCTCCGAGATCATCGCCGCTCAGACAAGTGACACCTGCTCGAAATTGCCGGAGGAGCGCCGTGGACCATTCCAGTCATGCTGGCAGGCCTCTGTTAGAAGCCAGTTCGCCTTTTTTGAAGCAAACAGGTACGCTTTCGGACAGCATGGCCGCCCAAGTCGCACAGTCGCCCCAGTCCCAATGGAGGTCGAAGAAGGCCCAGGTCTTTCGCTCTGTCTTTCCTAGCGAAACCTCACTGCCGACATCACAGATCAACGTGTCCGCGCCAGTCCCTACGTATCATGCGCTGCCATCCACGCTTCTGTCCCAAGCCCCGGCCTCGTTCCCCCTGGCTCCTTCGACATCTCAGAGGCGTGATCTCACCCAGAATGCTGGCAAGGATGCCATGAGCAGCGTAGAAGAACACGACACCTTTGACAGAGCTTGGCACACTGTCACGACAATGTTGCAGCTGCCACATGCAACGCCAGGCCATTCGTCGTTCGGGGCTTTACCCTCGAAGCCGTCGCTCTCGTCTCATGAAGGCGAGGTTGCATTCAGGACCGCGCTTCAGGCGGTGCTGGCCCGAGATCCAGGAAGTGGCCACGATCACGACATCATGGCCTGGTATAGCCATCAAGCTAGACGGCATTTCATCCAGCATGTCGAACCTCTGATGGCAGCGACATCTGTCACGAGCCAGCTCGGCCTTTCAGACGACAAGATACCGTATAGAGACCATCTTGTTGTCATAGAAAATGCAGTGCACGTATTACAAGTTGCGTTGCAGCAATACTTTCACTCCCTTACCTCGATAATGCGCGCCATCGAGCACGGGGATCAGCTGAGAGCATCACTCAGAAGCCCACAAGTTCTAGTGACTCGATTTCGACACGATCTGTATGCCCTGATTGGCAACTCAGCCGGTCCTCTACTGCCATCGCTGCGGGCAGTACTGGGGAACCTCACGGAACAGGCACTACGCATCCCCACAGCCGAGCAGCAGCACCTCGAGCAGCAGGGATCTGAAGTTGATGACGACCAGATCGATGACGCACGAACCCGGCTCCTGTGTCTGGTGGAGGCTCTCACACGAGTCGGACTGGCAGGCGAGGCGTTTCAAGGATTATTCGCCGAGGTCATGGATCGAGATATGCGAAGATATGTTCATCTCTCCTATGCAAGAGTCTGGACGACAGCTTCAGCAGATAACCGAGGACTTTCTGGGCCAGAAAAAGCTGCTAAAAAATTGACCGGCCCCACGCCAGCATCTTGGTGCATCGTATCCCTATGCAACTGGGTAGAAAGTCACTTCGCGCGTCTGGCCATAGAAGTCCGGAGTCTGACCGACAGTTCTGGCTCGAAAGCGAAGACCACTGCGCCTCTGACAGAACTTCAGCAATGGAAGGAAGTAGCTATAGGTCACTTGGCTGCGTTGCGGATTTCGGAGCTGTTTGACATTGTTCTCCGATGGCCAGCCAGTAAAGGTGCGCTGGATGACCTCAGGGCCAGCGTCACAACTCCTCAACGCCGACGGCAGCTGACCGACTCCTTTTCGGCGGCGCTCCAGAAGCGACTCTTACATCCTGCTAGGTCCACACTGGATATATTGCGGGTCTACATTTCCATGATCCGCACGTTTCATGCTTTAGACCACTCCAAGGTTCTCCTGAGTCGGGTTGTTCCGTCACTCCAGCTGTATCTGATCCAGCGAGAAGATGCTGTCCGTGTCGTGGTGACAGGCTTGCTCGCTAGCCCACAAGAAGTGGAGGCGACCCAAAAGAGAACTGGTACGCTGTCTCCCGGGGAGATGGGATCTGGCACCGGGGACGGCGGCAATTTGGTCGAGCTTGCAATGCTCCTCAACGACCCAGACCAACAACGGCGGGTGGAAATCGACGACGAGGACCTGGACTGGGATGATCTGACCTGGGTGCCCGACCCGGTTGACGCGGGTGTCAATTATAAACGTCCCCGATCCGAGGATGTCATTGGCACGTTGATCACTACCCTCGGAGCCGAAGACGTCTTCATCAAGGAGTTTCAAGCAGTCATGGCAGACAATCTACTGTCTGCGCAGACAGACTTCACGCAGGAGCAGAGGGTTCTGGATCTTCTGAAGAAGCGCTTCGGCGAGTCTGCACTACAGAACTGCGAGGTCATGATCAAGGACATCTTGGACTCCCGCAAGGTCGACAGCATGATCCGGATGGTGGGGCTGGGAAAGCCAGCGCTGGCACCTCGGGTTTTCGGTACACCAGCACCTCCAGCTCCGCGCATGGATCCCGGTCAACAGCTGGACCTGGACGAAGAGGAATACGGCTTGCTGCCCTACCAAGCCCGCATACTATCTCGTCTGTACTGGCCCAACATCGTCCAAGACACGTTCAACCTGCCTCGACCTGTCAAAGAACGACAGGCCAGGTACGCAAGGGGCTATGAATGTCTCAAGTCAGCGCGCAAACTCACCTGGCTCGACCAGCTCGGCCAGGCCACTGTTGAGCTAGAGCTTGAGGACCGCACCATCAGCGTGGAGTGCAAAACCTTCGAGGCGGCAGTCATTTATGCGTTTCAAAGGGAAGACGAGGGTGGTGACAAGGAGCACAGCGGTCCAGCCCGCCGAAGTGCTCAAGAACTCGGCGAGCAGTTACAAATGGATGAAGAACTCGTCCTGCAAGCCCTCGAGTTCTGGGAGTCCAAGCAAGTCCTCGCCCGCTACCCTCACAACCAAGAGACATTTGTCGTGCTCGAACGCAGAGATCAAGTACTTGGTCGTCCCGAGCTTCACCCTGCCGCCTCGGCCCCAGCCGTCATGCAAGACGACCAGGGGACGCAGCCGGGTGGCAAGCCCACTTTCCTCAGGCGCGCGGGCACGACGAGCGCGATGGACGCCAAAGAGAAGGAAAGAAGGGCTATGTACTGGCAGTTTATCATAGGAATGCTGACCAACTCGATGCCGAACGCACAGCTGGGACAGCTGGCCACGATGATGCGGATGTTGATCGCGGACGGGTTCTCGTGGAGCGACCAGGACCTGCAGGAGTTCCTCGCGGAAAAGGTGGATGCTGGGGAGCTGGAGGTGGTGGGTGGCAAATACAGGTTGGTCAAGAAATGAGCCCATTACTATTGCTGAAAGGAACGTTGGCAAGGAAGGTGGCAAGGCATGGTAATGTTCCCGATGTTGTGATCCGTTTTAGACAGCACAAGAACCGGAGAGCCAAGTGTAGACTGAAATTGGTGCTCTGCCTATTGCCAGGCAAGATGCAACGTGGTTGCAAGCGGGGTTGCTCGTATGCAGTGTAGCTACAGACAGACCACACAAGTCATCTTTGGTAATTTCCGGTGTCTTCAAGAACGCACACGACGGCAAGCAGGCACACAGGTATCTCGGAAGCCATTTGGGCGAGGAGGGCTGGGCGCTTTCCATCAAAGTTTGCACCACGTGCGGCTCGTGGGCCTCGTTCAGGCCAGCCCGGCCTCGTTGGTCGCCACCACAGGGCCCTCTCGACCTCTGTCGGCCATCAGACGTGGGATCTGGGCGACACCCTCCTCGAAGCCCTCGGCGACGACTGTTTCCGCATACGGGCGCGGGTGGGACCACGGGCGGGCCTGGAGGCCCTCTGCTCGGCCCTCTGCTCGGCCCTCCACAGCTGGCGGACGCGCTCGTCGGTGGCGTCGCCGTTGATGACACGGCGGCTGTAGATGAAGGGCTTGGGGCCGCCGGGGTAGCGGCCGTTGCGGACCTTCTTCTTGCGCGAGAAATAGGTCCAGGTCACGTAGAAGCCGTGGATATGGCCCGGGATGACGCCGCACAGAAACCAGAGGGTGTTCACCAGGGCATCCATGCCTAGGCCTGCGACGAGCATGACAGAGAGGGGTGGTACTGTTTGTTTTTGAGAGAGAGAGAGAGAGAGGTTAGCGGGCTCGGGGCCGGTGGGGAGGGAGGGCCTTACGGAACATGTTGACCAGTGTGAGGGTGAGTCTTTCAAGCAAGATGCGCATGTTGACGGCCCAAGACCTCTTGGGACTGGCGGGCTGTGGTAATGTGTGCCTCGTGGCCCTGTTCGAAGCGACGAGGCGACGAGGCGACAAGGCGACGAAGCAGGCCGCACAGCTGCCACCGCATCGCTCGCTCCCGTGGGCAGTGTGCTGGCATTCTGCTAGCTCTCATCCGCCCGCACACTACAGATGATTCCAAAAACTTGGAAATGCGGTGCCTGCATCAGGCCTGTTTGGCCAGGGCTGGGGTCCGACGGCTGACGTCACTCGGTCGCATCTTGGGGCTGACGTCGGTAGGGTTAGGGGTGGCGGCAATTACAAGCGCTGATAAGGTGATAAGACCGGGTTACCGCCAGCAGCCGCGTCGAGAGAAGTTTGAGAGCTTGCCCGCAAGACTTCTTAGCCCAGCCGAACCGAGTCGGCCACGGGCAGCCAGTCAATCCCGATCGTCGTGCCACCAGCCCGCCGTCACGATGAGAAGATCGATGTTCCGCTCCGCCTTGGAGCTGCGAAAGCCCGTGTCGCGCGTACCGCCGACCTTCCTGCTGCCCTTTCGCGCGCAATGGGCTAGCTCGACACAGCAACACGTCGAAACAGCTGCGACGAGGTCACCTCCACCGCCCAGCGGCGCCCCCCCCGAGGCATCGCGCGCTCAGAACACCTCCGCCACAATACACGCCACAACAGCGGCCACAACCGCGGCAGCGACAGCGACAGCGACAGCGACAGCGACAGCGACAAGCCAGTTACTGCATCATGACACGCCAAAGCGGCGCTCTCCGCCCGCGCAAGCCCCGCCCCAGCCGACCGGGCCAATTCCACAAGAGATCAGGGATATGCTGCCTCTGCTACGGGCGCAGCCGGGTGGGCACTACGTGACGCTGCACATCCACGGGCGGCCGTACCTGGTGACACCCGGCGACGAGATTCGGCTTCCCTTCCTGATGCCCGGTGTGCGCC
Source organism: Diaporthe destruens (assembly GCA_036986855.1). Lineage (NCBI taxonomy): Eukaryota > Fungi > Ascomycota > Sordariomycetes > Diaporthales > Diaporthaceae > Diaporthe > Diaporthe destruens. Next base: position 4,853,531 of record BTXE01000002.1, on the reverse strand, counting down.
CTGGAGACGTGCTACGGTTGAACCGCGCCTCGGTGCTGGGCTCACGCGACCTCACGCTGCTGCCGAGCGAACCTGGCTCGCGCAACCCCGCAAGTGGCGAGGTCGCATATGTCGACGAGCGGTTGTATGAGTGTCGTGCTGTCGTTGTGGGTGTGGACAGCGAACCGATGCGTTTCAAGGAGAAGACGAAGCGGCGGAACAGGAAAGTCAAGACTGTAAAGAGCAAGCATAGGTATACAGTCCTGCGCATCAGTGAGCTGAGGATCAAGGCACCCGAGGAGCTGGGAGCATGACCCGGACTGGCCACACGCAGACTTCCTTCCGGCTGGGTTGGAAAACAGCCTCAAAGAGCAGGGCCAGGGTGGTGAGACATGCGTGTTGTCTTGGACCTGGCATATGTTGTGGTCATATCTTGGTGGCATCGTGTGCCCCTCCAAGCCACCATTGAAACGAGGTGGGCTGAGCTCACTGGATGCATCATATCAAGCCCTGGCGTCTGGGCTGATGAAAGGAGGACACAACATTGTGGCTCAGACTGGTCAGCAGAGAGGCCCCAAGAGCTACAAATATATCGCATGAATCAACAGCACTCTGCTGATTTCTTGCGTACTCAGCACGGGTCCCCATCAGAACTTGAAGAATGTGCCAACTAATCACAAGTGGTGGACGGGACCAGGCCGGCCACTCGAAACTGCATCTTGATGTCGTCTCTTGGCCAGCGCATTCGTCATAACCAGCATAAAATGTAGATCCACAAACTCAAGAAACCCCTAATCCAGCAGGCGCTGAGCAGTCAGTATATTGTGAAGAGACAAGCCTGCCCACTCTAAAGCAAAATAAAAAGTCCGCATGTCTATACAGCTTTGGTATCATAAAGCAAGCAAGAAAAAGGAGAAGAATAACTGCCGTCACCCCTCCTCCCCAGACAAGACACAAAGAAGGGGGAGGGGGTGGGGGTGGAGAAACAGGGAGTCAAGCAATCCGCAAGACAGCCACTAGTGGGAGTGTTGCCAAGAGTGGGAAACAATGAACGACCGCTGCCCAAATACCAAGCTCTCCATCACTCTCCCAGACCCTAATAATCAGGGCCTTGGCCGATTTGCTCTTTTCCTTGGTCTTCATCATCAATCATTAATCGCAAGGTCACAAGTTACCACATCCAAAAACCATTACCGGAACAAGTTGCCCTGCCCTGCTTCCATCCCAAGAAGCACAACACAATCGCTGCAGCTGCAGCTGCCCCTGGGCCTACCGTCTCTCTACCTCGCTCTGCTTTGCCTCGATGGCCTTGCGCACACTGGTCCAGTACGCTGCTGGCCACGTCTTGATGGCCTCGCCGTCCGTTGGTAGCCTGTCGCGGCAGCGAGTGACGACACTCTGGATAATTCGCCCCAGAAGCTCCTCCGTGATGGGCAGGCTGTCTGTGGCGCCCATTACATCACTGGCATATTCGATTGGGTACAGGAAACCGTCATCTTCACCCAAGAGTTGCGCGCATGACGGCCGGACATGCTGGTCTCGGTCGAGGCACTTCTTCATCGTCCGGAGCAGGCTTGGCGGAACCTTTACGCCCCCAATACCCTTCTCTGGGAATTCTATCTTGTGGGACCAGTTGATGATGGCCTGGCAGCGTGCCATCTGGTTCTGAATGTGCCCAAAGGGAGAGTTGCCATAAACCATCTGGTATAGGATGCAACCCAGACTCCACACATCAGATGGCTTGCCCAGCTTCATGAGCTTGGGTCCCCGTGGTCCGTGCCAGTATCTCCCACCATTCGCGGATGTGAATGCATAGTGACTCGAGTCCATCAGGCTCTCGGGGCTCATGTAACTGGGGGTGCCGACCTGGGTCTCACGATGTACGTTCACTGTCTCTTCAGTCTGAATGGCGTTTGCGATTCCAAAATCGATCAGTTTCAGACGACCTTGCACCAGCACGAAGTTTGCTGGCTTGAGGTCGCTGTGCACAATGTTGTGGGCGTGCACCGCGGCTAGACATTCGAGCATTTCTTTCCAGTAATACCGGACAAACACGGGATCGAGCTTGGCACCCTCCTGGTTCTGCCGGACTCTCAGAAGGGTGTTGAGATCTAGTTCACCGATCTCCATGAGCTTGGTGGCGGGGTCAAGTTAGTGTAGGCTCGCCAGATGTGTTGAAGGCGAATTTGTTACTCACCACACTTAGCACGTGCTTCTCTTCATTGAGCTCGAAGTCATAGAGTTGAATGACACGTTCCACGTTCGTCAGCTTTTGCAGCAAGTTGATCTCGCCCTTGTAGCCCTTTAGCATCGTCTCGTCGGCGCTCTCAATGTTAACTCGCTTCAGAGCGAACATTTTGCCGTTCTCCGCCGTGACCCGGTAGACCTTTGCGCTACCGCCCCGGCCAATGCAATCCACCCGTTGATACGAACGCCCGTTTACTTTGAGAATGATGCTTCTCTTCTTCGCGGCTTCTTTCGTGGTGGCGGCCCCACCTGTAGCAGTGGCGGCATCTAGGACACTCATCTTCGGTGGCGGAGGTGGTGCAGGTCGCTGCATCGGTATCACAACGTGTGGCGTTTTCTGGACATTATGGCTGACTGATGCCAGTATCGGGCGCTCTGGCGAAGCAGCTCGGGGCACTGCCCTGCAGCCAATTTCAACGAGACTAGGTGATCGAAGCAGCTTCTTGTCCTGGTCCTTCTCAGGTTGGATACCGGCTGATGGTCGCCGTCTCTCAAAGGCTGAGGGGACAGGTACCTCGTTCTCCTGGTCATGTGTTGCTGGCATTTCGAGCGGCTCACGGGCGGCCTCCTCACGGGCTGCCTCAATTACCCTGTGAGCCTCGCTCAGGGAGGCTGCCCGGAGGTCTGCATGGGATTGCCTTCGGCTCCCTGCTCGCAAGTCTTTGCTGCTGACAGGACTGCCGGACGCGGCGAGGTCCCGGTACGCCGATTCGTAAAACGACGGTGGTTGGGGCTCAGCACCGCTGCGGCCAACTTCGGGCGGCGGATAGTCTTCCTGTTCTTGCACATACATCATGTCGCCGTCCTCGTTTTCCCGAGCCAGCCTATCCTCCTCACTCTCGCGTCTCCTACCGCGGCGAGCAGGTCCACTCAGGAAACTTCCTGGGATCTTCCCGAGCCTCTTGACTCGGACAGAACCCTGAGCATTCTGCTCTTCTCTCGATTTTACACTTGCGCTGCCGCCAAATCTTGAGACACTGCCCATGGCGGACTGCGGTCGAGGTGCCGTTTGCGGGTCTTCAGGACCCTCCTGGTCGCCGCGCATGGAGGAGCCGGCGCTTCTGGAGGCAAAGCCGGAGGAGCTGCCAGCTGACTGTCGTTTGTGTGACGACCCAACTGCAATCTGCACCCGGCGGACGGGCTGCGCCGGGGTGTTGATGTCTGCCTCGTCGGCAGGCGCGGCAGCGCCCGCGCTGTGCATGCTCTCATCCATATCCCCTGCGCGGCTTTCTGGCCGCCTGGACGTAGAGGTTGACAACGACCTCCTCAGCCGACCAGTCTGCACAGGTGCCATACCGGGCGTGTTGCTAAGTCGAACGACTCGCTTGCGCGGTGGCGGGCTACTTTCCCTTGATCGCGCGGGTGATGCCTGCCTGGAGGGCGCGACCGCACCTGCGGCGCTGCCGGTCCTGGTGTGCCGCCGAGTCTCCCTAAGCGGGCGGTCCGGTTCCAGCACATGGGCTGGCGCTGGTTCCCTATCGTCGACAGCAGATGAAGAGTTCCTGGTAAGATAACTCCGCCTCCTCGTCGTGACCCTGGGCTCCGGCTGCTGGTTCAGTGAGTCATTGACACGTCGCGCGGTTGGGGCTGCCGAGGCATCTGTTGCCCCGCTGTCGTTCAGTAGAGCCTTGGTCAGGGCACTGAGCTTCATGGGCACTGGGATCTCGTCATCGGAGCTGTCGTGCATGGCATCGTACTGCTGCTGCTGCTGCTGCTGCTGCTGCTGTGCAGGTTGAGACTCTTGGCGGTTGGCGCCCAGGGGAGCCTCTCGAGCACCCTGGACGGCGGGCTGAGATTCGCTGCGACTGAATGCTGGGCGGGAGGTTGGCCTGCGCAAAGCCTGGCGCGCTGATGTTCTCCGGCCGAGGGAGGTGAAGTGGCTGCCCGGGGCCATTGGAGTTGGTGATGCTGCTGACATTGATGCGGCTCAATGGATGGGGCTCCCCGTCTCGTCAGTCATAGAGCTGATACTATGTAAGTTCCGGGGCCAGGGACTGCCTCCAGGATCCTTCAAGCAAAGTCGGTGTGGATCCGGTGAGCCGATGATGAGTGGACTGTGTTGTTTGTTGTCGCGCGCGCTGGTTCGCGAGGTAGGCAGGTTTTAGGTTATAAGAAAATACTTGGACGTGTCTCAGAGGCCCATGATCATGCCATGAGCGATCTCGCAGCTGGGTGAAGCAATGTGTGTTGGATATCGAGAGTCGGAGGGCATCGTGGGAGAGTGATGGAATTGGCATGCGAGTCGAGTTTTGGGTGGGCCTAGCGGATGGAGCTCCAATGTTATGGCAGTGGTGTCGGGCCAATGGAAGCAGGCGCCGCCCGTTACCCCCCCAACGTCGGTCCTTTTCAGGCAGTGACCTCCGTTTGCATGCTGGGACCAGCACCCATGTCCTTGTCAGCTCCCGGGCACGAGGCCGCGTGCGTGCGTGCGTGCGTTAATCCTGCACACTGACTAATTAATGACTTCACAAGCCTTCATTCACAAGCTGCAGCCAAATTAGGCTCCAAGTTTGTGGAACTAGTGTACTGTGTGCACACAGTAGTAGGAGGCCCATACATCCAGACAGACCTCCATACAGATAGATGCTGTCTCTTAAGCGGCCAGGATGCCTACCTAACCCACGTGACAGACTGCTGCACTTCTGTTCTTTGTCCAGACGTCTGCTTTTGTTGTGGAGACTCTTCGAATCAAGGGAGCACGTGACTCGGGCCTTGGAGACGGTAGATTCCAGTGACATGCATTACATGTGTACACCGTTTCGCGGGGCCGCCTTTCTGGCTCGCACCAAGTTCACTTTACAATGGGCGTGCCGGCTGGTTGCTAACTGTGATATGCCACGCCTGTCGGACGAGCGGCCACTGTTCCAGGTATCACGTATCACGAACCATATTGGCATCTCAAGACTGTGCCCTGTCGAATACCTACAGGCAACAAACACCCTTGGTCACGAGTCGAGTGTGTGAAGTCTCTGCGGCCTCAAGATCAGTCACACGCTGTCATGGTGTCCCAACATCCCTGATAGGTTGCGAAGCCCAAAGCCTTGGTTTGCCATTCAGAATCTACTTGCGGGTGACCAGCCACCATCCCAACCTAGGCCTAAAAACCATCAAACACCGAGGCATCATGATATCCCTAGGACCCTTGCTCTGGTATGTGTGGGGGCGATCAGGTCTGCTTGTAAGCGTCTCCGAAACATTGACACGAGTGGCGAGGATTCGAACTTGGCACGAGACATCAGACTTAGTCGAAGAGACCGAATCCCATGTCGTCGTCGGACTCCTCCTTCTCTGTTGCAACCTGTCAGCCTGTGTCGCGTGCCAGTGCAATTCTGGAGTTGACTTACCCTCGGCCTTGGCCTCCTCCTTGGGAGCCTCGGCGGCACCGCCGGCGGCAGCACCGCCAGCGGCGGGAGCGGCGCCACCAGCACCACCAGATGGCACGGAAGCGAGCTTGGAGCTACCCTCAGAGATGAGCTACGTGGAGTGCTCCGTCAGCAATGGGTTCCCACAGGTCGGCGCGGTACCGAAGGGGGGGGGGCCGCATCCGTACCTCGTTGATGTCCTTGCCCTCGAGCTCGGACAGGAGCTTGCTCAGACGGTCGGAGTCGGCCTCAATTCCAACCGAGTCCAGAACCTTCTTGACATCGTCGGCAGACGGCTTCTCGTTGCCGCCCTGGACGAGGAGGAGGTAAGCTGCGAGGTGCTTCATTTTGATGGGTTTTCTCTGTGCAGTGCCGGCCTGTCAGAGATTTGCGCGATGTGCTCGGCGGCGTGTTGCTGAGGCGGGGGGTGTCTGGTTCCTAGTTTCCGGGTTGGGTTTCCCCGGCGGGAGGATGGGACTCACTTGTTGGTATTTGTAGAAGAACAGGAGAGTTCAATCGATTTAACCGCGTGGCGGAGACTGGCTCGTCGAGTTCTGAGAAGAATGGCGGATGGATGGTGGTGAGTGCTTGGTTGGGCGGGCCAGAAAAAGTTGACGGCGATTAGAAAGGCAGATTTTGGGTGGGCAGGGGCGGTTTGGTGGGCAGTGGTCCGTGCCACCCCTCCCGCTCTGGCCTGTTTTGGCCCGTCTCCCTGCCACTCCTGCCGGCCTCGGTCTCTCAGAGCTGCCACCTGGCATCAGCGGCTGGGCAGCTGCCGAAGAGGCAACTTTCTGCCTTTGAACCTTAACCGCGTCCGCAACCGGATCCACCTCGGCCTGCGTCCAATCAGCAACAGCCCAGCTCGCAGTGGCACCCTTCTGGCTTGGCAAAGAGCAGTCCCGTCAGTCATTCGAGCGCGGCGCAAGGCGGCAGCGGGAAAGGGCCACCCCCCCATGGACCCAGGACCATTGACCCAGGACCATTTGACCCAAAAGCCATAAATACCCACGACGTCGACCTCGCCATCACCTCCTGCCCCGTCCCTCAACCTGCACCCTTTTGTCTACCTGTCCTGCTCGCCTTCTCCTGCATCGCCTGGCTCACCATCACCCGTCCGTCCCGTCCCGTCCAGGCCTTCTCCCGTTTCCTGCGCCCTGAGCAAACGCCCGGCGTTTCCCCAAAAGGCGTTGAGTCCCCTAATTCCCAGGCCGACAACCCGACAAAGGTGGTCGCAAGACCGCGGAAAAGTCTACTGTCCGTCACTTTCCAGCGGCGAAAGCACCGACATCCAGCCCGCAGCACGCTCGTGCAGATGACTCAACACCCATCGATGGCATGAGGCTTTAGACGTCAATCGTCTATTTCGAGGGTGGGACAAACGTTGGGAACGGGCCAGAGCCCTGGAAATCATTCAACATGCCGGTAAGCCTCTCTCTCTCTTCCCCCCCCCCCCTTCTCTGTCTGTCTGTCTTTCTCTGTCTTCAAAAAGAAGAAGAAAAAAAGTAAGAAGAAGAAGAAGAAGAAGAAGAAGAAGAAGAGGGAGGAGGAGGGTGCAAGAAAAAAAAGAAGAAAAGAGGTGGCCCTGTCTCCCCCAAATCTGCCAGGTGTCGCATGCCCGACCGAGCCTCAACACAGTACCAGTACCCAACGCCCGACACCCCGTACTCGGCTGACCACCCATGTCAACCATCACAGATCGGCGACCTCCTTGCCTCCATCGAGGGGAAGCCCTCTGTGCCCTCGCCAACAGCACGCGCGAGAGCAGGAAACGGGGTTCCAGCCAAGAGGAAGGCTGATGACGATGCCAGACCCCCTGAGCAGAAGCAGCCGCGGCTGGCACCTAACGCAAACGGGTCTGCAAGACCGACTGTCGACGTACCCAAGGCATCACGCCCGACCGAACGGCCATCATCGGGCTACACGGGATCTGCAAGACCATCTTCCGCCGCGGCAACCAACAACAACAAGCCCAGGCCCAGGCCACTGACTGAGAAGCCAGCATCGGCTGCCTCCAAGAAGCCATCGTCGACGGTAGGCGCCAAGCCTTCGCCCACCACGCCTACCTTCTCAACCGCTAGCCGACCTGCAACGTCGACACACTCGTCGCTGTCGAGACCAGCACCAGCGTCCAAGTTCGTAGGGAATGACGCTGCCGCCGGCTCCGCTGCCAAGGCACCGAAGAAGGGTTCCTATGCTGAGATCAAGGCTCGGGCGGCAGCCCAGGCCCAGAAGCTGCAGACCATCGGCAAGATACAGCACCGGGCCGTCGAGAAGCAGTCGACCAAGAAGGAGCAGGATCTGGAGGATGCGAAGCTTGTAAAGAAGGGTGTTCGGCCTGGTCCGAAACCAGCCTCGGCCGCTCCTTCGAAGGACGGGACACACTCAAACGGCAACGGACTTCCTGATCGCAGTTCGAAGTGGCCGGGGCAGAAAGGTGTGACGGGAAAGGCTGGCAGCCGAGGGGCAGCCGCAGTAGAGGAACGGAAACCCAAGAAGGCGGCCCTGGCGACCACTGGCTATTCCGGGTCTGCACGGCCGCCCCCGAGTAAAGCCAAACCCGGCGCTGCAGGCAATGGACGTGACCGTGCACGCCCCCCCAACCCACTAGGAATGTTCAGCAGACCGCGTCGGAAGGATGACGAGTACGACGAGGACATGGACGACTTCATCGATGACGACGAGGACGAGCCAGAGGATGAAGGCTACGGCAGGCGATACAGATACGCCGACGAGGACGACGACTCGGACATGGAGGCCGGCTACTCTGACGTGGAGGACGAAGAGGAGGCGGCGGCGCGCCTGGCCCGGCTCGAGGATCAGCGCGAGGAGGCCATCCTGGAACAGCGTCGGCGCGAAAAAGAGGCTCGCAAACGAGCAGCCGCCGGACGTTAACATGTGCTTGGTGCTGCACACCGTAGGCGTCAACATGTTTGACTGGCATGGGTCAATTCACAACTTCACTCTACACCTGTGTCCCCCCCCCCCCCCCGCGGCTCCTCCAATGGGGAGCTCGCAACACGGCGTTTGAGAAGGAGGCGGTAAAGATCACGGGGGGTGATAAACATCCTCCCTTTCCTTGGGCGTGGGTTAAGGCGGTGTTTGGGGATACCACGACGGCAAGGACAGGGGCATGGCAGCATAGCGGCAGGCGTTCTTTCCTTCTTTTTTGTTTTTCTCTTGTCGTCCTGCTTTTGGTGTTATACAAGCCTGTCCATACTGGGTGTGTTATCTCTGTGATTTTATGCTTGTGTTTTTGTCTTGGGCTTGGGCCCAGGATACGGCGGTGTAGGGACAGGAGGATATTGGAACATTGGATGTTGAAGAGGGGCCGGGCCGGCTACTGAGCTTGGGCAGTAGTGCACTCGGTAGAGCAGGCGTTGATAGGTCGGTCGCTCGAGGGCGTCTTGGAGAGAGAGTGCAAATGCAAACTAAACGTTGGACCTGATGCAATGCCGTGTTGGAGAAGCGAGAAGGGAGCGTGGGTCGGAGGGAGATGGTCCGAGTGATGGAGGAGGGAGCAGTATAAAGACGGCCGGGTGGTCGGATGGCGGGGTGGCTGGCGGGATGGCTGGCGTGATGCTTGACTTGACACCAGCCTGAGTGACACAGGTCGTGACCATGGCTATTCCGGCAGCTCCCTGGGCTGCTCTCTCGGCCACGACCGGCCTCGTCGCGTTCCCCCGGCCCAGCGGGGCGTCCAGCTCGTACTCTCTGACCAGTTACGACGCGCGGGCCACGTCGACCTACCTCACCCAGACCGACTTCAGCAATGAGCGCCTTGCCCTCCTGTGGGACCAGGTCGGGCCCGTGGCCACGGGTCCCGTCACGGCCACGGTGACCCCCACCCCGGAGCCAGGCGCCTACCCCGCACCGGGCGGCGCGTTCCACCCGCTCGTGCCGGCCTATGAGCCTGCCCTCACCGACGTCACCCTTCCCCGCGACTTTGTGTGGGGGGTGGCCTCGTCGTCCTACCAGATCGAGGTACGTACTACTCCGTACCGAGTACATACACTACTCCCCGACCCACCCCTCCAGCCCTCCCGCTGCTGACCAGCACGCTCTGCAGGGCGCCGCCGACGCCGAGGGCAAGGGGCCGTCCATCTGGGACCTGCTCTCCCACCGCGTGCCCAACCTCATCGCTGACAACTCGACCGGCGATGTTGTTGCCTCGCACTACTACCTGTACAAGCAGGACATTGCCCGGCTCAAGGCCCTCGGCATCCCGGCCTTCAGCCCCAGCATCAGCTGGCCGCGCATCTTCCCCTTCGGCAAGGGGCCCGTCAACGAGGCTGGCCTTGCCCACTATGATGATGTCGTCCGCACGGCCGTCGAGGCCGGCCTGACCCTCGCCGTCACCCTCTTCCACTGGGACACCCCGCTTGCCCTGTTCAACGAGTACGGCGCCTGGAACGACCGCCAGGCCGTCGACGACTTCTTCCACTACGCCACCTTTGTCATTGCCCGCTACGACCGCTATGTCCACCAATGGTTCACCATCAACGAGCCGCAGTACTGCAACTGGCAGTTCTCCACCTACCCGGCCGGCCAGTACTACCCCGTCTACAACAACGTCTCGTCCGGCACCCAGTCACGCTTCCTGTGTGGCCACCACACCCTGCTCGCCCACGCGAGGGTCTACAGCTGGTACAAGAACGACTTTGGCGGCACCAACAAGATGACCTTCAAGAATTCCGGAAACTACTTTGAGCCCAACTCGTCCTCGCCAGCCGACCTCGACGCCGCACAACGCCAGTACGACTACTCGCTCGGCTGGTTCAACCACCCCGTCTGGAACGGCGGCCAGTACCCAGACAGCCTGCGTGACACCCTTGGCCACCTGCTGCCCGAGTTCACCCCCGACGAGAGCGCCCTCGTCTCCGGGTCCTGCGACTTCTTCGCCATCGACCCTTACACCTCATACTACGCCGGTAAGCACACCACCCCAATTTACCGTGCGCCCCTCTTCTACGTTTGAACGTGTCTCGGCGGTTCCGCACTTGAGGCTCCGCAGCAGGTGACCAACACCCAGAAGCTGCGATCGACGACAAGGATGCGTGCACATCGAATTCTTCCCACCCGAGCTACCCAGAATGTGCAAGCTCAGAGCCCATCGCGCCGGGGGGCTTCGCCGTGGGCCCGGCCGCTGACTCGGGCGTAAGCTGGCTGTGGAGCGCCCCGGCGGGCGTGCGGCGCTTCCTCAGCAAGATCACCAAAGAGCTCTTCCCCAGCGTCCCCGAGATTGTCGTCACCGAGTTTGGATTCGCTGAGCCCGGTGAGGCCGCGCTGGACTCTCTGTCCGCCATCCAGTGGGACCTGCGACGCGCCGACTACTACCGTAAGCATCATTTCCTCATCCTTCTAAATCCCCGTCTTTCCCATCCTGTACCATTCAACAATGCAACACCACAGTCTAAACTCTGCGGCCAAGCGACTGACATGTATCAGAGGGATACCTAGATAATATTCTCGCCGCCAGGCTGTATGATGGCGTCAATGTCACAGGTGCCTGGGGATGGGCAATCTTTGATAACTATGAGTGGTTCTCCGGAAGTAGCGTACGGTTTGGGTTACAGGTGAGTCCGCTTCCACACCCCCCCCCTCTCTGTCTATGTGCGCGCGCGCGGTTTAGTCGTGCATGGACAGCGTGCTCTCTGAGGTCTCTGACGGTGTGTGATGCAGTATGTCAATTACACCTCACTAGAGCGTACTCCCAAGGCATCCATGTTCCAGTTTCTGAACTGGTTCAACTCTAAGGGCCGTGGCTTTGCTGGTGACGGCGCCGGGAACGTAAGCATCGATGCCGGGGGATTGTTTTAGGAACATAAAAAGTTGTCGATTAGAATATATCACGCACATAAATATTCTATAACACGGAACTATAAACCTAAAAGCGTTTATTTTTATATATATTCCTAACAGCCTTACCTTAAAAAGTAGTTATTAAAATATTAAAATTTTAAAATATATTTTAAAATAAATATTATTATAAAAAATATATAAAAAATTTAAATAGTTTTATTTCTATTTTATATATATTTGAAAATATATATAGTGCCTTTATACTATAATAAGCGTTCGAGACCTAGCGTTTAAAAAAAAATATTATATTGAAATAATAATTAAAATATTATAGGTGCTTATAGCTTTAGCCTTATAACGTATAGATAAGATTAAAGAGTACTGTTTTAATGATAATATTAATTAGAATGTTATAAAAGAAGTTATTTAGTGAAACTAGGTTTTAAAATAGTTACTATATAAATAAATTCCGCGATAAAAAAATCCTAGCTAAAAAACTTAGCCTTATATATACACATATATATATATATATTATAATAAACCTATAATTAAATAAGTACTATAACCCTTATTTAAGTATATAGTTAATTTTAAGAAATAGTTAAAATAAAAAAATAATTTATAATATCCTACCCTTAAAACTTCCGCAACAAGGCTTTAAAACTCTTAAAAAGAGTCTTAGAAGTAATTTATTAAAAAACGAAGGAAGGATATAACGAACTTATCCTTCTTTAAGTCTATACTTTTATTATTAGTAATAAACAACTCCTTTTTAATATGGAAAAATATAATAGAAATAAAGAAAAAAGGGTATTTAAAATTCCTCTATAAAAGGACTATAAGGATATATATAAAGCCGTAGAAGACTTTATGCGTAAGCTTTAAGGGGAAAAAATGAGTAATTAAACAGAAAAATAATTATATAATATAAAGGAAAAATATAGTATAATTAAAGTTATAAAAAGTTTAAATATAAAAATTTATATTTATATTATTAATTAAATTAATTATTATAATAAAAATATAATTATTTAATTAAAAAATTATAATAATTAATTTAACTATTAATTATTTTTAATAATATATAAGACTTATATTATTATTCTTATATTTTACTTATAGTTAGGGGTGACTCTAACGTGTTAATTGTAGTGAAGATGGCAGGGTATAACGACACGTTACCCACGAGTTAGTAAAATAGTGTTTCTAGATGCAAGTAATGCCTAGCATGCATTCGCTGCCGCATGGTAGCGGTTTGCTTCGCTTTTGCTTCTGACGCCCTGGTCGAAGACAACCCTCGCGGCAAACGATCTACAGCAGGTTGGAATTTCAAAGGGAAGGTGGTCTGGTCTGGATGAGAATGGTGTTTTCAGAACAAGAATGCCCTTTGACCTAGGGGTAAATGGTATCTAAGACTGGAGTTGTCCCCCATCGACTCGATGGCAATCCCGGTTTATAGATAGTAGGACCTACAAGTGAAGGAACTATTCTTTTAATACGTCAGGTGGAAGATGCAAATAGTCTCTTAGAAATGACAATCCAAAATGTTACACAAAATGCTGAACGGGTATGAGGGGCGATTCTATCATTTCGCAATGGCCCATTCACATTGTAAAGCAGATCTTGTCCGTGCAGATGTAGACCAAGTCGGTTTTGAGTTTGGCGGCCCCCAAGTGGGCATTTGCCTTCTTCTCTTCAGTCCTCGAGGTCCGATCCGAGATCAGCTGCGGTCCTGGGCACCCAGTTTTGAGGAGGTGGGAGGGTTGTCCAATTGATCCGTCTTTGAAGGACAGCGAACGGTGCAATCCAAAGGACGGGAAAAAGTTACTAGTAATCCCGTACGTCATACTTCTGGGTGCCAAAATGCGTCTATTAGGCAAGTGTTGGATCTACTGAGAAAAGGGAAAGGGGTGCAAGCCGTGAGGGTTTCGATTACTGGTCTATCCCGCCCGCGATCGATGCCTGTGTTAACACCCATAAAAGTCTTTCCGAGCGCCACTGCAAGATGAGAATAAACAGAAAAACAAGTTCCACTTCCACACGAACACAAAATCAAGCAGATTCAAGCTGAGGTGCATTGGGGCGCCACACCCTAAGGGGTCACAGAAACTGGAAACCAACGTCCAACAGAAGCTCAACGGCCACGTCAGACACTGTCGAACCCGTGTGGTAACGCTGCAGCACTTGGCAGAAGAAAAGGTGACCAGCAGGTTGACCACACGATAGCTAGGGCACAATGAACTTGAAGACAGACCGAGAGACACTACCCTCGATAATTTTGCAAGATCTAGGTTGACTGTTGTGTTTGGAATGGATAAACGGCCGAGGCTCCCACGGAGAACGTCGGCGGCCAATTTGCTGATCCGAGCTTGACCACGCACCACTGAGGACTGTATCGAATTTCTGATTGCCTGAAAAGAGTACGTCTTGGACATCGCAAATCGTAAATGCTCGAGGACACCGCCAGTACTGTGGTAGGTCTCCTGTCGATTCCGCCGTCTTTGTCTGACCAACGAAGGCATTCCCAACGATCATCCTCGCCCCTATGATTATGGCTGCGGGCGACGTAATGTCACATGCAAGGCCCGCGATGTTCGTCTCTGGAGTGGACGACTGGGCTTAATACGGGTTCAGGAGAGGGCGTATCCTAATGGTCACTCTTGACACCAGTATTGCCAAATCCGCTGAGATTCCAGCCCTGATAACGGACTGCCGGCGTGGACACAACGCTCGGCGGTGGCTGAGGCGGCAGGCCATTGGCTGGAGGAGGAGGCAATGAGGATTTGGTGCTTGGGGTCGAAAATTTATCGTTCGCACCTGTCCCATTCGAGGCTGACTTGGCCTCCATCAAGCCCTTCTCCTTGAGGTAGGCGAGCGTCTTGATGATTGTCAGATCTTCTTGATCCTTGTCATTGAGCGTCAGTCGCTGCTGGAGCGTCATTCGGCCCCCATTCATCTCCCGCTCCTTCAACGCAGCTTCTCTCACGGCTGGATCATGGACAAAGCGGCACTTGCCCTTCTTGCCACATGTGCCTCCGGTGGAATAGTACTTGCAGTGCTTGGTGGGGTCGGCTTTCTTGGGAGGTGGGGGAAGGTTAGCATTAGGGTCCTGCTTGACGGATGCCACCTCCGGCTTGTCGTCCTCGGACTTGAGCGAGGGTGACTTGGAGGTACTAGCAGCAACCCCCCGCATGTCGTCGCCAGCATCTTGCTGCTCCCGTTTTCGCTTCAGGCTGGACTCGACCCGCTCAAGCTCCCGACGGAGCTTGTCAGCCTTGGCCTGTTCCTTTTCAAGAGCTAATGTACGCTCGTCCTTGGCGTCCCCCTTCTTGCTCATGCCACTCGTGGCCAACTTGGCCTTGACGCGGTTCTGGGTAGGAAAGTTGCGCTTGCGTTCTTCGATCCATGCAGCAATATCCGAGAGTCTGGGAACGTCAGTAAGCATGAAGGCCGTTGGCCAGAGATCAAAGAGAGTACATACTCAGGGACCTCGCTGCCGATGAGCTCGCTGAGCTTGGCTTCTTCGTCAAGGTCGTCCTCGGACTCATCACCGGGCGTAAGACCGAGAGTATTGGTCTTCCGCTTCTTCTTCTTTCCAGCCGAGGCGGCATCAGGCTTCTGATGGTGCGTCTGCGGAGCTGAAGGGGGGCCACCCGACTTCTTATTGTTGTTGTTGTTGTTGTTGTTGTTGTTATTGTTATTGTGGTGGTGATGATGGTGATGACGACCTTTGTTGTCATTGAACCCGGGGCGCTGTCTGAAGTTGCTGCCGTGGCTGTTAAACCCTCCTCGGCCGTGAGGGCGGCCGCCCTGTTGGAACGCAGCGCCGTGCTGGTGCGGGGGACCAGCGATAGGGTGTGCAGCAGCAGGAGGAGGATAGCCTTGATACGGCGCAGGAGGATATGGGCTGGACCCCTGTGGAGGTCCGTACGGCTGCGGGGGGTACCCGCTGCTCACTGGAGCATTGGGATCCCGAACAGGAGCGTTGTCAAAGCCCATCCTGATTGGTGGTCCCATTTGTTGCGCTTTTGACGAGTTGTGATGCCCTCCACGGCCACGGCCACTTCCATACTGCTGCTGATGAGGCTGGTTAGGGGGTGAGTGCGAGGGCGCAGGAGCAGGGGCTGGAGCACCCCACTGCTGAGGAGGACCACTTGGCGGTTGCGGGGCAGCATACGGCTGGCCGTAAGTCTGTGGAGGAGGGGCTCCGTATGTCTGCTGGTGCTGCTGGTGCTGTTGGTGCTGCGGTGGTGGTGGCTGCTGGTGTCCGTAGGCCTGCTGCTGCTGCTGATGATGATAGAGGTGTTGAGCGTAGTTGGGATGGTAATTCTGGGGCGGTAAGGCCTGAGGACCCGGGGCATGATGCTGGTGTCCCTGATCGGGCCACTGCTGCGGTGGCTGCGGTGGCGCTTGAGGGTATCCGCCAGGGCCTGACTGCGTATGCTGGGCAGGGAATTGTCCTGGGTGCTGACCAGGGTGCTGGGGAACGTATGGCTGTGGCTGATGCTGAGGTGGTTGCGGAATGTACCCGTACGGGCTGGGAGCCTGGTAATCGGGCCTACTGCCAGCGTGTGGATGGTGGTTTCCTCTGCCTCCTCTTGCGGAATGGCCGCCACGGCCACCTTGGCTTTGATATGGAGGATATTGGGGATAGCCACCCGCGGCTGAGGGGGCAGGTGGCGGGGCGGGCGGAGGAGGGCCGTAATTATAGGCCATGACGGCTGGTCGTCCGCGCTCGTGTCGTCAATATCGGCTCGTCAAACGTTCGGCGGTCCGGTCATGGGGGGAAGGTATGGTGACAAATCCAAGGCCTGCTTTTGAGAGACCTGGATCCGATGGAGACTAATCAGGGTCAAGATTGGTGTGGGAGACGCCAGGGACAGCTGACGTTGGGAGGTTTGATGAACAAAGACGAGAGATACCACAGACTGGACAAGTGGTATGAGAAGTCTTGGGTGAGGCCTCCTGGGAAACAACACTTGTCGTTATGATGATGGTACAGACCAAAAGATTGGTGGACGCCAGGGGAAGCTGTGGTGGTGATGAAAGGGGGGGGGGGTTGCAAGATTCTGTTGTTTCTGGCAGAGTGAGGAATGGTCGAGCAACTTCAGATTTGGTTTGTTGGTGGTTGATTTATTAGCCTGGGTGGACTGGTCGAGGTCGGCCCCCCAAGCTGCACCTGGCCAGACAAGGATCCCCTGGTAGTGCCATCAAGTGTGGGGGCACTTGCTGATCCGTGCATTGGCAGACCTAAGGGAAGACTCTGAAGTGTACCTAGGTAGTTTGCTCGGTACCTCTGACAGGGAATGAGTTAGACGAGTTAGACAGGGTCGACAAAGCCTCTAGGCAAGCAGCAGCATTCTGCAGTCACCTGCCTACCTACTGCCATCCTGACACTCACTGTTCATTTTTAGAAGACTTGCATCTCCGTGGTGAACTGGAATCATATTATCATGGCTCTATGACTCGTCACCCACCCCAGCCAGCTAAGGGAAAAAAAATAGACCACACCGACCGTGAGGGACCCTGACAGCCTCAAGGACCCAAGTCAAAGACTGTGTGAGACTCAGTCCGGCAAACAGCTGAGCCACTGCTTTCATTTGCTCCGAGTCTTACCCACAAGCCCACAAGGCCATTCATTGCCTTGCCTTGTCAAGATCATACAATGTTCATCCTGGTAACTGACCCTCCCCCCCCCCCCCCAAAAAAAAAGGAGAAAAAAGAAGAGGTCTTCAATGCAGAACTTGAGAACTCAACAGTCTAACTTGTTGTGAAGACAAAGATTGCGGACCTTGTCCAAATTTCTCCCGAGGACTTCCACAAGAAGAGCAGTGATGCCATCGAGGACAACATTAATGCCAAAT
Organism: Diaporthe destruens; assembly: GCA_036986855.1. Classification (NCBI taxonomy): domain Eukaryota; kingdom Fungi; phylum Ascomycota; class Sordariomycetes; order Diaporthales; family Diaporthaceae; genus Diaporthe; species Diaporthe destruens. Next base: position 4,836,280 of record BTXE01000002.1, on the reverse strand, counting down.
ATGCGAACAAGGCAGGTGTGACAACTGTTTTGTTCTTTTGAGATGCACATGACTGACTGTCTTGGAGCAGGTGATCCAAAAAATCGGGCTTTGTATCTGCCTCTATGATCTCTTGTGGGCATCAGAAGGTCTGGTCCGCCAGGGCACAGGAAATGCCAATGTGAACGGTACTGCTGTCTCTCCCCCAAAAGAACTGCAGGCAGGGCTACAAGGAACGATAGCTGACACCAAGCCATCAGCCGAGTTCCGTCTTGTGGTCTTCAGGCCTTTCAAAGGTGAGGTAATCATGGCCAAAATTTCAAAGTGCACTCCAGAAGGCATCCACGGTACGTGCCCTTTTCTTACACCAGTGTCTTCTTGGCTGCTCACAGCCCCCACTGACGCATTACTCACAGTGCGCACTGAGTTCTTCAGCGATATATTTGTGGAGGCCGAGGAGCTGCCAGACGGCTGCCAGTTCGACCATAATGAGCAGCTTTGGGTCTGGAACAACGATGAGACCGGGCCCATGTGGTGGGACATCCACGAGACAGTCCGCCTTGCCGTTATTGGCGAGGAGTGGCACGACCAGACGCCCACCAAGCCTACCGTTGCGCCGGGCGAAGCCCCTTCCGAGGAGCAGAGGAAGCCACCGTACGTCATCAAAGGGAGCATGAAGAATCCAGGCTTGGGATGCACACTCTGGTGGGAGTTCTGAGAAATTCTTTGCAAACTACCATCTTCCTGCCGGCCTTGCTGCCGGCAAACGACTACACGTCTAAACACCCCAATGCATACCTGCCCGTCCGACTACCATACGCCCTCAACCGACTCCATCTACACCTTGACATCCTCTAGAAGTCGGCCTTCCACATTGTCGAGAACAGAGTAGTGCTCAATCACAGCAAGATTCTCGGCCTCACCGAGGAATTGCTTGTTCGGATCAACCCCGGGGCCAAACATCTGCTGGCCCTGTTGGGGACCCATCTGGCCCATCTGTTGGGCCATCTGGTTCGCGGCTAAGAAAAGAAGAGTGTTCAGCTAGGAGGCAACCAGACATGCATGGAGGGTGGACTTACCGTTGTCACTGCCCAGGATGAAGTTGAAGACAGGCTGGAGCCCAAATATACACAAGAAGTACCATGAAATGCTAGACATCCACCTGGGGTCCATGTCCTTGGTGGCCACACCAGCCTGAAGCATGCTCTTGAACTTGATGGTCAGGGGGAACGGCAGCTTCACTGTGTGTTCAACATTGTCAATAAGCCGTCCTCTTGAGGCGGTCGATCCGCAGCAGCGCGATCTCGAAATGTGGACGTACTGATCACATAACCCGAGAAGAAGGCGTTGATCCAGCTCATGATCATGGTATTGGGGATGATCATGGCCATCTGGCCCTTCATGGCGCCCATCATGCCCTCCATGGCATTGGGGTCGGTCATGGGGTTGGGCGGCGCCTGGCCCTTGTTCTCAGGGGCCTTGAGGTAAGTGCCGGACTCGTAGGCGGCAGTCAGCACGTCGCGTCGGGTGTTGAAGGACCGCCGGGACAGCACGTGGAAGTTGGACCGCACTTGGATGCCGTGGGCCAACGAGCGCTGCTCCCGGATCGCCCTGAGCTCCTGGGCCTTGGGCGTCGTCGCCAGGAGGACAGTCGCGTAGTGTCGTAGGATCCCGGTCAGGACCTGAGAAGGGCAGGCTCGGTTAGCTGATCCCTGGAGGCATTGCTGGGAGGGAGAGAAGGGCCGCCTGTACCATGACCACCGTGATGGGGAACAGGATCCAGTAGCTGCAGACTAGGTCAGCGGGGCGCCACGCAGTGCGTAATGTTCACGTCCCGACGGGTCTTACAACAACTGGGGATCCCTATGGATCGTCTGCACCGGTACCTGGGCCATGGCGACTGCTCGAGCGTGATGTGTGTCTGCGATGGAGCTGCTGGCGGTTGAACCTGGGAGCCGGGCGTTGCAGGTTCCAGCTGGCAGAGGAAGCTCGCTGCCGGAGCTTGGACCCTTCTCTGCCTGGCCTACCAGCGGCCGGCCCACTTACGGAGATACACAGTACATACATGACAGACCCCTGTTCGAGCTCCCCGAGAAGGACACCTCAGTACCACTGTACCTCCCAGGTAACCTAGGTCGGTAGATCACCGTCTCACCAAGTCCCCCAAAGCTCGACGACACCACCTGTCCACTTGTGTGCTGCTCCAAGTTAGACTGCCTCCAACCTTGCTCACACAATCGGAGCCAGACCGTGGCAGCAGCATCACGAACAGCAGAACCATCTATACAATATGGCCGTCTCCGCCGAAAAGATCACACTCTACAACCTCGCAGACTTGAAGAACACGTCCGACGATGCGCTGCCCAACTACCTGAACAGCCTGGGACTGAAGCAGTCGCACACCTTGACCGACGTGAGACTGGCCTTGGGGTACTCGGCTTTCCTCGTGGCCGCAGCATGTTTTCTCTGGGACTATAAGCTTGGCTTCGAAAGCACAAAGTACTACACGGCCGGTGCGGTCGCTGTCTACTCGCTGCTGAATACCGCCCTGACCCTGTGGATGTGGCTCAAGGAGAGGGGCATCGTATACGTGGGCACCGCGCCGAACGGAGAAACGGTAAATACATGTTTTCCTGACGGAAAAGGCAGGGGAGGAATGACTGACCGGCGCCGCACGGAACAAGCAGATCACGATCGCGACCCACACCAAGAAGAACGTCCCCGTCTATAACCTGGCCATCACCATCACCCCCAAGACCGGTAGCCCCACCACAACCAACCTATCCCGCTCATTCACAGAGTGGTTCGACGCCGCCGGCCGCTTCGTCGTGACTCCTTTCCAGACCATGCTCGCCTCCACGGTTCCTATGATCGGCAGCCTGGACCCCAAGAGGGCCAACGTCCCAGCCACCGAGCCAGCGTCACAGTACACAGAGGAGGAGCTGAATGCCATGTTGGCTGCTGCGGGTGCATCGCCTAACGACACGGCTGAGACTACTGGGTCGAGCGCCAGGAAGGGAGGCAAGAGACGGAAAGCGTAGGGCAGCCGGAGGAACTTCGAGCATGGCGCTGCTTGAAGATGTTTGGCTGGTTCGCAAAGAATAAATCTGCCTGTTCCTGTTGATGGCATGGGAGACACTTGACAGGCCGTCCTCAAGTAGAAGGTCACACCACGGGGCTATTCAATCCACTTACTTAAATCAGATGCCCGGCCTTTCAAACTTGTTTCTCTTGCTGTGAACCGACACTCACCACTGTGGGCAGGTAACTACCTCTGCCGAAACCATAACCATAACGTGCAGCTTACAGGGTTCCGAACTCTGACACAAGTTACTTTGCCCCGGAGCGAGGACCAAAAATGCGTCCCCCCTGTACGGCTTTCACCCACGCGCTATATGCTGCCTGTTGGGCCGGGTAGTGACGTTCAAAGATGGCCTTTGGCACTGGACGCATTGCTTTATTTCTGATCTATTGCCCAAACTGGGGGGAGAGTGTGGTCTTCGTCACTGTTTCTCGGCCATTCTTGAGTTTTTTTTTTAATGATGTGTGGTGTTCTGTGTAGCCCAGGGTATCTACTCTTGTCATCTAAAGAAAACCACCAAGTTGAATCTAGGCCCTAGAGGGCATCCGGGTGCTTGAAGGACCTAAACGCACGCTGTCCAATATCAGCCTCACCTTTTGTGTGGCAACTAGTTCAGTGTGATCGAGCGGGGGATGTCACGCTCAAGCCATTCGACTAAACTGGCGCTGATCAAGGAGTATTGGTTTACTTTCCCAGCAACAGCGCCCTCGTGATAGCCCTATCGCTCATGGCAGCTTGAGCGCTCTTGAAACATCCCTGAGCGAGGTCCTATGGCTGTCGCCCGAGCCGAAGAAGTACCTGACGGAGGCACCCGAGCTGTCTAAGGGTGATGGAAAATGTTGGCTTGCTCGCGCTAGCCCCCGTCGAAGCCTCGATCGAGTCTGGTGAATTGTGTCGGGGAGGAGAGATCGATACGCCAGTCTCACAGGGCTCATGTCGAGATCCTGGACCAAGCGGACTGTGCAGCCTCAGCAGCGCGGCGGACATCTCTCACCCGGTCGCCAAGAGCCACACACAATTGTACCCGCACCTCATCGACATACGCCCGCAAGTCATTCTCATCTAGCTTCGCCGGGAGCACCTCGAGGGTCCTCAGCGCCATCCTGCGAATCTTCTCTCTGTCACCGGCATACCTAAAGCGGCCCCCTTGCGCGTCCTGGTCCTTGTCGACAAGCCATTCATTGTCATCCTGAACGGTCAAAGTCCGGTTGTAGACAACTGGAACTGGAAGTGACCGGTCATAGACGCTCTTGGCCGCCTTGACGAGCGAGGAAACGTGCGGCCTGAACAAGGCTGGGTCACCTGCGAGTATCTGGAGGGATATTCCGCATGCAGCCTCGACATCGCAGCTGTTGGTAGCCTTCTGCATGGCAGCAAGGACTATGCGGACGACGGCCGGGGCGTCGTCGGCGTAGTGGCCCAGGCTCAGGCTCTTGACAGCATGAAGGACGTAGATGGAGTACACGACGCTCGTCTCGTCGCGCGACAGCGGGTACGAGAGCCGCAGGACCGGTTGGACCAACTGCTGAAAGGCCCACTGCAGGTAGAGCGGCTTCTGCACAGTGTGATTTGCCGGGTCGAGGAGGCCCTTTTTGGGTGAGGAGAAGAGCTGCGACAGGATGCGCGCAACGTACGGCCCCATCCCTGTGCCTGACTTGGCTGCTGCATGGCTCACAGTCGAGGCGAGTGCGGCTGCGGGAAGATCACGACGAGCATAAGCTCCTGCGAGGATGGCCGCAAAGCGGCAGACTTCTTTCAACTCCAGGAACTCTGGCTGCTTCAGGCCTTGCTCGATTCTCTCAAGTACCGTGGTCCACACGGCCTGGTTTGACACAGATGTTTCGTGAAGTCCTTCACCGGCTCGGTTATTAAACTTGTTGGCGAGCAGGAAGGCTATGTAATCCTGGACAGCTTCCACCCGGGGGCTGGATTCTACGGGGTCATCGAGGTTGCCAGTGAGAAGGTTGAGGAAATTGATATCCGCCTGGCAGCAAAGGGATGTCAGGAGCCGCACCTCACATGTCAAAGCTGGGGGGGGGGGGGAGGGCAAGGGTTCGTTTGGACACATTCCTACTTACGAGTGTCATCACAGTCGAGAAGTGCATCGCCTCAGCAATGCCGCGAGATAGTGTATAAAGCTCCATGTCGTGCAGTCTGACCAAGGGCATTTCGTAGCTCTGCCAGCGCACATGGTTGAAGCAACCAACAACTCTGTTGTCCAAGTCCAAACTTATCTGCGCAGTGGCGCTGAGCTCTCGGAGCACGAGACAAGCCGCTCGTCCCAACTCGCTGAGATACGCAGCAAGATTGTCACTTGCACGCGGGCTATTCTCGTCAATATTCTGCGCTGAACGAAGCGCGTCACTGAGGTGTAACAGCGGTATTCTGCTGTCTGCAGGCAGCGATAGAGACGTGGCGTGTTGATACAGCTCAGACACAACATACACACCCACGACTTGGAAGCTTCCAAAGACAGAATGTTTGGCGGTCTTAATAGCCTTCGCTGAAGAAATTGGGTCATAGGGGTTGACCTGTTTGTAACGCAACTTCGGAAAATCTGGTATCTCGGCGTACAATAACCTCTCAATGTCGCCGATCTTCCGGGTGTCCATGGCGGTCTCTTTCTGTTTGAGGCCCTTTTCTTCGATGACCTTGATAAAGTACACCATCCCGGTGGCGAGAGCATCAGCGACGACTGCAGAAAACTTGATGCTGGCTTCGGCGTTGAACAGAACACTCAAAATTTTGAGCAGTGTGCCCGCAAACAACGCGAAGTTGGCAATAGGGTTCCCGGATGTAGGTATGTCAGCACAGCCAATGTAAGCTAGGCGTTGGCACATGCTGTGCAAGTCGTTGAAGGTACGATCTGATCCCGTCCCTTTCCAGGTCCTCTTTTGAACCTCGCCCACTAGGTCGGAAAGGATCTTGGCATAACCCTCTGGGAACACCTTGACGATGGTCTTGAGAGCCACAACAGCAGAAATATCAACGGGGTACAGATCTGCCGAGGCTACCGATGAGACATTAAAAGAATTTATGGCCCGATACGACAGAGCTGTACAGATTTCCCTTAGTGTGTCATCTTTATAAGCTGCAGTCGTTGTGAAATCCGACCGTAGCCGTTGCACCTCAACTAACAGAGAAAGGCCATTGACAACTTCCTTGGCGATTTCGACTTGTTCTTTGCTGGGATTTTCAGTGACATTTTCTCGAAAAACTTTGAAGTATATGTCGTCGACCACGGCCACAGGAATCTCAAAACCGTCAGTATCGAAAGCGCGCCTGTCATGCTCGGACCACGTGTCCGCCTTGGCTGTTAGTCTTCGGTGGGTTCGAACCAGATTGTTGAGCAACACAAGAAGGGTTTTGGTATGAGTTGACGACTTTGGCTGCCCAATGTTCCGTCTTACAACCTCGAGCAGACGGGGGTTAGTTCGGCAAAAGGCCAGCACGCTGCCGCCCGCTATGCTGATCAGGATTGAACCGGCCTGCTCTGTGTAGGTGGGATTCTCAAGGTCATCGGCAGTGTCTCTCCAGGTCAGCGAGAGGAAGTCCGCAAGGGCTGCGTCGGAGCCATCAAACTCCGAGAGTCGGCCCGTGAGACACTCAAAAATGGACAACGTCTCCTGAATCGCCTCTGGTACCTCTCCGTTTCGGACCTCGTACTTTAGAGAGGACCACAGCTTTGTGACATAAGGCACCAGCCTGGTGTCAACCGGCTCGTAGCTGACCACGCATGCCCTGATCGTTCGGAGGATATCGAGCTATTCCGTCAGCACGAGAGATCTGCAAAGCTCCCGCCGATTAGCGAGACTCACCTTGGCTGACGCAGTCAGGCTTCCGCCGTCGTCGAGCTTCTCCAACAAGAACGAAAATGTGTGTTGTGCCAGAAGCCCATTCGCCGCAAAACAAGCCCTCAAAGCCTCCTTTAACTCGTCTTCCGTGGTCTCTGGTCCACCAGCCGTGGACTTGCGGATGGAGATAGGGAAGAATGGGGAGAACGATTCGAAGGCGGCAAGTGAGACCTCGGAAGAGATCTCGTTGTTCTTCAAGACCGTCTCTAGTGTCTGGAACCACTCTAGCAGGTTGACAGGATCCCTCTCCTTTTGGGCGAAGGACAAAATCCGCAACAAGAATGTGGCGCCTTCATAGCGCTTCTGGAGAACTCGTGCGCTTTTGTCGTTGAGAAGTAGGGTTTGGACAATCCGAAGAATCTGCAGTCGGGTCTTGGCAAGCTGCTTTGTGTAGTTCTCGGGCTCCATGTCCCCAAGGCTCGTGAGTATGTCGTCCGCAGACGAGGGCGGGAAGTTGCTTCTTGTGATCAGGACCAGCAAAGCGTCGGCGGCTGCTGCGAGACCCGCCGGATCCTGCTGCTGGAATATCGAGCTGAAGAAATTTGAGAGCATTTTGACTAATTAATGCATTTAGTGTGTATTGCTGGGTGGTAGAAGCCGCATGGCAGAGCATGCTTACTGTGGGTTGACTGCAAAAAGTCCCTTGGTAGAGCAGTCAAAGTCATGGCCAAGTATCTCAGACCTGCGAGGTATCAACGACCGCACTGCGTAGGCATTTGCGTTGAATGAGAACGCCAAGCTCAACATACCCCTGGCATGTTTCTCCCTGTTCCTCTCTGCGAAGTCTGACGGCTGCTCTCCGTCCCCGGAGGCGATCCAGCGATGTATTGATTTGACCAAAGTCAGCACGGTTTGATCCTGGGGATAGCCATGCTTCGCCGGGTCCAAGACATCTGTGACCATGGTCAACTCCAGTTCATGACGAAGGCGGGAGGTTGGTGTCTTTGACGGGAACCCAACACACAGTCAGCCGCATCTGCAGCGATCTTCTGCTGGTCCTCCAAAGAGAGGCCATCTCGTTCGACGAAGCGCACGGCAAGCTCCTCCAAGTGGGCCGACATACTGGATCTGGTCTTGTGGCTCTACCTGAAGTGCTAAGGAAAGACCCTTCGGACGATTTTGGGCAACCGTGCGCAATGCAGAAAAGTGAACGAGACCAGAGATGTTGTCGTCGTGCAGCTACAGGAGCCAGGCGAGCGATCGGTTCGGTCACCATTCGGCGCGCATTGGCCGAAGTCCCGGCCGGGGCGAGAGTTCTGCCAGCTTGGGGTGGTGGGGATGGGATGGCTACTGCCTATTATCGTAGGCGGTGGGCTGCCCTGGGCGCGGCAGCCCCTGCCACTTGCGCTACTGAGCCGCCGCTATACTGTCCCGGGTAAGAGGGGCAGCGCTCAGGGCCTGCAATTTCTGCTATGACTCCTGTTTATCGGAGAATCGATAAGGGGCCAGCCCCTCCAAGGTCCCGTCGCGCAGGAGTCATGGGAAAGAATTTGGGCTCGAGGAATTTTTGGCGCCAGCATGGCTCCAGGCACGGATCTTCTTCCTCATCGTCTTCGATTGTTCTGGCGTGGTCAACTGGCAGACCACCCATGCGCCTCCCCCTGAGCTACTAGACGACCAGTCGATTAATTTGTCAGTCCCCCCCCCCCTTCCTCCCAAAAGCGAGGGTGGGCATCTCAGGCACACGACGGTCGGGCAAGTTCAAGAAGTAGGGAAGAAGGAGGGGTCTCGAGCCATCTGTGCTGCCGTGCTGCCCTCCGGACCGGGTATAATAACACGTACCTGCCCAAGCCAGGGCTCGTCACCCGCGTCCCGCTCGGCTTCGTGTTGTGTAAGTGAATCCACTTCGGCCGTCTCAAATTCGACACCGGTGGAGGAAAGCTTGTTATTGCCCTGAACCCAGAATGGCCTGTGTCATACGATATCAACACGTATATGAACCACACCTGCCCAGGGAAGCCATGGCCGTCGCCATTCCACCCACAGACCACTTCACGATGACATCGACAGCCACTCTTTGCTGCTCTCGACTGCTGACCCACTCCTGTCCCCAGACCATGGCGGCGCCCCCGAAAACCTGCAAGGTCATTCTTGCAGACACCATAGCAAGAAAGCTACTCCAGGAGGCCCAGGAAACCTTGGCCTCTATTGGCAACGGGAAGCCCCGGCTCGTGGCCTTCCTGGCCAACGATGATGAGGCCGCAGTCAAGTATGCGGAATACTCGCAGAAGACCTGCGAGGAAAAGTATGTGTTGCTATTTGGCTTTCCTGCTGCGCGAGGCTGGGCTCGACCCTGTAGCAACCGGGCGGGGGCGGCTGCCCATCACGGGCTGTTGCACAGCGGCTGACTCGACCACAACAGCGGTTTCACCTTCGACCTGCGACGTATCGACAAAGAAGCTCTAGAGCACGAGGTCCGCACCGCCAACGAGGACGACAAGGTCAACGGGATCCTCGTTTACTACCCGATATGGCCCGACAATGTCGCCAAGGACAATTACATCAAGGAGACGGTGGCACTGGAGAAGGACGTCGAGGGCCTCTGCTTCAAGCACTTAAGTAACATGTACCACAACGTGCGGTACCTAGACCCCCCGACGAACCTGAAGAAGTCCATCCTGCCCTGCACGCCACTCGCCGTCCTCAAGATCCTGGAGCACCTGCACATCTACAACCCGATCCTGGCCGAAGGCAACAGGCTGTACGGCAAGACCATAACTGTCATCAACCGCTCCGAGGTCAACGGCCGGCCCCTTGCCGCGCTGCTGGCAAATGATGGCGCGCAGGTGTACTCAGTAGACATCACCGGTGTGCAGCTGTTCACGCGCGGTCAGGGAATCAAAAGCCACCGCCACCAGGTTGAGGACAAGGATGGCTGGGACTTGAAGAACGTCCTCCCCATAAGCGACGTCGTGATAGGGGGTGTGCCCGTTGAGAGCTACAAGCTGCCGATCGATCTGATCCGGGATGGTGCTGTGTGCATCAACTTCTCGTCCTTCCGCAACTTCGACGGCCCAGCGGTCAAGGAGAAGGCATCCATCTATGTTCCCTCGGTCGGCAAGGTGACGATTGCGTGTTTGCTGCGGAATCTGGTGGTATGTATCCGATTGAACCCTTGCACATGCTCGAGCGAGCGGGGGTTGTTCAGGGGATTGCAGGCTGACTGTGGGGTTGACGTAGCGCCTCATTGCAAATCACCCAGACCAAAAACATCAGCAGGCTCGAAACGAGGCATTTGTCGATGGTTAGGCCCGGCAAGAGCGATGTCAGTCAACGGGGGCATGCTCGCCCGCGTACCTAAAGCAACGCCCGGCCTGGCGGTGGGAGTCGCCAACTGGCAGAGGTGCTAACACGTGGTTGCGGGCGCGCCGCACGGCTGCAACTTGCTGATCGTCATGGTCGTGGGAGCTCTCAGCCTGGAGCATAGAGAAGATACCCGGGGCTCGTAGGCATACGAGCTCAGCTGCATTGTTGTAACAGGATAGAAGAGTCGGTTCGAACCGTTCCATGTGCCAGTAAATGTTCGCGGTTTGATGGGACTGAGGTGGGTCAGCGATGGCTGCAGGTGGAAGGGGCGATAAACACTGGGTATGCCCCTGACGAAGTAGGAACAAGGGCATGATGGCTCATCCAGCAAAACGAAGCCCAAGGACATGAAGCCAAAAAACAGGCCGGCATCCATCTACATCGGACACGGCAGCACGGTAGTGACGTGAAGGGCAGGGTCACCTTGGCAGCGTACTGACGAGAACCGACCTGTCAGCCCTGTCAGCACATCACCACTTGCTTCTTTCGCCTACCTGATCCAACCTGATTGGCCGCCGGCCGCAACATTGGCCCCACGCTAGCCCAGCGGCACCAGCCTGGCAGGTGACTCCCAGCCTACCTAAGTACCTACTAAGTAAGTACCTAGGTAGGTACCTGGTCTAGATAGAAGCAGCAGTCTAAGCTACAACTTCACTGAGACGGGCCAGGGTGATTCTCTCAGTAATAGCAAGAAACAACGGCACAATTCGGGGTGCCCATCGCCCAGCTCAGACTGTGCTCATCTGAGAGTGAGAGCGACCGGTGCGCCCCCCCCCTACCTACCTCACTTCTTCCAATATTGTGGGTCAATTGGGCCCTCGTCCTGCACGTATCCGCGTCATTGTCTCACAGGCCCCAGGCCGGGGCTGCCACTGCCTCTGGTCCTCGTCTCCCCGAGCCTGCCGTTTGCTCCGACTGTCCTCATTTCGGGACGACACCCTTTTGCTTACTTTTTCCTTGTCTCGCAACTCAGGTTGTGTTGGCCAGTCAGTCTGCCAGTCTGCCAGTCCGCAAGTCCGAACCACCGCCCCCTTCTATTCGCCCGTCGTATCTGCAGGCATTGGGGCGACAACAGCTTGTGTGGCCAACTCTCTCGTTGCAATCGCAGACGAGGTTTCTTGTGGACCAGGGAACAGGAGACTGCTCGACTTGCCGCCCGTAGGTGTCGTAACACAATAAACGCCCACTCCCGCTCCCCCACAGGCGTTACGCTCGCTCGTGCCTTTCTTGTCCCGGGTGGACTCCCTCGATATCATACCATGGCAAGCCGAACCTTCTTCGCATCCTGGGAGCTATGGCAGCAGATGACCTTCGTCCTGGCCATGGGTATTGCCCTCGTGTTTCTGATCGGCCTGCTGAAGCTGTGGTGGACGAATCGCCACGTGGAGAAAATCGAGCAGCTCGACGCCGAGAAACAAGAGCGCACTGCCCAGATGCGCAGGCCTGGAGTTTCAGCTGATACACGCAGGTCTCGGCTGGAGAGAGAGATCCCGTTTGGAGTCAAGGCCATCGAGTCCGGTGCCGAGGTAGACGGCGTCTGGGTTGTGAGGATGGTGTCCATGGCGACACGGCCGCCGGATAGGAAGTGGACTTCTAGCAGGAAAGTTCCTGGCGGGGCTGGTGGAATTGCCAGGAAGGAGCGCCTCATGGCCTCTGCACAGCCTGGAAAGAAGCCCGAGAGCCCGCCGCCTCGTGAAGCACAGCTTCGACCCGACGGCTCCGCAGCAGATAGACGGCTGCAGTACAGTATTGCTTGCGAGGAGGACACTGCCGGCCAGTCTCAGTCTGGGCACGCAGGACCTCTTGGCCGGATACAGAGATCCCTCAAGAAGATGGCCTCGTCCGAGTTATGGGTGCAGCAGCAGAGTAAAGGTGGTGGCGGACAAGAAGCCAGAGAGTTCCGCAACAATGCCGAGGCGAGAAAACCACAACGGTTTTACCCACAAGTTGCCGCATCAGCCGCGCCCAGACGCGGGATTCCCAGTAATGAGTCGGTTCCAGGGCGGAAGTCAAGTCCTTGCAACATATCAGACAGCAACTCAGCAGGAGCAGCAAAGTGTGGACCGACTGCGGCCAGAAGCACGCAGCAATCGCGGCCGCCGGCTACCAGGTCCCGAAGCCATGGACATGTGCGCAAGGCGTCGTGGGTTTCGAGCACCTCGTCGGCGGAGTCGTTTGCGACAGGCGTGGAGGAGCTGAAGGGGTTCGCGCCAGGGCCGCAGCCACCGCCGCTCGAACACCACCCAGTCTTCTCCAGCAGCGACCTGACCGCAGCATCCGAGCTGACGTTGAGCCGTAGGGGCTCCCAACACTTGCCCTCGGCGCACACGGGCCAAGCGCGTCACTCGTCCTCCGAGGACGGGAGCTCCATGCACGACCAACAGCAGCACGACGCGGCCATGCGATCGTCGCCGGCGACTGCGCTGCGATACCCGCCAAACAGCAGCCGAAGCGCCAATTACATCCAGCAGCCCCGCCCGCAGTCGACTGCTTCGGACCAGCAGCCTCGGCCTGGGGGCGGTGCCTGTTTCGCGGCGCAGCCAAGTCCCACCTTTGGGCCTAGTGATACGTAAGTACACGAAGTGATCATCACATGTGCACCCTTGCCTCTCACGGAGCAAGCAGGCGCTGATGGAGAAGCGAGCTGTAGGTACATCAACACAAGCGCGCGGAAGGTGAACCCGAACTTTGAGATCCTCCCGGCCGGTACGTTTGGGCTGCCCGAGCAACACGGCCTCGGAAAGCCTGCCAGCACAGCCGCGGGCGTCCGGTCATCCTTTGACTCCCAAGGCAGCGCGAGGAAAAAGTTGCAGAAGCAGAGGGGCAGCCGCAGTCACAGCAGGTGAGGAGGACACGTCTGTTGTGGGCGAGGCCAGGAGGGCCTCACCACCGACCACCGGAGCAAGGCCACTCGCCTCCCTGCTCCTACGGGGTGCAGCCGGCCAAGGAAATGAAATGAAGGGTTGGTGTCATCGACCGACCGATTCGAATACAATACAATACAATACACATGTAGAGGTCGGAACGGACACCAGATACCTGACCGTACTGTGTACTCGATGCTGTGTAAAGGGGCAGAGCGCGTCGTCCTAACCCTCCCTGCAAGTAGGCAGGCATGTGTGCATGTGACAGGCAAGCAGTGGGGGCTTCCGCTTGGCTGAACATGCTCATCCGAACATGCCGGGATTTTCCACAACACTTGAACAAAGCACCTCTCCGCCAGTGAGGCTCGACAAACAACAGCGCAATGGATTGCTTGCCGCTGCCGGTGGTCTGCATTCAGTGCGGACCGGGAGTAAACAACCCATGTCACTTCAAATTCATCGGTGAGCTCAAGCAGAGTCCAAAACGCATGTGATCACGCCCTGACCTTGCCACCAATTCCAACCGCAGGTCCCACCATCGGATTCCTCGCCGCCGTTTGCCTGGCCCTCATTTGCTGGCCCCTCGCCCTGCTCTTCTGCTGCTGCGCAACAGACGCAGGCAAGAAGTAAGTCCGAGTCGTGCTGCTGTGATACGGACGTGCTGTCCCAAGCGGCCGCCTCTACTGCCACCCAATTCGCATCTTCTCTGCGACTAACCCCGTCTTAGACTACTGGCTTTCCCAGCAGACACGTCAGCTGCAATATCAGATTGCTTTCCCATATGACTGACTGTTGCGGTCATCCCGGGCCGCCGGGCATGTGAAATCAGTTGGACCGAGTTCACAATCCGCAGCTACCTACCTAGGTACCTAGGTAGGTCCCGGTCGACCCCAGGACCGTGTGGCTTTGAGCCAGGCAGACCACCTTTAGGACAAGAATGACTGATCGAATACGCAAGCAGTTGAGAGTAGGAATGGGTCATTGCCTGGTTGCGCACCCGGGCAGTCACTGCAAGGTGGAAATCTTACCTCATATCTGACTGACACTGCTCTTACCACACTATACCCCATTTCGGCAGCAATGAAATCAAGTCATCCCATTTTCTGTGTTGCGAGGCGTCCACTCTTGATGGACTGGATGAACATGCTCTCTGGCTGATAATTGGTCCAAGAGCTAATGATTGTTAAGCTGAAGGCCAGCTCAGCTAGTGCTTACAGTAATTCATGTCTGGGAGTCAACAGACCATGCAAATTAAGATCATTTCCAGCTAAATGATAGATATGGGGGGGGGGGGGTTGATTGCAAGGTGTATAGATACACAGCAGTAAACCCACCTCACAATACAGTCATTGCTTTGGTGTTTGCTTATGCTGATGCTACCGGCTGTAGAGTCCTGCTATGAGCCATGTCATGGACCCATGCAAGTGCTGATTTCAAACAAGCCATAAGGGCTGTGAGGTTGGTTATGAGTGGTTTCGCTTCTATTCCGTATATTACGTCCGAGGGCATACATGACGCCTTCATACGGTGGTAAGCGCTCAAGACCCAGCGCTTGAAAAAGACACGGTGTCGATAACTATGGTTAAAATACAATGGGTGGTTCCAAGTATAAAGAGGAGGTGGGACTGGTGAAAAGCCTTCTCAAATTGACAAAAGAAATCCATTTTTCAAGCCCCCCCCCCCCCTCACATACACAGATAATAGCCCTGCCACCATGTCACCATCCAAATATGTGCTCTTGACAGGTGGAAATGGGGTTGTGGGCAGTGCAGTACTCATGGCCCTTTGCAAAGCCGGGTACCAAGTGCGTGCGGTCGTCCGCAGGCAAGATGCCATCGACAAGGCAACAGCCCATCCCCTCATCAAGCGGTTCTCCAGCCAAATCCAGTGGAGCATCATACCAGATATCTCCAAGCCAGATGCGTTCCTTGAGGTTGTGGTGGGCTGTAATTACAGTGAGCCGCTTCTGGATACGGTCCCAAGTCCGAGGAAGCTTCTCTTCCACGTACGGCCTTATACAAAGGTCTCATCAAACAGCAAGCCATGGTGCAGACTACATCTATGCTGTGGCCCTTTACCTCTATATGCATATAACTACTACCCCGATGCTTTGATAGCTGACTATCGGTCCTGCAGTCGTTCATGTGGCTTCTCCCATTCCTACTGTTCCTCCTCGATCCATGGATATGCGTACACCGGCACAAGACGGCACGAAAGCCATACTCAATGCCGCAGAGTGCGAACCCCTGGTAAAGAGGGTGGTGATCACTGGCTCTATCGCCTCGCTCGTGGATGCGGGAGACCCTAGATTTACTCACCCCAACTGCGAGACTCCCGAGACAATACCTTTGATGACGGGGGCCACATACTTCCCTCTACCGGCTGAGAGACCGGACGACAATGCCCCCGTGTTCCAACGATATGTGGACTCCAAGATCGCAAGCGGCAATCTCGCAAGGGAATACGCTGCCGCAAACCCCGAGTCACATTTTCAAATTGTACTCCTTTGCCCTGGATGGGTTCTGGGCCCAGGCCTGTTCATCACCAATAAAGCCGAGGCAATGGGGACGGCCAACCTCACGCTGTCCTGGGTGATGGCCGACCTGCGTGAAGTCATAAACCCGGTCTGTAAGTAGCGTATTCTCCTTCTGCGGCTCCCCGCCTTTGAAATTTTGGGGCAATTCAGGACACATCGGGGGTTGACTCCGCGGCACGTAACTGACAGGTATTAGTGGGCGTTCCCATAGAGCAGATGACACCTATTCGTGGTGAGTTCGTCTGGATCGACGATGTGGCGCTTGGTCATGTTAGGGCACTCTCGGTACCCTTGCCGTCCCGGACGAACCTTGAGGTATGGGTCATGGCAGTGGAATCGCCGCATGGAGCACGCATCGAGGATGCGGAGGGGATCATCAAGCGGAGATCACCTGAGCTTGCAAAGAAACTAACCTTTCCTGGCAAGATGCGGACTCATACGGTCAATTTTGACGGTACTCGAGCGCAGGATGAGCTGCTGGGTAAGAAGTATGTGCCCTTTGAGGACCAGGTCGTGAGGGCTGTGGAATGGATGGTTAGTTTGCCTGATGGTGAGCCACTATGTCCATGAGGGCATATGATATTAATGAGCAGGGGCTAGGCAAGAATTGATATCACAAACAAGGGCAAATACAGTCTCATCAATGCAAGTTTTCTCTTGGCTCAGGATCAACAAACTCATGTTACAAGACAATGTTTGGGATTTTATGTGATACTTGAGGGCAAGTATCATGGTCTTCACATTACGGTGAGCATACTACCAAATCCCTGGTCAGCTTGGAAAATACAACATCCATTCGTTGTACATATAAGACTAGCAATAACTCTACACGTGCAGGTAACTACTAAGACGATGGGCTTGAGTTGCTATTATCAATTGAGTCCTGATCCCATTGAGTCTGCCGCGGTCCAATGATTGTGCCAAATAGGTCCTCAGCCGGAATGCCAGTGGTGGTTCAAGGCACAGGCAGAAATATATGTGATAGTTTTTCAAACAGGAAACAGAAAAGGCACGTAATGACAGCAATTTCCTTTTAGGCCAGTCTCAATAACTCCATCTAAATGGTTTGGGGAAAGCATTGGCTCATGATGCGTTTGGGAGTGGTTGAGTTACTACCGTGATGCGACCTTTTTCTGCCGTACAAGTTTTGGTCGAGATCTCATGCGGTGCCCTTGATCCGGGTCTCACAAGGCTTGTATTCCCCAAAGACCTCAGCAAACTCGGGAGTCGTCGCAATCCCTTTGAGATATTCGACCGTGGCCGGCGCAGCCTTCCTCATCTGCGCGTCCAGCAGGAACCCGCTCGCCCAGAACAGTGCGGCCGAGACTGTCAGGTCAGCCAGCGTCAATTGCTCTCCAACGAGGTACTTCTTGCCGCCTTTAGCAGCCGCCTCGACCTTTTGCAGCGCACGCTCGAACGCTGATGCGGAGAAATCATACCGCGAACCGTCGAAGGGCACGAGCTTGATCATCATGAGCAAGGGTGGTGTGGCGTGTGACACGAGCTCGGTCTCGGTGAACAGCGTCCATTCGGCGATCTTGGCCTGGGTCTTGATGTCGGAGCCGAGGAGTTGCTCAGCACGGGGTCCACTACCGGCCAGGTATGTCGCAATCGCGGCGCCCTCAGTCAGGGTGAAACCATCGGCTCCCTCGAATGCCGGGACTTTGCCGAGCGGGAACTTGCTGAGGAAATCTTCGGACTTATTTGCCTGGCCGAATTGGAACTCGGGAACGTCGATTTTCAAGCCATTGATAGCCGCAACAACTTGGGCCTGGGATACATTAGAGGAACGGACTTGGCACAATTTTCTAACGTGTGCTTTCTTTCGGACTTACACGAGACACCCTCCAGTTATTCGGGTAGGAATAGATCGTGCCGAAGGAACCCATGACGATTGTATTTTGCTTGTGTTGGGTCAGGATCAGTGTATGCGTTGAAACCTACACCAGTGTTAGACTGCTGATCTTGTGAATTTAGACTTTTAAGATTGGTCGTTGCTACTCTTTATCCACGTTGTCATAGGGGTCTATTGCATAGAGTGTTTATAATGCCCCTCACCGCCAAGCAATGAGAGAAGACCAGGCCAGAGCCCTGACCGCATGCATGCCGTGGTCCCATAGTTTTTTTTTTTTGTTCTCGCGAAGGCGTCAGTGAGTCATACAAGGTCGATGGAAGCTTCTTGAAAACCATTTGCTTAGTAAATTCGCAATGTGTGACTCGGTGGACGAGTGCAATTCGTCCATTCCGGTTGACGGCCCACTATAGAGCGCGCGCTAGGATCCATACTAGATTTAATAGTTATATAACTTTAAATGTATATAGAATGGAATTAAAACTAGATATGGACAAATTCTAGAACTAGTGGCTAGCGATTGACATATGATAGGGCTGATATGACTATAGCTGGAAGGCACTTCCTCTCGAAGAATAGGAGAAAATCCACATGCTCAAGTGACGGGTGAAAAATGCCCATTTAACTAGGGTGAGGCGGCGGCTGTCGATAGGACTGGTTGAACGTTCAAGTATGGCTGATTGGTGTGTATTTGTTGTTGGTTGCTAAGTTCTGCGAGGCCCCCTCGCGAGAGAGGAGGCCAACTGAGGTCTGCCTGCCAACCGCACCTTCATAATGACAGCGGCCAAGGAGGTGTACCTCTGGCTCGTAAGGAGTTTTTTGATACCATTTTGACGCCCTCATGAAGGGCTCTTTTCCATCTATAGGGTAGCCTATAGTTCCATGAGCTGTTGGATCTAGGACAACCTGTGGTTGTACTACTGCCCCTCCCTAAAGTGTGAAGCACTAAAGGTCCGTTACTTTGACGGCTGGTTTGGACTGGTACAGGCCGATGGAGTGCATACAGGAATGACAGCGGTGATGTGCGCAATGAACCGCGTCGACTTTAGAATGGCACCAGGAGCTGCGAGAACAATCACCTGCTGAGTGGCTACCTCAAAGACGTATACGGAATAGAAGCGAAACCAGAACTTCCAAGGTTCCCCGGGTTGTGTGCTGCCAGACGTACAGTCGTAGTACAGTCGTAGTCGACTTCATACGATAGCCTTAACTAATGCTGGACTCGACTTTAGCAGCAGCACCTACTGGACCGAGAGAATTCCCGAGGATTGCATCGCAAACCGGAGTACGACAGTTGAAACACTCGATGACGCAGCCGTATGTGTCGTGCTGCTCAAGAATGACGGGCGTGTTTTCGCTCAGGAGCACCCGCACCATGATGGGGTCCTAACCAGCCCTTTGGTGTCTCGGGCGCCGATGACACCTACCAGGGCCATCTCGCCACCGCGGGCGGGTCCGAACAGGCTTCTTTCCCTTACTTAGTAGTAACCCACAGTATGAAGGCGCCATGTATGTCCTCGGACATATACGGAATAGAAGCGAAACCACTTAGTAGTAACCACACCACAAATGGCACTCACTCTTTGCCAGTCTCGGGATGGAGGCGTGATATGGTGGATCCTGAACAATGAGTTTACACCCCAGCTCCACCGGGGGCCTTGGCGGCGGCGGCATGGGCGACGGCGGCGGACTCGGAAGCGGCAACGACAAGGGCTCATTCCCACGCGGTGGTGTGGGTGCTGGCGACGGCGGCGGAGGAGGGACAACGTATCACACCGCCATAATATTCTCGTGCTCCACCTAACATCGACGAGACGCGGGAAGGCAGTGTTGATCACGGCTACTGTGTCCAGATGTCGTTGCACTTGTCTGCGTCGGACAGTTCTTGTCCGGTCAGCACTCTCACCCGAGTCAGCATTGATAAAAACGAGGCAGACGGCCGACTTCGCCGCGTAGTCCTCGATGGACTCATCTATGGCAATGTGAACCCACCCGGGATTTCGACATATCACATACCCGAGAACGAGTCGGACTACGCCAGCGGGGTCTGCACCTCGGCCCACTATGAGTGAGACTTCATCGAGGGCATGCTCGTACATCATTGCCGGAACGACGCCTAACACATTACACTACAGTACGAGTTTGGATACGGCTTGAGCTACACCACCTTCCCTTTGGATGCACAGGCAGACGCCAGGGAAATCAACTTATTCGTCCTGGAATCCAAGTTTGTACTGGGGTATTAGGACTGGTGGCACCACTTTGGTACCCGGCACTCCAGGTCACCAATCTGCACATAACACTTGTCAAGGACGCTCTGGGGGGTATTCTTCCATAGAACTTGCTACTTGAAAGGACGTTCTACTCGGATAAATAAATATACATATTTTACATGCAAGTTTCCGCTTGAAACAGACAACTAAAGTTGATCCACTTGGAGGCGGCAAAAGCATAAACAAGAGGCAACACAGACGTTGCGACATAGAAAAGCACCTACCTGGGATAAATATATTTTGATGAAAAGACAGACAGCCCTGAATTATGGCCGCTGCCGCCTAGAAACACTGTCAGCAAACAACACGGGCGTGGGGGTTACTCACTTCGTCAAGGTTTCGGGTTCGACGCCATCGACCGTCTTCTGAACTGGGCTGACGTTAGTTGTTAGTCAAACGAGTGGAAAGTGCATGAGATGCGAAAAGAACGACGTGTCAACAATGCGACACAAAGCAAGAAGAGGAGACCAAGAGCAGAAGCCAGAAGAAGCAGAAGCCAGAAGAAGAAGAAGACAGAAGAAGCAGAAGCCAGAAGAAGCAGAAGCCAGAAGAAGCAGAAGCCAGAAGAAGCAGAAGCCAGAAGAAGCAGAAGCAGAAGCCAGAAGAAGCAGAAGCAGAAGCAGAAGCAGAAGCAGAAGCAGAAGCAGAAGCAGAAGCAGAAGCAGAAGCAGAAGCGACTGGGAGGGGGGGGGCAGACAACAGAATGGAAGACAACAGAAACAAGCCCAATGCCGAAAGAGTGAAATACGCCGAGAGATAGGGGAACAGTGTCAGTGTGACCCAAGTGTGCCGTACAAGAAAAACAAGTGACTAAAACAGATAACGAGAGACAGCGACGCCGAGTGCAAAAGCGCCCATAGCGATACCAATCGTCTTCCAGGGAAGAAATGACGAGTTGGATGAGGGAGTGACTGTAGTGGGTTCGAGGCGGATTTCCGTGGGGAAATCGGCAGGGAACATGCCTGGCATGGCCGGAATATCAACAGGGAAAGAAGGAATAGACTCTGGAAGGGTGGGAGCAAAATGAAAGACTGGGGTGGGGGCTTCAAAGCGAGTGACAGCCGGGCGAACGCGGCGAGGGGGTGGCGAAGCATCCTGGGGAAGCTTCCGCTTGAGAGAGCGAGTGGTAGGAAGAGCAGAACGAGTGGCAGCAAAAGCAGAACGAGTGGCAGCAAGAGCAGAACGAGTGGCGGGAAGAGCAGAACGAGTGCTAAGAGCATGCGACACACTGGGGGAGGAAGGACTGGCTGGGGAGGAAGCAACGCCAACTGGCGATACAAGACCCGGGGAGGGGGAAGGAGAAGAACGAGCGACAGGGGGACCGGCCTCGATCAGCTCCTTGAGCTTCGCAAGAGCGTCAGTCAGGTTGGGGTTGTGGGGTGATTCAACTTCAACGACAGGAGAAGCATGTTCTGAACGAACAGAGGCCGCACGGGGCGAGCGAATGGAGGGCGACGCCACTGGCGACGGGTCCTGAGAAAGGAATGCCAACGAGTCTGGAGAGACCGAAGTGATGCGAATGCAGGGCGACGCCACTGGCGACGACACTGGCGACGACACTGGCGACGACATGGGCGACGACATGGGCGAAGAAAAGAGCGACGCGCAAGAGTCAACGGCGGTACGTGACTGGACTGGTGAAGGGGCGACTGGGGTTGGAATATCTGTGATCCACTTGTGGAGGGCCACGGTCCTTGTGAGGTTGTCTGGGGTCTGCAAAGAGTGTTGGGGGTCATCCCGATGGAGAGTGTTGATGTATGCCTGCTTGAGGAAGGACGAAAATCTCCAGAAACGCTTGCCAGCGAGCATTCCGAGAAGAGTACATGACTGTTGTGAGGGAACCATTGGAAGACGATGACGGCCAGCGAGTGGAGAGTCTGAAGCGACTGTGACTGTGCTCAAAGAACGAGGGGACCAGGGGTCATTGACCGATGAAGCCACTGGGCTGACAACGGCGGATTCGCAAGAGAAGGGAGAGCCAAGGTTGGAGAGCCAACTGCCAGCGGCCTCGAGTTTCCCCGAGTCCAAGGCAAGGTAGGACTCCCAGCGCACAAGCTCATCTTGAGGACAGAGACAAAGATCGTGGGTCAGTTGGTTGACAAAACGAGGGGGGCTGGACCGGGAACTGCCCGAGAAGCCAGAGAGCGAGGGGGACTGGGGAGGTGCCAGTGGGAAAGAGAGTGAATCAGACGAGGCTGGAGAGGCTGGTGAGGGAGTGGACACGGCCAAACGGCGGTAGACAGCGGCAAACTGAAGCCTGCGAGTCAAGGGGGTAAGATGCAGTGTTGGACGGACGAACTCGAGCGAGCCGTCAAAAGCAGCAAAACGAGGGTGCGCGACTCCCTGGCGGCGCAGAGGCGCGCCAGGAGTGGCTGGTGTCTTGGGGGAAACATCAAAAACATTAGAAAAATCAGAAACAGTGAAAGGACTGAAAGGGCTGAGAGAGCCAAAAGAGCGTGCTGTGTTGGGGGTAGAAATGGTGTCTGTGGCCATCCGAGGGCGCATATGTGGTGTTGCATGTGTAGATCCATCAGTGGTGTTAAATGAACAAGCAAGGAAGCTTTTTTTTTGTGGTTTTGTGGGTTTTGAACTTTTTTTGGTGCTTTTCTTAAGGGATGTTGGTGTATAGGGGGCCAGGACTGGAACCTGGGACTGCAAAGAGCCGACGCATGTGTGTCTGATTGGAGTTGATGGAGGCATTGTGATGTGTGCTGTGTGCTGTGTGTGCTGTGTGTGCTGGTGCTGTGAGTGCTGTGTGTGTGATGGCGATGTGACCTGGTGTGGGTGAAGAGAGGAAAAGAGAAGAGAAGAAGGGGAAGTTCTTCCTCGAGGCCCCGGGGAGGAGACGACCTTTAAATATTCTGCCCCGTGGCCGTCCTGGCTGCAAACGTGTCGTGACGCGTCATGTAGTCTACACGGTTGACGCGTGTGACGACAGTCATGAAAGCGTCGGTAGCCCCAGGCCCAAACGGGTATGAAGGTGATGCCATACACAGGCCAGAGCAAGTATCTAGTTGCACGGGTGGTGGTCCGAGGGCCACATTTGGGCCTGCCAGGCCCTCACAGCCACGGGATTGTGGGTCCATGTTTGAATTACTCGACAGATATGAGGCGCACTAGTTTGCAATGCTCGTCGCGTTTGCGCAGGAGGGGACGCTCGGCCATGCTCGTCGTGCGTGTTTGCGCAGGAGGGGACGCTCGGCCACGCTCGTCGTGCGCGTTTGCGCAGGAGGGGACGCTCGGCCACGCTCGTCGCGATTGCGCAGGAGGGGACGCTCGGCAATTTTCCTTCCTTGCGCCAAAGTCGGTATGGTATGGGCGGCGAGGGCGGGTTTGAGGTCACGGTAGGAGGGCATGAGGTCGAGGTCGAGGTCGAGGTCGAGGTCGAGGTCGAGGTCGAGGTCGAGGTCGTGGAAGAAGAGGTCGAGGTCGAGGTCGTGGGAAAACTCGTCTCAATCGTCACGTTGGTTAGATTTCCCGAGTGAGTTGGGACTCGGCGTCAAGGTAGGCCGAGGCGTCACCGTTGCCGAAGAGGAGTTGGTAGAAGAGTTCGAGGTCGAGGCCGAAGCCAGAAGGGTTTCGCAGGCTCGTCGCGTGAGATAGAATAGAGAGAGGCAGCAGGCATTGTTGATATATCATGATATGTGTCGGCTGCGCCATGCTCCCAGAGCTGGGGGGATAGCGAGGGAGGCCCTTGGTTCCGAGGCGTCAAAAAGGCGTTAGCATGCTCAAGGCAAATCATCCATGGCAGTTAGAAGACAACTATGGCTGATAGACTGCGAATGGTACTTTGGGAGCATCACCGCAAGCAGCAGTCCCAAGTGGAAGAAGACAACGTGTTGACCAAGTTCAAGGCAGATTTCTGGCACACAAATCCACACCTTTTCTTCGTCTGGCTCCAGGCTCCTGCTCCTGCTCCTTGTGACTGCCCCTGGGCGCCCTGGCTCCTTCCCTGCCATTGGAACCGGTTTCGTTTTTGATCCGTACTATTACCTAGGTACCTACTTACCTACCTACCTACCTAGGTAGGTAGGTACTTAGTAGATGGGCATCCTACGATACTTCTCCGAGGGAGCGTCTTGTCTTCAAGGGGGGAGTCTCTCGGTGTTGGATTGGCCTGGGAAGTCTGGATCCCCTCTACACATCGCCATCAGTATTGAAACGGCCTCACCTCGCTCGCACCACCATCGCAGGTCCGTCCCGCTCGATCCATACACTGCTCTCCAGGGCTCCGATAACGACGCACTCACTACATACGACCCAGTCCCTGTTCCTCCAAGCCAAAGCCTCGATTCCGCATGAATACTGAGTCTATCGTCGTCCTCCGCCCCATCTGCTTGTCACGACCTCCATTCCAGATTCGCACCATCGAGCTCACCCGATTCCGAATCGCAAAGACGGTATCCCCAGCTTTTAGGAGACCAGAGGCACTCAAGCAGCCAAGAGGAGGGGAGCATACCAACGTGGCCGAACCTCAACTCTGTTGCATGCGCCTGTCGCCCGCTGACGACGACCTGCCTAGGCTCATCCGCGCTGAAGAAGCCCCAAACCTGCCGTGCCAAATGAGGAGACTCTACGTCTGGCCTCTCGGGTATCTCTTTCCTTGCCGGTGCTGATGAGAACCACAATCGTCCCCCAAACCTCTACCGATCGATCAGACAGGCGCCAATGTGGTCGGATACGCACAAGAAGAACAGCATTAGGAGCCATCAAGCCCCAAGTCTTCTGGGGGTCTGAAATCGATACATAGAATTCCGAGTCCACCCAGATCAGAACTGCCTCAATCATGAAATTGTCCTGGCTCGAACGTCTCCTTCCGCAATTCCGCACTTCCGCTTCGATGCCGACGCTGATGAGCACTTGACAGTGTCTCGGGGACTTTGCCGCAAAGAAAGAGGAATAAACAACCCAGAAAGCTGTAAGAGCTATCCACAAGACGGAAAGCACAATCTATTGTCCAGAAGCAGCGTGGATTCTTGGCCTTAGCACTTCCGCACACGAGAGCTTCGAGCAGGGCACTTATTTGATGCTCAAAACGCCGCTCTCGCTCTCGGGCTATGGAACAAGAAACCTGAGTTGCCAGCTCCAGAGACCAATTCTGGTATGGCTGAATCAGGCCTCGCGAGAGTCGATGCCAGCAACGGCGACTGTCCAGAGCCATTCCCCAAATTCAACTCCGGCGTATCCGCGATACTTTTCAAAAGGCGGAGAGGCTTCACCAATCGCAATACTATAATCAGGTTGCTGAAACCTGTGGATATGGCTTGGCAGAGCCGAGCGGCTGGAGCGCGCGGTTGACCAGTGCACGCCTAATGAGCACCTCTTGTAAGAACCCATAATAGACGCATCGAGCTGGAACGCTTTAATATAAGCTCGGGGGCCAAGTTCTCAAGTAACACATCGAAACAAACTATGTGTTTGCCCGTTGGATTGGATTCAATGGACGGAAGCTGTATGGCCTCTGCTCAATCAGAACATCGGATGGCTGGTGTTTCTGCAACATCCCGAAGTTTGTTCTCGTCTGAGCCACAACACCATGAGATGGTCGAACCTATCGCCAAGATCGATAATGGGCACAAAATTTGACTTCGCGATGCGTTGCAGTGCCTCTTGAGCGGTCCTGTGGGTGGTGATATGCTACTCCGATGTGTGGGGTCATTTACAAGACTATTAAATGTCTCTGCACTCGACCTTCCATACGAATTTGGGTCGCTCTATTTCAGCAGTCTCAGCAACACTCTCCGCCCCCCCCCCCTCCAAAAACATAATTCGCTGCTATAGCAATGACCCGATGTAACTTTCTCCAGAAGGCTCTTGCCACTACCGCCGCCTTCGCCGGGCTTGCTCTTTCTCAGCCATCCATCACTTCTTGTCCCTCGCAGGTCAGAACGGTCAGTGGCCCCAGCAGAGCTTCATATTCCATCTGTGCAAGCACAGATTACCGTGGTCCCTCCGATCAAGTTCACCAGGATGTTGGGACCCTGCAAGCATGCGTACAGATGTGCGATGCTCAGGGCGGGCAGTGCGTGCGCGCCGTGTACGACAATGAAAACGCCATTTGCCACTTCAAGTCCAATCAGCCCGGCGCCCTCACGTGGGTCCAAGACAGCCAGTTCAGCACAATCGTGAAAAGCGCCTCCCGGACAGGTGCTGGACAGGGCGTCCATCCTCCTCCTCCTCCTCCCAGCCCAGCAACTGGCACGGCAGGTGCAGCACTCTCTCAGTGCCCTTCTGGGGACCAAGCGCTCAACACAATCACTGGGGCCCAATTTCTGATCTGTGAAAATACGGACTTCCGGGGCGACAGCGCCTCCGTCACGGGCGCCGCGAGCACAGAATCATGTGCAGAGCTGTGTGCCCAGACAGCAACCTGCACAAACGCTGTATTTGACAAGGTCAACTCGGAGTGTCATGTCAAGGGCAACCCGACGACGACCAGCTTGACCTGGGTGCAAGATCCGCAATTCGATGTTCTTCGGTTGAACATGGGAGGCATGTGGGGCGGCGGCGGAGGAAGTGGTTTCGCCCCTCCCCCAGCGACGGCGCCTGCTCCTCAAAAGCAGGACCCTGATCCAGATGTCGATCCAGCCTTAATTGGCTTCTTACTTGGAGGTCATGGGGCGCCACCACCGCCACCACCGCCAGCGGTGGCACCTCAAGGGCCTCCCCCGGGGCCTCCCCCGGGCTTCGTAGGACCCCCACCGGCTGGACCTCCGCCTGGCTTCTTCGGCATACCGTTTGCCAAGCGGGAGCTTTCTGCTGATGAACACATCAAGAAATCGTGGGGGAAGGTGGCTCGCAACTTTGTGGCGTAGAATACGAGGTGTGATGGGAGGAACTTATGTGAAGGAGCTCAATGTTGCTTGTGTAATATCGTTGTCGAATACCTACTTAATACGTACTACCGCTCAGTGGCGCCGCAGATCACGGGCATTGACATCGTATGAGACTCGAATTATCACCAATACAGGAGACACTGATATTTTAAACGTGGATGCTCATCTTGCTGTCTCCCAACTTTGAACGTCTGCTTCTTTCGGTTGACAGCGACAAGTCTACTCAAGTAAAAATCTCGGTGTAGAAGTACTCTTGGCCTCAACCAGCCGCTTATTGCCCAGCTAACTAAGTAGCCTGCGGCCCACATTAGTTTATCCATGCTGGCAATTTGGTAAGAGAAGGATTAAAGAAAAGTTGCCTCTCTGCACTAGTTTGGTCATGGCCGATCCACCAGGCTACCAAAGCCGCCACATGGTGGCACCTGGGAGCTACCTTCCAGGTGCCCGGCTGACTTAGATACGGTGGCACCTCATTTCTTCGTCTGTACTACTGCGAAACCGTCGCGCAACCCCTTGACTGATAGCATGCGTGATGGCCGGAGAATTCGCCCCTGACCGCGCGGGCCGCGTATAGCCATCAATCCCAGCCGATGTTGTTCCGAAAGCATGTAACCTGATGCCCTCCGATGTTGCTGAGTTGTGGTCCTCAGAGCCGTCGGCTGCGCAAAACCCTCACGTTTGCCGTTGCATCTATCCAACTACGAATGCGGCCATGGCCGAGGGCTCGGGGGTGAGTGATCACCGCACAAGTCTGTCCGTGGGCCGATGTGACATTACCTCCACGTTTCAAGCTTCAACCATTATTATAACCTTAAAAATCTAAGTCTAGTTAATTTAAACCCCATTAAACTCTACTTTTATAATAATATTTCAATTTATTTATTTTATTTAAATTTAATATAATTTACTATATTTATTTTTATATTATTTATATTTAATTAAATATAATATTTTTATATAATAATAAATATTAAAGTAGTTTTATTTTTATTTTATATATATCTAAGAATATATATAGTACCTTTATACTATAATAAGTGCTTAAAACCTAGCGCTTAGAAAAAAATATTGTATTAAAATAATGGTTAAAATATTATAGGTACTTATAGTCTTAACCTTATAACGCATAGATAAGGTTAAAGGGTACTGTTTTAATAATAGCATTGACTAGAACACTATAAAAGGAGTTATTTAGTAAGACTAGGTTTTTTAAGATAGTTATTATATAAATAAATTCCATAATAAAAAAGTCCTAGCTAAAAAACTTAGCCCTGCATATATATACATATATATATAAATAAGCCCATAACTAGGTAAGCTAATACCATAACCCCTATCTAAGTATATAGTTAATTTTAAAAAATAATTAAAATAAAGAAATAATTTATAATATCCTACCTTTAAGACTTCTATAATAAGGCCTTAAAACTCTTAAAAAGAGTTTTAAAAGTAATTTATTAGAAAATAAAGGAAGGGTATAACAAGTTTATTCTCCTTTAAGTTTATACTTTTATAACTAATAATAAGTAACTTCTCCTTAATATGGAAAAATATGATAGAAATAAAGGAAAGGGGGTGTTTAAAGTTCCTCTATAAAAGGACTATAAGGATATGTATAAAGCTATAGTAAATTTTATGTATAAGCTTTAAACTAAAGAAGAAATGAGTAATTAAATAAAAAAATAATTATATAATATAAAGGAAAAATATAGTATAACTAAAGCTAATAAATATTAAAATATTAAAATATTAAAATATTAAAATATTAAAATATTAAAATATTAAAATATTAAAATATTAAAATATTAAAATATTAAAATATTAAAATATTAAAATATTAAAATATTAAAATATTAAAATATTAAAATATTAAAATATTAAAATATTAAAATATTAAAATATTAAAATATTAAAATATTAAAATATTAAAATATTAAAATATTAAAATATTAAAATATTAAAATATTAAAATATTAAAATATTAAAATATTAAAATATTAAAATATTAAAATATTAAAATATTAAAATATTAAAATATTAAAATATTAAAATATTAAAATATTAAAATATTAAAATATTAAAATATTAAAATATTAAAATATTAAAATATTAAAATATTAAAATATTAAAATATTAAAATATTAAAATATTAAAATATTAAAATATTAAAATATTAAAATATTATTAAAATTATAAATTAATTATTAATAAAATTAATTAATATATTTATATATTTTATTTATTTTATTCTTTTTTTTAAAAAATATAATATTTTTTATAAATAATTTAAACTTTTTATTATTAATTATAAATATTACTTTAATATTTATTTATATTATAAATTATTTAAAATTTTATTATTATATAATAATATATATTTAAAATATATAATATTAATTTTATAATTATAAAATTTTATAATAAATTTATTATTAAAAATAAATTATATATATAAAAATATAATAAATTTATTTAATAAACTTTATATTAATAATTTTTTATAATAAAATATAAAGTTATTTAAATTATTTAAATATTATATTATTATATTTTATTTTTAAAATAATATTTTAATTTATAATAATATTTTAATTTATAATAATAATTATTTTTAATATAAAATTAAAAAATAAATATTTTTTTATAAATAATTTTTTTTATAAAATAAAATTAATAAAATTAATAAAATTAATAAAATTAATAAAATTAATAAAATTAATAAAATTAATAAAATTAATAAAATTAATAAAATTAATAAAATTAATAAAATTAATAAAATTAATAAAATTAATAAAATTAATAAAATTAATAAAATTAATAAAATTAATAAAATTAATAAAATTAATAAAATTAATAAAATTAATAAAATTAATAAAATTAATAAAATTAATAAAATTAATAAAATTAATAAAATTAATAAAATTAATAAAATTAATAAAATTAATAAAATTAATAAAATTAATAAAATTAATAAAATTAATAAAATTAATAAAATTAATAAATATTTATTAATATAAAATTTATTAATAATTTATAATAATTTTAAATTTTAAAAAATATAATTTATTATTATAAATAAATTAAATTATTTTAAAAAAATATATTATATTATATTATTTTAATATTAATTATTATTTTTAATTTAATAAAAAGTTTTAAATAAATAAAAATAATATATAATAATTAATTTTTAAAAATAATAAAAAATTAATTATATATTTAAATTAAAAAGTTTTTAAATTTAAATTTAAAAAATTTATAATTATTATTAATTATTATTATTAATTAATTTTAATTAATTTTAATTCATTTCAATTCATTTTAATTAATTTTAATTAATTTTAATTAATTTTAATTAATTTTAATTAATTTTAATTAATTTTAATTAATTTTAATTAATTTTAATTAATTTTATTTTTAAAATAATATATATATTTAATTTATTTATTATTTATATTAAAATTTTAATAAAATAATAATATAAATTATTTTTATAATAATAATAATATTTATAATAATTAATTTTTATAAATTTATATTTATATTTAAATTTTATATTAAATTAAAACTTTTTAATATAAAATTAAAAAATTTATAATTATAAATTTATAATTAATTTTATTTAATTATTTTATATTATTATAACTTCCTTTATTTTAATTTAAACTTTTATTTAAACTTTTTTAATATTTTTTTAATATTATTTTAAATAATTTAAATAATTTAAATTTAAATAAAAATTTTTAAGTTTATAATCTTTTTATTTTTTTAAAAATATATAAATTTATTTTAATATTAATAAATTTATTTTTAAAAAATAATTTATTATTATATAATTATAAATTTAATTATTTATAATTATATTTTTAATTATATAATTATTAAAATTTTAAATTTAAATAATAAAATATAATTAATTTATTTAATAATAATATTTTAATTTCGCGCGGTAAATTAATTTTAATTGTTTTTTAATAATTTATAAAATTAATAAATTTATTAAATAAATATTTATATATAAAGTAGAATTAAACTTTTAATTAAAATAATAATTGTTTTTATAATTATTTATTTTAATAAATTTAAAAAGTTTAGATTATATAACGATTTAATATTTTTATATAATATTTACCAGTATTAAATTATATTACCCGTAGCTTATAATAGTTTTATTTTTTAATAAATTAAATAAAGTTTAATATTAAAATTATTAATATAAAAAACCGTTTTTTAATATTATTTATTATTTTTAATTTTATAAAAAAATTTAAATAATTAAAATAATTTATATTAAATTAAAATATTAATTTATATTTTAAAAAAGTATATAATATATTTTATAAAATATAAATAATTAGAATTATTATATAAAAGTTTTTATAATAATTTTATAATATTTTATAATTTATTTATAATTATAAAATATTTATAAATCTAATTTTATATTAATAAATATTATATAAAAATATTAAATTATTATAAAAACTTTTATATAATAATTTTAATTATTTATAAAGTAATATTTATTTAATAAATTTAAAATATAATTATTATTAATTTATTATATTATAAAATTTTAAATATAATATTTAAATAAATGAATAATATTTTATTATTAAATATAATTTTAAATTTTAAATTTTATTTTCATTAATTTAAAATAATAATTATAATAAATTAAATTTATAATTATATATTAATAAATTTTTAATTAAAGTTAATTAAGATATATTTTTAAAAATAAAGTAAATTTATATTTATTTTTAAAAAATATTAATAATAATATTATAATAATATAATATAATTAAATAAAATTAATTATAAAATTTTAATTATAAAATTTTAATTTTATATTAATAATAATATTTAAATATTTTAATTTTTTAATATTTTAAAATAAATTTAATTTAATTTATTATATAAAATAAATTATAAATTATTTTTTAAATTTATTTTATTAAATTTATTTTTAATAATATAATTTATTTTTAATTTGAATTATATAAATATAAAAGTTTAATTTTATAATTCAATAATATATATAATAATATACACTCTTAATTATTAATTATTAAATAATTAAATAATTAAAAATATATATTTTTAAAATTTTTTTAAATATATAATTTTATTATTTTAATATTTATAAAATAACTTTAATAATTAAATTAAATTAAACTTTTATTTTATTATTATAAAATTATTTTTAATTATTTTTAATAATATAAAGTAATAAATATTAAAATTATAATTATAATATATTTTAAATTTTATTTTAAATATATAATTTATAATATATAATATATAATATATAAATTATTATAATATTTATTTTAATTATATAAATTATAAATTATTATATAAATTTTATAAAACTTTTATTATTATTATTTAAAGCGTATTATATATAGCTTTTAAAATTAAAAGGATGATTTTTACTAGCGTTATTTAAGCAAGATGTAGGAAATAATAGTCTTAGCATGCAAACGTTTCGGACCACTAAAAACATTTAATGGGACCATAGGCGGCCCCGTAGTGACGGCAAGCGGATCTATATCCGAGGCAAACAAGACTCTCCCATCTAAGTCGAGTCGCCCTCCTGTTTCAGTAGCCGGTATTGGGTTGTACCCCTGGGCTGCTTTTATGGGGATCGGTACCCAGTTCTGCCAGTCAAGCCGCACCACAACCGTCTACTGGCGGCCCCGCTTGCCCTATGCGTCCGGTTGAATCAGTGACCTCCGCCGAACGGCAATTTACTCGACGCCCTGAAGCTGGGACACGCCTGGTAGCGTCGCACGCTACCATCTGACTGCCACTGCGGTAAATGAAGGTGTATGGGGCTAGTTTCTCCGCGCGTCACCCTTGAGATGCGGCTCAGTGTTGCTACACCAATACTATGGCGGAGTGGCCCCAGGGGTGGATCCACGCGCAGCACTTCGGACCAGATTAATACCACATAGTACGAATCAAGGCGGCCTTCTGCGTCCGGGGTCTGACTTGAACATTGATGAAGGGTGATATGGGTACTGATTAGGAGCTGGAGGCTCACCGCAGAAAGCTGGCTAGAATATAAGATGCATGCTTCCAACCATCCATCCTTTGAGCTTGATCGACACCCATAGAACACCGTATACACTCCTTCGCTAGCCAATATGCTCGTCAAATCCCTCCTCGCCCTCGTGGCCGCCACAGGCGCCTTCGCCGCCCCAGCCGTAGACGGTGCCGCCTCATTCCAGCAGCTCGTGGATCGCTCGACCCCCACCGGCACCGGCACCGACAACGGTTTCTTCTACTCCTTTTACAACTCTGGCGCCAGCAGCTCCGTGACGTACAACAACAAGGCTGCGGGCGAGTACAGCGTGGACTGGACAAACTGCGACAACTTCGTCGCTGGCAAGGGATGGGCGACCGGCAGTGATCGTTCCATCAAATACAACGGCACGTGGGACGCGGCCAAGGTCAACAGCTACGTCTCCGTCTACGGCTGGACGACGAGCCCTCTCGTCGAGTACTACATCGTCGAGAGCTTCGGCGACTACAACCCCAGTTCAGGAGGTGAGTCGGAAGAAAGACAACGAGCACGTCGCAAGGCGCACGGGCAATGTAACTGACAGGCACAAAACAGCCTCCAAGATCTCCTCGGTCACCACCGACGGCGACACGTATGACATCTACAAGACGCAGCGCGTCAATCAGCCCAGCATCCAGGGCACCGCCACATTTGACCAGTACTGGTCTGTCCGCCGCAACCACCGCGTCGGCGGCACCGTTACCGTCAAGAACCACTTTGATGCTTGGGCAAAGGCGGGCTTGAACCTCGGCTCGCATAACTACCAGATCCTTGCTGTCGAGGGCTACAAGAGCAGTGGATCCGCTGACATTACCGTCTCCGCTGCCTAGGTAATTCATCAATTCGGGCAAACAACGGAGTTTGGACTGACTGGCTTACTTATAAGTTAAAGCAATATGCTCACTCTTCATGTACCTACTTAGCCTAGTACGGCTTATAAATACAAGTACATTACATATATCAATTAATCTATTTTCAAGTTAAAATAATAGAAACAGTTATTATAAACTATAAGTCATTCATAACGTCTCTCTTTTTAATATAAGTAACGTGATTTATAATAAAATGAGTGCGAATTTAAAAAGTTATTATAATATTTTTTAAAAAAATAAAAATTTAAATTTTTAATTTAAATTAAATAATTACTTAAATCTTTTAATTTTATATTTAAAAAGAGATATAACAGCTTATAAGTTTATTTTAATATTTAAATATAGTACTATTAAGTGTATATAGTAGAAAGTTGTTTAACTATAAGCTGTTTATGTCTAGGACATAGGCATTGAGCCCTAACGTACCAGCTGGTCCGTCCTGAGTGCATCCTGAAATCTTGTTTATGTATTCAGAGGTCATGACTCTAGCTGTAGAAAAAATGCCTGCCACAGATACAATAAACACTTGAGCATCCTCCTTTGACCTTCTCGACAAACATCCTGCAGCGAGGACAGCGCTTCCAACCTTTGCGCTTTGCCATGACCATCAGCTTGCGGTCATTTTTGACCACAGTCATCCTTTCCTTACCTGCATCACACTTCCCATCCTTCCTCTGGTGTGTGTGCCAGCCTTTGCGGCAACGACAGCATGTGACTCGCTGGCATTGGGGACAAGTGGCCCTAGTCTTAGTTCTGTCCCCAAGGGGGATGAAGCTACCACATAGCCTACGGTAGCAATAAAGTTTATCTCTTGGCCTCGTCTCAAACTCCTCTAGCTTCTTCAAGTATATGTTCCAGTCATTCTTGTTAATAAATACTTCAGATTCCTTTCTCACGGACTCAGAAACCCTGAGTGGATTGAAGTCTCGACTCTCAGCAAATGTAGGGGCTTCCTGCTCATCCGGTAGCACGATCTCCATCTTTGAGCCCTTTTCATAGCCCGGCTCGAATTCTGGCTTTGGATGTGGTTTCTTCTCAATGATGGCCCGAAAGTATCGCAGTGGGATCTGTTCCTCGTGGCAGCATTGGAACCTGTGGAACGTATTATTGGTGATGGCAAATTTGAAGGTTCTTGCCAGACATGTCTTACACCAGCAGTGCCCACATGGGAGCTCTTGGAGGCGCAGATCTGGATGGGAATACGTGTCCAGTCCGCATGGAAAGCAGATGTCTGTGCGACCCATCTCTGCAACAGGTACTCGGTCCAATCTCCTCTGGCTAATGTTGGCGATTATCGACGACCGGCTGGGGACCTTGGTCTGGTACTCCACCTCTGGCTTGATGATCGAAACGGGTTCCACGTTCCTGGTGATGTGCTTCTTTTTAAGCTTATTGACTACATCGTCTTCGCTGTCACTATCATGGCTGCTTTGCTCTTCGCCGTTTTGCTCATCATCATGATGTCTAAATTGAGCCGCAAGTGCTTCGGCACTATAATAAGCACCAAATACAGGCTGCTCTTCTGGGACCTGGGCCATAATAACAAATTTTAAAGTAATTTCAGTAGTTGAATTGAGTATTGAATGGCTGTAGATGTATAACTTAAAATAGTTCAAGTGTTGTACCCAGATGTGACTGTTACGTTTGTTTATATAACTATGTGATTCTATGGCCTAGAGTATTAATCTTACATCACAAAGCTGATTTATGAGAGCGTCTTTATTATCGCATGCATGAGAAAGAATACCTTATTCATCTAAAAATATTAGGCAGACTATAGGGCATTCTTTTTCATAATAAAGCAAGCTGATTATTTGTATAAATAGTACACGGTTCAGTCTTTATTCTATTAAAAAGAAAAAAAAAACCTATGACAAAGGAGTCTAGTATAGGGATATGTCGGGCAAATAAACCTAAGGAGCTCCTTTATGCCGCCCATGGTTATACAAATAAAAAATGTTATAATGTGCAAACTACTTTTATTATAATTCTTTTTAAAATTTAAAGTTTAATTAACATTATTATTTTACTATTAAACTTTTTTAAAAAGTATATTTGTTTCATTTTTAAACTTATAAACTTTTTATAAATTATAAAAAAATAATTATAAAAACTTTAATATTAAATTTAATATTTTATATTATTTAATTAAATATATATTTATAATAAAAATATAATTATATAATATAAATAATAAAAATTTAAATTAAAAATATCTTTTTAAGGTACTTTCTTTTCCTAGAATAATTTGTTATTATTATTGCTTATAGCGTTATGGCTCGCTAAATTTGCATATTGGTAGCTGTTCCTCTTCCTACGTTGGAAGCATTATTAGGTGTGCGTGGAGCACTTCAGGGGGTAGAGTGTTGGCGATTTACTTCGAAGTGATTTGGAACCTAACGGCTTGGCTACTTAAATACCTGGCGCTTTTAGCCAGGAGTGATTCGAGGAGGCTGTCAGGCTGCCAGGCTGTACCTGAGCCGGACCGTACTAGCCACCTGGGGCTTACTCCTAGCTGCAGCTGCAGGGGACGGAGATCAATATTAGGGGCAGGCTAATAACAGGAAGCACTGGGGTAAGGATACTGTCCGCAGGCCCTCATAAAAAGCCACCCGCTTCATATGGGATCGGTGGCGTTCACCAGCAGCCTGGGCGCGCTTAGAGGCAGGAAACCCCAGGAAAGACGAACGTTGATACGTGGGATTAGAGACGTTGAAGCTCGCCGGAATTCCACGCCCCGCGCGTCTTGCTCTCTCGCGATGTTCCTGTTGCTGTGCCCTGGGCGACTCCTGGGCGACTCCTGAGGCAACGGTCATCCGTTTGATCCGTCCATCAGGTTACCGTGGGCTCCGATCCCGACGGCTTGCTGCGCACGGATCGCACGGATCGCGCGGGTTGCTGCCCGTACCAGTGTTGGCAACCCTCCCTCGTTGGCCGCTCAGCCGCTGTGGTAGCCACAACTTGTGCCGTTCGGTCTCGATCAAGCTAGTTCCGAACCCATACCAGCGCCGGGGGTCGTGCCGGACCAATTCCCCGGGAAGGGCGATGGAAGACGTGCTGAAGAGACGCCCCTCGACTTCCCATAATATCCTTGGGAACCCCGCGCATGAGGCCATGGGGGCGTTCTCTGCCTCTTGAGCCTCTTGAGCCTCTTGAGCCCCTTGACATAGCGGTACTCGTCTCGTCTCCCCTCCTCGGTGGCCTAGAAATGAAGACTGCAAGCTTCATCCTCGCCCTCCTTCACATCCTCACCCCAGGTGTGACGGCTGGGCCATCCCTCGCTGAAGCCGTTGCAGAGCTACCAAGCTGTGCTGTGAGTCTGTATCTTGCTGGGATGCTGTGTGCCTGTTCTCGCTGACCCGCCTTGTGTGTCAAGCTGGACTGCCTGGTCACAGCCATATCGGCCTCGCCTTGTACCCTCGCCGATTTGCATTGCACATGCTCCAGCGCGAGGCTCAACGCCGAGGCTGAAGCATGCGGTCTTGTCAATTGCTCCACCAGGGAGGGACTGAGTGAGCCAGATGCAACTGTTTTGTCCGCAATCCATACCTGCTCAAACATTGACGCCCTGCAACAAATAGGAGCAAAGAACATAACAGAGACACTATGCGACAACAAAGCCCCGAGGGACCTCAGTCTCGTCCCGGTCTTTTCAGCGTTTCTTGCTCTTGCCGGAGTTGCCGTCTTCCTTAGGCTTGTAGCCCGATACCTAACTCTGTGTTACTTCTGGTGGGACGACCTCTGTATATTCCTTGCCTTTGTAAGCGCCAGACCCGAAATCCCGCGTCCCCCGCCCCCTGGGGGAAACCCACGTGCCGTCTTCGCGGCCAAAGAAGAAAAGAAAAAAAAAAAAAAAAGCAAAAGCAAAAGCAAAGGCAAAAGCAAGAAATACTGATCTGCACACAAACAGGCGGGCTGTGCCGCCTTCGCCGCCACAAATATCAGTGCCGCGGCCCTCGGAATGGGCACCGACGTCTGGGACGTCCCCTATGACTATATCACGTGGCTTCTGCTAATATTCTGGGTCAACATGGGCTTGTACGCCGTGACGAGGGGCCTGATCCGTGCCTCTATCATCTTTTTCTACCTCCGTATCTTCCCGCGAACCTCCGACTATGCGACTTACTGTTTCGTCTATTGGACCGGGGTCCTCAACGCCCTCCACATCACGGCTTTCACCCTTGCCGTTATTCTGCAGTGCCAGCCTACGCGTTTCTTCTGGTACCAGTGGGACAAGCAGGAATCCGTACATGGTCGTTGCGGAAATGCCAACGCCCTTGCGTGGGCGGCCGCCGGGGCTGGAATAGCCCTGGATTTGTGGCTCATTGCACTTCCCTGGCCTGGGATCTGGAAGTTGAATCTCAGCCGGAGGAGAAAGATGTTGGCGGGCATCATGTTGACTGTCGGTCTGGCGTGAGTGTTCCAGTTCCAGCCCGGCGCGGCATTTGTCCCATTTGGTTGCCTCCGAGCTGATGGTTGTTGGCCGCAGGTTCTTTGTCGTCAGTCTTGTGAGACTGAAAACCATCAATAATTTCACAACAACTATTAACCCCAGCAGTAAGAATAAGCAGAACTTCCTAGGGCCTCTGCAGAGGGCCTCCGCAGAGGGAGAGAAACAGACTGACCAGCCGCATACAGGGGACTTCGTCGAGGTAGGAATCTGGTCGGGGATAGAGATCGACATAGGCGTGGTCTGTCCCTGCCTTCCATCGATCCGCATCTTGATCGCGCGCTACGCGCCACGTTGCTTAGGTATGGGGAGCAGTGCAGATGACGAGTCAGACCAACCGAGCCGGCCGTCGGCGCAGGGCAGGAGTAGGCAGCAGAAGAGGCTCCGCAAGCGTAGCTATGTCAACTTCGACGTGGATGAAGGTGGCGGTGGTAGCAGCGGCAAGTCGATGCTTACTACTGCCGGCTTCTCCACCCCGGCCGACAGCACATTCTTGGACGGCAGTAAAAGCCCCTTGGACCAGGCCTTGGACCAGGGGGAAATCCAGCTTTCCACATTTCGAAGGCACAGCATGGAGTCCAAGGTCTGATGACGGCTGATCAGTGAGCGTCTGCAGGGCTCTGCCGCCGCTCCGCTAGTGTGATAACGAATTCCTTGCCAATCCTGAGCCCTTCTCCTCAAGCTTACCGACACCGAGCGTGGCGTGTGGGGGTGACCGCCTTGGCTGTCGAGCAGCATTGGCCGTCTCATCACATCACAAGCCTGCGAAACCATTGATTGCGAGGCCGTCATCCCCGGGGCCCCCAGGCTTCCGCGCGAACACCCGGGGAGTAGTAGCATGTCTTGTTTGTCAACGGGCACCCAGCCCTGGCCGGACAGGCTTGCCTGATTCTCGATGTAGGTCCTTGCCACTGGGGTCATCGCCTGTGGAATGCACATGCAAACCGAGGTTCAAATTTGTCTTCTTTTCTTGCTTTTGCTGCAATCCTATACGGAGGCATCTACCAACACGTTGCGCGATATCCCAGCCCCGCCGTCCAAAACACTAGACCACAACAACCTTGTTGGAGGCAGTCTTCTCCTTCTCATCATCCCAGATGTTGATGTCCCACTTGGGGTTGTCTGTAGAGGCACCGGGGTCAGCATTCTCGGCCGCGCAGGGTTGGCAGGGGGGGGGGTAGGGGTCACTGACAGGAAGCGGGGACGTTGAAGCGCTGGTACTCCTTGCTGCCGATGTCGTTGATCTGCTTGACGTCGTCGTCGTCAAGCTTGATCTCCTGGAAGTTGGCGGCGATGCGGCTGGGGGTGACGGACTTGGGTATGACGCTGTGGCCGCCGACCTGGGACCAGGCCAGGATGACCTGTGCGCCGGTGGCGTTGTGCTTGTTGGCGATGGCCTCGATGGTGGGGTGGGTGATGAGAAGGGGCAGGCCGAAGCTGTTGTTGCCAAAGGCGGAGTAGGCAGTGATGTGGATGCCCTTCTCCTTGGCGTAGGGGACCAGGGAGTCGTTCTGGTTGAGGCGGGGGTGGCGCTCGACCTGGTTAACGGCGGGGCGGACGCCGGAGGCTTCCTCGACGGCCTTGAGGTGGTCGACGGTGAAGTTGGAGACACCGATGTTCCTGGCCTTGGTCTTGGGGAGGGCGACAAGGGCCTTCCAGGTGTCGACCAGGGAGACGCCGTTGTCGAGGGCAACCTCGCCCTGCTTCTCCTTGTGCTTGGGGAAGAGGACCTCGCCGATGGCGCCCTCGAGGGGGAAGGCGACGGGCCAGTGGATGAGGTAGAGGTCGAGGTAGTCGAGGCGCAGCTCGGCGAGGGTGTCGTCGAGGGCCTTCTCGACGTGCTCGGGGCGGTGGGCGTTGTTCCACAGCTTGGAGGTGATGAAGAGGTCCTCACGCTTGATGTTGAAGTCTTTGATGCCCCTGTGCAACCCCTCGGCGACCTCCTTCTGGTTCTCGTAGATCTTGGCCAGGTCCAGGTGGCGGTAGCCGGCCTTCAGGGCCTCATAGATGCCAACCGACACCTCACCTGGCTTTGACTGCCACGTGCCATAGCCGAGAGTGCTTTTGGGCGCCAAGACGGCCGTGGTGTCAGCGACGAGGGCCCTGCCTGTCTGTGTCTGCAATGTGTCTGCAAGGGGAGGGGGGTGGGGCCACACAACTCACGGGATCTCGTCGCCGGAAAGAAGCTTGGCCTTGGTACCGAAAGACATTGTTGCAACTTGCAGGACTTGGGAGCTGGCGAGGATCGAATCGGTGTAGGAGAGGACGAGAATCAGGAGACGACGGGACGCAACCCCTCTTCTCTGCTTCTGGGTTGGTTTTCAAGAAGGGAAACAACTTTATAACTCAATGAGGGGCTCGCATGACGGCATAGCCATGACCCATAATTCTGCTCCAAGGGTCAATTGCCCGCAGCCACACGGTTCGCGGTCCTCGGTTCGTGGTTCGTGGTACGTGGTTCGTGATTGGTGAGCATCACGAGTCTGGTGGCATTAGCGTCTGGGTGGCCCTCGGTCGGTCCAGTTCAGCCCGAGCCCCTCTGCCCTTGCCCTCTGCCCCTCTGCCCCTCTTGCTCCTCTGCCCTGCCCCTCTGCACATTTCTTCCGCCAACCTGCCAAGTGTTCCTCCGACTCAGACCCGGCTGCTTCCGATTGACTCCGTCTCTCGTCTCTCGTCTCCCGTCTCCTGCTATCAGTCATATTATATACCTATATAATATACCTAAAGTCGCGCGCCCGATCTGTGTGCTGCCCCGGGACCGCCCCGACCCTCTCGCCTGCGGCCTCGTCCTTCCCGGCCTGACGTCGGAGATAGACCCACCTGACCACCCACCACCCAACCCACGCAAACGCCAGGCACCCCAGGGACCATGCATGGCCTAGCGTAAACTCGGGAGCGGCGTTTGTCTGGTAGATTTGCCCAGAAACAATCCCGCCGATGTTGGTCAGGGTCAACAGGATCCCCAGGCTGGCAGCCCGCTTGCCGTCTGGAGCGCAGTTGCCACACAGCCAGGCACTATTCTCACATCGAACCACCCAAAGCTGTTAGTGACCTTTGTCTTTGCAGGCAGCCAGCCATCCTCCCAACGGGGCGGTTCATAATTACATGTTGCCTCCAGTGCACAGAAAACAAGCCGTGGCGATCAGGTATGTGGCCAGATACTGCGCCGCCGGTGACGCTTTACAAACAAGTATGGCGTAGCCCAGCATTCCAAAAGGGGCACACACCACGAGCGGGAGAAAACGTCTCTTGTACTTGTCCGACTGTTGCTTGGGTCAGTCCCATGCTGTAGCTCCGAGCCGGTGGTGCTTTCACAAGACACACAGACTGTCGACACTTACGAGCACCGCCCCTACTGCGTACACGATTGCCCCCCAGATGTTGACAGGAATAACCAAGTACTGCGCTTGTTCGAGGGAGAAGTGGAATTCTTCTTTGATTATGATCGGTAGGAACGTACCAAAGCCTCATAGCATTCAGTTATTAGTCCTCCTGCACTGCCTCTGTGCCTCCCGGGGGGTTGAGTCTTGCCCGGGTTGCTCACTTGCTTGAGCACATTACTCACCGTATAAGATAGTCACCACCGCAATCTGTATGACCCCATGCAGCCAGCTCTTCACGTCCTTGGCAGCTTCCTTGATGTCTCGTTTGCCGTAATGCCCAGACCCTCCTACAAAGTCTTTTAGTCACCTGCTGCTGCAGAACCTCAGGTCACAACCCGGGAACAATCCAAGCATCAAGGACGGGGACCCGTGAGAGGACGTAGTCATGGCACTAACCGCTGTAAGCCTCCATCTGCT
This sequence comes from Diaporthe destruens, assembly GCA_036986855.1. Classification (NCBI taxonomy): domain Eukaryota; kingdom Fungi; phylum Ascomycota; class Sordariomycetes; order Diaporthales; family Diaporthaceae; genus Diaporthe; species Diaporthe destruens. Next base: position 4,794,506 of record BTXE01000002.1, on the reverse strand, counting down.
TGGAACGCATCTTCATCAGCGTCTTGTCGTTTGCTTTCAAGAAGTATGCTGTCTCAAAGTCTTTCGGTACAAGCAAAATGCAGCAAGCGGCCCAGGCCACAGTGATTATGCCTTCGATAATGTAGAGCCTGATCGATCCCGAGTATCAGTCCTGTTCCTTCACATGGCCGTCTTTCCTCTCTGTGTCTCTTGTTTGAAATGGAATCATGAGCGCACCATCGCCAACCCGGCATGTTAGCAGTTCCATTCATTCTGAGCATTGCCCACGCCAGCAAACCTCCGAATGCGCCCGAGAGAGCTGACGCGACTGCAAAAATGATGAGTTAATCACCCCTTACGCAATTTCTTCTCTGTCTGACGTCGATTCTTACTGAAGAGGAAAGAGATCCGGACCGCAAGTTCTTCGCGCTTGTACCAGTTGCAAAGGAACAAGGTCATGGCAGGGAAAAGGCAACCTTCGAAAAGCCCTAGCAGGATTCGGCACACCACAAGGGAGCCGAACGTCTGAACAAAACCTGTGCAGAGGCATACGACCCCCCAGCAGAAGGTAATAGTCGGTATGACTCGGTGGAACTGGAGACGCTTTACCAACATCGAAGCAGGAAATTCCGCGAGGATGTAGAAGATATAAAACACCGATACCGCTGTCTGCCGTGGTTGTCAGCAAGACCTCGGGACGCACGTCTCGGTAGTACACCAAACCTTGGAAGCTACCTGGTTAATCGACACATACGTTTAGTTCGGACCCTTCGAGATGAATATCCGCCGCCATGCCCTGGGTCGATGCGAATCCAATGTTGCCGCGGTCCAAGTAGCTAATAAGCATCAACAGCATCATGACAGGTGCGATGAAACAATCAAGCTTGCGGACAAGCGCGCTCTCACACCTCCGCAGTTCCTCGTCTGCCCCACCCTGGGACACGACTTCATCTTGGGTTCTTTCTGCGTCTAGGCCCATACTTGCCTTTTCATCTGGCGATTTTCCTATCAGGTCTTTTGGATAGCCTCAGTTGCAGCAACACAGGGAAAATAGAGAAAATTTCCAAAGGAGAAACGGCACAAACCCCACTGCTTAGCGTTAAGAGCTTTATAAGACTAGTTGCTTACAAGGGTATAGATTATAACTACCTTATCTTTTAATAATTCAAATAGTATTAGCAAATTAATTAATAAAATAATAAATAAATAAAACTTAAATTATTTTATTTATAAATATTTATAATATAAAATTAAAATATTTTTAATATTAATAAAAATTAAAATATATTATTAAAATTATAAATTTAAATTATTATTTTTATAAATAATTTATTTTTATTATTAATTTTAAAAATTATATTTAATTATTTTTAAATTTATATTATAAAATATATTTTTTAAATAATAATAAAATATTTTTAAAAAAATAAAAAATTAATTTTAATAAATTAATTTTAATAAATTAATTTTAAAATTAAAATTAATTATTATATAAATTATTTTATTTATTATAAATATATATATATATATATATATATAAATTTTATTATAATTATTTAAATAATTTAAATATTTATATTTAATATTTAAATTTTATTTTAATAATTTTTAAAAACTTTTTTAATATAAAATGTAGCTTTAATTTAATTTTAATTAACGTATTAAAAATAATTATTTTAATTTTAAACTTTTTAATTTAATTTATTTTATTTAATTAAAAATAATTTAATTAAATTTATTATAATTTTCTTTTAATAATTTTATAATTTTTTTATAATTTATTTATAAATAAAAAAATAAATTTTTATATCACTATTTATAATATTAAATTATATTTAATTTATATAAATTAATATTATTAATTTTAATATAAATTAATATTATTAATTTTAATATAAAATAATTTATATAATATAAAATTATAATAAATTATAAAATTATAATAAATTATAAAATTATAATAAATTAATGTAATATTAATAAATATTATTTAAAAATATTTAATTATTATATATTTTAAATTCTTTTATATATAAATATAAATTTATTAAAACAAAAAATAATAAAAATAATAATTATTTTTTAAAAATTAGTTTTATTTAAATAAATATTTATTTAAAAAATTAAAAATTTATAATTATTATTATAAAAAACAATTAAAATTAAAATAATTATTTTTAATATATAAATTAAAATTAAATTAATATTATTTTTTATATAAAAAAAAGTTTATAAAATTATTAAAATAAAATTTAAATATTAAATATAAGTATTTAAATTATTTAAACGGATATAATAAAGCTTATTTATATATATATATATATATAATTATAAATTCTAATTTATTTTAAATTTAATTTATAATTCTTTAAATTTTTAAAAAATATTTTAATTATTTTTAATATTAATTATTTTTTTAAAAAATAAAAGTTTATTATTATATAATTATAAATAAAATTATTAAAATTATAATTTTAAATAATGAAATATAATTAAATTATTTAAAAATTATATTTTATTTATTTTTAAATAATTTTAAAATATTAATAAATTTATTAAATAAATATTTATTTATAAAATAAAATTAAATTTTTAATTAAAATAATAATTATTTTTATAATTATTTATTTTAATAAATTTATATTTATATATAAAAAAAATTAAATTATTTTATAATTTAATATTTTTATAAAATATATATTAATATTAAATTAATTTATAATTTATAATAATTTTATTTTTTAATAAATTAATAATATTAATTTAAATAAATATATTATATTTTATTTTTTTTAAATATTAATTATTATTATTAATTTAATAATAAAATTTAAAAAAATAAATAAAATAATTTAAAAATTATAATTATTTATAAATAATTAATGTTAATTTATTATATTATTAAAATTAAAATATAATTTTTAAATAAATTAAATATATTTCATTATTTAAATTTATAATTCTTATAATTTTATAATTTAAAATTAATTATAAATAATTAAATTTATATTTATATAATAATAAACTTTTATTTTAAAAATATTTATTAAAATTAAAATTAATTAATATATTTTTTAAAAATTTAAAAATTATAAATTTTATTTATAATAAAATAAACTTTTTAAATATTTTAAATTTAAATTTAATAAATTATATTTATATTTAAATTATTTTAATAAAAATATTAAAAATATTTAAATAAAAATTTAAATTAAATTAAAAAATAATTAAAAATAATTAAAAATTTATATTTATACGTTTTTTAATTTTATATTAAATTATTTTTATTATATAATTATAAATATTAATATATAATAATAAAATATAATTAATTTATTTAATAATTATTTTTATTAATTTAAAAAATATTATTAAATTATAAAATTATAATAAAGTTGTTTATACAATAAATTTAAAAAAATTATATATATATATAATTAAATAAATAATATATAAATTATTTTATTTATTAATATTCTTTATTAAATTAAAAATAATAATTAATTTAAAAAAAGTCTAATATATTTTTTAAAAATATATTTAATTAAATTTATTATATAAAATATTTTATAATAACTTTATAATTTTTTATAATTTAAATATAATTAAAAAATAGTTTTTTATATTTATAATTATAATATTAAATTATATTTATTTAAATTAGTATATTAAAAAACAAAGTTATTATAAGCTACGGGTTATTTAATTTAATGTTAATAAATATTATATAAAAATATTAAATTATTATATAACTTAAATAAGTTTATTAAAATAAATAATTATAAAAATAAATATTATTTTAATTAAAAATCTAGTTTTATTTTATGAATAAATATTTATTTAATAAATTAAAAATATTTAAAAGTATTTAAAATTAATTAAAATTAAAATATAATTTTTAAATAAATTAATTATATTTTATTATATATATTTATAATTTTAATAATTTTATAATTAAGAATATAATTATAAATAATTAAATTTATAATTATATAATAGTAAATTTTTATTTTAAAATAAATTTATTAATATTAAAACTAATTAATATATTTTTAAAAAAGTTAAAGAATTATAAATTTAATTTTAAGTAAATTAAAATTTATAAAAGTGTTAAATTTAAATTTAAATACCTTTATTTAAATTTAGATTATTTTTAAAAAAAATTTAAAAAATTTAAAAAAAAGTTTAAATTAAATTAAAAAATAAATAAAGTTTTAATAATATAAAATATTTAAATAAAATTAATTAAAAATTTATAATTATAAATTTTTAATTTTATATTTAAAAAAATAAATAATATATATTTATTTTAATATATAATTATTAATTTTAAAATATATTTAATTTATAAAGTTTTTATTATAAAATATTTAAATTATAAAAAAAAAATTATTTTTATTTTAAAATAAATTTATTATTATTAAAATTTATTAAATATATTTTTAATAATATAAAATTTAAATAAATTTAAAATAAAAAATATTAAATTTATAAATAATTTAATTTTATTTTTAATTTTAAAATAATTAAAATAATTAAAATAAATTTATATAATATTTATTAAAATTATAAATTAATATTAATAATTAATAAATTTATATAATATTTATTAAAATTATAAATTAATAATAATAATTAATAAATTTATATATTCTTTATAATTTTTTATTATTATAATTTTAAATTAATAAATTTTTATAAATAAATTAATATTTTATTATTATTATTTAAAATATAATTTATAATAAATTAAATATTATAATAAATTATATATATATAGTTTAATAAATAAAATTTAATAATTTAATTAAATTTTAATTTAAATAAATATAATTAATAAATATTATATTAAAAATAATATTTTATATATAAAATATATTTATTAATATTAATTAATTATTTAAATATTAATTTTTTAAAAAAGAAATTAATAAAATAATTTTATTATTAATATTTTTTATTTAATTTATTTTATATTATTCAAATAAATAATTTTTATATATTTTTAAAAAGATTTTTATAATATTTAAATAAAAATAATTTAATATTATAATTATTTATAAATTTTAAAATATTTTAAAAATAAAATTATTTATAATTATTAAAAATATATAATAATAATATTTTTATATATATTATTTTAATAATAATATTTAAAATAAAAAATAAATTAATATATTAATAATATTTATAAAAATATATATAAAATAATTTAAATTTAAATATTTATATAAATAATTATATAAATAATTATTTAATTTATTTAAATAAATAAATATATTTATTAACTAGGCTTATATATATAAAAATAAAAAAAAGTAATAATAAATATTATTAATTTCTAATAATTATTAAAAAGTTATTTAAAAAACTTATATAAGTAATTACCTTCCTATTAACTAAGTTTATTAAAAAACTACTATAACTACTATTACTATATTAATAATTTTTTCTTTTATAAAAATAAATTATTTTAAACATAAATTAAATTTAAAATTTTTAAATTATTAAATAAATATAAAAAAATAAATTATTTTAATATAATACTATTAAATAAAAATATATAAAACTATTTATTAAAATTATTATAAGTATTTAATTTATATATTTAATATAATTTTATAAATTTATAAAATTAGAATAAATATATTAAATTATTTATAAAAGATTTCTAATTATTATAAAATAAGTATTTAAAAATAATTATTTTAAATATTTAAATAATTATTTTTAAATATATATATAACTTACTTAAGCTACCATTTATAAAATAATATAAATAAATAAAAATTAATTAGGCTAACTACCCTTTTACTTAAGGAAATAAAATTTAAAAACCGTTTTAAATTAAAAAGTAAAAAATTAATTAAAAAAGAACTTAAAAACTTAAAAAGACCCATTATAAAAACTAAAGTAAATTTAGTAATAAATAAATAATCTAATAATTAATTAAAATTAAACTTTAAAAATTTATATAATAAAACTATATAATTTTATTTATATACTAATTATTATTTAAAGGTAAAAAAGAAAAGTATAATTTTTTATTTTAATAAAACTATTTAAAAATAAAAGTTTTTTATAATTTACTTTTTAAATACTAATATTTTATTATAAAATTAATAATATAAACCTAAATTTAAAAAAGTTTAAAGTTAAATATAATAATTTAAAATAATTTTATTTTAATTTAACATTTAAAGATTATTATATTAATTTAATTTTTTATTTTTATTAATACTATTTACTAATTATTAAAAATTAATTAAAATTAATAATCTTATAATTATACTAATTTCTAATAAACTTTTCTTTTTTTAAAAAATTAATTATTTTAAGTTAAATAAACTTAAATAAAAATAAGCTTTTTACGATTAATATATCCTTTAATATAAATAATTAATTAATTATAAAACATTAATTTTTTAAGTATTTTATTAAAGTTTACTTTAATAAGGACATTTATAAAGTTATTATTATTATAAATCTATCTAACTTTATAAATTTCTTATCTTTTATATAATTAATAAAATACTATTATATTAATTATTAAATATTTTTCTTTTATTATATGAAACTTAATAAAGTACTTATATAAAAAAAAAGAATCGATATAAATAATTAATAGAATTATTAGAAATTTTAAATAATTAATAATTTTATTAAAAATAATTAATATTATAATACTTATATTAAATTTATTAATTATTTTATAAATTTTTAATATAAAAACACTTTTAATTATATATTTATACTTAATAAATAATTAATAAATAATATTAATATTAAGTTTTTACTTTATATTTTTAATTTTAATTTTATTAATAAATATAATTATAAAATTAATTTAAAAATTAAAATTATTATTATTAATAAATAAATTATTAATAAAGATTATTAATTTAAAAATATTTAAATTAAAAGGAATAAAACGTAAATTATAATTAAAATTATTAATTTATTATTTTAAATATTTATTAAGTTTTTTATAATTTATATTATTTAAATTATAAGTTTAAATAATAATAAAAAAGTTAAATATAATTTTAAATTAATAAATTAAAATTAAATAAATATTATATATATATATATTATTTAATATATTTTTATATTTTATTAATAATTTTAATATTTATAATTATAATTTTAATACTTTATTCTTTTTATTTTATATAAATATTAATTTTATTAATTAAAAATAATTTATTATTAAAAAAAAGCTATTATTTAAAATTAATTATTTTTTAAATTTATAATAAATTTTTTTTTTAATTATTTTAATAAATATATAAAAAAATATAAGAATAATTGAAATTAAAATATTATTTATTTAAAAAATAGTAATTATAAAATAATTCTTATTATATTATAATTTTATAATTAAAAAATAAAGATTAAATATAAAAATTTTTATATTAAATATTTTTATATAATATTTATAATATATTATAAATTAATATAATTTAAATTTAATAATTTTATATAAAAGTTTAATATTTTTATAATTATATTTTTAAAATATTTATATTAAATTTTCTTTAATAGTTTTATAAAAATAATATATTTTAAATTAAATTTAAATTATAAATATATTTAAATTATATTTTAAATTTTAATATTTATTTTAAATATTTTTTTTATTATAAACATAATTATAAATAATAAATATTAACTAAACTTTTAAATAATTAATAACTATATTAAAATAAACTTTTTTTTAAAATTATTAATTTTTTAAAATATTATATATATTTTTTTATAAGCTTTTTTCCTTTATTTTTAATTTTTTATATAAATTAAATTTTAAAAATATATATATTATTATATTTATTAGAATTATATATTTTAAATATAATTATATTATTATATTTATTAGAATTATATATTTTAAATATAATTATATTATTTTTAATTAATTTTAAAATTTTTTTATTATTAAAAGTTTTAAATAAAGCTTTAAAAGTAAAAATAATTCTATTTACTTTTAATTTTAAAGTTAATTTATAGTTTTTTTTCTTTTTAAATAAAATATACTTTAATAACCTATTCCTTTAACTTATTTTTAAAATTATAAAGTTATTTTTATTTATAAAATTAAAATTATTTAATATTTTAAATAAAAAGAATATTAAAATTTAATAATTTATTATTAAAATTAAAATAATACTTTTAAATTTAAATAAAATAAAATATTATTAAGTTATTAAAAAAGTTAAGTATTATATTATAATTATTAATAATAAATAATTTATATAAATTTTATTATTTTTTTAATATTATACTTAAATATTATTTTATAATAATAATAAAAAAATATTTATTATATTAAAAATATTTTAAATATTTAAAGTATTATTAATTTTATATTTAATATTAATAGTTTTTATTATATTTATTACTTTTTAAATAGTTTTTATTTATTTAAATATAAATAAAGTTAGAAAAAAATTAGTATTAATTTAAAAATATATATTAAATATTAATAAAGTTAATATTAAATTATTAGAGCTAGTAATATTATTTATAATTTTAAAATTTATTTAAAAAATAATTTTATATAAATATATTAATAAAAATTTAATAATAAAAATATTAAAAGTTTAATATAAAAGAATATAATAGTATTTTATTTTATTAATAAATTAATATATTTTTATAAAAATTTATTTATAAATAATATTTAATATTTAAATTATAATTTAAAATTTAAAAAAAATAAAATTAATATTTATATTATATCGAATATAATAAATAATTTAAAGTATATATTAATTTAAATTATATAAAGTATTTTTTATATATTTTTTATTAATAAAAATAAAAAAATATTTTATTTAAAATAATATAATTATATTTATTATATATAATATAAATAATTTTATTAAATAAAAAATATTAATAATAAATTTATAATTAAAATTATAATTATTTATTAAATTAAATTTAAAATATTTTAATATAAGTATATATATTTAATATTAATAATAAAAGTAAAAAACTACTTTAAATATTTATTAATTTATTATATATTTTATTTTTATAAAACAATATTATAATTAATTAATAAAAAAGTATTTAAATTAATAATATAATTATTTAAACTTATTTTTAATAAAAAATAAATTAATTATAATATTAATAAATAATTTTAAAAAAAAAGAATTAAAAATGTTTTTATTTTTATATAATAAAAAAAAAATTTTTTTCTTTATTATTATTATATTATATTATTTTATTTATTATATTTTAAAAAAAAATTATTAATTTAATTATATTTTAAATATAAAAAAAAATAATATAAAGATATTAATAATATAAAATATTATTCTTTTAATTAAAATTAATAGTAATATTATTTTTTAAAAAAATAAAATATTATTTAATTTAAAATAAATATTTATTTTTTTAATATATAATATATTTAAAATAATTAAATTATTATTTTAATATAAAATAAAAATTTAATTATAATTTATAATAAAATAAATTATTATATTTATATTTAAAATAATATTTTAAAATAATTTATAAAAATATTATTTTTTAAAAATAAATATTAAAATTATTTTATTTTTTTTATATAAAATTATTATTATTAAAAAATTAATAAAATAAAGGAATATTTAATTTATTAAATATAATATATATATTTAATTATAATTATTAATAAATTTATAATTTATTTATAAATTTTTTATATTTAATTTTTTAAAATTAATAAAAAATATTATATAATTAATATTTATAAATTTTTTTATTTATTCTTTTATATTATAAAATATATTATTTAAAAGTATTAGTATTTAATTAAAAGATATTATATTAATTAATATTTTTTTTATATATAAAATATCTTTTTTAATAAAAGTTATTTTATTAAAAGAATATTATTATATTTAATATATCTTCTTTTATTATTAAATTTAAAGTTTTAATTACTTTAAAAATTTTATTTAAAATTATTTTAAAAATTATTTTTATTATAAAATCTATTATAATATTTATTATAAAAATTATTATTATTATATTTTTAATTAATAAAAAATTAATCTTTTTTATTTAATTTAATTTTATTTATAATAAATATATAAATTATAGATTATTAGAATTTATAGGCTTATAATAATATATATAAACTAAAATATAAGTTTTTAATTAATATTAAAAGTTTATAAAATATTATAATAAATTTAAATATATTTTTAATTATATAAAAAATATTATTTTATATAAATTAATTATTATAATTTTAATATTTTAAAGTTTAATAATATATATTTAATTTATTAATTAAAAATTATGAAATATTAATTTTTAATTTATTAAAATATTTTTATTATAATTTAATAAAAATTAATATATTTTAATTAATAAAATAATTTTAATAATTAATATTATTATTAAAATATTATTTAATTTTAAAATATATTATTTAAAATATATTTATTTATTTAATATTATATAAATAAAAAGTTTTAATAATTTCTTTTAATATATATATAAAAATTATATAAAATTAAATTAATTAAATATTTAAATTTTTATATATTTTAAAAAAAATAAAAACTTTATTATTAAATATATTATATAATAATTTTAAATATATTTTATTATTATAATAATATTTATTAATATTAATAATTATAATTAAGTTTAATAATTTATTTATAAATTTTATTAATAATAAAATATAATAAATTATTAAATTTTAATTTTTATAAATATTTTTATATTAATTAATTTTAAAAAAATTAAATTTAAAAAATAAAAATAAAAATAAATTTTTTTTAAATAAATTTTTTTTAAAATTTTTATTTAAATTATTATTTTATTTACCTTTATTTTTTTTATTTTTTTATTTTTATTATTCTTTTTTTTATTATTTTTATTATTATTCTTTTTATAATAATTATTATTAAAATTTAATAAATTATTTTTTAAATTATTATTTTTATATTATAATAATTTTTTTTTATATTTATTAAATTTTATAATTATTTTTTTTATAATTTTTTTTTCTTTTTTTTTTTAAATTATTAATAATAATAATTTTATTTTTAAAACTATTATTTTTAAAATTTAAATTTTTTATTTTTTTAATAATTTTATAATAAAAAATAACTTTTTTTAATTTTTAAATTTTTTTAAATTTTTTATTAAATTATTTTAAATATTTTTTAATTTTTAAAATAAATAAAAATATTAATATATTTTAATAAACTTTTAAATTAATTTAAATATTTTTATATAAAAAATTATTTTTAATTTTTTAAAAAATTCTTTAATAATTAAAAAAAATATTTTATTATTTTATTTTTTAAAGTTTTTTATAAATATTTTATATAATTTTTTATTTTTAATATATTTATATATTTATAAATATTATATAATATATATATTAATATAAATTATATTAATCTTTTTTTATATTTATATTAATTTTTTAAAAATTAAAATTAATAAAATATATAAAAAATTTTTTAAAATATATTTTATTTTTTATTTTTTTAAATAAAAAAAATATATAATTTAAAAATTTTTTAAAATTTATTTAAAATATTATTTAAAATATAATTATTTTAATTAATTAATAAAAATTTAAAAAAAATAAAAAAGGAAATAATAAAAATAATATTTATAATAAAATTAAAATAATAATAAAATTATATTAATATTAATAATAAAAATAAATAAATTAAAGCCTAGGTAAGTTTTATTATTAATTAAGTATAAATATATTATTTATTATAATTTTAATTTAAAAATAAATAAAAAAATATTATTTTTTTATTATAAATATAAATAAAAAATTTAATGTTTTATAAAATTAATTTTATTAAATTTAAAATATTATTAAAATATAAAAAAAGTTTATTAATAAAATATAAAAAAGAATTTAAAGTTTTATAAAGTTATTTTTTTTAAAATATTATTAAAAATATAAAAAAAAGCTTATTAATAAAATAAATAAAAAAATTTAAAATTATAATAAAGTTTTTTATTTATATAAAATATAATAAATATTTATAAAAAATAATTTTAAATAATAATATTAAATTAAATATTAAATATTTAAAAATTTATTTAAGTTTTATATTTAATAATTATTAAAATTATTATATTAAAGTTAGTTTTTTTAAACAAATTTATATAACTTTTTTTAGTTAGGTAAAGGTAATTATATTAAATAAGTTATATAAATTTAATATGTTTTAATAACTTTAATATAATTATTTTTTAAATATTAAAGTTATAAAGTAAATTAATTATTTTATTAATTTAATTATTTATAATTATTTTTATAATTATTAATTAATATTAATTAGGTTTATATATATAAGAATAAAAAAAAATAATAGTAAATATTATTAATTTTTAATAACTATTAAAAAATTACTTAAAAAACTTATATAAGTAATTATTTTTTTATTAATTAAGTTTATTAAAGGATTATTATAACTATTATTATTATAATATTAATAAATAAATTAATATTTAATAATAATATAATTATAAATAATAATAATAATAATAATAATAATTTTATAAAATCGAATAATTATATAAATAATGATAATTTTATAAAATATATTTAATATATTTATTTATTATTTTATTTAAATAAAAATTTTATTTATTTTTTAAAATATTTTAAAATAATATTAATTAATTTTTATAAAATAAATAAAGAATTATATAAATTAAATAATAATATTTTTATTATATTTAATATATTATATATAATTTTAAAAATTATAATTTAATAAAATTATTTATTATAATATTAATAATTTTATAAATTATATTATTTTATTTATTTAATTTTATTTTATTAAATTAAAATAATAATTAATATTTTAAAAAAATATAATATAATATATTTTTAAAAATAAATTTAATTAAATTTATTATATAAATTTTTTTATAATAATTTTATAATTTATAATTTTTATAAATTAAATATAATTAAAAAATAATTTTTTATATTAATATTTATAAAATTAAATTATATTTATTAAAATTAATAAATTAAAAAATAAAATTATTATAAGCCGTAACTTATTTAATTTAATATTAATAAATATTATATAAAATATTAAATTATTATATAATTTAAACTTTTTAAATATAAGTTTATTAAAATAAATAATTATAAAAACGGTTATTATTTTAATTAAAAGTTTAGTTTTATTTAAATAAATATTTATTTAATAAATTAAAATTAATTAAAATTAATAAAAATAAAAATATAATTATTATATAAATTAATTATATTTTATTATTTAAATTTATAATTTAATATTTTTATTATAAATAATTATAAAAATAATTATAAATAATTAAATTTATATTTATATAATAAAACTTTTTTATTTTAAAATAAGTTTATTAATATTAAAATTAATTAATATATTTTTAAAAAAATTAAAAAATTATAAATTTAATTTAAAATAAATTAAAATTTATAAAAATTTTAATTTTAAATTTTAAAAATTTTATTTAAATATAAATTATTTAAAATAAATTATTAAAAAAAATTAAATAAAAAATTAAATTAAATTATAAAATAAATAAATTTATAATAATATAAAATAATTAAATAAAATTAATTAAAATTTATAATTATAATTTTTTTAATTTTATATTTAAATAAATTAAAAATTTTATATTAATTTATTATATTAAATTTTAAAATAATTATATAATTAATAAAAATATAATTTATATAAAAAATTATTATTTAAATAAATATAAATAAAATTTTATTTTAAAATTATAAATTTTATTTTTAAAAAATAATTAATAAAATTAATTTATAATTTATAATTAAAATGTAATTATATTTATTAAAAAGTTTAAATTTAAATAATTTATAAAAATTAATTTAAAATATTTTAAAATATTTAAAATAAATAAATAATAATTATATATTTAATTAAATAGTTTTATTTTTATTTTATATATATTTAAAGATATATATAATACTTTTATACTATAATAAATATTTAAAATCTAATATTTTAAAAAAAATATTATATTAAAATAATAATTAAAATATTATAAGTATTTATAATTTTAATTTTATAATGTATAAATAAAATTAAAAGATACTATTTTAATAATAATATTAATTAAAATATTATAAAAAGAATTATTTAATAAACTTAAATTTTAAGATAGTTACTATATAAATATTATAATTTTATAATAAAAAAGTTCTAATTAAAAAACTTAACCCTATATATATATATATATATATATATATATTATAATAAACTTATAATTAGGTAAGTATTATAACCCCTATTTAAGTATATAGCTATTAATTTTAAAAAATAGTTAAAATAAAAAAATAATTTATAATATCTTACTCTTAAAATTTCTATAACAAGGCTTTAAAACTCCTAAAAAGAGTTTTAAAAATAATTTATTAAAAAATAAAGGAAGGGTATAATAAATTTATTTTCTTTTAAATCTATACTTTTATTATTAGTAATAAATAATTCTTTTTTAATATAGAAAAATATAATGAAAATAAAAAAAAAAGGGTATTTAAAATTTTTTATAAGAGGATTATAAGAATATATATAAAATTATAAAAGATTTTATATATAAGCTTTAAAGGGAAAAAATAAGTAATTAAATAAAAAAATAATTATATAATATAAAGGAAAAATATAATATAATTAAAATTATATATTTAATTAAATTTAATAAATATTTTTTTAATAAATAAAAAATAAATAAATAAATAAATAATAAAATAAAATAATTTTAAATTATTAAATTAAAAAAAAATTAAAAATATTTTAATATTAAAATAATAATTTATAATAAATTAAATATTTAAATATTTAATTTATAAATTTTTTATTTAAATATATATAATTAATATATATATTATATTAAAAATATTTTTTTAATATAAAATTAAAAAATTTATAATTATAAATTTTTAATTAATTTTATTTAATTATTTTATATTATTATAATTTTATTTATTTTTTAATTTAATTTAAATTTTTTTTTAATATTTTTTTTAAATAATTTAAATTTAAATAAAATTTTTTAAATTTAAATTTAAAATTCTTATAAATTTTAATTTATTTTAAATTAAATTTATAATCTTTTAATTTTTTTAAAAATATATTAATTAATTTTAATATTAATAAATTTATTTTAAAATAAAGGTTTATTATTATATAATTATAAACTTAATTATTTATAATTATTTCTTTAATTATTTATAATAAAATTATTAAAACTATAAATTTAAAACTATATATAATAATAAAATATAATTAACTTACTTAATAATTATATTTTAACTTTATGTAATAAGTTAATTTTAATTACTTTTAAATAATTTTAATTTATTAAATAAGTATTTATTTATAAAATAAAGTTAAATTTTTAATTAAAATAATAACTACTTTTATAATTATTTATTTTAATAAACTTAAAAAATTTAAATTATATAGCAATTTAATATTTTTATATAATATTTATTAATATTAAATTAAATAACCTACAACTTATAATAATTTTATTTTTTAATAAATTAATAATACTAACTTAAATAAATTAAATATAATTTAATATTATAATTATTAATATAAAAACCCGTCTTTTAATTATATTTATATTATAAAAATAATAAATTATAAAATTATTATAAAAAATTTATATAATAAATTTAATTAAATTTATTTTTAAAAAATATATTATATTTTATTTTTTTTAAATATTAATTATTATTTCTAACTTAATAAAAAAATTTAAATAAATAAAAAAAAAATTTATATTAAAAATTATATTTTATATATATAAAAATTAATTAATAATTATTAATTATAAAAATAAATTTTAAAATAATTAAAATTATAATAATATAAAAATAATTAAATAATAATAAATTAATAATATAATTATATTTATTATATATTATATATTAAATTTAATATTATATTTTTAATATAAATTTAAAAAACTTATAATTATTAATTTATAATTAATTTTATTTAAATATTTTATATTATTATAATTTTATTTATTTTTTAATATTTATTTTTATTTTTAAAAAATTATATTAATTAATTTTAATAATAATAAATTTATTTTAAAATAAAACTTTATTATTATATAATTATAAATTTAATTATTTATAATTTTTTATTTATAATAAAATTATTAAAATTATAAATTTAAATAATATAATATATTAAAATTATAAGGTAATTACTAATAAAGTTAATTAATAAATCCGTATATATTATTTATTTTAATAATTTAAATAACTTTTATAATTTTTTAATAAAAAATTATAACTTTATTACTTTTTTTCTTTTTTTTTTAAATAATTATAGTTTTAAATTAATAATATTTTATAAATAATTTAAACTTTTTTATTATTAATTATAAAAATTATTTTATAATAAATTAATATTTATATTTAAATTATATAATAATTTAATATTTTAATAAATTAAATATAATTTAATATTATAATTATTAATAAAAACTTTAATTTTTAATTATATAAAATTATAAAAATAATAAATTATAAAATTATTATAATAAATTTTATATAATAAATTTAATTAAATTTATTTATAAAAAATATTTTTTATTTTATTTTTAATTTAATTAATTAATTTAAATAAATATAATAATTAATAAATAAATATTATTTTATAAATAATTATATATTTATTAAATAAATTATTTAAAATTTAATATCTAATTATTTTTAAAAAAAAATTAAATATTTATATATTTTTTTTTATTTATTTAAAATTATTAATTTTAAATATTATTATTTATATAAATAAAATTATTTTTTATATATTTTTAAATAATATTTAATAATTATATTATATTATATATAAAATTATTTTTAATTTTTATAATATTAATATTTTAAATATTATAATAAATATTTTTAATAAATATATTTTAAAATTAATTAATAAATAATTTTATTTATTTATATTAAAATATTTTTAATTATATATTTATATATTATATTAAAAATAAAATTTATTAATTATTTATAATTATTTTAATTAAATTAATAAGATTTAATATATATAAAACTTTAATTATATTATATTTTTTTTTATATTATATAATTATTTTTCTATTTAATTACTCGTTTTTTTCCTTTAAAGCTTACGTATAAAGTCTTCCATAGTTTTATATATATTCTTATAGTCCTCTTATAAAGAAACTTTAAACACCCTCTTTCCTTTATTTCTATTATATTTTTTTATATTAAAAAAAAGTTATTTATTATTAATAATAAAAGAAAATAAACTTATTATACCCTCCCTTTATTTTCTAATAAATTACTTTTAAAATTCTTTTTAAGAATTTTAAAACCTTATTATAAAAGTTTTAAAAGTAGAATATTATAAATTATTTTTTTATTTTAATTATTTTTTAAAATTAGTAATTATATACTTAAATAAAAGTTATAATACTTATTTAATTATAAGTTTATTTATATATATATATATATATATATAAAGTTAAGTTTTTTAATTAAAATTTTTTTATTATAAGATTTATTTATATAATAATTATTTTAAATCTCGCTAAATAACTCCTTTTATAATATTTTAATTAATATTATTATTAAAACGGTACCCTTTAATTTTATCTATACGTTATAAAGTTAAGATTATAAATACCTATAGTATTTTAATTATTATTTTAATATAATATTTTTTTTAAATACTAAGTTTTAAATACTTATTATAATATAAAGGCGCTATATATATTCTCGGATATATATAAAATAAAAGCAAAACTATCTAATATATATAAAAGTTTAATGTATTTTTTAATATAAAATGGGTGCGCGGTAGCCGAATTTAGATAGGTGAATATCCGGTATCTATTTAAATAGACTCGAGTAACTATTTAGACCTCCTCATAGCCTTAGAGTGCTCTACTGCTCGGTGGAAATCCTTCCGTCTAACGCAATATTAACAGGATTGTGGGTAGCAAGATATGTAAGTAGCACATCTGCCTGCAAGTCGAGCGTGATGTAGTCCCCAGCCACAGTCGAATCGAAAAAGTTGTCGCCTCCCCCAGCGAGGTAGTCCAGCGTGGCCACCTGGTAGCTCTCGGCCAAGTCGAGCGGAGCACCCGCCACGGTAACATTCGAAAGCCTCCCTCCGGCCTCCCCGGCAGTGTCGTAGACTATCCGCAGGTCACTGCTCACCTGTAAGAAGGACGTCACCGCCCGCCCGTTGGCTTGGTTAACACTAGACACTATTCCCTCCAGCACTTCCCAGACTTGCTGGCCGGAGATTGAGAGCTCGACAATGGCGTTCCCAAAGGGGAAAGATGTGAGCACCTCACCGCGCGTGATGGGGCCGATGTCGATGGAGGCACGGATACCTCCGGCGTTGATAATCGAGAAATCTGTGTCGGGTCGATAGGCGATTATAGCGTCTGCCATGAGATCGCCAAGGGTGCACTCCTCGACTTGGCACGTCTCCTGCACGAGCTCAACGGCGGACTCTCCAACGATCTCGTTGGCAAATTCCTGGAATGGCTCTCGCCACGTGTCGATTTGCGCCTGAAGGTCCGGGTCCTGTTTTGTCTGGTTCGTCAGGTGGATCGGCGCACCGTGATACTCAAGAACGTGGCCGTATGCGTCATATACTATGTCAATGTAACCAAGATATTCGCCCCAACGGTAAGCTGTCACGATGAAGACCTCTCCGCCTTCCTTGTTGTCCGCGATTGTCGGGTACGATCCCTGGCTGCCAGTGCTGGTATGTGTTAACTATGATTTACGGGCTGCATATTCATACCGGTAGATTCTGGGACCGCTGTGGAGGAAAGAGCGGGGATAGAAGATGGATGGCACTCACATGTTGCCCAGCGCGGTGTGTGAGTGCCCACCGATGATCAGAGAGAGGCCTGTGGTCTGCTCTGCGAGCTTGATGTCCTCCGCATAGCCAATGTGCGTAAGAGCCACGATTCTGTTGATGTCTGTCGTGGCCTTGATTTCGTCAATGGCGGCTTGCACAGCGACAACTGGGTCGGTAAAGGTGGTGCCATTTCCGGGGTTGCTCAGCTGGCTTGTCTCGGGGGTGATGACTCCGATTACAGCCAGGCTATATTGCTCGAATATGACATAAGGTTTCACAGAACTGTTTAGAGTGGGATTGGTGCTCTGGAGATTTGCTGCGAGTATAGGAAAGGTGATGTTTTTAATGAAGGCAGCTAGCTCCTCATCGCCCCCGTCAAACTCGTGGTTACCCAAGGTCATTGCGTCGACACCAAGCTGATTCAGGGTGTCCGCCGTTCTCCAGCCCTTGTAAAAGTTATAAAAGAGCGTGCCTTGGAACTCATCGCCCGCGTTCAGGAACAGACTGTTCTCTTTGGAAGGTCGAGTCGAGTTCAGTATTGTCTTGACGCGCGAGTAACCGCCAAAACAGCCTCTTTCCGGCCGCGTGCAATCGGTGCCTGTCGTTGAGAACTGGTCGAGGTGCGCATGGACATCATTTATGTGGTAGATTGAGATCTCGAAATTCCCATTTATTAGCCCGCTCCTCCGTTGGTGCCAGTCGTGGTGCCTGCTAACAAGGACATCAACTGCCAACGCTGCAGGGGCCAGCAGGAGGGCAGGTAGAAGCTTCACGATTGATGACATCGCTATCAAAGCTTTTAAGCGCCAACTTGTTGAGAATAGAACATGTGGCGACGACACAACGACTTGAATGAGTTGTCTAGGACTATTTATTTCCAGCATCAATACCGATCGGCCTCAATTTCCTCACAAGTTCCAAGGTTGTCAGCCGCAGGGATGATGCGCTAATTGGACTAATAGTCATCTAGCTTGGCGCCTGGGCATTAGCGCACCTTCTGCAAGGGGAACAGCGCCCGGAGATTGTGGTCGAGCTTGAGACAACACCTAACGAGTAAGACATGATGGCAGGCTGATACGGCAGGCTAACTCCGCAGGCCAAGAGATATGGTCGCTTTCAAGTGACTTGGCAATGTGCGAGCCTTTATACGGGAGGAGGTGTTTATTTTTTATCTAAGGATACTTTTATTCTATGCGGTTTCGCTTTTATTCCGTATATGTCCGAGGACATACATAGCGCTACCTAGTCTTATATAACATTATAACTTTACTACTTCCATTCTATTATTTTTTAAATAATTATAACTTTAAACTAATAATATTTTATTAATAATTTAAACTTTTTTAATATTAATTATAAATTAAATTAATAAATTATATTACATATTATTTTTTAATATATATATATTTTTTAATTAAATAATTTTACTTTTATTTTATATATATTTAAAAATATATATAACGTTTTTATATTATAATAAACGTTTAAAATTTAATATTTAAAATAATATAATATTAAAATAATAATTAAAATTATAAATATAAATAGTTTATAAATTAATTATTATAAAAAAAATTTTAATAAAATTAAATTTTAAAATATTTATTATATAAATAAATTTTATAATAAAACTTTTATAATTAAAAATTTAATTATATATATATATATATATATAATATATTATAATTATAATTTAATAAATTTATATAATTTAATTTTATAATTTTTATTTAAATATATAATTAATTTTAAAAAATAATTAAAATAAAAAAATTTTATTTTTAAAATTTTTAAAATTTTTATAATAAAATTTTAAAACTTTTTAAAAAAATTAAATAATAATTTATTAAAAAATAAAAAAAAATATAAATTTATTTTTTTAATTTATATTTTAATTTTAATTATATTATATTTTTCCTTTATACTATATAACTATTTTTTTATTTAATTACTCGTTTTTTCCTTAATTTAAAATTTATATATAAAATCTTTTATAACTTTATATATATCCTTATAATCCTCTTATAAAAAAATTTTAAACACCCTTTTTTTTTATTTTTATTATATTTTTTTATATTAAAAAAAAGTTATTTATTATTAATAATAAAAGTATAAACTTAAAAGAGGATAAGCTTATTATACTTTTTTTTTATTTTTTAATAAATTACTTCTAAGACTCTTTTTAAGAGTTTTAAAACCTTATTATAAAAGTTTTAAGGGTAAAATATTATAAATTATTTTTTTATTTTAATTATTTTTTAAAATTAATAATTATATATTTAAATAAAAGTTATAGTATTTATTTAATCATAGGTTTATTTATATATATATATATATATATAAGATTAAGTTTTTTAATTAAGATTTTTTTATTATAGAATTATATTATTTATATAATAATTATTTTAAAACTTAATCTCGCTAAATAACTCCTTTTATAATATTAATACTATTATTAAAATAATACTATTTAATTTTATTTATATATTATAAAACTAAAATTATAAATATTTATAATATTTTAATTATTATTTTAATATAATATTTTTTTTTAAATATTAAATTTTAAATATTTATTATAATATAAAAATATTATATATATTTTTAAATATATATAAAATAAAAGTAAAATTATTTAATTTATATTTTTATTATTAATAATAAATAATTTATTTTTAATATAAAAAAATATAATAAAAAAATATTTAAAGTTTTTTTATAAAAAAATTATAAAAATATATATAAAATTATAAAAAATTTTATATATAGTTTTTAAATTAAAAAAAATTAAATAATTAAATAAAAAAATAATTATATAATATAAAAAAAATATAATTAAAACTTTTTTATTAAAAAATATAATTTTTTTATAATTAATTTTATAAAAATATTATAAATAAATTAAAATATTAATTAAATTTATTATTTTATATTTATATAATAATAAAATTAAAAAAAATTAAATTAATTTTAATAAAATTAATTTATTATATATAATTATTTTTAATTTTTAATATAATAAAATATTTTAATAATTTTAAATTTAAATAATATTAATTTTATATATTTTTTAAAAAAATATAATATTTATATAATATAAAAATAAAAAAAATTATTTTTAACTTATTTTAAAAAATAATTATTTAAATTTTAATATTAAATAAAATTTATTTTTTATTATATTTATTTTATTTATTTTAAATTTTTAATAATTAATTAAAAAAACTTTTAAAAATAAATTTATTTTATTTATATTTATTAATATTAAAAATATATATTTATAATTTTATATAATATTATAAATTTTTAATTAATTTTAAAATTTTAAAAAAATATTATATAAAAATTAAAATTTTTTATTAATATTTAAACTTTAATTATATTATATTTTTCCTTTATATTATATAATTATTTTTTTATTTAATTATTTTTTTTTTAATTTAAAACTTATATATAAAATTTTTTATAATTTTATATATATATTTATAATTTTTTTATAAAATAATTTTAAATATTTCTTTTTTTATTTTTATTATATTTTTTTTTATTAAAAAAAATTATTTATTATTAATAATAAAAATATAAATTTTAAAAAAAATAAGTTTATTATATATTTTTATTATTTTTTAATAAATTATTTTTAAAAGTTTTTTTAAAAATTTTAAAATTTTATTATAAAAATTTAAAAAATAAAATATTATAAATTATTTTTTTATTTTAATTATTTTTTAAAATTAATAATTATATATTTAAATAAAAATTATAATATTTATTTAATTATAAATTTATTTTTTTAAATTATATTATTTTAAAATTATATATATATAAAATTAAATTTTTTAATTAAAACTTTTTTTAATTAAATTTTTTTATAATAAAATATTTTTATATAATAATTATTTTAAAAAACTTAATTTTATTTGTATATTATAAAATTAAAATTATAAATATTTATAATATTTTAATTATTATTTTAATATAATATTTTTTTAAAATATTAAATTTTAAATTTTTATTATAATATAAAAGTATTATATATATTTTTAAATATATATAAAATAAAAAAAAATTATTTATTAATATTTATTAAATTTTATTAATAAAAATATATATATATTAAAAAAATAATATATAAAATAATTTATTAATTTAATTATTTAATATTTTAAAATTTTAATTAAAAATATTAATTTTTAATTTAATAATTTTTTATATAAATAATTATTAAATTTATATAATAATATAATTATATAAATTATATTTTAAATTTTAAAATATTTTAAAACTTTATTTCTTTTAAAAAAATATAATATAAGTATAATATCACGGTTACTCCTTATAATAATTTATATTAATTTAAATTAATACTTTTTTTATTTTTTTAATTTTAATGCTTATTAAAATACATGTGTAGTAAGTTTCTCCTTTTCTTAAGAATAGAAACTAACTTGTTGCGTTCACTAGTGGCCAATTAAGACCATTATCTGCTGCACCAATACCTCCTAAGCCTGCGCAGCTGTAGAGTCCAACAGGGTTGTTCGGCACAGCACGCACTGAGTATGGCCTTAGTTTGGCTACTTTCTCCACCAAAGTTTGGCATTGAAGAATGTTTAAAGCATGAAGGCAGGGATCCATAATAGGAGTAGGGTGATGCTTACTGTACTGAAGGTCCAAGCATTCCTCAGGCTTAGATGCAACAAGAGCGATCCGGCCATCGGCCATGATGTCCCACTGCTGTGAAACAGATGTCGGGGCACATGTCACTAGGTAGACCCTGGACATGTCTTTCCAGTTGCCTTTTATAGGTGAAGAAGAAAGTGTCAGCTGAAATGCAGTATGAGACTCATTGCTTGGGTTGGTAACAATATTTGAGAAAGCACTTACTTTGAGCACCTGCATCTAGACAGAGTGTGGTGTCTGGCACATATATAACAGTGCTATTGCCGCTCTGGAGATACCACTGTTGACTAGCAGCACCTGTCTTGGTCTGGCTGTGGTTCAGAGGAGAATCAAAGGTTAAGCTAAGTAGACGTCATCTATTCTTGCCTAGGTGGTGAAGTGCTTACACTACGAGCATGCTTCCATTAGTAGCTTTTGAGGGAACCACCACGAAATTGGTATCCACTTTGGAGGGGATTATAACTCTGCGGTACCCTTCAGGGACGGCAGCAAGGCTGTTTGCCGCAAGCACAAATAATACGCAAGACAGACGGATCATTGTGTATATGAGCTGGTGAATTCACTGATGAGAAGATGGAACAGATGTGTCTCAACACGATCACTGACACTGGATGTTGTGAGCGCTGTGTGCTCAATTTAAAGTCTGGCATTAGACACCCCGGGATAGAAAACCTCCTGAAGTCACGGAAAATCATGTGCTGCCACATGCATGGGTAGTGTTGTACAGTCACGTTCATCTGTTCCCGGTTGATAGCATGGTCAAGTGGCAGCCACTCGGTGATTCATCTCCCTGGCTCTCCGGAACCGGGTAATAGACCTGTCCAATGCATGAAAAATGCCAGCCTTTATAACTCTACCGAAGGCTACTAATATCCTTGGTGAACTACCGACATCATTGTTCCCACTGTAAGCTTTATGGCATCTGACATCATTACCCAGATGAAATATAAACTACAATGACACCTGACACCTAATAGGGTAATTTCTTATTAATCTTTGCTTCCCCCACCATCTTTATTAACTGTAACATAGTAATTAGCCTAATTTCTAACATGTAGGAAGTCATTTAAACCCCCCCCCCCCAAGTCTACAAGTCTCAACCAATATTGTAAAGTTTAATTATACAAGCAGGTATGCCATGGAAGAAGGTGTTTAGATTTGATTTGCGTGTTGGTACTGCAAGCACTGAACTCCAGAATGTCCCAGCCCTGATATGCCTGTGATGGTGGATGCCGGGCACAAGGGGGTTAATTACAAGCCACAGTGCCGGCCATGTTCATGAGGTAGAAGCTTCAGGTCATGAAGCATACTTATCAACACATACCTTCTGCTGATAATTGCACCTGCACACTTTGAATACATACTACAATTGATGCAGTCGTGGCACGGGAGCCAGAAACACCAACCATGTCCGTACTCACCATTCTATCTTGGATCCACTGGGACCTTCTTCTCTCAGAAACCACGGCTGTGGGTGATTGATTGACCCGGCTCCACTGCACAATGATCTCGTGTGCTTTCATAGCTGAGCACCTAGGTAGAGACAACATGAATGAGGAGGACCAAGGTATGTCATTACAATCACAGCTGTCCTTGGACCGGAGGGGTTGTTTGAGCATTTATGGGCCTGTGGAGCTAGACTTATGAAAGTCTTTTTCTCTTGGGTGATGGATACCACCTTGGTATCGGTAGGGATCAGAAACAAGACTGTACTTTTTGGAGGCATGTGCATCATACTGCTGTCAATTTACTTCCTTTTTTTTTTTTTTTTTTTTTTTTTTCCATCTGTTGTGGCTGAGAAAACCACTCCATTGTATAATCAAGTACCTGGCTCCCACGTATTTAGGGTGTATTTCATATTCTCATCTGAATGCTCCATTCACACAGGTATTTGACACTCTAAGCATCTCTAACCACCACGGTTATCAACATTCTGTGTTTCTCACACACTGGGTCTTTGAAAAATCTCTATCCGTGGACTGTATGAAGACGCCATCTATGGCTTTGGGAATATGTGGGATGAGAAGGAAACCAGTCATCATTCTCAGCATTAATTAACTTCATCCATTTTATTTTATGCCAGGGCCTTCTCTCAACAAGTGACCTTACAAGACACTTTTACACAAAGTAAAACTGGTTCATATTCTACCAGCATTACTTTAATCTTACAATGATGAATATCTGAGTCCATTTTACATGGGGTCAACAGGATGAACCTCCAGCAACTGCCGGAGAAAGATTCAACCAGGTGTCTGTTATTACCATTAAGTCGGCGCACCCTGTAACACATAACCCCACCAACGCACACGTATTTCCCACCAAAAAGCCCCATTTTTATACTAGTTTATTTAATTCTATATATATCTTAAAAATATAGAGTAAATTTATTTGAAATATTTAATAGTATAATAAGTTATATATAAATTTTTATAATTTTAAAATATTTTCTTAATTATTAAAAGATTAAAAATAAAAAAAAGATTTAAAAATATTTTCTTTTACACTTTATTTAAAAACTTAAATAAAATAATAAAATTTAAATTTAAAAGAATATAATATATATAATAAATATTATTAAAAATATTAAAATAATAATATTAAAAGTTTTTATTAATAAAAAATTTATAAAATTAAATATTAAACATTTAAAAAAGTAGAGTAATTTTTCCTTATATTATTTACTCTACTTTTTTAAATATTAAATAAATAATTCTAGAAAATTTTTATAAATAAAAACTTTTAAATTATATATAAATATAATAATAATATATATATATTTAATTTAATATTATATATAATTTAATTAAATAAATTAAAAAAATAAATTTTAATACCTTAACTAAATTACTAATAATTTATATAGAAATTAGTTAAAAAAAATAAAATTAAAGTTTAGAAATTTATTTCTAATTTATAGTACTATATATTATATATTTAAATTTTTTTTTATAATGAATAAAAAATCTATTATATAATAATATAAATTTCATCTTTATAGTATTTTTATAGAATTAAAAATACTATAGTAAAAATCGACGTTTTTGGTGGGAAATGCGTGTGCGTTGGTGGGGTTGTGCGTTGCAGGGTGCGCCGACTTACCACTGGCATTAACACACCAAGATGAATTCTGCTGCAACCCATGATTTCCGAAATATGCTTCACAAGGATCTCTTGGCATAGACAGCCAGTCAGGCAATTCTAAGTCTGATTGTTCAAGTGAAACAACGAGCCCCTGCATGCTTTGCTGGTACATTGACACATTCCAATACTGAGCACTGGGCCGTCGCTCGTCTACACCGTACTTTGAGTGTTACAGCCGCTACGCAGGTGCGTCACAACAGCAACGTTACCGGGTGTACACATTAGGTTTTAGGTACCCGTGGGTTCGCTCTCGCTCTGAGGAAGCCACTGCTGGCGCAGTGGGCGCCAAAACTTATCTCTGACACACAGATCTTTGTGCCGGCCAGTGATGGCGAAATTTCAGGCCCACCGACCTCTCTGCAAGAAATCCGAAATTTCACAGGTTCTAGTGAAAGTAATTGAAATTCAGGCTAGTCTTAATTAGGTATTAATATGGGTCCCTTACTGAAGGCTAGAGTTGGTTAGATTTCTAATTTCACTAGGTCTTTAAAATTTAGAGGGTACATTAAACTATATGGGAGATATATTAAAATTAGAGGTACCCCGCAAAAGTTAAGGTACCCACAAATCTTTCAGACCCACCTAACCTGGTGAAATGAAAACTTGCTGGCAGGGTGAAAAATTTCGAAATTCTGAGTCTCACTACCCGTGGGTTCGCTCTCGCTCCGAGGAACCCACTGCTAGCGCAGTGGGTGCTAAAACCCCCGCACGGCCAAAACCTCCGCACATTTAAAAAAAGTAGAATATTAAACTTAACTTAATATAATTTATTTAAATAATATTAATATAATATAAAATAACTAATTTTATAAATTTTATTTTTTAAATAATTTATATAAAATATAAATAAAATTTTTATTATAATATAAAAACGTTATATATATTTTTAAATATATATAAAATAAAAATAAAATTATATAAATAAAATTTTAAAATTAAAATTTAATTAAATTTTTTATTATTTAATATTTATTTAATAATAAATAATTATTTTAAATAATTTTATATTAATATAAAAATTATTATTTTATTATATAATATTAAAAAAACTTTAAATTTAAAATTTATAATTATTTTTTAAAATATTTAATTATAAAATTTAAATAAAAAATAAAAAATATTTATTATATAAATATATATAATTAAATAAAATAATTAATAAAAAATAAATAAAAAATATTAAAAAATAAAAAAAATATTAAATAATTATTTATTTATTTATTATTTAATTTTTATTTAATTTTTATTTTTATTTTTATTTTTATTTTTATTTTTATTTTTATTTTTATTTTTATTTTTATTTTTATTTTTATTTTTATTTTTATTTTTATTTTTATTTTTATTTTTATTTTTATTTTTATTTTTATTTAATTTTTATTTTTATTTTTATTTTTATTTTTATTTTTATTTTTATTTTTATTTTTATTTTTATTTTTATTTTTATTTTTATTTTTATTTTTATTTTTATTTTTATTTTTATTTTTATTTTTATTTTTATTTTTATTTTTATTTTTATTTTTATTTTTATTTTTATTTTTATTTTATTTTTATTTTTATTTTTATTTTTATATTTTATATTTTATATTTTATATTATATTTTATATTTAATTTTTAATTTTTTTAATTTTTTTTAATTTTTAATTTTTTTATATTAATTTTTTTAATTAATTTTTTAATTTTTAAATATTTTATTATTTTTTATAAAAAATTATATATATAATTTTAATTTTTAATTTTTTTTATTATTTTATTTTAAATTTTTATTTTATAAAATTTATAATAATATATTTTTTATATTAAAATAAAATAATTTAAAATAAATATTTATTATTTTATAAATATAAAAAAATTATAAAATTAAATTAAAATTTAATTTTATAATTTTAATAACATTTAATTTAAATTTTTTAAAAATTAAAAATTATAAATATATTTTTTTTATTTTTAATTAAATAAAATATATTAAATTAAATATAATTTTTAAAGTTTTAAAATATATAAAAGTTTTAACCGTGCGGGAGTTTAAATATTTATTATATTAATAATAAATAAAAAAATTTAAATTTATAAATATTTATTATTAATATTAGTAAAATTATATATAATTTATAATTAATATTTATTTAAAATATAATTAAAAAATAAAAGTTAGTTTTATTAATATTAAATATTAAATATTAATTAATTATATTTATTTTAAATTTATTAATAATATTATTTTTTATTATATTTTAAAAAATATATTTAAAAAAATATTTAAATTTTAAAATAAATTAAAATTTTTTTAATTAAAATATTTATATATATTTATAAAAATTTCAATATATTTTTAATAAAATTAAAAAAACTTTTAATTTTAAATTAATTTTATTTTTTTAATTTTATTTTTAATTTAAAAAAAATTAAATTTTAAAATTTTAAAAATTTATTTATATTTTTATAAATATAATTTTATTTATATTAAATTTTTTTTATATTATATAATTATTTTTTATTTAATTACTTATTTTTCTCTTTTAAAATTAATATATAAAATCTTTTATAATTTTATATATATTTTTATAATTCTTTTATAAAAAAATATTAAATATTATTTTTATTTTTATTATATTTTTTTTTATTTTTTAATAAATTATTTTTACTTCTTTTTTAAAAATTTTAAAATTTTATAAAAAGAATTTTAAAAATAAAATATTATAAAATATTTTTTATTTTAATTATTTTTTAAAATTAATAATTATATATTTAAATAAAAATTATAATATTTATTTAATTATAAGTTTATTATAATATATATATATATATATATATATATAATTAAATTTTTTAATTAAAAATTTTTTATTATAATTTTTTTTATATAATAATTATTTTAAAATTTAATTTTATTAAATATTTATTTTATAATAATTAATTTATAAATTATTTATATTTATAATTAATATTATTATTAAAATAATATTTTTTAATTTTATTTATATATTATAAAATTAAAATTATAAATATTTATAATATTTTAATTATTATTTTAATATAAATTTCTTTTTTAAATATTAAATTTCGAATATTTATTATAATATAAAAACGTTATATATATTTTTAAATATATATAAAATAAAAATAAAACTATTTTTATAAATATTTTAATTTTAAAATTAAAAAAATAGAGTTTTTTAACTATTTGTATTATAAGTTAAATTAAAATTTAACTTTTTAGAGTTTAAGTCTGCGTTTCTTTTTGTAGTGAAAAGTGTGCGGAGGTTTTGGCTGTGCGGGGGTTTTGGCACCCACTGCGCCAGCAGTGGGTGAGAAGAACCGAGACCCACGGGTATATGGACTACACAGTAGGAAGGTATGCAGGGAAGGTGGATCAAATAGAGTTCTGGGCCTGCCTTCAGCATCTCAGAAAAGAAGCCGTACTCCGTACTCCGTGGGGGATGTACCTTGTCGTTAACAGAACTCGGAACCGGCCGAAGGGTAGCAAGGAGTCAGGGCATGAAGATTAAGGTGCACCTCATTCTGTCTGTGTCAACCCGAACCCTGATACGGGGCCGGCCCCGAAGATTGTAACTCGGGCCTCGTCATCACCGCGAGCAGTAGTTTGGATTCGAAATGCAGGGCGCGAAGTCTCACTTGCTTGCTCATCTTAAATTTTCGACCGGAAATAGGCATGGCGGGCTGAGAATGGTGGTGTTCCGGTTTTGAAAACCCACTCGTTTGACTGATGAAGGAAAAGGGGGGGGGTGGTGGGTCATGAGCACGTGGGCGTCTCCCTCACGCCTGTACGTCCGCTCAAGTGATATGGGCTCGCCGCGCCGGCGGCCTGTGGAAGCAATGAGAATCAGCGCCAGAGAAATTTATCAACCGTCTCCGTCCTGACTCACAGGGTTCATATACCTGAGGGCGTTTTCCCTGAGGTTTGCTCGCCAAATATAGCCACCGTGGCACCAGTGACGTCGCCTCCCCTGTACACCCACATAACAGGGGCAGCTGGTCTTGCATTTCTCATCTCGGCCAGCTCGTCGGGGATGCGACCACCAAGCGCACTAGAGGCACGGCATCGCCAAGGAAAAGCTTGAGCGGCATAGTGGAGGGCACCTTGTGAGCTGCCGCGCCGGCGGGCGCCATGCCGCAGGCGTCTGGCTTGGCCAATGCAACGAGTGTCGTGTGACGAATTTCTTCTTCTGGAAGCGGCTGCGATGGAATATACAAGCCACAAGGCCGACAAAATAAGACGACAGACGAAAGCGACAGGCTGGGAACGAGGGAGCTCAGCACCGCCGACAAATGGACTCGGGCCCCAGAGATTTATCCCCCTCCGGGCCCTGGTCGGGCGCCGGCTCTGATGCGGCGAGGTTGCCATATACCGACCCAGCCCCCGACCCCAGGCACGGAAGCTTCATTCTATGCATGATGCGCGCAGCGGGTTGAGTGCCAGCCCCTTGGGGCCTGAGTTGAGCCGCTTCGCCAGGGCTGGCCCACGGGTGCCCTGCCAGACTGACTGGCATCAGGATGTGACGTTGATGCACCGCGCCGGCGCTGCAGTCACCGCCAAAACCAAGGGACTGGACGCGAGCTAGAGCGCGCGTATCACGGCGGCCATCTCGCTCGGTGAGCCAGCCTGGTTGTCCAACTGCTCGAGTACGCCGTCTGTACCCGCCAGAGATACGAGCTGGCGCGTCAGGCAGACCTGCTTGCTTTTGCCTGCCTCTCTGACGGCAATGTCAGGTCAAGCTTTCCAGCTGTCTTGGGTCTTGGGTCTTGGGTCTTGGCCCAGCGTTGTGTGCAGAAGCAAGCTCGACTTGGCTTCGACCCGGCGCTGTCAACCCTGTTGCGCCAAGTGTCCGCCGTCCGTTGTGCATCTTGGGCGTCGTCGCATCAGCTCTGGTGCAGGCGGTGCACCCCCGACCTCGCCTCGAAGCGAGTGTCGTGGCTCTAAAGTGTCCTCTCCTCGGCCTCGTGGAGAGGTTGGCCCCGTGTGGTCGCGTCGAGACCGGCTTAAAGCCGAGGACGGGCTGGTGCTGCTGTTGTTGCCGCTGTGCGGGAGAAGGGAGCCCATGGCCTGGTGGCCTGGTGGCCTGGTGGCCTGGTGGCCTGGTCGCTTGGGTCATGATGCCCGGGGGCGCACGCGAACAGTCACAGTAAAGCCGGGGAAGGGACGAGGTGTCGTCGAGCTCGGACGTCCTGTCAACGGCGCACGTGCGGTGTGTTGCGGCTTTTGATTGGGCACGGCTCGTCTGGGCGATCCCCCACCTGGGCGGCCCGGATAAGGGAAGGAGCCAGCTGGCCCCTGGCAGCAGAGGCGGAGGGGGCTGCCAACCTGCAGGCGGCGCAGGGACTCCCTGCTGAAGAGATTGTGTGGGGCGGGTACCTGGGTACATATGTACCCAGGTAAAGTGGGGGCCGTGGGACAAACATTCAAATGTTATGGCAGCCCTGTGGTGCCGCAGTGGCCATGTCGTGATACCGAGTACGTGTGCTGCATCGGGAGGGCTGGAAAATGAATTACACCAGCAGCTCCAAGCATTGGGGGGTGGCATCGCGGTTGTTGGTCCTGGGCGGAAACGTGGGTGATGTGATGCGAGTGATGAAGGGAGGCATTTTCGTATTAGTTTATTTTTTTTTGTTTTTTTATTTTTTTATTTTTTTTTAGGGTGTGCACTATGAAAGCGTGGCAGCCATGTGATGGACTAATGACTGCCTGCTGTCCGCTGTCCACTTAGCTGTCGTCGATGAGAAGCGTGTCTAGATGACAGGGCGGCCGGCGTAGTCGAGCGGGACACGGATGTCATGACAAGCAGTCGTTGATCTCATGTGCCTCATGTGCGGTGGTGCTTGCAATGTGCCTTTAGAGTTGATTTTCGGCCCCGGCTAGGGTGCCAGACTGCCAGAAGGAGACACCGAGGCTATAAGCTTTCGGCGCCCCAGCTGCAGTTCTTGGATTTACCTAGCTACATGAGTACTTGGGCAACCTCCAAACCTCGGATCACAACACCCTCTCCTGCAGTAGTACACAGATATCTGAACACAAACATATGACCACAAATATCTCAATCGTAATCACCCACACTTGTGCCTGCCAGTGGTGTGTTCAATTGTTCACAGCCCTGCAGCTGGCCCTCGTCCCATCGCAACGCTCGCTCCAGTTTTCACACCTATTTTGTGGGGCCTCTTGCGCCTGCTGGTACCTGCTGGTGGGGTTCCCGATTTTTCTGTACTACATAGTAGTATTATTTTGGCCTTTTGTTTTTTCTTCTCTTCCCTCTGGCCACTCCACCTCCATCCCACCCTGGCACCCGGTGAGTGCGCAGCTCCAGCCCCGAGACGTGCCACCTTGCCCACCTCGACCAGAGCTAGCGCCGCCGCCGCCTCGGCGACTGGCCCGTCTCTCTTAAAAACCTCCCATCCCTCCCCGTCCATTGCCCAACTGCCGGCCTCTTCTTCGCTTTGCTCTGCAGTCACGACCACAGCCCTCCTACTGCGGCTTCTCTCGCCCACCTTGGATTCATCCTCCTCCTCCTCCTCCTCCTCCCCCCCCCCAAAGGGCCTTCGCACCACCCCCACGCCATCACCGTCGCAGGAAGCTGCAGCAGTCAGGAGCACGCCCATACAGCCCGTGGTGGGAATTCCTCTGGTCTCGCCACACACGTATATATATATATCCATAGATACGCACTTAGCCGCCTCCAACACCCCCGGCCCCAAGAAAAACAAGCCGCCGACATGTCCGAGTTCCTCGCCCACGACAAACACCACAACCCCTCCACAGGCCAGATCCCCGTGCCTCATGGCCCGGAGACCGGAGATGAGGCCTACGGATACCCGCCCCACGCTGGCGTTACCACCGAGGAGGAGCGTCAGATCTTCTACTACATCACAAATCCGGACGACAGCTACACGCCAGAGGGTGTCTACTGGGCCGACCTGCCCTGGTCCAAGCGCTTCCGGTTTGTCACCTCGGTCGACAATGCAGAGGCCAAGAAGGAGCTCTCCCAGATCGGCTCCATGATGAAGAAGGATCCTTTGAGCCCCCTAAGCTGGTACTGGCACAACGCAGTCCTGCCCGGCGCCGGCCTCGGTTTGGAGGGCTATGTCCTGTTCTCCATTGGAAACCTGAGCGGCTACTTCGCCGCCACAGACGGCTGGCAGGAGTGCTGGGGCAGCAAGACGACTGATGGCGTGTGCTCGAAGAACTGGATCGCCGCCGTCACCTATCTCGAGGTTGTCGGTATCATGGTTGGTCAGGTTGTTGTCGGCGTAAGTCTACACAAAGAGCACCCCCTTCTCCCCCTCAAAACTCCCGACCGTAACCCTCTGCCAAACGACAGGGGGAGGGAATTCCGTGTCGCTAACCACACGGCCTCTAGATCATCGGTGACTGGGTTGGTCGGAGGTTTGGCCTGATCCAGGATGCCCTCATCATGGTTCTTGGTCTCGTCATGCTTACCGCCTCCTGGGGTACCACCCTCGAGGGCTGGGTCATCTGTTACGCCTGGTCCCTGTTCATCTACAGCTTTGGCGTCGGTGGCGAGTACCCCATGACTGCGACATCCTCCATGGAAGGCGCTGTCGGTGCCGGTAAGGTCTCGACACGCGAGGACCGCCTGCACCGTGGCCGCAAGGTCACCACCGCCTTTCTGATGCAGGGCTGGGGCCAGCTGGCCAATCAGGCCCTACTGATCATTCTGCTGCTCATCTTTCACCACGGCCAGGGCGACGGGCCTTATTCGCAACGGAGCACTCAGGTTGTCTTCCGCCTGTCCTTCGCCATACCCGCCGTCGGCACCCTCTGGCTCGCCTACTGGCGTGCCTACAAGATGCC
Organism: Diaporthe destruens; assembly: GCA_036986855.1. Lineage (NCBI taxonomy): Eukaryota > Fungi > Ascomycota > Sordariomycetes > Diaporthales > Diaporthaceae > Diaporthe > Diaporthe destruens. The sequence continues at coordinate 4,759,997 of BTXE01000002.1, read as the reverse complement.
CCAGGCATCGCGCCAGCTGCAGATCGCCAAGAAGAAGACCAAGGTCACGGGCTACGACGTCAACTCGCTGCGCCTCACTTTCAAGTACTTCGGCGGCCGCCTGCTAGCCACGGCCGGGTGTTGGTTCTGCAACGACGTCTTCTTCTACGGCAACAAGTTGTTCCAGTCGCAGTTTATCGAGGTCATCAGCGACAACTCCAAGTCCGTCATGACCAATTGGATCTGGAACCTGTACAACATCATCGTCGCCCTCGCCGGATACTACATGGCGTCCTTCCTCATCGACAACAAGCTGTACGGCCGCAAGAACATGCAGCAGATCGGCTTCCTGGTGTGCTTCCTGACCTTTGTGATCCCGGCCTTCAGGCTGGACCACTATACCTCGCCCGCGGGCATCCACTCGTTCCAGGCAATGTACTACCTGTCATCCTTCTTCAACCAGTTCGGCCCCAACGCCGTCACCTTCCTGGTCGCGGCCGAGGTGTTCCCAACACCGGTGCGTGCGTCGGCGCACGGCTTCTCGGCGTGCATGGGCAAGGCCGGAGCGCTCCTCGCATCAGTGTTGTACAACTACATTGACACGCAGACGCGCTTCTACGTCGTGCCTTGGTTCGGGCTTGCAGGCATGGTCATGACCTGGCTGTGGCTGCCCGACACGACGGGACTTGACCTCAAGGAACAGGAACGCCGGTGGCGATACATCCTTGAGGGCCGCGAGACAGAGTACCACGGCGTCGCTGTGCACCCGAAGCACCTGAGCCTCTGGGAGCGCTGGACGGGCGTCGGCAAGCACTACAACCCGGACCTCGACCTGAAACAAAAGATTGAGGACCTGCGCCGGGACTGGGAGACGCAGGAGGCCGAGAAGCGCGAGAAGGAATTGAAAGGGGAGCAGGTCCTGGCAGATGACGAGTTCTCAGACGAGGCGCACGCGTACTTCCAGCGCACCAGTTCGCGGGATGGGGTCCTCGGTGGTGCTGAGTTGGGCAACGGTGTGTTCACCACCTCCACGAGTGAGAGGATAGACGAGAAGCTCCGGGACAACAGTGCCGACGGTAGCAGCGCGCCTACGGATAAGTCCGGTTGATTGCTGTGTTTTTCCATCATATCACTCGTTTGTTTTGCCTTTTTGGATACGTGATGGTAGTATGACAAATAGACATCAACTAAATGCCAACCGACAGACATGTTCCTCTATCCATAATGCACAAATTAGTAGAGCGTCCCACAGAAACAGGCTTAGGGGGGCGCAGCTAGATGCTATATTTAAATATACTTATAGCGCTCCCTATAAGCCTTATAAAAATAATTTTAAACTTATTATAAACTATTAATTATTATAAAATATTATAATACTTTTATTTAAATTATATTTATTTATTTATTTATTTATTTATTTATTTATTTATTTATTTATTTATTTATTTATTTATTTATTTATTTATTTATTTATTTATTTATTTATTTATTTATTTATTTATTTATTTATTTATTTATTTATTTATTTATTTATTTATTTATTTATTTATTTATTTATTTATTTATTTATTTATTTATTAATTAATTAATTAATTATAAACTTATTCCATTATAAAGATACTCTGTGCTATACCTAACCCTAAGGACTGCTCCCCGGTCCCCTGGTGACGGGGCGTTTGTGGGGGGGGGGGGCAAGAGGACCTTTGGGTGCAAGCGGGGGATCAAGCTCCTGCCCGTGGAAGGCAGGCAGACCCGCCAAGGCTGCTGCGCAGGCTCGGACCCCACCAAACATGGAATTTCTGCAGCTTTTGACGAATTTGCACAAACCATCGACCACGCAGGACGGCAAGGTAGGCGGCAAACTCGCGCGACAGCAACAAAGCAACATATCTCTCGGCTTGGACCTCACGCTTCTAGGATATTGACTGCTTCACACACCCTCGCTTGACGGTACACAATATCCAGCATGCCTACATCAATCGCCGACATCATCGCGGCGCTGCCCGACGGTGACGGCTGGGGGCCGCCAGTCACCACCGAGACCACCCTAAACGGTGTCCCCTACGCGCCCTTCTCCAAGGGGGACAAACTGGGCCGCATGGCCGACTGGACTGCTGATGGCAAGGACGGCCGCGACGGTCGTGGTGGAAGGGCCCAGTACAACAGGAACTACAGAGGTACGTCCACCAGGCATGCAGGTGGCAGGTGGCATGACCGCCGCCTGCTTGAAGCATCCCATGCTAGACTCTAGGCTCGGCCGCCCTGCTCCACCCTGTTGACACGAGCCATCTCTAACGAGCCATCTCTACCCAGACCAACAGACCTACGGCTCTGCGAGCGCCTCCCTCTTTGCCGCACCACCCGTCGAGCAGGACGAAGCCTCCTTCTCTGTCGTTTCCAACGTTCGCGACAGCGGCAAATCCCGATTCGGCCGCGGCGCCGTCTTCACGCGTGGCGGCCGTGGCCAACGTGGCGGTGCCCGAGGAGGACAGGACGCCCGTGGCGTTGGACGCCAACAGTTCAGCAGCCGTGGCGGAGGCAGAGGTGGTTACGATGGCGGGCGCGGTGGACGAAATAACGCCGGTGGCCGTGGCGGCGGTGGCCGTCGCTTTGGCTGGAAGGACTACGACAAGCCCCAGCGCAACCGCGACGCCTCCATCAATATCCGTGCCGACTGGAAGCTGCTCGAGGAGATTGACTTCAACAGGTTGCTTAAGCTCAACCTGGACGCCGACGAAGGCGAGGACATCGACAGCTACGGCTTCGTGTCATACTACGACCGCTCCTTCGACAAGCAGCCCGTCAAGTCGGCCGAGAAGAAGCTCAACCCCATCGACCGCGCTGCCTACAACGTCACCACCTCGTCTGACCCCATCATCCAGGAGCTCGCCGACAAGGACGAGGCCACCGTCTTTGCCACCGACAGCGTGCTGTCCATGCTCATGTGCGCGCCCCGCTCCGTCTACCCCTGGGACATTGTCATCGTCAAGCAGGGAAGCAAGGTCTTCCTCGATAAGCGCGAGAACGCCGCACTTGACATGGTCACGGTCAATGAGAACGCGGCCGATGCGCCGCTCGAGGCGTCCGAGGGCTCCAAGGACGTCATCAACCAACCGGCCGCGCTGGCCGAGGAGGCGACCTACATCAACCACAACTTCGCCAACCAGGTGGTGCTCGAGTCACAAAAGGTGGAGATGGCGCACGGCAACCCCTTCTACAACGCGGCCGAGGAGACGGAGCCGCCCGCGTCCAAGGCCTACCGGTACCGCAAGTTCGACATCAGCATCAACGACGAGGCCCCCGTGTACCTGGTGGTGCGGACAGAGCTCGACGCTGTGCAGAAGAATGCCATCAGCGGCGAGGACCAGTTCCTGCGCGTACACGCGCTCAACGAGTTCGACAGCAAGGCTCAGGGCAGCGGCGGCGCCCTGGACTGGCGCTCCAAGCTCGTGTCGCAGCGCGGTGCTGTTGTCGCCACCGAGATGAAGAACAATTCTTGCAAGCTTGCCCGGTGGACCGTCCAGAGCATCCTGGCCAAGGCCGACCAGATGAAGATTGGGTGAGTTTCCATGCTTCCTCGTGCCTCCCCTACTGTTGCAAAGATTCTGCCTAAGCATGTGACCCTCTGCGAATGCATACTGATACATCGGGTCTCGTACCACAGATTCGTCTCCCGAGCCAACCCAAAGGCCAACGACAAGCATGTGATCTTGGGTGTCATCGGGTGGAAGCCGCGCGATTTCGCTAACCAGATGAACCTGTCACTTTCCAACGGCTGGGGTATTGTGCGGACCATCTCCGACATGGTGCTCAACGCGGGTGGCGGCGATGGGAAGTACGTGCTGGTCAAGGACCCGAACAAGAGCATCCTGCGACTTTACGACGTACCGGCTGGCTCGCTGGACGAGGAGGAGGAGCTGGAGGAGGCTGCGGCTGAGGAGGGTGCCGAGGAGTAGAGTTCCTCGCCGTCCCCGTAGTATGGCCTGTCCTCGGGGTGTCGAATGGCTTGTTGTGGTGACGGATGAAAAACGGAGGATAAGACTCGGTTACACAAAATCAACACAGCGGGTTATTATTCTTGACCGGACCCCTAGCGCTTACCTTGGTTCAACCGTTTCTCGTGCCTTTGACGTCGACGGAACTTACTCGGCCCGCCTGCCACACATATATATATATATGGTAGAGGACTATATGTCTTGGGTGACCAAGTATGTGATATGCCTTGTCCTCGATCTGGCGCCTGCCGGTGGGCGTAGGATGCTCCGGTGTTCCCGCTCCCTTCTGCCCAGGTCTCTGCAGTGCTTATGCATTGGTCTCGTGGCTGCTATCTGCGTCTACTGTCTCTCAGTCCGCCGAGGTCAGCTCTTGGGCCGCACAGGTGACGTGTGGTTGAAGAACCATTGATCAATTATTCATTACTGTCCGGTCTTGCTGATTACCCGTGCTAGCTGTCATGTCAATCCTCGCGATGCTTGATATCCTCACCAAACTCCTTGTCGTATCCGGTCAGACAGAAGCGATATCGAACCGCACTCTTACGACACCTCTCGAGGGCGACTTTGAGCCCCTCTTTGCTGATGTCAATCTCTTCGACCCACGTGCGAACCCCCTTGTCGGCAGCGAGGCGCAGCATCTCGAGAGCCTCCTTGCGCGAGCCGAGGTGCGACGCCCCGATCAGGCAGCCGTTCTCGATCTGCGTCCACGTTGACACCTCGGTGCCCCTGTCCTCCTTGGCCGGCATACTGACGCTGATCCAGCGGCCATGCACGTCCAGGAGCGGCAGGAAGGGCGCGCAGTTGACACTAGAGCTGGCGCTGTTCAAAATGAGGTCGCTTCAGGTTGACGCCATCGTTAGTCCCCTGCTGTGCCACAGGACAAAACATGACAGGAGGAACGGTACGAACAAGGTGTGTCGGTGCTGCTCTTGCACGCCCTCGTCGGTCATTACGATGACCCCGGTCGCGCCCAACTCGCGCGCATCGGCGTCTAGGCTGTGGTCAAGCATGAATGCCCATACCTCTTCAGCGCCCATCGCCCGGGCAAACATGACGGCCAGGTGACCCAGCCCGCCGACCCCGACGATGCCGACTTTGGCCCCTGGGCCGCATCCGTTTCGCTTCAGCGGACTGTACACGGTCTTGTGCGTGTTAGCCTGAACTACTGCACATGTGCGCCGTGGGGGGTTCCAGGCCATGAAAGACAAGGGTACGCAAAAGGACAGGAACGTTACTGACCAGCCCGGCGCACATCATCGGCGCGGCCACGGTGGTGGGGAGCTCCTCGGGCACGGGGAAGCAGTAGTGCTCGTGAACACGGATGTGCGACGAGTATCCGCCTTTGGTCACATAGCCTGTGTCGGGCCACTTCGCGCCGTATGTGTCCAATTGGTGCTCGCAATACTGCTCGTTTCCCCTCTTGCACTGCCGGCACTCGAGGCACGCCCACCTGCAGCGCTACGAGTTAGCCGTCAGAGAACCAAAGAAGTAGCTTGATGCAAACATGGGGACCTCGTCAGGGGCAGGCCACAAGGTGGTCACAGCCGGTGGCAAACCCTGCAGCCCGTGAGGTCCTTGTTTCATAGGCCGAAAATGGGGCTTGTTTGTTCTTGAACGCATGAAGATTGTATCTAGAAGCTGCTTACGACGAGGCGCCTACGCCCACCCGATCGCCTATCTTGTGGAGGGTGACCTTGGGGCCGACCCGGGTCACGAGGCCGATGATCTCTGCGAAGGAGCACGCCTCTTGTCAGCATTGAGCCAGGATATGAAGACTTTATGATTGTTCACAGAAACGCATCGTCAGAAGAGGAGGAAGATGGGACAGGCTCACCATGACCGACACATAGGGGATAGTACTGGTCACCCCAGCCGCCGCAGAGTGTATGAACATCGCTGCCGCAGACCCCACAGGCCAATATCTTCATGTCGACGTCGTAGTCACCCTGAGGCTTGAGCCTGTGCACGCGTTTGTGGAAATCTGTCCATGTGTCCGGGGAGTCAACCTCGAAGCCTACGGCCTCATCCCTCGTCAGAGGCCTTGTCGGCTTCTCTTCGCCAGCACCCGTTAGAGTAAGGGTCGGCCCTGCGCCATGGTTGATGCCGGAGGATACTTGTGTTGTGGCCGACATGGTGCTGGTATCACGATTTGTCCTGATATCCCGAATCTCTGGTCTTGTTGTCCGGAACCTCTTGGGAGCCTAGGTCACCTTGCCATTGAGTATCTGCGAGGCTCGTCATTTAAATATCTACAAGCATCCCGTTCTCTGCAGCTCGCGTGGCTGAAACCACACCATCAGCTGCGTCGGCGAGGCCATGAGCGCCCGTCTGACCACTGCTCATAGTCCACGCGTGACAGGATGTTCTAGATGGCGCCGACGATACTATCATTTTTCGAAAGCGTCTAGTCACATTGTTACTGTTGTGCAGCGGCGAGAAAATGTGACTGGTCTCAACCCAGGTGAGGACAGCCAATTTTCCACCTATCACATTAAATAGAGCCTGCCAGCACCTTTTTGACATACTATTATGCCAGGCACGTCTTCACTTTTCAAGGGTCTGCATGGTCTGCGGAGTAGACCCGGATGCAGGTGGCATGTGTGCCCGGCGCCCGTGGTACGATGATGGAACCACCGCAGGCATTCTGGAATCACGCTACCGCAGCAGCAAGTCCACACGCGTTTTCTCCCGTACTATGCCCAGGTGTCTAGGCGACTAATGATTTTGGCAGTCAAACATTCACTTCCCTCTCTTCTAAATTTTCCTAATATTATAAAGGAGGTTAATTAAAAGAATAGAACAGTAAGATCCCTTACAGGGGGTAAGATAATAATATATAAGATCGAGGATTTATATTATTAAAAATAAAAAGTATATTAATAAATATTTTTTAATTTTAATTTTCTATATATATATATATATAAATTTATTTTATTTATTTTATTTATTTTATTTATTTTATTTATTTTATTTATTTTATTTATTTTATTTATTTTATTTATTTTATTTATTTTATTTATTTTATTTATTTTATTTATTTTATTTATTTTATTTATTTTATTTATTTTATTTATTTTATTTATTTTATTTATTTTATTTATTTTATTTATTTTATTTATTTTATTTATTTTATTTATTTTATTTATTTTATTTATTTTATTTATTTTATTTATTTTATTTATTTTATTTATTTTATTTATTTTATTTATTTTATTTATTTTATTTATTTTATTTATTTTATTTATTTTATTTATTTTATTTATTTTATTTATTTTATTTATTTTATTTATTTTATTTATTTTATTTATTTTATTTATTTTATTTATTTTATTTATTTTATTTATTTTATTTATTTTATTTATTTTATTTATTTTATTTATTTTATTTATTTTATTTATTTTATTTATTTTATTTATTTTATTTATTTTATTTATTTTATTTATTTTATTTATTTTATTTATTTTATTTATTTTATTTATTTTATTTATTTTATTTATTTTATTTATTTTATTTATTTTATTTATTTTATTTATTTTATTTATTTTATTTATTTTATTTATTTTATTTATTTTATTTATTTTATTTATTTTATTTATTTTATTATTTATAAAACTATTAATTAATAGTATATTATAGCTTAAGTGTTAGGGTGCATAATGATGCTGACTCATCTATTCTACCAAGCAGTGCTGTACTCCGTAAAGCGAGCAAGCGTGTTCATGCCTTGGAGGCCCGTCTTTCTTGGCCCCACCAACTTCACCGGCACAACCTGAAAAGGCCATGACAGAGTTTCCTCTTACCTGTGTCCCTACGTCTATTCAAGTCCTGCTTCTGCCTGGCCATTGCCACATGTACGTCTACATTCCGACGGGGATGCTTGGACAAACATAGTCCAGCCGCTGACCATGACAGGCCTTAGCTACAAGGCCTTGGCTGGTCCTGCTTCTTCTGCAACATGGCCGCCAACCCCCAGCCTCCTGTGTCCGCCACAAGCAATCCCCTGACCCGCAAGCCCAACATATACGCCGAATTCCTACCACGTCTTGGCCGTATCGCTGTGGCCATCCATCTCCCCACCCCATCAACTCACAAGACCAAGGTTCTCCTCTCAAGGGACGGGTTGCATTTGATTGTCGACCATGAAGGCACCAGCACCAGGTTGCGGCTTCCAGCCAAGACTCGCATCGCTGGCGAGCATCTCACGGGGGAGATCAAGCCAGGCCTCGATAAGATGAGTTGGCGTTTGTTTCCCACCCCGGAGGAAGCCCAGGCTGCACTGGATAACGAGGCTGGTGCCGTGCCTTGGTCTGCCGCCGACTTGAAGCCAGGACTACGTGTTGCGTGCCGAAAGTGCAATGAGCCAATCACATTGCGGAATACCATTGAGGCGTTCAAGGACTTGCCCAGTGAGAATTGGGCCGAGATGATGGAGTTCTGGCATTGCCACAAGCCCGCGGATGCCCATGTGGGTGGCTCTGCCGCTGCCGCCGGTGCCCAGAGCAAAGCCTCTGAAGACCAGCTGGCCACTCGTGGTTACGGTGCGAACTCTAGCATTTCTGCACAGGACGGTGTGGGTTTCGTTGACCTCATGACGGTCCTCTTCTCCCAGAACGACTGCAGCTGTCTTGTGGTAAGTGTTTGAAACCTGCCGGGGCATGGGCCAGCCAACCGGTCCCAGCTTCCCACGTGCCTTCATGACCAAATAAGGGCATTAAAGAAGGCGCCCGCCTCCTTGATGGTGTGGCGACCTATACATTTGCCCGAGATCGAACCACTGGCCCTTGTTGCACTCAGCCAGCTGCCGAAAGAACAAGCAAACCCACAGGTCTACGTTGCGGTTCGCGCGTCTTTAGGCAGGGGCCAATCACTCTGCTTTTCACTGACGGCGCCCCGAGTCCTCGGGCCCGTCGCGACTTGACAGAGTCACATCATGTTATTTTCCCAAGCTCCCCCTAGTGCCCTCTCGCTGACTTGCCGCCATGCAGATCCGTCGCTACGATGGGGGGCATGAGAATATCGTGTCCAAGGACTTCAGCGGCTCCCGTGCTCTGGATGCACACTGTCGCAAGTGCAAGACTCAGCTCGGTCGTCTCGACAGCCGCAAGCACGGGCTGTCGCTTTTCAAGTGGAAGCTCGCCCTCGTCGAGGACGATGGCGTTGGAAAGAGCCCGTTCCTATCGGCCCCACCATCGCTGTCTCAGTGCCTCGCTGCTGCACTCATCGCCACCCAGGCTCGCTCTGGCAGTGCAAAGGTCGTCCTACAGGGTGTCGAAGAAGTTATCACGGTCTGGATCTTGAATACCCAGGTCAAATTCTCTTGTTCCGCCAAGCAGGGCGTGTATGCCATGAAGGTTCTGTTCCAGCCCAAGTCCATGGATGAGGAGGAGATACTACTTCCGGACCGCGTCGTGCAAGAAGTAAGGACGATCCTGGAGCGGGGCAATGAATACCTGCCCCTCGACGAAAGAGAGCGGCAGTTCAACGCAGTCGAGGGCTCGTGGACGGTGTCGCTTCTTGAGCGATGAAGGTGTTGGCATCTTGGGGAGCGTGTTGATTCACAGACAACTGCACGGGCAAACGGTCAGGCACTGTGTTTGGGGGCAATGCTTTGGGGGAAATCCAACGGATAATTGTAAGCTGGGGCTGTGACGGGATCCGGGAAGGTCTTTGGGATCAAATTCATACAACGGGACCGTGCTGTGACACGGCATCGGCAGGCACCGATTGCCAGGGGCCGGGCCGTTGAAATGGCGTTGTGGTTGGGAGGCAAGGACATTAAATGATACCCAGTTGCAACTACTTGCCGGAGTGAGAATCTGATCTCGCAAAAAACGACTCCAGCAGCGTCTAGTCTGTGCATGGTTCGCCAAAGAGGCCAAAGACAGTGGCCACCCGGAGGTTTGGTCGGGGGGGGGGGGGGTGCGATAGGCCGCTGAAAATAGCCACCAGAGTCCCACCCGGGCAACCGGGGTCCCAGCCTCGCGCCAAGGCGGGCTAGGTACCTAGGTACTTGAGCAGTCTACCTAGTTAGGTAGGTACCTAACATTTCATAACCAAGCCAATTTTCGCGACGTCTCCTCGTGTCCAAAACCATCAACGCCCTCCAAACAGCACGTCCTCATCCGCTTCCAACCCGTGGTACGGCCATATAGACACAAAACGACACGATACATGTAGTCGATCAACCTAGAAACCATGTCGGACTCGGACTTCGACCAGATCCGGAAGCTGCAGGCCGAGCGAAACGCCGCTGCAGCGGCCAGGAAAGGTGCCTCGCGAGACCCCTCCTCACAGCGAGAATCGTCCACAAAGGCCAGCCTGACTGAAGCCTACGATACCGACCTGTACGAGCGCAATGGCCCCGACAAGTTCGCCGGCTATCATACCTCGCTGCCTGCCGGAGACGACGACGGCGATGACATGGACGTCGACGGCCCTGACAACTCTCGCCGGCTGGTTGGGCAGTACACCGCCACCCAATCGCAAATCGACGAGTTCGCACGCGGCGAGGGTGTCGAAGAAGAGGATGTGCTCCTGGGACGGGGCGAGCGCAGCAACCGCATCTCGGACCGGGAGACGGACTATCAGAAGAGGCGCTTCAACCGCGTCCTGACACCCACACGCGCCGACCCCTTCGCGGCCAACAGGCAGGCGGGTGCCGCGGGCGAGGATGGCGAGACCTACAGGAGCGTCATGGAGAAGGCAGAACTGGAGCGGGAAGAAGAACGTGTGCGGAGGGCCATCGAGGACAAGGCGAAGAACGGGGATGCCGGCGCGACCGAGCAACACAAGCCTGCATTGGCCCTGGCCAACGGTGATAAAGAGAACGAGGAAGCCGGCTCTACTGAGGCTGCGGCTGGTCGGAAGCGCAAGAAGAGGTGGGACGTGGGCTCGGCCGACGACGCCGCACCTGCGCCGCCGCCGCAACCCGAGAAGAAGAAGAGGTCGAGGTGGGACGAAGCCCCTGCTATCCAGATCCCAGGTGCCGAAGCCCCCAAGAAGCGATCTCGTTGGGACCAGGCCCCGGCCGCTACCCCCGTTGGCAACACCGGCCTCGCTACACCCATGCACCCCTCGCAAGGCTCGATGCTCCCGATAGCTCCCATCGGCATGGACATGTCAGTGCGAAATGCGCCCATCAGCGACGAGGAGCTCGACGCCATCCTGCCTGGGGAGGCCGAAGGGTACAAGGTCCTCGAGCCGCCGCCGGGGTACGCACCGGTGCGTGCCCCTGCACACAAGCTCATGCAGACGCCGGTCCAGACGACTGGGTTCATGATGCAGGATCCCAACTCCGTGCGGTTGGGCGGGAACCAGTTGCCAAAGGAAATCCCCGGCGTTGGCGATCTGCAGTTCTTCAAGCCAGAGGACATGCAGTATTTCTCCAAACTAACAGAGGCTGTTGACGAGGAACACTTGAGCGTGGATGAGCTGAAGGAGAGGAAGATCATGCGGCTGCTCCTCAAGATCAAGAACGGTACACCGCCCATGCGAAAGACTGCACTGCGTCAGCTGACCGACAATGCTCGAAGTTTCGGTGCCGGCCCGCTGTTCAACCAGATTCTGCCACTTCTCATGGAGAGGACACTAGAGGACCAGGAGCGCCACCTGCTGGTCAAGGTCATCGACCGAGTGCTGTACAAGCTGGACGAACTGGTCAGGCCATATACGCACAAGATCCTCGTTGTCATCGAGCCTCTCCTGATCGACCAAGACTACTATGCTCGAGTCGAGGGTCGTGAGATCATCTCCAACCTGGCCAAGGCTGCCGGTTTGTCAACCATGATCAGTACCATGCGACCCGACATCGACCATGTCGACGAGTATGTCCGGAACACAACGGCCCGTGCCTTTGCCGTCGTCGCCTCAGCTCTCGGGATACCGGCTCTCATCCCGTTCCTCCGAGCCGTGACGCGAACCAAGAAGAGCTGGCAGGCACGGCACACTGGCGTCAAGATCGTGCAGCAGATTGCCATCCTGATGGGCTGCTCCGTCCTCCCTCACCTCACAGACCTGGTAGAGTGCATCAGGCCTAACCTGAACGACGAGCAGACCAAAGTGCGCACCGTCACGGCTCTCGCGACGGCGGCGCTGGCTGAGGCAGCCAATCCATATGGTATCGAGAGTTTTGACAGTATTCTCAACCCGCTCTGGACGGGTACGAAGCGGCAACGAGGAAAGAACCTCGCTGCCTTCCTCAAGGCTGTTGGCTTCATCATCCCATTGATGGACGAGGAGTACGCCAATTACTACACATCGCAGATCATGGATGTTGTACTTCGAGAGTTTCAGAGCCCCGACGACGAGATGAGGCGCGTGGTCTTGACAGTGCTTTCCAAGATGTCTCAGACTGAGGGTGTCACGGCAGGCTATCTGAAGTCTAACGTGTTGGACGACTTCTTTTCCAACTTCTGGGTACGCAGGGTGGCACTAGACAAGCGAAACTACCGCTCGGTGGTTGAGACCACCTGCGATCTCGGACAGAAAGTTGGTGTAAGCGAGATCCTGGAGAGGATCGTCACCAACCTCAAGGACGAGAGCGAAGCCTATCGCAAAATGACCGTTGAGACCATTGAGAAGCTCGTTGCATCCCTTGGCGCTGCTGACATCGGTGAGAGGTTGGAGGAGCGACTCATCGACGGCATCCTGCACTCGTTCCAGGAGCAGTCTGTTGAAGACGTCGTCGTGTTGAACGCCTTCGGCTCGTGTGTTAATGCGCTAGGAACGAGGACCAAGCCATATTTGCCACAGATCGTCAGCACGATCCTCTGGCGGCTCAACAACAAGAGCGCAGCTACTAGACAGCAAGCGGCCGACCTCATTTCCCGTATCGCCATGGTCATGGCACAGTGCGGCGAGGACGCCCTCCTGGGCAAGCTCGGCATTGTGCTCTATGAATACCTGGGCGAGGAGTACCCCGAAGTCCTTGGCGCTATCCTTGGCGCCTTGCGGTCCATAGTCACCGTCGTGGGCATCAACCAGATGCAGCCACCTATCAAGGATTTGCTACCGCGACTGACACCCATTCTGCGCAATCGGCATGAGCGGGTGCAGGAGAATGTTGTCGATCTGGTCGGCCGTATAGCCGACCGCGGGCCCGAATCCGTCAACGCGCGTGAGTGGATGCGCATCTGCTTCGAGCTGCTCGACATGCTCAAGGCGCACAAAAAGGGCATTCGCCGCGCTGCCAACAATACATTTGGCTTCATCGCGAAGGCCATCGGCCCCCAGGATGTCCTAGCGACGTTGTTATCCAACTTGCGGGTCCAGGAGCGTCAGAGCCGCGTCAACACAGCAGTTGTGAGTCTTTCTTTTCCTTCGCATTCGGACATAGCCTTTGACCACTGTACACTGTGCGCTGACACCCGTCCTAGGCCATCGGTATCGTGGCGGAGACTTGCGCGCCTTTCACGGTGCTACCGGCACTGATGAATGAATACGCCTCAGTAGCGGAACTCAACGTGCGCACTGGTGTGCTCAAGTCGCTTTCCTTCTTGTTCGAATACATCGGCGAAATGGCCAAGGACTACGTCTATGCGGTGGTCCCCCTGCTGGAGGATGCGCTCATCGATCGCGACCAGGTGCACCGGCAGACTGCGGCTTCGGTGGTCAAGCATATCGCGCTGGGCGTAGTGGGGCTCGGTCTCGAAGACGCAATGCTGCACTGCCTCAACCTCATCCTCCCAAACGCATACGAGCAGTCGCCTCATGTCATCGACCGTGTCATTGAGGCCATCGAGGCCATCCGCGTCGCCGTGGGGCCCGGCCTCGTCATGAACTATGTCTGGGCTGGGCTCTTCCACCCCGCGCGCAAGGTCCGCCAGCCCTTCTGGCGCATCTATAACGATGCGTACGTCATGCAGGCTGATGCTATGGTGCCTTATTATCCCAACCTCTCTGAGGATGGGATTGATAGAGGGGAGCTGGGAATTATATTGTAGTGGGACCCTGTGTCTTATATGAATCATTGAAATTGAACACTTGCATGCCTATGATTTGTTTGGTTGCAGCCTAAGTTAAGGCTAGATTATAAGATTGCTTAGATGTGGTGATAATCTCTTATGTATAGTGACGGTACGGGTCTCATCTAATATTAAGAGACCGGAAATTCGCGTACTTAAAATCGGAAGTCGCATATTTAAATTATAGTTTTTTAATATTTATAAATAATATACTAAATATAAATTTTTAATTAAAATTTTATATTACTTTATATTTTAATATAAATTTTAAATAAAAATATAAATATATATATATATAATTTTTATTTTTTATAATATAAAATTAAAAAGTTTATAATTATAAATTTTTAATTAATTTTATTTAATTATTTAAATTATTATAATTTTATTTATTTTAATTTAAATTTTTATTTTAATTTTTTTAATTTTTTATTTTTAAAATTATAAATTTTAAATTAAAATTTTTAAATTAAATTTATTATTTTTTAAATTTTTTAAAAATATTTAAATTATTTTTAATATTAATTAATTAATTTTAAAATAAAAAATTTATTATTATATAATTATAAATTTAATTATTTATAATTATTCTTTTTTTTTAATATTTTTAATATTTTTAATATTTTTAATATTTTTAATATTTTTAATATTTTTAATATTTTTAATATTTTTAATATTTTTAATATTTTTAATATTTTTAATATTTTTAATATTTTTAATATTTTTAATATTTTTAATATTTTTAATATTTTTAATATTTTTAATATTTTTAATATTTTTAATATTTTTAATATTTTTAATATTTTTAATATTTTTAATATTTTTAATATTTTTAATATTTTTAATATTTTTAATATTTTTAATATTTTTAATATTTTTAATATTTTTAATATTTTTAATATTTTTAATATTTTTAATATTTTTAATATTTTTAATATTTTTAATATTTTTAATATTTTTAATATTTTTAATATTTTTAATATTTTTAATATTTTTAATATTTTTAATATTTTTTATATTTTTAATATTTTTAATATTTTTTATATTTTTTATATTTTTTATATTTTTTATATTTTTTATATTTTTTATATTTTTTATATTTTTTATATTTTTTATATTTTTAATATTTTTTATATTTTTTATATTTTTTATATTTTTTATATTTTTTATATTTTTTATATTTTTTATATTTTTTATATTTTTTATATTTTTTATATTTTTTATATTTTTTATATTTTTTATATTTTTTATATTTTTTATATTTTTTATATTTTTTATATTTTTTATATTTTTTATATTTTTTATATTTTTTATATTTTTTATATTTTTTATATTTTTTATATTTTTTATATTTTTTATATTTTTTATATTTTTTATATTTTTTATATTTTTTATATTTTTTATATTTTTTATATTTTTTATATTTTTTATATTTTTTATATTTTTTATATTTTTTATATTTTTTATATTTTTTATATTTTTTATATTTTTTATATTTTTTATATTTTTTATATTTTTTATATTTTTTATATTTTTTATATTTTTTATATTTTTTATATTTTTTATATTTTTTATATTTTTTATATTTTTATTTAAATTATTTAAATTATTTATAAAAAATTATAAAAATTATTTAAATTAATAAACAAATAAAATATATAAATTTATTCATTTATTAATTAATTTTATTAATAATTAATTTATAATTTTAATATTATTTTATTAAAAAAAAATTATTTTATTTATTATATATAATAAATTTTAATTAAAATTATTTATATTATAAATATAATTTAAATATTTAATTATATTTTTTTTATATAATATTTATTTTTAATTATAAAAATTAATAATTTTTAAATATTATATATTAATATTTATAATAAATAAAATTAAAATTTTAATAATTAATAAAATTAATATTAATTTTTTAAAATTATAATTTTTTTATTTTAAAAATAAAAGTTTAATAATTTTAATATTAATTTATTTTTTTTAATTATATTAAAGTTAATAATATTTAAATAAAATAAATACTATATTATTTTTACTTTTTTTATTTTTTTTAATAGAATTTTAAATTTTATAAAATTTATTTATTTTAATAAAAAATATAATTATAATATAAAAATATATTTTTAAATAAAATAAAATTCTTTTTATTTTTATTTATAATATTTAATATAAATAAAAAATAATTCTTTTTTTAAAAAAAATAATAAATATTATATTTATTTTAATTAAATAATAAATTATAAATTTATATTAAATATATCCCCCGTTATATTTTAATATTATTTATAAATATAAATAAATATTTTTATATAAAAAAATAATTTAAAAAGTATAAGAGTTAAAAAAGTATATTAATTTTAAATTATTAAATATATAAATTTAAATATTTATTTTTATTAATTTTAATTATAATTATATTATTAAATAAAATAAAATTATTTATTATTATTAAATTTTAATTATATTATATTTTTTTATATTATATAATTATTTTTTTATTTAATTACTCGTTTTTTTTTAAAATAAATTTATATATAAAATTTATTATAATTTTACATATATTTTTATAATTATTTTATAAAAAACTTTAAATAACTTTCTTTTATTATATTTTTTTATATTAAAAAAATTATTTATTATTAATAATAAAAGTATAAATTTATTATATTTTTTTTATATTTTAATAAATTTTTTTTAATTTTTTTTAAAAGTTTTAAAATTTTATTATAAAAGTTTTAAAAGTATAATATTATAAAAAATATTTTAATTATTTTTTAAAATTAATTTTATATTTAAATAAAAATTATAATATTAATTTATTTAATTATAATTTTATATATATATATATATATATATATAATTAAATTTTTTAATTTATATTTTTTATTATAAAATTTATTTACATAATAATTAATTTATAAATTATTTATATTTATAATTTTTAAATAATATTATTATAAAAATAATATTTTTTAATTTTATTTATATATTATAAAATTAAAATTATAAATATTTATAATATTTTAATTATTATTTTAATATTATATTTTTTTTTAAATATTAAGTTTTAAATACTTATTATAATATAAAAGCGCTATATATATCCTCGGATATATACGGAATAGAAGCGAAACTACTTATTATTGCCGAGGCTTCTAGCGAATTGTCCACCCTTTTCAGGTACTGGGAAATGATCTGGTCATACATCCTTAAATATCCGCTTTAATGGCTTTATAAACGCGAAGGCATGTCCAAAGTTTGTCTGACCATCCATTTCCCTCCATAGCCAAGGCTCAGAGATGAATGCTTGCCCACAACAGACTATATTGCCTTTAGCAGATTCAGGCCACATACCAAACATAAACATCACCGGAATAATGATCACCTGTTGGCCTTTCGAGGACAATGTCACTGCTCCGCAAAAGTGGCAAGCTCCCGCGCTGCTCAGCGTTACAGAGGCCCTGAAAAATACAAGCTGGGCTACTATTCAACGTTCAACACCAAGAGTGCCGCAAGCGAACTTAATCTTAATCGTATTGGAACACCGACTCATGTTTAATCGAGCCTCGTATACCGGTCGAGACCCCTTGGCTCAACAAATACAATTTAGCCAGTGGTATAATGGTACGGCTGAGGTGATTGCTGCCCAGGTGAACAATAGACGACCAGTTTATTATTATAGGACCTTTGGCCTGCGTGCGTGCGTGCGTGCGAGGATTTGCAAGCCTTAACAAGCGGATAGAGATCCGGTGTTCGTTACATTCTTGGAGAACCTCTCTGTGTCATTCTACAGGGCGCAGATCTCCAAATGTGGTAGCAATGCTTCTTCGATAAGTAATGCAAAATCTCATGGTGAACTTGAAAATTGAACGGGTTGCTTTCAAAATCTACAGACCGTCAAACGTGCTTACTTCCCCGGCACGATATTGGTCGCCTTTCTCAACGACCAGTAAGCATTGCAGGAGTACCGCGACACTCATATTCGTATTGGTCAAGCTTGTGGGATATCGTGGAGTTACTTAGCAGACGCAACCTATTGTATTTTAACCTGTGTTATCGACACCGTATGTTTTTCAAACACTGGGCCTTGAGCGCTTACCACAGTATGAAGGCGCCATGTATGTCCTCGGACATATACGGAATAGAAGCGAAACCACATATGATATGGATCGGCAGAAATTGCGCATAGAATTCGGCTCATGATATCAAGTGCCTTCAAATCGAGCCTGCAGCATGTTGGCGTATGCTAAGCTCTTCGGAACTGCTGGGCATTCATCTTTTCGGTAGATACCGGTCAAGATCACAAGACCAGCCACGTCTAGAACTCGAGAAGGAGTTGCCAGAGAAGCGCATTGCTTCAGTCTCGCAGTCGCGGTCTGGGACTGGAACGGCTAAGACGGATCTGGACCCAACAGAAGTGCATTGATCTCGTCCAGAAACAAAGGAGGGCAACACAGACATGCTGTTTGCAGGAAGACAGCGCGCCTCACATGTGCATCAGATACCGATATGGAGGCCAGCTCTCTTGGCAGGACAAGGGCGTCTCGCCGACCGGAATGGGCCAGGGGAACCTCCACATGGTCTCGGGGGACTGGAAGAAGAGTAATATCATACCAGGACTCATGGCATGGGCCAGGTGCATTCCCAGACGATGTTCCCGTCGCCTTGTATCAGGAGCCCGCTCGCTTTGAACAGCACCATTCCATCCCCGTCGTTGTGTCCCAAGAACAAGCA
Organism: Diaporthe destruens; assembly: GCA_036986855.1. NCBI lineage: Eukaryota > Fungi > Ascomycota > Sordariomycetes > Diaporthales > Diaporthaceae > Diaporthe > Diaporthe destruens. The sequence continues at coordinate 4,741,312 of BTXE01000002.1, read as the reverse complement.
GCGCTGCTGGCTGGCGTTCCAGAACCGGCCCATTCCTGCTGGGCCCCTCACCTGGGCACTATTCTTCCACCAACATCGCATAAAAGGACAATGTCCCTCTCTACCTCCAGGCACGCCCAGTGACTCGGGGCGAGCACCCCACACCCCCCGGCCCGGCCGGCAGGTTGGCAATGCGGGCGGCAGGTAGGAGCCGGGTCAAGTGAGACCCGTTGCTCTCACATTCCAAAGGCAGCTTCAAGCAACGAGGACACTGGGACGGCAGGGGCCGTTGTGAAATTGTCTTTTCTATCACGGGCTCCCCGCACCTGTCCCCATCGCGCCACTACCTAGGTATCCAGACGTCCGTCATGGCCTGCCTGCCCGACCTCAGGAAGCTTTCCCTCCGAACCCGCTGTCAGGACGATGGGCCACGCCGGGGAGGGTGGGAAAGGCTTTCTCATTCCTCTCATCGTAACTTGTAGTCGACCTGGTTTGTTAAGGCTTGTATTGATGAGCGTAGTAGACGAACCAGCCCGCCTCGGAGGATAATGGTGAGGCAGGGGAGACGCCAAGGGACCACTGTCCCCTGAAGAGCTGATCCGAGCCAGATGGTTCTGTGAACGTGGGCATTGACCAACTGGTCAGGCACTCATGTCACATCTAGTTCAAGTTGAATCCGGCTTGTGATAGACCGGCATGTATGGCCGAGAAAAGGCAAGATTCAGAGGCTCGCGAAGGGGCTTTCTACCGAGCCACTAGCTCGTGCCGCTTTGACTCCATCAGACAGGTGCTCGGGACTGATCAAAGACGACAGCCATTGCCCAAAGTTGTGGTCATGATACATCCAAGCGACCACGAAAATTGTGGTTGGAAGTCGTACTGCTAGTGTGTGGGGTCAACTGGTGCAGGAGGCCCGCCTTCCGGGCTGCTAGCGTGCGGACGTGAAGTTGCTCTTTCAATAGCTCCGACACACGGACGTGCCATCTCATCTTGATGGTTGTGGTTTCCAACCCCCCGCCCCCCCCCCACCGTCAATCACACCATGGCGGGGGAAGAGCTCGGGGCAGGTGTTCCGCGACGAGCTTGTCTCTGGCGGGTCCCCTTCTGGTTTCGTTCGCTCACTTGCTCCATTGCTCTTGGCTGACCGACCGGCTGGCTGGCTGACTGAGCCTGCATGCATGCATGCATGTAGGGCAAACATTGGGGTGGTTCCAACCCGCCTTTTGCCCGCCTTTTGCCCGCCTTCCGCCTGTCTGCCTGTCTGCCTGTCTGCCTGTCCGTCTGTCCGTCTGTCGGCTTACCTGATGGCCAGGATGGCCCGGCCTCAGCAGCAAAGGAAAAGGAAAAGAATAGAAAGAAAACCCACCCTTACAAGAGAGGGCGTGCAGTGGCGTCGAAGCCAAACCGGGGGCTTGGTGGGCACTGGCCGTGCACGACGTGCTGTGACAGGTCAGAGTTGGGTCGGGAAGGCTACCTAGGTACGTACTGTGTGTACTGCGGTTTCCCTGCCTTGCCTGCCTGCACCACCACCACCACCACCACCAAAGACAGATGCTTGGTAAAGCAACTGCTGCTAGCCCCGTGTGCCCGTGATCCCGGGAGCCTTATTAGCTCTGCTTGCAGGCTTGTTGTCTGCGATGCAGGCTTCCCTGCCAGCCTGCCAGCCTTGCGTAGGCATGTCGGCGAAATCTTGCGATACGAAAAGCGAGGCCCAGTCAAAAGAAAAGACTACCTGGCAAGCCTGGGTACGGAGCAGCTGAGTAGGTATCTAGGTACTATGGTACTATGGTACTGTGGCATGTGCAACCCACAGTCGCCACCCCTTCTGCCCAGGCCACCCCGGTCAGGCCCGTGTGGCAAGTGCCGGCAGAGGCCATCCTCGGCTTCACAAGACAGACCAGAGAAGCCCATGCCACATGCGAATACGGGCCATGGGCTATTGCAGAATCCCATCTCTGCAAGGGACCGTGGTGCTGACCCGGTTGAAACAAACACCAACAATCCCTCCAGGCGTCCAGGCGTCCAGGCGTCCAGGCGTCCAGGCGTCCAGGCGTCCAGGCGTCCAGGCGTCCCAGAGAGCCCAGAGTCCTCTAACAAGACTCCTCAGACCTTATTCGTCGAACCACTGGCCAGTGCGCCTCTCTCCTCTGCCCGCCTGCCCTGCCCGCCCTGCCCGCCCGCCGCCCTCCCGCCGCCCTCCCGCCGCCCGGTCCGCTCGCCCAGTCCTGTCGAGCAATCAATCAGCCTACCTACCTAGGCAAGCTACACAGGCTGACAGGTAGGTAAGGTTACATACATGGTGTGAGCCCCCCGTTCCCCGGATTCTCGGGCTGGCAGGCTGGTCAGGTCAATGCAGGCACTGCGAGGTGCGACATGTGCAGATACAAACCTAGGTACCTACATACCGGCGGCCCTTCCTCGATGTAATTAAACCGTGATATCGTCTGATCTCACTCCCCCTCGAGTGCCACTATCAGCCCAGGATGGCCGACGGACTGTACAGGTTGACAGGCTTGACGGGCTTGACAGGGACGACGACCAGAGCCGGGCCCTGGCCAACACGGACAACCTGACCACCCCGCTGACATGCTCTTCACGGGACTCATCGTGAAGATGCAGGCAGCAGGCAGATTGGCAGGTTGGCAGGTGAGGGTGAGATTGTGCCCAATGCCACCCTGCTCTTAGGGGCGCTAAACACGGCAGTTGATCGGCACCCTGACCAGCCCGCCCACCCCCTTGTCCCTTGCCTCAGCCCGTACGGAGGCAACGAGGTCACTCTGGCAGTTCTGGCTGTCTGATACTATGCACGCTAGCGCGCATTCTGACAGCGGCGCTGCGGAAGTCCCACGGTGCAGCACAGGGTATCATCGCGCACCAAACAGCCTTTACGATTCCTCTTTTTGGCTGGCCATCTTGCCCGCGCTACAGCTCTTCGGGACTCCCTGTCGCTTCTGAGACGTTCCCCTGTGCCAATCATTGAGGTGGGGTCGCATCTGCCAGCGTTGCTGGCCGCTGACAGGCTCAGATCCTCACAACCCCACGCCTCGTCGACGGGGTATGAGGACCCCTGGCCAATCTCCCGGGCTCCGGGGGGTCAGTGACATTTCGAAATGAGGCGATCCGGGTTCCTCATTTGGCAAACTCTGTCCAGGTTCTGTTGCAGTCGCCAAGCACCGCCTCTGCTTACTGACCCGAGGCGGGTTGCCACCACCCACCTGCCACCCTGCCACCAAGACAGAAGGAAGGACGGGAGGCGGAGGGGCGAGCCACGCCAGCAGGCCAGGCACCGTCGAGGGTTGAGTGGCAGATGCGCAGACAGGCAGAGTGGCAGAAGTTGCAGAGTGGGCGGCATTTTCCTTTGGGTCAAGACGGACAACTCTTTCCACCCCCCCCCCCTGGCAGACGTCACCAACGACTGGGGAGGCCCCACATTCCCGGATCACGCCCTGGTCCTGACGGACGGCGACCCCCTCGACCCGCAATATGGCATCGCTTCCGCCGAACATTGTGTTGACAAGGGCTCCGACCTCGCCATGCCGGGCGTTGGCATGAGCCATGGGACTCATGAACCTGGGAGGAGGCCATCTGGGGCGCAAATTACCTTCATTATGATGTTCGCTCGTGCGTCGTAAACGCCCACACCTTTTCGGGCCCTCGTGCAGGGTGTCAAGGTGTGCAAGGCTTGCAGGGACTGGTCTTGATAGCATACCTGCAAGTCAGACCGTCGTCCTCCGGATTGGGCAGGCAATGCGTGACAGGTCGGGGCCGTCCAATGATGCCTCCCGCCCGCCCGCCTGGGGTCGGGAGGGGCAGGGGCAGGGCCGCGATCGTCCCTCTCAGACCCTCTCGTCATCCCAGGTCCCTGGGTCGAGCACAGCAACTGTCACTGCCGCAGATGTGGTCGTATCTGGGAGGGTTGATCGAGCTACTTTGCACTCCGTACACATCTCAAGGTTGCGTCCGAACAGCGGTTCGCCTCCCAGCTCCACAAGAGCGACAGCACTCGGATGGATCTCCACGCGGCCACGTGCTGTGATGGAAATCTCCGGCCATCTCACAGAGACCAGAAATGCGGGTGGCACCGGTACAAGCCTGCCGGTCGACTCCTACCCTCTCAGGACCACTCACTACGCAGCCCAAGCCAGCTTTCCGTTAGGCCCACACCGACTTCTGAGCTCCCAAGATGACATTGCTACATGCAAACAGCACCACAATGTACGCGTCTACCACCATGATTTTTTGAGTTGCGGCTCTGTGGTTTCCGCTCATACATAGACAAAAGCTCCCGTGTGCGAGCAACACTGGTGCAATCTTGTGACGAGGCGAGGCAAGTGCATCGACGGTGTGAGGTCAAGGCGCCGTGGGCCGCCCCGGCCCGCCAAAAGGTGCATCGCATCGTCTGCTCTCGGCGGCGTCTGTCCAAAATTGCTTCCCCAGCTTTTCGTAATTGCCATCCGTAGCTGCGCCGGATATTCGGGTTTCACGTCGACATTTTGGGACTGGAGTGCTAATCTGCTCGATCATTTGGGGATTAGCAGCCAAGGCCAGTTGGTCAAAACTGGACATTCTACACTAGCGTTTGTGCAATCTTTTTGGCTTTCGAGCCTCAACGGCGGCCGTGCTCATTCTCGGGTGGGGCTTGACCGATCTTGTCCGAACATGGCGCATCGACCACGTTGCTGAGGTCCGCTGTCGCGGAGCTTGTTGGAATCTGTGGGCTGGGACCCATGACCACGAAATGAGATAGATGGAGAGTGTGCCATCGAAGCGGGTCCCCCTATCCCCTTCTTCCTTTTAGGGAAGTCCATGCGTCCCAGAGCTCCTCGGAAGCTTGAAGAGGATCTGGGGTTGGGCATGACCCTGGTGTTGCTTCATCAAAGGCGGCCCACAGTCAGCTCAGGATTGGTAGGGACATGCCCAGGTACGCAGTAGGCGTGTTGAACGGCATCTGCAGCCATGGACGCCGGTGGAGTGCGCCAAGTCAGCGCCGTACAGAGGCACCGGGGCTCGATACAACCCGCATGAGTGCCGCGAACGGAAGCTGCGTATTCTTTGCTTTGATAAAGAGGCAAAATGTTGCCTGAAGCTCCCGGCGACGCTGGAGGGCTCCCTGACAAAAATGGCCACATCCTATGGGGTTGGTTGTCAGCAGGCAGTGATGGAGCCCGGTTGGCATCGATATTATGCCGTTCTACTGTAGCGAACTGGCCATGTGACATGGAGTTCCATTTCAGCAGTGACCATGCCGTTTCCTGCCCTTTCCAGTCGCCCGCAAAATTACTCTACCAAAACCAGAACGTAGCATGGCTTGTGCTTAGTCGCGCAATCCTAGAAGGGGAATGGAGCGGCGCCGGGCAGATGAGCTCATGAGCTGGTGCGCCCGTTTGGGCTTGGGCTCGCGCTTCAGTGCTGGCGACGTCGATCAAGGGTCTGCTTGCCTGCATGCTCATCTCCCTCGGGCTCCATCCCCATTATTTGTTTGGGAGTAGTCTCTGGGGTGGGCTTGTGCTCGTCGCTGCCAAGAGGCATTTCTGCCAATCTACCAAGACAAGCCAGCCCACCCTTGTGAGGCTGTGACGTTGATGGTAGCACTGGGGCCATCTGGTATCCGCCACGCTGGGTTGCTACCCCGGCTGCCCGGGAACCCGAACATCACCGCAGATACAGGTCATGATGGAATCCTGCGTGGGCTTGCAAGTTACCCAGCAGCCCGGTAGAGAGAGGGTTGTACGCCGGGGGTGGGAGCGTTTCGCGGGCGATATGACCAACGGAAAGCACAATGGCTGCAAAGGTGGGTTAGTTGGGTTAGATGCAGCTCGTGAGCAGGTACCAAGGCAACAGGGCAATCGATCTATCCTGTCGACCTGTAGACCTGTGTCCCTCTTGCAGGCGGCTTGCTGCTTGCCTGCCTGACTGACTTACTGACTGACTGACTGACTGACTGACTGACTGACTGACTGACTGGCTGACTGACTGACTGACTAGGTGGGAAACCCGGCTACAGCATGTGTTGGGATGAGGCGCCATTGGGTGTTCTGTCTGGATTGCGAGCGTTCCCGCTGTCATTTGCCTGATGCTTGGGGGCGGCATGTGTACTCCGTACTAAAGCTTGGTTCGCAAGTGGAGTTGTAGGGGGCCCGGCCACCCTGTCATGGTGTTATTCCCGGATGCTGCGTCCCCGGTGGTAGCGGCTTTGTGGGCACCCACTACCATGCCCACCGCTACTTACAAGGGCTGGAGAGAGGAGGGGGGGGGGTGGCGCTCGCCGGTGGGCTTCAAGAGGCAGCCGCCGTATTATGCAGTTGGTTGTACCGGCACGCTACCAATGCTTGCTTCGTGGGAGTAAAGGCACCGTGGACAAGAGCGGCTGCGTACAACTACTGTGTACTGATGCTGCTTCTCCCGTCGATTTGGGATGGCGGCGGGCGGGGGAGGCGAGTGTGGTCCGTGAGCGGTAGTGCGGTAGAATTCCTCGGTCGAGCCCTCGACGCCAAAGGCCCGCATGGAGCCGCCGCCGCCGTTGCTGTCCCTGATGCGGGATGCGGCTGAATGGAGTGACGTATGAGGAGAGAGCACCCACGGGGATGCAGTCGCAAATCGCGGGAGATAGCCAGTCCACCCGCACCAGGCCACACCCCCCTCGTGGGCGGTGTGATATCTGCTTCTGCTCAGTCTGCCTCGAGACGAAGTCGGGATGCATACTGGCGCGGCCCACAGCAATCTGCAATCTGCAATCTGCAACCTGCAACCTGCAACCTGCAACCTGCAACCTGCTACCTGCTACCTGCTACCTGCTACCTGCTACCTGCTACCTGCTACCTGCAATCTGCACTGCAATGCATTGTACTACTGTGCGCGAAAGCGAGCATGATTAGCCGTCCCTATGCTGGCAGCCTGGCAGCCTGGCAGCGCGGCAGCAAGCCCGGGTCTGAAGTTGAGGCTGGAGGCTGGGGCCGGTTGGGAGGGGAGGGGGAGGCTCCATGGCATCATAGGGCACGGGAGACGAGATGAAGGCCAGCTGTGGTGAGCGGGTGAGTGAGTGCCCCCAAGACCCAGTCCAGGGCAGACGCCATTGGCGCCACGATACCGGGGTTTGGAGCGGGAGTGAAGCATACCCAGCCGCACGGAGCTGAGAGGCGTCAAGAGGGAAAAAAAAAAAAAAAAAAAAAAAAAAAGGCGACGACGACGACGTCGTCGGCGACGGGGTGCTAGGCAAGAGCAGAGGACGACGTCAGAGCAAACACAGGCAGGCCGGCCAATGCAGCACACACCCAGGAGACTGGATGACTCGTGCAGCTTGCCAGCTTGCACAAAGAGGTTGTCTGCCGTGTCACGTAGGGTGTCACGCAAGTGCTGGTGGGCTGGCTGGTGGGCCAGGGCCACTGCCACGGGCGAGGGCGGGCAGGTGAACTGGTGAATCAATTCAGTCATGACTGCATCACGACGGCCGTGGTGACAATTGCAACCGGGTGGACGTCAGAGCGGCTTGGCACGGGTTGGAGGCTGCTAATCACAGGTGCAGAACCTGGCTACGTAATGTAGTGCCCGACTTGGCTAGCCTGCCAGCCTGCGAGCACACATCCAGGTTACCGAACATGTAATCCAGCACATCCCTTGGCGCCAGACACCGTCATTGGCGTATTACAAGCAAGAAATGAGACGACAGCTTCCCTCGATCTTGCATCTGCCCCCTTCTGCGAGTGGATGGATGGATGGATGGATGGATGCGTAAGTAGTGTAGTGTAGTGTAGTGTAGTGTACATAGTGTAGGCTGGCTGGCTGGCTGGTGGGCATGTATTTGGGACAGTGTGATGTCAGTGGGGTTTCATAATGCTTGTGATGGCCGGCACGTTCGTGCCTCCACCCTCCACCCTCCCTGACCTCCTCACCCTCGGCCCTCACCTTAGCCTAATAAGCTGTTCCTTCCCGCATCATTCATTCCTGGACGAGGCGCTGGCTGAAAGGGGACGGGCCCGCGAGCACCATCAACAGACAATAGGGGAGCCAAGATTGCTAAAAAAAAATAAAAAATTAAAAAAAAATAAGATAAAATTAAGAGACAGGACGACCAAAGAAAAGAAAGAAAGAATCAAATTGAGGGACCCGTTCATTTCCCAGTCGTCTGATGCGAGAAGAGCCTTCTTTCTGGTCTCGCAGCTTGGGATTCAAAACAACTCGAGATGCATGCGTGGACGCATTCCCGTCCCATGTTAGTCCAGTCCAACCCAGTCCAACCCAGTTTGGACCAACCCAGTCCAACCCAATCCAAAATCGAGCATAGTGTTATTTTTATATCGCAGCCCACCGGTGCTCCACACCAAACGGCTCATGTGTTGCTCAGGTGCCGGCCTCGTCTGATTCAGTCAACGCTCCCAGACCCCCCGACACCCAACAGCCCCCGGCCGTCCGTTCTCCTTGCCATGCACGTATCGGTACCCCGTACTACTACAGAGTGTTTCCTCCACAGGGGGGGGGGTCTCGCCCCACTCGTTCACAAGAGCCGAACCCCACCACGCCTCGGTCTTGTCATCCTCGGACACGGCGCATTGCGTGCGTTGTCCCCCTTGCTACACTGCTTGTTCCCCCGAGTTGATTCATGTCTCGGATCATGATAAAGTTATCGTGGAGATGCTGCTACACCAGCGGTAGATTACTAGAACCACCATCTTGCGTGGCAGCCCATGCATTATGGTTTGGTTTCTGATAAGACTCACAAAGAGGGGGGGATAGCGAGCACGGTCAACTGGACGGTACCGTGCAGTACGGAGTAGCGCCCTCACTGCCGTGGCTGATGCGTGCAGCCCGGGTTGCCGGTGTGCTAGGCACAGCCTCCCCGCGAACAAAGCAGCGACAGCCCGCCACAGTAGTCTATATGGTACGGCACGGTACATCAGTGGCGCCTGTTAGCCTGGCTGGACGCGACAGAGCCGAGACAGCGATGAGATTGGCCTGAGCAATGGCCGTTTGATTGTTATCATCTCGCCAGGTCAGGGTCCTGTCCAAGGTGATATCATTCTCAGGGTCCTCCTGCCACTTCTCCTCCCTCCTCCCTCCACGGCTCCCTTGGCTCGTGCGCACCCTCTGCTGAGGAAAATGTCTCTATCCGGTAAGACCGATCCTGTCGAGATTGAGGCCCCATCTGGAAAGGGTATCATGTGGGGCCTCGTCGTTGCTCCCTTGCCTGCTTGCTCCCTTCACCACCCACCTGGGTTTGACCACCTGGTTTTGACGGTCAACAATCCAAGTTCCCAACTTAGATTCCGGACTCAGACACGCGAGACCGTTGAGGGTCTCTTGGATATCGTGTCATCCCCACCCCTGGTCCGATAAGTCTCAACACGTCGTCGTCCAAGCCTGTCCCCAACCCGTCGGCACCAGACCCGGTGGTGGCAGGTGCACCTGGGCACCTGGGCACCTATGTACTGTAGTACTGTAGGTGTCCAGGTAGTCTGTGCAGAGTACTGTACATACAGTACACATCTGCCGCTAGTGGCCGCATGTGTGCAGAGAGGGGTCTCCGTCACCAGACAAGCACCAGCACCCCCACCCACCCAACAAGGCCGATGCAACGCCACAAGGGACCCACATCAACAATCGAAGCGCGACATCTCCAGTTTATCTCCACACTGCTCGTGCCAGGGTGCCCTGTCCTCGTCTGCCGTCGTCCCTCTGAGTGTCCCGGCCCACACCACCAACTGACCGACCAGTTGCCTCATCGCGACAGACACACGCCCCCGAAGTGCCCAAAGGGCCACATTCTCTTGCCCTGCCAGCCCCGTTCAGTCCCAACCGTCCTGCCCGTCCAGTCATGCTCCCAGCATTTCTGCCCGTGTCTCCTCTAGCTTCCCACCCACACGCCCCCCCCTCTCCCCTTCGAGTCCCAGCCCATCCTGGCCGCCGGGCCTGGTTGGCCCCGGCTTTTGCTGCTCATGCTTGTGCATCCAGCTTGCATATGCTACTATCAAGGGCTGGCCTACAGCACGAAGCCCCTGGGTGGGATGGATTGCTGGGTGAACAGTCGGACCTGGGACGTGTCAGGGTGGTGGGTGCGTACCGCACTGTGGATATAGATATGTTTTGTGTGTGGGTGGTGTGGTGCAGATGGAAGTGGTGGTCAAGGTGGTGTAGTAGTACAAGTCTGTGTACGGATAGACCCCGTCCTCGGCACTCTGCCCTTGACCCTGCCCTTGACGGCCCCTCGACGCTACGCTACCTTGCCCTGCTCCGGTACACGCCCTCGTTGGCCGCCAGCCAGCCAGGGCTCACAGCATCGCAATGCACCGCAATGCACCGCAGGGCACAGCACAGCCAGCGCCAGTGCCGGTAGCTGTGCAAGCCAGGGCGGCGAAAAAGAGAAGAGCCAAGAGCTGGCAATACCTGACCTCGCTTTTTTGCCTTTCATCATAGCTCCCTACCCTCGCCCCAGCGAACCTTTATGTAAAGCTTGGCCCGCCGACGCATCTGCTCCCCCCGACCATCACCTTCCCTCCCAGACAGCTGGCATTGGTGCTCCAATCTCCCCCGTGCCGTTGCAAGTCGAGAATACCCCAGGCCCAGAGAGACACGACCAGTGCCGATCAGCACAGAGGACCAGCACAGAGCAGCGGCTTTCCTACTCGTCGCCAAAACACCAGGCCGCCAGGAGACTCTGCCCTGGGCTGCTTGCTCCACGCTCTGCCCGCCCCACGCGGTATCAAGACGGGCGTACCGGTACAAGACGCGGGTTGCAAGGTGGGAGGAAGGTGTGGTCGTCCATGACTCTGTCCGGTTCCCCACGCCTTGCTCCAAGATTGTTATCCCAAACTCCCGGCTCCTCCCAGGCCTGACCGCCCGCCGATCTTTGTCCTTTCTGTTCGCACAACGCCAGAACCGCCAGCCCGCCCAAAATTGAGCACCAGTTGCTCCCCAATCTCAGCCCTGGCACTCGCCTGTCCCACCTCCCACACGGCCCTATCTCCTGGTCCTTGCAAGGTGACAGGGACCACCTGCCCAGCAGCACCCAGCAGCACCCAGCAGCACGCACCCAGGTCCTGCCTGCCCTGCCTGCCTGCCCGCCTGCCTGCCACCCTGCCCCAACCCAACCCAACCCAAATCCCTGCCGCCAAAGGTCAACCTCGCGCCGCAAACCCACGAACGAGATACACGGCCTGTCAGCGCTGCCTTCCTTCCACCTACCTGCCTACCTACCTGCCTACCTACCTGCCTACCGACATACGGCTTGCGACCTACAACCTCCTTTTCTCAGCACGGCTCCTTGTACCGGCTCCTTGTACCGCCGATCGCTGCTCTCTGCTGGAGTCCTCACAGGCCCGCTGAAGACGTGTGTCCCCACCAGTCCCGCGCACCACCACCAGACCAAGACACAACGTTCGGACGAGCCTTTTGGGTCCAAACAACCGATTGGCTCCATCGCGCTAGTCCTCACCTTTGCACAGGGGGCCACTGTCTTCTTCTCTGCCGTTCCTGTCATCCTCCATCCTGCCACGCCTGCCACGCCCACCTTCCCTCGCGGCGCACTTAAGGTCGCTGATCCCTCCATTCTCGAATATCTCGCGTGTGCGTTGGATCTCCAACCAGTCTGATCGATTTCAAGGGAGCAAGGTCAAAAAGTCTCCCGTCTGCCACAAAGGTGACACGACTTTGAATCCCCCTACGGAATCCCGCATCTGATCAGCGAACCTTTTTTTCTTCCTTCCCCTTCTTCTTTTCCCTCTATCCCATTCCTCCTCCTTCTCTCTTCGCACCTTCGCACCTTTGCTCCTACCTTTCCATACAAGTGCCCCCTCCCCCACGACAAGGCGAACCCACGCACGACGAGACCTGAAGACCTGGGCAGGACTGCACCTTTCCGCCCTGAAGAGGAAACCACCCAACCCGTCTCGCCCCTCGCCCTTGGCCGACTTCCTGGAGCTCGCACACACTCGCACACACTACTCGCACACCACAGGCGCACATAACCTGTCCAATATGACGATGACAATAGACGCCAACCAGCAACGTTACGGGCATCTTCAATTCGACAACATGACTTCCTATCCCACCCACTCGCCGCAGTTTAGCAACCCCTGGGCGTCGTCCACGACCGCCCCCTCGAGTCACGCCCTGTATGTGGCATCGCAACCTGGACTGGCCTCCAACCCCATGGGCCTGGATCGCCACGCACAGCAGCCGCCCTCCCGGGCACCGGCCACTACCACCGCGTCGTTGGCCCCGTATGGCTCCGTCCCGGTGACTTCAGCCTCAGCAGGCAGCCCTCTCAGTATGGTGGACCCTTCCCTTGCAGGAGGACAATCGGACTTACTTTCTGTTCCCCAAGATCTCCTCAGCATAAACCGCATGCCCCATCCCAGCTCCGCACCCTCGTATGCCGAGTCTGCCTACACGACCGCGGCCTCCCCCGTGCATGCTACCTACGCTGCGTCACCCAACAGCTACGACACTATGGGCTACCCGTCCTCCTCGGTGCGACACAACTTCGGTCTGGCGCCCGACGCGGATCCCCACAGAAGGTATTCACAATCATCAGTCTCGTCTGGCGCATCCTACGATCACCAAGTCGAAGGCCTGCCTCCAGTGCCAAGGAGCTCAATTGTTGACTTTCGATCCGACAGAGCTATCAACGACGACAGACGAAGCTTCCAGGATGCCATTGAGGCCAGCCATGGCATGCTTTCAATGAAGTTCGACACCAGCAACCAGGAGACGCCCCGCGCCGGTGTCTACAACAACCGCGGCCGCGCCTCGGGAGACTCGTATGGGTTTCCTTCGGCACATTCGACCTCGTCCAGCGTCTCGTCGACAGGCTTCAGCCCCTACTACGGATCTGTGGACGGCAGCGTCAGCGACTACTCGACGGCTGGCTCCGATATTGAGTCTGTCGGGGGCTCCAGGACGCTCCCGCGCCCCCAAGGTCTGATGCACAACCAGCCCCCGGCTCCGCAGTCCATGATGGGACAGTTCAGCTCCAAGGTGTCCAGCAGCACCCAGAAAAAGCACAAGTGCAAGGTCTGCGATAAGCGCTTCACACGGCCCAGCTCACTGCAGACTCACATGTACAGCCACACTGGGGAGAAGCGTAAGTACCCGCCCCTGCTACCCGCCCCCTCTGGAGACCAGCTCCTGTTGACACAACCACTTGCAGCTTTCAAATGTGAGGTCGAGAACTGCGGTCGGCATTTCTCCGTTGTGTCAAACCTCCGGAGACATCGGAAGGTGCACAAGGGTGATGCCCGGTCTGACGCCGGCAGTGAGGATCATCAATCCGACTAGGGAGTCCAACCAACCACACGACATGCCATCGAGCTACACCAATCGATATTAGACGCGCGACTGTACAATATTGCAACATCACAAAGCCTGACAGACGACCGAGTCGACGAGCGGCCTCATTCCACCCTTCTTCGTTCACGCATCGCCAGTTGGGCTGATAGATTTAACACCTTCTAATTCTCATCATTCGCTGTCTATACCCTTACTTTTTATGTATGATTCGTTCTCGGCCTCTTGGTCGGGCCATGAGCATAGCCGACACGGGTGCATCGGCAGGAACTAGTTTGCGTCGTGCATACCATCCCGGAGTGGGGTGGAATCTGGGTGCGGCAAAAAGTTGCATGTTTCAAAATTTTGGGGGCCAGAAGACTTATACCCGGTTGTTCGAGCGAGTTATTCGGTCGTTTTCGGCAGTGCATTCTTCGATTCCAGTCATTGGCAGGCACTCTGCTCATCAGAAATTACAAGGGGAAGCATTGGTCTCCTTCCGACTGGAGCGAGCGGACGCGCGAAACGAGTTCGCCCGACGACACTTGGAGCGAGACTCAAAAAACCGGGTAATTGGGAGCCTCGACCAGCAGCGCTTTCGAATCCGAATCCATGGTTATTGCTCCCCATTTTATTCGGGGGCAATGATCTTTGTGTCTGGGGTCACGGTCACCTTTGTGATGCTTCCAACACAAACCGTTGTGGAAGATGACCCCGGGCCTTGCATGGTGGCGGGCCAGCAGGCTAGGAGTGAAAACCCTCTTACATGGCCAGGCCCTACTCCATTGAGTAAAACGGCGTTCAATGGCGGTTCTGACTCTTTTTGTCTTTTTACTGGCTCACTTGGTTGGTCTGGCGGACTAGCCCCGGTGTACGGGATCATGTTTGTTTTTTTTTACTGGGCGGGACACGGTCACGGTTTTGGTCCCATCTCTGAGCCGGCGCTGCTCAATGTCTATCGCTTGATACCACCAACCAACACACAACCCACCTAATGTCTTTCGCTCATACATCGATACCTGGAGCAACACACACCAAACGCTCGCTAATTACTTCACTATACACACTTATTATATTTCACGGTCGCTACATGGAAACCGGGGGTTGGGAATGGGAGGAATACACTTGGAAATGGGAACTAGATGTCTCTTCATCCTCCCAGTAGGGAGAACCACTAAAGGAGATGCAGCTACCAGCGAGGACATGCGGGAGGGGCGCGGGAAGGTTGGAGGGGGTCAAGGGCTTTCAAAGGAGTTATCTTGGGGATCTGTTTTGTTTTGGGTGTGGTTTTTCTTGCTCTATTTTCCCATCTGGTTTGTCTCGAATGCATGATACCTTTTCGGTCTCGTCTGCCAAACCACGCCCCTTCCCCCACCTATCAATATTGATAGTCCACTGATATACTGTGCGGAGTTGAGATGGCGGGGGCAAAGGAACTTTGAGGCACAGAGAACAAACACTCTTGTCACTCGACTGTACTACTAGCTGAGCGAGAGAAAGTGGATCTGCGACAGGGCCAACTCTGTGGTCTCGATCCAAAATAAAACTTCTTGCACTGAGCAAAAATAGCACGTGCGTGTCAAATTGGATGTGCCGTGCCTGTGAACCTTCTGTCAGCTGTACATGCGAGTCTCGTGTGATTTCTAATTGTGGTTCGCACACTCTTTTCCACGTCGACTCGCTAGCTCAATTGAAATGGCTCTATTCAAAGGCGACACCATTCTAGTCCTGCAGCAAAGAAAACTTTAAATTCCTCGTATCCGCCCATATCCCATCTCCTGCCTCCCCTACCAGCCCGAATAAAATAAAAGCATACTATCCCATTTGGCTGCCTTGCTTGGCTGCCTTCCTTGCCTGACATGGATGGGAGATGGTTGGTCTTCCGCCCTTGAGAATATAGGCTTTGTATGTGATGGGAAATCTTTCCGTGGCCCCCGCCCCCAAAGCATGGGCAGAACATGGCAGGAACAGGACAGAGGAAAGCCTTACGACCGAGCAATCAACAAGTGTGGCCGAGTGTGTGGTGGTGAGAAAGAACGTGCCGGTGAATTGATAGCACGGAGCAAGCGGAAAGAACCGGCCTCCTTGGGCCGGCGTGTGGCGGATCGACAACGACATACTCACAGGAGCACGTGGCTCACCTGGATGGGGGATAGGCGGGGGACAGGGGTGGCTTGGTAAGTTTGTAAGTACGCGGCACCGCCGTTGGTCATGTCGTCTCGTTTCGTCTCGTCTCTTTTCTTTTCGTCTCGTCAGCTTTCGTCTCGTCTCCTTTCGTCTCGTCTCATGGCCTCTCACATCACCGTTGACAGGGACGATCCCATCAAGGATCTCCATCTTGGCTGTGTGGGTGGGCTCGGCCGAATTTGACTCGTGCCAATTGAATAATGATCAGCCCAACTTAGAGTCATGCCTATTATCGAAACCCCAAGACGGCCAGGGCGATTGCCGCTCGTCCATTTGGGCTTGTCTGCGCTGTCTGCAATTACCTGAGCACTAGGATTGATGCACTTACTATATCACGTTCTAAAGTTGACAGGTCACGGGCTACCCAACCAAGCGCTGCGTCCCGGGCATGGTTTTGCTTGACTGAGTCCTGGTGGGGCTTAATTGTAATTAATGTTCACAATGCAGAATGTTTGAGTAGGCAGGTGGCAGCAGCCACTTGTCTGGGTCAGTGGCTAAGTTTGACGTGAAACCACCATACCCCGGTCCATCGAAAGCGATCTGCAATGTCGGGGCTTTTCAGCCACAACTCGTCGTGGTCGAATTGAGCTAGCGAGCTGCCTGAAAGGGAGCACAATACCAACGGCACGATAGCTTTCGGGGTCATGTTCCGCCTAGCATTGCTATGAAATACAAGTGGGTGGAGAACCCGGACGGAGGGGGAGGGGGGGCGCGGTAATGGACGCAGAGAGAAGACGAGATAGAGGTTGCTAACTTTGGCAGGGCGCGAGGCGATACGGCATCAGAACCTTCAGCAAAGCGAAGTTTCACGGAAACGCATTGCTCTCGTCAGGCTGCATGCAGGCTCTGGACGGGGCACGGGCAGCCCCGGGCCTCAACGGTTGGTGTTAGACGGATGACAAGTGGCGGCGGAAAAGCAGGTGGTTCATTGCAGAGGCGGTTCATAATCAGCGGGAGCCCGAGCAGTGATTGTCAGGTACCAGGGGGCCAGGCCAGAAATATCAGCAGTACGGAGTAAGGCTGCCCTGCCAATATGCTGATCATTGCAGTACACGTGTAGATTAGAGGAGGGCTTGGAGGGCCAGTCGGTGGAGCGCACCACGGGTCCGGGTCAGGGAAGCGCCAGGAGTACGGGGCCAAAGGGGCCAAAGGGGCCAAAGGGGCCAAAGGGGCCAAAGGGCATACAGATACTACCACAACCGGGAGGCGGCGGGCCTTTGGGTTGCTGCTCTGCTGCTCCGGCCTCACTAGCGATGGTCGGCGCTACGGAGTACGAGTACTCCGTACTAGGGCGGACGATCATGATGCTGCAAGGCCGGTTCCGACCACTGTATGGAGTACCGCCGGGCGGGGTGGGGCCGGGGGGCGGTCACGTGGTATACCGAGGCTTGTGGCGATAATGTTCCAGTGGTGGACTCAAGGAGGGGGCAAGGGGGGGGGGGGAGGACATTCCCTTGATTCCCCACACCCTCGGGGCATCCCCCTGCAAACTTGAAACATGCTTGGCCAACGGCAGTGGCAGTAGGTGGATTCCCGAAGTGGACAGGTGTGTCCATCTCTTCCTAGTAGGAGGGTGGAGGGTGGACGTTCTGACGTTGTGACGTTCCGGAGGCAGGACAGAAGGAACGGCAGGCTGGCAGGCTGGCTGGCAGGCTGGGTGGCCGGGTTGGCTGATTGGCCCGGGGCTGGGGTGCCGGAAGTGAGAGCTGGGCCCCCCGAGGGGTTGCTGCAAGTCAACACGTGAGCCTGAGGCAGAGGCAGTTTACCGCGCGCCGGCAGCAGCAGCACAGGTCTGAGTCATCGTCACGGAGCTGGAGGACCAGAGGGGTGTGTCTGCTATGAATCAACCACTCCCTTGCTCCCTTCTGATAGGCCGTTGGCGCCGCCCTCCGCACACACCCCCCGATGACGACACTCCCTGCCCGAAACGACGGCCCGATGACGTAGGCGGAGACAGAGCTGGCAGGGGGTGGGCCAGGGGCAGGGACGGGGCAGGGGTGCTGGGATTGCACAGACAGCAGGGACTGCAAGGGTAGCAGAGGCAGTGCGTGATTGGTCGGGACACTGGGGAGCTGCCCCATCGCCTGCACCCTCAATATCCACCCACGGCCACACGGTCCAACTAAGCTGCTAAGCATCCATCCATCCATCCACCCGCACCCTCTCTTGCCTCTGACCCTCTCTCGTCGATAGGCTGGCTGGTGACGGCGAGGACGAAGCCGTGCCTGCCTTGCCTTGCCTGCGTGGGGCAGCTGGCAAGAGCTGGCAAAAGCTAGCAAAAGCTAAATCAAAATAAGATGGCAAATCATTGCGCGATGCGGCAACGCCCCAGTCCGAAACCACAGGTGCCAATCGCAGCCCAAGGCCTGCGAGATCCTCAGGGTCCTGCTCCTCCTGGCTGCCTGGCTGCCTGGCTGCCTGGCACCTCCTGTTGTCAGGTTGTGTCGCATGTAACGCGTACCAGACCACCGCGGAGCCGGGCATCCTGTCCTTTCTTCGCTCCCAAGCCCATCCGATATCCTTGTCCACACTCCCACCCCTCAGGACCCCCTGCCAGCCAGCCTGCCCACTTGCCCGTACGGACAGGTAGGTGTACAGTAGATGGTTTGTTCGGAACCCACACTCAGCAATGATGAGACTCACCCATATTGCAGCATCTCCTCAATGCTGCTGCAGCAGCAGCAGCTACGCAGCTAGGCTCCTCGCCGTGTCCGGAGGAACACTTTGCGTTATTCAACCCCCGATATCGAGACTCCACCTACATTTGCCCAGAGTCCACCGCCGTGAAATTGACGCAGCGCACAGTATCATTATTCAATTTTATGGTTCCCGCCAGGCCATGCGCAATCATTGCTTCCTTCCCTTCTCTTCAATGGCCAAACTCGTCACCAACGTGACATTGTCAATGCAGATGCCCTCACCCCATTTCCACAATGCTGCCGCCGCCGCCGCTGCTGCTGCTGCTGCGGTGGGTGTGTGTCGTTGAAATAACCCTTGCTGCACAATGACGCAGTTGGCGCCGTGGCCGTGCTCCACCCTTGACGGCACCCTGCTGGTCCCGTCTCCACTTTTCCCGTAGCTTCACGCAGACCCTCCCGCCGCTAACAGCTTTCGTACCGGTACATTCCATCTTCGGCTGGGGTCAGACCCCCCGGTTTCCTCCCGACCCTTCGAGTCCAATCTTCTCTCCTCTCTGGCCTGACCCCCCACACTCTCCTCTTTTTTTTTTTTCTTCTTTTTTTCTAAGCGGCAAATTACGCGTGAACCTGAGATCTGAAATCTGAGGATTTGAAGACTACGGAGTATGTACCAGCCCCTGTCATGAAGTAGTCATTCCGTCCCGCCCTCGATTGAACGCCCAGGACGGAGAATTCACTCCAAAGCATGCACACCAACTGGTTTCGACATGGTGTCTCATGTTAATCTCGAGCCGTTGTACATTCCAGCTGGGCTGGCTGGCTGGCTGGCTGCACCATGGAGGATCGATCCATGGGGGTTCAAATCCAGGGTCCAAGCAACCTGGCAACCTTGGGCAACCTTCTTATTTCCCTTCCCTAGCGTCGCCGTCTCCCCGACTCGTCATGAAACGAACTGTTTGCGTCCTAGTCCCGCTCGTATGCGGATTCTCACTGACCCGCATCGACTTTCCCCGAGATTTCCATGCCCGCCAGATTGTGCCATGGTGCAAAACACGCACCAATGCCGTGCGTGGTATGCCCTCCCCTGGCCTGTGCTTGCTGTGGTATGTGTCCCCTTCCAAGCAAGACCCACCCAAGCCACCCACGCCTCGACGCTCGGCCTGCCAGCCTGCCTGCCAGCCCTGCCTGCGGGAGCTGCCACAATGCACAATGCGTTGCAGCAACGTGTGATACTACAACAATCTATACTGCTACCTATGTAGCACCTAGGCACACTAGTATACTGCGGCAACCACAAACGCACGCGCACACAACAGCAGCAGTGGTTCGACAAGGCACAACCAGGGCTGCCAGCCAGCCCGGGACTGCCACGGCACACCGCTTTTCGGCCCATATGCAGATGAGATTTGGAAGCCTCCGGTATGTGACGGTCACTGCACGAGGGCACGACGGCACGAGGGCTATTGCTGCAACCCCACACCCCGAGCCACCTCTCCGTGTGCCCAGCGAGCCAGCGATGGTTATGCACGCCAGAGGCCGGTACGGCAGCATTGCACTACAGTAGGCTGCGCGTCCGTTCCTTGGCGCAGGGGCTTAAGGTGGTGTTAGATTTCCCCCCTTGCCCCCAACAATCACTTGGCTGGGATATGCTATGTGCATGGGCGCTATCCTACCCCAGACTGTTTGTTCCAAGTTCCTTGGTCCACCTACGGTGTTTGCCACTTCTTATTAGCCAGAGTGCTAAGAACGGGAGGCGTTAGGCTAGGCGGCCAAAACAGTATCCGTCTGTCCGTGTGGTGAGATGGCGCGCCTGTGGCTTGTCACGTCCAACGCCCCCTCCAGCCCTCCATGCCCTCCTGCCCTCGTTGCTTTAGCTGTGTAACGTAACGTCCCAAGGTTGCTTGCCGCTGTTGGTCCAGCATATACATAATCATGAGTGACCACGTGACCCATATGGCGGGATTCCTCCGTCTCATGTCTGGCTTGCATTACCACATCATCCGCATCTTGGTAATTGGGATCCCGAGAGCTGTCTGCACCCTGTTCAACGTGGTGGGGCTCATGTAAACCATGTCTGCACCTCTCAATCCGCAGCGTTGCTGCACGATGCGGACCTCAGGACCTCTGGTCGGGCTCCTCCAGTCATGATAAAAGTCGAGGGCTGGTGTGGTGGTTTGCCGTCTGCTGATGGCCATGTTCGAGGTCATCTCAGGCCATGTCTGTCTCCCCATCATCTCGGCTTGTAATGGACAGCTCGAGTCCGCAGGTTTACCAGATACCAACATGGACATTGTCGGGCATCACTAACCCTTGGTCTATTCGCGTCTGACAAGTAGCATCATATATAGCATTAGTACCTGGCTGTAGAAGCGACGCAGTGTCGGTTGAGAGCCTGCCGGCAGATCAACACTGTCAACCACGACTTGCTTAGCTTGTGGAAAGAGGTCGGTTCACTGTTGTGTGAGGATTTGCTGCCCACATTTGCGCGCTATACTTATGATCGATGCCGAAAGCGGTCATCTCGCCGTGGCATTTTGGGGCCAAGGTTGCGCAGAAAGCTCAGGGCAAGCCGGCTGCGATATGCTTGCACCTAGGTACCGTACTACCGTACCTCAACCCTCGTCAACACGCCAAATAATTCTCTGGTGACATCTGGAGAAGCCCGGCGTACCAGGCTTTGAAACGGCCGAATAGGTTCAGGGACATGCTCGAGCAGAGGCTCGGCTACTTAAGTAACTTGATGAAGTGCTCATTCTGAGTTGAGTCCTCATAATTCAAAAAAAGGGGAGGTTTCTTTTTTTTCTGGGGGGGGAGGGTGGGCAGAAAAGAGAAAAAGGGAAAAGTGAAAACGAATAAGCAAGTGGTTGCGTTCTAACCCCATACATACCTAGGTATAGGGACAGCCTTAGATTTTTCACAGCCATGGTTCTTCAATTAATGGATTGTGTTATATACTGGCCTACCTCCTTATTCCTTCATTTCTTCCCAGTGCCCGCGATCAATCCCATCGGCTGCTCTCTACTCTCCAAGATTATCATGCTATGATAGCCTCCCAGCTCAGAGTCCATGGCGGCCTAACATTCTATGACGGCACCACTATAGTCTAGCGGAAATTTTAACAACCACTTACTCGGGCAGATTACACAATTAAAAGTAAATATAAAGCTATTTAAAAGTATTCTTATTTCTAATTTATATATATAATAAATATAAAATTTAAATATGGTTTTTTTTATTAAATATATATTTATATATATTTATAATATTTTTATTTTATAATTAATAATTAATATTTTATATTAAAGTTATATAATATTAAAAATTATAAATAAAATATAATAAATATTAGTAATATAAACTTATAATATATAAATAAAATTAAAAAATAATTAATAATATTTTATTTTTAAAAACTTTATTATAAAAACTTTATTATAAAATTTTTATTATAAACTTTTTATTATAAACTTTTTATTGTAAAATTTTTATTATAAAAGTTTTATTATTATTAACTAAAAAATAATTTAAAAAATAATTTAAAAATAATTTAAAAATAATTTAAAAAATAATTTATATAAAAAATTATTTTTTATTTATTTTTTTAAAATAAAATATAAATTTTAATTTATAAATTTTATAATTTTTTAAAGATTATTTTTTATAAAATTAAAAATATTAAAAAATATTTAAAAAAATAAAATATAATATATTTTTAAAAAATAAATTTAATTAAATTTATTATATAAAATTATTTATAATTAAAAAAAGTTTTTTATAATAATAATTATAATATTAAATTATATTTATTTAATAAATTAAACTTATTTAATAATAATTAAAATTAATTTATTATAATATTAAATTTAAAATATAATTATTAAATAAATAAATTATATTTTATTATTTAAATTTATAATTTTAATAATTTTATAATTAATTTTATAATTATATAATAATAAATTCTTATTTAAAAATAAATTTATTAATATTAAAATTAATTAATATATTAAAAAAAATAAAAAGAAATATAATTTTAATTTAAAATAAATTAATATTTATAAAATTTTTAATTTTAAATTTAAAAAAGTTTATTTAAATTTAAAATATTAAAAATAATAATTAAATATTTTAAATAAAAATTTAAATTAAAATAAATAAAATTATAATAATATTAATTAATTAAAGAAAATTAATTAAGAATTTATAATTATTAATTTTTTAATTTTATATTAAAAATTAAAAATTTATATATTTAAAATTAAAAATTATATATTTAAATATTATTTTTTAATACTTATTAAATGTAATTTAAAATTATTAAAATTTATATTTCTTTAATTTAATATATATATATATATTATTTAAATTTTTATTTTAAAATAAAATTAATTTAAAATTTATATTTATTTAATTTAATATATATATATATATTTTATTTAAATTTTTATTTTAAAATAAAATTAATTTAAAATTAAAAACTTTTTATTATTATATAAAATTCTTTTTAAATTATTTAATAATATTATTTTTATATTTGTTATTGTTTATAAAATAATTATAATAATAAAAATAAATAATTTATTATATATTTTAATAATTATTTAAAATATTATAAATATTTTTATTTACTTTTAACTTTTTTTATAAAATTTAATAAATAAAAAAAGAAATATAAAAAATTAAAAAAGTTTTTTATTATATTATTTATAAAATTTAAAAATATTATAATTTAAATATATAATTTTTAATTTTAAATATATAAATTTCCGTTTTTTAATATTAAAAGAAATATATAATTTTTATAAATTTATAATTTATTAATTTTAATAATAATTTATTTATTTTAAAATAAAATATTATTATTATATAATTTTAATTATATTAAATATTTTTTATATTATATAATTATTTATTAAATAATTAATTTAATAATTAATTTAAAATTTATATATAATATTTTATTATATTTTTTATATTAAAAGAATTTATCTAATATTAATAATAAAATATAAAATTAAAAAAAAATTATTATATTTTTTAATTTTTTTAAAAAAAAATTTAAATTTTTATTATATAAATTTTAAAAATAAAATATTATAAATTATTTTTTTAAAATAATATTTTAAAATAAATTATTATATATTTACATAAAATTTATAAAATTAAATTATATAAATTATTTTTATTTTAAAATTTAATTATATAAAAATTATTTTAAAATTTAATTATATAAAATAATTTTTTATAATATATTATAATAAATTAATTTATAAATTATTTATTTTTTTTAATTTTATTTATATATTATAAAATAAGTTTATAAATATTTATTATATTTTAATTATTATTTTTAATATTATAATTTTTAAATATTAAATTTTAAATATTATATATTAAATATTAAATATTAAATTTAAAATATTTATTATAATATAAAAATATTATATTTATATTTTAATATATATAAATTAAAATAAAATTATATATAATAATAAAATATTTTTTATTTATTAAAAAACTATATTTTAATTTTAATTATTAAATAAATATTTATTTATAAAATTAAATTAAAAGTTTAATTATAATAATAATAATGTTTATAATTATTTATTTTAAAAATATATTTATTTAATAAAATAATTTTTATAATTATTAAATAAAATTAAATAATAATAATAATAAAATTATAATTTTTTATTAAAAAATATATAAATTAATTAATAAATATTTTTAAATAATATTTAATAAATTTAATTTAAATAAGTTATAATTTATATAATTTTTTATTTTAATAAATATATTAAAATAAATAAGTTTTAATATAATTAATAAGATTAATTAATATTAAAAATATTAAAAATATTAAAAATATTAAAAATATTAAAAATATTAAAAATAAAAATAATATAATAAATATATTTTTAAAAATTTTATATTTTTATTATTAATAATAATTAATTTTATAATAATATAAAAAATATAATATAATATATATATATATATATATATAATTAAAAAATATTAATATTTTTAATTTTTTAAAATTTTTTTTAATATAATTAAAATTTAAATATTATAATATTATATTATTATTAAAAATTAAAATATACTTTAATTTTTATAATTTATATATATATATTATTTTATTTATTTAATTTCTTTATTAAATTAAAAATAATAATTAATATTAAAAAAATTAAAATATAATATATTTTTAAAAATAAATTTAATTAAATTTATTATATATACTTTTTTATAATAATTTTATAATTTATATTTTTTAATTTAAATATAATTAAAAAACGGTTTTTTATATTATTAATTATAATATTAAATTATATTTATTTAAATTAATATTATTAATAAACTATTAAATTATTAAAAAATAAAATTAATATAAATTATAAATTATTTTATTTAATATTAATAAATATTATATAAAAATATTAAATTATTATATAATTTAAATATATTTATTAAAATAAATAATTATAAAAATAATTATAATTTTAATTAAAAATTTAACTTTATTTAAATAAATATTTATTTAATAAATTAAAATTATTTAAAAATAATTAAAATTAATTTATTATATTATTAAAATTAAAATATAATTTTTAAATAAATTAATTATATTTATTTTTTAAATTTATAATTATATAATAATAAATTTTCATTTTAAAATAAATTAATTAATATTAAAAATAATTAAAATATTTTATAAAAAATTATTAAATTATAAATTTAATTTAAAATAATTTATAATTATTATAAAAAAAGATTTAAAGTTAAAGTAACTATCTTTAATATATTAATTAAAGTTAAATTAATGCTACTTTTTATATAAAAAAGAGGTTTATAAAGATTATTAAGGCAAGGTTTAAATATTAAATGTAGGCGTTTAAACTATTTAAATGGATACGGTAAGGCCTAACTATATACGTATATATTTATAATAATTTATAAAATTTTTAAATTTAAATTTAAAAATATTAATTTAAAATTTATAATTTTTTTAATTATTTTTTTAAAAAACTTTTAAAATTAAAATAAATAAAATTATAATAATATAAAATAATTAAATAAATTTATTAAAATTTATAATTATAATTTATTTTAATTTTATTTTTAAATATATTTATATATATTAAATATTATAATATATTAAATTTAAAATTATTAATAAATATAATTTTTTTTATTTAAATTTTTATTTAAAAATTAATTATTTTATATATATTTTTAATTTAATATTTAATAATATTTTAATTATAAAATAAATATATTTATATTTATTATATTTTATAATATATTTTAATTTTAAATATTATTTTTAAAAAAACTTTTATTTAAATTTAAAATAAAAAATTATAATATAAAAAAGTTTTTTAAAAATATTAAAAATATTATTTTTTTTAAATATTAATTTTATAATAATAATTATTAAATAATAAAATTTTAAATAATATTTAATATATATAAATTAATAAATATTATAAAAATAATTTAATAATTTAATTATATATTTATTTTAATTATTTATATATTATTTAATTTTTATTATATTATTATAAAAGGGATATACGAGAGGTAAAGCTCTTAAATCTTATTTAAAATTATAAAATTTTAAATAATACCTAGTTTATTTAAAAAGAAAAGGAAGGGAAGAAGGAAGCCTGTGATAGTTCCAAGTCTAGAAAAGCTTAGGGTCTTAAAGGCTGTAGGTAGCCCGTGCGCCTAAACGCTTACCTTAGCCCCTAGCCTAATGTAGCTATAACATATATAAATATTTAAAATTTTTATAATATTTATTATTATTATTTTAAAAAAAGAATTATATTTTAAATAATTAATATAAGAATAATATAATAATTAAATTAAAATAATATAATAATTAATTTAAAATATTATATTTTAAATAATTTAATATATATAAAAAAGATTTTATTATTATTATTAGAATTAAAGAGGGGCCGAGAAATCCCCGCGCCAGCGGGCCTCCTTAATAATCATATAAACTAGTAATATTCTCACCCGATGAAGAGATTCCTCAATTGCCTCCTCACCACAAAAAGCTCAAGATGGCCACCATCAAACAAACCTTTGTATATAAGAAAGATCCGGTCCCCATCCATTTGGACGTTTATCTCCCCTCTATCTCGCGAGCTGATGGTCAGGGACTGCCCCTTCTATTCTGGTTCCACGGCGGTGGGCTCCTTCAAGGCAACCGTGACGCCGTGGCGCCACATCACCTTAACGGTGTGACCAAGCATGGCTATGCCCTGATCAGCGCCGACTACCGCCTCAGCCCCCAGGTCAGTGTCGTGGAGGTTCTGGACGGTAAGCAGCCTTCGTACGCTCATCTCAACCTCGCTGGTCCCTCGAGAGAGACTTCCCGAGGTCTCTCCATCCATGTCCCAAGTCTACACCGTACAGCAAGCCCTGGAGGCTGCAGGTTCCGGGGCTTACTTTAGGCCATACCCACACTGTAGCCCAGTAACCCCCCCCCTTAATTGGACACGAGAGCTTTCTGTATTTCGCTAGCTGATTCTGAGTGCTGCAGATGTAAAGGATTGCTTGGCATGGAGCGCCACCGAGCTGCCAAAGGAGCTGGTGGCAGCGGGCAACAATAACGGCATCCTGCTGGACACGACACGCATTGCCGTCTCCGGCAGCTCCGCCGGAGGGTACTTGGCGCTGCTGGCTGGCTTGTACGCCACCGGGCCGGTGAAGCCAAAAGTTGTATTGCCAATATATCCCATTACCGACCCGCTGGGAACTTTCTTTACCACACCACAGAAACACCCGGCCGGCCACCTTGAGAGGGCCGCCCTGGAACCTTACCTTGACCCCAAGGCCCCAGTTCAAACGCGCACGGCCTGGGAGAACGACCCACGGGCTAAGTTCTACTTCTACATGATGCAGGAGGCTAACCTGGCGTAAGCATCACCTTGCCCCTGTTGCGGTGACCCATTCTTCATGGTTTGAAGTGTTCTATGTTGTCACACTACAGAACCCGTACCAGGACTAACATCATACTCAGGAAACTGCTGCATATTAAGGAGGGCGACAACTCTTACATAATTGCACCACAGATCCGGAAGAGACATAGCTACCCGCCCACGTTCATTGTCCATGGGGACGCCGATAAGTTCGTGGGCGTGGAGCAGTCGGACGAGGTTGTTGACGCGCTAAGGGATGTCGGGGCTATTGTGGAATATGAAAGACCTCAGGGCTTAGATCACATGTTTGACCAGAAGCTAGATGTCGAGCTTAAAAGCTATTATAATTTCTCTAAACCATATATATAAAAGATACTTATATAAATAATTTATTTCTAATTATATTATAAAATTAAAATTATATATATTAATTATTTTTTATAATTAAAAAAATTAAAAAAATATTTTTTAATATTTTTAATTAATTATTATTATTATTATATTTTTTATTAAAATAATAATTAATAATTAATAATATTTTATTTATTTTTATTAAAATATTATTTCATATAATTATTATATTTTTTTTAAATTTTTATTAATTTTAAAATAAAAATTTAAAATTAATTTTATTTTAAATTTATAATTATATAACTTTTATTATAAAATATTTAAAGTTTTATTAAAAATATTATTTAAATAATTGAGATAGTCCTTACGACCGATAATAAAAAAGGCTTAAATTGTTTATAAAGAATTGTTGATTTAAAACTATGGTTACTTAAAGAAAAGAAGAGAGGAAGGTAGTGGAGCTACGATTCCTCGTGAGAAAGTTATGGAGGCCATTTGGGCTAATAAGATAAGCAGTACACATAGACCTACTGGTTAGTCCTATTGATAATTAGCCTATAGCCCTAATAATAATTAATAAAGTAAATTTATTAAATTTATAATTAAATATAAAAAAAATATTATATAAAGTATAGGGTACTTATTAAATAAAACTTTAAGCTATTAACTAGCTTTATTAATATAAAGCTTATTTAAAAATTAATATATTTTAAAAAATAAGGTTAAAGGTTAACCGGGTTATTACTAAGGTGCTAGGGATATAAGTAGTCGGTAAGGGCTATCATACTATTACGCGCTTACCTAAGAATCTCACGAGGATGCAATCTGCCATGTCTTCATACTCAATCACATAACATGGATTTATTTAACACTAGCAGCAGAGTGCACTCCTTTCCAGTCTTATTTATATTCGTCCCATCCTCGCAGGAACGCACCGGCCAACCCATCCACAAAGCGCAGATTTGTGTCGCCTAACAAACTATCCATCCATATACCTAGCCCTAACCGGTCGATCCAATTCCCTCTTTTTTTGTGTCGTTATTTTGCTCGGTCATCTTTTTGTCTCGTTTTCCTATGCCACCACCATGACGTGCATACAAATTCAACACTGACGTCGCTCTCCCCTCTGGCCAAGTCGGCCAATCCATCTTTCGCACTCCCTGTCGACTCCAGCCTCCTCGTGCCCATCATGAGACCACGTGTGTACAGACGATGTAAAGCTTGCATGTATGGCCGTACCCTGCTGCTTGAGCCGGCAAGGTAAAGCCATGAGTGTATGAGATCTGACCCAGTGACTATCCCAGCAAGCTCAGAAAGCCGACAGCTGCCAGCCCCTATTCCCAGCCCCGAGGATGACGGGCTGTCACGGCAAGAACAGAGATTCCTCGATGAGCTAAAATACACAGAGAAACAAAGGGAAAACGGGCAGCACCTAGACAAAAAGGCCGATTGCGTGACCGTTATGCTTCTGTGGGCCGATGATCGTGTTATCCTCAATTGTAACCTCGGATGCCTCTGACGCCAAATATAACGACGATAATAACGATGATGCCGCCGGGACAGCGCAGTTTTTTTTTTTTTTTTTTTTTTTTTTTTTTTTCTGTTCTCTCTCTTTGTTTTGATTTCTGCCAACGCGTTTTGAACTTCCATGTTCCCTCGCAAAAGAAATACGGCGGCGCCGAAGGGGTAGGGGGGAAAAGGATCAATATGGAAAAAGTTGTTTCTCTCGGTCAGCCCAGCTTCAGCTAGCCACCAGCCCACTCGCTTTGATGATCGGCTTGGGCGCTTCTGGAAACCGATCACGCACGCCTGCCATAAAGACCTCCAGCAAGTGAAAATGCTCGCTCGGAATACAAAAGTGAAGTCCCCGTGGTCTCATTTCCAACTCACTTGAATCAAACCTGACCAGGCCCATTGAACGCCGCGCTGAGCTTCAGGTTCGCAATTGAAATCAAACGACGCAAGGAAAAAGTGTTGGTGTTATTCTTGCCGACGCCGGCAAGTGCTGGTTGTGCAAGCGCGCCGGCTGATTGATCTCGGTCATCGCGGTGGTCGGCTAGTCAGCTGTCGTCAACCGCCCTTCGTCCGCCGCCGCCCTCAATGGCCTGCTCTGCTACATTGGTAGAGTTCTCCTGTGCTGTCATTGTTTTTGACTCGTCCGGGGCCCTCAGCGTGGAAACCGATGATTTTCGGTCGGTCACGGTAGGGGCCGGTCTTGGTGTCTCTTCGACCTCAGCTGCGTCTTCCGCAGCTAGTTCTGTCGCCTGGCCGAGGGGAGGCGTGTGGATGATGACCGTTTTCTCGTCTTCCTCGTTTTCCTCCTTGATCACCGGAGCCGGGCTCAGAGCTGGTCCATCGGCATGCGGCCCGGCGGGCTGGAGAGTACTGCCGGACCGTGGAGACAGGCAGTCAGCTTCGTTCATAGGTGTGGAAAGACCTTGCACCCTGAGCTCGATTGCACCCGGACCATCTGGGAAGTGGTTACTTTCGTGGCTATTAGCGCGCATCATCTCAATTCCAAGCTTCGACGAGGGTAGCACCGACTTGCTGCGGTAGTGCTGCTGCTTCGAGGCTTGACCTGATGTTGGAGCTGACGTTGGCCCGGGGCTACCTGCCTTCCCCACGCTCCCAAGGCCGAGCTCTTCGTCTTCATCATCTGCGGAATCGAAGCCCGCGTTGCCTTCGAGGCGTCTCTTCTCCATGACCTCCCTCTTTGCCCTGAGCCTCTCGAAAGAGCGACGCGGCTGTGGACCGGCCACCGTCATCGTGGTGCTGCCGTGCTCAATCTGCCCCGGAGCACTCGTCTGGAGCCGTAGAGGAGGCATGCTTTTTGCGGGATCGCTCGAGCTCAGGATATGCTCTTCCGATGAGACTTCAATTCCCAGGCCATGCTCGGTCCAATCACCCGTAGCCTTGCGACTAATCACGACAGGAATGTCATCAGTCGATATTGACTCTGAGTCGCCAAAAAGGCTAGATGAAATCGAGTCCTCGCGGCTAGAACCACGGAAGCTGCTGCCAGGCCGGTTTGCAAAACCAGAAGACGTACCACTGGTAGGGCTATCCTCCAGTCTCAGGCTCTCCTGCCTCAAACTTGACGGTATGGGCCGGGAAAGGGACATTGGCGTCATGTGAGGTTGACTGGGCGATGCCGGCTTCCACTGACAAAAGTGAGTCAGGACCTCGGTCAGTTTCGACGAGCTGATGGGCTTCTCGATCAACGAGTCGAAATAGTGTGGTGCCTGAAGCTCCTTTAGGTACGCGGTGATGGCTACCAGAGGGGTATGTGAGTTGGCATTCTTGGTCTCGCGAATCATCTTGGCAACGTCGGCACCATTGATTTGTGGTAGTTTGAACTCCATAAAGATGACGTCGAACTTGATATCGCTCATGGCATAACGAACAGCTTCGGAGCCAGTGGAAGCGGAGATGGTGCGGCAACGTAGCTTTTCCAGCAGCTTCTCCATAACCATCCGGGACACGGGGTGGTCTTCACAGATGAGGACGTCCAACGGGCGAAACGTGGGACAGTCATATGTGATCTGCGACAAGCGTCGGGAGCTGTGGCGCCGCCTCTGGACCCTGAGGAGGGCGGCATTGGCCTTTTCACCTTCATTGTCGGACGAAGAAGGCGACATATCGAAGACCTGACTGCGACGGTTCCGGTGGTGGGCTAGGAGATCCGCGGCCACGGGGCTCCCTTCCTGAGAGCCAACCGTGAGTGATCTCGACCGAGCGCTCGATTGGCCACTTCCTTGGCGAGGCGTCGTGACTGTTCTCTGTGGCGATAAGGCAAGTGGTGGTGGTGCCCCGCGGCCCTTTACAGGCGATGCTGAGACCGATGAAGCAGCCTTCTGAAGGCTCGGCGGAACTCGGGGCACATCGAAGAAATTGCCTGGCTGAAGTGAGCTACCAGAGCCAGACTGTTGAGACAGATTGGAAGCATTACTGGAAGCCTTACGTCTTCCCTCTTGCCCAGCAACAAAAGAAACCAGAAGAGGCGATGATGGTTGCGAGACCCGACTTGGTGAAGAGTGCGAGTTGCTCAAGCCTGATGGTGACTGGGGTCGTTGCGTGGCTTTGGCGTTGGACAAGGTTCGATGTACCGGATTTGACAACACAGGGCTGCCTTCGAGGCCGGCGCCGCCGGGTGACGTGACTTGGTTCACACCGACGGGGCTGGTTGCGGCCGACGATTTGTTCTGGGCCGCTAGGGCATCGGCGCGCAGTTTTTGTATGACATCTTTATTTGCTTTGTCTAGCACGGGTAAGTTCTTGTAAGCAAAGTTGCCGAAGTCATCGTTGACCATAGGCTCGCTCAGTCTCCTGGTCTTGAGATCCCGGACGTGTGGTGGTATGTGAAGGGGCATCAGCCCTCGCTTCATCGAGTTGACTTGAGAGCGCACGCGGTTCAGAGCGTCATGTGGGCGGTCTGGATAGTCCGTGCCAGGGCCGCTTGTCGGTGGTGACATTTGGTCTTCCATTTCTTCTGCAAACGATTGCAACGTGGCACCCCGGGCATCGAAATATTCGGTGTCCTCAAGATTTTCGGGCTGAGGAACAAATTGAGCCTCATCCAAGAGCAGGGTCTCCCAGTTGAGTCCCTGGAACCATGTGTGGTTTCGAATCTCTTCCCCACCAGACACGAACTTCTCGTCCTTGTTTGAACCCAGTCGCTCTTGAGGGTCAATACACAGTAATTTGTTGATCAGGTCTTTCGCCTCGGGAGACACTTCATCTTCACCCTCATCCGGCCAGTGTATCCTCCGAGCGAGGATATTCTCAAATACCTGGTCGGGCTCGCTTGCATTGAAAGGGGGTATCCCGTAGAGAAACTCGAACAAAATGCAGCCAACCGACCACCAATCACTCGTCTCATCTTGAGGCTCGCCTCGTATCGTTTCGGGGGCTAGATAGTCCGGCGTGCCGACAAAACGGCGACTTGTGTCTTCTGGGTCAAACAGGGCCCAGTTCGGAGGGGGCATGCTTGGTAACGGCGGGGTGGCCTTTCCTTGGTCCATGCTGCCTTGTGTACTCGTCGTGCTGGCTTGCCGCAGGGGTCCGGCGTCTAGGGAAGGGCTGCCCCCTTCACCTGCCTCGTGTGGTGACATGACCGCCTGAGATGCCGGGCCATGAGCACTGTCATTCAGTGTGAAATTCCCAAGCATATGAGCCAGAGACTCGCTACCGCCGCTGTCGCTTCGATGGCTACTAGATATCCGGCGAGGCTCCTGCGCGGCGCCGAGGCTGAAATAGGATGGTTGCCCGAGGTTGATGCCGAAATCGCTAGGCGTCATCTGTGGTGTTGAGCCGGGCGATGACGGGTGTCGTGGTGCGTGAACATCAAGCGACGCGGACCGAGAGATTGAGGAGCCCACAGATGTCGACCTCGCGAATGGACCTGTCTTCAACAAGTCAGGGGCGGGCTCGGTTGAGCCACTGTTAAGGGCTCGTTTCTGCCGGCCCACCAAACCCATCCGCGAAAGACCGAAATCGGTGAGCTTCAGATGGCCCTTTTGATCAATGAGGAGGTTGTCCGGCTTGAGGTCTCTGTGCACAATACCACGACTGTGAAGGTGCTCGACTCCAAGGACGACTTCGCCCAAATACTTCTTCACCCAGTCTTCAGGGAGTCCCCCGAGCACCTTGATCAGAGATGCACAGTCACCGCCGTTGAGGTATTCCATGACGAGATACAAGTAGTCTTTGCTCGAGAAAGTCCAGTAGAGCTTAGCGACAAAGTCACTTTCGCCTTGCCACATCATGATTGCCCGCTCGGCCTTGACGTTGGTCACCTGATTCTTGGCCACCATGTCCGCCTTCTTAAGCACTTTGATTGCAAAGTATTCTCCGGTGGACTTCTTTTTGGAGAGATAGACGCTCCCGAAAGCACCCTTGCTGATGGGCTTGATGACCTCGAAGTCCTTGATCGAGGGTGGAACCGCACGAGCCATAGGCGGGGCACCCACACCATTGAGTCGCGGCGACGGGGGCAACCTGACATTCTCTCCTGTCGACGACGATATAGCAGCAGAGGACTGCCTCCTGTGATGATGATGCTGGTGGTGTTGGTGGTGCTGGTGTTGAGGAACAGCGATAGGTGAGCTGAACTCGCTATTGGGCAATCTTGGTGATGGCTCTGGAGAGACTATGCCATCTTGTTGAAATCCGGGCACGCGTGGTTTCGAGATCCTGAGGGGCGATGACGGTTGTTGAGCGCCTCGTGATGGCGATTCCTGCCTCCGCGGAGAAATAGCACCAGGAAGAATCCAACTCCGTCGGTTGTGCGACCGAGAGCTGGCCTGTCTCCTCAGATCCCCGAATTCTGAAATCGGTGACTCTGTCCGTGGGGGCGGCCGAGAAGCCACGGAGGAGGACCTTGCACTGCCTTCACTGTCCCCAGTGTCACTCTCGAGGAGCATAGACTCTCGGCGGGACTCTCTTGCCCCCTGGCCGGCCGCACCTAGCATGCCGTGGTGTGAGCGGGGTGTGGGGCATTCTTTCGGGCTGCTTGACCGTGTCGAGTCGATGGCCGTGGAGAAGCGCCGCTTGTCAACCTCGTCACCCAGGTTTGCTTTTTCCAAAGCGAGAGCCAGGGACGTGCCTGCATCGAACGACCCGAGGAATATGCCCTCCTCCTGGGCAGGCGTCACATCCTCCTCCCCGGTCTCGGAGCCAGACTCGGTCGAGTCGCTCATTCTCCCGGCAGCAATCCGAGCAGCCCGTCGCATGGCACCATCTATGCAGTCCTGGACCTTGATGGAGAACTCGACGCGGATGCGCTCCGCATACTCGATGATCTTTCTGTGGCGGAAGACAGCATCGATCTTGGCTTTTGCGATGCGTTCCGTGTCAGCACACAGCAATGCCAGACCCTGCTCCTGCTCGAGAGTGTTGGTACTGGGAGAATGCCATTGCATCACCTGGGCTATTCTAGATTCGGACTGAGGGGACTGGGTGCGGAATTCGCCTGGGTTCTGAGTCGAAGACTCTTTTATCGCTGGCGTGCTAATCTCGATCGCTGTGTCGCACAGATCCAACAGCAGTTCGACGATCCGCGCCTGTGGCCGTCGGACGGCGAAGGATCTGGCGCGGGCATGGCCGAACCCGGAAGATCTCTCCCGTGACCGGGCACCGCTGGTCGACGGGGAGGATGTCCCGGGGGAGGAGGAGCTCGATTGTGGAGGCCCGATGGGCATTCCCTTGTATTCTGCTGCCGGGAGGGCCGTTTGCTCGCCGATCAGCGAGCGGCTCTTTCGGGCCTCCAGGGCATCGAGAACCTTGACAATGGCATGGCGGTGCTCTGACAGGCTTTCCTGGGCCATTTGCACCTCCATTTCGGCCTGGTGCTCCTGCAAGCAAAGGTCTGTGTGTTTTTCGAACCACCATGGCGGTATCTGGCGTTCACAGATTCGGCAGAGAACGGGCGGCGGCGGGTCATAGTTGGTTGAATCGTCCAGCCCTACTTCTGCGAGCCGGGTCAGGTAGCCAGCTAGAACCTCGGCGCCTGAACCAAGAGAGTCGACGAGTTCGGAGTCGAGATCGATCTTGATCTCTCGAGGCGCAACCCATGGCCTGATCATCCACATGACCTAGTGTACCAGTCAGCTCGTCGTTGCGGATCAGTTCACCCAGATGACCTACGTGGCTTTCACCCCCAGTGTCGTGGACCATGATGCCCTGTGCCTCGAGATCGACGACCTGGAGGCAACCCTCATCTTGTTCGCCGCCTTCCGGTCGTTCGCCCTCCAGGGCAACTCCTTCCGGGTTGAGCAGCTTTGACTCGGGGCCAGTCTTGACAGAGAAGCGGATGAACTTGCTGCCCGAGTCATCTTGCTTCATGGACTCGACGACGTCGGTAAAAATGGTCGTCGGCTCGCTTACGACGACATCGGAAATGGGTGTGCCCTCGGTCTGGGCCGCGTCTGTACCGATCACGTCTACCCAGGAGGGGCTGACCCACCGTATGGAACCGTCAAGATTTAGGTCAACAATCACGTTGAGGGTCTGTTCTGCAGCCTCCTTGAGATCCTCCCTGTCCTTCTCCCTCTGGTGCTGGCTGAGAGACCGCTCCATGACACCTGCCGTGTGGGCGCGCAGCGACGTCACCGCCGGCGGGGCCAGCTGTGACGGATCCGTATCCATTGAGGGCTGGTTTCAGAGGACAGATCCGACCTGGACCAGCTCATCTGTCCGCCGGGTCTGGGGACAACGCGATGTGGGCTCGGAGCGAATCGTAGGAGCGAACCGTTCAGGGGGCGTCTCAGGGTGCCTCGAGGTTGCAGCCGTGGGGGGCAGACGCGTCGGAGGTGGAAGAGCTCATGAATGATTGAGGCGCGGATGGAGTTGAGGGTGGCAGGCCAGACGGCTCGAAACGGTGTGTGGGCGGACGTTGGACTGGCGATAAGTAAGTTGTAGGGCGGTGATGGCTGGCAGCCGACAGCAGGCAGGGATGGACCGACAGCCCGGCCAGAACAGACGAGTCCGGCACGAACAGCCCAGAGCTACATCAAGCAGCATGCGGCATCCCGAGACATAGCTGGTGGTGACGTCTCTGTGCCTGTGCGAAGCTGTCTTTTTTTTGGGGGGGGGGGAGGGGGGAGGCGGGTGAGGTTGTGAGAGGTAGTGTCGAGCGTGAAGAGAGAGGCCTAGAAGAGCAAGCAGACAATAGGTAGGCCCTGACACTGTCTTGGGTGGGCTGGAAAACAAAAATGGGCCAGTTGCTGCTTATTCCCTGCGGGTATTGGGCTGGTTTGTGGGTCCTTGGTCGCGGGTCGGGCATGCGAGTGCTGGGTGCTGGGTAGGTGCACCGGGAGAGGCCTGTTTCAATTGTGGAGTCCCAGGCTTGACCACAGACTTGAGAAGGGACTGCTTGGACTGTCTTGAGTTAGGCCCGGCAGCCCGAATGAACTTCTCTCCGTACTTGGATTGGCAAAGTGCTGGCTGGGCTGGCTGGGCTGGCTGGGCTGGCTGGTCCAGGCTGGACGGTGTTAGGACCAGGTTGGAAGTGGTACTGTGTAAGAGGTGGGAAGTGAGAGTGGGCTACATGGATTACAGGGCAGCATCATCTAGCCAGCACCCTGGACGGGCTACTGCTAGTGGGCCGGTGCTGCGGTAGGCCCTAACACTACCAGAGGGGCGGGGCAGGGAAACAAAACAACACAGACAAAGAAAAAGAGGACCTACGCAGCAGACTATGCTATGCATGCACGCTTGGTGCATGTGGATGGAGTACAGATTGCCCTATTCTACTTGAAATGGCAGGGTAGATGATTGATTAATGTAATGCAATGTAATGTAATGTTGTCGGGTCGGGTCTGGTTGCCCCAGGCCAAGCCAGGTCAGGTCAGGTCAGGTCAACCGTGGTGAGGACAACCGCTGGTGTGGCTGCTGGTGTGGCTCACAGGGCAGTGCACAGCCAGTACCCAGCACCTAGTTCAATCTCTGCGCCCAAGCTGTGGAGCCACAGTTGAGCATGTCCCAGTTTTGGCTGATGAGGCTATGGGTGAGAAAAAAGTGAGGCAGTAGAGCAGAGCAGAGTTAATACGTGTCACTAACATAAAGAGAGATAGAGAGAACACTAAAAGAGGGAAAGGGAGGGAGAGAGAGAGGAGGGGTCTAAGCTTGTGCCAAAGTTGGGGAATATTG
The DNA here is from genome assembly GCA_036986855.1 of Diaporthe destruens. Classification (NCBI taxonomy): domain Eukaryota; kingdom Fungi; phylum Ascomycota; class Sordariomycetes; order Diaporthales; family Diaporthaceae; genus Diaporthe; species Diaporthe destruens. Next base: position 4,704,309 of record BTXE01000002.1, on the reverse strand, counting down.
TTGGTGTGAAGAAGACGGAAGTGGAGGCAAGGTCAAATGGAAGAACGGAAGGGGGGGGGGTGGTGATTGAACAGGGAAGGGGTTATGTGTGTGTGTGTGTGTGTGTGTGTGAGCTCAGCAGTGAGGTCACCTGGTCTTGTGTTCTACTTACCTATCTGCTCTTGGTGGGGGTCGGAGTACAGCTCGTTCATCCAGTCCGGCACACTATTTGAGTCTGGCAGTTGTGAGTGGGAGAAGGGTAAAGTTTAAAGGTGGGGATTTTTGGATACCACATAACTATGTAGCCCCCAGGTAAAGCAAGCGCTGTTTTTCTCAGAAGCCGGCATGTTGGCAGCAGTGTTGTTGTTGATGTTGTAGTTGCTGTTATTACTGTCCCCTCTCCTTCTAGCTTTGGTGGGGTCTCCACCCCCCTATGACATGGTCCACCCACCACTTCATCCGGACATCTGGCCGAGTAACAGAAGTAGCCCTACTGAAGTCTCTTCAAGCATCTCAAGACTGGCTGATCAAAAGACCAAATAGCAAATACCAGATTTCTTCCAAGCTCCTTTCCAGCCGAGCCAACATGATGGCGTCCGTGCCTACCCACCAACAAACAAACAGGCTCAAGTATCCTTTGCTGTCCCCATTTCCGACCATGTGGCATTTGAACTGGACCGAATCAGACACTGAGGTAATCTACCCACCTGGGCACCGGCCAGGGCAGATCCCGCCGCAATGGGATTGGTAGTGGGGTACGCCGTGCCACACGCAGTGACGGGGCAAACACGTGTATCGAGTAATACCGTGGTACAACCCCATCGGTGGTCATGGGATTCTGAATATGCCTCTGAATATGCCTCTGCCTCTGCCTCTGCCTCTGGATGCACACTCTTATTGTTTGAAGCATTCATCAACTCGCTACACTGCCTCCCCGGATCTTCAATGCATACGGTGGCTCTTGTTGTCACCGTCACACCGGGGTGTTACAACTCGACCCCCCCCCCCATCAGGCCTTCTGGATGATGCCGTCCCAGACTGGTAACGAGATTGGAACGGACTCGGCCACGGCTACAGTAAACACCTGAACGGCAGGCAAGACAAGAGGCGTACGCTTGAGGAGCCGTGTCTTAACCGGGTGGCATTCCCTTCCACCGGAGCAGAAAGTCAGAAACCCTGCCTGGTCTCACAGGTCAAGCCACCGTTGGCTGACCCAGAGACAAAAAGACACCACGTTTGCATGACCCCGTCGTACAAAGACTCTTGGATCTGCTCGAGATATGCCGCCCCGGCCCACCTCGCAACGGCCGCGTTTCGCGTTTCGCGTATCGCGTGAATCCCACTTCCCACATGTCGACCACCCCTTCAGCCCCTTCTCCTCATGCCCGGCTTCCTTACTGGATTCCCGAGGCATCCTTGAGGCTGGCAAGCTGGTTAGGCATGTCCGCGGGCAGCACCGGCGCACAGGCAGTATGTAGAGCGGCTCGGCAGGCTCGGTTCCACCTCCCCCTTGGCCATTCTTGTCCTGCCGTTATTCGACATGCGATGGCAGCCGGGTCTGCCGATGCTTGGCCGATACCTAGGTATCCCCACGACATGACCACGAGCGATGCCATTGTCGGCAAGGTCGGCTGCGGCTTCAAAAGGCCTCCCTCCTGGTTGGTGCACGACACCTCTCCTTCTTTCTCGCTCTCTCTTTTCCTCCTCGTGTCTTCTTCCTCGTCACTTTTTGGGGAAACACTTCACAAGACAATGAGCTCCCTTCTTCCCCGGAGGAGGGGGCGATGCAGTGGGGAGGGAGGGGGGTTTAGCAACGGCAGCTAACAACGCCTGTCCAGGTCGCCACCCACAGGATGCAGTGTGTGGGCAGTACTGATATAGTATGCATGATGTTAATGAGGCGGCTACTGCATCTCCCTGCAGGTCGTGCCGTAGCCTGTCTCACTGTCTCACTGTCTCACCGTCATCCTCCACCTCGGGGAGACGCTCATTCGTGTCTGTTCCTCAGCTTTCTCGTCCAAATGCCTGTTCCCAGAATGCACATCCGAGGCAAACCAAAATAGGTCGGACTCCCAGAGCCAGTAGGTCGGTCAAGTTGACCAAGCCAGCCGGACAAGCGCCCGTTCAGTAGGTACTCGCGTACTTGCGGCCATAGTAGCTGCGGTCGCAGCGGCATCCCTGGAGCTTGTGGGTGAGCCGAGCCATCTTGACGCGCCGAGCCAGCACTGTGCGGACCATCCGCAGGCGTAGTTCGCAAGGCCAACATCCAAAGTTTGTCCTGCTCAAAGAATGGGCCCCGACCTGTCGTGAGAGCAATGAACACATGCACCGCAGCCATACACCACGACAATTGGGATAACCAAGTCGAGCTGTGGGTGGCTGTGACAACTGGCATATCCCCAACCTTCTCATCCAAGGCAGCGTCGCTGGTCAAACGCACAACACTCTCTGTCTTCGACGAAGTGTGGTGCCCGAGCAGCGAGGCATTCATCTGTGTCTTCAGAGCTGGATTGGCCGCTGAGGCAGCTGCTTGAGCACATGGGCTCGAGCACATGGTCATCTGCTCAACTGCCTCCGGGGCGCCTCTTCAACCAGGGGCCCCATCCTGCAGTCTTGCATGGCGATGGAGCCTCCGCCGAAGTCTTGGGCAGCGGCGCCCCCCTTACAGCCACTCATAGGCTCGGCCCCCCCTCCCCTCCCGAATGATTCCAATAGAGGATGAGAATCCGGCGTCGCATTGCATCTTTGGCCATTCAATGCGCGCGCACCCACCTTTGCATGACGAGTTCGCGTTGGATAGTAGTGCCTCCAGCGGCCGGTTGAGGTTGTACTCGCATCACGACACCTTCAAGATCTGCTTTCCTTGTTTTTCCTCACGGGTACACCAGTCGGTGGTTCTAAGCAAGCTCCATATGTCGGCTCATAAGATAAGTTACATGTGCACACCACGGTGCGAAGCCACACCGGCCAGGTTCACAGCTGTGCGTCCAAGCACATTTCCCCCGGGCCCGGATGGCTGCCGTCTCCCAGAATACGTACTTACAGTAGTATGTAGTCTATCGCGTCTGTCCATTGTCAGACTGCCGGCTGTATTCCGAAGAGTCTTCTGAAAGTTTCACCGGGCCAGCCACCACCTATTGATCAAGAGAAAAGTCCAGTCCTGATTGGGTGTTGAGTGCCGCTGCAGGGCCGAGCTCATAGGAGCTCGGGAGCTGATCACTGCTCCCCACCTGGGCAGCTTACCTGTTGAGCGTTACGTACTATGTAGTACTGTCCACCAAACAGAACATCCAGTGGCAGTGCACGCCAATCGACCATGCTGCCATGTAGGCTTGCCGAGCCGAACTTCACTCACCTTGGCTACATGCGGGAATCCCTTGGGCAAGGGCTTTATCTCCGGGGAGTCGCCGAGATGCCTGCGCACCTTCGGCTCAGGGGAACACAGAACGTGAACGCCCTTCTCCTCTACCCGTAACTACCAAGCAAACCTTGGAACTCCTTGGAAGTGTGGTACCTACCCTACTGTAGGTACCCCATTCTAACCTTCCAAGGTTTCCTCGAACTGAAGTGGTATTACTGGGCTCCGGCCTTTTGCGGTCGACACCAGCAAGATACGACCAGGACGAGGGAGTTTTGAAGAGATGATAGGCGGTTCTACCCCTCCGACCAAGGCCTTCCGCTCGTCACTGCCTGGTTCCATTTGCAACCGAGCAACTCCATCACCACCTCTGCCTGTTGCCGATGGGCGCAGGATCATGCTTGTGCATGCGCCCTGTTTCACCGCGGATACTGCAACCAGGGGGCCGCCCTACATAAAGTCCACCCTCCCCAACCTCCCTTGCGCCAACTATTTGGGTGTCTTTCCAATCTATGTCCTTTTTCATCTCGTGGGAGCGCCCAGAGCCGGTGTCGCGGGCCCAGCAGGATGGAGGGCTAATTGGGGAATCCCGAGGTCCTCATCAACCCATCCCATGGATCTTGGTGCATTTTCGCCTGGGTCCCTTTGAAGCCGACGAGGAGCGGACAAGAGGTTACCTGGAAGCGGTAGAGCCAGACCAACTGCCCGAGCTGCAGCAATACTGTAATACGGTGGAAACTGACGAGTAAACAACATGCCGGCCGAATTTGGCACGTGGGCCAAGCTCTTCTTCCTCCCCGCCTCTCGAGCTTCCCAATGGCCTTGTGCCGCCCAACCCACCTTATGAGCGGCGCGACTGCCATACTTACGCTGCAGCTGCTAGCACTTTATCAAGGAGCCTGCCTGCCGCACGCAGGGTAGAGTTGGGCTGGCCTGGACAAAGGCTGTATTGGGTGGTTTTGTTTTTTATAGCCTCATACATATAAAATATATGTGGTGCCTTCATACAGTAGTAAACACTCCAGACCCAGCATTTGAGAGAATACAAGGCTAAAAACAATAAAAAAAAGATACAGTAAGTAAGGCACGTGGCCTTAGACTCGTGCTACACAGACAAGGCTAAAAGGCATAGCCCCCGACAGCGCCGCTAACTAAAATCATCAACAAGTAGCCTAAAAGCTAACAGCCGGTAAAGCAGTTATATAGTAAAACTATAATAGTCTTAAAATAACCCCTAGAAAAAGAAAAAGAATTTTATAAAATAAAACTTAATTAAAAAATTTAGCTTTTTTTTATTAATACACTTAATAATTAATAAAATAATAATATTATAATAAAAATTATATTAAAATTAATATAATATTTATATAATTAATTTAAATATATGCGCGCGTAAGTAATTAAAGTTTAAATTAATTTTTAATTTACTTATTTAATATAAAATTTATTTATTTATTTATTTATTTAAAATTTTAAATTTTTTTTATAATTCTTTTAAACTTTTTTTTATATATAAAAAAGAATATTAATTAAATTACAATTATTTTATTTATATTTTTTTATAATTATTAAAATAAAAAGAAATTTATATTAATTTTATTTTTTTTATTTTATTTTTTGAAATTATAATAAAATTTATTTTTTAATAATTAATTTATAATAAATATAAAATTTTTATTAATATTAAATTATAATTATATAAAATAATTAATTATATTTATTAATTTTATATTTAAATTAAATTTATTTAACATAATAATAATAATAAATAAATAAATAAATATTTTTTTTAAAAATATAATTTTTTATTATTATTTTAATTTTATATTATTTTATATAAATAAAATATAATAAAATATAATAAAATATAATAAAATATAATAAAATATAATAAAATATAATAAAATATAATAAAATATAATAAAATATAATAAAATATAATAAAATATAATAAAATATAATAAAATATAATAAAATATAATAAAATATAATAAAATATAATAAAATATAATAAAATATAATAAAATATAATATATATAATAAATAAATAAAAATAAAAAATAAATTTATAAATTTATTTATTTTATTTAATTTATATTTAATTATTTAAATTTATAATTTTAATAATTTTATAATTAAAATAATAATATTAAATTTAATTTAAAATTTATATTTTTATTTTTAAAAATAAAAAAATTTAAAATATAATATTATAATAAATATAAAAAAATATAAATTATATTTATTTATAAATAATTTAATAAAATATAAAAAATTAATTAATTATTTATTTATTAATATCAATTAATAAATATATAAATTATTTTTTAAAATTTATTTTAAAATTTATAAATAATATTTTTAATTATTAATTTTTTTATAATTAATTTAATATATTAATTTTTTATATAAACTTTAATAAATAATAATTATAATAATATTTCAATTTAATAAAATTAATTATATAAATATTTTTATTATAAATATTTAATTAAAATTAATTTTAATTAAATTAATTATTTATAAATATTATAATTAATTATTTTTATTTATAACTAAATTATTTTTATATTTATAAAAATTATATTTTTATAATTATTTAAATTAAATTAAAAAATTTTTTAAATTAATTTAATTTTTTTAATAATAATAATAATAATATATAAAATTTATTTAATAATTTTTATTATTTATAATTAAAAATTTATTTATTTAATTAATTTTTAAAATATTATTAAAAGTTTTATTAAATATAATTTTTAATTAAATTTTAAATATTATAAAAATAACTTTTTTAAAAAATTATACATATATTAAATATTTTTATTATTATTAAAATAATAATAAAAAATATTATATTTATTTTTATAAAATTTTAATTATATTATATATTTTTTAATATTTTATAATTATTTTTTTATTTAATTATTTATTTTTTTCTTAATTTAAAATTTATATATAAATTTTTTTTTAATTTTATATATATTTTTATAATTTATTTATAAAAAAGTTTTAAATATTTTTTTTATTTTTTTTTTTTTAAATTAAAAAAAAAGTTATTTATTATTAATAATAAAAGTATAAATTTAAAAAAGAATAAACTTATTAACCTTTTTTTTTATTTTTTAATAAATTATATTTAAATTCTTTTTTTTAAAAAAAATATTATAAATTATTTTTTTATTTTAATTATTTTTTAAAATTAATTATATAAAAAATAAAAATTATAATATTTATTTAATTATAAGTTTATTTATTTATATATATATATATAAAATTAAGTTTTTTAATTAAACTTTTTTTATTATAAAATTTATTTATATAATAATTATTTTAAAATTTTATTTTATTAAATAATTTTTTATATAATGTTTTAATTAATATTATTATTAAAATAATATTTTTTAATTTTATTTATATATTATAAAATTAAAATTATAAATATTTATATTATTTTAATTATTATTTTAATATAATATTTTTTTTAAATATTAAATTTTAAATATTTATTATAATATAAAAATATTATATATATTTTTAAATATATATAAAATAAAAATAAAATTATTATTTATTTTTATAAAATATTTTTTTTTACTAAATTATTATTTTAAAAAAAATTATAAAATAAATAATATTTTAAAATTATTTTTATAAATAAAATTATATAATTATTAAATAAAAAAAATAATTTAAAAAATAATTATTTATTTAAATTATTTTAATTAATAATTTTAAATAATAAAATTAAATATTTTAATAATAAATAAATATTTTTAAATTATAAAATATTATTTTAAAATACTAAAAAATATTTTTAAAAATAATTATAATATTTTTTAAAAATAAATTAATAAATATGTTTTTCTTAAAATTATTTTATATATCGCTTTTAACTTTTAATAATTATTAAATTTTTAATAATTATTAAATTTTTAATAATTATTAAATTTTTATTAATAATATTTTTATTAATTAAATTTCTAAATTTATAAAAAATATAATATATTCTTTTTATTATAAGTAAATTTATTTAATTATATATATTTAAATATTTATAATTATTAATATTTATTATAATTATTTTTTAATATTTCTTTAATTTTTTTAAATATTAAAAATAAAATTATTTCTTTTTTTTATATACCCGCTAATATTCTTTAAATTGATTAAATTTTTTAAATATATTAATTATATAATTAATATAATAAATATATAAATTATATAATTTTATAATAATTTTTTAAAATATATTATTTATATATTTAAAAAAGAATTATATAAAATTAAAATATATAAATAATTATAATATTTAAATTAATTAATTAAATTTATAAAAATAATAATTTATAATAAATTAATTATTATAATAAATTACGTATAAGTTATATAATTAATTTAATTAATAAATTTATTAAATTAATTAAATATTTTATTATTTAATTAAATAAACTTTTAATTTAATAAATATATATTATTAATTAATTATTAAAAATTATACTTTATATATAAAATAAATCTATTAATATTAATTAATTATTTATAAGTTTTTAATAATAAAATAAAATATTTTTATTTTTATTAACGAGAATACCCGCTAGAATATTTAATAATATTTTTTTAATAAAAAAAATTAAATTATTATTATTATTATTATTTTATTTATTAAAATATTTAATAGTAGTTTAATAAATTAATAATATTTATATTATAATTAAAAATATTATAATTTTTAAAACATATTAAAATTATATTACTATTAATTAAATTATAATAATTAGTTTTTAAAATTATTAAAATTAATTATTATTAATTATATTTTATTATATATAATTTTATTAATTTTTTATTAAATAAATTAATTATATTAAACCGAATAAACTTTTTTTTATAATAAATATCGATTTTATAACCGATAATTATATATATTTTATTTAAATTAATATATTAAATAATAATTTAAATTTATATAAAAGTTTTAAATAAACGTTTAATTATTATTTACCCGTTTAATTATTATTTATTTATTTAATAATTTATTTATTAAATTTATTTATTTATTAATTTATTTACTCGTTTTACATTCTAATTAACTTTTTAATAAACTTTTTAAATACTTTTCGAAATACTTTTAAATAAAATTAATTAGCGGTTTTATAAATTAAATAACCGATTATATAAATAAAGTAGGAGTACGTTTACCGTATAAAACCTTTTTTAATATACTTATTATTAAATTAATTATTTATTAACCGCTAAATTAATTAAATAAATTATAAGTAAACTTTTATTTAAATAATTATATAAATAACTTTAATTTTAATAAAAATTATTATTTTAAATAAAAATAATTTATTAAATAATAATAATAATATTTTTATTAGTTAGCCGGTTTAATTAATTATATAAAATAATTTATAATTAAATATTTTATAAATTATAAAAAGAAATTATTAAAAAAATTAATTAAATTAAAACGTTAATTATAATTAATAAATACTTAGTAATAACCCGGTAACTAATTAATAATTAATACTTTCGGCTCGTTTTTATTTATTAAAAAAATTTAAATTTAAACGATTTAAAGCGTTTTAAAGCGTTTAAAATAAATAAACTATAATTATATATTTAATAACATTTCTACTTTAAATTTAAATTTAAAATATATTTATTAATAAATAGAACTTTTTAATTAATTAAAAATAAAATAAATAAAAGAATAAAGGAACTCGATTTTAAATTATTAAATTAAAAAATTTCAAAAATATTAATATTAAATAATAATTTATAATAAATTAATTATTATAATAAGTTATGTATAAATTACGTAACTAGTTTAATTAATAAATTTATTGAATTAATTAAACGTTTCACCGTTTAATTAAATAAATTTTTAATTTAACGAATATATATTATAAACTAATTATTAAAAACCGTGTTTTACGTATAAAATAAACTTATTAAAAAAACCGTTAATTAAATTATTAAATTAATTATTATTAAATTAATTAGTTAAATTATTAAAATAATTAATTAAATTTATAAAATAATAAATCGAATTATTAATTAATTTATTAAAATTATTATTAAAATTAAATTAATTAATTAAACGATTAATAAAATAATAATAATAATTTTTATTATTTTAATTATTTAAAAAATAATAAATTTTATAAGTTAAATAATTAATAATTATTTATTAATTAATAAAAATTATATAATAAATAATTTTAATTCGAATAATTTTTTTTAATTTTAATAATTATAAATTAATTATAATTTAATTATTTTAAAACGATTAAAATTAAATATTTTAAATATTTAAAACGAGGAATTATAATTAAAAGTTTTTAATAAAAATTTTAATATTTAATTTAAAAATAATTTTATTAATAAATAAAGTTTTTTAATTAATTAATAATAAAAACGTTATATTTTTTTCTTACTATTTAATATTTATAATAAATATAAAAAAGTATAAGTTATATTTATTTATAAATAATTAAATAAAATATAAAAAGATAATTAATTAGTTATTAACTAACATTAATTAATAAACGCACGGGCTACTTTTTTAAACTTATTTCGAAGTTCGTAAATAATTTAATATATTAATTTTTATTTTTTTATATAAATTTTCATAAATATATTAAATTATAATAATATAAAATAATTAAATTAAATAAAATTAAAAATTATAATTATAAATATTTTAATTTTATATTAATTTTAATTTATATTATTAATTTATTACATTTAAAACTTAATATAATTATAAAAATATAATAATTAAATAATATTTATTTAAAAATAATTAAATAATTTTTATTTTAAAATTTTTAATAATATTAATAAATAATAAGTATTAAAATTTAAAATTATAATATAATTTACTAATTTAATATTTTTTATTTACTAGCTTTTTTAAATAGTAATTAAATAAGTATTTGTAATATAGAGGAGTTAGTAAAGACGCGAGCGGTATTAAAACCATTAGTTTATCTGACCCCGTCCTCGGCCTCCCACTGAAGCCTCTTGCTCTCCAGCCACTCACCCTTTTCAAGCCACCGCGTCTCCAGCCACTTGGCCAGCTGCGCGTCCTCGAGAGGCAGGTCCTCCATGGCGAAGCGGCGCAGGTGCACCTCGAAGCGGTACCGGTCGGACCCGCTACTGAGACCACCGAGGCGAATGGTGTCCCAGAAAGGAGGAGCCGCCAGGAATTGCCCCCCGCGGCGGTAGGCGATGGTCAGGTCATAAACAGCCTTGACGTGGGCGGCCTGGCGCACGTGCTGGACGGTGGCGATGAAGCCCTTTGTGCGCGGGTAGAGCAGGTGACGGGGCTGTGGGCGGTTGTTGGCCACACACCACTCGCGCATTTCGTGTTGCTTCTGCGGCGTGAACCGTGTGGCCTCGCTGAACGAGATGAGCCAGGTTGGAAATCTGTGCCGGGTGATTCCCGAGAAGACACGATCGAGTTCGCGCTTGTCCTGCTGCCCTGTGAGGGGTGTTAACAATGTCCTAGCCCCGGACCTATCCTGTCGGGGTGGTGTAGAGTGGTGCGTGAGGCCCTTGCGGGTACTGGTGGTTACCGGGATTGCGTGTGGAGGCTGTGATATAGCAGGCCAGGATGCATCTGATTGTAAAGAGCCGCCCACAACTGAGCAAGGGACAAGGCGTAGGGAGGTAGAAGGGGTGAGGGAGCAAGACGTACAGTTCCTGGTCACAAGCGGCATCCCCATGGCAACCAGACCCCATCCGAGCAGCGGAACCTTCTTGAGCTGGGCCTTGGCGAAGTACCTACAGTATCCGAGCATCCTGGCCTTGATGGCCAGATGCTGGATCATGTAGAAGTCGCTCCAACCCACATGATTGGCGATGACGACGGCCGACTCGCCGGCGGGAAGCTTGTCCCCGGAGACGACGATGTTGGCGCCGTTGAGCCGCTCGAAGATGAACTGGATGGCAGCCCAGCAGGACCAGGCGATGGGGCTGGAGATTCTATAGGCCAGGAGTGGGTTGAAGGGCCTCAGCAGCAGGAGGAGCGAGAGCAGCAGGTCCTGGAGCAGCAGGGCAAGGGCCCAGGGAGTGATGATGGCTATGCCACGGAGGTGGGCCATCAGGCTGCCGAGAGGGCGGGCCATCTTGGGACCCGGCTGGCCGGTCTGGAACGGGACTGTCGGGGCCGGTACAGACGATGGGAAGCACGGAAGGGGGTAGGGTAGAGTTGACAGGTTGGGTGACACAAGTCAAGGTGGAATTGGTCGGGAGAAGAGGTGATAGATTCTCGAGTGGGCTGGCGTGGTCAAGTGTCAAGACGCCAACTTGTGACGGCGACGGGTCAGGTTCGGCAGGCGATGGACGCGATGTCACGTCAGCGGGGCTGGCTGGCTGGGTCTTTGACAAGCAGATGGAGAGAGAGCACAAGGAGCGACAAGTGTGCCTAGTGGCGGGTCTGAGCGCAGGCGCCTGTCCGTCTGATGGTCAGTCAGTATGGCTGTATGGCCGACCATTCTAGATACTTACTTAAGTAAGTACCTAGGTAGATGGGTGATATTCCGTATATCCATCCCATGTGCACAGGTACCCTAGGGTAACTATGCAGCTATGTAGCTACCCGCCTACTTAGGCAGGGAGACGGTGCTGTCTGAGGTGAGGATCCTTTATCACGCAACAAGGTGTCTGCGCACCCCACGTGTCTGGCCCGCTGAATAAGCTCCTTCTTGTTACGGCAGGACCCTCTCCAAAGCTTGGCATGGTCCCTGTCCCGACCGCCGTTTTGGCATGCTTTATCTGTCGTCGACCGTCGACCGTCGACAGACTAGGTGTGAGGTGAGTGCTGCCCACCGGACTAGTACCTTGCAGCACACCATAGCACGGCATCTAGGTTCCAGCATCGCCCAGCTCCAACATCTCTCAGACGCTCCTCTGCACTCGACAGGTTTCATCATCATCCAAGCACCACTCACAGGGCTTCCGGACCTGGCCCGTCCCCCAACAACAGCTACCATCCCGTCCTCTTGGCACCGCCCTGCCAAAAGCTGGTCCAGGGAGGCCGGCCAGCCCACCTGGGCTCATCACCCACTTCCAAGGTTGTAAATACCGTCCCTGCCCACCTGCCCACCTGCCCACCTGCCCTGCCCAGCTACCTGCCCACCCGGGTTGGCAGCCAGGTGCTGACCTCGAGGTGGTGTTGGCCTGGGCAGCAGCAGTGCCACCCCACCTGCCTGCCTGCCTGCCCACCCGGCGGGCCCTGCCGCCCTGCCGCCCTGCCGCCCTGCCGCCGCCGTGCCGCCCTCTCAGCCTCTGTTAGCCTAGTTCTTACTGATGTACACTCCGTACAACAAGACCGACCGACCTCATCTGCTCTTGATAAGGGCACGCCCTTTCCGCGCCCCGCCTCGGCCACGCCTCTCCTCCTTCATCCGCCCCTTACGACTTACGAGAATCCAGGCACCCTGCCAGCCTGCCAGCCTGCCAGCCTGCCAGCCTCCCCTCGGCTCTATTACTCAATCCGACCCGGAAAACCCGGCCGCTTTCGTTTCCAAGTCTTGCTAGTGCATTACCCCGGTGCCCGGGTTCCTTCTTCGGTCCCATCTCGCGATTGGATTCGATCCGCGAACCGGGGGTCGTCCCCCAACCCACCCAGTCCCAGTCCCCAGTCCCCAGTCCCGGTCCCGGACCCACGACGTCCCACCTGCCACCTGCCACCTGCCACCCCCCCGTCGCATCTTTAAGCAAGTGCTGCTCCTGCCAGAGAGCACCTGGTACGTCCTCCGTCTCTTCACCCGGGCATTGTCCCATACCCCATACCTCGTCTCTCGCCCCCTGATCTCGTCCTCGACCCATCCATCATCCATCCCAATGTGTAGCAGCAAGATCGGTCAAGGCCCTTCTTCCATCGCCGTCCACCAACACCGTCTCTCGCGCTGAGAATGCTTGCGCGCCGCCCTCTCCTACCCACCAGACTGGTCCACACACGCCTCTCTCAGGAGCCCAGGGCACGGGGCGGAAGATGGCTGACCCAGGACCGCGCTTGGTAGCCGCCTCATACCCATCCCCTCCGAACCACTACCGCCATCGCCACTACTCGCCGTCCACCTCGCACTCCTCCCACGACTCGGCCAGCACCCGCCGAAAGCCCTCCAGCGCCTCGCTCTCTGATCCCGCCTACCTCAGCATGGCCACAACCTCCATGTCCCCGCCGAGCATCAAGAGCGAGTTCGGCGGCGTCGGCACCGGCATCGCATACGGTGCACCGCCTCATCCCACTCCCCAGCAGCCCGCTGACAAGAACGCCGCCCTCGGCTTCGGCTTCCTCAAATCTCTTACTTCTTCAGACAAGAAGTTGACCCGCGACGGCCAGCCCGCAAAACGCCGCGGCCCAAAACCCGACAGCAAGCCCGCCCTGACGAGGAGACAGGAGCTGAACAGGCAAGCACAGAGGTAAGCCCAGGTGCCACGTGTGCCTCCGCCCTGGTCCGTCACCCCCCGCTGACACCTCACTCGTGGGTAGGACTCATCGAGAGCGGAAAGAACTGTACATAAAGGCCCTCGAGGATGAGGTCCTCCGTCTCAAAGAGGTCTACTCCAACGTCAGCCAGGACAAGGACCGTCTGGCCGAGGAGAACCGTTCGCTCAAGGCCCTGATGCAACAAAACGGGTTGGCGCTGTCCGGCGCTCTGACCATGGTGGACGACACCCTCAGCAGCCCATCCGTCGGCCCGTACATCGGTAGCAACAGCTCGGCATCCATGTCCGGGTCCGGCAGCTATGGCCTCGCCTCGGCGTCCACCCAGAACTCGGCGTACACGCCACCGCCGGGCTCCGCGTTGAGCACCACGACCGCGATGCAGGGCATGTCGCCGCTGGGTGGCCTCAGTCCGAACCAGCAGGCCGCGGGCCTTCATCGGCAGTCGCCATCCGCACACTTGAATGGACCCCGGCGCAATCCAGGCATAGACTATGATCAGGCTGGCGTTGACTTCGTTTTATCGTACGAAAACCCCCCGAACGCTTATTTATCTCCTCCCCGTTAGCGACCGTCTTCTTCACATACCCGCACCTTCTTCATACTCGTTGTCTCACACCTCGCACAAGATCGACACCCTGATCGTTGCACCGCGGGTCACTCTGTAGTGGACCCACCACACCCACTCAACACCAAGCCTCGGCTCAACTATCCGGTCAACGGCTTTTTGATGAGCACGGCGGGAAGAGGATGCTTTGCTGACCACGGATTCGCTCCTCTAGTCTTGAGAGGCCCTGCATGGATCACATGCCCTGGCTCTTGGATCGCTCGAGCGCCAATGGTGGCACCGAGCCTTGCGGTCACGCGCTGATGGCGTCATGCCCGCCAGAGCCATTTGCAGACCTGACACCGGACATCCCCTTTGGCCACAAGCAGAGCGACAAGAGCCCCGGCCCAGACGGCCACGCGCGTCAGATGAGCTACCAAAAAGCTTCCAGTGTCAGTCGGAACTTTAGCCGGAACCACGCCCCCAGTCCGCCGGCTGCGGACAGGGCAGGTGCAGCCACGGCCGCAGACCCCAACTCTTCTGCGCCCATGGATGTAGACGGTCCCACCGGGGGGCCGATGCGGACCTGGCAGCTCAGCAAGTCGGACCTGGCGACGCTGTTGGACCTCAGCCAGAAGCTGAACCTCGACGGCGAGATAACGCCTGTCATGGCATGGGGCATGGTGCTTGCCCACCCGCGGCTCGGGGAGTTGAACGAGAGGGACTTTGTGAAGCTGACGGAGGAGCTCGGCAGTAAGGTCCGATGTTATGGGTGAGTAACGGGTTTTGCCGTGGCGTGGCAGTAGATGACGCGTCCGCTGTCTCGTCGTTTCTTCCTTCGCAGCTGCTGTGACTAACAAGCATTGGAACATAGATTCGGAGCCGTCATGGAAGAGTTTGAGGTCCGTGACGCGCTCGAGGCCATCTACTCGACAAAGCCGGAGCAACCATTGGGCCTAATTGGTGCACCACACGGATTATAGCTCTCGAATGCGAAGCTGGGCTGTCGAAGCTGGACTGTCTGTGGACTGGTGAGAGTGATGTATGTTTATTGATTGCAATGATCTGGACGACTGAATGATATCCTACTTGAGTCAGCTGGTCTTCCTAGGCTTGTGCTCCGCTGTTAATATGATCACAGTGACGATGAAGATCGCCAATGGGTGTTCATAGCATTTACTGCGTGCAGACGAGCTGGACGGTTGTACTCATGGATGTCTGAGCGAATTATGTGGAACACGATTTGCAAAGGACACGAGTAGTTCTGATCCTGCGAATGTCTCGATGGCTTGGGGCTTCGGCATTGGCCCGCCCAGTCACTTTGCCAGACAGCGACAAAGTGTCTTCGTTTCTAATCCCCATACATATAAAGTGTATATCGCGACTTGTTCCAGCAGTTCACGCTCAAGACCCAGAACCTTTTTTTTTTTTTAAAAGAAAAAAAAAAAAAGAAGAGAGAAATTGAAACAGGAAAAACACGCAATGCCAATAAAAGGGCAGAGAGAATACAAGACCTCTATGGGCAAGCCTCCGCGTCGTGCCGTACAGGGTCAATCTCAAAATGGAGGCCTTTTTGGACTTCATTCATAGCTGATTACCCGAGACGATGGTAATACATAGGACAGGGGTCAGACTCGTGTTTGTTTGATTGAGGACCTGTATTGAACTTATCAACGAGCTCAACGATTGTGCTTGTACTGGAGGATCAGCGGCAATTCGATCCTCAAATTCTAGCAATGCGTTGAACGACAGGGGCAAGACCGCGGCAGAAATTTCTAGTAATCCGGAGCTATACAAACAGGCCCTACCTAGGTACCCTATGCTCCAGCATTTGTCCGCCCCTGACTGATTGTTCAATTAGGCGCAAGAGTTTAATAGATGTGGCTTTCACATTGACGATTTGAAAGAGTCAACAGTCATATTTACTTGAGACCAATAGAGAATATAGCACTTCAAGTTGAGTAGAAGAAAGCCTTGCACTCCAAGGAATGGTAACCTAATTCATTGACCACCCAACATCAACTTCCTACGCCAGAAGTTTCAAGCATTCAGCGTCAAACTGGTTATTCCACGTCCTCATGCTGCGTATCAGGTCACGAAATGCAGTCTGCTGCGCAGGATTGCGGCCGATAAAGGTGTCAATAAAGACAACAACACTTTTGTGGCCGAGCTTTGGAATTTCATTTATGCCCGTAACCTCCAGGACACGTTGCTCACACCTCTTCAGTACTTCCCCGAGTTTATTGACAAGCTGACCGCCGGAAGTGATGGACTGGCTGACCCTTTTATGAATACTCGGATCCGTTATCTGCGGCAAGTGGCTCTTGGCATGCTTGATATTTGCACCCAGGTCTCGGTGTTCCAGCCAGAACTCTGTGGCGAGATCTGTCATTTCGTCCTGCTCTCCGTAGATGCGCGCCGTCTGTCCGAGTACCCATTTTCCGAGAGACAAAGTATCAAAGACTGACGTGAGTAGCAGTATAGGCTCCTGATCCGGGTCCCAGTGCTTCAGACATCTTCCTGGGGCAATGTGGTGCCTCCTTGCGTCCGCGACGGTGGGCTCTCGGTGTCCGGGCGACCCGAGAGGTGACAGGAGATGGATGGTGTTTCTTTCAGCCAGGCTTGTGAGAGAATGGCGTCGATCATCTACCGAGGAACCAGCGCGTGAGAAGAAAGATTTCTCCCCGTGGGAGTCGGAGTCTGAGTCCTCAAAGTACGAACCTTGGCGCTGATGCTTTGATTCAGGCTGATGAGACAGCTGATCGGCCCGGTAGCTCGACCGATAGTCCAAGGATCGGCTGCTCTTATGTCGGCGGTGCTGGTATCTGTGTTCATCTGTTCTAGGGGTATAAGTTGGATAGGATCTAACATCGGTCACACCTTTGCTGTTGCTCCGAGGCCTCTCGCTGAAGGGTTGCCGTGGCGAAGACAATGATGCTTTTTGATTCAGCTGGCGATGTGCACCCGAAAGGTAACTTAGGAGGCTCATCGTTCGGAGGCTAGCTTTACAAATGCTTTTGGTGGTTCAAATGTTGATTTGGATGTATATTAAGTAGGTCACGTAGGAAGTATTGTCGAGTCTGCCCGGGAAAGCGATTTGGTGTTGATCAATCCAAGCAATGGAGTCGCACAGTGTGAGCGAAGATTAATATATAATTCAGGTCATTAAGAGCTTGTTCTTTTTAAAGAAATCTCTGGTTGATCTGCCAATGATAATGGACTAGATAGAATCAAGGATACCGAGCCGCTAAACGGGCCGGACTTTGTGAGATTTGCCCCTCTACATGACAAGATACAACAAAGGCCAGCCGCTTATTTGATCCGTTCTAATGAAAACTTCTAGGCCGACGTATTGTTACGTCTACCTAGGTGCTCCGTACCTGGCACACAGAGCCGCACAAAGACCGTGACGTAGGACGGGGAGAGAGACAGTGACGCAGAGAGTCCTAAACCCTATCAAGATTTCAATCCAGGGTACTAAGTAGGTACACCTGGCAACATGCATACCCGCGGTGGTTCCCGTGACTGCGCGTAAAGAGGTGGCCCGAGCTCTTCGCGTCTGCCCCACACGTCGTCACGACTCTGATTAGGCTGGTCTCTCTTTGTGTCGCACCACCGGGGCAAATCGCCGTGTCGCGTCTGCTGTGCTCTTGTTCTGGCCTCGTCGTTTTTCAATCAATGTAAAACCCTGTATGGACCGGAACCTGGTGAGCCAGTTCCCAAGAGGCAGTCCCCACTCTACACATAAATCCCGCCGTGGCCGTCACTCGATTCTCGACTTGACTGCCGCCTCCGCCACCCACATTCGACCCGGCCTGACCAGACCCGGCAGCAGCCATGGCGCCCTCCAAGATGAGCAAGACCACGCGCCCATCGCCCAGCACCTCCACCCGGGGGGCCACAAAGCGTGCTAGCACAGCGAATAAGAGCATTCTCAACTTCTTCCAAAAGGTTGACCGCCCCGAAGAGTCCATGTTCGTGGGTGGCGATACTGCTGCCTCGGTGGATCAAAAGCCAGCCCCAGCTGAGGACGACATCTATGGCGCCGAGGACCCGGTGTTGGAAGTGAGGTACAACGAGGCACAGGCTCCAAGCAAAAGGAGGAAACTCAGCAGTGGCCGGGATGGAACTGACGATAGCCTTGTGCCAACCGTCGCCAAAGCCGAGCCAGAACCCAGACCGATGTCTGCGAAATTGTCACCGCCGTCGAGGAAGCCGCGGAAAGGCCCGTTCCTGGATGATTCTGACTCCGAGCCCGAGCCCCGGCCCGACGGCGGTGGTAAAGCTGCGCCAGACCGGCCGGGCGGCCCACTGCCCACTCAACCACCCCTGCACAAGGAGGACCACCAAGTATGGACACCAAAGGATCTGGAGAGGACGAGTCTAACCACTGCCCCTGAGCCAGTCTGCAGAACCACCTCCCCGAACCCCCTCAAGATCGAATCATCGACCGACCAAGACTCCCCTGGCGATCTGGAGGGCCTAAATGAGGAGTTTGACGACGACATGTTCGAGGGCGAGGAGTTGCGCGAGATGCGGTTTATCAAAGAGCACGCTCGACTCGAGGCCCAAGAAGCCGGGGTCCAGACGTGTGACGACGGGCTCGAGACGCTGATGGAAGACGACGGCATGACGGAGAGCTGTCCGGTTTGCTGTAGCAGCCTCGCGGGCGTCACGCCTGCCCAGGCCACAGTGCACGTCAACTCGTGTCTCGACGGGTGCCCTACTCCCCTGCCATCGACCGGACCCGTCAAGCCGCCTTCGCACGAGCCGAACCGTATGGGTGAGGAGGTGTTGGGCGAGAGGACAGCCAGCCTGGTGTCAGCGCCCGAGGTCGGCAAACGATTCGCTCGCGCCGCAGTCGCGCGGCCCGGCCAGGCAAATCCGATAGGGCTCGGCGGCGGGCCAAGCAAGAATGACGGTAACCCTACGACGGCCTTCTCAAGGCTCATGTCTGGTCATGCTGAGGACACTGCCTGGGCCACCGCAGCCGCAGCCGAGAATGCAGCCCGGGGGAAGCCTGCCTACCAGCGGACATGCCCCTTCTACAAGATCATGCCGGGGTTTCACATCTGCGTTGATGCTTTTCGGTATGGCGCGGTTGATGGCTGTAGGGCGTACTTCCTCAGCCATTTCCACAGCGACCACTATGTCGGCCTCACGGCCAATTGGACGCATGGCCCTATATACTGCAGCAAGGTGACTGGGGACTTGGTCAAGTCCCAGCTCAGGACAGCGGACAAGTACGTCGTGGAGCTCGAGTTTGAAAAGAAGCTTCCCATACCAGGGACCGACGGGGCATTTGTGACCATGATCCCCGCAAACCACTGTCCTGGAAGCTCCTTGTTTCTCTTTGAAAAGACCGTCTCCAACCTCAACCCGAACTCACGCTCAAAGGAGAAGCGCGTGCAACGCATCCTGCACTGCGGCGACTTCCGGGCGTGTCCGGCACATATCGAGCACCCACAGTTGAGGCCAGAGACGATGGATGCGCTGGGAAGAGTCAAACAGCAGAAGATCGACGTCTGCTACCTCGACACCACCTATCTCAACCCGCGCTATTCCTTTCCGCCGCAGACCGACGTTATCCACGCGACAGCGAATTTGTGCCTCGAGCTGGACAAGAGTCTCCGGGCACGAGACGAATCCATGTGGAACAGCGTCCTGCGCCGGCGCGAGGGCCGCGGCGTCGGGAACAATGACACCGTCAGCCGCTTTTTCGTCACGGCGGCCGACAAGCCCATCCCGGAACCCAGACAAGGGGACCAAACTGCCGCTGCCACCACTGCCACCACTGCCAACCCGTCCAGTTCCTCCTCGTCTTGCCCCACACAGGCCGCCGCCGCCGGCCCAACCGCTTTCTCAGTACTAGGCCAGAAGGCTCGCGACAACCGCAACAGGCTCTTGGTGGTCTGCGGGACGTACAGCATCGGCAAGGAGCGCATCTGCAAAGCCATCGCGCAGGCGCTGGGGACGCGCATCTTTGCGCCGCCTGCAAAGATCCGCATCTGCTCGCAGCTGGGCGACCCGGAGCTGGCCGCGCTCATGACGTCCGAGCCGGCCGAGGCCCAGGTCCACATGCAGATGCTCATGGAGCTGCGCTCCGAGACGCTCGCCGAGTATCTCGACGCCAACCGGCCCCACTTTGGCCGCGTCGTCGGGTTCCGCCCCAGCGGGTGGAACTACCGGCCCAGCCTCGCCAACAACAACGGCAGCGTCGGTGGTCCTGGTGGTGGCTCCTCGGCGGCGCAGGTCACGGCCAACATGCCGCCCAGCTCCGTGCCCACGGCACATATCCTGCACGGCCACGCCTGGCGCACGCGCTTCGGCCCGCGCGATCTGGTGCCGCAGCAGGGCAGCTCGCGCGACGCAATGTGCTTCGGGGTGCCCTACAGCGAGCATTCGAGCTTCAGGGAACTCATGCTCTTCGTCATGTCGCTGCGCATCGAGCGCGTTGTGCCGACGGTCAACGTCGGCAGCGAGCCGTCGCGCCGTCGCATGCGCGGATGGACGGACCGGTGGCTCGCCGAGAGACGGAGGGGCGGGGTCGTAAGGCTCATCCGAGAGGACGGCGACGGGGGCGAGGACGAGCTTGGGAGTGATGGGGAGGCCCGGCAGGGCAAGGAGAAGAAGGGTCATGGGGCTGGGGATATCGCCATGTGGGACGGAAAGGATGGGCGGGGAGGCGGCGTGTATTGGTAATGGGCGCCTCAAATATTGACTGTCCTAAGCCGACCTGGTCCCACGTCCAGTTTGGCAGCCATGTACATACATACATATACATACACATTGCCACGAGAGCCAAATATTTCACGAGCATACCATCCCGCCACTGGTTGAGCTGTCCGTGGGAAAATCCCCGGCAGTAAGGGCGGAGCAGCGCATATAACAAATGACCCAGGACGAGACTAGCATTCTCGATGCAGTCATGATCGAGAGGACGCGATATATCCCGATTCGTCTCATCCCACACCGTTCGTTCTCTGGGTATTGCCGCGTTCATAGTCGCGTGAGGGGGGCCTCCCGCCCAGTCTTGCGCCGACCCGTGCGACTGGTGCAGCCAGTCTTGTCGAGCGTCTCTCCTTTTGCTGGCTTTCCTAACCCTCCATCGTATCGTGCTGAACCGCGTCCTATACTTGCCTTTATCGCAGGATCATCGACCCTTAACCCCCCTTTTCCACCCACCCACCCATCCACATCAGCCTCACTTGCTCACTTCACCTTGGCCGCCTGGTTCGAAGCCTCTGTGAACACGGAACACCGCCTGGTCAGCAGGATGGCTTTGCTAGTCTACCCCACGACGACTCGGCGAGGGCGGACAAGGGTAGATTACGCAGTGTCATCGAGGCAACAGCGCAAACAAAGAAAACTCACCTCGCCTTGCGGCATCTTCCAGCAAGGTGACGTCGACGGCGCTGGCGGGCAGGTGGACGTAGCGGACGACGGATCCGCGAATGAAGACGTTCTTGACGGCGCTTAGGTGGGGGTAGCGTAGCTCCTCGTGGACCGAGATGTCGTCGAGCTTGATGTTGAGGTACTGGTCCACCGACTTTAACGTGCCCGTCACCTTGATGTCGTTCTTGAGCTCGACGGTGACGGACTGGTCGATGAGGGTCTTGAAGAAACTGTTGGCCCGGAGAGGACAGGGACGCCTTGTCAGTGGGCGTGGCTTTTAGGCTTGCGGCCTGATATGGTGTGGTGCAAGGGGGGTTCTGCATCTCAAAAGACCCGAACAGAAGCTGGCCATCTCATCTCATCTCCTCTCCTGCCGTCCTCCAAGGTCAGGAGCCAGCGGGCCACCCGTCGCGGCTCCGTCTCAAACACGCCCCTGGCAATGGCGGCCCCCTTGAGCCACGATTCCCACATTGCGCCCCAGAAGAGCAACATTGACCAGCCATGTGGACGGATAGATATCCAGAAGCACCCGAAACATCTCAGCTCACTCACCTGAAGAATAGCATCCTGAGTGAGAGGCCACGGCAGGGCGCACGTGTTTGAGGTGTGCGAGGGTGTGTGTGTGTGTGTGTGTGTGTGTGCCTGATGCGTTCAAACCGCCTCGGAATCTGGCAGGGATGGTCTCGGTGCCGTTGATCCAACCAAGCTTGGGGGTCACGAGCGGGGTCAAGATTATGCAAGTAGGCGATATGAGATGATGTAAAGGGTAGCTTAGTCACGAGGTGTCAATTGCCCGCGCCGCCGTCGTCTTGCTCGGGATTATTGCAGGGCAGAGGAGGCTGTGTGCGTGGATGTTTGGACGTTTGACGTTTGTTACTCAGTGGCTACCAAGATAGCTAGCTAGGTAGTGGGCGCGCCCACCCCAAGGCCCACGCTGAGCTAAGCAAGCAGGGGCCACCCCTGCAGAGCACATCCACCCTACTGGACAAGACATCCAAAACTGGGCGTCACTCCAACTTGAATATACCATCCACCCATGCCTTGCCCAAGACTGTACAAGCCTCAGTCACTGACTGCTTCCCGATCAACTACTTCCTGCCGTCTATCAACTATCAAGGTTCACTCGGATCAGAGGACAGATTTAAGAGACACTCAGTGTGACTGGCGTTATGTCAGGGGCAATTTGAAGAAAAAAACTAAACTAAACTTAGGTATCGTATTTCCGTCTTGAGACAATTTCTTAAGATAAGTCCCTAACCCCTAAGAAGAACAAGAAGAAAATTGGGTTCTGTATGTATGGTTTGGGGTGGCTTGGTGTCGCTGCCGTGTCCTTCCTTCCCCGCTTGCCACCTGGGCCTGACAACGCCTGCCTCTCTCGGTCTCCCTCTCTCTTCGACTGTCTTTTGTCTGCGTTCGGCTTTTCCTTTTTTCTTTTTTTCATCTCTCTCTTTTGGAAGGGGGGGGGGGGGCGGAGGCGTTACTTGTTGGATTATACTTCGTGAAGGCGTCAGAATAATGAAAGGAAAGCAACAACTGTAGAAATAAAAGGTTCGTCTTACGGAACCAAACGAACGTACAGGGTCACAGGCTGGCTTCGTTCGTCTTGGTAGTCACTGCTTGGCATACAGTACTGTGCCTCTTCGCGTTCGCCATAGATAGTCCAAGTAGAAACAAGAAGCGAAGTTGACCCCACTGGGACAGGATGCAATCACATGGAGAAACAATGCGGCGATACGGGTTTTGGAGCGCGAGAAATGAGACGAGGAGCGAACAGCAGAGCAAGAAGAAAAGCATGATTGGGTATCCTTCAACTTTGTTACCGGGGGTGTCGTGATGCAGTTTTTCGTGACAAAGAGAGAGATAGAGAGACAAAGTAAACGTGTTTTTGTTCCCCAAGCGTACCATGCTTCCGCGCCTCTTCCCTATCCAAATCATCAATTACCGTGTGGCACAAGGTCTGACAATAATGAAAACCAGTCCTCTGGTCCTCCCTCACTTGTAATATCCCAAACACTTTCATCCCTTGGGCCACTTGTGGAGAGCCGACCCCCCCACCATGGCTCCCAAGTTTAGTGCAGGGTCGTGTAGTTGAAGTGGTTAACAAGAAGGTATCGAGAACGAGCGTCCGTCTGGCGTGCGTGTGTTCTGTCGCAGCAGAGACATCGATCAGCCGTGCCAAACTCCGCGCCAAACAAACTCCGACGTCCAGGTCGTGTGTGCATAAGGAGATAACGTGGGTAATCGAAATCTTTCTCGCGGTCATGACGTCGTAATCGTGTGGACAAATGGAATCGGAACCGTCTCGTTCGAGCTGCGATAAAAGCAGTCCGTTTCGGTCATTTCGCAGCGCACTGCCTCATCTTCACTCCTCATCCTCGTCCTCGTCGTTTTCATCCGGGCTCTCCGTGTCCGTCTTGCTTCTCTTGTTCGGCGTATCCGCGCCGCCCACGGATTTTCTCTTTGACCCCAGCCTCGACGCTGCATCCTCGTCGTTCTCGTTGTTTTCGCCACCAAGGTCGCCCTTCTTCCTCTCTATTTCTGCGACCTCGTCTGCTGTTAGGAAGCGGCCGCCTGGGCCACGTGGCCTGCGCATAGCATGATTGTGTCGAGACTCGTGCAAATAAGGCTTACGACCTTTGCTGGTCAGACGTAGCGCCTCCTCCAGCCTCTGCCTCGCCACCCTTCGTTTCAGAATCCTGTGGAATTGCTTCGCGTTGACGTACAGAGGCGACTCTTCCTGACCTTGCGGCATCTCAGGAGACTGAGGGTGCTGCATAGCCTGGCCAGGTGGCATTGGAGGGGCCACCGAGGGGCGGCCGGCGGCATGATTCATGATGGCCTGAGGGTTGGGCACACCAGGGCTGGTGACTTGGCTCATTCTCCGCTGAGGCATGCTGTTCATCTGCTGGGGTGACCGCGGATCACGGCCGGGCTCGGTCTTGGTCTTCATGCTGCCCATCCTAGGGGACGTCTGGAGGTTTGCGTCCGATGACATGGGGTACGGGTAGGCTGATCCCGATGCGGCAGCCGTCGCGGCCATGGCTGCCGCCTGGATGCCGGGGACGCCATATTGCATGCCCGCATGTTGGGGCATGCCATACTGTGGCTGATACATGGCGTGACTCTGGGTAGGTGTCGTCTGCTGTTGCGACGGCAGGACAGGCGACTGCTGGATGTGCTGTGCCTGGGGCGACGTGATGCTATTAGCGCCTGTCGAGCTGGGATAGGCTGTTGAGATGTGTGGCTGCGAATTCTGTGGATTATGCTGGTATTGCGCGTACTCCATCATGCTTGCCGGCCTCTTTTTGGGGAGCTCTTTGTGGGAGTTCGGGGGCTGGCTTGGTACTGGGTGCCGGTCAAACGGTCTGTCTTCCTGGTCGTGCTCGGCCGGGAGAGAGATTCAAGGTATGACGGCCGACAGAGGCGGAAGTCGTCGTCGAGGTCCAAGGACAGGTAGACTAGGTGACAACAATATCGCAGAATGTAGGGTCGAAGGCTCTCTGTGATACAGTCGGGTATGAAGTCTGGATCAGTTGTTGGTTTGGGCACTGCGCGTCAGGATGGGTTGGTCGTCGCTTGTCGTCACTGAGTTACCCGTGGCCTGGGCTTGGTGCACACCCAATCTATTGGATATGCGTGGATGCGCTGGCAGTCGCAAAGGTTGTAGCCGAACTACGCAATTGGCTGCACCACGGCACATGCAAGCTGATGTACACGCGGGGCGGGCTGAGGCGCAAGGTCCCTGGGCGAAATGGGTCCTGGGGCGATGAAGCCACGTGAGAGTGAAACGGCAAGGAGATCTCTGCCAATGGAGATGATGATCCACTTGGTATTCAACGAACTGACCCAAGCAGGATGCAATACCGGGACGTTGACTGGTCAAAGAAATCCCAACGGCTGGTTGCGGGCCGTCGCGAAAGAAGCTCTGACGAAACGACTTGGGTCTCGTTTCCTAGGGTCCGGTGCTTTGGACTCGAGTGTAGGCTTTGAATCGGCTCGCAGGATCTGCCCAACCATTGACATCAGTTGTTGTGCGC
The DNA here is from genome assembly GCA_036986855.1 of Diaporthe destruens. Classification (NCBI taxonomy): domain Eukaryota; kingdom Fungi; phylum Ascomycota; class Sordariomycetes; order Diaporthales; family Diaporthaceae; genus Diaporthe; species Diaporthe destruens. Next base: position 4,678,525 of record BTXE01000002.1, on the reverse strand, counting down.
AAAATAGAATGTCAGGTGTAGAAGCCGGGACCGAAGTCGATCGACGAGGGGCAGATGGTCGGGGTGTGGTAGTCAGGTAGGGATGCTTTGTGCCCTGGTCTCCCACTTGATGCGCTGGCATGCATGACGGAGCATGCACGAGCCGGGCCCACCATGTAAGCCAGCTCAACCTCCACCCTCTCCTAGAACTTGTTCCCGAGGGGTGATGGTAATGAGGACGAGGGAGTGACACTGCAACAACCACCTTCGAGAAGAAAAAAAACACAAACAAGGAAAGCTATCAATGTGGCAGCATGACCAGTGCATGCCACCAAGGATCAGGGCATAAATGCAAGCACTCTGGTACGACAGCTGGGTAAGGACCCTTGGCCCGGATCCAGGTGTCGGTCTTGTCAACTTGACGGGCAGAAACGGCGTGCGACATCAAATCACAGGATGATGCCCCTCTTGACAAAGCAGGGAGAATATGCCTACACGCAAGAGCATCTCTGGGGCTAGAGCGGCAAGTTCATGTTGTGCAAGGTAACGTGCGCGCCCCAGCAGCACATGACAAAGGTGGTCATCGAGTCCCCATACCTTGAAATGGACAGGTGGGATGCGACAAACGGACACGCTTGTGCCGCCCGCAACGAACCAAATCAACACATATGCTGCGCAACTGCGGCGCGGACGAAGGAACAGGTGGTGAGAGGGATTTTGAGTATGACCGACCGTCCAGGGCCGATGCGCCGCGGGTGCGTGACATTTAGCCCATAGCGGGGTTCTCCAATCTAGAGAATACTCCCGAGCGTTTGGGTGTGTAGGTGTGGGTGTGTGTGCGCGGTGCGCGCGCGGGTGAGGGGTTCGAGATTTGGTGGTGTGCCGGTGGTCTCACGGCGGAGGGTATGGCAAAGCTGGATGAATACCCACCCCGGCTTGGGAGGGGCCACCACAGCGACGGGCAAACGAGCCTGACACCAAAGAAATGCAACGTACCAACGTCTCTCACGAGACTCTAGAGAGGAGCAGTGGCCGTCGTGGTTTCTCTGAGCCTGGGAAGGACTCGGTCAGCATCTCCTACGGCTGGATTCATGACGCATGGCGGTGGCCGACAGGGGCTGGAGGGCTGGAGAGGAGCATAGGTGATGCCGAGGAGGAAGGGCCGCACAGGGTGGTCGCTCGGCGGTGCTATTGTTGCAGCGAGATTGGGCCCACGCTGCTGCTGCATTGCATTCTCGTCTCGTCTCGACAGAGCCACGGGCCGTGGCTCGCACCCAACAACTAGGTCGAGGCCGCTCAGGTGGGTGGTGTGGCAAGTCGCAAGTCGCTGGGCACCTCGGGGAAGAAGGGCAAGAGGGCTGGGTTGGTTGACGGGGCACAAACGGGTCAGGGCTTACCTTGGGGGTGGATGAGACGGAGTAGGACCCGGAGGATCACAGTGCGTTACTAGATGTCGACGAACGACGGGGCGATCTATAGACTGAGGTTTGAGGACGTTGAAATCCGCTGCCGCAGGCCGCTGATATCACGGGACTATGGGGGCAGCCAATGAAGACGGTCAAGGGCGAAGCTGGCGGTCTTGATAGGTTTTAAAACCGTCGTAGTGGTGAGGATACCGGGCTGGTGTCGCAAATCTAAGACGGTGTTAGCTGATTTGCTGGGCTGGTCAGGCCGTTTTATTTGTGTGCGCGCCGGAGCGGTAACTGGTTGACGGCTGGGGTGGGCGGGCCCACATGGCCCACTCGCAGGCAGAAAAGCCCGCGGGTGTGCGACCAGTGGGGGCGGACCCTCGACGGCGGATCGGAATAATCAGGGGGTCGGGGTGACGCGACGACGAGGCTGGCGGGTGTCGATGGGATTGACCAGACCCTGCCTGGCCATGGGCCAGAGGCGGCGGCGGCAGCGGCAGCGGCAGCGGCAGCAGCAGCAACAACAACAACAGTCAACGGCGGATACGGTTGCGAGGCTGTCACCTTGCAAATTGACTTAGACGCTGCGCTGGGTCTGTCATATCGGTACAAATGGTTGGCAGATGGAGCCAGAAGGAGACGCGGTGGCCGGTGCCATGGACGGCCCATATACTTGGACTCATGTAGCCATCATGCAGACCGACCAGATCCATCTGAGACGAGAGCTTGTGTCCCGGGCTGGGCTGGGGCTGGGGCTGGGGCTGGAGCTGGGGACCGGGGGCCTGGGGTTTATTTTCTTTTCTCGATTGAATGGCCCCTCCCCTTCATCTTCTTCTTGCTGTTCTTTGCAGCTGTGTGCTGCAGGCCCATGATGTCGGCACCCGACCCCGTGGCGCGACCTGCAGGACAAAAGTGGATGGGCAGGAAGGGAATGACAGGAACTTGTTGGCTGATGCACCAGGGCACGTTGTAGAAGGATCGGGACAGAAGAAAAGCAACTTGAATGATTCCATACCTTGGTTGAACTAGCACTCTATGGCGAGGCTGACGGGAGGTGGAGAAAAGAAGACAAGGCCTTCTCACTGCTGTGCCGTTTGTGCTTGCTTGGACGAGGATTCGATCCGCCCGATTCGCCCGATCCGCTCGATTCGTCAAGGGCAGGCAGGGCTAGCGAGCAACTAGGGATCTGCAGGCTGGCTCGTCTCGTCCATGGTCAGCGACAGGTTCGGGGCTGGCTTGAAGGCCACAACTTCACGAGGCAAAGTGGCAGGTGCGAAAGCTGGAGCCCCCGAGGGGGGGGAGCTCAGACACTCTGCGGGTGCGTGCTTGCTTGGATGCGATGCAGGCTGGGTGCCGTGGGACGGGAGAGAGAATCCGGGGCAGGAATATTTGGACGAAAGCCTGGACGGCGAATGAAACGCGACGGCCGAGGATGGGGGTGGGCTGCCCGCTAGCTGATTGGGTGTTTCGCACCCAGGGGTTTGGCACTCACGATGTGTCGTCTGGACTCGACGCGACTGCATCCGGCACGGGCAAGGCGGCTTGGTGGGGAGGGGAGATGACCTACCCAACCGATGCGTCGGTGACTGCTGTCGGCGGTGCGATATGGTTGCGATGGGATGCGATGCCCTGCCGTCGTAACAGACCGAGATTCGCATATGAATTAACACGCGGGCTGGGCTGGCTGGGCTGGCGGGATTGGCCTGGATTGGGCTGGGTTGGAAATAAAGCGCGTGGATTGATTGGTGTTGCAAAGCTTCAGGGCGAACAAGCCAGCAATTGGCCAAGGTCACGACAAGAGTGGAGGGGGCTGCGGGTTGGGCTGGCTGGCCGCCGCCGACGGAGGGTTTGGATTGGGCGGAAGTGGGCAGATTGGTTGGGAACTCTGTTGGGGCCCAGGAGGAGCTTGTCCTCGGTATGGCTGTCTGTCTGTCTGTCTGTCTGTCGGTTCTGTCTGGCTGGCGACGGCTTGCACGACTGGAGAGAAAGGCCAGAAGGTCGAGACTCAGGACTGCAAGATGATTCGAGGAAGGGGGAAGGGCGGGAGCAGCTTTCTTTATCCGAGGGTGTGAATGGCTCAACTCAGCACCGCTGTGGGTCCCTCCCTGCTCCGGAGCAGGGCCCAGGGGCCAGGGCCAGGGTCCGACCCAGGCAGGCTCACAAGGGAAGGGAAGGGAAGGGAAGGGAAGGCGTAAAGGGCAGGAAGGGGCGGGATGGCCTGGATGGGGGACAGGAGGACCCAGCTCGGCGGGAAAAATTCAGCACCAGCTGGTGGGGGGCTGCTCTCTGTCTGGTTGGAAGCCTCGCCCTCGCCCTCGCCCTCCGTCAAGTACGCAAAGGGGGCAAGGGACAGTGTGAGGTTTCTTTGTGAGGGGAAATCGGCAACAGCTAGACGAGCTTGAATTCCTTTCTGGGAGGGGGGCTGGTGGGGGGGTGGCATGGTCCTGGCAGGCCCTGGCAGTTCCTTGCAGCTCCTGCCACACGCTACCAGATAGGCGAGTACCCAAGTACCTACCTAGGTACCTACAGGCAGCTGCCGACCATCGGTGCAGGCAGGAAGGGCTGGAAGTGCAGACGGACGGACGGGTCGTCCTCTAGTCAGGTCATCCCAAGCAAGGCTGGCCCTGCCAGCGGTCGACTCGGCTCGGGAGACGCGCAATATCTGATCTGCTGCATCGCACGCAGTGCAGTACACAGTATCAACATTCAGCATCAACTAGCAGTGGCAGTAGCAGCAGCAGTAGCAGCAGCAGTAGCAGTAGCAGTCGGCTGCATGCAGTCAGCAGAAACGCAACCCACACCACCCCCACACACTCTCACACACACAGCCAGCAAGCCAGCAAGCCAGCAAGCCGGCCATCCAATGCCTTGATTGCCGCCTCAGATTGTGCGGGTTGACTCACTGATGAGGCTCAGGTTCGGGCTCATCAGGCTCAGGGTTCAGGCTCATCACCTCCCGCCGCTTACAGAGCTTCTTCTCATGCGTCCTGGGATGGGTGACGTGATGTACCTGCCCCTCGTTCTCGGCTCGGCGTCTTTTTTTCCTCTCCTCCCCCCCTCCCCCACCCATCTCGTCGCACAGTACGGAAGCGACTTCTGCGCGACGCGTCCACCTGTCGAGCGATCAGTGCCCCCCTCCCCTTCTCTTTCAAGGATATGAGCTTCCGCTTTGGTTTTGGTGAAGGCATTGCGCTTCCCACGCGTCAGCCCGTTTGGCTTTTGGAGTTGCAAGCTTCGCCTCGGTGGGAAACCAAGTCTCGTGCTGTGTGTGCCCAACGACCAGTCCAGACGTCACGCTCAGCACCCGCCACTGCTGTCACAAGCTTTGGTTTGGGTCAAAGAGCCAAATGTCAAATGCCAAATGTCGAATGCCAGGCATCTCTGCCCCGCTAGGCCGGCCCTAGAGATGACTTCTACTGTGGTATCTGCCATGCCATGGCCCGCGGCCCGACACGGTCGCACGCCGCCCTCCCTGCCTCCCTGCATCGAGATTCTTCACATGGGGCATCCGAGACCTGCTGAGCTGACATACTACATACACACAGTCCTGTTCTGTTGGAAGCTGCGTCCAGCCCTGTTAGGTCCTGGGCCGTTGTGCGGAGCTGCCAAGTTCTATACTTGACCACATGCAAAGTCCCGATCCTGACGCGCACTGTGCGCAGACTGGGGCTCGGCAGGCCATGCTGAGGGTGATGGGTGATGGTTGATGGTTGATGGGTGATGGGTGATGGGAAACACCGACACTTGAAACGGCCTGCCAGTCCGGACCACCAGGAACCAACAAGCTCCGGGGCTAGAATACAAGAGTGGCATGCATATGCCACGGCAGGAGGGAGGCACACAGTGATTACCAGTCCACGCCATGTTAGACCTATACCGCGTCTGCCCGTGTGCCCGTGTGCCCGTGCCCGCTCTCAGCCAGCAAGGGCCTCTTCGCGATGGTGTTGGGTGCCAGGTCGCCGGGAGACGAATGGCACCTGTCATCACCGGCTCGGTCGATGCTTTTGGGTACTCTGGGTCCAGAAATGCTGCCTGTAAACTTTAAACCCAGGAGGACCCTCCTGCTCCCGCCGCGTCGGGGCTGGTGACGCAGCCCCAGCCCCAAGACATCGCATCGCGGCTCGAGTGCCACCTTGTCACCATTGAAATGTCGGTGAGCACGAACCTGCCATGATGTCTTTTTTTCTTCCTTGGTGTCCTCTTTGGAATCGCCTCTAGTAGCGGTCTACCAGTCTACCAGACGGCGTCCTGGAGGCGGCAATTCATACCAAGGTCTGGCCTCTTTGTTGGCGTTCGGAACAAGCGCACGCCAGCCGTGTCAAAAACTGCATCAATCCGCCTGTGAAAACGCTCTGTCAGGTCTGTGTATGACCCGCCATCCCGCGTTGCGCACCCCCGCTTCTTCTGGCGCATGCGTGCTCCGGTCGGGACTGTGTATGCACGGAGTACCCACAATTCGCGCATCCTGGCAGCTCTGGAGGCCTCGAAATCAGCCGGCATCGAACCTGATATACACAGCACTCGGTATAGTGCCGTGTAGTGCCATGTACATAGCGAGCATGAAACGCTGCAACTGTTTCCTCATCAGCCATGGAGACAAGCAGGACCCAAGCAGGCAGAGGCCGCATTGTCTCGAGCAGGCGGCACCCGGGCTTCGATCCCGCAGTCCCGCTGGGTCACCGAAACCCAAACCACGCGGGTCTGGAGAGGCCGGGCAGCTTCTGTGCGCCAGGCCCTTGGCGAACCTGATGTGACCGGATCCCTTCCCCGAGCTCTCAGACCGTCATCGGCACTGGCGTGGACTGAGTGCCCAAGATGCTTTCGATGCGCGATGCTCTGCTTGTCAGGCTTGCCAGGCTGTCAGGCTGTCAGGCTTGTCTGCCTCGTCGGCCCTTGGACGCCTCGCCTCGTTGGGTTGACCTGACGAGACGAGACGAGACGAGACGGGGGGGGGGGGGGCGAGATCCGGAGGGGGCGACCGATGCGGTCATTGTGTCTTCAACAGGCCGCATCACTCAGCTATCTGTCAGCGGGCGCAATCTGGCAGATCGTCGGTGCTACAGTGCCACTCCGCTGTCCGCGACCTGACCCTCGCAATGGCTGAATGGGGACTTTTGTCGGCGGCTGCTGTGCGACGCTTTCAACGCGAGGCAGCAGGGATCAACCCATCAGCTATCGCCGACGCAGCGACGCAGCGACGCCTACTTATGACCCAGCCAGCCCAGTGACCCCAGGTAGGCACCTGCAGCCTCGCCCGCCCGGTCCTGCCGGTCCAGCATCGTTTTTCTGGTTGGACAGGAATTACTCTCTCCTCTGAGTGGTCAGAAACTGTTTCGTATTTTCTGGCCAACTGGCGGCGTCCGCGGCCCACAAACGAGCAACGAGCTGAGTGGGGAGCTTTGGGTTGGTCAGAAACTCGGGACCGACAGCCAGTGAGGATGCCGAATGGCAACAGAGGCACGACGTCTCTGCGTCTGTGTCCCACCGGGCGGCAAGAGCTCAATAACAGTCACAATTCTCGGCGGCATCACTTCACGGCACGCCCAGGCAGTCGATAGAGTTGCCGTCATTTGCGTCGTGTGTGACACACAGACAACATTGGCGTGGCTGTTTTGGTCCTCAAATTACAGCGTAGCATTCCGGCAATCTCTACTCCTTCAGCCTTGTCGTCACCTGTCTCCCCCAGGCTGCTTGTGACTGGCCCGGCCTGCGACCAGTGACCACAGTGCGGGTGGTCCCCAGTCGTTAGTGCCTCAATGCATCAATCACAACTCGGCCCTGAACCCACCGCCTTGGACGAGGCTCACCAATGCCCGCTGTCACATGGGCCGAGAGCTTCTTTCGACGTCTACTCCCCAAATGCACCAATCCAAGATGCGCCGCCTAGCCAACCTCCACCCCTCTGGGCTGACGTTGACGTTGACGCTGACGCTGACGCTCGCCCAGGAGCGCCTGGTTGACGGGCCGTGACTGAGCTGCCCAGGTGGCCCTGCTCCGGCTGGATGAGCTCCCAACGGCGCCATGATCTCGTATAAACTTACCTAGGCAGCCAAGCACATCCATGGAGCACGCCTTATCCCACTCCCCGGTCTCGACTTCTTCAACAAGACACTGTGGGTGCAGCCAGCCAATCAAGTCCGCAAAGCCGGTTCGTTGGTAATCCCCACCACACGGCAGGCGGGTCCCCGTGGTTGCATGTATGATGCCCGCCTGCCTGCTTTGCCCATGTCTCACCTCAATTCATCTATCTCACAGCTATCTCACAGCATCCGCGCGTGCCTGGCCCTCTCTCTTCCATGCCCCATCTCACCTGGATTGCAGGCACGAGACGCAACGCGGTCCTAGAGAAATCTCCCTGATATGCTTGACAGGGAAACCTCTCCGGACGATAAGAAGCGGCCTTGAGAATCCAGATCGGCTGTGATGTCCGCGCCCCGAAAACGGGGAGCAGGTCCGTAAGTCCAAGCCCAGCGGTTGATTCCACCGTCAGATCTGCACATCCACGCCGACACCTGATGGTACTTACGAGGGACATGGCCAGCCCTTCAGCACGTGGAACAAGGCACCAAACCCGGAGCTGCTTTTCGCCCGCTGTGCGGCGGCCGCGATGGGCCGCGTGTGGGTTGGTCGAATACCCCGTGCCGCGTGGGCGCGGCCTGTCTTGTGTCACTCTACCGTGCATGGGAAGAAGAAGAAGCATTATCTCGTGTCTCAGACAGTGCCGATATTCTTGGCCCCCGGTGGATGACTGGGTGAGGCTGAGGAGCGGTGGGCTGGCGTTCTGTTTGTTGCTTTTCCTTTGTCTGGCAGTCTGGCCTGCATTCTGTCACACTGACAGGCGGGCAGAATTCCCGGGCTCTCTGTTACGGTACAGTACGGAGTATAACGAGGAGAGTGAGCTACCGGGCCGTCTGTCCTCCCCTCCCCCAGGTTTCCCATCCAGGGGCCAGACCGCATAGTAGTCCGGCACTCTCCGGGTATTGAAGTGATGTGCTGAGATGAAATGAGATGACCATGCTTCTCTAACTGCCCCCCCCCCCCCGGTTGTCCGGGCTGTACGACCTTTGCCTTGCTAGATCTGGGGCTTTGCGCCGAGACAGGTTTCGTGAGGTTTGACCTTCTGAAGGCCAATGCGGTGCCCATATTTCGAGCCCGAGACAAGCATACTTCTTCTTTCCCTCTGCATTTGAGGTCTGACTCGCTTGGGTCGTGGATTATTTGTTTGGCGTAGTTGCGTATCTGCGGACCTGGCTAGATTCTAAACTGCTCGCGGGACGGCTTGGATGATAAAGGTCGCATATCGTTCTTGGGGCGTGATGGTTGGCTCATTCTGCCCATAATGATGGCTATGTTCTGCACCTTTGTAGCATCCATTTTAACATTGTTTTTGCCGAAAGGCGTCGTGTACTGTCGCTTCCGTCGGCTGGTGCAGTGTCGGCTTCAGAGAGCCACTGGCATTTGCTATTGGGTCGCCATTTTGACCCCACGCCTTACAAGGCTTCTCTCTAACCAACTGCACAGAAACCGAAACTGGTTTCGCTCCTATTCCGCATACGTCCAAAGACATACATCGAGCCTTCATAGAAAGAGCATAAATAAAATTAGGTTATATGTCATGAGTAAGTCGGAACGGCAGACTACTTATATTACTATTCCTAAGGTCACTGGATCACTTGATGAGTCCTTGAGGTCACCAAATCATCTTACCCTTCTCTTCACTCAAAGCTCCTGGACAAGACAACATGAAGGTAAGAAATGAAGACAAGCTTTTGGCCCATGACAAGATAAGATGGGCCAAATGAATCTTGCCATACGTAGCCTGTCACCAGAGCGCCGTCTCTCTATGACACAGGAGGGAAGTATTGGTACTGTATTCTTTTCAAACGCTGGGTCTTGAGCGTTTACCACTGTATGAAGGCGCCGCATACGTTTTATATGTATGGGGATCAGAGACGAAACCACCCACGAGGAAAGTTATTATCTTGGTAAGGGAGCTCGAGGAGCCGAAATATTAAATATCGTAATACTACATCAGGTCTCTGTGTGTTGGCCATTCATGACAACAGAGGGTGTAGCTATTAAAGAGTCAGCTATTTTAGACGATGCCTGGCAGTATAGGGCTGTTAGAGAGCTCCAGGAGCTACCTAGGTACCAAATTGCAACTTGCAAGGTCACTTTAGTGTGCCATGCTGATCATAAACTTGGAAGACTTGGAAAAGGCTCCCTTCAGGAATTACAAATTTCTAAAAAGGGGGTTGCGTCCTGGATAATCAAGTGATGGCACCAAGTTACCTTGGTCATGTTGTCCAGGCATCCGAACGTTAGTTATCCTGAGCTCTTCCAGAGAAATAAATGGGGCAGCCGGTATGCTTGTAACCCATAGTAAGAATCAATGACATGATCTGTCGGCTGACTTAAATTCAACATTGTGCTGCAGGGCAATGCAAATTCTTCTGGCTTACTTTCGCAATTACTTATCACAAACGACGCAATGGGGACTTTTAACGAAGCGTTCTCATAACACATCCTTGTCAACCTCTTCTGGCCAAAAGCGATGCCAGAAATTGCTGGCAGTTACCCCAAAGTTCTTTTATTTGCTGCGGAAGTCCGTGGTTATCTCCGAGGTGCATCAATTATTCTGTTGCATCAAGTAGAAAATTAGAGTGAAGACATTTTTGCAGATACTGGCTTCCAGACTCTGGGAGCAGCATGCTAGCCTACTTAAGTATAGCGGAGGTTGTGTCTTCCAGCTTCACGAGCGTCATGCATTCAGCTTGACTGTTCAATAGCATCAACACCAGTGAGTAATGTATGTTGGCGCCTATACCAACTCTTGCAGAATGTGCCCACCTGAATAATGTAAGCAGGTGAAGTTTGAGGCAATATCAATGCTGGCAAAATCAAAATCAAAAACAATCCATTGTTGTAACGCAATTAAGGGGCGAGTCATCAAGCAGCTTGAAATGCCACCATCTGCCCCTCAGCCGGCCACAGACTTTGGAGTGATTCAATTGAGAAGTTGCTTGCCAGAGCGGATAGCAAACACATCGTTTCCACCAAAACCACCTTTACTAATACCGTTAGCTTACCCTCACGTGCCTGGGCGTGCCATCGCCCCAAAGCCGAGCTTCTTCTGCACCTCGAAGGGAAAGTGACCCCTGAGACACTCGTTTTTCTCTCGCAGCGGTACAACACAGTACCGGAGCCAGCCTGCACTGTATATCTATGGCCACTTCAAACACTTTTAGTGCACCTTGAGGCTGGTGTGCCACCGGCTTCAGATATCCGAAGACCATGTACTTGTCGCTGCAGGGTGTGGTCCAGGCAGTGGCATTGATGTTGGGGGGAAATATCCTGCAGTGGAAGCCGGATCTGCGTATCGACAAAGTGATGGCCATGGTGGAGACCGTCTGCTTCCGCGCTGAAGCCAAGGCCCAGGCTGAAGGGGCCTGTTTCTCACTGTGATCGCCGTATGAAGGCGCAATGCATGTCCTCGGACGTATGCGGAATAGAAGCGAGACCAGTTCTCACTGTTGTACATGGCAGGGGTCGCACGGCAATGGGGACCTAAACATGTGGGAGAGTTGTTTCGGCTCACGGCGCAGCTGAGAACACAATTTCCCAGGATCGTGGGCGTGGGCGTCGGCATCGGAGACAACGAGGTCAAGGGCCGGCCAGGGAGTTGCAGGAGGCATATGCGGATACCAGACAGGCGGGATTGAGGCTCACTGGCGAGCGGGCCCGTAAAAGGGCCCGTGGGAATCCGGGCCGCACTGGATCTCGGCACTGAGAGAACTGAGCATGGGCTTGATGCGCAACACATCCACAGTCTTGTGGCCGAGTTGGCAGCAACACAGACGCCTGTTGAGATCAACATCACCTCAAACGTCCTGACTGGCGGCTGTGGATCAGAGGAAGAGTACCCTCTTCCAATATACTTGAATAAGGGCGTGATGTGTTTTATGAACTCGGATAACCCTACCATGTTCTGGTCGTGGTATTTTGATGAGTGTGTGCTGGCTCATGAGCAGCTTGGGTTAGACCTGAAGACCACGAGAAGATTTGTCAGAAATTCTATCTTGTCAAGTTTTCTGCATAAGGACAGGAAACGGGAGTGATATAAGATAACAAAACACTATCCCCTGCCATACTAGGCATGTATATAGTGTACATGCTTCAAGCACAATGCAGGTTGTGACAATCTTTTTAAAAATAGACGAAAAAGTGTATTAACTATAAATAGAATCTTAGGAGTATCTATTATTATTAAATGCTAACCACATAAGCGTCCTAGTACTCTTAAACTTAGTATTATACATTATTATTACTATATAATACATTAGCTTATTACCCGTTATTATATAAATATATATCGTACTTATTAAAAACTTTAATTATATTATATTTTTCTTTTATATTATATAATTACTTTTATATTTAATTACTTATTATTTTTTTAATTTAAAATTTATATATAAAAGTTTTTATAACTTTATATAAAGTTTTATAAATTTTATAAAAAATTTTTTTTTATTTAATATTATTTATAATTAATTATTAATAATAATAAAAATATATAATTTTTAAAAATAAATTTATTATATTTATTATATTTTATAAATTATTTATTTATTTTAAATATTTTTTAAAATTAATATTAATATATTAAATAATAATTATAAAATATATAAAATTATAATTTAATTATTATTAAAATATAATATATATATTATTTAAATTTTATAATATAAAATTTAAAATACTTTTTATTTATTTTTATTTATTTTTTTATATTAAAAAAATATTTATTATTAATAATAAAAGTATAAATTTAAAGGAAAATAAATTTATTATATTTTTATTTTATATTTTTATAAATTATTTTTAAATTATTTTTTAAAAGTTTTAAAATTTTATTATAAAACTTTTAAAAATAAAATATTATAAAATATTATAAATTATTTTTTTTTATTTTTTAAAATTAATTATATATTCAAATAAAAATTAAAATATTTATTTAATTATAATTATAAATATAATTATATATATATAATTAAATTTATTTATATAATAATTATTTTTAATTTTTAAAATAATTTTCTTATAATTGTTTAATTAATATTATTATTAAAATAATATTTTTAATTTTATATGTATATTATAAAAATAAAATTATAAATATTTATAATATTTCAATTATTATTTTAATATTATATTATTTTAATAATAATATTAATATTATAAAAATATTATTTAAAAAAATTAAATTTTAAATTAATTATTATATAAATAAATTTTATAATAAAAAAAATTTATTAAAAAATTTAATTTATATATAAATTATTTTATTTATTTAAATTCTTTTATTTATTTAAATTTCTTTATTAAATTAAAAATAATAATTAATATTTAAAAAAAATAAAATATAATATATTTTTTAAAAATAAATTTAATTAAATTTACTATATAAAACTTTTTATAATAACTTTATAATCTATTACTTTTATAACCCGAATATAATTAAAAGATAGCTTCTTACGTTAATAATTATAATATTAAGCTATATTTATTAAAAAATAAAGCTATTATAAGCTGTAAACTAGTTTAATGTTAATGAATATTATATAAAAATACTAGATTATTATATAATTTAAATTATATATAAATATAAGTTTATTAAAATAAATAATTATAAAAACAGTTATTATTTTAAAAAATTTAATTTTATTTTATAAATAAGTATTTATTTAATAAATTAAATTTATTTAAAAATAATTAAAACTAATAGAAATTAAAATATAATTTTTAAATAAACTAATTATATTTTATTATTTAAATTTATAATTTTAATAACTTTATAATTAAAAAAATAATTATAAATAATTAGGTTTATAATTATATAATAATAAATTTATAATTTAAAATAAATTAATTAATATTAAAAATAATTAAAATATTTTTAAAAAATTTAAAGGATTACAAGTTTAATTTAAAATAAATTAAAATTTATAAGAATTTTACTTTTAAAATTATAATTTTATAGGTAAAAAAATTAAAAAAACATAAAAAAAATTAAATTAAAATAAACGGAGTTATAATAATATAAAATAATTAAATAAAATTAATTAAAAATTTATAATTATAAATTTTTTAATTTTATATTAAAAAAGAATTTAATTTATATATATAATTTTAAAATTATAATAAAATTATAATTAAATGTATAATTATTAATATTAAAAAATAATTAAAATAAAAAATAATTCTTTTTTATTTAAAAAATATAATAAAAATAAAATAAAAAAATATTTAAAATATTTTATTAAAAATTTTATATATAAGTTTTAAATTATTAATAATAAAATAAATAATTAAATAAAATAAATAATTAAATAAAATAAATAATTAAATAAAAAAATAATTATATAATATAAAAGAAAAATATAATATAATTAAAATTAAAATTATTTTAAATTTATATTTAATAAAAAAATTTATAGAATATAATTATTTTATTAATAAAAAAATTTATAAAACTTTTTATAAAATTATTTATTATTTTAAACTTTTATTTTATATTATTAAAACTTTTAATTAATTATTTTTATTTTATATATATTAAAATATAAATAATATTATTAATTAATTTTTTTTATATATAAGTATATAATAATAATAATAATTAAATAAATCTAATTAATATATATTAATTATATATTATTATATTATTTTATAAAATAATAAAACTATATATATAATATAATTTAATTATATATATTAAATTATTTATATAAATAATTTAATTATAATTATTAACCTATTTAATTAATTTAATTTATATTAATAATCTTTAAATTATAATACTAATCTACTTAAAAACTATTAAAAAAAAATAAAAGAAAATCCTTAATCTTTTAAATTAAAATTAAATATTAAATTTTTTAATTTATTAATTTAAAATCTTATAACTCCTTATTTTATTATTTTATTATAAAATAAAAATATATTTTAAATTTTATAATTATTATTTAATATTTTTAATTTATATATTTTAAATTTTTTAATTAATTTATAAATTTAAAATTTACCTATTATTTTTATATAAAAGAATTTATTTTTAATAAAATTATTTAAATTAAAATATTATTTTAATTATATAAATAATTAATTTTAAATATATTTATAAATATATATTTTTATTATTTATAAAATAATATAAATAAATAAAAACTTTTAAAATTAAATTAAATTAAATTATAAATATAAATATTATAATATAATTATAATTTTAAATATTATATAATATAATTATAAATATTATAAAATAATTTTTAAATATTATATAATATAAAATAATTATATTAATATATATTAATATATAAAAAAATATAAATTATTAATTTAAAATAAAAATATATATATTTTTTTTAAAATAATTTTATTAATTTATTATATATTAAATTTTTTTATTTTTAAATAATTTTACTTTTATTTTATATATATTTAAAGATATATATAGCACTTTTATATTATAATAAATATTTAAAACCTAGCGTTTAAAAAAAAATATTATATTAAAATAATAATTAAAATATTATAAATATTTATAGCCTTAGCTTTATAATATATAAATAAAGTTAAAAGGTACTATTTTAATAATAATATTAATTAAAATACTATAAAAAGAATTATCCAGTAAAACTAAGTTTTAAAATAGTTACTATATAAATAAATCCTATAATAAAAAAGTTTTAATTAAAAAACTTAGCCTTATATATATATATATATATATATATTATAATAAATCTATAATTAAATAAGTATTATAACTTTTATTTAAGTATATAATTATTAATTTTAAAAAATAATTAAAATAAAAAAATAATTTATAATATTTTACTTTTAAAACTTTTATAATAAAGCCTTAAAACTTTTAAAAAGAATCTTAGAAGTAATTTATTAAAAAATAAAAAAAGGGTATAATAAGCTTATCCTCCTTTAAATTTATACTTTTATTATTAATAATAAATAACTTCTTTTTAATATAGAAAAATATAATAAAAATAAAGAAAAAAAGGTATTTAAAATTCCTTTATAAGAGGATTATAAGAATATATATAAAGTTATAAAAGACTTTATATATAAGTTTTAAGGGGAAGAAATAAATAATTAAATAAAAAGATAATTATATAATATAAAAGAAAAATATAATATAATTAAAACCTTTTTATTTTTAATAAAAATATATAAATATTAAATTATAAAATTTAATTAAAAATATTTATTATATATAAATTAATAATTTAAATATTTATATAATAATAAATAATATATATATTTTTTAACTTTATTAATATAAATTATTAATTTAAATATTAATTATAAAATTTATTTTTTAAAAAAATATAAATTTAATTATAAATTAATTATATTATCTTATAAAATAAAATATAAATAATTAATAAAATATAAATTTAAATTTTTATTAATTTATTTTATTATATTTTATATTTTTTTAATTCTTATTTAATTCTATTATTATTATTTCTTTATTTTTAATTTATAAATTTCCTTATTTTATTTTATTCTTTTTAATAATTTTAAATTTTAATAATAAATATATATATTAATTTATAATCTTTAATATTTATTAATTTATAATATTTAATATTTTTTAATTAATATATTTTTTTATTTTAAAATATAACTTATTATAAAAAATTAATTTTTTTAATATTTTATTTAATATAAATTTTATTATAATATTAATTAAATTATTTTTATTATTAATTTAATATATTTTATTAATTTTCTTTTATTTATAAAATTATTAAAATATTATAATATTTATTATTAAATATTTTTTTTTATAATTTTTAATTTAATTAAATATTTATATAATAAAAATAAATTTATATATATAAATAATAAAATATAATTTATTTTTAAATAATTTATAATTTTATAAATTATAATTAAAATTATTATAATTATATTAAAATTATTAAATATATTATATATTTTTAAAATTAATATATTTTTTATAATATATTTATATTTA
Organism: Diaporthe destruens; assembly: GCA_036986855.1. NCBI lineage: Eukaryota > Fungi > Ascomycota > Sordariomycetes > Diaporthales > Diaporthaceae > Diaporthe > Diaporthe destruens. The sequence continues at coordinate 4,662,076 of BTXE01000002.1, read as the reverse complement.
ATTAAAAATTAATAAATAATATTTTTAATAATATTTTAATAAATTTTATAATTATTAAACTTTTTTATTATTAAAATAATTATATATTTAATTTAAGAATTAAAATTTTTATTATTAATAAATAAATTATTAATAAAAATTATTAATTTTATTTTTATTAAATTAATTAATATAAAATAAATTTTATAATTAAAGTTTTTTTATTATTATTTAAATTATTTATTAAACTTTATATAATTATTTTTATTTAATTTTTATAATTATATTATAATTAAAAAATTAAAAAATATTTTTAATTAATAAATTAATATTAAATAAATTCTTTTTATTTATTATTTTATATATTATTATACTTAATTTAAGGCTTTAATATTTATTAAATTAATTTTCTTATCTTAATCCTTTTATTATATATAAATAAAATTACTTTTTTTTATTAAATAAATACTATTAAAATTAAATAAATAATTAAATATTAACTTTTTTTATAATTTATATATTAATTTTTTTATTAATTTTATTTATAAAAAATATTAAAAATTTAAATATAATTAAAATTAAAATATTATTAATTTATAAAATTATAATTTTAAATATATTTATTAAATATTATAAATTTATTATTAATAAATATAAATTAAATATAAAAGTTTTTATATTAAAAATATTAATATAATATTTTTAATATATAATAAATTAATAAATATTAATTTTTATAATATTATATAATAATTTAATTATTTTTATAAAAGTATTTAAAGAATATTTATAATAAAATTTAAATAATAATTTAATAAAAATTATATATTTTAAATTAAATTTTAATTATAAATATATTTAAATAATATTTTAAATTTTTAAAATTATATTAAATATAATTATTAATATTATTATTAAAACTAAAAAAAATCTTTAATTTATATATTAAATTATAAATAATTATATAAAAATTACTTTTTTTTTTATATTAATATATCTTTAAATAATTATATAAAATTTTTTAAATAATTTAATATTTTTTTTTAATTTTATAAATTATTTTAATATTAAATATTTAAATATTATTATAAATAAATTTATTAAATTTTTTAAAAATAAATATATTTTTATTAATAAAATTTAATATTTTAATATTATTAAATTTTTTAAATAGTTTTCCTAATATATATATTATATTATTTTTATAAAATTATAATATAAAATTATAATTATTCTTTTTCTTTTAATTTATATATATATATACTATTAATATCTTAAATTTATTTTTTATTTTTAAAAAATATTCTTATTATTTTAATAATATTAATTTTTATAAAATATTTTATAATTCTTATTAATAATTATTAATAATAAATTTATTAATATTTTTTTATAAAAATAATAATTAAATATTATTAATTTTTATATATTTATTTTTAAAATAAAAATATATAATAATAAATTAAAATTTAATTAAATTATTAAATAAATTTAATATTATATTATATTTATTAATAATAAATACTTTATATAATCCTTACTAGCTAATTTTTTTTATATATAAATATTATTTTAAATTAATATTATTAAAATTTTAAATATATTCGGATTATTATATATATTTATTATATTTTAAATTTATTATTTAATTATATATTAATAAATTATTTTTATAATTTTTTAAACTATTTTTATTTATTATAATATTAATAATATTAATAAAAGATTTATATTAACTTATAAATAAATATTAAAAATAAATAATATTAATACTAAATTATTTAATTTTATAATATTATTAATTACTTTAATAACTATTTATAAAATTATATTTAAATTAATAAATCTAATTAATTTATTAAAAAAAATATTAAAAATATATTAAAATAATATATAATATTATTTTATTTTATTTATTAATTAATATACTTTTATAAATATTTATTTATAAATAATTTCTATTAATTTTACTTTAAATTTAAATTTAATAAATATAAAATTCATTTTAATATTATAAATAATAAAATCTAATAAACTTAAATATATATTAATTTATATTAATTATAAAAATTTTTATATATTCTTAATAAAAATTATATAAAAAAAATATATTATTTTAAAAAAATAATTATATTTATTATATAAAATATTAATTTATTTTTAAAATATATTATATTTATAATAAATTTATAATTAAAATTCTAATTATTTTTTAAAATAAATTTAAATTATTTAAAAATTAAATTATAAATTTAATAATAATAATAAAATTTATTAATTATTTTTAATATATTATAATTTATATTATTATAATTAATATATTTAAATAATTACTATAAATAATCTATAAATAAATATTTAAATTAATAATAAAATTAATATAATTTAACTTTAATAAAAAAAGTTTTAATATTTTATTTAAATATATAAAACTATAAGTATCCCTATTTATATATAATTAAAAAAAATTATCTTTATTTTTATAATTTCTTTAAATCATTTAATTTATAATATTATTAAAAAAAAATATAATTTATTTATATTTTTTAAATATAATAAAAAAAGAATAAATATATTTATAATATAAAAATTAATAATTTTAACAGGGAATTTAATATATATAATTTTAAACAAAAAAAATCTTAATCTTTTTTTTAAATTTAATAATAATTTATTTAATTTATTTTATATTTAATATTATAAATAATTTTTTTTATTATAATATTAAATATTAATTATAATTTATTATTAAATATTTTATTATTTTTATATTTAAAATAATTTCTTAAAACTTTTACTTTAAATATCTTTTTTTTAATAAAAATTATAAAAAAAAATAATATTTTTATATTTATTTAAATTCTTATTTTATTTAAAAAATATAATATAAAAAAATAAAACATTTATAATATATTATATAATTATTTTATTATATAAAATATTTATAAAATAATACTTTTAAATCTTATTATTTTCCTTATTATTACACTTATAATTATTATTTTTTAAATTAATATTTTTAAAATTTATTAAAAAAATAATATAAGTTTTATTTAAATTATTATTATTAAAATATTAAATATATATATTAAAAATATTCTTAATTTAATAATATTTTTTTAAAAAATAATATATTAATTAATAATCTTTTTTATTATATATATAATAATACTTATTTTTTAATTTATTATTTTTATATTTAAATTTTTATTATAACTTATTTTAATTAAAATTATTATTATTATAATTAAAATTATTATTATTATAATTATAATAACTACTACTACTACTATATAAACTATATATAAATTAATTATTATTATATTTACTAAAATTATCTTTTTTATAATAATTATAATTATTATTATTATATTTTTAATTAATATAATATATTTTAAATTCTTTAATTTTTTCCTTTTTATTTTTATATTTAATAATTATAAAACTATTATTAATATAAAATTATTAATTAAATAAATTTTAAATTAAAAAATTAAAAAAAATAAAAATTTTAAAATAAATATTTATATATACCTATTAATATAAATAATATATAATTAAATTTAAATATATTTATATATATATATATTATAATTATATATAAAATTTATAGTTTTTAAAATTCAAAATCTAATATTTATTAATATAATTATAATTTATTAAATATTAATTAAAAAACTTTATATAGTTTTTTATTAATATTTATTAAATTAATATATATATTTATATATATTAAATTATTTTAATTAAAAAAGTATTATATATAATTAAAATCTATTTTAAAATAATTTTTTAATATTAAATAAATATTTAATTAAGTAAATAAAATAAATTTTAATTTATTTTATTAATATAAATAAAAATATAATATAAAAATATTTTAATTAAATTTTATATATTATATAAATATAAAATAATATTTATATTTTATTATTTAATAAATTATATAATTTTTTAATTTATTTATTTTTATAAATTTAAATTTTAAAAATTTTTATAATTTTATTAAAGTTTATTATTCTATTTAATATAAATTTTAATAAAAATAATATATAATTATTTTTTCTTAAAAATAATAATTATTCTTTAAATATAAATAAAAATAATAATATATTTAAATATTTATTTATTTTTTATTTAAATATATTAAATAAAATATTATTAAAAATATAAAAATTATTATATTATAAATTTAAAAAAATTCTTATATAATAATTCCCTTATATATATTATTATAAAAAAAATAATATAATTATAAAAATTCTAATTTCTATATTTAAAATATTTTTTTTTATAAATTTAATATAAAATATTTTATTAAATTAAATTTTTTTATAAAAAAAATAACTTTATTTTTCTATTATTTATAAATATTAAGTCTTTTTATTTATTATTATAAATAAAAAAAATAATATAAAAAAAATAATATAAAAAAAATAAATAAATTATAATTTATATTTAATTAAAATAAAAAATAAAATTTAAATTAATATATATTTAATTTCTATAATTAATATTAATAAATATTCTTTAATACTTAATTATTTCTATTCTTATCCTTTTATTTATTTTTTATTTTTATTAAAAAAAATAAATATTATAATTTTAATAAAATTAAATTTAATATAATTTAAAAATATATATTAAAAAAAAATTTAAATTATTAATAATATTTATTTTAAATTTAAATTTATATTAAATTTTATTTTTTTTATATATATTATAATTAATATTTTTTTTAATTATAATAATAATAATTAAGTTTTTAAAAATTATAATAAATATAATAATAATAAATATTATTTTTTATAATTTTTTTATTTTAAATATAATTTTAAATTTTTATATATTTTTATATTATTAAATTTATTTTAAAATTATATAAATATTTTTATTATTTTTAATAATTAATATAATTATAAAAAAAAATTATTACTTAATTAAAGCTTTATATAAATAATTTTATTTTTATTTTATATATATTTAAATATATATATAAGACTTTTATATTATAATAAGCGCTTAAAATTTAATATTTAAAAAAAATATTATATTAAAATAATAATTAAAATATTATAAATATTTATAACTTTAATTTTATAATATATAAATAAAATTAAAAAGTATTATTTTAATAATAATATTAATATTATAAAAAAAATTATTTAATAAAACTAAATTTTAAAATAATTATTATATAAATAAATCTTATAATAAAAAAATTTTAATTAAAAAACTTAACTTTATATATATATATATATATATATAAATAAGCTTATAATTAAATAAATACTATAACTTTTATTTAAATATATAATTAATTTTAAAAAATAATTAAAATAAAAAAATAATTTATAATATCTTACTCTTAAAATTTTTATAATAAAGCCTTAAAACTCTTAAAAAAAGTCTTAAAAGTAATTTATTAAAAAATAAAGGAAAAGTATAATAAGTTTATCCTTCTTTAAGTTTATACTTTTATTATTAATAATAAATAACTTCTTTTTAATATAAAAAAATATAATAAAAATAAAGAAAAGGGGGTATTTAAAGTTCCTTTATAAGAGGATTATAAGGATATATATAAAGCTATAAAAGATTTTATATATAAACTTTAAGTTAAAAAAAAATAAGTAATTAAATAAAAAAATAATTATATAGTATAAAAAAAAATATAATATAACTAAAGCTAAGCTTTATATAAATATTATAAATTTTTAAAAACTTTTTTATTATTTATAAAATATATATAATATAAAATATATTTTAAATTTATTTAAAAATTATTATTTAAAACTTATATAAAAATTTTTATTAATAATTATAAAAGAATAATTATTATTTATAAATTTTAAAATATTTATATTAATTTAATTAAATTATAATATAGTTTTATTTATATATATTATAATTAAAATAATTATTCCTTATAAATTTTAATTAATATTTATTTAAATTTTTTTTATAATAATAAACTTTATATATATATTTTTTATAATTATAAAATTATTAATAATAAATTAACTTATATTTTTATTTATAAAATTAAATTAATTATTATTAAAAATAAAATCTCCTTTTAATAAATTATTATAATTAAATATAATAAATAAATTATAATAAAATAATATAAGTTATAATAATTATAAAATTTAAAAAAAAAGGTAAAAATAATTAATAATATAAGTTAAATTAATTATTAATTTAATTTAAAAAATTAAATTTTTTAAAAAAATATTTTATTTTAATATAAAATTTAAAATAATTTTATTATTTAAATTAATTTATATAATTTAAATAATTAATATTAAATTACTATTTTATATTTTAATATTATATTATTTATAATAATTAATGCTTTCTATAATATTTAATTATTTATAAAAATATTATTCTTTATATATTTTTTATAAATATTAATTATAAAAAAGGAATATTAATATAAAAATATATAGAAATATAGTTATTATATATATTATTATTTTTATTATAAGTACTTTAATTAATTATTAAAAATTATATTAAATTATTTAATAAAAGGTTTATTTATATTTTATATAATAAATATAATTATAATTATATAATTTTAATAATTTTAAAAATTATATAATTATAATTTAATCATTTTTAATAACGTTTTAATAATTTTAAAAATTTTATTATTTTTAATTATAATATAAGTATTATTAATTATTAAATTATTATTAAATATTTTAATAAATAAATTAATAATAATAATAATAATCTACCTTTTTAACTTTACCGTTCTATAATTATTAAATAATTATTAATTAATATTAATTAACTTTTTTTATATATAAATATATAATAATAATAATAATTAAATAAGTTTAATTAATATATATTAGTTATATATTATTACATTACTTTATAGAGTAGTAAAGTTATATATATAACGTAATTTAGTTATATATATTAGGTTATTTATATAAATAATCTAATTATAACTATTAATTTATTTAATTAACTTAATTTATAAATATTTTTATATAATAATAAATATTTAAATATTAATAATTAAAAATATAATATTAAAATAATTATTAAAATATAATAAATATTTATAATTTTAATTTAATAATATATAAATAAAATTATAAAAATATTATATAATAAATTATATAATAATTTCTTTTTTAAATTTTATTAAAATAATAATTATTATAAATAATTTTATTTTAAATTTTTATTTATATAATATATATATAATTCTTTTATATAATAATAAATATTTAAAATTTTATTATTTTAAAATTTTATTTTATTATAAATTATTTTTAAAAATACTAATATTATTATTAAAATAATTTTTTAAATTTATTTATATATTATAAAATTAAAATTAAAATTATATATTATTAAAATAAAATAAAAATTTTATATATTATATTTTAAATTTTATTATTAATAATTTTTTTTTAAAATATTAAAATTTTAATATTTAATTTTCTTTAAAATAATATTAAAATTCTAATATTTATTATTATATATAAATATTATATATTTCTTTAAATATATATAATATAAAAATAAAATTACTTATTTAATTTAAATATATATATAAAGGTAAATGCCTAAGATGTACTATGGTATGCTTAGGCCGGCTGGTGCTATAGTGTTATTCTAAGACAACATTGAAGTCACCATAAACTCGACCGTATACGGGGCATTAAAATCTGTGGTTAAAAATTGCGTTCGACAATCAGCACGCGTGGAAGTTGCCAATGTTTAGATTGTCCAGGGCCAGAGATCTGTCCCTCCTGGCAATCTCGGCCGCCGTCCGGATGGTAAAGACGGGAGCGGAACAGTGCTACCCCCAGCCTGACCCGTGGCATTCAAGTTTCACCGTTGTGATGTACTGAGAAAAGAGATGGGTGTCTTTGATGGGCTTTGTGCCTGTAACGGAAACTTAATTCGACATCACAGTTTACCTAGGAACTGAGGTATCTGTTGTACGGACATGATTAATTACCAAGACTTCAGGACCTGACCTGTACGGATTAGATGGTATCTGTACGGCAGGCGCTCCTATCTTGAGCCATATCGTTCTCATCAGCGCTAGTGAACTAGCCGTCGAAAAAACATGCACCGCCCGATGGAGCACGAGAAGACCCAGATATTCCCACCGCCACATGGGAAAACTGTTCTTGTCCCGCCCTAGGATCTCAGCCCAAACTTGCGACTTGGAAACCCTATTGCGACAGAAGGACGCGCAAAAATACCAACAACAAAAAAAACCCCATCAAGATAGGCGACAGACATCCCCCGGCTCCACAGCAGCTCCATTCCCACACAGGGAGAGCACACGCCAGCACAAACACCCCTCCTGATTGTAACAGCGATTGCTAGCAGTGTGTGCATGGTGGCCCGGCGCTTAGCGGCTCGACCAATCGCGGGCTCCGGCTACTGCACGACATGGGGATGCCGGGCGCTTAACGATGGGGCGTGTGGTTGTGTGGGTAAGACGAGCTGCACAACCCAGACCCCTGATCCATGCCGGCCCGTGGGCACGAGGTTTTGCGCAACGACCAGGCGGCCAGTCGGGTAAGCCTGGGAGGTGGAGGGGGAGGGGGCAGTATAATACCTAGGTTTACTGAAACCTGCTCAGTGCTATCTGGCGTTAGCATAATAAACCGGATACATCAAATGCGTACTGTGTGTGGTACACTCAAGGATGACGAGGAATTGTCCAAAGTGGTAGGTAGACATGCTGTCTGGTTCTCTTGCTTCTACTCATGCTATTATAATCGTTCATCGCATCTATCTGGTCTGCTTGAACGCCTGCCGAGTAGACATGATACTAGAGAAGCAGTACATGGGTATACCCAGGTAGTTAGTTAGTTACCTAGCATGACAGCAAGCCGTATATGATAAGGCGGCATCACCACCACTGAAAAGACGTCCATGATGCAGCGACACCAATGAAAGCAGTGAGTACAAGGGGCGCACAAAATGCACAACTATCTGGACCGCATGCGCCCCCTCCCCCCCCCCCTCTGCCATCTCATCCCCACGCCCAAGCTACCGTGCTCCAGCCGAACCCAGTGACACATCCATGCAGTTGTGGAGCACACAAATCCATACGTACCGGGCAGTATAGTATACTTAAGTACATCTAATACCACTACTGCCCTTTCCCATCACGTTGTCACAATGTCACTCGCCGGCCCAGCCCACAACCCATTCAATACCTACCCAAGTGTCATCCATAGTCCTAATCCCGGCCCATATCTCGGCGGTGTGCAAGCGAGATATGCAGGCTGAGCGAAGCCCCGGCGGAACGGCCCCCCCCCCTTCAAAAAACCTGTCACCTCGAAACTCGGTTGGCAAGGGGACTCGCAAGTATCCAGAGGTCAGTATTGTATCGAGGCGTGGTCCTTGGGTAGGGACGGGGGTCGAATGAGGACTGCCGAGCCGAATTGTTCCTCTGTCAAGACTCAATGCATCCATGGTGTTTCGAAACGGATTCGGCATCCTTGAGGTGCTGGGTCCTTCTCTTCTGTTGTCCCACCGGCTCTTGAACCTTGGCATGCCGATCATTGCTCTCCTCGTAGGGTGTTCACGTGGGCAGTCCTCTGCGACACTGACGCCTTGCCGTGATGTTGATCTCGCAAGGCATCTGCCCTTTATGTTTGACTGAAAAGCATCCGTCCGCTTGCAAGCACGCTGGGTAGTCGGCAGACCGGCTCCTGGCCCTGAAACATAGGACAGTACTTGATGCCAAGGGCCCCGAATACATGAGCTGTGCCTGAATATTCAGCAGCCGTGCACGTGCAAAGCTGAAAAGATGAGATGAGGAGGCTGGACGCCTGGGATGCGGCGCCGGCCCCCTCGCCACCGCCCACCCCGGGGTGCCGGCCGAGCAGCTCTTGCGGGAGAAGACTTGACCCAGAGGCCGCATCAGGCGGCCGCGTGCTTCTGATGTGGAAACCCATGGGCCACCAGAACTGGCCGCGATTTAGTCGCGTGGCTGGGGGGGGGGGGGGCGCGCCACGGGAACAACAAACAACAGCTGTTCTCAGTCGCCAGAATGGTGTGCCATGTTCACCATTCTCGCACTCGGGTTTGGAATTGTGATATCACATTGAACTTGTGTGTCAGCTATGCGCCGGATCCGGTTTCCATCTGGGCCTGGCCATCTCGGAGAGGACCGTCCCTAGAGGCTCTCCCAAAAACAATAAAAGATTCGATCGCTGGTCCACCGAGATGCCCCTTGCCCCGCCTCCAGGGGTATATCCAAGCTTTGCTACAAGGCTTTCAAGACGCCGCCAGCAACGCCAATTGCTGTGTGTGTGTGTGTGTGTGTGTTCGCATTTGTACATGTGTGGCACATATCCAAAATATGACTCATTCCCTGCCGTCCATTTCCGTATCCCCCTCCCCCTTGAAAAAAAAAAAAAAAAAAAAAAAACTCCGATGGCTGGCATTTTTTTTATGATCGTAAACGGCAAGCAGTTCATGTTCATCATCATTAGGTGTGGCGGGTTGGTGAGGGTGGATGAGGTGGCTGGATAGGTAGGATTTGGCTGGGCCAAAGTTTGCAAATGTGGATGGGGTCGCTTGAGGGCGGCGCTGATGCCGGGGCCAATGAAAGTGCCAACAAAAAGAAAACACAGTGCGCGACTGATGGTCCATGAACCGCCAACCCCCCAGCCTCTTCACTCAACCTTCCTTCTTTTCCCCTTGGGGGCGGGATCCATCCTCGGGGTGTAGGTAACAGTCCTGGTGACGACCTCCCTGATGTGCCTCACGCTCTTGCCCTTGTCGCAGCGGCTCGAGTGTGCCCCCCCAGGCCCAGGGGCGACGGCCGAGGCTGGGGGTTTCACATCGGCGTACCTCTTGGCCTTGAGTGCAGCGTCCCAGTCGAACGGGCTCTTGATGCTGCGTGCACTGTATGGTGAGCGCACGGGGCTGTCGACGGCGGGGCTTGGCGGGATGCGGAGGCTTGGAAAGGTGGTGGGCCCGGTCGCAGGCGCGGAGAGGGGCATTGTCACCAGCGGCGAGGCAGGCTGGGCGACCAAGATGTGGGCAGGCCTGGCGGGCTTGTGTACCAGGTCGCAGGAGCAGCTGCAGTCTGTGGACTCGGTGCTTGCTGTCGTGGGGGCGCTGTCCAGGTCGACGGCCGAGTCCTCCTCAGACTTGCAGGTGGCGGTGCTGGCGGTGCTGGCGGTGCTGGCGGCGGTGGAGGAGCGGGTGAGCGGGGCCTTGGCCATCAGGGGCGCCGTCAGGGGCGGGCTGGCGGCCGAGGGGCTCGCAACCGAGGGGCTCGCGGCGCTGATGGTCTTGAGGAAATCCATGTAGGCCAGCGGCGGGGTGATGGGCGTGGGCTCTGGCCTGTCGTCGTGCTTCCCCGACAGCATGCTCGGGGTCGGGGGGAACTCGAACGGCGCCGACGGGAGCCCAGCCGACGGGAGCCCGGCCGAGTACAGCCCTGCCGACTGCAAGGGGCCCTTGAGAGAGGCCGAGTGCGGGGTGCGGACTGACGATGCTGACAGGAGCGCATCGGACGGGAAGTTGCCAGAGGTTGGCGTGGCCAGGGCGGCCAGCTTGGGTCGCTTGGCCGGAGGCATCGTGTTGTGAGCCGCGCTGGCAGGAGACCAACTGACCAACTTGGCTGCGACGGGGACGGCGGCGGGCGGGGGGAGAGAAGAGGAGGGCAGAGAACAGTTAGTTATATGACTGCTGTAAGTAGGTACTAAGTACTCAAGAATCTATCTAGGCGCGCGGGCGGGTCAGGCACGGCGGCAACCCGACCCCAACTGCCCAAGCAGAGCACCCTCGACTAATAACAGGCCGAGACGACCTACTCCGTAGACGCCAGCCAGCCAGCCCAGCACCGTAGCCAAGCACCGTGGGCCGCCACCACCACCAGCGTCTGCAGATCGAAGGCCAGGCCCGCGATCTGGAGGGGCTCCACGACAACCACCCGCTGCCATTGGCCCCCGCGACTATGCGTGTGCTACAAGATGCCTTAGTGCAAGCGACAAGTCCAGCCTGGCCACCACAGCTGTGCAGCTGTTTGAGTAAGCGCCGCCCGGCCCAGAGGGGGGGCCCCTGTCTCGCCCTCACCTAGCCGCTGTGATGGCCACCTGGGCGCCCTGCGCCACCCTCTGATTGGCCACCTGCGCCTGCAACCTCTAATGACCCTGCACCCAGCGCGCTTGCCTTTTTTTAGCATCACCCCCAAGTCCCATCAGTCCGCTGTCCTCGACCCAAACAACTCTGCTTCACCCCGCGCGCGCCTACTGCTAGCCTATGCTCCTTGACTGCTCACTCACCCAGTCGACTGCTAGCCTCCTGAAGTCCACGCCATCACGGCCCTACTGTCTTCCGCCGCCCTAACAAATTCAGAACGTGAACTTATCTATCTTCTAACCATTCTATATATAATAACTTAATATAATAATAAACTTAAAATTTTTTAAATATATTTATTTATATAATTTTAATTATTATTAATAATTTATATATTTAATATTATATTAAAATTATATTTATATTTATATAAAATATTAATTTAAATTTAAAAATAAAATATATTATTTTATAATAATAAATTATATTTAAAAATTAAATTTATAAAAATTTAAAATAAATTTAAAATAAATTTTTATAATATTTAAAATAAAAATTTTTTTATTTAATAAATAATTAAAAAATAAATTCTTTTATATATTTTATAATATTAATATAAATTTATTAAAAGCTTTTTTAAAAAAAAATTATAAAAATTATATTAAATATATAAAATATTTATTTTTATTTTTTAAAAATATTATAAATTAATATATATATATAATATTTTATTAAATATATAATATTTAATTTTTAATAAATAAAAAATAATATAATAATTTATTTATAAATTAAATAATATTTTAAAAATATATTTATATATAATATAATTATAATTATCAATATTATATTTTTAAAAATATTAATTTTAAATATTTATTATTATATAAAAATATTATATATATTTTTAAATATATATAAAATAAAAATAAAAATATTTGAAAAAATAATTAATTTTAAAATTATAAAAATTAAAAAACTTATAATTATAAATTTTTAATTAATTTTATTTAAATATTTTATATTATTATAACTTTATTTATTTTAATTTAAATTTATTTTAAAAATATTAATTTTAAATTAAAACTTTTAAATTTAAATATAAAATTATTATAAATTTTAATTTATTTTAAATTAAATTTATAATTTTTTAATTTTTTTAATAATATTTAATTATTTTTAATATTAATTAATTTATTTTAAAATAAAAATTTATTATTATATAATTATAAATTTAAATAATAAAATATAATTAATTTATTTAAAAATTATATTTTAATTTAAATAATATAATAAATTAATTTTAATTATTTTTAAATACTTTTAATTTATTGTAAATATTTATTTAAATAAAATTAAACTTTTAATTAAAATAATAATCGTTTTTATAATTATTTATTTTAATAAACTTATATTCATTTAAATTATATAATAATTTTATATTTTTATATAATATTTATTAATATTAAATTAATTTACCATTTATAATAATTTCGTTTTTTAATAAAATTAATTTAAATAAATTAAATATAACTTAACGTTATAATTATTAATATTTGATATAAAAAGCTATTTTTTAATTATACTCGAATTATAAAAATAATAAATTATATAATTATTATAAAAAGTTTTATATAATAAATTTAATTAAATTTATTTTTATAAAATATATTTTATTTTATTTTTTTAAATATTAATTATTATTTTTAATTTAATAAAAAAGTTTAAATAAATAAAATAATTTATAAAAATTAAATTTAAATTTATATTAAAATTTTATAAATTAATTAATTTAAATTAAAATAATATTTTAGAATTAAAAAATTAAAAAGTATTTTTTTAATTAAAAAAATAAATATTTATATTTATAAAAATAAATATTATATTTATTTATATTTTTTTAAATTTTTTAAAACTTATATATTAATATATATTTATATATTATAATTTATAATTTTAATATTTTTAAAAAATTTAAATATATGTAATTAAAATTATTAAAAATTATATTTTTATTTTTATTTAAATTTTTAATTTATAAATAATTATTATTTTATTAAATTATAATTTAATTTATAAATAATTATTATTTTATTAAATTATAATTTAATTTTTAATAATATTATAATAATAAAAAAATATTTAAATATTTTATTTTTTATAATATATTTTAATATTAAAATTTTATATTTTAAAAAAATTAATTTAAAATTAAAAAATTTAATTATATTAAATTTCTTTTTATATTATATAATTATTTTTTAATTAATTATTATAGGAGAAATATACGAGAGGTAAAGCTTTTAAATTTTATTTAAAATTATAAAATTTAAAATAATATTTAATTTATTTAAAAAAAAAAGTTTATAATAGTTTTAAATTTAAAAAAGTTTAAAGTTTTAAAAGTTATAAGTAGCCCGTGCGCCTAAACACCTACTTTAATTTTTAATTTAATACGGTTATAATATTAATTATTTTTTTTAATAATTTAGAATTTATATATAAAATGTTTTATAACTTAATATATATATTTATATTTTTTTATAAAATAGATTTAAATATTTCTTTTATTTTTATTATATTTTTTTATATTAAAAAAGTAATTTATTATTAATAATAAAAATATAAAATTTTAAAAAAATAAATTTATTATATTTTTTTAATTTTTAATAAATTATATTTAATTCTTTTTAAAAAATAAATTATTATAAATTATTATTTTATTTTAATTATTTTTTAAAATTAACTATATATTTAAATAAAAATTATAATATTAATTTATTTCATTATAATTTTATTTATTTATATATATATAAAATTAAATTTTTTTAATTAAAATTTTATTATTATAAAATTTATTTATATAAAAATTATTTTAAAATTTAATTTAATTAAATAATCTTTTTATAATAATTAATATAAAAATTTTTTATATTTATAATTTTAATTAATATTATTATTAAAATAATACTTTTTAATTTTATTTATATATTATAAAATTAAAATTATAAATATTTATAATATTTTAATTATTATTTTAATATTATATTTTTTAAAATATTAAATATTAAATATTTATTATAATATAAAAATATTATATATATATTTAAAACTTCGGCTGTATTATATTTTTTTTTATATTATAGAATTATTTTTTTTATTTAATTATTTCTTTTTAAAAAAATTTATATATAAAGTTTTCTATAGTTTTATATATATTCTTATAGTTTTTTTATAAAAAAACTTTAAATACCCTCTTTTTTTATTTTTATTATATTTTTCTATATTAAAAAAAGTTATTTATTATTAATAATAAAAATATAAGTTTAAAAAAGAATAAACTTATTATACCCTTCTTTTATTTTTTAATAAATTATTTTTAAAATTCTTTTTAAAAATTTTAAAACTTTATTATAAAAGTTTTAAAAGTAGAATATTATAAATCGTTTTTTTATTTTAATTACTTTTTAAAATTAATTATATATTTAAATAAAAGTTATAATATTTATTTAATTATAAGTTTATTTATATATATATATATATATATATATATATATAAGGTTAAGTTTTTTAACTAAAATTTTTTATCGCGGGATTTATTTATATAATAATTATTTTAAAATTTAATTTTACCGAATAATTTTTTTTATAATAATTAGCCCGCGGGCTATTTATATTTATAATTTTAATTAATATTATTATTAAAATAATACTTTTTAATTTTATTTATATATTATAAAATTAAAATTATAAATACTTATAATATTTTAATTATTATTTTAATATAATATTTTTTTTAAATATTAAATATTAAATATTTATTATAATATAAAAATATTATATATATATTTAAATATATATAAAATAAAAATAAAATTATATATATATTTAAATATATATAAAATAAAATTAAAATTATTTAAAATAAAAAAAGAATTATAATATAATTTTTTTAATAAAATTTAAAATTTATTATTATTTATAAAATATTAATTTAATTATAATTATTATAAAATAAAATTTAATAATAATATAAAATAAAAATTTAAAAGATATTTAATTTATATATTTATATATTATTTATTTAAATTAAGTTAGTAATTAAATTATATATTTATTTTAAAAGCGGGTATACTATCCGTTTTTATAGGTGCGAATATCCGTTCTCTTAATTAAATGACACGAATCTGCGATTGAATTCTTAAACGCTGAATACCAAGCTATGGTGAGAGCTGTTCGGGCAACAAAGCCTGAATATTTGGTAGACAAGACCAGAACGGTCAAAGGATTGCTCTTAACCTGAAATGTATTCATAGCCATCTTGTTCAATGTTCAATCTGTCTGCACAATCGAATTCAGTATTTTTGATTGAGAACAGTATGTCATGCTAATATTCTTTGCCTTGTCTAGAGAATTCCAGCTCTCCACTCTTCACCATGCTGCTGCTTCTTCATCGTGGGCAACTGAAGGCCTCTTACTGTGTACGCCATAGTTGTTACCATTGCCAGAGTCACTTGTGAGTGCTGTTCTTGACCCGCCATTCCTCACCGGCCCCATCGCATAGCTATTACCACTTGATCTGCTGGGGTACTCCTTCCGGTGAAATATTGGTCGAAGCATTGGGAGACAGGCCCCCAGAATACCAAACGTGATTTCTATGGGATATAACACTTCGAATGCATCGCTTCGAATATAGATGTCTGAGGGGGCCTGCCCGATAAAACCGGGCAGCTTCCAGGCTAGAATCCGCAGGAGTGACAAAACGCATGCTCTACACATGTATATCAGCATCCGAACAGCAGCAATCATAGCAATCATAGAGAGTGAAACTTACATAAAACCGACTGTAAAAGTGAACATCAAACGGATCTTACGTTTGCGATTTCGCATCTGCAGGCCCCATAGTGATCTCAATGGGAGAGCGAAAACGATAATATCGCAGACGCAGCTCAGAACATCAGGGAGGACACCATATACTACCCACTTCGGCCCTTCCTCTACAGCATCCGGGCCTTGGTCTGGTAAAAGAAGGGTCAGCTATTGAGGCACTAACCACAGAGCCTTCATGCAAAGGGGAGGAGCAACTGTCTACTGCATATATATAACCCGTCTCCAATACAAGCCTTAATATCCCCATAAGATACACAAAAGAGAACGACACATTTAAATTAGAAGATGTTGAAATTATATGTGGTAGCTGCTTACCCGCGAGGACAAAGAGCACGTCTTGTATTCCAACACCAAGCTGGACCCCCATGGACGTGATGCCGCATATAATCACCCAAGCACCCACAGCTAAGATGATATGACCCATCCAGGGGATCTGTCGAAGAAGCTCATAGTAAATGCAGAGAATAGATATTCTGCACAGGTAACTCGAGAGAAGGTAGAATGTCGAGGCGATGACGAGACACTTCAAAGGGCTTAGTCAGGCTTGCTCTTCTTTGCTTCCAACCCCAGAGAAGTCTGCTCCTCGAATAGCAATCACTGTCATTTTAACTGACCTCAACTCTCATTACCCAGAAGCCTATGGGTCTGTCTTTCAATTCCCAGTTGGCCCCGCCTCCACCTGCGAATACTGTAGCAAGCACTTGTTAGCTATGTCGATCAGGTAGTCGCCGTCTCGCCTCTCAAAGGCCTTGCCACATACAAAGTATAATAGGGAGCCATATCCCGAATAGGGTCGCCTGCCGATGATCAGTTCTCAATGACCCGAACGGGAACAAACAATGTCCCACCTACGCAGGAACCAATGATCAGGTAATCTCCCCATTTCAGACGCGAGCGGAGTATTGACTTTGACCACAAACGTAGGCCAACTAGAACGGGCGCCACGGGAGCCAGAACCGCGCACAGTACAATTATGCCCACCTGGAATGAACAGTTGATATGTGATTCCCAAGCCATACTGGGAGAGCGAAAGATGGCGTCATCTGAACGAGCGTAGAAGACTAGAATATCAGCAGAATGCAAGAAAACGGAAAGGCGTCTTGGTGGATGGCTGTCTCAAATACCAGGAACCAAGGTCAAGCAGAGTCGCAGCCCAGGCAGCTAGAGAAAGAGTCATGCCACTGGAGAGACATGTGGACTGGACTGTGTACCCCGACATCACATTTCGACCGCCCGCTCCCAGCCCGAAGCTGCTAACGTCACCCTTGGGCGGGGTTCGGGCTCAGCCCTATTGAGCAAAGGCCATTCAGAGTGAGCGGAGTGAGCTGACGACGAAAAGCACTCTGCGTATCTTGTGCCTTTCACCCCGAGGCTAATGCAATCACGGCAGTTGGGGACCAACCGGACCTGTGGGGCTTTGTCTTACGTGCGTCCTTGGCGCGTCCAGTAAGCCGGAGGCCAACTAAGAGCTGAACTTTTCGGTCGAGCCGCTTAATTGTGCACTTGTGCAGTGGTCATGGTTGAGTTCTGTCAGCGTCGTACTTCGCGGATCTCCCCAAATGACCAAGGTGTGTCCTCCTTGCTCACCTCGGCTGTGTCGGTGCTACTAAGTAAGCTGAATGCACACCGCCTCAACTTTAGAAGATGCAAAGCTCTCTCTTCCTTATTAATAAGAGCACAGTTATAACCAACCGGAAGAAGTGTTGCAGTCTCTGCAATTGAATGCTCGACATACGACTCAGGACCATAGAATCGCATTTAGAGAGTCTACAAAACAGCACACCAAGAGCCTGGATTCTACGTGGGTGGCTGTGGCACGAGGCTAAGGCCACTTGCCCACGTACTGTACTATTTTTTTCACTGTCATTGGCAATGTATTTTCTCAAACGCTGGGTCTTGAGCGTTTACCACTGTATGAAGGCGCCACATACGTTTTATATGTATGGGCATCAGAAACAAGACCACGGGCCAATCTCAAGTGCTAACCATACGGTAGACCACCCTACGTGGGTGGCTACCTACCTAGGTAGGTATGCGGATGGTGTCCGCCTTGTTCTCCGGTCCTCTTCCTTTCTGCCCGACAATTCTTCCCGACGATCTATAAGAAGGAGTCTATGAGTAACTATTCTTCATTTATAGACTCATATTTGTGTGATCTTTCAGTGATGGATGTATCGTTTCAAACATTAATATAGCTAATAATTAAGCTGATACCACATGCTAAACGTTGATATAATCTCCCAGTGTACAACAAATTTCACAAAATACAAGGGACCACTAGGAGCTTGAAGCGAAGTGAATCTTGTAAAAAGGCTTGATGGGCGGGGCAATTTGTCTTGGGCTAAGACCTCTGGAGTACTATAATATGTAAGTATGTGCTGCCCTAGGTCTATCCTGACGTCTCTTTCAATTTATATTACTTAATTAATTAATCTCTTAGGAAATTAAATCCGACTCTCTAATAGAATTTAAAAGATTTCTTATAAAACGCGGTAGAAAATCTCTACTATATAATAACTATCCACAATCAGTCTTTTATTTAACTTTTTTAAATTTTTTAAATTAAAATTTATTATTTTTAAAATATTTATAATATTTTTAATAATAATAAACTTAATTATTTATATAATAATAATTTTATTTATATATATAAAGCTTTAATTATATTATATTTTTTTATATTATATAATTATTTTTTTATTTAATTATTTATTTATTTAATTATTTATTTATTTTTTAATTTAAAATTTATATATAAAATTTTTTATAATTTTATATATATTCTTATAATTTTTTTATAAAACTTTTTTAAATATTTTTTTTTTATTTTTATTATATTTTTTATATTAAAAAAATTATTTATTATTAATAGTAAAAATATAAATTTTAAAAAAAATAAATTTATTATATATTTTTTTAATTTTTTAATAAATTATTTTTAAAACTTTTTTTAAAAATTTTAAAATTTTATTATAAAAAAAAATTAATTTTAATTATATTATATTTTTTTTATATTATATAATTATATTTTTATTTAATTCTTTATTTATTTCTTAATTTAAAACTTATATATAAAGTTTTTTATAACTTTATATATATTTTTATAATTTTTTATAAAAGTTTTTTAAATATTTTCTTTTATTTTTATTATATTTTTTATATTTAAAAAAAGTTATTTATTATTACTAATAATAATATAAATTTAAAAAAATAAATTTATTATATTTTATTTAATAAATTATTTTTAAAACTTTTTTTAAAAAATTTTAAAATTTTATTATTAAAATTTTAAAAGTAAAATATTATAAATTATTTTTTTATTTTAATTATTTTTTAAAATTAATAATTATATATTTAAATAAAAATTGTAATATTTATTTAATTATAAACTTATTATAATATATATATATATAAAATTAAATTTTTTAATTAAAATATTTTTATTACGAGATTTATTTATATAATAATTATTATAAAAAATTTAATTTTACTAAATAATTTCTTTTATAATATTAATATTATTATTAAAATAATATTTTTTATTTTTATTTATATATTATAAAATTAAAATTATAAGTAGTTATAATATTTTAATTATTATTTTAATTATTATTATAATATAATATTTTTTTAAAATATTAAATTTTAAATATTTATTATAATATAAAATTATTATATATATTTTTAAATATATATAAAATAAAAATAAAATTATTTTATTATAAAAGTTTTAAAAATAAAATATTATAAATTATTTTTTTATTTTAATTATTTTTTAAAATTAAAAATTATATATTTAAAATAAATTATAATATTTATTTAATTATAAGTTTATTATAATATATATATATATATATAATAATTATTTTATAAAATTCAATTTTAATAAATAATTTTTTTTATAATATTTTAATTAATATTATTATTAAAATAATATTTTTTAAATTTTATTTATATATTATAAAATTAAAATTATAAATATTTATAATATTTTAATTATTATTTTAATATTATATATTTTTAAATATTAAATTTTAAATATTATTTTATAATATAAAAGAACTATATATATTTTTAAATATATATAAAATAAAAGTAAAATTATTTATATATATAATATAATTTTAATTATATTTATTTTTATATTATAATTTTTTTTAAGTTTATTTATATAATATAAAATTAAAATTATAAATATTTATAATATTTTCATTATTATTTTTAATATTACATTTTTTTAAAATATTATATATATTTTTAATTTCTTTTTAATATAAAATTAAAAGACTTATAATTATAAATTTTTAATTAATTTTATTTAATTATTTTATATTATTACAACTTAATTTTTATAAATTTTTATAAAGAAATATATTATAAATTTAATTATTTTCTTTTCTTCTTTTAATTTATTATTAATCCTTACTTTAAGGATAATAAACTCCTTTATTTTTTTAAAATAATCCTTATATTTCTTTAAAGTAATAATAAATATATTAATTTATTTAAATAAAAAAAGTATTTTATTTTTATATTTCTTTATCTTAATAAATAAAGTCTTTATTTTAATAAAACCTATTTATTATAATAATTAAAATTTATTTTTTTAGTTATTTATAAGCTATTAGAATTACAAATCTAAAACTATGTGTAGCAATAGAATATAGTTAGCTTACCTAGGAGTTATATCTTAGTTTTACGTAGCAAGCTAATCTTAACTACTTTTAAGTAGTTTTATCTCTTAAGTTTACTAAATAGGTATTTACTTTAATAAAGCTAGACTCTTTAAAGTAATAGCCGCTTTTATAATTACCCATTTTAATAAACTTATATTCAGAAAGCCTAAGTTATACGGTAATTTAATACTTTTATATAGTATTTACCGGTATTAAACTAAATAGCCCGTAGCCCGTGATAGCTTCATTCTTTAACGGGCTAATAATACCGGCTTAAATAAATATAGCCTAACACTATAATTACTAGTATAGAAAGCCGTCTTCTAATTATACTTAGGTTATAAAAGTAGTAAATTATAAAATTATTATAAAAAGTTCTATATAATAAACTTAACTAAGCTTATTTTTAAAAAATATATTATACTTTATCTTTTTTAAATATTAACTATTATTTAAATTTATTTTTAATTTAATAAAAAAATTTAAATAAATAAAATAATTTATATATATTTTTAAATATATATAAAATAAAAATAAAATTTTATAATAATTTTTTAATAATTTAAAAATTATATATAAAATTATTAATAAATTTTTATATATAATTTTAATTTTAATTTTTTATTTATTATACTTTAATTATTATTATTAAAATATATAAAAATTAAAAATAAATTATATATATAAACTTTAATTTAAATAAGAAATTTATTTCTAAGTAGGAATATATTATATATATACTTTAATAGAAAAATATAGTGTGGTAGAAGTTAAAGTGTTTGTAAAGCACCTATGGTCGGCAGACGGGCATGAACAATGTGGAGCCTGCCTACTCGCACCTGGTTGTCCAGATTGCTTGTAGTGCAAATACGAATCCCTCCGATTGTGCGGCCAATATCAGATGTGTTGGATCTCTCAGGTCCGACATCCTCACTAAATCGTAGAAGCTGGCATGATGATATGTGCATTGACCCTGAAGTCATCCCGTCATCAAACTCAATTCTCCTCAATCGCGACAGGGCATCCCAACAAAGGCTCGGACAAATAAAGCTTCCAAAGTTGGTGCCGCCATCCCACCAGACGAAAAAACCTAATCTCCTATTGTTGGCTTCGGCCCCGGTACAGCGTAGCCCACTCCACTTACTAATTAGTTAAACGATCATTTCGAAGTGGAGCCTGAAATGCGCATGCGGCCTCTTCCTCTGCACACAACTAGGCATACATTTCCTACATTACTCCGGGCGGAAATTATCCTCACCGTTTGGTCCCTCATTGCAAGGTCTCTTTGACTACATGCCTTCTTTCTGCCCGTATTCCCGAAGTTTCCACGCTATGGCGACGGTCCTTGCGCCAGCAGCGGTTCTAGGGCCAGCTACCGCAATCCCCGACGGGTTGTCGTCAACTGAACTGAGCAACTGCCCAATGCCGTACTCGTCGACTTGCAACGACTCCAAGCCAATTGGACTGTGCTCTAGCGATCTGGAGGTCATCGGTAACGTACCAGAGGCCGTTCACGAGGGACTCTTGCCTCCTACCGGGATCGGTTTAGATCCCGAGCATAACATCTTCTTCACATACGCCAGGAACATGGAGAAGCAGAGGTATACCTTAACAAAGGCAGTATCGTTCACTGAGGAGACTCCATGGCCTTCTGAGGAGTGGCAGGATTGTTCAGAAGGCCGAAATGCTTCCACCTGTTTTGTGAACGTGCAAAATGTCGTGCTTGACTCTGTTGGTGGCTGGTGGGTGCTCGACTCTGGTATTCCCAACGGCGCGTAAGTATTCCAAAGTAATTTCCGCACCGTCTTAGGCGGAATACTATATGGCCTATTCTCTAACTGTCATGGTTGAATAGGTCAATGCCAGTACCCGACGGTCCCAAGCTGATCAATTTTAACTATGCCACCGGTGAAGTCGTCCGCACTTACATCTATCCGCAGGGTCGTAAGCACCATCCCTCTCTTGCTACGGATCTTCGCCTTTCTTGTCTTTGAATGTTGTAGATTGCAACACTCATTGATCCATAGCAACACTAACGACATATCCAGAGTGGTTTGCCAAGCTGCAGCTGAACGATGTCAAGGTTAACAACACCCTCGGAGCCAGCGGCTATGCTTTCATTACGGAGGACTCCCAGTACGGGTCCATCACCACCCTGGACTTGGATACGGGCGAGTTCACCCGCCACTTGTACAATACAACCTTTACCAGACCTGATGAGAGGTTTACCTCCATGTACAACGGGGAGCCAATCCGCAACTGGAACGGTACCAGGCCATCTTACATGACATCCGGGACAAACGGCATCGCACTAGCTTCTGGAAATGTCTACTGGGGGGTCAAGTCTTCCCACCGTTGGTACTTTGTCTCTCAGGAAGCGTTGCTTGGCGGGCTGACTGATGAGGAGCTGGCCGCGGAGGTTCAAGTCCCTGGCAATATTCCCTCGGAGCAGGCAGGCTTCACGGCCGACGACAGAGGTCGCATATACATTATGGCTTCCGAGGTTAGTAGTTTTTCACAGCCACCCTTCATCGATGAGGAAACTGTAACAATTACTTTCTCCAACAGCATAACGCTATCCTATATGTGGATACCCTCGAATCTGAGGTCACAGAGCCCATACCGATCGCCCCTGGCGGTTCCGGAGTCGTGACTGCCGAGAACCTTGTCCACAGGACCCTGATACGCAGCGGCCAGATCCAGGCCGCAGACACGGCCTGCATCTTGGACGGTTGGCTGTATTTCGACACTAACCAGCAGGGCTTGGCCCCCATGAGGCAGTATAACAACACAGACCGGCGGCGGGGCCCTTTTAGGAGCTATCGGTACTGGATTGGTAGAGGTCCCGCCGTGTAAAACTTGGGATGCAGAAAGGGAGTGTTGAGAATATTGAAGAGTGTTGGACAGCCAATCGAAGCAACAAATCTCAGGGACGACCAGTAGTGCACTTGAGAATTTCCTGACGTTCTGTTCCATTACGCCGTGCAGTATAAAAGGGCTCAAGGGGCAGGTTATACTGGTATCAATAGCACAGGTGCCGGCGCTGTCTCTGCCTACGCAAAGCTTTCTTTCGCATGTTCAAGGTGTGTTTCTTGGGTCAAAGCGAGCAATTAACCCCGAAGGATGAGAGGCTGCACTGGTGTTCGTTTTTGCTTAGACGTCGATGCTGCAATATCTACCCATTCCCGACGGCACTCCATCACGATGGGGACGAGGTTCACCCCTCCATTGAGCGGCATGCACTGTATTCTAATTGGATCGGACGACCCAATCACACCGTGCCGTCTTCTAAATAAATGCGGATCAAATCCTTCCAAGTCATACGCGCACGACAGCCTGGAGCAGGGATGGATCAAGGTGAAGAAGGTATTTAAAGGTTGTCAGCGACAGAATAGAATCTACATCCTCAATGATATCTCAAGTCCCCATGCCACACACACAAGTCCTAGCCCATTTACCACACCGTATGTAGTGATAGAATACATGCACATGCACGTGCGTGCACGATACCCCTTAAAACCTAGTCCTCGCAAGGACACAGACGAGGATGGCAAGAGGAGAATCAACCCAGTTGTTCATACCCTCTTGCCACACATCCGTCGCCGCGCAGCAGCAAATGAGTCGCTCACTTTCTTCAGGCCAGTCTGTGAGACTGTATGCGTCGCGCCAAGAACGAAGCGAAGACTGGCATCCACGTTCCTATTCAGTCGCGGCCGGGATGGCGCAGGCGACTCTCTCAAGCGACGAACTCCCTCCTCTCCTTCGCACCAGCAGCAGTCGCGGCACTGCCAGCCGCAGCAGCGGGCGCGGCGCCAGCCATCTGGACGGCAACGACGCCACCGAAGGGGCCGGCCCCGTTCTTGTTGGCAATCTTGACAAGACAGACATTGTTCTGGTCGCCGACGGTACCACTGCAGGTCGTCCCGGCGGGGACCGAGAAAGTCATTGGGAAGTCCTCATTAATATTGGTGGCGCGCTTCTCGATCACGCCCGCGCTCTCAGCCAGGCGCCGCAGGACGGACTTCTTGTACTTGTTGTTCCCCTTTGGCGGGTTTCCGTTGTTTCCGGGAACGTCAAGTGTGGTAGTCAATGGCACGCCGTCGGCGAAGGACCCGGTAGCTGTCGGGTCGAGCACCGCAAAGACCTTGCCGAAACCATCGGAAGTCACCACATGCCAAGTTCCGCTCAGTGACGAGTTGACCTGCGGCAAAGTCGTGCCCGCCTGCGCCGTAGCCTGGGTCATGAGCTGGTTCAGGTCTGCAGCCTGGATCTTGCCCGTGTCGGTGGTCTTGCCCAGGCCGTCGCTGGCCGGGTTGCGAGAGCCGAAGACGGTGGTGTCTACCTCGGTCTAGATATTTGTAGGCCCCGGTCAGCTCGGGGCTTGGGGGCGGGCAAGCGGTGGAAGTAGCCGGTGTTTTTGTTACTTACAACCTTGTTCCTCCCTGTCAAAGGGACGGAGCCGCCCTGGATGGCGAGAGCCGTGCCGTTCCCACCAGCGTCGCCAGTGACCACATCAACGCGGCCATGAGCGGCAACGAGGGGTGAGGCAGCAAGTGCGAGGACAAGAACTTTTGCGAACATGTTGATGGTTTTGTTGGGATGGATCGGAGGGGAATGTACGTGCACCAAGTCTGGCAAGAGCAGGGGCTCTGAGGTCTATATAAAACAGTTGTGTGTGATTAGAAGTGAAGAAGGCCCTGCCTTGATGTGAAGAATAGGGTAGACAAGAAGAAGGATGAGGCTGATGGTGATGGGAATGAGATACGATAGACCGAGCGAGGCGGGCGGGAGAGCTCATATTAATACTCGACCAAGACAGGAGGCATTCAGTGTGTGGAGCGCAACTGCCGTGCGACGTTGGGCAAACGCGCCGAGGATAGTGGCACAGTCGTCACCAAGGCATTCGAAGCCGACTACTTGACCCCGTGCCAAGGTTCGCGCGCGGCAATGCCGCCTGACTCACTTGTCAGGGGACCATAACGAGAGGGCATCACGGTCAAGCCCGCCAGACGCAACATCACCAAGGGGGGGTTGGGGGAGGGGCGAAACACTTGGATGCCGTATCCCCTGTCGTGATGAATCCCTCCCCCTCCCCCACAAGTGGTGGAAGATGAGATCGAATTCGGACCAGACGCGCTGCGCAATGGCGACATACAACATGTTGGTGCTCACAAACCCAGGCCTGAGACGGCTTGGCGCAGACGTTCAAGCCATATCAGTAGGCTGCCACCTCAAGTTGCTGGCTTGGTGAATCATGCGACGAGGTAGAGACCAGACGAAACCCATGGCGGGAAAAGGGGATGGTGATGATTGATCGTGAACGCATGCCGCAGAAGCAATGTGGCATTTCCGCCGACGACTGTGGCGGAGTTGGGATGAGACCTGGCGTGAACCCGATCTCACCCAAGGCGGGCAGGATATTGAGAAAAGAAGAAGACGATGAAGGAAAAAGGTATGATGCTGCGTGGTAGAATCGAAGACATGAAGACGGCGCCAGAGGCAGCATCAGACAGGCGATTGCGACTGCGACTGCGACTGCGACTGCGACTGCGAGCGCGAGTGGTGCGTGTCCATGCTTTGATCGCCGGGGTCCTCGTTTTGAAGATCATGAAAATCATTGTTGATCTCCCCAGGCTGTGTTTTCCCCCAGGATGTCAGCATGTCAGGATGTCAGGATGTCTGCACATGTGCACACAAGTCTTGGTGGATCCAGCCCGAGCCTGGGCCGCGGTGTTGACGAGAAGCGCCCGCCACACATCCGACGTCTGGCACCTGCCATCTCAGGTAGATTGGGCCGAGAGCGAAGGCCCACACGCCCGTGGGCTCGTCGACTTCGGCCATCGACGGGGCCAGCTCGCGTATCTGCCGGCCAGTCTGCCCTGTCTGCCCTATCTGCCAGGCACGGGGCCCATCAGCCGACTCGGCCCCTGTTTGCGAGCTGGGGTTGTGTCCAGGCACACGGGTGGCTTGCCACTTGGTGGTGTTCGCTGCCAGGGGGAGTCCCTAGGGGGAGGGCAAAAGTGGAGAGCAAAAGCTTGACGGACGTGGTAGTCTTGAGGCTCTGCGCGACGCCTTTGAGACGTCTCAGGGGTCCCGTGGTGGGGAGGCGCAGGGGCGTGCCATTGGCCCATTGGACACGCTCCCACCGTCTTGGGCTCTCGAGAGGCGCCTGCTGGTGCAATGCTACTATAATGCGGGTGACCAGACAGCAGTGGGGGTGCATGGCCTCGCCGACGTCCGACCTGCACACCCAGTCTGCTGGTGTTTGCATGACCGTCGACCTGGCAAGGGCCTGGCAAGGGCCTGTCTCATTGCCGACTCGCTGTCAGTTAGGGGGTGTGTACGGAGTACCCGAGTGTGTGTGTTTGTGGTTATAATGAGCCGAGAACCGCATTTTACCCGTGGCTGCGTGGCTGCCGCCTTGGCCGCCTTGGCCCCTTGGCCCGCAGACGCCCAGAAAGCTTATGTATCACCAAAAGGGGCTGGCCGGGATGCCCATGTTGACGGGCTCAATTCTCCTATCCCCAACTCCCCAACTACTTGCTTATTAGGGAACTAGGTAGTCATTGACATGGACTCCGCCTCCAAGATACACAAATAACCCCCATCCTCCAACATGGCTCGAGTCTCATGACTCCTTATTCCCCCGTTCGTTTTGACCGCAGAGTCCTGCAGTTTCATTACGCGAGCACGTTTGTCAGGACGGCCCGACAGCGGAGACTGTGAGCTGATAGGGATGTCACCCGCAGGTTCTGTGAAAATGCTACCGACCAGCTCGCCGCGAAATACAAGAGGCCTGCGGCAAGGTGGTCCTCGTCGTGTCCATCGCAGTCTCGGTACGCGAATGTGATTGCCCCTCAGCCTTGACACTTCGGCCGGGTGCATTTGAGACCTCGTCTTCTGCACCGGCGAAGCGGGCCCTCTTGGCAGGTCGAATTTGGCTCCGCGGCCTCCCCTCGGGTTCCCTTGAATTGGCCGTCCTTTCGTCGGTAGTAGGCTCACTGTCCTCGTCTGGTCGCTTGCGCTTCGCCTTGTCCAGACTTGCCGCCGTGTGTGATGGGTCTCCACGGAGTATATCTTCGTCGGGATCGACCACCTCGCGTCCGAACTCCCGCCCAAAAACATACTGTGGTATCGCTAGCGGCGCCATTTGTGCTGGTCCGTCGTCGTTGCTCACATCTGGAAGAGGGACAATCCTCGCATTGAGTATCCAGTTGTGAATTGGGCGGTCATCAAGAACTGTCTTGCAACGTCGGTGCTCCGCCTGCGTCATCTTCATCTTCCGCTCGATAATGAGCTCTTCAATGCTGTCCTTGAGCACCAGCGTCTCGACTGTGACCCTCTTCCGCTGGCTGATCCGCCGCACGCGCCCAATGGCCTGTATTTCGACTTGTGGGTCTAACACGGGGCTGATGAAGTAGATCCGCGATGCAGACTTCATATCCAGGCCAAAAGCGGCCTCAGCAATGTCCATGAGCAGCACGCGGAACTTGCTGCTGTGTGTGAAGGTGGAAACGTAACGGGCCCGCCGTTCCACCGAAATTCCCTTGGAGTAGATGAGATGATATATCTGGAGCATCTCCAACACGCCGGCAAGGTACCAGGCTATGTTGTTGTTGTCATAAAATACGATTATTTGCTCCTCCTTCTGGTGCAACGCAATTTCGTCTATGAGATAGGACAACTTCGCGGACACCGTCGATATGAGCTGGGTCGCTGCCAGCGGCTCCGCGATCTCGATGTCCCCTTTGGGTGTTTGCGGCGGCGTCAGAATCCCCTTCCCGTCTAGTTTGATGCCTGATAAGTGGACCCTTCGTGGGTTGGTGTGATCTTCACCCAACTTCGTGTTGCCTGCTAGAGTTTTCTCGGCATTCCGGCCTACACTTGGGCTCTGCGGCGGCTGGGCGTCATGAATAGCACGGCCTCGCACCGATAGGCCCTCGGTGAAAAACGACCCACTGTTCAAGTACGTATTCAAGACTGCAGTCGAACCCATGAATGGGCGTAGGGTCCTCTGGGCTGCGATCACCAGCTTCCAGTTGGTACACAACGGACCATTGCCGGTCTCTTCATCCACCGACCACGCGGTGGAACAACCGCCTGGGAATCGGTCAACGTAAATAGGCATCTCATGGAAAACATTTGCAGCCCGCTTGATTCTGTTGCCCACGGCGGTCTTTCCGAGACTAATTGCAGCCTTTAGGAGCGCCTCGTCAATCTCATCAATGGGAACGGGCTTTTCCTCCAAAAAGCTCTCTGCAGTCTCCACAGACTTCTGGATCTCAGACTCCGAAAAGAAAGAGCCACCGAAGAAGATTGCTTGCCTCAGGTTACTGACCAACTCAAGCACAGCTTTGCGGTTTCTTGGGTGAAAGAAGTAGTCTTGATCTGTTCGCTGAGATTGGACGGCATTGAAAATAATCATCATGGAGAAAAGATTCATACAGAGTTTGTCCTGGTAGGAGCCCTCGAGCTTGACGATCTTTGAGTCAACCGCCGGTAACATGTCACTGATCTCTGAGAGTTGGTGCCGGATGATCAAAGAATTGAATGTAGAGGCAAGGCAATCTTTGCGGCCTTGGACCATGTAGGTCTTCCAATCGGCGAGGGTATCACGGTGGCTCTGAGTCGTGTTCGACCAAGGGCGCGCTTTGAGATAGAAGGTCGCGATGGAGCCGATACGCTTGAGGTCTTCGCTCTCCTGTTTAGTGGACGATTCTGCCAATGAGGTATTGGAGTCGCTGCTCTTCTCCATTCCGAAAAGTCCCTTGGCTGGTGTCCCCGTCACGATCCACCGAGCATTGACGTGCAGAGCTTCCAGAGCCTGCAGTAAATCCGTCCGGACACTGCTGAGCCTGATGTTGCCTAGCTTGTGGCCTTCGTCCACAATGCAACGCTTGAACTGAACCTGGCCAAGAGAACAATTCAGCGAGTATGACCCATCGGCTTCAAGTCGCTTGTGGTTTGACCATATCGTTTCCAACCGCGTAACAGTGCAGATAGCAATATCACAGTGAACCAGATCGTCTATGCATGGTATGTTGTTGGCAACTGCGCCTCTTTTCTTCTTGGATGCGATTTCTAGCACCACTAGGCCTTTTGTATGCTTGGAGATCTCTTGCATCCACTGTGTCAGAAGGTTGGGAGGCACAACTATCAGACTTGCGTGGCTGACAAAGACTCTGGTTGGTGGAAGACTGATGTCAGCCCCAGTACGTCGAGATGTTCTTGCGCCCCGTGGCCTGGGCAAAGCATACCATCCGGGGTTCCTTTCGATAGCTCGGATGCAATTTTGGTAGCGTGAATCGATATATCGCTTCCACGATACGCCGTTCCTGGTAGCAACTGAAGCTGCCATGTCCATTAGAGATCCGACCGTGGGTCGGACAATAAGGGTGTCATCGCGAAAGATCTCGGGGATGACAGCTGGTTGATCTCTTGTCGCTGCGATGAGAGCAAGAGAGATTAAAGTCTTCCCCGATCCCATTTCCTCGGCCAAGATCCCACCGCATATACTGTCATAACGACGAGGCCCTCTGCGAGCCTCGCCTGTGTTCGCATCGTAGTACCAAGACGTTTCGTGTTGATCTTGGACCTGCACAAGTCGCGGGTCCAGGATTTCGCCCGGGTACTCCTCCTTTTGGACCATCATTGCGGCCGAGCGACATTGATAGGGGTAGAGTTCGGTTTTCAAGCCCCTGACGGTGCCAGATAGAAGGTTGGCCATTGCTTCTTTGGTGATGTGGTCCTGGATGAGGGCAAAGTCTGGCCTCGGTGATGGAATGTTGTTGAAAATAGCAAGCAAAGAACGGTCATAGTGAGGAAAGCCTTGAGACAGCTCGTTCTGGGGTGAACCGCCGGGGAGGCTTAGGGGTGCTCCATGCTTGGGCCATCGTCTCCAGGCGGAAGGAGAATAGTCAAGGGATGCAAGAAGTGTTTTCTTCTTGCCTCGAAGTACAGGGTCGTCTCGAGGGATGAGGCCATTGAAGGAATCATCTGGGAGGACATGGACCCTGACGATGGCGACGTTGTGGTCATCGCGACTGTCAACGGTCTCAAAACGGCACCATCGGTAGTCCAGAAGCTTCGAGTAGGGGCGGATAGCATCATCTAGGTCAATCTTTTTGCAGACCAGGCAGCCAGTGGCGATATAGTCTTGACTGGCTGGCCCACAGCCACGACTGGCTGGGGCAGCTGGTTCCATGCTGGAGCAGGTTGGAGGTGACGGCAAGTGATGGAACAGGAGGCGCTTGTGTGTTCAGAGGGGCAAAACGAACTGAGCGGAGAGAGAGGCTTTGGAGTCTACTCGGACAACACCATGGACACTTGGAGGATAGCCACAGTGATGGCTGCAACCGTAGGCGTTCCCATCATGGTGTCAGGTGAAGGGCCAGGATGTGTTTCCAATCCAAGTCCAACGGCTGGCCTGCGGCTCGGCGCAGTAGAAGGGGGCAAAGTCCAGTACCTACAGTACCTAGGTACTTAAGTAGGTAGGTACTGTACGTCATGTAGGTCTACACAGTAGTATTAGCCACCCCACCCCGCCCCACTTCCCCAGACCATGCTATAACTGCTTGCAGGCGCCAGTGCTGTCATATCTACCCGGTATGTATGAGTTAAAGGTAGTATATTAGCCATATAACCAGCTTTATTTTAAAATACCTTAAAAATTAGTTATTTTATATATAAAAAAAAAGTATTATTATTTATAAAATATTAAAAAGTATATATAATTTTTTTTATTTAATTTTAATAAAAAATAAAAAAATAAAAAGTAATTTTTTTTTTAAAAAAAAAGCTTAGTAATATATTATTAAAGTAGTGCTAAGGTTTTTACTTAAAAAGTTAAAGTAAATTAGTTGCTTTATAAATTATATATTAAATAGTTACCTTTTATTTTTTTAAAAAGTTTTTATTATATTATTTAAAAAAAAAATTTATAAATTTAGCTTTATAAACTTTTAAAAGAGATTAATAAGTAAGGAAAGAGATTTAAAAGTAATTTATTAAACCTTAGAATTATTATATATTATAGGGGGGTTTTAAGGTTATAAAATAAGTTTTAATTAATTTAACTTTTAATAATAGTATTAGCGCTTATAAGTAAATAATTTAAAGAAATATAATATATTTATAAATTATAATATATAAGTATTTTAAAGTTTTTTTTATAAAAATTTATATTTTTTTATATAAAGAGTTATTTTATATAATTAATTTATATATAAATTTATATAAGTTTTAATTATTTAATTATAATAATATATATAAAATATAAATATTTATAAATATTTATTAAATTTATTATTTATTATAATTTTTTATTATAATATTTATAATAATTAAAATTTATAAATTATTTAAAATTTAAATTATTAATTTAAAATTTAAATTATTAATTTAAAATTCTAGTTTTTTAATTAAATAGTTTATTATATAAATAATTAATAAGTTTTATTTTAATTTTAAATTAAAAAGTATAAGTTTAAATTTTTATATTTAAAAATATTTAAGTATTAATAAAGAGTAATTAAAAGTTATTTATTTTTTTTTAATAATTATAATATTATAAAAAGTTATTTATTTAATAAATAATTTTAAAAAATTATTATAAAAACCTTATTTATTTAAATTTTTAAATTATTTATAAACTATTAATTATTTTAATAATAAAGTTATTATAATAAATATATTATTTTAAAAACTATAAAATATTTAATATTTTATAAAAGTTTTAATAAGGATAATATAATAATTAAAGTTTATAAATTATTTAAAATTTAAATTATTAATTTAAAATTTTAATTTTTTAATTAAATATTTTATTATATAAATAATTAATAAATTTTAATTTAATATTAAATATTTATTTTTATTAATATATTTTTAATAATATTTAAAAATACTTTTATATAATATTTGTAAATAATTTTTATTACTTATAAATTAAATTTTAATATAATTATTTTAAAATTATTATTAATAAAACTTTTAATATTATAATTAAAATTAAATTATTATTTTATTTTTATAAAATTAAAATTAAAATTATATAATAATTAATTAATTAATATTATTTTTAATATTTTAAAAATATTATAAATATATTATATTTAATAAAAAATATTATTATATATAAAATAAATATTTAAATTAATTTTTATTATTATATAAATTAAAAATATAATATTTTAAATATAATTTATAATATTAATTTTTATATTTTAAATTTATATATTATATAATTTTTTTAATTATTTATAAATATATTTTAAAATATTTAATTATTATTTTTTTATAATATTATAAAATAAAAAAATTTATACTTTTTATAATTAATTATTAAAAATTATAAAAAGTATTTTTAATAATTAATTTATTATTAAAGATAATAAGTAAATTAATATATAAATTTAAATTTTAATTATTTTTATAAAATTAATTAATTAAAATTTATTTATAATATATTTTTTAATTATTATATATTTATTAAATTAATTTAAACTTTATTTATTTTAATAAATATACTTTATTAAATTTAAAATTATATAAATTAATTAATTATTATAATTAATAATTTTAAAAATAATAAAACGAAAGTTAATTTAAAAAGTTTTTTAATAATTTTTATTATTTTATAAAAAGTAGTTCAAAATATTTT
The DNA here is from genome assembly GCA_036986855.1 of Diaporthe destruens. Taxonomy (NCBI): domain Eukaryota; kingdom Fungi; phylum Ascomycota; class Sordariomycetes; order Diaporthales; family Diaporthaceae; genus Diaporthe; species Diaporthe destruens. The sequence continues at coordinate 4,627,774 of BTXE01000002.1, read as the reverse complement.
TTAATTTTTAAATAAATTATAATAATTATAATTTTTATTTTTTAAAATATTAATTATATAATATTAATTACGCGCTTTATTTAAATAAATAAATATTTAAATTATATTTTATTAAAACTTTTTTATTATAATAATTAAAAAAAAATTATAAATCTTTTAATTTTAAATATTTAATTATATATAAAATTAAAAAAATTAAAATTTTTTAAATATATTTTATAAATAATTTAAAAAATAAATAAATAATAAATATATTTAAAATTATATTTTTATTAATAATTTAAATAACTTATACTTTAAATTTTTATATTAAATATTTATATTAATAATATTAATAAATAATATCGTATAATAAATATATAATAAATTTAAATATATATAATATTATTTAAATATTTAAATTAAAATAATTAAAAATATATTTTATTTAATTAATAAAAATTATTATAAAGTTATTAAATTAAAAAATATTTATAAATATAAATAAATAAAGTATATAAACGGAACTATTAAGGCGGGTATTAATAATTATTATAAAGTTTCGTATAAATATTCCTTATAATTATAATTAAGGGCTAGGGTTAAGAATAGTAGGTGGTCCTTATAAGGAGGGGTTTTTATAAATTCCTTTATTAATAAAACTATTATATTATTACCTTTTATTTTAAAACTTATAACGAACTTTCTTTTTTTTTTTTTTTAAATAACCTTACTCTATAAATCTATATATTTTAATATAAACTTTAAATTATTATATTATAAAATTTAAATAACGTTTTAATTTATAAAGTATAAAATTTTTATAATTTAAAAAAGTTATAAAAATATTAATTTAATTTATTTTAAAATTACTATCCTTCCGATTATACTAATAAATATAATTAATCGTATTAACTAACTAATTTAATAATATTAAATAAAAATTAAAAATAATTAATTATTAATATGCTATTAACTTTAAATAAATAAATAATATTATTTAATAGCGGTAATATTCTTATAATTATAAAGAGGGTCCGCTTTAATATAAATACCCTTCCTTTTATATAAACTTTTATATTTAAAATTATACTTTTTAAATTATATATAAAAATTACTAAAAAGGGAGTTAAGGATATAAATACCGCTATTTCCTTTATTTTTTTAAAAAATAATAATAAAAAAATAATAATAAAAAAAATAATAATAATAAGAATAAGAATTATAATAAAATTATTAATAATATTAATATTTTTATAATATTTATTAAATAAGCTAGTAATACTTTATAATATTAATTAAAAGCTTAAAAATTAAATATATATATTAAATAAAAGCTAAATTAATTTAATAAAAAAAATTTAATTCTTTTAATTTCTACTTTATAACGAAAAATATTATATTTATTAAATACTAAAGTCCTTTTAATTATAAATATTTTAAAAAGTTTTATTAAATTAATACTAAAGCGCTATTTTAAAAACTTTATTTAATAATTATTTTTACTATAATACTTTATAAGATTAATAATAAACTTTATATAATTACTAAATGTTTAAATAATAATATTAATAACTTTAAAGGTTAAAGTTTTAAAATAATTAATGAATATAATAACTATACTCGTAAAACTTTTAAAAAAATTAGTTTATTTAAAAAATAAATTAATAAGAATATTAAAAATATTACCCGCTTTTTTAAAAAATATTAACCTAATTTTAAATTATTTAAATAAATATAAAAGTTTAATTAAAAACTTATTTAAATTATAAAGAAATTTAATAAATACTAGCTTAAAAACTAAAATTTTTAAAAAAAATATAAACTTTTATAAAATAATTTTTAATATAATTTTAAAATATTATAAAATAATATATAAAAAATATAAACGTTAATATATTTAAAATAAAATTAATAGAAATATAAATATTATTACCCCTATTATTAATAAAAATATAATAAATACTAATTTTATATTTAATTATTATATTATTACTATTAATATTATTATAAATATTATAAGTAATTTTAATAATAATAATTTATTTTTTTTTAATAATAATATTAATAGATTAAATTATTATAATTTAAACCCTTTTAATTATAACTTATATTATAATATTTCTAATAATTTTATTAATAAAGTTTTTAAAAAAAATATTTAATATAAAATTAAATATTTAATTAAATTTTTTAATCTGCTTATATAATATAATAACTCTATTAAAAATAAAAATATTACTTTTTATATTTAATAATATAAGTTTAATAATAAATTTAAAATTAATATTAATTATTACCTAACTAACTATACCTATATAAATATAATTAAAAAGTAAATATTAAAAAAAATTTATTAAAGAATTAACTTTTACTTTAAATATAATTATTTTAATTAAATTATTATATTTAAAAAATTATTTATTTAATTAAATACTAAATATAATAACCTTGATTAATATATAAATATTAAAAATAAATAAGCCGATTTTAAAATAAAATTAAATATAAACTTCGTTATTTTTAAAAATAAATTTATTAATTTAACTAAAAAACTTCGTTTTTCTAAAAATATTTAAAAAGAAAAGATATATAATAAATTAATAGAATATTTTTATTTTTATAATACGCTTTCCCGTAAATTTATTAATAAAAGTATTATTTTTTAAATATATTATAAACTCGTTTAATAATTAAATTAAAACTATTGCTATACTAAATAATTATATACTAAAGTTAATAAAAAAAAATACTCCTTCTAGTAATTCTAATACTAATAACCGGAATTCCTTAACTACTTTTAATAAATTATTAACTTTTCCACGCCTTATTAATTAAAATTTTAATAAAAATATTATTAAAATTACTTAAATGCGTGATATTTTTTATAAATAAATAAAAAAAATATAAAAAATTAGAAAGTATTTTAATTATTATAAAATTAAATATATCTTTAAGAATTATTTTAATAATAAATTTATTAAATATATTTTTTATAATAATAAATTTATTAAATATATTTATTATAATAAACGCTATTATTAAACTTTTATAACTATTAATACTATTTATAATTAAAATAATAATAAAACTATAATTAACACTATTAATAATAGTAACTATATAAATAATTTTATAAATAATTAAAGAAATACCTAATTTTAAAAATAAACTCTATTTTAAAATATAGATTTATTATTAAAGTTTTAATATTAAAAAATTATAAAAATTTAAACTTAAAAAATATATTATTTTTTAATTTTTTAAAATAAATTTTTAAAAATAATCCTTTAATTTTAAAATATATTATAACTTTAAATTTAATTTCTATTATTATAAAAACTTTATTAAATTTAAAAATAAATAAATTAATTTTTATAAATATTCCGTTAACTATAAAATTATAATATAATTTTAATTTATTTTAATTTATAAAATTTAAACTATAAATTATAAAAAACTTTAATAAAAAACTATTATAAATCTTAAATATAATTTTATTAAATAATTTTATTATTTAAGATAAACTATATTAATAACTACTTTTAATTATTTTAAATATATTATATAATATAATTATAAAAGAATAATAGTTTATAAATTTTAACGCTTTTATTAATATATAGTACCATTAATTTAATTTTAAAAGTAAGAGTAAATAAACTTTTAACCCTTTTTTTAAAATAATTTATTTAAAAATAAGTAGTTTATCTTTATCCCTAGGTTTTTATATACCTATTATTTTAAATATAAATACTTTAAATATTTTATTTTTAAATTTTAACCGTATTAAAAATATATTAATATATATTTTTATTATATATAAGTATATTAAATAATTTAAAAAAGCTAAGCCTTTTATTAATCCTACTTAATAATAAAAATCCGGGTTTTAAATATTATAACCTTAAATAAAATTTAAAAAAAAATAAAAAATAAATAATATACTTAATAAAATCCCGTATAAAACTTATTTTAAACTTCTACTACTATTCTCTTTAAAAGAATATTAAGTATATTATAAATAAAAAAAGAATTAAAATTATATAATTAAAATAAATACGCATAAACTCTATATATTAATTAAAAATAATATTATATAAATTTATATTTATAATTTTAAAATTTATATTCTAAATATAAATATTTTTAAAAAAATAATTAATTAAAATAAAATAATTCTTATTATATTTAATAAATTAAAATATTATATTTTTAATTAATATAAAATTAAAAATTTATTATATAATAATAAGAAATTTTAATATTAAATATTTAAATAAATACTAAAATAATACTATTATTTTTTATAAATATTTAATAAAATAAAATTTAATTAACTTATTTTTTATTAATTTTATAATTTAAAAATTTTATTATAAAAGAATATATAACTTAAAAAAGTTATAAGCTATAGTTTAATTTAATAATTATTTTTAAAAAAAATTAAAGTAATATATATTTATATTACTAAAAATTTTAATAAAGATTTTATTACACTAATTAATATATTATAAGTATCCTTAATTTTTATAATAAAAAATTAAGAAATAATTTATAATTTTATATTAATTATTACTAATTAAATTTTATTTTAATTAAAAATAAATATTTATTATTATTAATTAATAATATTATAAATATTTTTAAAAAAGTTTTTATTTTTATTAAAATTAATATTTAATAAACTTTTTATAAAATTTATATTAATATTAATTATAAAAACCTTATTATTTTTTATATATAATAGAATTTTTTTAAATATAAAATTATACTTTTTAAATTAATTAATAAGCCTTTAAATTTTTAATATTATATTAATAAAATCTTTATAAATATTTTTAATAAATATTATTATATTTATATTAATAATATTTTTATTTATTTAAATTTAAAAGAAAAATATATAAAATATATAATAAAAATTTTAAATAAATTTTAAATAATAAAATTATAAGCGGATCTTAAAAAATATAAATTTTATATTATTTAAACTAAATTTCTTAGTCTTATAATAAGTATTTCTAGTATTATTATAAACTTGTTTAAACTAAATATTATTTATTAATAGCTTTTATTTATAATTATAAAGAGTATTTAATTATTTTTAAAATTTTATAATTTTTATTAAAAATTTATACTAAAATTTAATAAATAACTAAATTTTTATTTAATTTTATTTAAAAAAAAAATCCGCTAAATAATAAAATATAAAAATATATTTAAATATTTTTAAAATAATTTTTTAAAAATACTAATTTTAATTTATTTTTATTATAACTTAAAAACTTAATTTAAAATAAATATTTTAAATAAAGTTATTATTAAAATATTATTATAATAATATAATAATAATTAATTATTTATAAATTATTTTTTAAAAATTATATTATTAATTAAAATAAATTATAATATTTATAATAAAAAACTTTTAATTATAATTTATTTTTTTAAATTTTAAGAGGTTAAGCTTATAAATATTTAATATATTTTATTTAAAATTATTATTAATTATTAAATTTTAATTTATTTTAATATAAAAAAGCTTTTAAACCTTTATTAAATAAAATAAATTAAATATCTTTCTTATTTCTTTTTTAATATTATTTATTATTTTAATACTAAGAATTATATTATTAACATATTAATTTAAAAACTAATAAATATATAATTATAAAAAAAAATATATATTAAATTATTTAAATTTTTTAATAAAATAAATTTTTTATAAATAATATTTTTATTTTTAATTTATATAATAAATTTAATATTAATTTATAATATAATAAATTAAGTATTTTATAAGTTAATATTACTATAATTATAAAATTAAATAAATTTAAAAAATTTTACTTAACTCCTTTTTTAAAATAATTTAAATCGAATTTAATTAATTAATTATTAAAATTAAACTATAAATACTTATTATTAAAATTTATTATAATTAAATTTAAATATATAAAATAAATTAAAATTTTATTAATAATTATTATATTATATTTTAAAAAAATTTATAATTTTAAATTTTAATAATTTATAAATTAAAATTATTAATAATATATATTATTATTTAATAATAATTTATTTAAAATAAAATAAAACTAATTAAATAGTTAAAAATTATTATTAATAATTAAATATATTAAATAATATTATATATTTTATATAAAATTATATATATTAATTTATTAAATATTAATATAATAAAATACTTAAGTTATTATATTTATTTTTAACTTTTTATAAAACCTAATAATATTTAATTATTAATTTTAAAAAATTAAATAAAAATTATTATAATTATAATAATCTATTAATTATTATAAATTATTTTTTTAAAATATTTTAATATATATTATATTATAAAATAATAATTATTTAAAGTATTATTAAATTTTATTATAAAGGTTTATTTTAAATTTTTAAATTCTTTAAAATAATATTTTTTAATAATAATTTTTAATTTATTTTTATTTTTATAAATAAGCTTTATATAATAATTAAAATTAAATAAAAACTTTTATTTCTAAATTATTCCGCTTTATAAAGTTAAATAAAGAATTTTAATTAATAGATTAATTAATACTTTTATATATTTATTAATTATTATTAAAATAATTAATTTTAAAAAATATTTATATTAGATTTTACTTAAAATACTATACTTTATATAATATTAAATAATTTATTATTATTTAAAATTTATACCAGGACCCTTTCGCATATATATTTTAATTAAAATTATAATACTACTCTAAATAATTATAATTTTTAAAATAAAACTATTTAAGTTAAAATTCAAAAGCTAGCTTAATAAATTTAAAAATATATTAATACTACACATATAACTATTAAGTAAATAAATATATAAATAATAAAGTAAATAAATTACTATTATTAGAAACCGGATTTTAATATAAGGAATTATATTTTTATTATTAAAAAAACTTAAACTACGGATTATTTTAATAATAAATTAAAATTCCTACTAATACGGCTATTTTATAAAATTATAAATACTAATATAAATAAAAACTTTTATTATTTAAAAATACTTTTAATATAAAGAAAGTTTATTAAATTTTATATAAATTAGTTATATAAAAACCCCTATAATCCTTTTTTTAATTAAAATTTAAATTAATTAAAAAATAAAATTATTAATATAAATTAAAAATAAAAAATAAATAAAATACTTATATCTTATATAAATAATAGAATATATACTTTTAAATATTAAGTATTTTAAAAAAGCTAGAACTTTAATAATTAATAATATCCCGCTAGAAATTTTTATAATACTTTATTTATATTTAAAATTTATTATAACCAGTACCTTAATTATATAAAACTTTTTATATACTTTATAGTATAAATTATAATAATTATAATTAATATTATAATTAAACTTTATATTAATAATAATTTTATAATTAATAAAAAATAATACTTATACTATATAAGCCGATATTATAAGATTAATAAAATTAATAATATAATAATTAATATAAAAAATAATAATAATATTTTTTATAATTCTTTTAATAATTTTTTTAAAGTAAAGAATATTAATTTTTATAAAAATTAAAACAATATTAATAAAAAAGGATAAACAACTATATTTAACGCTTATAAAAAGTAAGACCTATAATTAATTAAATAAATATAAAAACGTATTATAATTTAAAATTAAAAGAATTTAATATAATAATAAATTTCCTTAAGCTATTTCCTTTTTTAATTAAATAAGTATTTTTTAAATAAAAAATATAAAAGTTATAAATTTAATTTCTAATAGATCGGATTTAACTACTACGCCTTTAAAAAAATATTTTATTTTTTTTTTACGGGGGGGGGGGTAGTTAAGAGCTAGGGTTAAAAATAATAAATAATTTCTATAAAAAAAAATCTCTATAAGTCCCTTTATTAATAAGACTACTATACTATTACCTCTTACCCTAAGGCCTACAACAAACTTTTTTTTCTTTTTTTTTCTTCTTAAGTAACCCTACTCTATAAATCTATATATTTTAATATAAATTTCAAGCTACTATACTATAAAACCTAAGTAACGTTTTAATTATTAATATAAATTAATAGTAAAATACTATTTTAAATAATTAAAGCGGGAAAATATATTATATATTATTAAAATAGGTATTTAATTAATAAAATCTTTACGGATAAGGAAAACTTTAGGATATTTGTGCGCTGTAAGAAATTTAGGTATATAACTTCCAAGGCGCTAAGAAATATTCCTAGAGGTAACTTTCAGAAAACGAGCAACTCACCTTGGAAGTCATGGCTGATTTTCTTTTTCAAGCGCGCTATCAAGGACAATTAGGCTGCAATTCAAGTTCTATTACATCAAAAATTGAGCAGCCCTGGAGCTTGCCTAAATCTTACGTGCGTCTTCCTCCGCAGCGGCTTCAACGATATCTGTGGCTTCAATGATTTCTGGGGCATTGAGCCGCCCGTCACCATTAGCGTCGGCCCGCTCAGCTGCAGGCTGCAGCTTGCTCCTGTGCATCCACGTCTCCGCTCTCGTCCAGGTCAGAATTCTCAATCTCCTGGTCGTTGGCGTTACCTTGGCCACCACCCCCACGCGTCAATACATTCAGGTCTGAAGCCCGTTGCATCAGTAGATGGGTCACACGTTTTTACAGATACCTCGCTTTGTAACGGCAATAGCTGTATTTTCCCCATGTTGGACATCGATAGGACCGGCACTGACAGTGACAGCCAGAAAGGGTTAATAGCAGGGTGATACTGAACTTCATCTTGAAGAGACGCAAGGCTAATATGTGACAAGCCTTCTAATAATGAAAGGAGCTAAACAACAGTGGACCAGCACTGAAAATAGAAGATGAGAATTCATGGAGTTGTGAAATGTGTACAAAGTGTGCACCTCTGTTTCGGGCTCGGAGGAGAGTACATATGTACTGTTATTTAATACTCGAGTCCTTCGGCTCTGACCATTCGTGGCAGCCACTGAGAACCCTACCTAAGTAGCGATGCAAACAGCAAGCATCTTTTGGCCCTCTTCCTGTCGCAAAGTCCGTCGTGGACTTCCATTGGCAGTTTTGGTTCTGTCTGAAGTGTAGCTGCAGTCGAGATTTCGATTCGCGAGGTGGAGGAGGCCAAGAAAGTTACGTTGGGCTCTAGTAGGGAAACTCACCCGTCCCATGCCACACCTCGAGTTTCACTCCCGATGACAAGTCTTTTTCGACTGCCGTCGGCCCAACGTTCGGTTGAGATCTGGGACTTCAGATGCCTTGGCTGTTCGGACGAGTCAGGCTAACCGGCCAAGAGTAACTATATACCCACTCAGCAGCCACATTTCATCCATCGCTGATTCCCTCCTTGAGTGGTTGAAATTATTGTCATTACAAAACTGGACATACACAAGATATTTTCTTAATCTCAAGCTGACGCATCTCCGACCTCGGGAGGTAGCTCAAAGACCGTGCGTCCCAATGCCCCAGGATGCATGCAGCTCGAGGTCAATGTCTGTCTGAGGAGACACAAACTCCGAAGACATCGCATGGGAAGTGTCTGAAAGACCTACCTACAGAAAAGAGTCCGGTGCAAGCCCCGGGGTTTCTTCCCAAGTCCGTGGCCAATACTCTTGGGCAGATATAGTCCAAGATCAATCCACGCAAGACAGGTAATAAGAAGCGGCCGCAAGACTCAAGGTGAGTTTCGAAACAATCAACTACGCTGCTGCCAGGACCCCCTTGAGCCAACATCCTCGAGTATTACTAATGTAATTCCATATAGGTATGAAGGCGCCATGTATGTCCTCGGACATATACGGAATAGAAGCGAAACCACTTAGTTGGTAACAATATGAACACTATTTTGTAATGTACACATTGTGGTGAGTTGTCTCTTTCTTATCTCTTATCAACTGATGGTCCGCTCCTGTGCCAGTGATGAGTGGTATCTTGCTCTCTGGGGGAAAACGATCATACGCGTGGCTTGTACATTACCCCTTGGTATTGCGTCCAGGAGGTCTACCCTACAGCTTCCTCCATCGAGAACTAAAGGCAAAGCGTCACGGCGCTCAACCGGCGATGACCCAGGGGTTGGAAGGTCTCCAGACCCGAGACCACCGCTCAGCAGTGTATAAAGTACGACCACGAAATTTTTGTGAACATGTCAACATGTTCCTAATGATGCAGGAGCCCACCGCCGACGCCCTTCTCCCATCCCCGAATGCCCTCCTTGATGCTCTCCCAGTACCTCAGCCTCACTGCCTCCCCAACAGCACCCTCGATATCGCCGTGGGCGAATGCCTGCCGCAGCGCCTCGACGCACCGCTCAATGCGGGCCTCGTTCTCGGCCATCGGCGCCTCCAGGTCGGCCTCGGACTCGGCGTCTTCGATGGCCTCCCGGGCCTCGAGCACCTCGACGAGCAGGGCTGGGTCGGCGGCGGCGCCGGCGGCCCCGCCGGTGTGGCTCCCGGCCTCGTCTCCGGCAAGGTCGACACCGTACCTCTCGGCGAGGATGTACTGGGCGCGGAGGAGCGGGTGCGACAGGGTCTTGTAGGCGGCATTGATGTGGCTCGACGCGGCCTCGGCCTGGCGGCGGCGTAAGGCTGCCAAGGTGTTGTCCGGGTCGGATGGGGAGTCTGAGGGGCTCGAGGAGGTCGAGGCGGAGTGGAAGTAGTCCGGGTGGCTCGCGGCCTGCAGGCGCAGGAACTCGCGGCGGAGGGCGCGCAGGTCGATGTCGAAGGGGCCCTGGGGCGGGGGGCCCTGCGGTAGAGTCTCGGGGAAGAGGTTGTAGTACGGCAGGGGCTTTGTGTGGTCCCAGCCCTTGTTGGCGGCAGGTCGGGTTCGATCTTGGTGTTGTCGCTGTTGGGCTTCTTGGACGGCTTCGGGTTGAGACTGCGAGGAGAACCACCTGTTCTGCGTGCTGCACTGCTGGCGATTCCGCAGCCTCGTCTGGCTCTGGCTCGTCTGGCTCTGGCTCGTCTGGCACTTCAACGAGACCTGTGGCGCCGCTCTCGTCGTCGAATACGTCCTTGCAGCTGCTGAGGGCAGGGGCGGACACGCCCTTGGCTGCACGTTGCAGCTGGCGCAAAGGCTGCGACTTGTCGAGGTCAGACGTGTTCGCATGGCTTCCGGCTGATCGAGTCCAGTTGTGCCAGGACCAGAGAGGCGCGGTCGCGGTTGGGCCGCTGAAATATCTCCTCGCTCGGCGTTTCCGGCCGGACTCGGCTTCGGCTGTGATGACGTCTGGCAACCCCAGGGTTCTGTCGGGGTTAATAAATGTCGATTATCAGTTAGTGGGTACCTAGGTACCTAGGTACCTACTTATAGTAGTTGATTGAGTATCTTCAACCACCCTCAAAATGCCGGGCTTGCTCGACCTCGGACCAATCATGATGCAATGGCTGGCCTGCCGTTTGTGTATTACCTTGGTTTCCTTTGGGCATTATTCATTATGATTGACTGACTAACTGACTGACTGTCTGACTACTCAAGTACCTTGTCCGCCTTCCGCCTGGTCTGGTCAGGACTGTGGACTTGTATACAAAACAATTAAAACCCGTCCTCGCATGTTTGGGGTATCTCGTCCTCCCTCGTAGCCTCTGCGCCTGTTTCAAGACAGCTCCACTCGGCCTCTCCACCGTCCTCGTTCGACGTGCCACCACCGGTCTCCAGAGGCGCTCTTCTTGTCCACCAGCCCTTCGGGATTATTCGAGTTCCATCGTCCTGTACACCCCTCCCTCGCCCTGCCAACATCCTCGCCGTCCCTTTCCCTTTCCCTCTCCCTCTCCCTCTCCTTCTCCTTCTCCTTCTCCCTCTCCCTCTCCTTGCTGTTCTTCCCCCCGCTGTCTCGTTTGACGAGTCTCCCCCGGCTGGGCGCGCCTTCGCCCTTCTCATGCTGCGGTCCCGGCACCACGCAATAGGGCGCCAGTCCGCTGCCAAAGCCACCCCCAGCATTGCTGCTAACATCACCCCTCCGAAGCAGGTCCTCGCCCCCGTCGCCGAGCAAGTCGTCCATGACAGCAAGCCCGCCCCGCGTGTCCGTGCCCCCTTGGTCCGGCACTAGGCAGTATTGTATCCGGCTGCCCGCATCGCCCATGAAGCCAGCCAGTCCCTCGCTCGACACCACCTCGCCACTCTCGTCAACCACGGTGGCCTCGAAGCGTGGGATCCGCCGCGCAGCCTCGAGCCGCCCCTGCGCTGCCAGCCGCGCCGCGTGCAGGTCGCTCCCGTACTCACGCGCCGGCAGGAGGCGGAGCTCCTTACCGCTGTCCCTGGTGTCCGACGACGAGCGCGCCCCCGCGTCCTCCATGTTGGCCAGGTTGGTGGACGATCTGCTGTGGCCTTTGGAGCCGGGGGCCTGGCCCACCGGCCCAGCGTTCCGGTACCTGTCGCCGGGGAGATCTAGCCGCTCCTTGGGCTTGCACAGGGCCTGGAACAGTCCGTCCGGGTCGTTGGGCACACGCACCGCGCGCAGCCGCGGGAACCCACCCGCCGCGATGCTGCGCGACAGTACGTCGTCTGCCCCCGTCGCCGCGGCAGCGCCGCTCTCGAAGATGTCCCAGTGCAACTTCTTCAGCGATCGCGACGCGAGGTACGGCATGAACAGGAATGTGTCATCGCCGACCGTGGGAGCTGCTGCCTGCACGATGCTGAGCGTCGTGAGGGCACCAAGCTTCGCTAGCATCCGTACCAGGGCGTCTACGCTGTCGATGCCCTGGTGGATCAGCGTCAGCGTCTCAAGAGATCTGGCTGCGGCAGAGCGGGTCGTGAAGGCCGTCAGGCCCGCGGTGTTCACGCCGGCACAGTGGGCGATGCCGAGCTTCTTGAGGGCCCGCGGCAGCCCGAGGAGGGACTCGTCATTGAAGGAGCCCTCCGGCAGGTGGGAGAGGTACAGCGAGTCGATCCCGGGGAGGAGGGCAAGGATCGCGGGGACGGTCGTGCCGTCTGTTGACAAGCCTGCGCCGGGCACGCAGTGGATGGTCAGGTGGGTCAGCTCTTTCCAGTTGTCGTGCCGCATCACGAAACGGCTGGCACACGCCGCTGCCAGCTTCTGGCGGCGCTCTGGGGTACTGTCGTCTGCGGGCGACGACGTCGACGGCGCCCACCTGGAGTGCCTCCTCCGAGACTGCGCCCTCTTCCCTGCGCGGCCGTTCTCCACCGACGGTGACGGCTCGGGCGGCGTCGCCTCGACGACCCATGTCGACTCCTTGAGCTTCCGCCTTGTCTCCAGGGCGTGCAGGAGGTGACTCTCGCTGCCGTGGCGATAGCTGGGGTAGAAGCCGTCTAGCCTCTCAAGGTTGGGACACGCCATCACCACCGACGCCACCACGTCATGGTACCTGGTCGCCTCGATGGGTGCTCCGTCTGGGAGCGCAGGCACCTTGAGCGAGCGCACCACAGCCCCGAGACTCCTGTTGGCGCGAAGCGTACGCCGCAGGAGCACCAGTCGGGGCGCGTACAGCCCCTTGTACCTCTTGCCCATCTGCGGGCCGTCCTTCCCGACAAGCTGGATATCGCCGTACAGCGCCTCCCTCGCAACTATGAGTAGCCTCCTGTTGCACAGCGCCACCGCACAGCAGTCTCGCATCCAACACGTCGCACAGCTGTTGCTGTCGTCCAGGTGTCCCGCCCTCACGTATTCCAGCACCAGCCGTAGCACCTCGACGGGCAGCCTGTTGAACAGCTCGTCTGGCCCAGGCCTGCGGGCTCCCGCCGCCGCCGCCGCCGCCGCCGCCGCCTTCTGCTGCTGCCTGAGCGCCTCCGGCCGTCCCTGCCACTCCGGCGCCGAGCTGCGATACGCGTGCTGCTGGTGGTAGGTGCTGTAGTGCGCGGGAGGATACGTCCCGAAGGCCTGGGCCTCCTCGATGACCGGCATGCCGCCCCAACTGTTGGCACGCATCCGGCCCTGGCTGTCCACCGACCCGTCGAACGAATGGAAGCTGCCCGGCCGGGGCCGCGAATACATGCCTGGCCTCTGCGAGGCCGGCGCCTGCTGAGCATGTGGCAAGGGGTATGTCTGGGATCGTCGGTTCTTGAGGCTGTAGTGATTAATCTCGGACGGCATGATGCCGTATTCCGGGGAGCCGGCGTCGAATTCTGGCCCGAGCGTGACCTCGCGCGACAGTGGCGACGTTGCCGGGTTCCCATTGATGGCGGCGACGTGCGCGGCGAATGCCTGCGACGACCGCTGGTTGGCGTGGTGCAGTTCCATGCGCGCGCGCACAGGTTGTGGTTGTGGTGGTGGCTGATCCGACCGGCTCATCGGCCTCCAGTCCACGCCGCTGATGTAAGGCCGCGTCGACATGACGCTGTTATCGCCGTGGCTGTCATTGTTCTGAGCAGCACGCGCCCGCGCCTGCTGCATCTTGTCCTGACCCTTGTTGCGGAGCAGGTCGTCCCACGAGCCACTGGCCCGAGGTTTGTGCTGATTCGCCGCCGCGGGCATGGGCGGCCGGGCGGCATTGGCGGCTGCCATGGTCTCCTTCGGAGTCTGTCTCGGTCTGCCTCGGTCTGCCTCAGAATTGGGGGAGGCAGGCGGGCGGTTGGAGGTTACTGATCTCAGGTATTGTCCTGGGCTGGATTGGATGGTGGGTGGGCCAGCGGGTTTGTAGAGCGTAACGACCGGCTGCTGCTATCAGGAGCGGGAAACAAATAAAAGTTAAACTAAATGAGGGCTTATTTCGCACTTCACGACTCAGCCTCGGTGTCGACACTTTGTCGTCATCCTCCACAATGGGCGTCCGGAAGATCCGAGCATTTAACCCGCGGCAGCAAGAATGGGGATGCAGTCCCACCTGGAGAGGAAGAGCGGGTCCTCGGAGGAGCACAACAAAAAGCAGAGGCCTCTGAAGTGCTCACTCGCTGCTGTGCGGTCTGACAGAGATGGTGAGGCTGGGGCCGGGGCCTGTTTTTTCCCGGTCCACGGTCAGCAAGTGGTGGCAGCAGGGCTTCTCGGCAGAGCGGCAGAGCGGCAGAGCGGCAGAGCTGAAAGTTGTGGTCGGTTCCGCGGCTCAGCCTGGACTGACTGAGCAATGCTTTACCAGTCGGGCTGTCGGAAGAGGGCGGTTGAGGGCGTCAGGAGAGCTGCAGCCACGGGCGGACCTGGTGGTGGATGGATATTTCTTGATCTTGACGCAGCAACACGGCTGGGCAGACTCGGCCGAGTCCCGAGTCCCGAGAGGGTTTGGTGAATACCTAGGTAGTTTATATAGCTTGGTTGCAGCCGACAGATCAAGTCAGGACGAGCAGATCAGAAAACGAGCGTCTATGTGCAGAATGACCAGCAAAGAGCAGGGCCAGGGTGGCACGAGGATGTTGAAGGAATTCAGAGACCACAGGGAGAGGGTGAGGGAAGGGGGGTGCAGAGGGAGAAACGGGCGCCAGGTGGAAAGGCACCATGAATGAATGAATGAGTCGCCCAGCGCAGAACCGTCGACGCAAGGAGGATGTGGTGGAGCTTTACGAGCACGCCCGGGGGGGGGAGGGGCAGTCTTTTTTTGGGGGTCGGGTCAGTCGTGTTTAGAATGAGCAGCAGCGAATGGGCACATTTTCGTCAACAAACTCCACAGCTGACCGCCGTCCGTGATCGCCGGCGCATGGTGGGCTATGCCCTATCCGGAGTGGTGCTGGAAGGGGCATGTTAATTGTGCCTGGCAACCAGGCAACCTGGCTACTACGCCGTACTGCAGTGTGTCGAGATGTGTGTCGCGGATCGCGATATGTCGACGTTGACACACACGCACAGATGGGCAATATCAAACACACAACCTGGCTGCCTGGCTTGGGGCTGGGCTGGCTGGCCGTCTCAGACAAGGACCCAGCAGGGAGCTCCCCTTCAGCTGCCCTTCTGGCCGCTTGGAGGGCTGGCTGGCCTTGGCTGCCGGTGGCTGCACTATAGCTTCAGGCTTACCTGCCAGCTTGCTCGGTATGTGGCAGGAGACGGCCTCAGATCGGTTCCCGGCAGTTTGGGGAGATTGACACTGGCAATTGGCGCCACGGGGCGACGGCTTGGCGTCCTTGGGGCCCTTCTCATGCTCTTGTGCTGTTCGACCTGGTGGGCTGGTGGGAGGCAGTCTCCGTACACTATGACGCCGAGGTGGCCATGACATTGCTAGGCTCGCTTGGGGGTGTGGGGCATGGGCCTACCTAGGTAAGTAGGTACGCAGCCCACGGCGAGACGCCACGGGCTCTCTGGAAATTGACCTACGAGAATCCCACGCTACCCCAGGGGGCCCTGGACCCTGGCAGCTAGCTAACCAGACAAGCCAGAGACGGAGCGTGTCGAGCCCGACTTTTCTGGTCCGTCCGTCTGTCCGTCCGTCCGTCAGTCAGTCAGTCTGTCTGTCCGTCCGTCATTGATGATGGTGACGAGGCAGCGAGGGAGTCGAGATTGCAATGTTGTACTGGCCTGGCTGGCTGGTAGCATATCGATAACGTATCAAGGCAGGTCAGGGCAGGTCAAGGCAGGTTTTAGATCTGACACTGCAGCATTCACATCGTTGGCTGGTTGGCTGCCCAGGCGCCGTTATCAGCCAAGGCCCCGTTAACGGTGGCCCTAGCTGCCGATCCGAGCGGACGGAAACAGGGCTGCATCCAAGGAAACAAGTTCAAACAACTGGCATCCAACCTTGGCTGCACGCACACCTGGGCACGCACCACACAACCCTCCCTTCCCTGGGCGTTTCGGCCCGCTGGTTGGATGGCTGGCCGTGTTTGATGTTTCGACCGTGCAGCGTCAGTTGTACTCCGTACCGAGTGACGTCCATCCTGCCATCCTGCCCGACCACACATTTGGTTGATGCTGTGATTGTGATGGGCACGCCTAGCCATTGTCGACAAAGATGGTTCTTGCCGAGAGCCCTCTTTCACTGCGCAGTACCAAGTTTTTGGTCACCGTCCCGGCCTTTTCTTTACGGCCATGCACGCCTGCCTTGAAATCACCCACCAATTACCGAGTACTCCGTACAGTGATTATCTCCAGGCCCCCATCCTTACCTATCTGGTCTGAATACATTTCCACCACCACCAGCCTCCAGAGCTGTCTCCACATGACGACGTGTCATTGGCAGTCTGGTTTGACAAGACACCTCTGGGCATCACTAATCAATTGTAGATGAGTGTGTGTGCGTGAGATGCAGGAACAGCTGTAGCACCCACTTATCCTCCCTTGCTCTTCCCCAAGGTACATATTACCCTTCCACCGCCCCACAACCAGTACCTGGAAGCACCTGTCCTCACAGTCTCTGGACCATGGCCGGGCATGCACTTCAATTTGCTTGGGGACAGTTGCTGTGCGCCTCCCCTGCTCAGGTTCCAATCCTGGATCCAGAGCAATCAAGGTGCTTGATACCTACCTAGGTGCTTAGACATGGTTAGCGCTACTATCCCCTCATGATCAGAATTGTGCATCAAAAGTCTCAATTATCACCAGGCAGGTCTCAGGGCACATGTGGTAATCTGGTGACCTGCGTAGGAATGCTAACCGATAGAGTCCAACTTGCAGGATCATACTGGATCCTCTGATTGATTCCTTTTTATGGCCCTGAGGCAATAAAACCAGGTTATCACTCGTGGAGCCAGGATTTATGAGATATTGTATCAGAGGCTGACCACCTTCAATGTTCAGCAAAAGAGAAGGACCAAGGGGGCAGGAGAAGCTTACATATGTATAGAACATCACCATTCGCGTTATGAAGCACTAACAGTCTATCCTCATCTGTTTCGTTTCCCCTGAACGCTAAGCCTTTAATAAGCCGCAAGCGTTCAGCATACGTACGGATTAAGAACAAAACCGACTATACCATCAGGGAGGGGAGGCTTTAAACCATATATAGACCACCTAACTACCGTTAGAAGCAGTCAATTATATATGTGCATTAAAAGAAATATTACTATTTAAAAGTCCTAATAGTTTAAAACTAGTACAAAGTTTAACAATAGATTAATAATTTAATACACTACTAACATACCTCCATGCACACTTAGATCATGTGGTGTTACTAAAGAAGAGCCTGACCATATTTTAATGAATTCGACACCTGTAGGACTACCTAGGTAAGAGTGTCTCTTGTGTGCTTATTAGCTGGAATGACAGAATGTTAACCGCTCATACAGAGATCCTAAAATATCGATTCAAGATAACATCCTTATATCTTTAGAGTAAACTAATCATATTTTAGGAACCGAGTGCGCAATTTGCTTTGTAACTCTCTCAGGTATACGGCCACCCATTTTATGCTATATTGAGTGGTTTCGGTCTTGATCCTCTCACATGATGACATATGAATTACACAATGAAGACGAGTTAACGTACATGTGAAAGATTTGCCGGCCAGAAATGAGAAGCTTCATCTTGATCAGTACGGTATCGTGTGTTCTTTACACCATGTCCGAGTTGACTGATTTTGCTTCTATTCCGTATACGTCCGAAGCCACACGCGGCGCCTTCATACAGCGTGTCCGAGTTGAACTCGGGTGTTTCACAAGGAATCACCTCGGGAAGTCGCTATGAGTACCATAAAACATGGAGCATACATGTTCCTGCAGAAATCATATCAGGCGAAAGGATCTCGAGAAAATCGGGAAGCCAAAGAAAAGCAAGTGAGCAACGGAAAGGCGAACCACAGCAACAACTGTGGGACAAACCCTGGGAACACATCGAAACATGCTGGCATGGCTAGCACACAGCGCATACGAAGCGCTATTGCACATTGCTGCAGATAGAGGTTGTTACATTCGGCACCAAGGGTGACAACATTTGAAGATTTCATTCTTCCAGCACTTGACCCACATTTCCCAGCAGAAAGACTACAGATGGTCAGCCCGTGTCAGCTGGGCGTTTGAGCCTGAAAATTTGTTGGAAAGTCTTTTGGTAAAAAGGACACTATGCATAGTCCAGATGGATAAAGAGCCCTTGACTTTCGAGGCAAGAGGACTTGCCGCAAAGTCAGGCACACCATGTCTCGTTCTCCTCTCTGACCGCTGGCAGGATGTTAATATATCCTCTTGCGTCACTACGGTGTCGACACCATAATACATACAGAAGCTGGCGTTCCAAAGGTGAGGAGAGGCTAACCACCGAGGCAAAGAAGCTGAATAAGAGTACATTCCCAACATTGAAGAACTTAGCATTAGATATCTCTAGATACGACGTGACAGCACCTAGGCAGTGTGCCTAACAAAGGGCAGGCTCCTCCTATACGCTAGTCAAGCCTTTGCAAACTTGAATTTAGGGGATATCTTCCTTTACGTACTGGATAAACTTTCAATGCCAGAGGCTAACAGAGAACAACTGTCTTGAAAAGTCACCAAACCTGTAGACACCCACCTCAGGTGGACGAGTTCCCACGCGGAGAGCATTTATGCCAGGCGTGCACCTCGCGGCAAATCGTCAACTGGTCTTTTGTTCAACAGCCTACATGAACAAAAGGTTCACATTTATCCATTTGCTCATCTCAAGCGCACCGAGGTATTTACGCGTCTGATAAATGAGTGCGAATCAGGTTCAGTAACGCAATGACTGCTCATAGCCAGGAGTCAGCCATAACATTTGAACGACCATCGAGGAACCGAGGGGCAGGCCCGTCCCTGATCCGGATGCATGTGATTGATCTCACTAGGCCGAGCTGTATTTCGTTTCTCTCTCTCCTTTTTGTTTTGTTTAGGAAAAGCCTTTCGGCCTCGTTGACACCAAACCTTGTCCATTCCACATGTCTACGGTGGGCCAACAAGCCGTCACAATAAATACGATACACTTCTGACGATCTCACCTGTCGTCTGAAACTGGGACCGCGGGGGAGATCCCCCAGATGGAGGATGCATCTCATGTCACGGTCAAGGTGCACGATTTGGATAGTCACTTGCCTTTGGTGGATTTGTCAAGTCCGGCGAGGCCTGGAACAAAGCTCGGACTGAGCACACGAGCAAGAGTTGGCTGAGCTTGTTGTTAGGGCCTTGTGCTTCCTGCGACTGGTGGTCACAGCCCTGGGGTGAAGGACAGCTCACGGCTGCTTGGTTGGTTGGCATTCGAGGAGCTAGGAAGACGCCAAAGCCCGAGACGACTCTGCTCGAATCAAGAAGCGTAGGTGGAGCTTGGGGCTATCTTCTCGTGTCGTCCACGACTCGGCTGATAAAACGGGTGCGGCGTGCCCGGTGGCTTGGACGAATCATCAATAGCCATGGCCTAGGCATAATGTAGGCACGCGGGTTGTGGACGCTAAGCCCGGTGGCTTTGCTGAGAAGTGATTTCATCGTCCCATCATGACCTGTGCGGCCAAGCGCCACAGCCGAAAGGGTCGAGGGTGCTCCGCATCAGCGGCAGAGGACTCGAAGCCATCAGAGAAAGTTTCGGGTCACGGCTGTTTGGGTATGCCTTAATGCTCGGCCGAGTGTCTTGTCACCTGGGCACCACGCACGGGGTAAGTGTTCATGTGAGCGAGGGCTCGTACACGTACCGGTATAGATACTCTAGATGGTCGATCCAGAACAGCAGGTACCGCGGCTGACCTAGATAGCTTCGATACCCAAGCCTGGGCGTGAATCGTGATATATCCTGCACATCTCGAGCCCAGCCGAGAGGAAGGCAAGCCCACCAAGCCCACCAAGCCCACATGCGCACATGCCATTCCCCAATCCCGTCTTCTCCAACACATGGTGCTGAGATTTTCACAAGCTGCCTCGGAGGTTTGGCCCCTCGTCAGGCTGGGGCCACGGCCCAATAGAGTTTGATTCCTCAATCCCAGAGCCAAGCAAGGGAAAATCGATAAAAGCTTCCGGTGTGGAGAGGCCGCCTTCTTGGTGCGGGGAATAGGGGACTGCGGACAGGGGACTGGGGACAGGGGACTGGGGACAGGGGACTTGGGGGTGGGGGGAGGGGGGAGGGCTCACTTTGAGATTCTGCAGGGGATCGGCCAGTAATTATTCTCGAAGCGGCACTTCTGCCCGTCTCTCATGGGATAGCTGGGCCCTAATGCGGCCGATGACAGGCACCCTAAAATGATGCTCGTCGCGACCTGCCTGCCTGGATTTTGCGGGCAGATCACGCGGGTCGTCTCTTGTACGAGCAAGACGAGGTGGCAGGGCGGCAGGGCGGCAGGGCAGTCGGGCGAGATATGTTGAGATGGAGAGGGGGGCAAGGGGGCCAGAGAGAAACTTTGAAGAGGGTGGAAAGCTGAGACGAACGGCAAGGGAGGCAGCATGAATTTGCCTCTGAGATATGACCTCAATCGGCTGATGTTGTGACAATAACATGTATTGTCGACCAGAGCCTGGGATGGGACGAGAGGACGACACCAAGAAGGGACAGCACTGCCGAGCGGCAAAGCGTGTCAACTCTAACCAAATTGCAGATGCCACTACACAGTATGTAGTACTGCGTATATTGTCAGCCCTGTCTGCCACAACAGCAAAAGCACAACTTGAAGTCAAAAGCGGCGGCCAGGTGGCATCCACGTCCTCGGCCTTATTCTGCCGTATTCTGCCGTCTCACACGGGTCACGCACGCCTCGCCTCGCCACCACCACCGTCACCGTCACCGTCCCGACAATAAGGTGCAAGGCACCTGGGTGCGGTTGCAAGGCCGTGGTTTTGTCGTGATTGGGGCTCGGGAAGGGACTTGTGTGGGCGCACCCTTTTGCAAGTGCCTTTGGAGCGGCCTCCCCGTGCGTCGTCTCTTGTTCGTGCGTACTTTTTATCATACCTTGTCGTATGGCGATCCCGCCCTTCCTACTGGACAGGCTGCAGAGTGTCACAAAATTGGTTTTCTCCCTCTCCTACCGTAAAGGGCATGGTCCAAGACTTGCGCCCACCATTCAGGCCATTCTCGTCAAACAGCAGGATGTCCCGCTGTCAGGTCAGTCGGCCCAGCGATGCGTGCTCTGCTCTGCAGCCTCTGCTCTTGCCATGCCCTCCCTGCCCTGCCGTGCCGGCCTGAAGTCAATTACTGCTGCAGGTGTGCAGCCCCGAACATGGGGTGCCCATGCCGCCGGAGTAATAGACCGATCAGTAGCATAAATGTAACCATCCCCGGCCACTTGCTCCCACTCCGGCCCAGCCCTTGGATAGCGTACCGTCCCCCGCCGGAATGGATGACTGGACAAGTACCATTGAGAATAAAAGAGACGAGACGTGACGGGGACCAGATCAGGACTGCATCACCGATGCAATTACAGAAAAAAGAAGGTTGCTAACTCAATTCATTTCTTGGGTCCACCACCTATTCAGGTAATTGTCCGCCTGGGGACGCCCCAACTCAATTCTCGTCCAAGGATTCACCTATTAGTTGATACCCTGTGATGCCCCGAGGGGAAATTGGAAGCCTCCCGTTGCGACTCCTCGAATCTCTTATAAGCCCGAGTCCAGCGCCCAGCAGCACAAGGGAAACCCCCAGCCTGGATGCTCTTACGAGGGATCAGTCCTCGTCGCCTGCGAACCAGACATACTCACCCAGACACTCGATCCGGCCACAACCGTCTTATACGTCAGTCTTCCAGAACCTTGACAACGGCCCGTTACGACACGATATCTTGCAGGGCCCGCTGGTTGAAGGTTTTCCTCATCACAACGCCACCCCTAAGGATATAGGCACAGGCGGACGCCGGGCCAGGAACACTCTGACAAAAAGCGCCGCCGCGCTCGATAGACGACACTCATCACACCAGAAGCACCACCAGCAGCATCAAAGACCAGCGGTGGGACTTCAGAGGCAGCCCACAGGAGGACACTTCGTCAAGGCACCGTCCCTGTCACCACCTCCACAGCAGGGCCGCAAATTCCACTCGGAAGGAGCAGACTTGCTCGTGCGGCCAGTACCACCAGCATCGGACCCAGCTGACTTGCCACCCCTCAGTGCCGGGGTGCCGTCACGGGGACTATTCAGCAAGACCAGGGGTCACTACATTGTCGAAGAGAAGGAGGCCAAGGACAAGAATCGGCCTAGTCGAGGGACAAGGAGGTATTCATCCACCAGGAACCAGAGCGAGGACAACAACCAGATCCTTCCGGCCATCACCATGTCGGACAAAGCAGACCGGGTATATGAGCACGCGGAGAAGAGTGGAGGACTGACGAGACGCCAGAGGCTGAGGAGGCATTGCACAAGATGGTGGTGGGCACATCTTTTGGTATTTATTGCCATCCTTGTGCTGGTGGTATGCCTGATGTAAGTAATCACTTCATTTGGCCGAGCGGCTTGGGTGTTGCGGCGGAGCAGGTGAGATTGGTGTGCCCCCGGGGGGTGGGGTGGGGGTTGGTTGTGGTGTATCGGGTAGAGAGCGATGGAGCGTGAAGCCTATTGAAGCGGATTCACTCAGTCGATCAGCCACTGACCTCTTTACCTAGTATCTTCGTTGCCGTCCCCAGGATCGCCCAGAAGCGAGTCGACGGCGCAAACCTGACCATCCAGGGCATCATCCTCTCGCAGGCTCAGTCCGAGAACTTCACCATGTCCATCAACAGCACTTTGAGAGCCGACGACAGCATTCACGCCGTGATCGACCCCTTCGAGGGAGTCATGTTCCTCGAAGACTGGGAGCCGCAGACGCCCTTCGCGCGGCTGCAGTTCCCACAGACGACGTCAGCTTCACAGTCAGCCGTCAACCTGACGCAATTCGTTGACATCCTCGACATGAACGCCTTCACCGTCTTCAACACCTGGGTCCTCGTCAATGAGACCCTGCGCGTCAGCGTCGAGGGTGATACTCACGTCAAGGTCAATGGCATCTCGCGCAAGTACCCCGTCCACTTCAAGAAAGTCATCGAGCTGAAGGGGCTCAACAACTTCAACGGCACCACGGTACCCGAGTCCCGCGTCCAGCTGACCCCTGACGAGAACGGCGACAACTTCTTTGGAACCGTGGCTATTCCAAATGTCTCACTTCTAACCTTCGACATTGTATGTTGTCTCCCCGCCAATCCTTGCCGCAGATGAAAGCCGTGATCAAGAAGCTAATAGACCCGAAAACACAGGGCAACACAACCTTCATCAACTATCTCCAAGGCCAGGACATTGGGCGCGCGTTTGTGGACAACATGGTGGTGCGCCCGGGCATCAACAACTTCAGCATGCACGCCAACATCTCGCAGACGCCCATCCTGCAGGTGATCCAGCAGCGGCCCTTCTGTGAGGATGGCGTGCTTCCCATGCAGCTGCGGGGCGAAAATGTTGTCAATAACGGCCAGGTCCTCAGCTACTACCGAGACTCGCTGGCCTCGACCAACCAGAGCGTAGACATCGACGTCGGCGCAGACCTTGAGCAGCTAGGCTTGACCATCAACTGCTCCAATACGAAGAGAGCGAAACTTCAGTTTGTCTCATGAGCGCTGCATGTGTGCGCCTGGTGCTGTGAAGAGAGAGAGCAAGAGATAAGGGTGTTACAATATGCTGCCCGACAGAAATTGTCTGACAGACAATCATCGAGCTGTGCTCAGCGGGGTTAATGTTTTGGGCCGTCAGAGGTTATAATGAATCGGGTGGCAAAGGATGCAATGACGCCGGAAGACGACAAAAATCCGCCTCCACGATATGTCAGGTTTTGACAACCATTGCGGAACGCTTGATGCTGCATATACATTTCCTTTTGGTGCAGTCACGCCACGGAGCGCAGGCACCACGCACCGCGTGGGAATTTACCCCAATGGAAAACTTGTCCAATGCAAATTTGACGTGATGAATCGAGGTCACCAGGACCGCCGCTGATTTTGTTGGTGTGAGTAAGGACGTACGGTAACATCCCTAAGCCGACCCTGGACCAAGATCAGCGAGCGCGTGCTCCCGCACGAACGTGTGTTCCCAGACCTTGCACGCCTTCGGCATCTTGGATAAGGCCGCCTTCAGCATTCATTTGCGTCGCTCGTTACTGATTGGAGTCGTGCCATTTGTCTGTGCTCGCATGCTATTGCGTAAAGCTCCAACAGGGCGCTTGTCTAAACGCCGGCCGACGTGTTTGCTCCATGAGAACGACAACATCCGTGTGGCGCGCCGTGCTATCATTTCCGAGCCGACCATTCGAACTCGTGCACTCTCAAGGCGTTAGAGACCACGCGGGCGGTGACCTGCGAGAGTCCATGTGCGCGTCGTACTTCTAAGGATTTGCTGCCGGGACAAATTGCACTGCCTCACCCTGCGCTCTTGTTCTCTCCTTCAACAACTTTTCCTGCGACAGCCGCAGTCGACCACGGTATGCCCAAGCAGGGAAGCCGGCAGGGTCCCAGACGTCGGCGGGCAGGGTGGTGCAGTACTGGCTTGCACCAGCGGCCCCAGAGTCTCTGTCAAACTTGGTGTCTATTCCAACGAAACTCAAAAGCTTGTCGGACTGCTCTGGGTTGCGGAATGCATGTGATTCTGCGATACGGGCGTTGAAGTGCACGCCCTTGGTGCGCTTAAGCTCGAGGAACTTGTCGAACTTGACGGTGAGGGCTGCGCGCTTTGCACCTGATGAGGGGGAGCCTAGGGGTGGTGATGGGGGGATATCGAGATCTGGGACTGTGGGGAGGGTGAGCTGGTGCAGAAGGGCTCGGCTGGCCGAGTATGGTGATGATGGTGGACGGGCTTGGCCTGCTTGTATGTCCTGGTCCTGGTACCGGTCCTGGTCCAGGTCCTCGTCGTCTACTTGCTCTGGATAAGCCTCGCGTTGATCTGCTGGAGGTAGACTCGGGCCCATGGCCACTGATCCTGGGGGCAACACTGGCCCTGTCTCTGGAGCCGGAGCGGACTGCTCTGTCTTTGACAGCGGCGGCGGCGGCGGTGGTGAGACATGGGCCTCTGTCTCGGGCACGTTTGCCGGCTGCGAGGACCTTATTGCTGGCTGGTTTGGAGCATCCAGCGGTGCCTATATCCTGGTCAGTCCCTGCGAGCAGAATACGCTGCGAAGTGTGCCATGCATGTCCATACCGAAGCTGCGGCTGCGGGTGACTGAACCTCGTCGTCCTCCTCGTCGCTGCTGCCGTAGCCAACCAGTGGTGCCATGACAGGCTTGGCTGGTTTTATATGCAGAAACAACTAGATGTTCATGCGACCACGCGTGGTTTTCAAAACAAAATAAGCAGGTAGAGAGCGAAGACGACGCAGCGGCCGAAGGGGGATTGTAACTAACGGTTAACGGTCAATGGGATACAGTCAACGGAGTGGCGATGCGCAAGCAACAAGGTGCCTTCTAATGTGAGATTAGATAAGCAATTCGTGAGTGGGCCCAGACCATCCGGCTCCCCATTGGCCAGCGGGTATGGCAGGCTGCTGCGCCTAGGAGGCAGCACCTGAACGCGACAGCTCCCCGGTCAGTGAAGCAAGCTATCTACCTCCCATCTACATCCACCACTACCACCACCACCTCATCCTCGCGCCGTCACCGTCCCCATTTGCTCTGCTCTGTCGTTGTACCATCTATACGACAACCAGGTGAGTACCGGCTCCAATGCGTTGCAATGCTTTGGAACCTCGACGGCGGCTCGAACCCCTCAAGAGGCCCAAACCTAGCTGAGCTCCACCGCAAGCAGCCAACTGACGTCGGCTCCCAGACAGACAGGCCATCATCAAACATTCGTACTCCCAATCCCACGAAAGCCACCATCCGAACCCTCCATTCCCGACCCTCGCCGCCCTGAACCCTCGTCCTTCTTCTCGCATCTAACCACCCAGCCACCATGGACCACCGCCCACAGGCCTGGGGCCGCCCCCGTGACGATGTCTACGGCCCCTACGACCACAGTTACCTCAACAACTCGGCCCCCAAGACCCACACACAGTCGCCCGCTGTGACGGGAACCTCGGTGCTGGGCCTCAAGTTCAAGGATGGCGTTGTTCTGGCGGCAGACAACCTGGCGTCGTACGGCTCGCTGGCGCGCTTCAGCGATATCAAGCGCCTGCGGCCCTTCGCCGGCACCTCGGTCGTCGGCTTCTCGGGCGACGTCAGCGACATGCAGTACCTGGATCGGCACCTCGGCGAGCTGGAGATTGACGAGGCCTACGGCGGCAGTGGTGCCACCACGTCCGGCGACGCCGCCCCCGGTGCAGACCCGGCCACTGACGAGAACCACCCGCTGTCGGGCCTGTCAGCCGAGAACCTGCACAAGTATCTCGCCAAGCTCTTCTACCACCGCCGCAACAAGTTTGACCCCCTGTGGAACCAGGTCCTGGTCGCCGGCTTCAGCGGCGCCACGGGCAAGCCGTTCCTGGCCGCCGCAGACCTGCGCGGAACCGTCTTCTCCTCGCCCTCGCTCGCCACCGGCTTCGGCTCCATGCTCGCCCAGCCCATCATGCGCAAATACGCCGCCACCGAGGAGGACGCCGCAAAGCTGACTCGAGAGCAGGCCGTCCAGGTCATCCGCGACTGCATGAAGGTCCTCTACTACCGCGACGCCCGCTCCTGGGACGGCTACTCGCTCGCGGTCGTCACCCGCGACGGCGTCGACGTCAGCTACGACGAGAAGCTTGAAAACCAGAGCTGGGCTTTTGCCGACCGGATCAAGGGGTACGGCACCCAGGATGTGTAGTTGTGCTCGGCTCGGTAGGGTTCGGTGGCCAGGTTGGTGGATGCGGGTATCGCCAGTGCTGCTACGGTCGGCAGGTGGGCAATAGAGGCCCGCTCTTGTGTATGTCTAGACTTATCCCGGGCGAATGAAAGCATACTCGGATGATTCATGAGAGATCCAACCAATCCAAATGGATATTACAAGACAGATTGGGGTGTGTCCACCTTTACCTCGCCTCCTTGTCTTGTCATGTTAGTGTCGCTTCCATTCGTCAGGACCAATGTGGGAGAATATTTGATTGAATATTTGATTAGAGGGCTGAAAGCCCAGCACTCCACCGGCATTAAGTTGAAAAACACCAATGAATAGACAAGCTACGTTCGCAAAGATTTCGTAGGGTTGTGTGTGCTCAATGAAGATCACTAACAGTCACTGGCAGAGTTCGAGATTTGGGCAAAAATGGCACTGTCGCCAAACTTCTCTCGTATCCTCACTCTCGCATGGCTTCTTCGGTCTAATTGGAACCTTCTCAATTCGTCGACACCCAGAAATCGGGTCTGTCTCGTACAGTATAGTATCATGTATTCCGCTCGACCGTCATTACTCTGAAAAATGGCTTTTCAGCCGAAACGCACGCCATCACAGGCATGGTAGACGGTTATTCTTGTCGTGCCTGTTGGCCTTCCACATTTGCTCTTGCCTGCCTCCACCGGTACTTGGGCCTTAGATGGCTGAGTGTTCCTGTTCCTGTTGCTTTGCTTTCCCTTCCTTTCAAAACCCTCCACCAGTGAACAAAACAAGCACCAACTCCGAATCACATGCCCGCCCATCTTCAAGACCGATCGAGTATGCAAAATCTCGTCCTGTAGGACCATCCAACGCATGCAAAAGAGCCCAGGGCTGAGGTGGCTTCTCTGGTATGGATGAACTACAAACAGACAATCGCTTACTCGACAGTCACGGACTTTGCCAGGTTACGGGGGAAGTCGACGTTGAGGCCTTCCATCACAGCCAGCCAGTAGGCAATCAGCTGCAGGGGGATGACGTTCAAGAGACCCTGCAGGACATCCACAGTCTTGGGGATCTCAATCGTCTGGGCCTGGCTGCTGCTGAACTCGCTGTCGCCGGAGTTGCAGATGACAATGGGCTTGCCACCTCGTGAGACAACTATCAGGTTGGATGGTTAGTGCCAAGAATGGCGTGTGGGATGGGACGCGGCACGAGGCGGGCTTCATCTACATACCTTGTTGGTAGGCGTTCAAGCTCTTTTTGAAGATGTTGTCGCGCGTGAGAATCATTATGATGGGCAGGTTCTCGTCCACCAGGGCAAGCACTCCGTGCTTCAGCTCACCCGACATGACGGCCTCACAGTGGAGATAACTAATCTCCTTGATCTTGAGGGCGCCCTCGAGAGCTGTGCTGAACTGGGAGCCACGCCCGAGTAGGAGCAAGGACTTCTGATCCTTGAACACCTTGCCACAGAGCTCCTTGATCGCAGCATCCTGCTTGAGCACCTCGCTGATTTGCTCCGAGATCTTGCTGAGTCCCTCCATGATCTCTAGTCGCCGCTGCGCCTTGCTAGCGCGGTCCTCGCTGAGCGACAGAGCAAACATGACCATGGCGATGAACTGAGAGGTGTAGGCCTTGGTGGAGGCGACTCCGATCTCCGGGCCGGCGTTGACGTGCACACCGCAGTGGGTCAGCAGGCTGATAGAGCTACCGACCACGTTGACGATACCGACAGTCAGAGCGCCGCGCTCCAGACAATATCGCAGGGCCATCAGAGAGTCGGCCGTCTCACCAGACTGGGAGACGAAGACGCATGTGTCATCACGGAAGACGGGCGCCTCCCTGTCCAGGAAGTCGGACGCCAGCTCGACGGAGATGGGGATCTCTGCCAGCTCCTCAAAAACGCCGCGGACCGCCATGCAGCTGTGGTACGAGGTTCCGCAGGCGATGAAGATGATACGTCGGCAGCGGCGGATAGTGCTTATGTATGAGCGCAGACCACCAAGCGTAACATTCTTGTTCTCGATGTCCAGACGGCCACGCATGGTGTTGACGACGGACTCGGGCTGCTCGAAGATCTCCTTCTGCATGAAGTGGTCGAACTTGCCCTTCATAATCTCCTGCAGTTCGAGCTCCAGGGTCTGGATGGTGCGCACGTTGCTGCTCCCATCGGCCTTCTTCAGGCGGTGGATGTTGAGGGAGCCCTCGTGGATGTGAGCAATGTCGTCGTCCTCCAGGTACATAACCTTCTTGGTGTGCTCGACAATGGCCGATGGGTCAGAGGAGAGGAAGAACTCGGCAGGCATGGGCATGCCGTCGTCGGTCATGAAGGCCCGGGACTGGGAACGGTGGAGGAGGGACTTGTCTGGGGCGCCGAGAAGGGTGGGAGCTAAGAGGCCGTTGGTGGACTTGGTGGCCTTCTTCATGGCGGCATTCTGAGAGGCGGTCTCGGCCGGGAGGGCGGCGTTCTCATCGGCGTACTCGACGTCAACGAAATCGACCTTCATGCGGCGCTGGGTCTTGACGCCAATCACGAGAGGCGAACCCTTGCGGGCGGCCACGACCTCGTGGGGGTAGTGGATGGACTTGATGAGCAGACCATAGGCACCCTCAAGCTCCGAGATGACAGCCTTGGCCAGGTCGACGAAGCCCAGGTTAGGGTGCTTCTCGTAGATGTACTTTGCGAGTTTGGCAATGCACTCGGTGTCGGTCTCGGTCTCGAACTTGTGGCCCTTGGCCTGGAGGAGCGTCTTAAGCTCCTTGTAGTTCGTAATGATGCCATTGTGGACGACAGAGAACTCCCAGGTCGGGTCAGACCTGTTTTGGGGGGACGTTGGTCAGCCCTTGCTTCATGTCCGTGGATCTTGAGGAGAGCTCGGAAAGGGAGTTATGGGGCCACTGACCTGTGGGGGTGGCAGTTCAGGCGAGACGGAGGGCCATGGGTGGCCCATCTGGTGTGGGCAATGCCAGCGTGTGAGTCGAAGATCTTGGTGAGGTCTGGCTTCTCCTGCTCAACGAGCTCCTTCAGCTTGGCGACCTTGCCAACCTCCTTGAAAGCGTAGACCTCGTTCTTCTTGTCGCCATCGACGGCCATGCCAGCGGAGTCGTATCCTCGGTACTCGAGACGAGACAGACCTACAGAAGGACGAGTTTCGAGTCAGTCTTGGGCTGCGCAACTGGTGCTTGGAGCTGGAGCTGGCGCCGGCGCCGGCGCTTGCTGTACATGCGCAGCCGAGCATGATGGCCTCAGCCGCCCGCTCGAATCAGGGCTAGTGCAACCAGGCGCGGGCTGAGGCTGGCTCCCGGTTGTTAGGGCAGACGGCGCAAGCTGAGCCAGCTGGTTTGCTAGCCTCGCCCTGCTCACATGCCAGGCCGACCATCAAGCGCCAGGCCACCTCTCGCAGCTAGCTGGCTGGGAACAGACTGAATGGGGGTCGGCACGTACCATTGATGAGTGTGTCAATGATGAACTTCCTGTCCTTCTCCACCAGGTAGTTGACGTAGCCGAAGATGCCACTGGAGGGAGAAAACACGGTCAGCGACTGATCACGAATTGGCTCATGCCAGGCGTAGGCGTCGAGGGCGCACGCGGGTTCTCTGCAGTGCGTGGCTCTGCATGCGAACCCAGAGCTCTGGCAGGCTCGGCCGGCTCCTCTCAACTGCCACCATCGTCCGTCTGGCGGGCAAAACGGTTACCGATTGGGCAGTGGAGGTTGGTTCTGGCCCTGCCCCTCGTGGGACAGCCCCAGAGGGCACAGTCCCAAAGGGCACAGTCCCAAAGGGTCGGGTGGGCAAGGAGCTCGAACTGGTGCCACTCCTCCAACCTTGCTTGTGCCCTCTTGTGCTCTCTGGCCCCGGTCTGGATTTGCTGCTGTGCTGTACGTACCACATCTTGTCGGGTTGATCAAACAACAAGGGCAGTCTTTGCTGTGTAGTATATGAGAGCTCGTGGTTGACAAGCTGGCCGGGAGCTCTGCACGATGCTGCTCGGACAGGGTGGCAGGGTTGGAGATGGGTATCAAAGGCTGGAAAGAGAGGGACAGAGAGAGACAGAGAGGGGAGGGACAGCAAGTTGTGGTGAGAAGACAGAATAAAGGCCAGCTGGATGGGAATGGGTGTTTGGCTCAGGGGATGGGATTGTTCTTTAATGGGGCTGACAATTGGGGCCTTGCTTTTGGGAACTTGGGCCAGCAGTCGGTGACAGCAGCAATGGCAAGCAGCAGCCAGCCTCTCCTTGGCCCAGCCAGTCCATCCGCCGGTTGGCCAACTTGGGCCACTGCTCAGCCATAGAGCTCCAACTCCAGCTGTCAAGGTGCCTGCACGTGGATTGTTTGGACCTGCTGTGGACAGGGGGTTGAGGGGACCAAGCTGCGCAGCTCCAGCCTCCAGCCCACTTTCTCACAGACCCCCTCCCCTCTGCCCTGTCTTCTCTGCAGGCCCTCACTCAGGGGTACTGCGCAGCTCCAGTGGAGGGGACCCCTGTTTCCGATGACGCTGCGTCGCAGGGCTCCTTCCACATGTCCAACACAACAAACTGCTGGCTTTCTTTCTACTCGTAACAGCCAACAGTAAGCAGCATGTCACAGCGTCCTGCCCCGTGCATTCCAGCCAGTCCATCACATACATGGCTCCTTGCCTCTGGAATCTATGGAATCCAGCCATCTCGGCACCCGATAACCCTTTCTTTGTTCACTCGGTGATCGGATCTGTCAGAGAGGCTGAGAGGGACGCTAGACTCCCTGGCAGCAGAGGCCCAAGCAAAAGATGCCAGCCCAGCTCCGGATGGCAGGCTGTCGCCAGGCAGCCAGGCAGGCACGGGCCGACATCAGACGAGTAGACCCGTGGGGGTTGGTCTGTCTGTCCGTCTGTCTGTCTGCTTGTCTGTTTGTCTGTCTAGGATGAATTCGGAATATGCGTCATCTTAGGCTCCTCTGGGGCTGACCCGAGGGCCCTGGATCCTTCAATGCTCCTCCCCTGCACACAGGACCGGTGCGGTCATACAAGTCCAGGTTTCACCATGACTGACTGGCTGACTGGGTGATGCCCTGGGTGGGTGCCCTGGGTGCCAACTCTTGAGCCCTCACATTGCCTTGTTTACACCGGAAGATAACGGCAGCTGCAGCTTTGTGCCTGTATGCAATGCATGCGCTACACTACACTACCTTACCGCCTCTTTGCAGTCTGGAAAACCCGTGTCGGCTCCGACTCGTACAAAATGTGGGCCTCAGCCTCGCTTGCCCCAGCAACCGCTCCTCATGTCAACACCAAAGCAACCAAGAGTCTTCTTGCTTTGGGGCTCATGGCCTCCATGGCCTCCATGGCCTCCATGGCCTCCATGGCCCGTCATATGAGCAATAGACTGTTGTAGCAGTGCCTCATTTAAGCCCGCTGCCACCACCTCGGCCAGCTTCGTATAGATGGGCCGCACTAATTGTATCATATGCCAGGCCCGGCTGGATTGGACAATGACAATGACGACATATCCGTCCAACGGCAGACAACCAAGGCTCCCAACAAAGCCGGCAACGGCAATCCGCATTCTGGGCGTCAAAACTCCCGACCAGATATCCAAGGCCTGCAAACTGTCAGCCAATCGCCCCAGACAGCTCATACCGGCACACCAATCTCGATGCAGCCCTCCTGCCCTCCAACAGGTCTGCTCAGATGAAGGACAATGCAGGCCCGCGCCAGCCACTAGTGCTGGCTACCCCTGCCTCAAGTTGACAGTCGCGTCTGATGCCGCCTCACAGCCTCAGGGAACGGAGCAGGACGAAAAAGGGGCAGAGGGGCTGAACTGCTGAGATGGTGGGGTGAACAAGCTGCAACCCGGGCCTAGCTGGTCGATCCTCGGCTAAGAATAGCCCCTGGAGCTCCCCACGTTTCCCTAGTCGCCGGGGCTGGGCACATGTCTTTACGAGACTGTCTGCATGTCTCAGCCGGATGCAGGAGGACAGGACAAGAAAACTTTTCTATCAGCGGGCTGTGCTGATCGGGCTATCCTGGCAAGCCTGTCTGTCGCCTGCTTCCGGACGGCTGATCAACCCACGCGTAGCACGGCCTCCCTCTCGTCTATCTGGCTCCATGATCTGGTCGGCCCTTGCCTGCCCAAGATTGCCCCGAGATCTGCGGATCAGGAACCTGCAGTTCGGAATGCCGGGGGGCGTAATTCAACGTCAGGGGTCTGTGTGGGTTGGTCCGCACACAAACAACGCCGTCGTCAATCGCCCCTGCCCAAGGGTCCGCCCAGTCAAGCTTTTGCTCGTATCTGCCGTTGCCTCTCGGGCGGATGTCTTCTCGGGAGGCCTTCCAACGGGGTGGTTTTGCCGCTGACAACAATGGTCCCCGAAATATACTCATGTTGGAATGATGCGTATCCCCGTGTGGACGAGACTTCAGATCGCCGCCAAACGAAAACTAGTCCCCGGCTTAGGCGGTGTTGCAGAGTCGTCGACCAGGAAAGCCGTAGCCATGTCGTCGACGCACCCTTAAAGCTACCTAGGTACGTACACACATGATCGCCCGGTCGCGCTGCCAGCGCCGTAGACGGTGGTTTTCAACCGTCGGCCGCGGTGAGAGCACCGCACTGGCAGCTTCCCATACAGCCGCATGCGGTTTCCAACATAGCAGACGCCTTGGCCATGTCCGAACTGGCCACTCACCGTCCTGGATTTTTGTGAAAAGCTGCAGGTTGCCACGGTCGGTCTTTCGCAAGCCTTACCCCGGATCACTGCATGAGAATACAAAGGACGAGCAACGCAGGAGGTGTCAGACTGGGCCTTCCTATCTTGTCAACCTGTGCCGAATCTCAGCTAGTCATCCAAGACGGCTGTTCACTGACAGCAAAGCGGTTGCATGCAGGGCTTTAATAGAAATTTAATACATCTAGGGACTAAAATCAAAACTACTGTACTTCAAAGGCTTTCGAGTGTAGGATGTTAACTTGCCTGGATAGCCCCGGCCTGTGTGATGCTGCCTTGAAAGTCCTGCCTGGGATTCACTGGAGTTCAAGATATTGGACGAAAATGAGCTCAAATATGCTGGCAACTTTATTGGCCGCCGTTGGTCGGGTGGCTCAGGCGATAATGGCCAGGCCGCCATCATATGAGGTCCTTTGGATGACGACCAAGGAAAGGCGGACAACCAGGCTGTCGAATAGGTACTGGCCGATGATCTGCCACCATTGGCTCCCAGTGACACGGCCAATGCGTTTATTGCCAGTTTTCCGACCAATTTTAACATGTCCAAGTTCGGATCGTTTGACTAGTGCGACTCGAATGTCGTTACTGCGCGTGCTCAAACTCAGAGTGAGCGTCTACCACTATATCAGGGGACCGTATGCCTGTATGCCTTGGTATAAGTATTAAGAACGACATCCGGCCAACTCAGACTAGTCGAGGCAATCTGGAGCCCTTCCGGTATTGTTGCAGTGAGTGTCTTCATTCCAGTCCATGATGAATCAACCCACCGAAACGCACGAGGTCTCTTGCACCAGCGGGCCCGGAAGCAATGCTAAGTGAGATGCGCTGGTTATGCAGGTATGAGTAGCATCGAATGCCCTTATCCAGATCATTCATGAAACTGGTTCCCAAGCTACGTGTTCAGTGTCACTAGCTGGTTGTGATCCTCAATGCGCAGTATGGGACAAACATCGTGTCAAAATCCCCAGAGACGAGAATGATGGTGGGAATGGGTATGGCGATTACCTCGCGGAGAGGCTGATGTCAGGTATTGAAGCTCATGGGCCCTTTGATCAAGCGTTGCTGTACAAACGAGTGACTGGTTTGGATGTCGTCCAACAGTCGCGGTTAGTTTTATGGACAGTGCCTTGGGTATGTTCTAGGCCCAAACCCGTTTCGCCACACCCTCCTTCTGATTCTCTGAATTTGCGCTACTCTGGTGTGCTAGACCAGGCGTCTTGCAGGATCGTGGGTTTGAGATTGGTCGGGGCCACATTGAGAATGGAAGTATGATTACGACGGGGTTCAAACAAGTTGATGAGGTTCGAAGACGAAGGCCCAAGGTGAGGGATTGGGGAACTAAAACGACTGCGCCTATCACGAGCTTGCTCACTGCGGGCCAGCGCATTCCCTGTTTCGATTCGGATAACACACGTGATGGTTTGCAGGACAAGTCATGGTTCTCTCGCTGTACTGGGTGGCCCAGACGTAACACATGCCTCAGAAAAGGCTGCGGAGTTCCTGACAAGGTCTTGTGGCCCCTCGCCACCCACAACCTCTATCAACACCCTTGCTTTTCCTGTCATGACTGTAGCCAGGATCCTCGCTTCCAGGCTCAAACTTAAAGCTTGGTGTACTCAAGCTTGCCCTCCAACTTCTTGGACTCTGCGACCTTGCGGACGGCCTTGTTGAAGTCGTCCTGGTTCACGGCGTCTCTGTAGTCCTTGATCGCAAACAGACCGCTAAGGCAATGTCAGTCATCTGGCTTCACAGAAATCGCAAAGGGGCACGCAATGAGTATGGTCCTTACGCTTCCGTGACTACGTTCCGCAGATCGGCACCATTTAGCCCATCACTCATCTTGACTACACTCTCAAAGTCAATGTCGCCCTCCGTGACCACACTGCTGGCGTGGATCTTCAAGACCTCGAGTCTGCCAGCCTCGTTGGGCAGGGGGATCTCGATCTTGCGGTCCAGACGTCCGGCACGCAGCAGCGCGGGGTCCAGCGTGTCGGGCCGATTTGTGGCCATGATAATCTTTGTCTTGCCCAGGTAGTCGAAACCGTCGAGCTGGTTCAGGAGCTCCATCAGCGTCCTCTGGATTTCTCG
Organism: Diaporthe destruens; assembly: GCA_036986855.1. NCBI lineage: Eukaryota > Fungi > Ascomycota > Sordariomycetes > Diaporthales > Diaporthaceae > Diaporthe > Diaporthe destruens. The sequence continues at coordinate 4,591,539 of BTXE01000002.1, read as the reverse complement.
GTCTGCGGATGTGCCCTCTGAGAAGCGACGGCCTCCGATCGCATCGATCTCATCCATGAAGATGATGCAGGGTTCGTGTTCCTTGGCATAACCAAACATTTCGCGGATCAGTCGGGCGGATTCACCGATATACTTGTCGACAATGGCGGAGGAGACAACTATAACCAGGGGCAGCGTCTGTTAGCCTCGGACCTCTTGACGTTCGAACGAGTGAGCACACCTTTGAGGAAATTTGTCTCCAGACTGCTCGCCACGGCTCTCGCAAGCAGGGTCTTTCCCGTTCCTGGCGGGCCGTACAGCAGCACACCCTTGGGTGGCTTGATGCCGACACGCAGGAAGAGCTCTGGGTTCTTGAGCGGCAGCTCGATTACCTCACGCAGCTCCCTGATCTGGTCGTTGAGGCCGCCGATGCCCGCGAAGCTGACCTGGCCAGGATCCTCAAGAGACATGTTGTAGACGAGGGGGTCGACTTCTCGGGGAAGCATGCGCATGATTGTTAGTGTGGTCATGTCGAGTGCGACGCGGGTTCCTTGCTTCATCTTTGCCTTGTCGACCTTGGACCGGCAGCCGACGACATAGCGAGGGCCGGAGGAGGCCTTGACGATGACTGTTTTGCGGTGGACAGGTCAGAGCGGTGGTTGGGGGCCCGGGTGGGGTTCTAGCATGGGCGGACATACATCTCTCATCGTCGAGCTGCTTCAGGACCTCGCCAATGATCTGGCCGACGCTTTGTAATGCCTTGATGTTCTCCTCTGTGTTGTTGAACTCCTTCTCCAAATCCTTGATCTCCAGGCGCAGATTCTTCAGCTTGACCTCCCAGTTTCGAGACTCGAGCAGCGAGTCTGTGTATTTGCTGATGGCATCGGCCCTCTCCGGGTCAGACATGTTGGGCAGGTCGGCTCGAGGAGGTGCAGGGTGGATGCTTTGTGCAGAGGTCTCTCGAGGATGCCGCCTTCGCCGTGATCGTGATGCAATCGAAGGAACAGTGCGTTGAGGTCGGGAGCAGACCAGTCAGATGGCGGGTGCTGATGTGGTGGTAGTGGCGGCGGCGGTGATGTGTTGATGGGAACCTTGGAAATGTCAAGGACAGCAGGAGGTTGGTTGCGTGCAGGCGGTTTGCCGCGTTGCAGGCGGCCGAGCTTACCCAAGCTCCTGTTGCCTTGCGTCAGGCTGAGAGTACCTGAGTACCGCAGCGAGCCGCTGGTGTAGGTACTCCGTACCTAGGTAGGTAGTTTGTACCCACGGATAGAGCCGATTGGCGACGGTTGGAGACAGGGGTCGCCAATGACGGCTTAGTCAGGATCATACCGCCGGAATGCTTGTCTTGCAGTCAGTCAGTCAGTCAGTTCTGTCTGTCTGTCTGTCTGCCTTGCCTCGCCGGTACTCCGTCTCGTCTGCAGCAGTGGCAGAAAGTGGTACTGCATGAGCGGCGATGATTCCGACTCCGCGCTGCCCACCTCTCGTATCCTTATGCCTCAGGCTTTTGTCCGACAGCCACGACATGATGATGGTATAAAGCCCAGCGTGGGCCCCAGGAGCCGTGTGCTGCAACTCAGCGCCGATTCCATCTCCGGATTCGTATTTCCACCGTGAACCCCACCCTTTCGACGCTACCCATAATAATCGAGTTCTGGGCCCTCTGGACTGGACTGGACTGGACTGGACGAGACCTGACGAGACCTGACGAGACCTGACGAGACCTGACGAGACTTTCAAGGCGTGTCGCATTGCAGTCAATCCGCGTGGCCAGAGAACCCAAGGCCCAGAGCCTGGAGCATAGAGACCCCTCAGCCTGGGTGCGTCAGGACACAGGCCCGAGGAACCATCGGAGCTCGAAATGTATTGGCACTTCGGCCGAGTACACAGAGCTTGTCCCCGCAAGCTATGAAACAAACGGACGGACGGACGCCTCAGCACTGAGCAGGCCGCCGCCTGAGCCGGAGCCGAGGACCAGAGCCTGGGATCCGGCACTCTGGTTCAAAGCACCACTCTCGACATGTCACCTGAGCTTAAATCGGCCCATGGCCAGTCCTTGTGCGAGATGCCTGTCCGGTGGGCGCTGTGCTGCTGCCGATCAACTGCGGAAACGGGAATGGGCTGGCAATTGAGGCTCCCCCGTTGATCGTCGCCCAGGCCGACCTCGTCTTCCATGTTGTCCACCTCGTCAGGACAAACTTGAGCAAGAGAAACATGCTGTCCCTGGGGAAATGAATGATGCGTCCGTCCTGCTTGTCCTGCCTAGCAACCCTCCAACCCTCGAACCCCGACGCTTTTTTGCTTCAGGACCGTGCATGCCGACCTCACAGGGCCATGTCGCCATTGGGCTGACATGCTCGAGTGCCACAAGCCATCCACTGCGGTGGTAGCTCCAAAGGCTGGCCCGCTTGGGGGGGGGGGGCTCGTCATCGTTCGCGGCCCCCCCTATCCCTATCTACGCTTTTCATGAGCTTTCTCGGCCAGTGCACAATCATACTCCGGCCAGCGTGCAGCAGCCTTATGACGTAGGACCACACAGAAAGCAAGGAATTCAGGGATCACCTCCTCCGTCTCATTGCACCCTCCATGCATGCATACGTCGACTCGAATACGGAGGTTCCATTTACCCCTGTCTCTTGATGGCTTCCTTACCCTGTCCTGCTATTTTCCTGTCCGGAAAATTGCCTCTTATTTCATGCATCGTGCGGCGTTGCCCTGACTTGTTTGACCCAACCTTCGCTTCAGCACGACGAGCCTCTGTTTGTATCATCATCGCTCGCTTCCTCAATCCCACGCTGCGCCCGCAAATCGCGCATCCGCTCGCCGGGTCTTCACTCGGCGACGAAATTTGGTTGGCGACAGGCTGTATCTTTTTCCGCCTGGCTACAAGCTCAGCCCCCAGCGGCCGGCTCGAGCCGTGAATCGAGCCTTGTCGTTCCCGTGTGCAATCGATTCAACTCGCATCCCTGGCAGCAGAGCGGATGTCTCACTGGCGCTCGACCAGGCTACCACAGAATACGAAAGTGTCAAGCAGCTGACATTTCAAGACAGCCCGGGGACAGGTCTGGTGAGTGAGAGCCAAGCCAGGCATGGAAGGGGAATCTGCAGCAGTGTCAGGCTCACGACCTCCAAGCCCTCCCGCGACGGCTCCTAGTGGCACCTTGTCGCGAACGCAGCGAGGGGCAATCGCGGCACAGGCCTGCGATACCTGCAGGTCAAGAAAGCAGAAATGTGACGAGCAGAGGCCCAAGTGTGGCACATGCGTCAAGTTCAAGTTGGACTGCCGCTACCGAGAGCCCCAGCCCACGAAAAAGGACAAGACTCTGGTTGAGATTCTGGAGCGGATCAAGTCGCTCGAGGGCAAGATAGACAACTTGACTGCCCAAGGCCTGGCAGTCAACTTCCAATCCTCATTCTCGGGCGATGCGTTGGTGCAGACGCCAGCACCCATCGGGAGCGTCCGTGGGAGCGTCGCGAGCGCCAGCAGCAGCAGCGCCTTCGTCTCTGGCCTGCCTTCAGACGCGGCGCTGTCATCCGGGAACGCGACCAACTACAAGTATGTATCTTCAGTGCACGCAATGCTGGCTTGGCCTGCCGTTCAGGACACGGTCAAGGCCATACTCCCAAATGTGCCCGGTCGCGACCAAGGCTCTCTCCTGGAGCAGGAAGGCATTCACATTCTACAAAAACCAGGGACCTCGTTACCGTCAGCCACGGAGGGGCCAAGACGCAGCCGAGCTGCGCCAAATCTTGAGAATCCAGTTGCTCCCGACTCTCCACATGCCACTCAGGTGTTGAACAGTCTGACCTGGGACTCGGTCCAAGTTCTTACCAAGGCCTTCTTCGACACATTCAACCTCCTCCACCCCATTGTGGACCGCCAGGTCTTCATATCCACAACTCTCCCGGCAATGTTGACCAGCGGGCTCGTTTTTGACGAAAGCATCCAGTCAACATTGACCTATCTAATCTTTGCTCTGGGCGAGGTTGCAATCAACGCATACTCGCATCCCGGAGGCGTGAATGGACGCACCGCATCGCAGCATCCTGGTCTGGTGTTCTTCAACGAGGCGCGCAGACGCATGGGTTTCAGTCTGACCGAGTGTAGTTTGGAAAATGTCCAGGTCTTTGCTCTTGCAGGGTAATGCCCCTCCTGCTGCCATGCAACGTCCTGAAATCTTTCTGATCTCGAACAGCATCTATTACGAGACGTGCTCCCGCCACATGGTGAGATCCAACCACCTTGTGATGTTGCTTGTGGAGCAGCAGGCTGATCATAACTAGGACTTTTGGCGAATGACGAATTCTGCTTCGTCGGCCTGTCAAGCCCTGATATCCAGGTACGTTGTCCCCTGGGCCCAAGCCCCGACAGTGGCGAGGTGGCTAACCGAGAGAACAGCAATCCAGGGGAACTCACCTCGACACAAGGGGACATAATCCGGAGAGCATTTTGGCACTGCTCGATCATGGAGACGTCAGTTACTACGTTGTCTTCTACCTGCACTCAACTGACTCACGTCTATAGCTGCTTCAATCTGGAACTAGGCATGCCGCTGAGCGGGTTAGACAAATATGAGACCCTGGTTCGAGTGCCAGACTTTGGAGGCCTGGTCTCTCAAGAGGACCATACCAGCCACTTTCAAGAACACTTTGCCTCACAAATTGTGCTGCGTCGACTCTCGGCTGACTTCAACAACGTGCTCAGCAGCGGTAAGGACGCCAGGAACCTTCCTTTCTCCGAATCATCTCATATCAATGACATATCTCCGTTCCTACATGGGCTGACGCTCTGCAGCATCAAGTTCGCCCGCGTCCTCGATATCGTCCTCTTCGTCACCTGCGCCGGCGATACCCGGTGCCATCAAGCCACTTGTTATGCAACTTGATCAGTGGCGTGAGTTGTTGCCCTTGCACCTTCGCTGGGTAGAACGCGACCATGGGAACTCCCTTCCACCGGGACATGACGTGTATGGCACTTCGGTATTCCAAGGCGCCACTCCCGTGACGGCGCCGTCGCCTGCTCTTCCCACCGCGACGCCGCCGGTCACGTCCGTCACGTCCGTCACGTCTGTCGCATTCACGCCGGACCTCAACAGCCACCCGGTAGCTTATCCGTATGCTATGGACATTCAGATCGCGCTGCTCCGCACGCGTTACTACACCACAAGACTGCTACTCTACAGGCCATTTTTATACAAGGCGCTCCACCACCCCGACCAGATGAACAACGAGGACGCGGACGGGGTTGCGAACTGCCTCAACACGTGTCTCATGTGGCCAATCATCATGTCACCCGCCTGCACGCGGAAGCTGCTCATCCCTTGCCTGTTCTTCTGGACGCAGAATATACTCGGCGCGCTCGTTATCTTGTACTTGAGCGAGAAGGTACCAATCCTGGCCCGGATCAGAGCCAGCGGCATCTGTGGCACGAACTTCGAGGCCGACGCTCACGAGACAGTCAGGCTAGGCTTAGAATGGATTGACGACCTGAGGGTGGTGGACCGGGAAGCTGAATGGGCCTGGGGCGTTGCCAAGGAGATATTCGGGCTGGACACCTGAGCCTGGAGTTGGACTGCGTGTCGAGCGGGAGTCAAGGGGTGCTCGGCGTGGCTGGTAAGATGCGGCGATCTTATCGACCGCGATGGCAATATGCTTGTGGAGGTCACCTGATGTGCGGCTACCAAATTCATTGGCACGAGTGTATGAGCATATATGACACCGGTGTCAAACACGCGCGCATATGCATGCGGTGGACCCCACTGGTTTGCACGTCGCTGCCAACCCCGAGAACTAATCCACGCGCCTCGTTCGACACGCGGAGCTCCTCTCCGCTGATGAGTTGAGTGTGATGGATGGCGATGAGTCAGCCTGTTAATATCTAGCATATGTATCCACCTTTCTCGTCTAGCATTTCATAGAGCGACGGTGCCATTATCAACTTCAAAGCGAGCAATAATTCAAATTTTTCTCTTTTTTTTCCTTCTTTTTTTCCTACCCGTTCTCATAAATAAACCCACATCATTTGAGAATGACCAAGCTGAAACACTTTGTCTGCGATGCCCCTCCAGACCTGGCATGCTAATTGTCCCCGGCTATCACCTCTCTAGCTTAGGACGACTGTGTCTTCACGCAGGCCCACGGCGGAGGCGTCAACGGCATGCCTCAAAACATGGAACCTGCCCGGGCACCCTTCCAAGGTTGTTGCCGCCCAACAGTTTGAGCTGCCGTCACATCGCGCGCCGCCAGACACACAAACAGGGCCACACGGGTAAATGTCGGCTGGCCACCCCACGCGCGGTGGTTGACGGAGGCTCACTTTTGGACAGACAGGTCCTTCATGTCCTGGCCTGATCTTTCTAGGCTCACGAGCACTTGAGGGTTGGCAACAATGGAAAGGCAAGCGGAATTGCGAGTAAAGCTGATAAGTGGATAAATGCATTTGTCTGCCCAGGTGGGTGCTGAGAGAAGCACTACGTGATCTGTTTGGACTGCTACGCTCATGCACCCAAGTCTTTGTTCGGTTTAGCTGACAAGAGAATATTTAAGCTTTGCCTCAGTGCAAATTATAGATGAGACGTGCGCAGGTATCCGGCCACATGATATCGGCATACTTTCGACTGAGCTTGGCTCGGCCCGGGTATTACTGACTGGATGGTCGTATTGCCCGGACGGGGCGCCGCTGTCCTTCACTGGACCCTTTCCGATGTTCTCCTGGCCCTATCCTAGTGTGGAACGTTCTGTTCTGTATGCTCTTGTCCGCTTGTTGATGGGATTACTTGTTCAAGGTTCGCGGGTGCTGCGGTCTAGACCATAGTCTCTTTTGTGACATGACGCGAGGGCGCAGGCTGTTACCCTGGAGTGGTAGCAGATAATATAGGTAGGGTACGTGCGCGCCGAGCAACATCGTCATCAGCCTCGGCTTGATGATGGCGGCGTCTCGCATTTCATTCTTGGGTACCGAACCGAGATCTCAGGGGGCCACCGGCTGGTACTGTGGTAAGCTTGGAAGCTTCCTGGTGCGATGGCGGGTAGCCTGGAGAATCAATCAGCCAGAGCAGTGTTAGCCGTGCTCGTGACGCTTCCAAGGTTGTGGCACTCATCAATTGATACACTATACATGCCGGTTGTATACCGGACGACGTTCTTTACCAGCCGGGGAAATGGGACGCGCAGGCTAGTGACGTCGAGGACGGGATTCTCCTGCTTTACACGTGCAGTATCTTCTGGGTTTGGCTCATAGGCTGCCCAGGTGGCGATTGAGTGTGAATTCTTACTGTAGTAAAAGCCTATGCGTGGCCAGCCGGGATGTCCCGTCGAGCTGAACCTCGGGAGAACATTTAGCATACCCTTCAAGAAGCCGCGCCTGCATCCTTAACATGGTTTATAATGGCGGCGGAAAATTGTAGGAAGGTCTATCCTTCCCGGTGTGAATCACACCACCACACACCCACCCTGAGCTGGGGTTCAGGCACGATGTGGTCTAACCCATCCATGGGCAGTGTTGACGCGGCTTCCGAGTACCTGGGGAGATTGATGCCTAACTCGACACCTAAAAAGCCCAGACACGTCCGCTCGATCGACCGACCATTCGCTTAAAATGCCGACGTCGACGATAAACCGAGTACTTTTTTTTTTGGGACGGGGGCCGGGGGCGTGTGTCTATACGGAAGAATCACGCCCAGCTCTGAGCCCACCGCACACAATTTTCACACCTTTTCTTCTCCCCTTCTCCCGCCCTTCTGTACTCCGTAATCCGATTTGGATTCATCCCATGTCTCAGGTCGTACCGTCGACGGGGTCCATGGATATTATCGCCCCTCTCACTGGGCGGGCAGAGGGCCAGCATGGGGATCATTGCCTGGGCATGCCCCGCGTTGAAAGCATCCGGCCACTGTGCCCGTTTGGGGCGACCGGTGACGGAATCTGGACAGCTACTTGTCCTTGGATGTTTGGCACGCTTATGAAGGGGAAGAACATGATGGTGGAGCGGGCCTGAGGTAGTTACGTCCTGTGCTCGAGGTACTGGTGGGTGTGGTCCCTGGAAGGCATACGAGGATGGGTGAAGTGGGTGATGGGACGACACGGGATTGCACCGTCGCGTCATGTTGTACAATTGCAAAGCACAGTATAAGCAATAGGCCTGTAGGCCAGCAGGCCGAGATGGGGTGGGAATCACAGATGTGCATTTTGCATTATACGGGTGGGCTGCGCAGGGCAGCGATAGGGAACCGTGGTAGACCTATCCGTACTTGGCCGTCGATCACTGCAAATACCTAGGTATGCTTCGTATCGCTACTCGCGCTTTGACGTGGCTCAGGGAATAATAACAGCTGGTTGTGCCCGGCCCCGCCTTGCTGGAAAAGTGGCGGGAATGGCGGGGAGTGGCCGATCCGATGCAGTCCTGTCCAGTCCTGTCCTGGAAAAACTGTTGTCTACCAGACTACGATGTAGTATGGATTCGACGGAGCTATTGAAATCTGGTCTAAAAGGGGCGGACAGCCAGCCGGACCGTATGACGGCGAAAGCTGGGCAGCTAACTGCGAACTACTGCACACGCACGCAACGGTTTCCCTTCCCTCTCCCGGGTGGTGCTGCTGGCCGCTTGACAGCTGTCAAGATGACGAACAGGCCAAGCTTGACGCTATGCTGGACGGCACAGTAGCACCCGTTTATTCTGCAGCCGGGCTGAGACTGGATTTCCTCAAACTCGAGCCCGGGTGCCACTTCTGCCACCCTGGAGGCGGAGCTAATCCGGCGAACATCAAGCAAGACGCTGTTTCAAACACTGGTTGGCTGAGCTGCCGACAAGACAGTTATCATACGCCCTAGGAGTTCCGCTGCTTGTTTGTCAAACGTCGCGTGGAGCCAGGTATTTGCTGAAGATGGGCCACGAGATGAGAGGAACCGAAGAAGCAGGGTGGGCAGGTGGGCCGGGATATGAAACATTTTCGGCCTCCTCTAGGCACTGTCTGCCTGCCCATCTACCTATATACACTGCTCAGGCTATGCTTGCTTACCTACGGTAGGTATTTGGGGTCTCACTTCCGCGGAAGCCTATGCACCTACCCGGGAAATGCACGGTGTCTTGGGCATGAAGAGGATGTTGACGGTAAAGACCGGGTACAACCAAGAGGGACCGTATCCTGATCTAATCCAGTTTTCACATCCGTGGTTGGCTGGCGCAGTAGTAGTGTGACCGTGCGAGGTGTTCCCCACGAGCATCGTGCCAATCGCAAACCAGACTTCCCATCTTGTCCTGGGGGATTGTTTCACAAGAGTTCCTCTCCCGGAGCTGTGATGCTCAGTCGGGAATGGAGGGCCCCTCCTGGTCGTGTTCTCATGCCCTAGAATGGGCGGGAAAGCGCGGGAAAGCAAGCCCCTTGGACTTTATGCGTCTTCTTCCATCTGCCAGATCATGCGCCTTTGACAGCTGCAAAACCAGAGATCTCAATGCTCTTATAGATCCCCCAATCGGAGGCAGTACAGCTATGCCTCCCCTGGCGACGGTCAGCAGGGGTAGGGTTGCCTTTTGATTTATTTCGCTTTGTGGCCTTGTGTACTTGGTCATAAATGCTGTCCTGTGTGGCATTCTTCTTGCCCAGTCCTCTGTTGCTCACGGCCAGATAGAAAATCAAGATGCGACTGAGCCACTGTTTGGAATCAAAACATTTGAGGGCTGAAAACCCACAAGCTCGAGCCCAACGTGCAGAGAGCCCTCGCGTACTTCTGTGCCGCGTCGCTCAGACTGTCCTCGGACTGCCACGCTCCTAAGCCGAGCCCGTCTGAGCGTTCGAATGCATCGGAAAGGGCCGAGAGCACGATGCTTGACGGTGCAATACATGTGTAAATGTGCGCGTCGGTAAAGCGGCGCTGTATTCTATGTACGACACTGCAGCCCTCCGGCAAATTGTTCAACCTGCCTGATGTCGGTGTCGCTTCTTTCTTACTTTTTTTTCTTCTTTTTCTTCGGTTGTGACGATGTCCCGGGCACAGTAACACTCGGTTTCACAGACCTGTGAAGTTTACCCCGGGCCACCGAGGCTCCTGAAGTCCCGAGATGCAGGCCTGTCAGCGTTGTCGGTCGAGACTTTGCATGCGAACAACAAAAAGAAAGAAAGGGGCGTGGGAGGGCACGTTTGCCCTGCATGGCGCTCTCCAGGACTCGCAAGTTCGCGTCCGGCCTGGCCTTGTGCAAGGCATACCAAACAACTTGAAGCAAGGATGGGCGGGCGCAATGCGGCTGAGCACCTTGCCTTGCTACATAGAGACACGTGCTTAGCTTGGCCGAAGCCTGTTGTGTGTATTTGCGAGTCGTCACCGACACCGACCTTTCCTCGCCGGGGCATTTCTCCGGTGGGGTCCCGAGGTCTCAAGGCGCAGGGCAGGGCAGCGCAGGGCAGGGCTGAGAAGGGGTGAACGTCACGATTCCTCTCCAGTGCGACCGCCGGGGGTCCTCCCACGCGGCGTCAAAGGCTTATTTCGTCGCGTCATGCGTCAGTGTCGTACTATGTTGTGCCTTTTGGTATTGAAGGCCGACAGGTGCGGTATACTAGTACCGTGTAGCGCTCTAGTGCTACACACCTGGGCATGTATCCCGTCGTGGTGATCTGCTATAACTCCCCTTTCATCATATATCATCATATGCTGAAGCAGACATCAGACGACCGCACCCAGCGCTCGAACCATATGGTGGTCAGTAAGTAATAAGGGTAACCACGGCGCCATTAACGGCTGGTCGTCAGCCACAACCGGCTAGGAATCAGATGTGGGACGCTAGGTCCTGCTAGCACGGCGCCGGCGATGATCCATAGATGGAAGAACATGCAGGCGTTGTCTCTAGAAGCCGGTTCGTGACAGGAAGGGCCCTAGTGTGGGGCTCCCTCTCTCCCTCTCTCCCGGCCTAGAGATGGCCAGGGAGATTGGGGTCAGTCTGCCGACTGGGAATATGCTGGTGCGTGAATGACAGGTGAGTTTTCTGAAAACGCAGAGGTACCGAGTATGGCGCAAGGTCTACACGGTACAGTACGTCCCTCGAAAACGACCAGACAACAGACGAGTCTTTCGCACCCAGGACTTCGGCTCCGACCAAAGGTCATTCACGATACGTGGGAACCCACTCGGATTTGTCCGAGCACCAGGGCCCCCCGGGAGAATGGGCAGGGGGGTAAATCAGATGCGAGTGCGAGTGTTTTGAAACGTCACCCACACGTTAATGACAAACCTTGCTGCAGTCAACAAGGATACCATTGTACTGGGTGGGCTCCGTTATGCTTCAAGCAATGAGCAAAAGTGCCTCCTTGACCTGCGCTTTGTCTCGATAGTCGCCTCGGGAGACGGTGGAATCGCCGCGGTGACGGTCTGATATTGAGATCTATAGATCGGGCCGTGGATGTCCCAACAAGGGTGTAGTGTGGTACGTCAGGACTCAGGACTGCGGCGCGATGAATGCTACTGTGTACAGTGTCTGCCGCCAGCATGTCTCGCCAGACTATTCCATGAAGCTGCACTCTTTGAGCCAGGTGGCACCTGTGCAGGATGCACCCGGCCAGCAAGCTGGGACGCGAGGCCTGGAAAACGAGCATTTGGGCCCAACAGATACCCAGCTCGCAGGGTCGGGCAAAGTGCCCTACGTCAAGGAAAACGATGGCGTTGCCCGAAGAGGCCAAGGATGCACCCTCCTACACTGACTGTCCCAGCCGAGCTTGAATGAGGTGGGATCGGGACAGCTTCTTCAGCGCTTGCTCACCCAAGGTTTGCACTTGTTTAACCCGGCTTGAACATCCAGCTGATCCGGTTGGCCCTCAGGTTTAAGTCAACGGAAAAGGAAACAGATGTTGATAACAACACATGGACTAGAAGGCTATATAGTCTTTGTGCCTGCTCTTCGGGGCTGAAGGCAGTCGGACATCGAAGCCTCTATACGTGCAGGCGAGGTGACGCGCATGTGCCCAGGTGTCGAATGAGCACGCCACCACACGTGTACGCCGGGATGCCGATCGGAAAGCATATTTGTGCTGCCTCCACAGATGGCCCAGAGGGAAACTCAAGCCCTGCCCGACCAATGTCAATGCCCTTGCTGCCCCAGGGTGCCCAGGCGGCCAGGGTGCTTACAGCCGGGACGTCTTGGATAAGGCAAGAGACAACTTCACACCGCCGCTCTTGGGGTCCTTTTGACTTCCTGTGTAGACTTTTGGACGCGTCTCAGCGTGTACTCGGTAAGTCAGCTCCATCTCGCGCGGCTCGGTGGTCCGAGATGTGCCCGAGGCCAGAGCGTGCCAGCCTCTCCTTGCGGCGGGGCCAAGGTCGGCGGAAGATGCTTCCGACCTGTCAGTTTCTCGGACGTGTGGGCTTGTGACGCTGGAAGTCAGGGGCCATTTGTTCCGGACGACAGGGTGGTAGAGGCTGGCCTTGGGCGTTGTGGTCCGACTTTGAAGGCCCTCGACGGAGATGATCGGGCCAAGATATCTGGTCATGTCGCCGGGCTTGACGTCGTGTGTGTCGCAGGTGGGCGAGGAATGCCAGGCTGGGGGAAATGAGACCGACTTCTAGAAGGTTTCCGGACTCTTCCGACATCTGGACCACGGTGGCTGCCCTGCTGTCACAGCCCAGCGGGACGCTGTCGCAGCCCAGCGGTCAAAGCTGAACGGCAGGATCCGCCGACCACGATGCGTCGATGCCTGCTGCCGGAGCTTGTGCCCTGTCCTGTGCCCTGTCCTGTGGTCCCCATCCGCACGGGGCTCTTGGAACTGGCGGACGAGATCCTGACGGGTTGGCCATCCTGGACTGGAGGCTTCTGATGAAGAAGACAGTGGTCCGCTGCAACGCGGCCTGGTAGTCTACCAGAGTCCTGTCTTCTGCTGTGGTACTCCGTACTCGGTAGTCTCGCGGTCGGTCATGGTGTACTACATATGTAATAGGGCGGATGGTCCGGTAGGCACTTGTAAGTTGTTGTATCGGGTGTGGGGGGATGGGGGTTCATCCCGACGCACTGTAACGGGGCCCAAGGTTACGTGACTCTGGAAGATGCCTCTCCAGTCCCCACAGCGACATGTGTATACTCGGTACTCGGTAGTCTACTATAGATATGGTCAACCGCGTATACGACTGACGTGCAGGGCCCCTGGGCCCCCGGGCCCCGACTATCTCCAATTCAATGTACACGATGCACAATGTAATGTAGCGAGTGCACCTGTACCGGTAGTAGTAGACATGCCTGGTGGGCCGCGGCACAGTACCGTGGTAGCAACCGGACAATAACCCGCCGCCCTGCCTGCATGAACTGGTTGCGGGCCTAGCCTCTGAGGCAGCTGGCCAGATCTGGCTCGAGGACCGACCTTGTGTTTCCATCCTGACAGCTTGACTTGAGGACTCCGTATACGTCCTGCACGTGTAGTTGCTCGAGTGCTGGCTGTCATATATCGCCTGCCCCAGTGCGGCCCCCACCACTCCCTGCCCTCTTCCCCCCTCCCCCTCTTCTTTTTGTGATATATCGCCCGGGCCCAAATGGGTTTTCAGGGCTTTGAAACGGGGTGCGGCCAGTGCAAAGAAAGAGTCGTGGTCACGAAATACCCAACAGTATGCCCTGCCAGTGGCTGTCAGGAGGCCGTCAGCAGAGCCGCAACCCCATCTGGGGCAGGGCCGCAGGGATGGTGAGCGATCGTCCCTGTTGCCCCTCTTTGCTGGCTAAGTTCGGCTAAAGCATGGCGACATGTGTGCATGCATATCGCTATGGATGGGCGAGCCCTCTCAGAGGTGGTCCTGAGATGCGGCTCACACCAATGCGTGAGTGCCAGTGCCAGTGGGTCCCGCGAGAGGAAACCGGGTTCCCTCTCTGTCTCCCTTGTCTTTCTTTTAATAATTAAAAGCGTACTTGTACTACTAGCGCGCAAGACAGAAGTTTAGAAAGGTGCAGGTGTAGCTGGCGGTTGCTGCCGCGGCCGGATCAATCCTGATGTGGGATAGGCCGTGTGTCGAGAGTGCCGCGAGGCTCAAGAGAGAATTGTGCGCGAGGCGAGCAGGGCTAGCACAATGGCGAGTCTGAGAGGGGAGTAGTGGGGAGGGCGCGACGGAAGAGTGAAACAAATGCGCTGGAGAGCGGGAGAGGGGCCAGAGAGGCAGAGTGGGTGGGTGCTGGTCGGACCTGTCCAAACGCCGTCGGATTCAAAGACCCCAGACCAATCAATGCCATGAAGCACGACGAGGCCGGGCGTCTGAGCCTCGAGGGAGCGACAAGTCGTGTCGACGATGGCGGGGGCCGTCCGTGCGACTTCAGCACTCAGGGGCTACCCCGTACTCAGTACTTGGGATGGCTGGGCCGCCGAGGTACTCGCGTTGTCTTGTGTGTTTCCATCTACCCGCACGTGGTACCGAGTATTTATATGCCTGGCGGTGTGCTGATCATCCCCAGCGCTCACGTTGCTGGCGTGAAGACAAGAATCAAGGTCGTGAAGTCCTGTCACAATCTCGTGCCCGGGTCGTATATCCGTGTCCTCCCCGCGGACATAGACAACTTGAGGAGAAACACGCAGACAACAATTAGTAGATTAAGTACTTAGGTAGAGTTTGTGCCGAGAGCCCAGCAGTGACTACCCTACTACCCTGCCTACTTAATAAGTAGGTAGGCCCTGGGGGGTTATGTTCCGCCGAGGCGTGCCGAGTGATTCACATTTCCAAGCCGGTTCAATGTTGTTGCTTCTAAAGTTTGTCTATAGCAAGAATAGCTGACGGCTGCCTGGTGACCCCCTCGGTGAGCCCCGGATGCCGTCGACGTCCTGAATTCTTGTGTGTTCCCACCGCAACCGCCTTGCCCCATCTCGGTGAGCAAGGTGCGACGTGTAGGAGGCGGTCGCGGCTGGGTTTGGCTGGTCATGTACCCAGGTGCTACTCGAGTACTCAAGTAGTAGCGGGTACGGAGTACTCCGTACAATAGCCAAAGTACAAAGTACTGGCACGACACGCACGACACGCACCCCACCACCGTTGGAGCGGCCTGTTCGCTCGAGCCTCCACCAGACGTCTGCTCCTCTCCCTTCATAAACAGGCGGCCCACCCTACTCCCTTGTATATGTGGTGAATGGAGGCATGCAAGTTGTCCACTTGTCATGGTACACGGGCGTACACACGGGAATACAGCCTGGCCCATCTCCCAAGACACGCCGTCCCTTCTCCCCGACCGTCACCGACGACAGCCCAAATCCTGACGAGGAGCCGGGTTCCAACCCGCACGCACACGTGAGCACTCCTTGACCCCAGCTGGCGATCAACCCCCTTCCAACATTCGAACATGCCGCAGCTTTGCTGTCAGTGCTGTCAAAGCTCGCCCCGTCAGGCCCGGCCGTGGGTCGATCATCGTCCTTTCTTCCCGCTCCACCCTTTTTTTTTTTTTTTGGGTTCATGGCCGCCAGCGCAATGTTACGACAGGGACACCTGCAGGCCCAGGATATGACACCATCCTGGGCAGACCAAGCAAGTAGTAGTAAAAATAAACATAAAAAAAACTAAGGGAAACAGAGTAAGGGTATATGCAGGCATCCCCATTCCCTGCGCCCTTCAAGCAGCATCCATCGCCCAGGACCGGGGAGCTGGGCGCTCCGGACAAGTGTCCCCGCGCACAGTCCTCAGTGACACTTTTGACAATCTTGTCACTGCCCTCGTCTCCTCGCGAATCCGAGGGTGCTGCCCACTGCCCTGTTGCTGTTGGGCTTTCTGCCCCGTCGCATCCTCCCGGTAGATTCCAGCTGGCCGAGGGCTCCTTGTCAACAACCGTTCGCGCGGCTCTCGGACATGGTCAAGCTGCCCATGCCCACTGTAACTTTGCAATAATACTTTTTGCTGCCCTCCTCCCCGGCCTCCTAATCCTCATCCTCCCATCCTCCGCCCTCCCGCCCTTTGACATCTTGTTCCGTCCTTCTTGTATGGATACCTACTCCACGCCGTCACAGCTTTCTCTTCCTGTTGTCTGGATACAATCCCCGACTTGCCCCCCCCCTCCCCCCCCCAAATTTCACATCCTTCATTCCGGACTAGCCCCGTCCCGTCTTGGATACATCGGGAACATGCCATCAGTTATGGATTGGCTCAACTAGTGTGAGTCGCAACGACTTCCGTGAATCGGGTCCGCGATGACGTCTCGTACCTACGCCTGCACTTGGTATCAACCTCGTCGCCGCGGCTTCCGCGCCTGATCAACACAATTTGCAGCAGTCCCTTCTCCTTCATGCTGTCCAACGGGCTGGAAACTCCCAGCACCGCCGGCTTGTGCGGGCTCCTCTATCAGGCTAGCTACTCGTCAAGCACCTTTTCAGGCTGGGAAAAGCGTATCATCGACTGTGATTGACTTTGAGGGTTCGCCGGGCACACAACCCCGGTAGTCTGCGAGCCACGCCGGGGCCTGGGTCGAGCTTGACCTCTCCCCTCCACCACCCACCCACCCTGGCAGCTATATGTCGAGATCCATATAGACCGACCGGGGGACATCGTTGTTGTACTCTTTTGTCTTCGTCCCATCCATCATTACCCACCATCCCCACCGCGGCACCGCCCTATTTTATCCAGACGCCTCTGTGTCACATCCTCTCATACACCCTACCTAGGTACTCTCACCTGGGCGGGTCCATCCATCCATTGTGTGCGGGAACCAACCTCGTCCCGTCTTTTCCATTGTCTATAAGTCGTGCCTCGACCATACCTGCCCGACTTTCTCGAGACATATGTTTCCCACCCGTGCGTACATACGTATATTCACAGCTATCAGCACCGTCCTCGGCAAGGGACCGCCTTCCTCTCTCTCATCAGTCTCCCATCCTCCAGGAAATTGCATTATTCACATATTATTACACCACGCGGCCAGCCCTCCACTGTCACCACAGAATTATTTATCCAACAAGATACACTATCTCGCTCGTACAACTGCAGACGTACACACACCAAGATGTGTGACTTTACCAAGAACTACTATATCTACTCCTCGTGCCTGGACCCCGGTGCTCACTTTTTCCGCACATCAGTCGACGGCAACAGGAAACTGGCCTGTCCCAAGGGCCCTCACGAGAGGTACATCGTCCAGCCGGGCACATGCCCCCTCTGCTCCGGGTGAAAAAAAGAGACAGGCCTCTCAAGCACCAACAACTTTTCACACAATCTCACACTCTCACACATGAGGAGGAACTGGGGCGGACTGGCGACGGCAAAATTCTAGCTGGACTAATAAGGTCGGGGGAAGGGGGGCATGGTGACATGATGGGCGCCCGACTGTCCACCGTGCTAGAGCAACAGGAGGGGGTGCTTCTCGGATGGTCCGCCGAGGTCACCTGGCCTGACGACAGGAGCGGCAACGCATCCTCCTCGGGTTGGCCTGACAGAGACGCGAATGATAGAGAATGGTGCATGGGGTCTCTGGGCTCGGCGTCAGATTCCGGCACAGGAGTTGATGCTACCCTAGTGTGGTCGTGGGCATCTTCCTGGCGTTGACAAAGACCAGTTGACCAGGACGGAGCCCTCCTGTCGCCGAACGACGGAAATCGCCGGTTCTCGTGTCTCACGACGCCTCTGCAGCCGAGACGGGTTTCTCAGCCTCATTACGTCCCCGGCATCACTGGCAATGTCTCAGCCACTGGCAATGAGCACTCCTCTCAGTGTCGGCCAGCCCTGCCTGGATCAACATCGAGGCAGAATTTTGGAGGTGGCTTTTTTTTACTTCAAATTTTTCTTCCACTTCCTCCCAAGTTTACATATGTACTTATTTGTGGCATGGCGTTGTGGCGTCTTACGAAAAGTGACTTGAAGTGCCGACTAACTATGGAAGGAGGCTTGTACAACGGTCTGGGATTGTCAGGGCATCCCATTGAGCGGGCGCGTGGCTTTCCTACTGTTTTCAATGTTTTTCCCCCCAGAATACATAGTGATGAAGGATATCAAATAGGGACATCAACTGTTTTCTGGCGTGTTGCTGTGCGACTTGCAATTTTGCTTTCATATATAGTGACTCATATCACCGGACGCGGAAGAGCGTTGCGTCAGGATGCAAGACAGCCGCTTGCATATTGATTCACAGGCTACTTAAGTACCTTGGTAGCTGGGAAGAATTACTGGTGAGAGGAAATGCTGCAGACTCAATGAGCAATGTCAAAGTGCAGAGCCATCCATGAATCTATCCCAGGTGCGCAATGGCAGATCACTGAAAGCGTTCGATGCCCGTTGTCAACTATTCGGATTTAGCATGGCCATACAATTTGCTCCAGAAATTGTACAACAGGGTCGAGACGTGCAACTAAGGCTGAACCATGGCAATCCAGCAGTATCCGCGCTGGAAATGAATGATTAATTACATGACATCGTTCTCTGCGGGGGATCAGGAATTCCCGTCATTGGCCCGATTATGATGACGCCAGGCCCTTTTCTGGATGCCAACCATGTAAAGTGAATATCTCAAGCATCAAACCGTCTTCCCGGCAATGCGGTAGATTGTGTAACGCAGCACGGACATGCCATGAGCCCACTCGGTTGGCAGGATGACTCGTGGCAGCAAGGACGACCATGGACGGCCTTGCAGTTCCCATGTCGTTCCTTGCCCCGCCATGTCATGTCCATTGTCAAGTTGTTTGTTTAACACACGTGCGGAAGACCAACCCGAGTGTGAGCGGTGGGCCCACAAGGCCACCCGCCCGCGCGTCGCTTTGCCCATCATGACAGGGTGCGATGGGGCGGGGCACCGGGCGATGAATTCAGGCAAGGCCCTCAAGCTACCGTCGGTTGGCCAGCCGCGTGGATGGGGAAGTCGTTCCCAGGTTGGCGGTGCCGGGCGTTCCGAAAGGTTTTCAATATGAAGAGCCCTCCTAGCCCACGCGCCCTCCCCGCGCATGACGGTGCGTGAAATCTCAAATGCTAAAATGAGGTCGTAGTGCCTTAATCAGCCACCTGGATTGTTCTCAGAATAGGGCCGGTACCTTTGGCACCTTTCCAAGATTCCATTCTGTCTTCTTGGAGTCCGGCATGTGATATGCCACCACCCACGGGTTGGCCGAGGGAGGTAGATATTGGACCCAGTCTTCCAAGTCACTCAACCTTCAGTAGCCTTTCTCGTTGGTGATCCTGTTGCGTAACTTTCCGGAGGACATACCTAGGTATCTTTGCCAAGTTGATTGTTTCTCTACGCAGCATTGGATACTTTAGCGGCCTTTCTGGGATAGTCGCTGGCTGATCTCCTGGTTGAGGACGGGGCTCGCATCTCCCGTGCGAGCGGCACTACAATGGACGTCTTGGGTATATACAGAGCAGGAGACGGACCAACAAAAACAAATGGAGTATTTTATCGTACTATTCACGTTCAGACGTTGTTAGGTGTACGTTCATCTAGCATCTGAGGAGTGACCATACTCATATTCTCTGATGTGATATCCCGTCACTCTAAAGAAAACTGTTTTGTGACCGAAAACGATTACAAGGGAATGTGGGCTCCCCATAGTGCATTGCAGATTTCTTGACCTTTGCTCAGGATAAGATTGTGCACAGTAATGGGGAGGATAGAGTCGTGGCTATGTCCAAAAAGAAAACGAAAAGAAAAGAAAAGAAAAGAAAATGCTTAGCTTTCCCTCAGACTCTTAAGACAATTGCATCAATTCAACACAGCATGCCATTTCGGAGACCTACGGCCTAATAAAGGGGCCACAGAACGACAACCAAAATCCCAGACGAAGCAGACATACGTGGCAAAAATGAACTTCGGAGTGCTATTATTATATTCACGTGAAAGGAACTCTTACAGGCCTATGTACTTTGCAGGGCTTCAGATGTGGGTGATTCGGTGCCAATGGTAATAACACTTGACAAGTGGGCTTAGGAATTATCTAGGCACTAATGACGAGACTACCTAGGTACATAGGTAGGCATGTTTTCATTGCTTTCTCATTGGGCTTGCCTCCTCAGGATGGCCAGGGCTGGCGCATACAATTCTTGATGGGCCAGACTGTAAAAAGGATGGCTTGTGAACACTGCTAGTCAGTGGTCTGATATTGACGCATCGCACATGTCTATCCCATGGTAGACGGCAAGTTCTGCACGTTCGTCACGATCGTCGTGATAACTAGGCCCGACCCGCAGTCACTCGGCCAAAGTTTTATAGTGGCGAGGGTATAGGTGGCTTGCTGTGGGTGACACATTGAGGTCGCAGCAATGCACTCCAAGGCGCACATACAATACATGTCATGAACAATCAAGAACAGTAGGCAGGCAGACCGCTTGCATGAACGGGATGCAGGGCAGGTTGGGCACACCACTGATGGCTTGAGCAGTCCATACATGATGAGAGATGCTAATCTGCTACAGGTGCAGCCCTGGAGGGTTTAGTCGATGTCAGTGACCTGCCAAGAGAAAAGCCGTGCATAACGGCACAATGCAGCATGCTCAATTCTCGGCATGAGTTTATTGTAACAGCAGTTCACATACACCCTAGCATTACATGCAGCCAAGGCCGTCCCGCGGTAGGATTGAGTGTAAATTATGTACTGCTTACACGCCGGCACATCAAGCTGTATCACAGAGGTGCAGCGTCCGATGGGATGTCAATATCCTGCCTCGCCCTATCAGAGCGTGTGCTTGGGGGGTTAGTACTTCGTATAGCAGAAGCTGACACGCAGATCCGGGCGTTGGCGGCAAGTGGCCTAGCCTAGTATTGCATGCCAGTGGGGGTCGAGAGGGAAATCCGAGGCATATGGTACCTACCTAAGGTAGGTACCGAGGAATCAAGACATCGAGTTCCATAATTTGCAACGACACTGATAACACCATCAACCCTTCTCAATCCAATTGAATCCACCTACCATATCCCACCTCTTCAGGCACACTGCGCAACTATGGCTTATTGCAAGTGATCGCCAGGGATGATGCGCTGGTCAAACATGAGAAGGGAGTAACAAATCCACGCGCTGACACCCTTCTGCTTCAACGCGGCTTTTTTTTTCTTATTGGCTACATATCGTAAAAGTCCCGTCGCTCTGCATAAGTATTCAAAGGGTAGCAAAAACGCCTGGTGGGACATGTTGGTACTCGAATACCCCGGGCATTCCCACATTCCATCCTCTCTGGCTGCCCAGGTGTGGAAGGAGGCCACGCAGAGTTGAGGTATTGCCAGGATACATCTCAACCACCCATTGCCGTCGCGAGCCAAACAGAGGAACTCGAGGAATATATACACATAGTCCACATATCCGCCCTTAGGGTTCGTGGTATAACTAACACAACCTGCGCTCGTGGCGACCGGTTGAGTGGGGTTGTTGACATTCGGAGCCGCTCGTCTACTGCGGCGCTGCTGCACATCACCAACGCCCAATCGTTCCCCACACACGTGTCTAATTCGATGATCAGAATGCACCAATGCTAGCTTTTACTGCAGCGTGAGATACAGCGGGACAACGAGAGAGGCTACTTCGGCGCATTGAGTTCACGGGACGGGCCCATAGATTGACAGGTGCCACACCAGTTGATAGCTGTGAAGATGAGTGAATAACCCCGGGTTGTTTATATCTGACCTATCACTAAGGCCAATAGATGAGGAAGACGGCGGAGTGATTCGGTGGTGTTGTGGAATAAGAGGGAAACTGCACACATGAGATGTCCAACTCCCAATGGAACCAAACGGGGTCCTTTCCTCTGCTGCTTAGTTAGTTGCTGCAAAGCTTGTCTTCGAATGGCCCATACGGTCCAGAACTTCATCCTCTCAACACGAAGTTACCATCATGGGGCTAATGTCTTGCCTTAACATTCCGTGGCATGACCTTGAACATTCCGTGGCATGATTCCACCCTGTCCACGCTCTCCTCATTCAACCACATCAATTGATTCTTCCTAGCTTCTTGTTGTTCCAGTTCCCACCTCCACAACCGCTCTTGAACTCAATTGATCTTCCTCGCGACTATCGTCTCAGTGAGATCAAAACCTTCGGACCCAAAAGGAAAGCTAACTACACTCTTGAACCCCAAGTGTACCCTAGGGTAGGTTCGAGCTATGCACAATCGTGCCCGCCGCGATTATGATAAGGACAACTGGAACATGACCGTGAGGGGCTTGGATGCATACGGTGGCGAGTCCGTCCGCCTGCTGATGATGGGGCTTCAGGGTAGGCAGTTTTTGGACCGTCAAGACGGTGCCCCTTAGCCTTGTCTGTACGTCGTAAGCTGAGGCCACATGCACCTATCAAATTCTAATCACTGTCATTGATACCATATGTATTTTTCAAACGCTGTGTCATGAGTGCTTACGATCATATGAAGGCGCCATGCATATCCTCGGACGTATACGGAATAGAAGCGAAACCACTTAAGTATTAAGAGAGCTCGCGCTTTAAAAGCCTGCTCGGGAAATTTTGTGATAGCTTTAGAGGCCTCGGGGTCTTGCACAGAGTGGAAAAGGCTGTTGTGAGGGCTTCACAGGAGTGATAGACTAACGGCGGGGTGGCGGTCGTACACGGCTAGTCCAGGGACCTGCCCCATCTTATCGGCCTTATCAGATCTTATCGCAAATCCCCACTCCCTTGGGTGACTACCACAGTACACAGTACCTACCAAGGTACTGTAGCTAGGTAGGGAGCTCCAGCCATGGCGGCCATATTTATACCAAGGACGAATAGGTGAAGCTCATCTCCAAGGTTTTGCTTCGGCAGAGTGTAGAGTGCCAGACAGTTGCTTTGCTGTTCGCAGGCTGCCCCCATCTGCAAACAGGCAACCCCCTGTGGCAGGCAATCCCATGCGGCAGCGAGCTCCCTGGCTGCCCTCAACCTGCCCTACGTCAGCCAACACGAGCAACACACATGACCAATACGCACGCATCAGCAACACGCAGCGCCGCACGACAACACAAGACACAACAAGACGATGGCCTCACAGCAGGTTCCCGAGGAGGCCGTGGCCATCCAGACTGTCCTCTCCCAGGCACAGTCGGCGTCTGACTTCAACCAGACTGCCGACCAGATCTTCGGCTCGTCCCTGGGCATCGTGCACACGCGCACACTGCTGAACTCGCTCATCACAACCCTCCGCCAGCGCCGGGACCTGGACCTCTGGATTCAGGTCGGCAACCACCTGCTCGAGGCCCTGACTGCCTCGCCCACCTCGTCGTCCTCCTTCATCGAGCAGGCCGCGACCGTCCGTGAACTGATAGCCGAGGCCCACGAGGAGAGAGAAGACTTCCGCGATGCTGCCCTGGTGCTGGCCGAGATCCCGCTGGAGACGTCGCAGCGCCGTGTCAGCGACGAGGACAAGGCCCGCGTGTGGGTTCGCATCATGCGTAACCACCTTGAGGTCGACGACCCCACCGCCGCTGAGGCCTATCTCAACAAGCTCAAGAACGTCATCTTCGCCATCGCCGACCCGACCCTGCAGCTGCACTTCAAGCTCAGCCAGGCACGCATCAACGACGCCAAGCGCCAGTTCCTTGCTGCCAGCCAGGCCTATCACGACATCTCCTTCAGCAGCGCCATCGCAGACGACGAGCGCCTCCACACCCTCGCCATGGCCATCAAGTGTGCCATCCTCGCCCCTGCCGGGCCGCAGCGGTCACGTGCTCTAGGCCGCCTGTACAAGGACGAGAGGGCGTCTTCCCTCGATGAGTTTGCCATCCTCGAGAAGATGTTCCTCGACCGCCTTGTCGCCCCCGCCGAGGTCGATGCCTTTGCCAAGGGCCTGCAGCCCCACCAGCTGGCCACCACCGCCGATGGGAGCACCGTGCTGGCCCGCGCCATGGTCGAGCACAACCTGCTGGCCGCCTCGCGCCTCTACGTCAACATCGACCTCGACGCCCTCGGCGTCCTGCTGGGGCTCGACGGCGAGAGGGCGGAGGACACAACAGCCCGCATGATCGAGCAGGGCCGCCTGGACGGCCATATTGACCAAATCGACCGCTGCGTGTGGTTTGACAACTCCCGCACTATCGCCCAGTGGGATAGCCATGTGCTTGGCGTCGCCGAAGATGTCGAAAGCGTCGTCGGCCACCTGCAGAAGGAGATCCCCGGCTTCGTTTCCCAGAACCTCGCAGTATAGCCTACTGCTTAGGTCACCAGGGCACTGACTATACGGCGCGCGTACAGGATGAGGCCTAGACGTGAAAGCCACGGCAGGTTGGAAGGACAGGCTGACGCACTTTGTGCCAATGGAGGCTCTACATGGGAGGCCTCGCACCATGACGATATGCGTCAATGTAGACTTTGTTTTCTTTTTTTTTGGGGGGGGGGGGGGAAGGGGGAGGGGCGCAGTCCAAGGGGCAGCGGTCTAATCAAATCATGGATCATGGCCCGGATGAGAAGAGTCAACAGAGTACCTGCGCAGAGACCACAGGCGTAGCAGAGAAGTAGCCACGCGAGATCCGTACAGAGACGAGCGTCCTGATGGAGAGGGAACGACCACAGGGAATAGTTTTTGGAACACCAGTGACTTGGTGCATATGTCTGCTGCGATTTGACTGGGAAATTATGGTCTATGGCGAGGGTCTGGTATAACCAGGGCAGAGGGCCGAGTGGTGAGGTCGAGCTGTGCCTCAAGGTAACCACTAGTATTCACGAAGGCACGACATCCCAATGAGAAATGAACAATCCCAATAATACCCACAAACGCCTACGGAAAAGAGGGCGTAGGCGCCCATGCGACCTTCTAACCAACGCCGTGCTGTGTTGTGTTGTGCCAAGTGCTTTCCATCCTGGCCATCCCGGCCATCCCAGGCATTTCACTACATGAAACATTGAAACGCAAGCAAGAGCCAAAGCAGTCGTATCGCGGCTCATTCCAGATCCTTCCTTCTGACAACATAGTACCCGTTCTCCAGCTTGTGTTCGTCGCCGTCCTCCTCTTCAAATACCTTGTCGTCATCCTTGAATATTCTCTTGCGCCTCGTGGCGCCGGCGCCGTTGGCCTGCTGCGGCTGCAGCCGCCCGGGCGGCATGATAATCTCCACCAGGCGGGCGGCGATCTTTTCGCCCATCAGGTCGTAACCAGCGGGTGTCAGGTGGATGTGGTCGTCCCAATAGGTCTTGCGTTCCTCCGGCGCAAGGGACCAGAAGGGGATGGCGGTGTTGAGGTCAAAAGTGAAGCTAGGTGGCGCCGAGGACCGTGTCAGTCGACCGGCAGCTGCCAAGGGGGGAGGGGATGTAGCCTACAAATTCTCCTGACGGTGTCCAAGTATCAGCTCGTTGAGCTCGTCCCGCCTTGCCTTGACCCTCTCGCCGATCTTGCCCCTCACGCCCGCCTCCGGCACGGTGCACGCGAGCACACGGCCCCCCCTGCTGAGTGCGACGTCCCACACGTCCCGCAAGGCCTTGTAGATGTCCTCGGCGGTGAACTGAAAGGCCAGGTCGTTGGTGCCGCCCAGGACCACGGTCCAGTCATACGGGGTGCCGCCGCCCTTGGTCAGGAACTTGGGCTCGATGCGCCGCAGGAAGCGCGAGCCGGTCGTGCACACCCTGTCCCCGGGAAGGCCGTCGGCATGTGCGTCGATGTTCAGCGAGGGGAAGGATTCGGACAGGACGGCTGTCAGGCGCTGCGAGTACGGGTGCGACACCCTGCCCAGCTGCGAGTAGCCCGACGTGAGCGAGTCGCCGAAGCAGAGGATGCGGAGGGAGCGTTTTGGTTTCTGGTGCGCGGCGCCCGAGGGAAACGACGCAGGGTCGTCGCTTGGGGGCTTGGCCGGGGACGAGGATGGCGGCGACCACGTCGACGTCGCCATGGTGGCGGGCCGCTCACGGTTGCGCCTCGGCTGTAAGCAGCGTGCGAGGCGGGCAAATGGGTTGAGAAACCTCAGATTGGGCAAATGTTTCGAGGGAAACTGTTGTAGAGTTGAAGAGATTATAAGTGGTCATGGGGAAGCAAAGGGGTGAGAGGTAGCGAGCGTGATGTGATGGATACTCGTGGACAGAATGTAGCCAAGTCATGAGCATGTCACGGGCCCAGGCAGCTAGCGGCTTGTTGTCAAGTTGTTGGCTACAGCCGGTCGGTCATTTCATGGAGACGGCACGATGACGGATTCAGCAGACTACTACGAGTGGTGGTGGGCTGGGGGGGGGGGCGGTGGCGGTTAAAAGGGCCCTGCTGAGCCTGGAGCGGGGGTGGGGTTTGGGGCTTTTCTGATAAGAAGGTTGATAAAACCAGAAGCAAAGGGTGGTGCTTTCAAATGTCATTTCCCCAACTTCCCACCAATATGACCCTGCACCTGCAAGGCTGCAAATGTGGGACAGATACCAGTCCTCAAACCACTGTCGACCGTCCGTCTGCCAGCCAGCCTGCCAGCTCAGTCTTTGCGAGGAGGGCCTTGGAGGGCCTCCATGGCAAGCCCGTTGTCATCGATCTGGTGCCGAGCTGGGCCCGTACCTCGAGCGACGCTGCCGTACTGTCCTTGGACTATCTTGCCCAGCGGGTCCACACAGCCCCTTCAGAACCGTGTCAGTGGTTCATGCGATGGTAAGAACGGAGGGAGTAGACGGGAGACCAACTGATTGTAGGCAAAGTGTTCTTCGGGCTTGTCTTGAAGCCAGCATATGCACCACTGATTGCACCTGTCCCACAATTGACTCAGTTTGTGTGTAACAGAGTGGCCGAGGACACGGAGAACACAGATAGACTTACCAAGACACCCTCTCACGGTTGACCACGTACCAGGGCGAGGACGTGTCCAGTTCCTTCTTCTGATGCTTCGTGCCTGGGACATGCGCACCCTAACGTCAGCTACCAGCCGACCTCGGCATTATGTGAATAAGGGTGTCTGGGGCTCCTCACCATCAGGTGCGCACTCGAACCACTGCCTGCAAACAGTGTTTGGAGACTTCTTTTTGGGCATGTTTGATGGTGGATTGGGCGTGTCGTTGGCGTTAAAGGGGCACACCACTTCGTACCGTAGGAGCAGATCGCTTATCGGTATTGGGCCGCCCTGACGGCCTGCCAGGCCCGAGGTATGGCCGTGCTCTTGGTTGACTTGATTGACTTGGTTGACTTGGTTGACTTGGTTGACCTCTTGGTGGACCAGAGCCACAACCTCGTCATCCATGTCGACGGTGGGGTCATTGTCCACTTGGCCCATGCCTGCAGCCTTGGAGGCGGCAACGAGTCCAAGCAGAATGACCAGGATGGAATGTACAAGATTCATCGTGACTAGCTTCTGCGAGTTGGTGGGGCTGGAGCCAAGAGGATTGTTGAAGAAAGGCTGGAACAAGCAGCTGGGTACTGTGCTGGAGGTTGGCTTGCCAAGGACTTTGAGGGAAAGGCACTTGAAGTTGCAGAGAAGGAAGGGGCGGCTTGGTGCACTTTAAATTCGATAGTGGGGCAACTGCAAGGACAGACTCATGTGCTGAACTGGTAGCGACTGAGTGGTAGCTGTCTCGTGGATTGTCTTCCAAGGTCGTCTCCTGAAAGCTGGCCTGGACTGTTTGTGACGTTTTTGCTCACGCAAATTAAAAATTCAAGCCACCGGCTTGTACCATCAGGGCTGCTGTTCCTAGCAGCCCCCAAAGTTGGAATGGGGACCACTTGCTTCACTTGTTTTATTTGCAGGCCCTTGAGAACCATTCAGACAACAACAACAACAACACATGCAACAACAACAGGCCACGAGGCCCCCTTGGCCACAAGGAAAATACAACTATAAGAGCTAGAGACAACCCCCATCCTCCTCTACACAAAGCCAGCGGTTTTGGTGTGCACTTAGCAACTCTGCTGATACTTTCATGCAAACTGGTAACCCTGGGAAGCATACACACCTAAATATGTACCCACCTGTGCCCAGCTATGCCCAGTATTTAGACCTGGTGGCCACCTGGGCAAGGAAACATCTGTGATAATTATGTTGCAGAAGTTGATCTCTTTACGCTGAGTTTTGAGACACATGACCTCAGGACCTAGACAGGCTGCTAGCAATCCCTGTTTGTTCTATGAGTAGATTTTAAATGAACTGAAATAGCCCTCTTTCTTGTTTTTATAGCTCGGGGAACTGTATGAATGCCACCAGGTGTGCTATCACAAGCCCCATCCGTGGGTCAGCAGTTATATCTACATATGTAACCACTTCCAATCGGACTCAACTTTCAAAACGGCACAGCACTCTTCAACTGAGTCTACAACACCTCAAAGAAGCACCATACACCTCTCAAGCTGTGGCAGATACTACTCTGAACATTTTCAAAAAAGCTGATGTCTTTTGCAACGTGGACTTGTTTTCAAGGAATGCACCCAGTGAGAAAAGCCACTGCAGCTTCATTCCTTCCACCCGAGTCCAAGGCTGTGTTCATCCTTTGTACTGCTCCTCTCACATTCACATTTTTCTTTTTCCAGGAGTAGCTATGCCCCCACCCGTCAAGAGATCATTGAAAGAGCCCTACATGAACCCTTTTCTCAAGTCGAGAACTCCATGCACACAATGGGAGAAACCAACCAAACAATCAGTGTGTGGTGCCGTGGATTGGCTTTGGATTGCCGATTTGAAAGCCGTAGCTCGACGTCAGAGGAACCTTTGGTGTGTGGTGATGCCATCACTGGATGCGACTTAGGCCGAGCTCCAGGGCTCTGTGCATTACGTTGTAAGCAGCTTCCGGATAGAATGGGTACCCCTTTGAAAGCCAATACACCCTATTATTAACCCATTTAATAAAGACCCCAGGGGCTACAGGTTTTGAGACATACCATGGCCACCTTATTGCCCACTCTTTACTGCCTAGGTATGCTAACAGGAGGCTACTTGAATGCTGTAGGTCAGATCTGCCAGTGATTGACAAGCATCAAACCTCCTACCTATGATGGTCAACAATGCACTATGTGCCTACATGGGTACCTACGGCTATACACAACTGTGTGTGGTAACCCAACAGTCCTATGGTATGCAAACGCCATACCTACACGGGCAGTTGGTACAAGAGACCTTTCCAAGCATCACCGTTATAGGACCCAATGACGACCAAAACTTGAAAGGCACAACATTCCAACCGGATCTCATTCGTTCAGAGTGTTATAATGAATTGAAGAAGATATTGAGCAACTGTGCACAAAACTGCCATCAAACTTGTAAATCAATTTCCCCACGTCTTAGGATAAACGGTCTCAATCTAATTAAAGTATCATCCGGGAGGGTAATCAAGGCTCTAGAAAAGTACTAATACTTCACATGATCTTATGTTTAGGGCAGTTAATAACATTCAGATGATCCAAGAGCCGCTCCTATAGTAATTAAAAATACCTTTTAAGTCACCAACAGGTTATAAATCAAGTACATATAGGTTAACAAATATATAAATTTACATTACCCGTAAGACTTTAGCTATACTATATTTTTCCTCTATACTATATAACTATCTTTTTATTTAATCGCTCGTTTTTTTCCTAGTAGTCTAGAGCTTATACATAAAATCTTCCACGGCTTTATACATATCCTTATAATCCTCTTATAAAGGAACTTTAAATACCCCCTTTCCTTTATTTCTATCATATTTTTCCATATTAAAAAGAAGTTATTTATTATTAATAATAAAAATATAAACTTAAAAAAAAATAAACTTATTATACTTTTTTTTTATTTTTTAATAAATTACTTTTAAAACTCTTTTTAAAAGTTTTAAGACCTTATTATAAAAATCTTAAAGGTAGGATATTATAAATTATTTTTTTATTTTAATTACTTTTTAAAATTAATTATATATTTAAATAAAAGTTATAGTATAAAATTATATAAGCTTATTTAATTATAGGTTTATTTATATATGTATATATATATAAAATTAAGTTTTTTAATTAAAACTTTTTTATTATAAAATTTATTTATATAATAATTATTTTAAAACTTAATTTTATTAAATAACTCCTTTTATAACGTTTTAATTAATATTATTATTAAAATAATACCTTTTAATCTTATTTATATATTATAAAATTAAAATTATAAATATTTATAATATTTTAATTATTATTTTAATATAATATTTTTTTAAATGCTAGGTTTTAAGTGCTTACTATAGTATAAAAGTACTATATATGTCTTTAAATATATACGGAATAAAAGTAAAACTACTTATATTGCCCGTGGGAAATTTTGCGGCAAAAAGACTAACCAAGTTATTAGTGCATTCCTAAAGAACATCCAGAAAAGCAGGGAATGCTACATCATATGGGCAAGATTTACTCCAATGCTTACTGCACGGTCATTGCAGCCGCAGGCGAGGACGCACAAACAGGGCTTCCCGGTGTCTCGAATAACTGCCGTAGAGAACAACGGACAGTAAGCCTCGACCGAGTTACTTTAGCCGAACGACCCTACAGTAAGGACCACGGCTCGGCTCTGTTGAGCTCCAGCAAGTGGGCAACGAGAGGGTGGACGTACCAGGAATATTTATCCACCAGGCATCTAATATTTACAGAGTATTGCCTTATTTATCTTTGCAATAGGGAGTATACTTCAGAGTCTTTCCAGCACCGAGTTGCAACTACTGGGGAAGCCAACAGATAGTCATTTGCACGCTTCGTCCCCCCGATACGTTCACTGGTCCGCAAGCCAGTACTGCAAGTCTTCGAGAACATATCCAGGAATACACAAGCAGAGATCTCAGTCATTCAAAAGATTCAATCAATGCTTCCTTGGGGTTTTTGACTACAACTCCAAGACTAGACGACCAATGGCACACCTCTGGGGCTTGCCACTGTATGAAGACCAAGCAAGCTAGGGCACCTGTGGACCGTAGCTAAGAGATATATTGTTTGAAATTTTCAGGTGGCATGAGCGTCGAGGTACCCGTCAAAGGGTGCTTCCAAGTTGGACCCGGGCGGGCTAGGCTGGGCCCGTAAGGTTTCGCGCAGGAGATCAAGCTCGGATGCTTCCTGAGGGTGGCAGTGAAGGCTTGCGGCTCCCACCCCCTGGCCACCCACAAGGTATGATCATCAAGGTCACAGATGATGGAGAAAAGACACTACACGAATGCGCAAAATCCATCCTGGAGAGCACGGGTACTCATGGCCTTCTCTCACCGCATTTGAGCCCCAAGATACTATCAGTATTCTGTCATGCTCTGCCCTTGCGGCTGCAACACTTTGATCTTTCTGAGGAACACATCAATGAGGAGTACTTCATGAGCATCGAATAAGCCTCAGAGTACCCTATCAGTAAGTGGAGCCTCAGACCTTGCTACTCAGCAGGCGATCAACTTGGGATTGTGCAGGCCTGTAGTGGACTGCGCATGTGCATAGATCCTCGTCTGGACACAGATGTCGAGCCACAAAGCAAATGCTTTGCTCTCCATCTTGGAATTGTTGGAAGTGAATCCTCGGGGATGTTTGTTCGCAGTCGAAGTCTTCTGGTTGTGAGACGTGTCTATAACGAATTCTATGAGCGTGTCTACTAGGACTGATACATTGACGTTTCATAGACTTGGACCAGGCAATATTCTTCATAGATGAAGAAGCAAGCTTTGTGCCACGGGTTTCTCTACCACGTGATGATGGACTGTTCAGTTATGTAGCAGAGGCAAAAACAATCAGTCTCAGATAAGAAAGCATCTAGAGTGTTCACGGAGCTGTGCCACAATTTGCGCTCGCAGTAGCTCATTTCACCTGGCCTCCACAAACTCTTCCGTAAGGCGGGTGGTGTGCATATTGTAATCGTGATTCCATGGAAGCCTACTCGCATTACCAGCATAAAAGAAAATTGCTGCTTAACAAAACAGGGTGATGACGTCCAAGCAAACATCTGCAGCAAAGTCAGCGCCTGAAAGATGACGGTTTATGCATGTGGAGATTTATGGCCCCCACTTAACAGCAACTTTTATAATGTCTTCGATCATCACAACACCTGGGCATCCCACGCTCAATATACTGGCAACAACTTCCTCTCAATGAGTTTCACCTTCAGTGGAGGCTTCTCCCACACAGCGATGACTTTGGTGCTCCTCTCCAACCAGGTTTCCTCGCCCGGTGCCAGCTCGAAATCGAATCGGAATAGGAACCGTGCGATGGCGACCCTCAGCTCTGAGTAGGCCAGATTCTTGCCCAGACAGTCCCGTACTCCAAAGCTGAAAGGGTCTTTGTCACAGCTAATTAGTGTCTGAACGATTGTGCTGGGGATCAACGAGAAGAGTTGGTTGGTGCTCACGGAAAGATGCCTTGTTGTCGTTGGCAAAGACTGGGTTATATAGCTTGTGGCTCGAGGGGAGCCATCGCTCGGGGCGCATAGTCTCCGGGTCGTAGAAGTTATCGGGGTTGCGGTAAGTTGCAAACTGGAAGATGGTGGCGAGGGCCTGAAGCGACGACGGAATTAATGAAGTCAGCAAATGCATCTTTTGCCAACGAGAGGTCACTACTGAGTGGGAGCAATGAATCTCGACTTACCCCCTTGGGAATGTACTCCCCATTGAGTTCTGCCCCTGGACTAACTCGCGGTGGTGTCTGGGCTACGGGCGGGTACATCCTAAAAGTCTCCTCAATGGTGGCCGTAAGGTAGGGCAGGCGGGCGGTAGATTTCATGTCGATCTGAGACTCGCTTTGGAAGGCAGCGCGGATCTCACTGACAAGAATATCGTACACGGCTCGGTTCTCCTTGAGCCCGAGGAGGAAAGTGAAGCCCGACAAGGTAGTGGCTGTCGTCTCGCTGCCAGCTGTTATAATGGTAGGCGAGTTCAGGCGGATGTCGCAGTCGTTAAAACCGGGCTGTCCGTCGCGCGTCTTCTTAAGCATATACGTCATGAAGTCCCTCCTTCCTCCAGGGGTCTCGCCCTGGGCCTTGCGGGCCATGGCCTTTTCGTTCGCGAGTTCGCGGTTCTGGACCTCCATCTTGACGTTTTCGGCCGAGCTGCCCAGAGACTTGAACACCGGGCGCAGTAGAGGATAGTGATTTACGAAACGGTTGATACCGGTGCCGATGAGAGCCTTGAAGGTTCCAAGAACCCATGGGTGATATTCGCCGCCATCAAGGTTGTGGAATGTGTCGGCAAAAGTAAGGTCGCCGATGATATCAAATGTAAGGAAGTTAAACCATGGGATTATATCGAACACTTCTCCCGCGGCGGCCTTCTTGCTCAGCTGTGCAAGGAGTAGGCCGACGTACTGCTGCACGACGGGCTCTTGTTCGTACATGCTCTCGGTGCTGAAGGCGTGGTTGAGCTGGCGTCGCAGCCGCTTGTGGTTCTCATGGCTCCCGCCAATGAGGCTCCCGATATCACCTGGGAAGAACCATTCGGGCTCCTTAGACCACTCAGGCTTACCGGGGCGGTGTTGAAAAACCTGTGGCCAGCCGACAGATCCGTCAACAGCAAGGTTGTCCGGCGCGATGCGCACGATCGGCCCATACTTTCGGTGCAAGTCTATGCTCTCCCGCGCCAAGGTGCCTGCCACGTTGGACTTCCATTGAAAAGGCAGGTTGGTAGCGGCGTAGAGCTTGGGCCCAGGAAATTTTGCAAGGGGGTGGAGGACTAATCGGTAGACAACAATGGAGAGGCGCCAAACGAAGAACAGCTGTGGGAAAATAAAATGATGAGCTAAAATAATGCGATGTAAAGGCTGTAATTAGCTGGCGATGGGTTGTGGTTACTTACGGCGGCTGCTGCAGCGGACAAGGCTGTGATATTCTGCCAGCGGTTTGGTATGGTCCCGTTGCCGATATCATCAGGCAGAATAGTGTTGAGCGACGGTGCCATAATAGCGTTTGCAAGTGAAACGTCCTCAACGTCTCAAGAAGTCTTCTCTATAGTCTGGAATGAAGATGGATCTATAAGGATGTGTGGTGGTGAGTGCTGGCTCACCAACTCCTTTATATCTCTATGTCAACCCCACTCGCCCAAGAAGTTCATCCGTCGCTCGTAATTCAGACATAAAAAGTCTCCGCGTGGGTTGACATGAGGTCTCACTCAATGCTTGATCTGGATAGGTGGTGGCGGCAGCAGAAGCCCCAGGGAGCGAGCCTGTCTGGGGGACTCCGGCGTGTTGAGCGGCCCCGAAAAAGCGAGTGGGTCGTGTTTCTAGATGTTTTCTGCACAAAATTGAATCCACTTCACGTTTCCTGTACCTCGCTCAGAGCACGGCCAACAACGGCCATCCCCGGGATAATGCGTTCCCACGTTTCGCTCCCACTCTGCGTATGATATACAAATTAGACAAGACCGGGTGATTCGTGCACTAGTTGAGTTGCATTGGCATGTATGCCGCTATCACCACCTGGTCTGCTAGTCTTGGGTCAATAGCCATCACTAACTACTCATGCACAGGCGTCCCCAGGGCTCGGCAGCTTAAATATTATTTCGGTGCCACACTCCGAAATGTCGTGTCTCATTGGAGCATCGTGTATTGTGATAGTGTTTGTCCCACGACCATGGTAAGGGAGGGAGACGGGAAAGACTCTGGTCCATTCTCGCGACGAGTGGTCTGAGAACAAAGTCTCCTCCCAGGACAGGCTTGGCGTTGTAACTTGCACCCGTGACAACAAGCTGAACCATTATCGCTTATTTCCCTATTAATCCAGCGGAGTGCGGTATGATGCAACATGCTTTAAATACCAAGTGGGGAGCCCCTGCCGGGGCCCTGGGAGCTATTCGTCTAAGTCTAGGTGGATGGCCTAGGGTGGGCCCGCGGCCGCTAATAGTTTTTATTCCTATTTAAATTCCTATTTAGAATATTTAGAATATTTAGAATATTTAGAATATTTAAAATATTTAAAATGAAATTGTAAATTTATATAATAAAAAATGGAAAGTATATAAATTATTAAAATAAATATATAATTAAATTATTAAATTAATTTTTTAAATATTATATTAATTTATATATAATAAATATTATTTTAATTTTTATTATATAATAATATAAAATTTAATTTAATAATAATTATTATAAAATTAATATTTAAAAAATAATAATATTTTTAATTTTTTTTATTAAAAATTTTATATTATAATTTTTATTTTAATTTTAAATTAATTTTTTAATAATTTTAATATTATTAATAATTAAATTATAAATTTATAAAATAAATATTATTTTTTAAATAAAAATTTAAATAAAAATAATTTTTTTTAATTATTTTAATTTTTATATATTAAAATAAAATAAAAATAATATATATTAATATATTAATATATAATTTTAAAATTTTAAAAAAACTTATTTATTTATATATTTTTTATTTTTATTATATAAATTTCTATTTTTTTTAAAATAATTAAAATAATTAAAATAATTAAAATAATTAAAATAATTAAAATAATTAAAATAATTAAAATAATTAAAATAATTAAAATAATTAAAATAATTAAAATAATTAAAATAATTAAAATAATTAAAATAATTAAAATAATTAAAATAATTAAAATAATTAAAATAATTAAAATAATTAAAATAATTAAAATAATTAAAATAATTAAAATAATTAAAATAATTAAAATAATTAAAATAATTAAAATAATTAAAATAATTAAAATAATTAAAATAATTAAAATAATTAAAATAATTAAAATAATTAAAATAATTAAAATAATTAAAATAATTAAAATAATTAAAATAATTAAAATAATTAAAATAATTAAAATAATTAAAATAATTAAAATAATTAAATATTTAAAATATTTAAAATAATATCAATAAATAATATTAATTAAAAATAATATTTTTATATATATTTTAAAAAATTATTTTATATATTAATTTTTATTTTTATTAAATATTAAAATAATAATTTGCAGTAGATTAACTATTATAGAAGGAATAGGTAGGTTATGTGCTTATGTACGTAACTAGCTTAATTAGTAAGGTTTAATAATTTAACTAGGTGTTTCCATACCTACGGTGTAAACTTTTAAACTAATTAAATATATATAACTAATTAATATTAAAAATTTTATATAAAGATTAAGCTAATTAATACTAATTAGTTATTTACTAGCTTTTAATAATAAAGTATAAAATTATTTAAATTATTTAAATGTTAAATCTTTTTAGGAAGGATAAATTAGTAAGGTTACCTTGCTATTATAGTTTAAAAATATAATGTTTAGAGGATAAGTTGTTTAAGTTATTTAAGTGTAATTATTAATAATTTTATGTGATTATTTAAGCTTATATAAGATTTTTAAGAATAAGTAGGACTTTTTTACTAGGTAAATCTTATAAGTAATAACCTTGTAAGTAATAATTATATATGCTTTATTTAAGCTAGTATATTAAGTGATAATTTTGTATGTTTTTCTTAAGTTAGTATATAAACTTTAACGATAATTTTTTTATGATATAAAAGAAGAATTATTAAATTATGGATAGCTGTAATAATTTTTTTTTTGTTAAGTAAACTCTTATAACTAATAATTCGAGTTTATTTACGAGACCTTTAAATTAATGTTTAATTATATGCTTATTAATAATCTGTTTAGTAGTTTATTTACTAATTTATTTAGTTGTTTGTTTACTAATTTATTTAATGTTTTTTTAACTTATTTTACGTTATTTAATTCAGTGATTTTCGCTTATTTTTTTAATTTTTTTTTTATAATATTTAAGTTAAATATTCTAGTGTTGTGGTTGTTATAATTAGTAAGTTTTTTTTTAAAAGATGAAACCGTTTATAGTTGCTGTGGGTGTACGTTAGTACTTTTATTTGTATTGCCCTGAAGAGGTAAAGAAGTTTAAGTTAAAGAATAAGTTAAAGAAGTATATTAGCGATATTTATAAGGAGGAATATGTAGTGGCTTAAAAAACTATTTAAATTATTTAAATTATTTAAATTATTTAAATTACTTTAATGATTATTTAAATAACTATTTAAATAATTGAACTTCTTATTTAAATAAAGCCTTTTATTTAGGTAGTTAAATAATTATTATTTAAGTAATTAGTTAATTTTATTATTAATTTTAAGTGGTTTAAATAGATGATAGTTTTTATTTAAGTAATTAATTTTATTTATAATTTTAAGTGGGTTAAGCTAATGATGGCCCTATTAATTAATAAATTTTTTATTTATTTTAAGTTTAAGGTTATTCTAATTAAAAGCTGGGATATTTGTAGTAATAAGTAGGAGGAATATTTTACTTAGTTAGATTTTTTTAATTAAAATTAAGTAAGTGGTATATAGATAAAAGAAATTCCCTAGCTGGGTTAGCCCCTTATTATTAAGTCTAAAAGTAAGTTTTAGTTTAAGCTCTTTATGAATAGTGGTTTTCGTGCTCTTGGTGGTAGTGGTGGTGGTAGTGGTAGTTCTAGTAGCTACGCTTTAGCCTTTTTAATTGTAACTTGTTCTATTAAATTTTTAAAGAATTATATTATTAGTAGAGATGAAAATTATAAGGAAGAGGGGGATTATAACTTAGATAAAGATAAACTAAACTTTACCTTAAATAAAAATTTTAATTTAAATAGCCCTAATAAAAACTTTAATTTAAATAATAACTATAACTACGATAATTTTTATTAAAATAATAATTTTAATTATACTAATAATTTCGATTATAATTTTAATAATTTTAATAATAATTATTACTATAATTAAAAAAAGTTTATTAAATAAAGGTAGTAATTTTTTTATTAGCTAACTAAATTATAAGAAAAAGAAAAAATTATTAAAAGGAATAGCTAGATTAATTAATGTTATAGATTAATAAAATTAATTATAATTAGTAATTAATTAATAGATAGCCTAATAAATAATTTAAATTTAATTTCACTTATTTAAATTTAAGTAATTTAAGTTAGTTTATAAATGTTAATTTAAAGTATTTTAAATTATTTAAAATAAGTAAATTATAATTATATATTTAATAGTAATTTTAAATGCTTTAATTAAAACCTGCTTTATTAATATATAAAGCCTTTTAATTAATTAAAAAGAAAAAAAGAAAAAGGAACTTAATTTTAAACTAGAAAAGTAAAA
Organism: Diaporthe destruens; assembly: GCA_036986855.1. Taxonomy (NCBI): domain Eukaryota; kingdom Fungi; phylum Ascomycota; class Sordariomycetes; order Diaporthales; family Diaporthaceae; genus Diaporthe; species Diaporthe destruens. The sequence continues at coordinate 4,553,712 of BTXE01000002.1, read as the reverse complement.
AGGTATTAATATTAGAATAGTAGTTTATAATAGATTAGTTATTATAAAAAGAATAGGTAAGTTACGTGCTTACGTATATAATTAGCTTAGTTAATAAGGTTTAATAACTTAATTAAGCGTTTCCGCGCCTATAGTATAAACTTTTAAACTAATTAAATATATATAATTAATTAATACTAGAAATTTTATATAAAGATTAAGTTAACTAATATTAAATATAATATTTATAAAAAACTTTATTAAACTTTTTTTTTTTTTATTTTTTTTATTTTTTTTATTTTTTTTATTTTTTTTATTTTTTTTATTTTTTTTATTTTTTTTATTTTTTTTATTTTTTTTATTTTTTTTATTTTTTTTTATTTTTTTTATTTTTTTTATTTTTTTTATTTTTTTTATTTTTTTTTATTTTTTTTATTTTTTTTATTTTTTTTATTTTTTTATTTTTTTATATTTTTTTTATTTTTTTTATTTTTTTTATTTTTTTTATTTTTTTTATTTTTTTTATTTTTTTTATTTTTTTTATTTTTTTTATTTTTTTTATTTTTTTTATTTTTTATTTTTTATTTTTTTTATTTTTTTATTTTTTTTATTTCTTTTATTTTTTTTATTTTTTTTATTTTTTATTTCTTTTATTTCTTTTATTTTTTTTATTTTTTTTAATTCTTTTAATTCTTTTATTTTTTTTTAACTTTTTATAATAAATGTAAAAAAATATAAGTTATTAATAATTAAATAAAGTATAAGAAAGTAATTAATTAATTATTAATTAATATTAATTAATAAATACATAAATTATTTTTTTAAATTTATTTTAAAATTTATAAATAACATTTTTAATTATTAATATTTTTTTATAATTAATTTAATATATTAATTTTTATTTTTTTATTTTATATAAATTTTTATAAATAATAATTATAATAATATTTTAATTTAATAATATTAATTATATAAATATTTTTATTATAAATATTTAATTAATATTAATTTTAAAAAATTAATTATTTATAAGTATTATAATTAATTATTATTTTTATTTATAATTATATTTATAATTAATTTATTAAAATTATATTTTTATATTAAATATTATAATTAATTATTAATTTATTTATAATTATTTATTAATTTATTAAATTAAATTAAAAAAAATACTTTAATTAATTTAATTTTTTTTTATAATAATAATATATAAAACCCGTTTTATAATTCTTATTATTTAAAAATTTATTAATTTAAATAATTTTTAAAATATTATTAAAAACTTTATTAAATATAATTTTTATTTATATAAATATTATAAAAATAATTTTTTTAAAACTATTTATATTAAATACTTTTTCTATTATTTAAATAATAATAAAAAATATTATATTCTTTTTTATAAAAAGAATTATTTTTTTATTAATTTATTTTTTAAAAAGATCCTTTTATGAAAAAAATTAATATTTTAAAATTATTTTTATAAATAAAATTATATAATTATTAAATAAAAAAAATAATTTAAAAAGTAATTATTTATTTAGATTATTTTAAATAATAACTTTTAATAATAAAATTAAATATTTTAATAATAAGTTAATATTTTTAAATTATAAAATAATATTTTAAAAAATTAAAAACTATTTTTAAAAATAATTATAATATTTTTTAAAAATAAATTAATAAATATATTTTAATTAAAATTATTTTATATATTATTTTAATTTTTAATAATTATTAAACTTTTATTAATAATATTTTTATTAATAATTAAACTTTTAAAATTATAAAAAATATAATAAAACTTTTTTATTATAATTTTTTTTATTAAATTATATATATTCGAGTACTTATAATTATTAATATTTATTAATATTTCTATTTTTATTATTTATTTAATTTATTAAAATTAAATTAATAAAAATATTTCTTTTTTTTTATATATTTATTAATATTTTTTTAAATTTATTAAGTTTTTTAAATTTATTAATTAAATAATTAATATAATAAATAAGTTTAATTTTAATTAAATAATAAATATATTAATTTTATATATTTATAATAAACTTTTAAAATATATTATTTATATATTTAAAAAAAAATTATATAAAATTAAAATATATAAATAATTAAAGTATTTAAAGTAATTAATTAAATTATTAATTAAAATATTAATTAAAATATTAAATTAATTATTATTAAATTAATTAATTAAATTATTAAAATAATTAATTAAATTATTAATTAAATAATTAATTAAATAAAAATAATAGTTTTTATAATTTTAATTATTTAAAAATTAATAAATTATATATATTAATAAATAATTAATAATTATTTATTAATTAATAAAAATTATATAATAAGTAATTTAAATTTAAATAATTTTTTTTATTTTAATAATTATAAAATAATTATAATTTAATTATTTTAAAATAATTAAAATTAAGTAGTTTAAATATTTAAAATAAGAAGTTATAATTATATATTTTTAATAAAAATTTTAATATTTAATTTAAAAATAATTTTATTAATAAATAAAACTTTTTAATTAAATAAAAAAAATAATAAAAATATTATACTTTTTTTTTATTACTTAATACTTATAATAAGTATAAAGAAATATAAGTTATTAATAATTAAATAAGGTATAGGGAAGTAGTTAATTAATTATTAATTAATATTAATTAGTAGGTATATAGGCTACTTTTTTAAACTAATTTAAAATTTATAAATAACTTTTTTAATTATTAACTTTTTTTTATAATTAACTTAATATACTAATTTTTACTTTTTTATTTTATATAAACTTTTATATTTAATTATTTTTTTTAATTTTTTTAATTTTTTTAATTTTTTTAATTTTTTTAATTTTTTTAATTTTTTTAATTTTTTTAATTTTTTTAATTTTTTTAATTTTTTTAATTTTTTAATTTTTTAATTTTTTTTATTTTTTTTAATTTTTTTTAATTTTTAATTTTTTTAATTTTTTTATATTTTTATATTTTTATATCTATATATTTATTTATTTATTTATTTATTTATTTATTTATTTATTTATTTATTTATTTATTTATTTATTTATTTATTTATTTATTTATTTATTTATTTATTTATTTATTTATTTATTTATTTATTTATTTATTTATTTATTTATTTATTTATTTATTTATTTATTTATTTATTTATTTATTTATTTATTTATTTATTAATTTATTTAATTTATTTATTTTATATATTTATTTTATATATTTATTTTATATATTTATTTTATATATTTATTTTAAATTTCCAATTAAATTTTTAATTAAATTTTTAATTAAATTCCTATCCTTTTTTTTTCCTAGCCCTAACCCTAGCAGGCCCCCCCTACCCCCGCCCACCCCCACCCTCTCTAACTTTCTCAACCTTTCCTCTTTCGGCCACCAATCAACCAATCAGACCTTCAGGTTATCTCAGCCAATCAGCGTCCAACGTTCCAGACCCGTATGCAGATTTTCCGTTCAGAGACTATTCTAGACGAATAGCAAAGTCGCCGATGCGTCCTCACAATGGAGGAACCCTTGCCCCCGACTGTCCGAGCTTCCTATTACGACAACCCCAGCGGGAACAAATACTGTGTATCGCTTGCGTGGCGCACTGCAATGGACTGTGGTATGGGGGAGAGCGAGGTTGGTCGATGTTGATGTTGGGCGGCCGCTAACTCGTCGGCGTCGAGCCAAGGCCCGGGTATATGTGGGACGGCCCGCACGGCACCGACTCGGGGCCGGATGGGCTAGCGAATGGGCGTGCTAGCCTGGCTAGCTCAACGCCTGCGCCCACGATCCGACGGCATTTGTTTGCGTTCCCGTTTTTTTCTTCTGCGGAATCCTAGCGGAATGCCCTGAATGCTTCAATCGGCCGAGAATAACAGGTTGTGCATTGTCCTGAGCTCCCTTTTTACGGCCAACCGAACGTGGTAAGGGGTCTGCATGTCTATCTGAGATCGGGACTGGATCACGAGATCTCCTATTCACTTGAGGGCAAGGTCAGTCGTTGAGAGACTCGACGGGGCCGGATAATTACAGACCCGAGTTGTGCATCAAGTCGGGCAATGGCTCGAGGCGCATCCACTTCGCATCAAGACGGAGCAGGGTTCTGATGCACTAAAGGTCACGCAAGCGATCAGAGGCACGCCGACAACTTGGCAGACGTGGGAAAAGACATGTGAATAACAACTTATATTTAAAATTTGTCCGAAACAACTTATGGTTAAAATCTATCCGAGGGCCTCCCCACGGGAACAGGGGACCCTTGAACCCCAGTCTCGTCCACAAGCCCCTCCAGCCACATCTCCAGAAAAACACCTAGGCACCATATCAAGATTCTATAAATTTATTCTTCTATTATAAGTAGAATAAAAAAATAAGCTATACTTTTATAATTATAATATAAATAAAAGAAGGAAAATTAATTAAAATTAAAATATTTTAAAATTTATAATTTTAAATATTTAAAAAATAAATATAATTTTAATATTATATAAAAACATTATATATATTTTTAAATATATATAAAATAAAATAAAATAATTTATTATATAAATACATAATTATAATATTTTATTAATTTATAAATTATTTTAAATAATATAAAAATTTATAATATTATTTATAATTTTTAATTTTTATTATATTTTTTTATTATTTTATATAAAAAACTATTTAAATATATATATATATATATATTATATAATTATTTATTATATAATTATTTATTATATAATTATTTATTTATTTTTAAATTTAAAATTTATATATAAAATTTTTTATAGCTTTTTATATATTTTTATAATCGTTTTATAAAAATATTTTTAAAACTTTTATTTTATTTTTATTATATTTTTATATTAAAAACGAATTAGTTATTATTAATAATAAAAATATATATTTTTAAAAAATAAATTTACTATATTCTTTTATTTTTTTAATTAATTACTTTTAAATTTCTTAATAATTTTTAAAGTTTTATTATAAAAAATTTAAAAATATAATATTATAAATTATTTCTTTTATTTTAAATACTTTTTTAAAATTAATAATTATATATTTAAATAAGAATTATAATATTTATTTAATTATATTTTTATTTTAAATTTTATTAAATAAGTTTTTTATAATATTTTAATTAATATTATTATTAAAATAATATTTTTAACTTTATTTATATATTATAAAATTAAAATTATAAATATTTATAATATTTTAAATATAATCTTTAATATTATATTTTTTTAAATACTTATTATAATATAAAAGTACTATATATATCTTTAAATATACACGGAATAGAAGCGAAACTACCTATGATTAATATATGTTATAAGTAACTAGCATTCTTTAAGGTATATAAGCTGACAAAAGGTCCACGTAAACAGCTGTAGTCTCCCTGATGGGCCAGACTGCGAGTCCCTCGGAGAGGGTGCCAGCGACCTGGAGCAACTTACAGACCCTGTCGGGTTTGATAGTGGTTGCCGTCTTCTGCCCCTTGGCTGCGGAAATGACGACGGAGGGGAGAGGTGCGGGCGGGTCTAGGAGCCCAGTTAATACCCCGTATGTGTTGGTTACCGGGAAAAAGATCCAGAGAATGCATGTGGATATTCGGAACAGACAGCGGTCCTTAGGCGGCCTGACAATCGTTTTGGCGTGGAAGAGCCGAGGCATATTTTTGAAGTACAATACAGGCTGTTCTTCAATGTTACTTCCACACCTCTTACTAATTATTATCATTGGCGCGATTAGACTCAGACACGCAATTCTTCTTCATGGGCACCTCAGTAATGTCCCATCATGACCTCAACATTTCCGCACACGCGATGACTTGCATTTCAGATCGGCCTGCCCATATTTTCCCAACTAGTTCAAAATCCGATCATGTCTCTTTGGACTCGACGGGCGATTGCGCATGTCTGCAGATGCTCGTATGTTGGCAGGCTCGACCGGGTATCCCGTAATATATTCTATTCTCCCGCACGAAGTAGGTTTCGGGCGGGCTTCCGTGTTCTACATTGTCTTGGCAAGCCGACGACCTCACAAAGCCCCCTGCTGAGCTCAAAATGATGTTGGTACAGAAGCTAGGCACGGGTATGATCATTTATGGGGAAGTAGTTCCGTTCCCCCCCGGGGAGAGGGGATGTGTGGGTGCGTGGGGGGATAGAGCAGTTACAAATACGGCTGCCTTGTATATAGTTTATTAGTTCTTCCTTCCTCTTTTTTTTTTTTTTTTTTTTTTTTTTCGCACGTCCTCATATTTACAGCTTCGACCTGACAACCGAGGCGGCCTTTTCCCACAGACCGTTCTTGTCAAGCCCCGGCTCCCCATCAAATATGTCCCTCTCGACCGAGCGTGAATTGATCTAAGGGGACGAGTTATCAGTGCCTGAGTACAGACCGGAACAGCCGTTAGGAGCAAGAAAACAGAATGACATACGAATCTCGGGCCCAGCTCATCAATGTTCTTGGCCCCCAGCAGCCTCATGCATGTCTCCATTTCCGCCTGGAGGACTATAATTTCAAAGTAATTAGCATAGGAAGGCCTTTTTTCACGCACGAAAGATTGCAAACTCGGTGGGACTCACTTTCAAACGTCCGATAGACACCCTGCCAGCCACCGGCGCCAAGTCCCCAGAGCGGTGCGCGACCAATACCTACCGCCCTCGCACCCAGGCACAGCGCCTTGACAACATCCGTGCCCCTTCGGATGCCCCCGTCGACCCAGACCTCGAAATCCTTGCTATCCAGGACCTCGGGGCAGAACTTTCGGCACTCGAGGAGGGTGTGCACGGCAGGAGGGGCGGTGTCCAGGGCGCGGCCACCGTGGTTGCTGAGGATGACGGCGCGCAGGGTGCCAGGGTTTTCGCGGGCGTACTTGTATGCGAGGTAGACGTCCTCGTGTGTCTGGACGCCCTTGAGCACGACGGGCAAGCCTGGGGCGTGCTCCTTGAGCCAGGGCAGCGTCGTGTTCCAGCTGAGGTCCGCGGCGGTGCCCCAGAACATTGCCTGGCCGACGCCGACGGGGCCAGCGTCCTTCTTGGCGCCGCCGATGGCAGGGTAGTCGACATGGGACTGGGACGGGGCGCCGCTCTCGACCAGCCCCTGCCGCTCGTCCATCTCTCGCTTCCCCGGGACGGGGGCGTCCAGGGTCAGCACGATGAACTTGTAAAACTTGGAGAGCTTCATGATGCGGGCCAGCATGGCCTCGCTCTTGCGGCGCTCGTTCTGGACGTACAGCTGCCAGCCAAATACCTGGCCGTCCTGGGCGTCTTGGACAATCTGCTCGGGCGTCTGGCTGGCGTTGTTGGACACGACCTGGCAGGCGCCAAAGTAGCCGGCGGCCTTGGCGATGCCAGCCTCACCGTCCGGGTGTGCGAGCCGGGCCATGGCGGCCGGGCAGGCGAAGACGGGGGTCCTGACGCCCAACTGACCCAGCAGGGTGGTGGACGTGTCGCAGGCGGTGCAGTCGACAAAGACGCGGGGGCGCAGCAGGATGTTGCGGTAGACGGTGTTGTTGTAGGACTTTGAGAAGAGGTCGTCGGAGGCGGAGTAGTAGTACGCCCTGCACTTGTCGCTGACGAGCCTCTGGGCGGCATCTGCTATCTCGTCGAGGTTGAGGAGGTGGTCGAGCGGTGGCCGGACATATTTCTCGACGGCGTTGGACTGGGCGGTGGCCGGCGCTTGTTGTGATGTCGAGGACGAGGCATTGTCGTTTGCGGTGGCGGAGGTGGCGCGTGCCAGGCTGTCTGGGTTGACGCGGCCCAGTTTTGCCTGGGGCTTGAGGTTCTCCTCAATGGTGCCGGGGGGGTGGACCGGGTCGTACTCGCGGGTGGCGTCCTTGCCGGCGAGCTTGAGGATGATGTTGGAGCCGCCGGGGTGTTCTGAGAGGAAGTCGGTCACGTCGTAGACGTTGCCGTAGAGAATGACCCAGCAGCTGTCCTTGGACGTGTGCTGGGCGACTGGACAGCATCTTGTCAGTATGGGACGTGGCCATGGTCTTCTTGTCTTGTTGTCTGGCGGGCGGACTTGCCCTCTTCTACCGTGAACTCCTTTGACATGGTGGCTCTCTGTGTTGCCGTCCTCTCGACTCGACTCGACAAGGGAAGAAATCAGCTGCAGAAGACAACGGGGGATGGCACCAGCAGGTTCACGTTGTCGGGCGCATCGTGGGAGAATAATAAAAAAGAATTTCAGGGCCAAGACGACGGCGAGGGCGGCGATAACATGGCCCTCGCAATGAGGCAACGTTCGGCGAGAGATGCCCCCCGGGCTGGCTGGCAGGTCGGTAAGCTCAGCCACCGATCCGCAATCGATCCGGAGAAGGCTTCCCCACCCCCCTGCCCCCCCACCGCCCCCCACTTCCCCCCAGATTTCCTTCTGCAGTGGACAATTTTCAATTGGCTCGGGCCCATTGGCCGGGTCGCCCCAATTTGTACCGAGCTTGGCTCCGCTCGTCGGAGTGCAGGTCGAGGCAGGGCAGTTTATTAGATGCAGGCCTGCCTGCTCGTCAACACCAAAACCCCGAACATGGCTGCTACTTAAGTATGCATGACACGGACTGTCGCCGCATGTACCTTCCGCATCTGGTCGACTAGGTCGACTACTCTGTAGACCAAGTGCTGGCTGGTCTCACAACAAGAGGCTTCGATCGGCCTTTTGAGTCACCCAGAGCGCCAACCTTGGGATGCTGCAATGCTAATGGTCCGCGGGCCCCATGTGCGGGCATGAATACTTAGACAGACCCCATCTCATCCTGCCGGCCCAGACATGATATCTTCGCGGAATCAGAACTCAGCCGCAGCAGCAGTAGCAGCAGCATGTCCGACGACGACTCACAAGTCTATTACCCCAAGACCTCGGACTCGGCCATCAACAGGCACAAGGAGAGAGGTACGACAGCCCGTGACAGCTGACAGCGACAACCCGACTTCAAAAGGTACTGACAACCACCGCAGGCCATTATGATGTCGAGACCGTGCATGGCATAATCAACTCTACCCCAGTCGCCCATGTCTCCTTCGTTCCAGACCCCTCGGACCCCAAACCAGTAGTGCTGCCAATGATCGCACGCGTCGCCTCCTTCAACAACCAAGACCCAGCCGTATACATCCACGGCTATGTCTCAGCCCGCATGTTTAGGATCCAGGCCGGACAATCAGGCCGCCCCCCGCCCGCAGGCGACGGCCACGGCCACGGCGACTCTGGGTTTCCAGTCTGTGTAGCAGCCACCAAGATCGACAATCTTGTCCTGGCCCTCACCCCCTTCAACCACAGCTATGACTACCGGAGCGCCGTCATTCACGGCACCGCAGCCCTGCTGGACCCCGGCACCACGTCGAGCCCGGCCAACCGCGACGAGATCGGGTTTGCAATGCAACTAATCACCGACTCCATGGTAACCGACCGCTGGGCCAACACCCGCGCCCCTGATGAGGCTGAGATTGCGGCCACGCGGATCCTCAAGGTACGCATCGAGTCTGCGTCCGCCAAGATCCGCGATTCTGGCGTCAGCGACGATGCCAAGGACTTGAAGAGCAACGAGACGACCGCGCGGGTCTGGGCTGGTGTTATACCATATGTCGAGATGCTGGGTGAGCCGCAGCCGGCTGGGACGAACAAGGTCGCTGGCCTGCCCTCATACGTCGAGAAGCACATTAGGGCCCACAATCAGAAGGCTGGAGCCCCCGTTGTATCGGGTGGGCTGGCGGGCAAGGTGTTGGCTTCGTTGTTGGTTGTTTGGGCGATCATCATGATGATCAGGTGAGTGAGCAATTGACAGCTATCATTCAAGCCGGGCGTAGTTCAAGCCACACATGTACGTTTGTTGATAAGTTCGCTCATCCCATTCATTCATGCCCACATAGTCCCAACCCATTAGGTCCAGATGTCCCTCCCCACAGTCAAGATAAAAGCAGTCGTTAATCCACAGACCACACATACCACCATATATCAACCTGGGTATCAAGATGAAACGTTGCCGTTATTAGGATGCATGTGGTCGTCGACTTTGAGCTGCGAACGTGCCCCTTCGAGCTGAAGGGGGCGGCTGAGGCCTGTCCTGATATCTGGCCGTCAGTCTCCCGACAGCACGTACCTATAACTGATAGAAGAGTCAACGGCGAGCGAGTCAATTAGATCAATCGTATAGTCTAGATAGTTTCAGGACCGGGCATGCGCTGAGGGCTCGTCCCGGGTCCCGGCTCTCGGTGTGACTCACTACCCCACACCATCAAGCCTCCCGCACTGTGACCCTCGAGCTTGCCAAAACGGGTAACTACTTAAGTACTCAAGCAAGTACCTAGGTTCCCAGGTACTCAAGTTATGTTTGAGTGGGAGGAGGCGTCCAAGGTTGTCGCTATCAATAATCAATACCATTTCCCCCTACGAGCCGAATACAAGGCAAGCTTTCATCAATCAAAAGCAACACCACTTGTGGCTACATACGTACCATCATCATTTCCGTCTGTCAAGTCAGTCAGTCGTTGGCAGTGGTGTGCTGGAGTTGGAAAACGTGTCCGTCCCTTAACAAGCATTGGTCTGAACTACCGCTTGTCAACTGTCACTTCTTGTCAAATCCACCATGACTTCAATGGCGGCCGAGTCCGTGGCGACAATTCTCGTCTCGTGCAAGCAGACACGCTTTCACATCGAAAGTCCAAACTACAGAGAGGTATGTATGCTTTACGGTGGGCCCGCATACCTACAATCCCTTCAGCCTCAAGTCTTCCAAAATGTCGTCCTGAGTGTCAGTGGTTAGCTGGATATCGAGGGGCTCAACATCACTGTAGCCTCAGCGGCCCCCCCTGGCCTCAAGGCCTCTGGCGCAAAAGGCAAGCCCAAGGCTACAAAGTCTGAGGGCACCGAGGTTCTGTCAAATGCCAAGCTCAGACTCAAGGCTGGTCAGAGGTACTCCCTGGTCGGCAAGAACGGCTCCGGAAAGTCGACACTGCTGAGGGCTATCGGCGAGAAGTTGATCCCCGGCATTCCAGAGCAAACCCGCATCGCGATGCTGCAGCAGACCGACGCCGAGCTTGTCGACGCCGACTTCTCGCCAGAGAACAATGCGGCCAGTTCAGGCTCAGGGAACACCGTCATCCAGGAGGTCATAGACAAGGCGACGGCCAAGGACGAGCTCGAGCGCGAGATCGCGATCCTGGCAAACGGTGTCAACAGTCCCGAAGGGCTGGCAGGGGTGCGAGCGCTGAGAAAGGTCAAGCATGAGAGGTTGCAGAAGCAGCTTTTCGTGATTGACAAGAATGCAAGGCTCCGCAGTGGTGCTCGGGGCATGGCGGCCAGGAAGGAGCTCATCGCTTTCGAGAAGGTGGTCGCAGAGTCAGCGGCGTTGTGAGTCTCGACCAGCTTCAATATGCGGCCAGAGCACGGTGAACACTGATAGTTGCCGCACAGACAAGAGCAAAAGGACGAGGAAATCACAAGTGAGGCAGTCGAGTCTGGGATTCAAGAGGCCACAGACCTCCTCGCTGAGCTCCAGGTCCAAGTAGAGCCGTCGAGGATCGCAGATATCGAGTCGCGGGCCCACAAGATACTCACTGGTCTCGGTTTCTCAGATGCCTACAAGTCAAAGGCCGTGTCTGAGCTCTCTGGCGGTTGGAAGATGCGGACCGCGCTGGCAATAGCACTGCTGCAGGACACAGATATCTTGATCCTCGACGAGCCGACAAATTTCCTGGATCTCCTGGGCATAATCTGGCTGCAGCGATACCTCGAGTCCCTCGAGGACCTCCCTGATCCCCCAACTCTCATCATGGTGTCCCACGACCGCGACTTCACGTCTGTGTGTACAGACCTCCTTATCATCAAGGACAATGGTCTTGTGTATTTCCACGGTGACTTCCAGACGTACGAGGCCAGCATGACCGAGAAGAAGTTGCATCTCACCAAGGTCAAGGAGGCCAAGGACAAACAGAAGGCCCATATCTCGGCTACGATCCAGCGGAACATGCGAGAGGGGAAGAAGAATGATGACGAAAATCGAAGCATGTCACCACTCCTTCTGCTGCTGCTTTCTCGCCCTCTTCCCACTTCGATAGAAGGAGAACCATAAAACTGACAATTCTCTCCAGTCCGCCAGGCCAAGATGAGACAGAAAAAGCTCGACGAGCGCTGGGGCGTGGAAACAAGTGCCAAGGGCGGCAGGTTCAAGCTCAACAGGGACCTCGCAGGATACCACTTCAGCAACCGCGCAGAGGTTGACATCCCACAGGACGAGAGGCCGCCCCTCATCCTCCTGCCCGAGCCGCCCGAGCTCCGTTTCCCGGGACCACTGATCTCACTGGAGGGCGTCACGTTCCGGTACCCCAAGGGAGGAGGGGCAGCAGGGAACAAGACAATACCCGCGTCATCAAACCCGGCAGTGCTGCAGGAGATCAACCTCACAGTGGGTATGGGCGACAGGATAGGGGTCCTGGGACTCAACGGGGCGGGAAAGTCGACCCTGATCAAGCTGCTTGTCGGGGAGGAGAGGCCCACCAGGGGCACGCTCACGACTCACCCGCGGCTGAAGCTTGGGTATTACAGCCAGCAGGCGGTCGAGGCGCTGCAGAAGCTGGGGCGCGCGGAGCAAGAACTCACGTCGCTCGCCCTCTTGACGAGGGAGGTCGAGGGGGACCTGGACGAGGGTGAGATCCGTGGCATGTTGGGTTCGCTGGGGCTCCCCGGGCGCTTGGCTTCTGACGTGCCGATCTGCAAGCTGTCTGGTGGGCAGCTGGTGAGATGTGAATTGGCCAGGATTCTGTGGAAGCGTCCGCACTGTCTGGTGCTGGACGAGGTTACTACTCACCTCGACTGTACGCATAACCCCCTCTGTTTTTTAACATGCCAGATCCACGTGTGGAAATGCATTCAGGATACCAGCTGGACGCCCTTGGATATATGCTAACATGCTTCAGATGAGACGGTCACCGCTCTGCGTGAGGCGCTGAACCATTGGGTGGGCGCTGTGGTGCTCGTATCCCACGACAGATGGTTCATGAGAGGCGCAGTTGAGGGTCTCATCGACGACCCGAGCAGTGACACTGATGGGGACGAGGAGGAAGAGGACTTGAGACGGAGGGTCGTTTACAGGCTGAAGGGCGGCGTGCTCACAAAGCTCGGAGATGGGGTCGGGGAATTCGAGAATCTCATGGAAAAGAGGGCAAGGAAGTTGATGAACTCCTGAAATTTAACCCGAGCCGAAATTCTATGGTCACATGGGGAGCCTATGCCTGCCAGTCGGCGTTTCGAGGATAGCTCGGATCAAGCGCCCAGCACCAAAACCCGGAGCCGTGCCTCGGGGCTCTTCTTGACTGTCATTGTTCCGCCGTGCGGGATCTCGACGATGGTCCCATCGATACACACCTTCCTCCACCTCGCATCTTGCTCGTTGGTTGTCACCTTGATGTAATCCACAGCCTCGTAGCCAACGCCCTCAATCCCAACGTGCGTCCCGTTGTTGTAAGCGGCCATCATGATCTCCATGGTCTTCTGCCCACCAACGTCTCCGAAGTGAACGAGCCTCAGCTGCCCGTCAAGCGGCCGGCTCTCCGGGGAGATGGTGAAGGTCTTTTCCAGGTTCGACACCATGGTGGCGAGGATGTAGTTGAACCGCGTGGCGCCGAGGGCCGACGAGGACGTCTCGACCGAGGCGTCGTAGGCGTGGCCCTCCCTGAGGAGCTCCTGCGCAACCATGCCGAAGCGCTTGTCGCCGTGCTTGCGGTACGCAGGCGTGTCCGACTCCCAGACGAGCTGCGAGTGGAACCCGTAGCTGGCTACGATGGCCCCGGTCAGCTGGGCGACCGGCTCGGGGCTGCCAGCAGTTTCCCCCTCCCCCTCCTCCTGGACCAGATGGGACCCCGGTGGAAACAGCGACTCGAACGTCGGAAGTGGGGAGGCCTTGCCCCTCAGGAGGGCTTGGAGGGCCAGGACCAGGGGCGGCGGGGCTGGCTGCTGCCCGGGCGTTGTTGTGTAGTGAGGCCTGTGCAGGGAGTGGAAGAGCGCGTTGCCAGTGCCCAGGGGGATAAGTGCGATCGTTGGCAGCAGGCTCGGCTCTTCCGGTGAGGCGATCCCGTTGAGGAGATCTACGACGCCGCCGTCGCCAGACAGCAGGATCACAGCCCCGCCACTCGTCGTGTTGTTGACGGAGCGTCCCTCACGCCCCCATCGCTCCCGGGAGAACTCCTTCACGCTCTGCGCGTCCTTTGTCACGGTTACTTTGTACGCCCTCCCACTAGCCTGAGCGTTCGCGACCGCCGGTGAACCATCGGCCCTGAGGCCAAGGGCGCCCAGTAGAGGCTGGAGGACTGTGTCGTAGAATTTCTGGGACTGGCCAGTCCCGGACCCCGAGGATATGATTACGTCCAAGGACGATTCAGGGCCTGCTGAGAAGATCTCGGGTGGTTCCCTGAGGAGGAAGCGGTCCAACAAATCTTGCGGCAGGCTCCGGGCTGTAAAGGATGACAGGTGAAAGGGCTCGGCGGCGCCTTCAAGTTGTTCACCCTGGCTCAGGACGAGGATGAGGTGAAGCCCTCCCGAGGCCTCGGCGACAAGCACGATCTCCTCTGTCTTGATGTCTTGAATGCCGCTCTTTGCCTCGCTTGGCCAAACGATACGGCCGTCTTCGTACTTGACCAGGGATGCGTCATCTGGCAGACGGACAGGCTTCAGCGCCTCCACTGCGGCTTCTGAGACGGTGAAGGCCATCGCAACGACTCTCTCTGGTCTGACAGAAGGTTGACACTGGCGGTCATTCCTCCTGCTTACCTGGTGCCGGTTGCATCAGTCGCGCGCTGAGTGAGCCATGGTGGGGCTTCCGGACCCCCCGGCGCTCCTCCCGCCCCTAGGCCTGTCTCAGCCCGCGTTACCTGGGTACATACCTAGGTATGTACCTAAGTACTTGGATTTGTGCCGTTCTACAGAGAATACACATCATGCATCGATTGTTCCAGACACTGGAGGGCAAGTCGATTGAAGTTCCCGGCCAAGAACAAGTATTGCCGCTGTCTCGGAAAAACGAAGTGAGCCCCCCCCCTGGCTAAATTAACACGTACGCACGTGCCACCAAAATTTCTTCACTCTTTCTTCAAGTAGTCTTTACTTAATAACTCTTTTATCATTTTATTTAAAATTATATAAAAAATATATTTAGAATCCCCATAAAAAGCTTTATATGGCTATATTTTTTAAATATTTATTTAATTAGTTTTTAAATTTTATTAATAAATATATAAATCTTTAAAATTAAATATATAAAAAATACAGTTTTATAGAGCTCTTTATAAGGATGTTAAAGGTATTTTTTATATAATTTTGAGTAAAAAGGGAAGGGAGTTATTAAATAAAAACTATATTAAGAGGGAGTGAAGAAATTTTGGTGGCACGTGCGTATGCATTAATTTAGCCGGGGGGGGGGGCTCACTTCGTTTTTCCGAGACAGCGGATCTGTGCTGTGCGGTTCTTCAACTCTGAAACCGGCAAGCACTAAACTAACGTTGAAAAAGTTCCAGATCAATTGATGTACACCGAGTCTTTCAAAATTATCACAATCCTTCTCGAGCATTCCCACTGTAGCCCTACGCCAAATTTAAAGTCAGTGGACTTCAGGAAAACTGGCTACACACGTGGGCAGTCCGGAAAGCACTGTCAAGCTTACAATTTGTCCAACATTGAACGCTCAGTCTGTTTTAGCATCGGGATGGCCTGGCCATATATTCTTGGTTTTTCGTCTACCCGATAGTGGACTCCTCCGAGGGTCCCTCGGTATTCATGCGTTACCAGAGCCGGAAATATCTTTTGAACACAAGTAGGACTGGATCCGTGTGGCAGCAATGCACAGCCTGAGTTGTGAGTTGCCATAACGTTATCTCGTAAATACCTAGGTAGTAAGTAGACTAACAGCAGAAAGGGGGATTTCCCTGCAACAGATTTACCCTGATGTACGCCACAAAGTCTCGTCCTACAGAGCCCTATTACAATTGCCAGCCTCACTTGTTTTTCGTCTTCATACTCAAATGAGCTGTAGACTCTCTTACTGTGTGGTACGCCCGCCGAAATTTGTACTTACGGCACAAACACAAGTCTCTTCCCACAACTACGTCAGGACTGTTCCACGCAGCCTCTACATCCTCCAAACGTGCGACGTGTAATAAATCGGCCTTCAACTCTTTCACTACCTTAAGCATGCCTGCAGTCTCGAGAAGTCAGTCCTCGCTGGCTCTTCACCATCCAGGACTACCCTCTCATCCAGACCGTCGACACCGACGCCGTCGCTGCCTGCTATGTACGGGACTTGGGCAGTGATGAAGTGTTTGCCTGCTGCGATCTGCCTGGCGACGTCGGGCACGCCCGCCGCAAGGACGCGCAGGCATATCTGGGAGGGGGATGGGGTTCTGGTGCTAAGTCCGCGGCCGAGGTGTACCTCGGTGGCTTGTTGAAGTCTGTGACTATGGCTGCGTGCATGGTGCCACTTGCCGCTTTCCACTGATGATCTCTTTGAGGACAAGCAGTAGAATCCCTGGTGAGAGAACATGCCTCTATATTTATAAATATCTGTCCACCCTTGCCTCTATTATCATATACACCAAGATGCCTGCCATAATTGCCATGTCGCGCGGTTCACTAATCGCCCGGAAGCACCCTCGCTGATGAAGCAGGAGGTAGGTAGTGTGCACTGTATTCTTCGACATGGTAAGCACTTAGCCCAAAAGGAACCACGGCCCTCTAGGTTTCCGCGCGGGAAGCCACATGTTGCACATGTGCATGCCCATGGATCATCCGCGGACCTCAGGTGGACGACAGATGAAGGAGAGACAGTTCGCCACTGGCAGCCTCAGCTTCAGAGCATACCCAGTTATCCAAAATGAGGTTTACCCCATGATTATTTATACAGTTTGTTTCCAAAAATTTTCATAACTTGTATTGGGGTACCATCGTAGCGTCCTTCCAGAGGCTGCTAACCAAGCCAGTGTTTACCTTGCGGTTCAAGTTGTGCGTCTCCTCAAGTGTTTTGCTTCCAAATTCAAGGTGTACATCCAGCGCTTCACATAAGGCGCCAAACCCCAGTCTTTCAAGGCTCATTTGTTCTCCCCTCAATTCCCGAAATCACCTTTGCGGAAAAATGACTTCAGCTTTTGCCTCCTGAACAGCCCACCACTCTCGTCTCCATCGTGAGTGGTCGTAGGCCCGCGCAAGCACCACCGAAATCGCACTTGGCTATCAGATACTGCCAGCCCGCTTAGCTTCGGCATGATCGTTCTTCCCATGCCCATCCAGCCTCCTTTGGACTCGGTGCACGACCTCAAAATGTGCGCGACGTCCAGAGTCCCCAGCCTAGCACACATAGAGAGTTAACAACGGTCAGAGGATCGCCCAAACTGGCTGCTTGATACCTGGGCAAACTTACTTGATGACACCCTTTTCCGCCGGGTGGACCTCAAGACCAAAGGTTGCGAACTGCAAGACTGGCAACGGGGGGCTTTCTTCCAGAGGACAATCTGCTACCTCGATCAACCAATACCCCCTCCGATCCCCTTGCTTCTTTGGATCCTCTAGACCCCCTTCCTCCTCCTCTCCCTGAATCGCATCTTCCTGTCTCTGTTTGGATTGCGACTTTTCCTTCCGAAGGTAGTGATAGAAAAACTTGAGTAAGTCCTTCTGATAGATGTCGCCTTCGCCATTCCCCTTCTTCTCAGAATTCAGGTAAATCATGTCACCCTCGTCCCCTATCTGACGCATCTTGCGGTTCTTCCCCTCGTGCTCGCAAAATGTGGGGCTAAGACTGGTCGTGATGAATTCCACGTATTCAGTCAGACGCTCCTCCGCGGGGTCTTCGGTGAAAGGGGCCCTGTTCGGAGGTTGTGGACTCATCTTGGAGACTGGCTCGTATCGCACGGGTAGGTGAGGTCTTGTCGCTGAAGCAAGAAAGCTGCGGAAACAACACCTGCCTGTTCCTGTGTGACAATTTTATATTTCCTGGGCGGCGGGCCTGTGACTCAGTTTGGCAATACAGCCAAGTCACTTTGCCAGTTGTGCGTGCCATACTTTATGTTTGGACTGAACTTGGGCTGATAAATATGTCACTAAACTACCTAGGTACATTTTACACCGTACCTAGCCCCCCGGGGCCCTGATGAGCCAAGAGCAGTGACACGAGCTCCTCTGAAGAGACTTGAAGTTTGATTGACCACAATTTATCTGAAGTGTGTATGTGTTCGCTGCCCCGGTTTCGAGCTCTTGAAGCAAGAGACTAGTGAAGTTAAAGCCTTCCTGGCAGATCACTTAGATCTTTGAATCTAGTATGTCTGCGGTAGTTGGGCTTGTGGTAGATTACAGCAATCGCCGCTTACATACATATAGTTGAGGGTTCCGACAAAAATCAAGAGAAAACTCCAATATATATTCATTTTCTGAAGTACCTGCAACGTCACACCAATTAATCGTCCATCGCCATCACGCGCTCCTCTCTTCTCGATCTCATCCGCCACCACCACCACCACCTCCTGCTCCACCTCCTGCTCCACCTCCTGCTCCTGCTCCTGCCCCTCCTCCTGCTCCACCTCCTGCTCCTGCCCCTGCCCCTCCTACTGCCCCTGCCACTCCTCCTGCTCTTGCTCCTCCTCCTGCCCCTCCTGCCCCTGCCCCTGCTGCTGCCGCCGCCGCCGCTCCCCCTGCCTGCCCCAAATTTCCAGCGTTCTTGTATTTGTTAATAATCTATTAGAGTAGGACTGAGGCCTTTTGAAAACCAGAAGAATGGGGACCGCAGAAGGTAAAGATGATACTTACAACGCGCCTTCTCCTGTCGGCCAGCATGTCAGCAATTGCCTGCACGTCCACTCGTTCCCGAGGTCGGGTTCGCCGGCGAGGGCCCAAGTTAGGTAATGGTATGTCATCCTGACGCTCAGTTCTAACATGGTGGGCAATCTCGCAACCTGTCCCCACCAACCACGCCACGGTTATGATCGCCGCCGGCACGGTCACCAGCATCGCGTTGGCCAAGTTGAGATAGCTTATGTTGGTCGTGGGCTTGCACTGGGAAAACCACGTCCAGTAGCCCCAGACCATGTACCAGGCCAGCATGAGGGACGCGGCGATTGCAGGCGTGGCGAGCCTGTTGGCCGTCATGTGCAGGACAGTCCTGATGGCGGACCCTTGTTGCTGGCGGCCAAGCCGCACAACCTTTACGAATATGTAGACTACCCACAGGAGCAGGAGGATACATACGACCGTGTAGAGACCAGAGACGATGGTCATGGCCAGCGGATCGCCCTTCCAGCCGTCGTCGGGACAGATTCCATGTGACCTTGGTTTTCCACTCTTGCCGCCCTTCCCGCCCCCTCCGCCCCCTCCTCCCCCTCCACCCCCTCCGCCCCCTCCGCCTGCTCCGGGTTTTGGGCCTTTTTTCTTCCTTGGAAATAGGCCGCCAGCTGCGTCACACAACGACGGCAAGTTATCGACTATGGTACCATTGATAGCCTCATCTATCGCGTCTTGGATCGGGTCCCATGGCTGAAATTCACTCATAAAGGGCCACATTTGGGCCACAACAAAATAGATACTCCATAGCGAGATACCAAACTGCGACGAGTAGTGAAGGATGAGTGTTCCAGACAGGAGGATGCCAAGAGCGTAGAATAGGTCCTCCATGAGAATAGTGTTGTAATTGGGACGGTGAGGAAAATTATACGTATATGATTTTATGAATCTCAGAAACGCCAAGTGTTTGTGTGGGTCTTTCTGAGACAGGTAGAGGTGCTTCGATGGAATTTTCACCACAACACTGCTGCATTGGACATCGAGATATATTTACAGAAGTTTCGTGTCTTTGAAACAGATCCTGATGACCTCTTCTGAACAGCTGCAAACGGAACACCGGCCGGAACCAGCTCCCTGGAGTTGTTTCGTAGCATGCTTGTCTTGCTTCAAAGGTACCTTTGATTTGACCCTTTGTTTGTAGCAACTCCCAAAACACCAAGTCTTTGTGCGTTTATCACCCTGTTAAAGGACGGCCCACACCTCTTCAAGGGTATGTATACGAATTGACCTGGACGGAACTACTTGATTATGAAATGTTACTACTTAAAATGTAATATTCTGACGACAGGAGACCGATATAACCCCAACTATTGCCCTTCTCTATCCTTATAGTCACAATTAAAATGTCAGCGCGCTGATACAAGCGAGTAATCTTGACTGTAAACTCGACGCACACACTTATTCTCAGTCGCGCGTTACACCGACACACAACGAAATGGCGAGCTCCGGTTTCATGTCTGGCCTGGGAGGCCTTAGCCTAGGAGGCCTTGGCCTAGGACTCGGAGGGCCTGACGGCCAGGGGGTGCTTCGCCGTGTGACCCGGCTTTGCCCCAGTTGCAGAGTCAGGAGGCCGATTAACCAGTTCGTGAGGCAGAACGCCGATGGCACGAGGGATGTGTCTATTGACTGTCACTTTTGTCGTGGGGTCCGGCCCATCGACCCGGCCGTGGATGACAGGAATGGCCTGGACATTGCTTTGGACGGTAAGCAGCTTCTGAGTCTCAAACCTTTTCCTACTTGTGACTTGTGGGCAGGATGTGTCATCAGGATGCGGGCTTTGAGGGATGATCGCGGAAACAATTTGCTTGATCGCCCCTGCATCTCAATGTAAATTTTTGCTCGTATCCTTCATGGCTGACTATTAGCTATTCAGATGTTGATGCCAACAGTGACGATGACCACGATCATGGCTTGCAGGACGTGGATGGCGGACAGGTTCAGCTGCAGGATGAGTCGGAGTGGTTGCTGAGCGGGCTGGGGATCGCGCTGTTCTTCGTTGGCTGGTTTTCCATTTTGGCTTTGTTTGTAGTAATTTTAATTTTTTAGATTACTTAAGTATGGCTCTTTGTGTTCGAAAACCTATGGCGGGCTTTACGTAGTCAGACATGGAGTGATCGAAGTGCAGGACTCTTTCGACGCGTGGTATGGAATCTTAACGGAAACACGTTTGAGTGAACATATATCGTGCCGCGTACCGAATTATATTGTTGATCTCATTATTAATATTCTCATTGTGTGATGCCTTCTACATGCTGGGCAAACATTCAGGTAAGCCCCGTACCATCGTCACGTCAGCACAAGAAAGGAATGCAAGGAATATTGTTAGTGAGAGTACGGTGAGCCTGCACCAGATGCAGTTTATCTGAGCTTTGTCTTCGAACACTTTCTCTCCAGCATTGCTATAGCTATTGGCTGCACATAGCCACAGTCACAGCCTAGCTCGAGTGCTCTATATATGCAAACCACTTGTGAACACTCACCGAGCATTTGCAGCATTTCATGTTACAGCTGGCCATGAATAATCCAAACATTGGCCAGTAACTTGCCACCGGCAGCCCTGGATTGATGCCTTGGTGAGGGGCTTTTATTTCAATTTCTACGGCGTAACTAACCTGAGCTGAACATGGCTTTTTAAGTTTTATTATCCATCCTGCTCGTCACAGAAACTGCGGAGTCACTGCCGTGGAAATGATGAGAGGCCTGCGTCGTCCCCATATTATCCTTCTCAACACTACCCCGGATTCTAGACGGCTTGGCATCTCCACATCCTCCACATGCTCCACTCTATACGCTCACTGCTTCCAAGCTTACACCACACCATGTTGACACTTCCGACGGGATGTCGAAGAACAAATTGGACTTGCCTAGGCTGACTTTCAGTTTTCCTGATCCCTGGATAGTTGTACCCCCTGCCTCATTCCCTGGCTGCAGCAAATCGGTACCATGCACGTCTCGCCTGCATATCGCCCGGATGGCAAGTCAGCGGCCTCGGCGGTCGCTTATCCGACAAACAGGCATCGCGCGGGGAACACCTCAGGTGGGTTTTTTTTTCGTACTCGCTCGCCAAGACGGACAAGGCCAAAAAGGATCCTGTGAAAGTATGCCCTGGCCGTGATATTTACCCGGTAACCAATCATGAGATATTCTGGACGAGATCTGAATCACCTGTCACCTCTTTTCAGTGGGGTCGTCCCCGGCCAGCTGGTCTATCATGCTGACCTCCATTTATACAAAAAGGCCTGACAGCCTCGTTGTCGGGTCTTTGGAGTCTGCCCGGCCCACCTTTCCTGCTGTTTCTCCCCTATCACACAGGTTGAGCGAGACGCGCTCAGCCCAGCAGACGACATGGCATTTGGAACCACGAAAGAGCACACGGCCGACCCGCGGCTTAGCAACATTGCTCGTGCTGATCCCATAAAATGGTACAAGAAGAGAAACCTCCGATTCCTGTACCTGATTTTGGTGCCATGTTGCCTGGGTGTCGAGTGGACTTCGGGTTTCGATTCCTCGATGATGAACTCCCTCCAGGCGGTTCAATCATGGATCGATTGTAAGACCACCAAAAGTTCCGGCAGCAACAAGCTGGGCTCGTGCAACTGACATTTTGATTATCAAGACTTTGGCGATCCCTCTGGAGACCGTCTTGGCTTACTCAATGCGATGTACTCCCTCGGAGCCCTCATGGCCATCCCCTTCATCCCCACGGTCTCGCAGTACCTTGGCCGGAGATGGACCATCGTCACGGCCTCGCTGATAATGACACTCGGCGCTGGGATGCAGGCCGGAGCCGTGAACGTCGACATGTTCCTCGCCTCCCGTTGGGTCCTCGGCTTCGGGATCCCCTTTGCCATCGTCAACGCCTCGGCCCTCATCGGCGAGCTCGCCTACGCCAAGGAGCGGCCCATCATGACCTCCCTGTTCAACGCCAGCTGGTTCGTCGGCGCCATCATCGCCGCCGGGGTCACCTTCGGGACGTTTCAAATGGAAAGCACGTGGGCGTGGCGGCTGCCGTCGCTGCTCCAGTTCGTGCCCAGCGCGTGCCAGCTTGGCTTCATGGCCTGGTGCCCCGAGAGCCCGCGCTGGCTCATCTCCAGGGACCGGGGTGACGAGGCGTTTGCCATCCTTCAGAAGTACCACTGTGAAGGCGAAAATGGGGACGAGTTTGTCCGACTGGAGTATGCGCAGATTCAGAGCACCATCGCCCAGGAGAAATCTACTGCCAGTACGTACAAGTCTACTCCCACCACGGTCCTCTACCATCTGCCATCGGCATGCTCAAGTGGCAATTGAGGACTAGACAGAGTGATGCTGACGTACAGCAGAGGCGTTTGTCTGGGCCGACGTGTTCCGCGATGCCCCCATGAGGCGGCGATTCGCGCTCGCCGCCGTAATGGGCTTCTTCACTCAGTGGAGCGGAAACGGTCTTCTCTCTTTCTACATGAAGAAGATTCTCAACCTGGTCGGGATCACGGATAATCACACCGTCCAGAAGTTCATCCTGAGCAACACCTGTTGGGGCTTCATAAACGCGGTCCCCATCGCATTGATTGCGCCCCGATATCCTCGGCGTGTCATGTTCCTGATCTGCACAATCGGTACCGCCTGCGTCTGTAAGCATGACACTCGAGCTTGGTCTCCCAATGTAGCTTTCTAATGTGTGGTAGACACCGTGTGGACTGTTGCGTCTGCCCGTTTCGCCATCGATGGGACAACGGCTGCTGCCATTCCCGTGCTGGTCTTCATTTTCGTCTACTCACCGTAAGTCAGGAACCGGCTGGAACAAGCAAGGTCTCGCGTTTGGATACTAAAATTACCTAGATTCTACAACATTGGCTGGAACGCGCTCGCCTATACCTACCTGGTCGAGATCTTCCCGTACGCGCAGAGATCAAAGGGTATTGCTCTGGAGCAGCTGACTGTCCGATTCGCCGTCTTCTTCAACACCTACGTCAACCCGATTGCTCTCGACCGTATCGGATGGAAGTACTACATCGTATATTGCGTGTGGATTCTGGTCGAGATTGCCACGGTCTATCTCTTCTTCCCGGAGACGCACAACCGCACCCTGGAGGAGCTCTCGTTCATGTTCGAGGGCAAGGAGGTGCAGGACAGGGTGCAGCACAATGTCGACAAGCAGCTCGAAATGGGCCCCGTTGGTGTTACGGAGGTCCACGAGGCCCCGCACAAGCACGACAGCAAGGTCTGAGAAGCAGAAATACAAGTAGCGGGTGGCCACCTAGAGGAAGGTATGACATGCTCAGTCCAAGCCGCAATCGTCGAGGTAAGCTTTCATAGGATATCAAGGTCTGAGTCGGTACTCCGTACATCTGGTTCATGATTTGTAAGGGTGTAGCTACCAAATATTCGCCCATGACAACATGTCCCCTGGCTTATATGGCCTGCGTCGTCTCTGTTTTGTATGTGGGTGAGCCATTCGAGGCCATGATGTTCACGTAAGCGTTTCTGTTGCCCTGTTAATCTTGAATTTAACACAGTACTTGTCATCGATCAAACATGTCGGTCGTCAATTGACTCTTGGGGCTACATACCTAAGTACTTAAGTACGAAGGTATCTAGGTATGCACCTGGGCTGCCTGGGTGCTGGGCCCCTCCATTCAGGGGCGCGTTGGAGCCTGAAGCTCTCTAGCTCTTCATTACTAGTACGTAGCAGGGGGGGCTGGAGGGGCAGCCAGCAGCTAAGGTGGAGAACTGGGACCCCCCTGCCGAGCTGGTCCAATGAAGTGGTTGGGCGCATGGCGGATCTGGAAGAACCTGACAGACCGTCTGGAAAAGTTGCTGGCTGCTGGCTGCTGGCTTGGCTGTTTGTCTTGTCGAAGCTTCAGGGTCAACCTACGATTATTACTGACGTGCAGCCAACGCGAAGGTCGGTGCCAGCTTTCAACGTCCTCACCACCCACATCTGCCCACCTGCACGCCTTTTAGGACCCGTCCCCCATCCCCGGTTGACCAAATACACCCTAATCGGTCAGGATGGCTTCCATGTTCGAGCAGAGCGGGAACGGCACCCTCTTCCTGGGCGGTCAAAAGATCTCGGGCTCAGACATTCGTGACCAGAACGGTGAGTCCCCCGCCTGCGAAACCACCACAAACAATGGCCACCGCCACCCGATGTGACACCGTGGCTGACCCTGCCGGCCCCAGTCCTGGCAACACAAGCTATCGCAAATGTCGTCAAGAGCTCCTTCGGCCCCAGCGGCCTCGACAAGATGATGGTCGACGACATCGGCGACGTGACCGTCACAAACGACGGCGCCACCATCCTCGCCCTCCTGGACGTCGAGCACCCTGCCGGCAAGATCCTGGTGGACCTCGCACAACAGCAGGACAGCGAGGTCGGCGACGGCACGACGTCAGTGGTCCTCATCGCCGCCGAGCTCTTGCGCCGCGCAAACGAGCTCATGAGGAACCGGATACACCCCACCACCATCATCACGGGCTACCGCCTGGCCCTGCGCGAGGCCGTCAAGTACATGAACGAGAACATCAGCGTCAAAGTCGAGAACCTCGGGCGCGAGTCCCTCCTGAACATCGCCAAGACCTCCATGTCCTCAAAGGTCATCGGCGCCGACTCCGATTTCTTCAGCAACATGGTCGTCGATGCCATGCAGGCTGTCAAGACAACAAACAACAGGAACGAGACAAAGTACCCTGTCAAGGCGGTCAACATACTCAAGGCACACGGAAAGGGCGCCCTGGAGTCTGTGCTGGTCAAGGGCTACGCCCTGAACTGTACCGTTGCCTCGCAGGCCATGACTACCAGCGTGAGGGACGCCAAGATTGCTGTGTTGGACATGAACCTTCAGAAGGAGCGCATGAAGCTCGGTGTGCAGATTACGGTGGACGACCCTCAGCAGCTCGAGCAGATCCGCGCAAGGGAGTCTGGGATGATTCTTGAGCGGGTAGAGATGATCCTGAAGGCTGGCGCGAACGTTATCCTGACCACCAAGGGCATTGACGACCTCTGCCTGAAGATGTTTGTTGAGAAGGGTGCTATGGCTGTTCGGCGGTGCAAGAAGGAGGACCTCCGGCGGATAGCGAGGGCCACCGGGGCCACCATGCTGAGCACCCTGTCTGACCTGAACGGCGACGAGAAGTTCGAACCATCCTACCTCGGCCATGCTGACGAGGT
This sequence comes from Diaporthe destruens, assembly GCA_036986855.1. Lineage (NCBI taxonomy): Eukaryota > Fungi > Ascomycota > Sordariomycetes > Diaporthales > Diaporthaceae > Diaporthe > Diaporthe destruens. The sequence continues at coordinate 4,527,744 of BTXE01000002.1, read as the reverse complement.
CTCGCAGGAGCGCATTTCTGACGACGAGTGCATCCTCGTCAAGGGGACCAAGGCTCACTCCTCCGCATCCATCATCCTGCGCGGTTCCAACGACTTCCAACTGGACGAGATGGAGCGGTCGGTCCACGACTCCCTGATGGCAGTAAAGCGCACGCTGGAAAGCGGCAGTATTGTGCCAGGTGGTGGTGCAGTTGAGACTGCTCTTCACATTTACCTCGAGGAGTTCGCAGGAACGGTGGGTTCCCGGGAGCAGCTGGCCATTGGAGAGTTTGCTCAGTCTCTCCTGGTCATTCCCAAGACGCTCGCCGTCAACGCTGCCAAGGATGCGTCAGAGCTGGTCGCCCAGCTGCGGTCGAGACACGCCCTGTCTCAACGCACCGCGGACGGCGACGCCAACGACGATGAGAAGACGGTGGCACGGAAGAAGAGCTACAAGAACTACGGGCTGGACCTCTCCAAGGGCAAGGTGGTGGACGAGATCAAGGCCGGTGTCCTGGAGCCCAGCATGAGCAAGATCAAGCAGCTCAAGAGTGCGGTGGAGGCCTGCATCAGCATTATGCGTATCGATACCCTGATTAAGCTGGATCCAGAGCAGAGGGCCGAGGAGGACGATGGGCACGGTCACTAGAGGAAGCCACTCGGCTGGAATGCTGGCGTTCGGGGTAATAGAACAAGACAAAGTACAGTAGCTGGCGCAATGCGGTGATGAACCATACCGGGACGTGAGGCAGAGGGGTGCGAAGGCCCTCTCCGCCCCTCGCGGGGGCCTTATGAATTAGGTGTGGAAGAGCTTGGGGATGACGAGCTGCCTTGTATTGGGAGTTTGGTCACTCGGTTCGACAAAGGCTGTGGAGCGAGTGCCTGCGCATTCGCCCGGGGTCATCAGGTGTTTGCCAGCTGCGCACCCAATTGCATCCCACAGCTACATGCCCCAAGGCCCAGCAGCCAAGCACCTGCCTAACTAGGCACTTATAAAGTGGTTTCGCTTCTATTCCGCATACGTTCGAGGACATACATGGCGCCTTCATATTACGGTTTGGTTTCTTTAAGCAAAGCCTTCTTGAAAACCCTCGTCCAGATCCCCCCCCCCCCAAAAACAAAAAAAAACAGCTTCATGTTGTTCCAAAGTGCATGCAGACAACAGGCCCATAGCACCCAATTTTCCACTTCGAGTCTCGAAACAGGTCCGGACTACGTACCTAGGTACGATAGCAATAGTCGCCAGACGAACAGTCTTATGGCAGTCCACGTCTATTGGACAGGTAGGTAATTTTGCCGCTGCGAGCACGCAAGTATTTTAGCATGGCTCACTGAAATATTGAATCTCAGAATCAGAGTCAAAACAAATATAGTCTATGCCTTCACAGACAAGCATACTTACTCCGACCTCAGTTGTGATTACTACATAAATCGAGACTCTGAAACCTTGAGCTTATCTCTCGAACCGGAGTTCCCAGGTGCCACTAGTTCGTCCGATCGTATCCGGGTTCAAGAGCTGTCCCGGCCGCCCCGACAGCTACCGTTTCAGGGCGTATGAATTAAGTTTTCCTCACGAACGTGTCAACCTTTCCTCATGAACGGATCAACCTTTCCTCATTAACGATCACATCATTTCCACCACTTCTTCCACTATTTGGACATAACAAGGAGAAATGGCCACCCGCTTCGCGCTGAAATGCGCCAAAGAGTCCGCCGGCGAAATTCCCCTTCCTAATCTCTGCATCGGCACCTGGGCGTGGGGGGACTCCTGGACGTGGAAAAACGCTTCAAAAGAAGCGGTGAGTGATTTGGAGGGTGCATGGACCTGTATGAGTGATAAAAACCTCTTTTTTGTCGACACCGCCGAGGTTTACGGGCAGGGCGAGTCTGAGCGGATCATCTCGAGGCTCCGCCAGGACCCAAAGCTCACCAATGATGAGTTCAGGGCGCGGCTTGTCATCGCTAGCAAGTTTCTTCCAATTCCATGGCCGCCGACCCGCTTGTTCCCGGGTAGCATGGCGAAGTACTGCAGGGCGAGCCTCGAGAGGCTGGGCATGGACAAGATGGATCTGTATCAGATCCATGGACCAACACACTTTGCCAACTCGATTGATGCCATGGCGAATGGGCTCGCAAAGTGCGTGGATCTGGGCTTGACCCGTTCGGTCGGCGTCAGCAACTATAGCAAGGATGAGATGATCAAGATGGACGAGGCGTTGAAGAAGAAAGGACTAAGGCTTGCGAGCAACCAAGTAGAATTCTCGTGAGTACCATTGTTCTCTTCCATGGTTTTCACTGATCACCATTCTTCATGTTATATCGAATGTTACAGAATGCGTACTTCGGGAACCGTAGCAGCTAACTTACACATACTAGACTGTTGCGCACCCTCCCCGAGAAGAGTGGGCTGTTGGAAGAGTGCAAAAAGCGTGGAATACTTCTGATGGCTTATAGCCCGCTCGGCATGGGTCGTTTGACCGGTAAATACGGAAAGGATAACCCCCCACCATCGAATAGAAAATTCGGAAACTACCCCATGGAGAAGCTTGCCCCTCTCCTGGACACCCTGAGCAAGATAGCGAAGGCGCACGACATCAAGCCTAGTGCCGTGGCACTCAAATGGGTGATTCAGAAGGGGGCAATTCCACTCGGTGGGGTTAAAAATGCCAAACAGGCTGAAGAAAATGCGAAGGCCGCCAGTGATGAGTGGGCTCTGAGCAAAAGCGAGATGGAGGAGCTGGACAAGCATTCCCAGGTAGGAACTACGAGCGTCATGTGGCAGCATGGCTGATATGAATGAGAATGGCTGCACGCTCCACATCAGAGTGATTGATGATATAATAAAGCCTTAAATACAGAGGTTTCGAGCGTTTACTACCAGTGACTCTATGAAGGCGCCATGTATGTCCTCGGACGCATACGGAATAGAAGCGAAACCACATACATGCTTTGTGCTAATCTAGATCTATGATGAACCACTGGAACTGTTATCTGCGCAAGAGAAAGCGCCACCAATCAAGCCCTGAGCGTACGCATCAATAATATTCTGTATCACTCCATAAGTGCCACCGATCGTTAAAAAGATGGCAAGAAGAATCATGAGCCAGTTCAGCCAGTAGACCATGATCTGCCACCAATTTCCTTGTCGATAGTATTGGTGGTCGAATATCCCTACAGCATTCAGAGTCAGCCATCGAAAAAGCGAAGGAGTAGCTTCATTCTTATATGGTAGAGAGTAGCCAACAAGTTGGCCATAACGTGTTTTGAAACCTGGGGCCCTTAAAGTCTTTGTTACATAGGCTAAGAATGTGATGTGTTGTTCTTGAAGGGGTAAAGATTGTGTCCAGAAGCTGCTTACAGAGGTAACCCGGCAAGCCAAGAGCCAAGGGAGCGAAAGTCAAGCTTCCTGCAAGGGCGAGCAGGTAGTTGAAGATGGGGATACCTGATGCCAGGAGAAATGAAACGACTGACATGCCGAAAGTACAGCCGAGCCATGCCGACCAGTGGACGAACGAGTTCTTCTGCAGGTGAACAGAGTCGCGGAGGATTCGTACAAAGATGTACTTGGCAGCGACATGGATATATAGACATGCGCTCACCATCAGCCCAGTAAGGCCAATACCATATGCAACCTTTTTGACGACTTCACCTGCACTACCAAGAGAAGGTGAGGCCACCCATTGACCGCAGTAGCGGTAGACGACCAAGGAGAAGGTCAGGTAGGACGCTGTCACAATTCCCACTTAATATGAAGTTAGTCGGGTGCTACAGGTTTTGAACATTTGAAGTCTTGCATTCGAAATCATTCCTGAAGATGAAAGACTGGAGTCCATGACTGGAAAGGGAGTGGACGTACTGCAGAGGTAGACAGCTTTGTTGTAGTCTCCTGGTCGCTTCATTTCTGAGATGACGGGCAAGAATGCCGATGTGCCCGCGCCAGAGCAAAAGATTGTAGCGACAGAAGTGATACCAGTAACGAATGTTGGGTCGCCGATAACATCTAGAGCTTTTGGTGTCAGCCGTCAACAAACCAAAGATACAGCTTCAAGCTGAGGGGTGAATCATAATATAGCCATATGTTGTTTCCAAACTAGCAACTTGTGGAGGATCTGCGATGCAGGCTGATGAGGGGATATTTTTGTTTTTGAAGGGGCACTGAGTGTATCTCCTAGTAGAGGTTCCTTACGGTAGCCGAGGTCGAAGTCGCCATTTTTGGGGGCCGCGGCCGGTCTGTCTAGTTGTGTGACGGCAACTCTGCGTTTCGGATGAATGTCAATAGTGTTTGGGAAATATGAGAGTCTTAGAAGGTACATACACGACAATAAATACGGCAACGTAGACCGAAAGAAAGCCAGCCCATGTCAACCACGCAATCTTCTCGAACTTGCGCACGCTTGCAAGAATGAAAACCGCAACAGTGGCAGCCAACATGAAGTAGTTTGTGCAGATTGCATGATCCGATAGGGCGTTGAAAGCAACCGATGTGCCGAAGATGCCGGATGCGCCAACAATCGAATAAGTGACAAGGAATAGTACCCCAACTATTTCCTTTAGCCACGGACCGCCGACAACGTTAGCCATATCAGCGATAGAGTGACAGCCAGCATGAGAGTTGCGAAAATTGCCCTGGATGATGGCGCAGTATGTATTCAGGAACTGCCAGCCCAGCACGTTGATAGCACCGGGCAAGGAGCCAAGAACAAACATTGCTGAAGGAATTGAGAGAACGCCGGTGGCGAAGATGACTTTGCAAAAACGTCAGTCTCAAGCACGCGCTAGGGCACATCAACATATCGTGTGAGATCTAACCTTTGAGAAAAATGACTGAGGCATGGACCCATCCGACTGTGCGAAAGTCCACTGCACCGTCTCCTCTCTTGAATACTTCAAAGGCATCGTCGCTATTCTCGAGCTTTCCGGCGTCAATACTCCCGCTGCTCCTGGCCGGCGCCGGCGTGATCACGTCAGCCTTTTCCGTGGTGCTGCGAGACATTGGTCGACAAGTTCTGTGATCGCTGAATCGCTTGACGGGCGGATAGAACAAAGACTTGGCAAGCAAAGTAGAGGCGTAGTTGCCTTGATTCTCTGAAGGGAATTCGCCGTTGAAATATCTTTTGGGCTCCTGGTGACACGCTCCTTGAAGCGAGTAAGGATAGACACGCTTTTAGTCTCACATGGCTTATCTTACTACCATGGGGCCTGTTAGTGGGAGATACCTAGGTAGCCTTCGACATTGGAAGCCCGCCCAGCCCCGCGGGCATCACCTTCAGATGCCCGCTCCAAGATTGTGGGTCACTGCATTCACACGACATTCAGACAGGGTTGTGGTTGTGGGTTTGTGGAGTCTTCCGTGTGACTGCATATCAAGTGTTGATAAGGTTGGGGTATGATTTCACGTTGGAGTACCTAGGTAGATAGGCTGAGTTTTTGGAGGAGTCTGCCCATAATATGCCGAATTATCTACGGGGGTCATGCCGCCTGTTGATCAAGTACTACCCCGATGATCCACCACTTATCCAAGCGTCCAACAGAGGTGCCTACTTAGGCATCGATTACACGACTGAATTGGGTCAAGATAGACAATTTAGTATCCCTCCACGTTGGCGAGACGGCGTAACCGAAACCACACACGCTTAATTGTGCTAGTAACTACGAGATCGGGACGACGTCGCTCTCGAAAGTTGAGAAATGCACCTTCCTACCTAGGTAGGTACCCAGAAAAATACATTCTTGGCGGGAGCCAGTTGCAGCAAGTCTCCGAAAGATAGAGTTCCATACTGAATATTTTAATCCGACTGTCTAATGGCTGTCGTCATTTCTTAAGCATGGCTCCGCGCTCTGCAGGCATAATAGCGCCCTGTGGCGGCGCCGTCTTCGCCTTGAATTCATCGCAAATTTGTTCCATAGTGACAAACTCGACACCCTCATGCTTCTTAAAGTGTTCAATGAGCCTCTCGTGCATCAGCAGCGCGTGTGGCCGGCCAGAGACATCCGGATGAATAGTGATGGGGAATATAAAGTTATCGTACTCCCGGTAAAAGTAGTCAAAGTGATCGCGCCATATGTCCTCAACGTCGCGCGCATTCACGAATCCATGCTGAGTACAATGTCAGTCTTGTTAGGGATCATGCATTGTGTAATACCACGAAACATGAGGACTGGGATCCGTGAGAGGAGAATTGACACTTACACTGTTGGGCGCGTTCTTGATGAAGAGCATGGGGGGCAGGTCGTCTAGGTACCAGTTCGCCGGGATCTCGACGAGCCCGGTCTCCTGGCCCTTGACGAGAGGTTTCATCCATTCTTTTGGTTCCTTCTTGTAGTCAATTTTTGTCCAATCATCGCCGGTCCGCAGGTAATCTAGCGCATTCAGAGTCAGCTTTCATAGAAGTAAGGAGTGACCGTATGCCAACACAAGAGTGGGCCACAAGTGGCTATGACGCGTCTTGAAACTTGTGGCATCTGAAACGCTTTGTTGTACCGGGCCAATAATGGGGCATGTTTGTTCTTGAAGGGGTTAAAACGGTATCTAACATCTGCTTACATGGTTGGCAATCATGGTGGCTCATGCTGTGGTCGTATTCGATGCCATAGTCCAGGAGCAGCTGGGCGCCCTCCTTGCTAGTCTCCCACCACGGCGCAACGCTGCCTCTGGGGGGCTTTCCCGCAAATTCTGTGAGCATGCGGTATGTTTTGTCGAGAATCTCCCTCTGCTGATCGATAGTCATGTCGGTCGGGTTCTCGTGAGAGTAGCCATGGAGGCCTATCTCATGGCCAGCATCTCTGACGGCAGCCATATCTTCCGGGAAGGTCTCAAGGCTGTGCCCGGGGATAAACCACGTGGCTTTGACATCGTACTTTGCGAGGAATTTCAGGACCCGCTGGACGCCGATGGTGCCCGCGAAGTACCCTGGAAAAGACTCCCATCAGCAGTGTGCTTGCTCAGTGCCCGTGGACCAATAACTAGGCACACGGGCAAAGACAACACAGCTTGTGTTTGCTCACCTCTGCTAATATCATTGGAAGAGTCTTCTCCGCCATAAGAGCCCAACCAGCCGGCTATGGCGTCTACATCAACGCCATAGCTCACGAGAACGCGCTTCTTTCCCATTTTGGAATGTTGGAGGTGGCAAGCCGTGATAGATTGAAGGAGAAGGGCTGGCAGGTTGCATTCAAGTTGTTCCTCAGGCAAAGTGGTGACTTGGATTCCCGAGTGTGTGGGGCTTGAGGATGAATGAGGTGAATAGAGACTATTTTGGTCGATGGGAGGGGGACGCGCAGTCGCAGTATCACGGGATACTCGGTATTTCACCCGGGCTAATGTTGGAGGTCTCGGCATAGTTACGAGGGGTAGGAAATGACATGGAGTCATAGACCTCACGAGTTGGAGACTGCCAATCTCAGAAGCTTTGCGCCAACAGGGGCAAATGAATGATCTCCAACACCAAGCCACCTGTCACGGGGAGGCATGGGTTCGCACGTCGAAAGATTGATGTCCAGCATTATAAACACAATCAGCGAAGCTTATTTGATAAATCCCAAACGCCAGACAGTCTCCCACCATCTTCGCATACTAGGAGTAATGCGATGAACTCTAATATTATACCTCGCCGAATGCGAGCAGCTGAGATCTCGGAAGTCAGTTTCCAAGGTTGCTCTGATTATTATCCCTTCTCTCCGGGCAGCTCTGATTGACCGAATGTAATAGTACAACAAGCCATACGTGTTGACAGAAAGAGACGTGCCCGCAATTCGTGATCATGAGCTTCTCATTAGAGTACACGCGGCCGGTTTCTGCCACTCAGACCTGCAAGTACTACAGGGGCAGTTCAAATCGCCCCTAGGCATGATCCCATCCCACGAACCTGCTGGGGTGATCGTGCAAGTCGGCAAGAGCTGCAGCGGTGAATGGAAAATCGGAGACAGAGTCGGAGCACTCAACTATCGGAACGCGTGTGGTACATGCATCGGCTGCGGACTGACTAGGCGGACGAGTAATCACCTGGACCCGAGGTTTTGCGACAAGCGCGAGACTGCAGGCTTCCACCACGACGGAGCCTTTGCCGAGTACCTCGCCATAGATCCCGAAACAACGATCAGGCTGCCTCCTTCTCTCTCCTTTGACCAAGCAGCACCGCTGATGTGCGCCGGAGCAACGGTATGGGGGTCCTTGGAGAGGGCAACGAGCGGACTGAGCCCTGGAGAGCCCATTGCCATCGTCGGTATCGGTGGCCTTGGCTTCCTAGGCTTACAGTTCGCGGCTGCGATGGGCTTCTGTGCTATCGCTGTCGACAGTCGCCCGGCTGGAAGGCAGCTGGCCCTTGAGATGGCCAACAAAAGCTTACGGCCGGCGCTGGTCGTCGACTCAGGCGCGAAAGATGCCACGTCGCAGATTCTGAACTTCACAAATGGAGAGGGCGTCGCGGCTGCGGTGGTATGTACGGACTCTCTCGAAGCAAACAATTGGGCTTTGACCTTGTTGAGGACCGGGGGAGTGCTGGGTGTTTTGGGGTTGCCCGCCGAGAACTGGAGATTCGATTCGAGTCTTCTGGTCTTTAAGGAGCTCACGATCCGGGGAAGCTACGTTGCGAGCAAGGATTCCACGGAAAGGATGATGAAGGCCGTAGCAGGCGCTGGGATTGAATCTCACATTACCCTGGTGCCGTTCGATGAGGTGCCCGGGATTTTGGGGGCGTATCAGGACAGTGCCTTCAAGGGCAGATTGGTTGTTCAGGTCTCAAATTGAATGGGCTGCAATCAATTCATACAAAAAGAAGCTGGCTCCGTCAGCAAATGTTTTGTTGGTACATGTCAGTCTGGATAAGAAATTCTTTGATGACGATAGTATCTGGCTTCACAGTAGACTTATTATTCACTACAGGGCGTTCCAGAAGTACTCCGTAGAGACTGACAGTCTGCGCGAATTTCAGAAGATGTCCCCTGCAGATGCACATACGAGCTTAGCGCAGACCAAGTAGGTAATGAGTACCGTAAACTCCTTAGATCATGAAAATGGCGTTGATTGGGCATTTTCTTTCTAAACATTAGAGATATAAAAACTGCAATGTTGCCTAGGTGGCGTTGCGGCCCGATAGATATGGATGCCGCGAAAGTAATAAATCACATCTACCTACCTAGGTACCTACATTCCAGCTAGCGTCCACCTACCCACCTTAAGCGTCCACCTACCCAGTTTTTTCTGACCAACTACTCAATACCAATTTTTCTTAGTAACTCCCCTATATTTACAAGTACCTTCTAAGTTAGCACCAAATATTATTTCTTTTTTTAATTTTTAAATACTTTAGGTATAAGAAGACCCTTCTGGTAGCCCTTCTGGCAGCCCTTCTGGCAGCTTTTCTAGCTTTTTAGCCCGCCCTCTGGCCCGCCCTCTAGCCTATAGAGTAGGGCATTGGGAAACTAATACTACCCTATAGCCGGTACGTAAAAAAACTTAATATTCACTAAAATTTCCCTTATAAAATATAAATTTTATTTATAAATAATTTATAAAAGAATTTTTTAAAATTGTTTTATAATTTTATATTTATTTTTTTATAAAAAATAAAATTTTTTATTAATTTTATTTTTTTTTATTTAAAATAAAAAAAATTAAAATTATAATTTTTTTATAATAAATTTATTAAAGTATAGACTAGGTTAGTTTATATATAAAAAAGTAGTAATTTAGTTTATATTTTAATAAATTTATTATAAAAAAAATTATAATTTTAATTTTTTTTATTTTAAATAAAAAAAATTATAATTTTAATTTTTTTTATTTTAAATAAAAAAAAGTAAAATTAATAAAATTTTTTATTTTTTATAAAAAAATAAATAAAAAAATAAATAAAAAAATAAATAAAATTTTTAAAAAATTATTTTATATATTATTTATAAATAAAATATAATGTTTATAAAAAAGAATTTAATAAATATTAAATTTTTTTATATATTAGTTTTAAAGGGCTACCGGCTTAATAGTAATATATTTTATATATTTAAGTGCTAATTAAATATTTAAATGCTAATTAAATGCTAGAAAATTAAAAGATAAGAAGATAAAGGTAAAAACTAGACTTTTTTTAACCTTCTGGTGCTTTTTCTGGCCTTCTGGCCTTCTAGACTTCTAGCCTTCTGGTATTTAGTTAGTATCTGAACGTTTAATTAGCACCTAAACGTTTAGTTGGTACCTGAATGCGTGTAGGTTAGAGGGCAGGCCAGAAGGGCTGCCAGAAGGGTTCTAGAAGGGGTTTATACCTGAAGTATTTAAAATTTAGAGGAATTTGGAGAATCCTGGTCGGGTATATAGTTTTGTATGGGCTATGTACCCAAAACTTTGTACTGGGTAGTTGGTTGAGAAAAACTGGGTAGGTGGACGCTTGAGGTGGGTAGGTGGACACTGGCTGCATTCCTATATTCTACAGATGAGCGGTCTTGGGGTTGTCGGTGTTGTCTCTAAGCTCGAGAAGTGTGTTTTCTTCGTGCAGTCCTACCCCAACAATCACCGACTCGTGTCGCTTATCTGCAAGGTTGCCAACCGGGTACTCTACTTCGTACGGAGCACTTATTACTCTACTCCACTGGCCGGTCCGTCCCTACTCCAACTCTGGCTTGGTTCGACAAGGTGCACGGCGAAACAAAGTCACGAACAGCTGAGATCGTCCGCCATAGCTCAAATTATTTGCAATCCGTAGTCCACTAGTCAAAATATTCCCTTGCTGCACGAGACGAAGACGAAGGACAAGGCTCCCTGGTGAAGTTGCTCTTGGCTGAGGCTGTTGGTGGTAGACAAGCAGGTCGATTCATCGACCAAGTGCCATCTGTAGCAGCCAAGTAGCTATTTGCCATCATGTCCGTTTTCTTCAAAGATATATCTGAGTGCGCAAGAGTCCTATGCCATCAATGATCACTGAGAAACCACATCACTGACACTGACGCTGAAGAGATAATCCCGTGCAGCAGGGCCACGTCGAGAAAGTCCTGCAGCCCCTGGGCTTGACGATCAAAGCTGAGGAGTCGGCCGACTACCAGAGACTGCTCGCCGCGGTTCACGACTGTGCCACTCGCATCGATAGTCTCCCCGACTACCAGCCGGCGCCTGACCTCAAGAAATATCCCCGAGAGAACGTGCATCTCCCCACCTCCGAAGAACAACAGTTCGGCCATGCCTGGGCATACCGATTCCTGATCCGGGGCGACAACTCAACCAGCAGCTCATCACCAGTGTCCCTCGAGGCAAAGACCGTCTGCATCAAGGATTGCATCGCTGTTGCCGGTGTTCCCCAGTTCTACGGAAGCGACGCATTTCCCCCATGGACCCCTTCGACCGACGCGACTGTGGTCACACGAGTTCTGGATGCTGGCGCCCAAATTGTGGGCACGGCGACATGCGAGCACTTCTGCAACTCGACAGCGTCCTTCACGAGCGCCCAGGGGACCATTGAGAATCCGTACCGAGAGGGCTATTCCACGGGTGGCAGCACCTCCGGTGGCGCAGCCCTCGTGGGCTCTGGCACGGTGGACATGGCGCTCGGCACGGATCAGGGAGGCAGCATCCGTGTTCCGGCTTCCTTCTGCGGGTGCGTGGGCCTGAAGCCGACCCACGGTCTGGTGCCTTTCACGGGCATCACGAGCGGCGACGCAATCGATGACCACGCTGGAACCATCTGCCAGTCTGTCTTTGAAACTGCACAATGTCTTGATGCGATAGCGGGCTATGATATGGTTGACGACAGGTCTCTCGGCGCAGCCACTCACGGGTCATTTGGCTACTCCGCGGCTCTCGAGTCAAGTTCTGGCCGACTGGACGGGATGAAGATTGGCCTTTTGAGAGAAGGCTTCCAGCACGAGATTGTTGACGCCAGAGTGAGGGATCATGTTCTAGCTGCTGCTCGGAAGCTGGAATCACTGGGAGCGATCGTCGAAGACGTCTCGGTTCCGCTCCACAAGGAGGGACCGTCAATCTGGACGATCCAGCAGCGCATCTCAGGATCCTCGAGCATCCTGGGCAGGGCTTCTGGACGACGGGGCCTCGGCCTGACGGAGTTTGAAAAGGCGCGGTTGCCTTGGACCGACGCACGCTTCCAGAAGCTCTTCCCATCAACCAAAAATACCGTCATCAACGGCTTATATCTAGCCGATAAATTCCCCGGACTTTACAGCAAGACCGTCAACATTGGCCGGCAGATCAGTGATGCATTCAGAGCCGTCTTTCAGGACTATGACGCCATCATCATGCCGACGACACCATTCCTGGCACCACGACACGGCACGAGGGACTCTGTCCTCGGCTCGTTTGAGCCCACGATAGGCCTGACGACGAATACTGCGGTATTCAATGTGACTGGCCACCCTGCGATGTCAATCCCCGTGGGCTTCTTACCCGCGGGAGATGACGCTGAAGTGCAACTGCCCGTTGGTATGCAAATCGTGGGTGGGCTGTGGGAGGAGAAGAAAGTCCTGGGAGTGGGGCATGCCTGGGAGACAAATTTTGACTGGAAGAGCTTTCAGGCTGATGATAGGGTGTGCGAACCTATTTCCGACCCATCACCGACGGTCTGTGGCAAGGAGCCTGAGGGCGCGGCGTCCGGGTTCGATGTTGCGACATCACCGAGCTCGAAGAGGGTGAAGCTTGGAGCTTGAGGCGCGGTGTTTGACAAGATAACGACTAAATAAAAGACTTCAAATGTTATATTTAAAGTTCAAGTTCGGTCTCATTGGGGGCGTTTCACTTTGAAATGTACACGCACAAAGCCGTGTCGACAAATTGGCCGGTGAGGCAGCCGGTCGAACTCGATTTGTGAAGTTGTCATTTCAAGGAATGCGGCAGATCTGCCTGCATTTCCCCGATTTGTTTCAGTGTATTTGAGGTAATACTATATCCAATTCCAATTAAGACTTTTCAGTCTTCTAAGCCCAAGGATTCAACATTTTACACTTGGCTTTGCTCAAGCTGACCAGGAGAGATTGGGACCGTGCTGCATGCACGCCGGCGCATATCCTTTAGTTTCCTGGCATACGAGAAGTTCTCAGTTAATGGTATAGCCCCCATCCACCACCATTGCATGACCTTGAACAAATGACGCCTGGCTTGAGCATAGGAAAAGGACTACGTTGGCCACCTCTTCAGGGGTACCCATCCTCTTCATTGGTGCAATGTCAATTGCTGGTCTCAGTCTCTGGATTAACTCGTCCGATGACGTCGTCATTGGTGTTGCAATTACACCTGGACATACACAGTTTATCCTGATGCCGTCTTGCGAGTAGTCGATGGCGTCGGACCGAGTCATATTGATGACGGCCGCCTTGGAGGCACTATTTGTGGGGAAAAACAACTTGTCAGTTACCCGCTGCGATGTTGGAGCGATAGCCCCTGAGCCATATTGCAACATGAAAAGAAGAGGCGCAAAGGAGGGAGGGTGAACTGACCAGTATGGGGCTGGGAGCGGAGATTCGTTAGCAGCTATCCTATCACACAGGAAGGCCTGACGTTGTGTTGGGTAACGTGGGTAACGCACCAGCAGCTGGTCGTGCTACGATACCGAGTTGGCTAGCAATGTTGACGATGGCACCCCGCTGTGCAGGGTGGTATTCATGTGGCTCCTGCTCTACCATGTGGGTCAGCACCGCCCTGGAAGCGAGCCAGGTGCCCTTGTAGTTGATGTTCGTGATGCGATCAAACGCAGCCGCCGGTGTCTCATGCGACCGCAATGATTCGCCCAGTACACCGGCACAGTGGACCGAGTAGTCGATGCGTGAGAAGGCTTTTGCGACGTCGCGTACAAAGGCGTTGACGAAGCCCTCGTCGGAGATGTCTCCGTCCTGGCACACGACCTGAGTCCTGGGGGCAATCTGAAGAATGGCATCCCGAGTGTCGGCCAGCGACTTGCTGTTGAGGTCGGTGATGGCAATCCTCGAGCAGCCGGACCGGGCAAAGCCCCTGGCGACGGCTGCCCCAATGCCTGATATGAAAGAAGTAAGTAATAAGTACTCGGCTTGCCAGAGCAGGCGGTGATCAAGCGGGCAATTCACCTGTCCCACCAGCACCAGTGATTAATGCCGCCCCTGGAAACTTGAACATGACGGATTACGTTGCCTCGGGTCTTCCAGGGTTTCAAGGTTCCAAGGTTGTCAACAGCCCTGGCTGTCCTGGAGGAAAAGTTGACCAGATCACGATACGTATCCCGAGCTTGTCTTGGAAAGTGGCCATGTGGGAAGTTGGAGCAGGTTGGAGTATGTTGGAGCAAGTTGGAGTAGGTTGGAGACTGACTGCTGGGGGCAAAAGATAAGGACAGGACCCACAACGGTGGCGCCTCCAACAAAAGCCAATGCACAGCTGTGCCCCAACCCTGCCTCCACCCTCAGCCTCTCGTCCAAGACGGGCATTCCATCTCCAACTTGCGGAGGCTTTGCTCGACGTGCACAACCGAGCAGCCGAGGTGGACAGAGATGCCGCCGTCCCACAACGTCTCTGATGCGGACACGAGGGGCCCGCAGCCGAGTTCGCCCCCGGCCAGGCGGAGGAGGCGGACCCGTCAGAGCCTGGATGCCCGTCACACGCACGGGCCTGATGCGCGGTCATGCCCCCATTGCGGCCGCACCTTCAAGCGCACCGAGCACTTGGACCGTCACATCCGCACTCGTCAGTCTCGCCCTCTGGCCCTCTGCCACTCAGGCTGTCTGTCATCACTGATGCTTACCGGCACCTGCCCATCCGCTAGATACCAAGGAGAAGCCCTTTGTCTGCCCGGGCCGATGCGGAGCCGCCTTTGCCCGGCGTGACCTGCTGACCCGCCACCAGCGCATTTCCCTCCACCAACATCATGTCTCCCCGTCTCCGGGAGACCCCTCGGACCCGGAGCCGGAGCCGGAGCCGGACCCCGACCCCGACCCGGGGGACCAGCATCACGGCCCAGTCGAGGCCGATCTGGCCGCCGCTGTATCCCTCTCGGGCATGAGCATGCAGCAGCAGCATTGGCCGCACCACCAGCTCGAGGCCCCGCCGCCCCCTGACCTATACCCCGTGGCTGTCTCGACCAACAGTCCCCTTCAGGTTGATCACGGCCCGTACCAGCAGGGCCTCCTGGTCGAGCCCTTTTACGGAAACGGTACGTCAGCCCTGGGACCCAAACCTGGAAGCCATCGTCGGAACTGACCCGGCCGGTCTAGGAAACCAAGATGCCGTTGGCTTCGACATCCATTTCCGAGAGTTTGCCAGCTTCCTCGACGGCGTCGGGCTCCCCGCAGAGTGGAGCCCGTACTTCCATCGCCCTGACAGGGACGACGAGGTTATTGACCCAGCCATAAGGGACTCGAGAGGCGCCTCTGCCACCCCCGCGCCCCGTCATAACAGAACTCGGCCCGGGACGCCCTTCAGCTCTTGGTTGCCCTCAGCACCCACCGGCAACCGCATATCCGACGCCCTGCCCGAAGCAGGTAGGTTGAAACTCGCCCCCGCGGTCTGCGCAACAGTCTCAACGGTCAACGGGTACCCGAGTAGCTAACATCAACACAAGCCCCTCGTCCTGTTGAAACCGATTCCCAACCATACCGCGTCTTGGAGGATCAGCGTCTTCACCTCAACGCTTCGATTGAGACGTTTCGCGACCTTCTCGATCCAGGCTTCAAGCTCCCTTCCCGCCATGCCCTCAGCCGTTATATGACCTCCTTCTTCTTTGGCTTTCACTCGCACATGCCCTTTATTCACACACCAACCTGGCGGATATCTGAACACTCGATTGAGCTGGTGCTCGGGCTTGCAGCCATTGGGGCGCAGTACTGCTTCGAGCATCGCATGTCCGAAAAGTTATTTCACGCTGGCAGGGCCATACTCATGCGGAGACTTGCACGCGTGTCTGACAGATTCGGCCCCAAGACTACTGCTTTTCTCAACCTTCACACCCTTTCTCCGCAGAATGGCGAGCCAAGACCCGTCCAAGAGAGAGAATGGGGTCCTTGGGAACCCATCGAGACTGTCCGTGCCCTGATAGCCCTCATGGGCTATGCCACCTGGGAGCCCAGCGCCCATCTCGTACAGGAGGCTTTTGCCCTCCAGGCTCTGCTGGCACAGGTCCTTCGTGAGATTGGTCTTCACGAGGATGACCTCCCGCACATTTCCGCCGAGCAGCCCACGCCGCAGGCCGCCTGGCACGCTTGGGTGGAACAAGAGTCGGTGCGACGGGCCAAGCTGATCGCCTTCTCCTTCATGCACACCCACAGCATTGCATACAATCTGTACCCCACGCTACGCAGCCACGAGGTGGGCCTTCGGCTACCTTGCTCGACGGGAGAATGGAAGGCTCAGACTGCCTGCCAGTGGCAGGAGGCTCGGCGCGAAGTAGGGAAACAACAGCTCTTCTTTCAAGATGCATTGTCTCTGCTGCTACGGAACAGCGACGGCACGGCGGTCCTCGACCCGATTCCGACCCCACTTGGGAACTATCTGCTCCTGCATGGACTGCTGCAGAGGATCTATATTGTCCGTGATCTCTCACTGCCCATTGTAGACCACTCAGCCTCCCTTCCAAGCGAAGAGGTTGATAAGCTTGAGTGAGTATCTCTGCTGCACAAAGGCAATGTCACTTGCAATACTGACCACCTGAACCCAGGCGTGGCCTCCGTTCTTGGACCGCTGGGTGGCAACAGGGTAAGCATCACGTTTCTTCCTTTCACGTATCTCCGACCCCTGCATTGGGAGCGCTCTAGAACTCAGCATTTTGAAGTCCCTATCAAGGCTAATATCAGAACTAGCACCGGAATCAAGCCTCGACCCAAATAACGAAAACGGGCCTATCCCCTTCACGTCAAGCTCGCTGCTTGGTCTCGCCTATGCCCGCATTTATCTTCATCTTGGACCATACCGGCTGCTCGAATCGCGGGACCCTGATCTCATTGCCAAGGCCATCAGCCGGTCACCACCGGTGGAACGTGGCGGCGGCGTCGTCACCGCGCTCCTGTACGCGGCTCACATGCTGAGTGTTCCTGTAAGGCTAGGCGTGGACCGCGTGGCTCGCAGCCAGGCATTCTTTTGGAGTGTGCGACACTCCCTTTCGGGCTTGGAGTGTGCCGTGCTCCTCAGCAAGTGGCTCTCGTCAATAGCCATGTCAGCCGTCACGACGCCGTTGAGTGGTATGTGACTGAATGACCTGGTTGTTTCCATGTGGAATCCAGCAATCTGACAAGGAGGCAACAGATAGCGAGGACAGAATTCTTCATTGGGTTCGGTGCATTGTGGAAGAGGCGTACGACGTCGTCGATTTTGCAGACGAGACTGATCTTCAAAAAGACCAGGGATCCGCCTCGCTTAGCCTGGGTGTCCTCAAGATCTGGGCCCATTTTTTCAAGAGCAACGCGCAGTGGCCGTTTATTAACATCATAGGTCAAAGCCTGGAGAAATATCGAGAGCTTCTTATCAGAAGCCAAGTGCCACAAGTTC
This sequence comes from Diaporthe destruens, assembly GCA_036986855.1. NCBI lineage: Eukaryota > Fungi > Ascomycota > Sordariomycetes > Diaporthales > Diaporthaceae > Diaporthe > Diaporthe destruens. Next base: position 4,510,328 of record BTXE01000002.1, on the reverse strand, counting down.
ACTGAAGCCGGCCAGCAGAGATGAAATCAATTGTGGCATCGAACCGGCGGCTTGGCTTTCACTGGTTCTTAAGAATGGACCTTTGTGTTGGTCGGCCTTGGCTTTCGTTGGCATGTACGGAGGACCAACCGACCTATCCTCGATGCCTAGTGCTGACGCGGCATGGCAAGCCAGCTATATATCTTGAGGTCGACTAGGATGAGAGTTGGCGCCAGCCAGCCAGCTTCACTTGCTGCGAATCTCGTGACAGACTAAACTATTTTAAGTGCTTTGTTCCCTGTCTGTCGTCAACTTGGGAAAGGCGTGCTCTCATAGACAGGTCGCCAGTATGGCCACGCTCGAAGACAAAGCCCGCGACGCTGGGCCGCCCAAGGTCCTCTGCGTAGGGATGCTGCGCACAGGAACCAGCAGCCTTGCGGCAGCCCTGTCGGAGCTTGGGTTCAAGCACGTCTTCCACGGCCTCGACTCCAGGACCAAACCGTCGCACTGGACCTTCTTTGAGAGAGCGGCCACGGCGACCTGGCCCGAGGTCAACGCACCACGCCAACACCCGCCGCCGCAACCATTCACCCGTCGTGAGTGGGGTGAGCTATTCGGCGTGTACGACGCTGTTACCGACCTCTCATGCTTCTGGGCGCTGCAGCTCGCCGACGCCTACCCCGACGCAAAGATCATCCTCACCGAGCGTGACTTTGACGCCTGGTTCCCCAGCTTCGACGCCGAGGTCCTGCGGCCGCTCTTCGGGCCCTGGGTTGACCTCTTCCTCAAGGGCGTCGGCACGATTGTCGGGAACCGCGCCGGGTTCGCGATGCAGAAGACCGTCAGCGGCTTCTTTGGCGGCGCGCGCACCCTGGAGGAGCTACACCTCCGCGCGCCTGACGTCTTCCGCCGGCATTCGGAAGCGGTCAGGGCTCACGTCGTGCCCGAGAGGCTCCTCGTGTATCGGGTTGGCCGGGATGGCTGGGATCCGCTCTGCCGGTTCCTTGGCAAGGAGGTACCCCAGGGCAAGCAGTTCCCGCGCGTCAACGACCGCGAATCTCACCGCCGGGGCGATGAAGCAATCAGGAGGACGATGGCGCTCCAGGCGGCGCGAAACACCATCCCTTTTGTGATGGCCGTGGCGGCGGCCTGGGTGGGATGGTATTACTGGGGGTGACATCAGTACCATGAAAATAAATGGCCTACCTCGCGCCCCTCACCTCGCGCCCAAGTCTCTCTGCTTGGAACAACACCCATTGTATTGATGAGCTGTGCTGTTGACGATTTGGCTACTGCACTTGGGTGAGGTTCCCGTGGCAGCGCGTCTAGGAATTTTACCATAACCCTTGTCTCACACAACAGCCATAACATCTGCCAGGGGCTTCTGAAATATGCTGCGGCGTGGTTATGGGGCAGATAGAAAAGGATTGTAGGATGTCGAGCAAGGCAGTGGACATACAGCTGAAAATTTCAGCTTGATTTTTTCATATCTATTATGGCATATCTGTTGTAGGCTTGCCTGTCCTGGCCATTTCGGCTGCGCCCTGGATGGCTAAGACTGTCCTCGCCGCACGATTAGACAGACCTGTGGAGGTATCCATGTTCACTATAATCTTTTGCCCCAGCTCCAGTGCGCCTCGGGATTATCCAGGAGAGCTACCATCTCCCTGACACCAGCGGAATTCGCACCCTCCTCCACGACGAACTGCTCCAACGCCAGCAACGCATACTTGACCGCGGCCTCGGGCCTCCGGAACGCATTGTAATTCAGCGCTGCCAGCCGGTACGCCGAAGACCCCCTCGGCTCGAGAAGCCTCTCCTGCTCGTAGATGGAAAGCAACAGCGCCACCGCGTCCAAGGTGCGCGTCTCGTATGCGGCCTTGTCCCGCCCGGGCTTCCTCCCTCCGCCGCCCTCCTTGGTGCCCGCCGGCTCGCCGGGGCTCAGGAGCAGCGAGTTCTCCACCTCGTACAGCCGCCACAGGCGGTGGTCGCTGGCATTCGCCAGGGCCTCGGGGAGGCTGCACTGGGCGCAGGCGCACCCGAAGCCCCAATTGCGCATCGTGCGCCCCTGCCTCACGGCCCGCACGCGGAAGCCGTCCACGTACGAGATGCTGAGCTCCTCGCCGGGGGGCACGCCGGCCGCGGCGGCCACCGTCGTGCGGTGGATGATGCCGTGGTCGAGGTGGAAGGCGACGTTGGGCCGGCAGTCGTGGTTGTACATTGAGACCTCGGGGAAGTTGCCGATGAACGGGCCCAGCCCCGTCCCCGGCAGGAGCGGCAGGTTGAACGAGTTGTTCATGACGATGTCGAGGATGTCGTCGTCGCCCTCGGCGTGCGTCTGCCCCAGCTGCTTCCAGAAGGCGGCCCGCGTCGTCGCCCCGGGGAGCCGGCCCACCGCGTCGCGGAGGAGCCGCAGCTGGTCCGCACGCCCCAGGTCGTCGACGAGGTTGCGGTGGAGGACCAGCGCGGGCGTGTACGCCATCACCTGGGCCCCGCGGTGCATTGCGTGTGAGGCCGCCAGGCCCCTGCCCTTGCCCGGGATATTCCGCACCTCTGCTGCTGGGCTGCGGGCGTTGATGTTTGCAGATTCGATAAAGGGGGTGGCCGAGGCCGCGGCCCCCAGCTCGGAGAACACGGGCAGGTTGGCGAGCGCCTGGGCGGACTCCGGGGTGGTGATCAGTGCGATACCACGGCCTGCGGCGAACCCCGGATGTGCGTAGACGCAATACTCTCCAGCGCAGGCATGCGGGCCTGTCCACCCACCCGAGGTATCTTCTTCATCTTCAGGCACCTCAGCCTTGGACGAGTGCTGCGCCGTCGCGTTGTTGCCTCTGCTGGGAGGGCATTGCCATTCCGTGTCATGTAAAGAGACTTGAGCCGACACAAGGGGGCTGACAGCGCAGGAATCGATGTTGATCTGGTGCTGTGTTGAGAGCTGGGTGTCCTTTCCTAGTCCTGACACAGCCAAGAGCGAAAGGCACAGGATGCTGTGGGCTCCTATCATCGTAACGTCTGCGAACTGAAAAGCACAGCGGAGTGAGTACCGACGGCGCGGAAGGTTACTCTCGACGGATTGGACCCGGATTAAGAACAAGTGAGAAGTGAGTTCATCTTTTTCATCTGTTGGTATGAAATACAGGAAGTTGCTGAGATGTACTTGGGGCGCTGGTGTTGAGCCATGATGTTTCACCGGCTCGTTTCATCTGATGTGGTGGTTCGTCTCCGTGCGTCAAGCTCCTGGAGAAGCCCGAGTTGATGAATTAAGCGGCTCCCAAATAATAGCCCACCACCGAGGAAAAGAAACCAAAAGCGCAATATGACTCCAAAGCTAATAAATCACACTGAGCTTCGGGACTGGTCACGGATACATATCGTGTTCATCTCGGATCAAGAGTGGCTCCTTCTGCTGGCCACATGCCACCTGTCCAAGGCATGGGGATGATCGAGCAGGCCACTGATGTCCTCTCTAGCTTGGTATGATACCTCATTGGCTACCATCAAGTTGTGATTCAATCCACCTCCTTTATATCCCCTGCAACAGCATTCACCAAGGCGACCCTTACCCCAGCGCCTGTTAGAACATGAATCCACAACCGCTGGGTATCACTCAACCGGTCATTGGCGCTCTTGACCTCAGCAAACATGCACTCGCGTTTTGGCTCCGTTCTCCAGAGCACGAGATCCGGGACCCCGCCGCCCCTTTGCCGGTACTCTTGCGCCATCACCTTGCTCACGGCAGCAAGGGCCTCACCCCGAAAGCAGCCCGCCAGCTCAACCAGGTCCTCCAGCTGGTAGTCCCAGTTCAGCCCCACCACGCACGTTCTCCTCTCGCGGTGTTCGCTGTCAACCTGCCGGATGATGCGCGGCGCGTCACCGTTTGAGATCTCTGCGAGGCGATGGTTGATTTCGGATGCTCGCGTTGGGTAGAAGGCGTCAGTATGCAGGTCCAGCGGGCACGTCTGGTACGCTGTCTGGAACACGTTGGGAATGTAGAGAAACAGGATATCGTAGAACAGATATGCGAACAAAGTCCTCAAAATACCACCCTCAGAGTGGTAGCCCTTCCAGCCCTCAGTGCGGTAGTGAGACAGACACATCTCCTCGACACTGCATTCGCCCCCACCTTCAGCTTCGTCCACCCACACTGTCTTGGTGCTGTTTCCGCCGCGTTTACCAGCTGTAGGATCGTGACGCTTGATCTGGGTACCTTGGACGTTGTGTTCTTCCGGGCTGTGCAGGCGGACGTGTCCAAAGTCATGCTGGAGGCGTTTGGGGATGCGGTTGCGCTTTTCCAGTTTTATCAGGCGCTTTTGCAGATCAAAGTGGTAGATGAGATGGCAGTCGCGGTCCTCTAGGGCAGCCTCACAGGTAGCGATGGCTATGCTACGCCAGTGCTTCTTCTGCTGCTCTTGGTCGGCGATGTGGGGAGCAGGCGTTTCTTCCCACATGTAGTGTTCTTCGAGTAGTGCTTTGCGCTGGTACCACGATCCGCGGCGGGCCATCTGGAAGAAGTGCTGGTCCAGGAGCTCGGTGAGAAGCGCGTGTTCCTCTACATACTCGTGCAGCCGCCCATAGACGTAAGCCGCTTTGTGTGCGATTCTGGTGTATGCATGCGCGGCATTGAGTCGGCGCAGGTATGCGCCTTCGCCGAATTCATACACCTGATTCTCCTTCCGTTCCTCGTCCTTTATGAGTCCTCGCCAGCGAGTAGCGATGCTATCAAATATCTCGAGCACGCGCCGATGGCCGTCCTCACCAGGAGGTCCATTGAGTTCGAGGATCCGATCGACCTCGAATTCCAATCGCATGGCCTGCTCAAACTCTAGTAGACTGCGGCGGTCCGGGAAAATGTTGGATGTCCGGTCGACAATGTATTGTGGAAAGTTTCGCCTCGAAATCTTGGCCAGGATGATGGTTGTTAGAGACTTCTCCGTCCACTCTGTCGACCGATAGAAGACAAGATGTACCCGTTCAAAAAGCTTGAAAACCGAGGGCGATATCCTGACACACGGGCCTGTAATGGCCGATATCTTGGCCAGGAAATATTGATTCCGATTTGACTCCTGTTTTGGGCCTGGATCTGGACTTTCGCTGCCGGTCTCACGGCCAGCTGAGTCCATTGAGCCAGTTGTGCTCTCCCGACGTAGCCCCACCGCCAACAGGCTGCTTTGCTGTGAGCTCATCCGCAATAATTTCTTCAAGATGTCACTCTTGTTCTTGCCCTGGACCTTGGCCTCCTTTGCTAGACCCTTTAGCTCATCCAAACTAAGCAGGGCAGCAGCTTCGTCAACGGAAGTGATATGTTCGTCGGAGGAGTCAAAAAAGGTGAAACTGTCACCGAGGGACCAGTCCTGCAGAGCAATGCCGGCGGCCTCGCCGTCACGACGATCTGGGGCGTCAGGAGTTGTGGAAGTGCTCTCTTCACTATCCGGCAGAGTACGACACCTCTGCAGCGTCGCGATGGCGGCATCGGGGTCCGAAATGTCGCTGTGGTAGCGAAGCTTATCACGTCGATGCCATGCAGCAACTTTGCGCAGGAACAGACGGACATATAGGTACTGGGCCTCGTAGTCCAGAACGCGCCACTGGTCAAAGACTGCCATCTCCTTTTCGTCGAATAAATGGGTCTCGTCCTCAAGCACCGTATCCAGAGCGAGGTTGAAGGCGTCGACGTATATGGAGCTCTTGCCCCTGACCCAATTTCTCCGGTCGACAGCAGACTCGGGCTGGGCCACTATCTCGTCCTCGGCGCTGATTTGCGAGGCTCTCATGGCCTCATACTCCTCGATTGCGTCTGCATCGGCCGTGATCTGGGGGAGGGCGCTCTCAAGGGCAGTTGCATGATGGTGGTGGGTTGAGGTATCCTGATCTGCCTTGTCCTCGTCGTCATCCTCGTCCTCGGAATCAGGTATGACATCCTTGGTGCGCTGCGGAGATGCCTCCTTGACTGGCCTGTTGACAAGACGAGGTGTTGAGGAGTCCGATGACTGGCCAGGTTCGTCAGAGTCACTGCGGTCATGTCGGGGGACCTCAATTTTCATCCTTTTTGAAGGGCGCCCAGGCATGTCCCCGGAGTTTGAGATATCAGCCAGTGGTGCTCGAGACGTGGACGAGGCCGCTCCCCTGCGAATGAAGGCATCCATTGCATGGCAACATGGAAGTGATGAACCAGAAGAGGAGCCATGAGACCAAAATAATCTACCCTGCTTCGTTCTAAGAATTGCGGTGTCAGACACGCCGGCCGAGCTGACAAAGGCCGGGGCAGCGGGAGCGCGATTGATGTCATTCGGTAGAACGCGTTCCAGGCGCGTCGAGCCCTGCCGGCCGTGGGTGGCTTCTCATTAGGACCCCTGCCTGCCACAGCAGGGGGGGGGGGGACTGAGCTCCAAAATCCAATTCAGAGCTTACTCGGCACATGCAAAGCACAGACGACACTCTTGTTGTGATCCATTCAACAACTCAACACGGCAGGCAAAGAAGATCACAGACTGCTCACTCTCCCTTTGGTCTCTTTCTTTCTTGTTTTCTTTGGGTGACTCCAATGCTGGTACAATCAATCCCCTACAAGCCATTACATTCACACGGTCTTTAAATCCATTGCAAATGTCAGAACCAACCCCAATCTTGGACCCTCCTGTCGAGAATGCACCAAGCGTTGTAGAAACCGAGGGCGCTGTGCCCACAGCTGCAACAATAGACAATGGAGGGGCCAAGAAGAACAATAGCCAGGATGTCACAATGGCAGGGCTTGAGGGCTCGGGAGTCAAGGCTGCTAAGGCTGGGGCTGGGGCTGGGGCAGAGCCAGTTGTGAGTGAAGCCATTTTCTGTCTGTGTCACGGATGCTTTGGTAGGCCCTCACCATCGGCGCATGACCACACGTTCACCAACACATTCACCATGGCATTCACCAAGATCGCGATCCTGTACCAAGACTCTTGTCCCACAAGCCACCACCCTTCCCACCTCTACAGAAGCAGGACAGCAAGCAACATCCACAATGGCTGCCGGCAAACCCACCTCGGGAAACCATCACATGGGGACCTCTCCCATGGGCTCCTACCGAAGCCCTCAAAATGCTGGCCTCGTCCACTTGACAGCTCCTGCTGACTTCCTCGCCCAGCTTGCCGGCAGCAATACCAACGCCCCGACCACCACCGCTTCCTCCTCCACAAACCCGCCCACCCCGAACCGCACCGCCACGCCCACCGGCTCCAAGGAGAGTGTGCCTGCGCGCCTGGAGAACAACAACTCGTCGCGCGCCGCCTCCGCCGCCCCGGCCGACCGCACTGCTGATAGAGTCACCATGCCCACCGAGCCGGCCGCGCACGGCGCCCCCACCCGCCAGTACCTCAACAGCAAGGTCACCTACCACGTCATGGAGGGCATGAAGATCGTCGCCAAAGACCAGTAAGAGAGGGCCTATTTGTCCTCATTGCTAGCGCCTAGAAGCTTGTTTGTCTGATTGTTGCTGCAGACCCGCCGACCCCCTCCGAGTCCTGGGCGAGTTCCTGCTCCAGCGAAGCGCCGATCTTGAGCGTGCCGGTACCGCCCCCTCTGGCGCAGAGGGTGACAAGGAGAAGGTCAACAACGAGAACGGCGCCGATACCTCCATGGCCGAACAGTAATGCGACAAACGAGGCCGATTCATCGTTTTGCGAGACTGTCATCATCAGTCATATCTTTTCGCCAGTGTCGAGGGCTGCTTCTTCTTCTTCTGGCACCCAAAGGGTATCATGGTCCTTGAGCTAGGCTGATTCTAGCTTTGGGTAGGTCGCCTCATACACATCCATTTCGTCTCATCCTTTCGGCCAAATTCTGACCTTCTGCTTGTCGGCAACCAGTCATAGCTATGACTTCGTTTTAATGTGGTGCGACGATAGGCTTGCATGACCAAGGCTTGAATACCACGGTGCGATAGCAATGGGAAGACAAGAACTGGGAAGGAGCGGTAAAAGAGGGTTGCGATCATGGACACTTGCCGGCCTTTTCGGGGCGCGGATTTCCCTTATACGGACGGTTCCGGCGTGCGCCAGGTGTCTAGTCTGTAATGAGGCCAGTCGGTTAGCCCACAAGTCCTGTGAGGCAGTCGATCTACCAGTGAAACGGCTATTCGATTGTGCAGCCGTCGTATGGGATGAGGCATTCCAGGGCGGCGCACAGCTATGAACTGTAACAATGTGCCCCTGTCCCCAAGGGCATACAAATCACCACACATTCAAGTCTTCGCGGTTTGGCATCGTAAATCTCCGTCATTCATCAGTAGTCGTGTACGGGTTGGTAGTGCAGGGGTCTTATGATTTTGTTCATCTACCCTCTACCAAAAAGGGAGGTTCGAGATGGTATCATCCTCCCCGAACCGAGCTTGTCGATCGGATTTGACCCCGTCGTTCCGGTTCCAGTCCTTTCCCCAACTCCGTACCCGGCCTTGATCATCACAGAGGCCAACGACCGAAGAATAACCCAGCCATTAACGCACTTTTCAGGTGGCTTCTTTCGCGGCCAACTCCCTTCCTCTTCATCCCATGACGGCAAGAGCTGTTGCAGTAGACAAGAGCTATCGCTTAGGCGACGAGGGTGGAGGCGGTGGCGGCCTCGTAGCGCCAGGTAGGGGGCAGGACACCGACGGTCTTGTAGTAACGGGCCAGACGGTGGATACGGGACTCGATCAGAATGAGGCGGAACTTGGAGTCCTTGTCCTTGCGGTTGCGCTCGAGGTGCTTGCGGACGGCGACAGCCTATACGCGACACATTAATTAGCATTCACGGCATACGGGTTTGAGCGGGCCCGGGGGAAGGGGGGTCTCTGGCGCACCTTCTTGATCAACATGTACAGGTCCTCAGGAATATCGGGGGCGAGGCCTGTTGTAGATCACTCTGTCAGCTCATGACCGAACAGAGGCATATATTTATATTTGATGTTCATGTGTTCGTCCGCCCGACGCGCGTCCCGCATCCCAGAGCTATGCTGTCTGCACCAGCTCTCGGGCACGTCTGCATTGCAGAGGACACATCGTGGCATGGCGTAGCGTGTGGAGTATGTTTGGCTGGACGCGATGGATTCGAGACCCGTTTCGCTTTCGGTGAGGAGCGTTCAAACTGGGTAGAGCGTACCGCTGGACTTGAGAATGCGCAGAATGCGGTTACCTGACCGAAGAGAAGGAAAAAATTAGCCTCCAGTCTTGAACACATGCTCGACTTCACGATGTATTCCTCAAGGACGGGTGGTGCACAACATACCGGTGACGACCTTGACCTGGGCGATTCCGTGGGAGTCACGCAGGATGACACCGATCTGGGAAGGGGTGGCACCCTTCTTGGCCAGCTTGCAGATCTGGTCGACGACCTGGTCGGGGGTGGTCTTGAGCCACGAGGGAGCGCTGCGGCTGTAGGGGACGGCGGAAGCCGAAATTCCCTTTCCGTTGGAGTGAAGACGACCCATTGTGATTGATGGTTTCGGGTGTTGGTGGTGGACGGTGCGGAGGGACTGATCGTCGAGGTCGTCGTCGTCGTCGTCGAAGAAGCTTGGTCGTGCTGCTCGAATGAGGGTTGGCTGCTGCGAACTGCCAGGGAAGATTTTAGGGCAGTCGAAGTTTGCGTGGGCCTGCCCGGCCGAAGAGTGGGCCCGGTGAAATGGTCGGGCCGCGCCTCGCCGCACGCTTGCATGTGCTGGACTAGACTATAGACGCGGCTGGAGACGGACGGGTGGGTCTGCCTGCCAGCTTCATCTGCAAATCTTTTGAGCAAGCTTGCACGTCAAACTTCCTCACCAGAACACAAGCAACCACGGACCGCACATCTTGTTTGGTTTTACAAGAGTGAAGCTGGTAAGTTCAAATCGGACGTTTCTTTCTGTTTCTTATTCTCGCCGTGCTCAAGTGATGATCAACAACCTAATTTTTAATTACTATTCTGGTACCTCTTATGTTAGGCTTCCTTCGGGATTCCGATGAATGGAATGGACTTCTGATAGCACACCCTCGCCATGCGCCTCTTTTGCCCATATGCCTGCTCAGGACCACTTGCTGACTTGGCTCACACAGGTTTTTAACCCGATGCTCCTAATTCTGGGTGCTGCGGCTTCTCGAGTCCTGGAGCCGTCTGTGCACAACAAGGGCCATCTGCGCCGTCACAGCGAGCTATTCTAGCTAGAAATCCAATATGACAGTCTTTGATCTCGTATTATTTGGGGTCTCAACCACGTCTTGTGCAGTGTACTCAGAGGTCAAGCTTTATTGGCATCTGATCAACGGCCATGCTCGTCGACTCCGTCCATTTTGTAGCCGCTCAGTGCTGTACAGCGTGTCATTTGACAGACTTCTCCTGTTTGGGTTTCTAAACGACGAATTCGCATACTGCTGTTGCCAGTTCCTACCAATCAGTTTGTTGATTTCCCGGGGTTTATTGAAATTTCCTGCGCTACTGCGATTTACCAGCCGTTGCTATGCCCGCCCGCCCGACGTGCCCGCGTTTTGTCATGCTACCAAGCACCCACTTCGAAGTTCTCCTCGGGGAAGTAGGTCGTGACCACAGTCCGATCGGCGAACTTCCTGCCAGCCAGGGCCTTGAGGGCTTTCGTAGCCGACTCCGGGGTGTCATACTTGACGAAAATCTTGCCCACTCCGGCCGACTGTCGACTGCCGCCAACCGGCCGTGGGACCTTGATTTCAATAATTTCCCCGTATTTGGAGCACTCGTCCCGCACATCGTCGCAAATTTCTGCAAAATTGTCAGTATCAAGTCCGCTGGCCTCCTCGATGTCCATTCGCTCTCATTATTGAAATACCTTCGTAGTCATCGTTGTCCATCAACTCCTCAGGAGTGACCATGTTCAACAGCTGTAGAATGCGAGTCACCTCTGAGTCGGTGGAGGTGGTGCCGGCAAGCATGGACATGGCGTTGACGCCCATCTCCACGCCCGCAACCTGGGTGATTCCTATACTAGCTTTCCGGACCCTGAGGTGGTTCTCACCGAGCTCCATGTTGTCAAGGGCCTTGATCGCCACTTCGGTGGCGGCTGGGTCGAGGTATTCGCAGAAAGCAATGCCCTGTCGCAACATTGGTTAACCACAGCGCCGGGCCAACGGACAATACTACTACTAAACAAAGACTTACCCGCGACTCCTCCGTGCTGCGGTCCTGGACCAAAACAAATGCCTTGAGCTCGCCGAAGCTGCTCAGCAGCTCGAGGACCTGCTCCGTCGTGAGGTATGGCGGGATGTTGGCCACGCTGATCTTGTTGGGAGTGTCGATCACTATGTTAGAAACGCGACCTGGCTCATAGTTGGGGTCATCAACAACGGCTGGGACGATGTAGTCCTTGGGCCGTCGGATCTGTAGGCCCGATGCTGTGCCATTGGCCGCCCCATTCGCATCGTCTGCCTCCATCGACTGCCCATCCAGGGCGAGGGCAACAGTGGCGTCGTCGGGAGTCTTGAACTCGACCAGGGCAAAGGATCGGTCGGTAGAGAGTTGGACGAGCGCGCAGGGGTCGGTGGACTCGATGACATTCAAGCCATTCAGCTGCAAGTTGAAGTAGCTGGAGATGGACTCCTCGGTCGCTGACGGAGGGAGGTTGGAGACGACCAGGCGCTTGGCCTGGCGCGAGTTGGTGGGCTTCAGGGTGGCGCTGCTGACCGAGTTCCCTGGCTGGTTCATAAACGCCTGGAGCTTGGTAGGATCCATCTGCTGCTGCCGAGGCGCACCGGGCAGTGGGAACATTCCAGACAGCTTGGCCTGCTCCGCCGTGACGTTCTCGTAGCCGGGTGGCTTGATGTCCCACTGCACAAGGCGCCGCTTGCGCTCCAGGACGGGGGTGATGTCGGTCAGATCCGGAGTGGGCTCTCTCTTCTTGGGAGGCGGCGAATCACTACGGCGCCGCTGGTCCCTGAATTCGTCCTGGTCGCGGTCCCTCTCGCGGTCCCTCTCGCGGTCGCGTCCACCACCTGGGCCGCGCCCTCCGGCCCCGCCGCCGCGGCGCCGGTCGTCGAACAGGTCACGATCGCGACGAGGAGGCCTATCGTCGTCCCTGCGGCCGCCGCCCTCGCGTCTTGGTGGTCTCTCGCGGTCCCAGTCCCGGTCTCCTCGGCGGTCCCGCCCCGTATACCGATCCTCGCGTTCCCGGTCGCGGTGGTTCCGGCTGGACGAGTAGCTGTCTACCTCGCCGCCCGCATCGCGGCGGCGGGAGCTGTCGTAGGGGGATCGAGAGCGGCGGCGGCGATCGCGGTCATGGCCACGATCTCGTCGGTCGTCACGGTCGCGGCGAGAGGACTAGGCAGAGCGGAAGCTGGTCAGCAAGTTGACAAAGAGGCAGGCGATTGCAGGCCGATTGCAGGCAGATTGGCGAGCAATCTTGGGGGGATCTTGCAGCAGGCAGGTGGCTGGTGTCGCTACAAAGCAATGCGGAGGGTGGAATCGGACCAAGGAGCGAGGACAAGAGAGGAAGCTCGCTGTACTTACCCCATAGTCTCTGGATGAGCCATGGCGGCCGCCATCTTTTGGATCCATGGGTTAGCAAGAGTGTCGGCCTGCGATTGCGATGGAGCGATGGAGCGATGGATTTGGGAAGAGGCCAGGGCGGAACCTACCGCGCGATGAGTACGTGTCGCCGCTCATGATTGACCAGGCAGAGGAGCTTGGCCTCAAGATGCGACAGGAAACGGAGGTGCCGTGATGGTGTGAGATCCGCGTCAATGGGCGGCTGGCTGATGGCGGCTGGCTGATGGCAGCGGGAGGGTTGGTGTTGATGTCGCAGGGCAAGACAAGGCAAGGAAGGGCCCCAGATAATTGGAAAAAGCTGATGCCAGAAGCAGAGCAACAGCCCAAGAGAGACCACTGCGCGCCAAAGCTTGGGCCCTCGTTCCAACTCGAAAATCCAGGGCGAGGCTGGCTCCGGGTGGGTGGGGTGCTACGCCTAGCCGGGCCTAACGCCCCCCGCACACCCCTGTAACTGGCGTCTATGTACCCTCGTACCTGCCCGGAGGTGAGAACGTCAGCAGTACCTTGCGACTCGATCTCGGATTCGAGTGCCTGGACGGATGTACTAGACTAGTACTCCGTACGTACGGGTGTGCGACTGCAGACAACTACCTAGGTATTCATTGGTGGCAAAGTTCCAGAAGCTCACCACACCCCCCCCCCTTCCTCCCCCCTTGAACGGTACAATTGACCCTACCCTCCAGCTGAGACCATCTTGGACCTCACTGTTCAGCCTGGCCTCTTTCTTGCTGCCCTTCACCAACTCAGACCGCGGCAATGGGCGCGCTCAAGACACCAGAGTGGCGCAAGCTTCCGTTAGGTCTAACCGAGCTTTGCATAGACACCACCCTGCGGTGTGGGCAGTCCTTCAGGTGGCGCAAGCTCAACGACGAGTGGTCAGTAGACACTGGATCTCGCCCTTGCTTTTCTCACCTGCCCTTGCCGTGGTGGAATCACATCCGCTCACACGATCTGCAGGCACTGCACCCATCACGGCAGGATCGTGTCCCTGAAGCAGGATGCAGACCATCTCCACTACCGCGCAACATGGCCAACGCCCCCTGCTGGACCATTGACGCCGTCTGCTTCGTCCACAGGGACAACCACGCCAGAGGATCCGACGGCAGATGACACGGAAGCCCTGCTCAAGAACTATTTCAACCTGCATCACGACCTGGCTGAGCTGTACAAGCAGTGGGCGGCCGCTGACCCAAACTTTCGGAAACGGGCGCCCAGCTTCACAGGCGTCCGCATGCTGAACCAGGATGCCTGGGAGGCCCTCGTTGGCTTCATATGCAGTAGCAACAATAATATTTCGAGAATATCACAGATGGTCCACAAGCTATGTCTCCACTACGGACCTTACATCGGCACCATCGGCGACCAAGCCTTCCACGACTTTCCCAGCCCCGCTAAGCTCACATCACCCGGGGTCGAAGCACACCTCCGTGAGCTAGGCTTTGGTTACAGGGCAAGGTATATAGCACAGACGGCGCAGCAAATCGCAAACGACAGACCACAGGGCTGGTTGCTGAGCTTGCGAAATCCAGCCAGCATTGCCTGGGGTGCAGTGCCCGACAAGGCCAGGCCGCACGAGACACCCACTTACAAACGCGCCCACGAGCAGCTGCTCGAGCTCACCGGTGTCGGCCCCAAGGTCGCCGATTGCGTCTGCCTTATGGGGCTGGGCTGGGGCGAGGCTGTCCCCGTCGACACACACGTCTGGCAGATTGCCATGCGTGACTACAGATTCGGCGCCAAGTCCAAGAACAAGACGCTCACAAAGGCCCTCTATGATGCTGTGGGCGACCATTTCAGGGAGCTCTGGGGCAGCCAGGCAGGCTGGGCCCACTCCGTCTTGTTCACGGCCGACCTGAGAACCTTCTCGGATCGACTGCTTGAGAAGGATCCGAAGGAGGAGGTTGACAGCGCTGGTATGGTGGTTAAGATCGAGACCAAGGACGACGTCGCGCTCGTTGCACCTATCATGCCGTCAAGGAAGCGGAAGAATGTAGCGGCAGCTGAGAAGGTAAAGGTGGAAGCAGACAAGAGGGCAGCGTCAGACCCGGCCGGGGTGAGGAGGAGCAAAAGAAGAAGAACTTGATGATGAATGTCGCCGCCAAGGTTTCCATATCATCGTGCAGTGATGTTTTGAGCTGTCAGCCGTCCTCCCTGCCTGAGTACCTAGGTACATAGGTACTTACTCAATAGTCAAGGGCTCAGATCTGTTGTACATTGGTAACAGCACGCTCTCTTATCATCTAGACCAGAGCTTTGCACATAGAAACTGAAATCAACCAAGCAAAAGTAGGGCATCGGTGTGGCTTCGATTATGAATAGAAAACGGTGCCGCTTTCTCCACAGCTCCGTGGATCTCTGTCCCGTCGCCGATAGATCGGTACGCCACATTGGGTAAGCACGCTTAGGGACACCAAGTGTTATTGTAACTCGGAACGACTACATTGGAATGTTCGGACGCAGACATCTTCATGAGGGGCGAGACCGGCGTCAATTAATTTCTAGCCTCGGCTAGGTTTCCAAACCATGTGCACGAGGCGATCTTGATGCCAGCCAGCCTTTGCATGATTGTCACCCTGCCGAGAGAGATGGCGCTAATTTAAAGAGGGTGGCCCATGCATTATAATTGATTTCGACTTTACAGAGATGTCGGCCAGCATGACTTCAGGTGAGCAATGGACGTGCTCGCCATTCATCTTCCATCGAATTTCAGGTTGGGAACACCAATCATACCTACGAGCAGGTTTGATGCCAAGTCCAGGTAGGTATACAGCTTACCTCTTGGCAGGGCTTTGTCAGGCACTCGGGTCGAGCCACACCGGCAATTCTCTAAGTTAGGAGCTAAAGTAGCCCGGTATTAATTATAATAAAACTCGTATAGCATCTTAAACATTCAATACTTATAAAAGTGATAGACTGCAGCGTTTATACTTATTATAAGGAGGGGGTTTAAGTAAATATTATATTAAAAAATTAGGATTTAAATATTATAATATTATAAAAATATAAAAATATAATTTTTATTTTAATATAAAAATTTAAAATTTTATAATTATATTTATATAATTATTTTATATTATTATAATTTTATTTTATTTTATATTTAAATTTTAAAAAAAATTAATTTTAAATAATTTTAAATTAAAATTTTAATTAAATAATTAAAATTATAATTTTATAATATAATAATAATAATATTTAGATTAATTAAAATTAAATTTTAAATTAAAATATTAATAATTTTTATAAATTATTTAAATTATTTTATTTATTTTAATTTATTATAAAATTAAAAATAATAATTAATATTTTAAAAATATATAATATAATAATTTTTTTAAAAATTAATTTAATTAAATTTATTATATAAAATATTAATAATAATACGATATTTATATATTATTAAAATAATTAATTAATAAATTAATGATTATAATTTTTTAATTAAATAATTTATAACGTATAATTAATAATGACGTTTACCGTTATAATAATTAATTTAAAAATATAAATTTAAACTTTTATATTTAAAAAACTTTTATTTAATTAATTAATTAATTAATTAAATTTTTAAAAAACTATATTATATTATTAAAAAAAAGTTTTTATATAAATAATTTAATTAAATATTAAAATTAAATTAAATTAAACTATATTACCTATTTATTAATTATATTATACTATTTATAAAATTTTTAAACTTTTTATAAATATAAAAATTAAAAATAATATTATTATTTTACTTTTAAATATTTAAAACTTTATAAAAAATTTTTAAAAAAAGTAATAATAGTACAGTATTTATATATTATTAAAATAATTAATTAATAAATTAATTATTATAATTTTTTAATTAAACGGTTTATAATTTATAATTAATAGTTATACTTATTATTATAGTTTTTTATAATAATTTTATAATTTTTTATAATTTTTTATAATTTTTTATAATTTTTTATAATTTTTTATAATTTTTTATAATTTTTTATAATTTTTTATAATTTTTTATAATTTTTTATAATTTTTTATAATTTTTTATAATTTTTTATAATTTTTTATAATTTTTTATAATTTTTTATAATTTTTTATAATTTTTTATAATTTATTAATAATTAAAAAATAGTTTTTTATATTAATAATTATAATATTAAATTATATTTAATTTATTTAAATTAATATTATTAAAAAAATAAAATTATTATAAATCACAGACTATTTTATTTTATATTAATAAATATTATATAAAAATATTAAATTATTATATATTTTAAATAAATTTATTAAAAAAATAAATATAAAAATAATTATTATTTTAATTAAAAACTTAATTTTATTTAAATAAATATTTATTTAATAAAATAAAATTATTTAAAAATATATTAAAATTAATTTATTAAAAATAAAAAATAATTATTAAATAAATTAAATATATTTTTTTATATAAATTTATAATTTTAATAATTTTATAATAAAAATATAATTATATAATAATTGAATTTATAATTATATAATAATAAAATTTTAAAAAAAATTAATTAATTAATATTAAAAATAATTAAAATATTTTAAAAAAAAATTAAAAAATTATAAATTTAATTTAAAATAAATAAAAATTTATAAAAATTTAAATTTAAATTTAATAATTTTAATTTAAAATTTATATTTTTAAAATAAAAAAAAAATAAAAAAGTTAAAAAAATTAAATTAAATTAAATAAAATTAAAATAATATAAAATAATTAAATAAAATTAATTAAATATTTATAATTATAAATATTTTAATTTTATATTAAAAAAATTAAAAATAAATTATAATTAATTAATTATTAAAATAAATTATATATATATAAATAAAATTATTTTAATTAAAAAATTTTATAAATTTAATTAAATATTTAATTATGTAATTAATATATTTATAATTTAATAAATATATATATATATAATATTTATAAATTAATTATTTAAAATTTTATTTTATATATAAATTAAATTTATTAATATTAATTTGTTATTAATAAATATTTTATAATAAAATATAATTATTAATTTAAATTTATTTATAAAATATTTAAATTAATATTTAATTATTATTAAAATATTTAATAAATTATTTATTAATTTTTTTATAATATATTTAAAATAAATATTAAATTAAAAATATTTATAATAATTTTTTTTATTATAAAAATAATATAAATTATTATTTAATAATTATTTTATAATTATTAATATTTTAAAAATTATAAATTAAATTAAAAAATTTAAAATTATTAAAATTATAATTATTAATATAAAAATATAAAAATTTAATAAAATTATAAAATTATTTTTATTATTATTAAAATTTAATTAATTTTTTAAAAATAAGAAAATTATTAATATAAATATTTATAAATTAAATTAATAATATTTATTAAATAATATTAATTAAAAATATATATATTTATTTTATTATTTATATTAAAAAATAAATATAAAAATATTAATAATATTAAATTATATTTTATTTATTATTAAAAGTAATAATATTTAATTATATTTTTAAATATTTTTTAAAATATTTTAAATAAATAATAATTTTTTAAAATAAATAATTAATTATAAAAAAATAATAATAATATATATATTATATAAAAATATATTTTATAAACTTAATAATAAATAAAATAAATATAAATAATATTTTATTTAAAAAATTATATAAAAAATATAAAAATATTTTATTAATTAAATTAAATATATTATATAAATTTATTAAAATTTATAAAATTAATTATAATTAATAAGTATTTTAATAATATTTTAATAATATTTTAATAATATTTTAATAATATTTTAATAATATTTTAATAATATTTTAATAATATTTTAATAATATTTTAATAATATTTTAATAATATTTTAATAATATTTTAATAATATTTTAATAATATTTTAATAATATTTTAATAATATTTTAATAATATTTTAATAATATTTTAATAATATTTTAATAATAATACAATTATAATAAAATTATTAATAATATAATTATAAGTTAAGTTAATTAAATAAATTAATAATTATAATTAAAATACTTATATAAATAATTTAATATATATAATTAAATTATATTATATATATAATTTTATTATTTTATAAAATAATATAATAATATATAATTAATATATATTAATTAAATCTACTTAATTATTATTATTATTATATATTTATATATAAAAATAACCTATTAATATTAATTAATAATTATTTAATAATTATAAAATAATAAAATTAAAAAAATAAATTATTATTATTATTATTAATTTATTTATTAAAATATTTAATAATAGTTTAATAATTAATAATATTTAGATTATAATTAAAAATAATAAAATTTTTAAAATTATTAAAATTTTATTAAAAAATAATTAAGTTATAATTTTATAATTTTTAAAATTATTAAAATTATATAATTATAATTATATTTATTATATAAAATATAAATAAATTT
Organism: Diaporthe destruens; assembly: GCA_036986855.1. NCBI lineage: Eukaryota > Fungi > Ascomycota > Sordariomycetes > Diaporthales > Diaporthaceae > Diaporthe > Diaporthe destruens. The sequence goes on along the minus strand of BTXE01000002.1, from coordinate 4,491,362 downwards.
TTTATTAAATAACTTAATATAATTTTTAATAATTAATTAAAATACTTATAATAAAAATAATAATATATATAATAATTATATTTCTATATATTTTTATATTAATACTTTCTTTTTTATAATTAATATTTATAAAAAATATATAAAAAATAATATTTTTATAAATAATTAAGTATAATAAAAAGTATTAATTATTATAAATAATATAATATTAAAATATAAAATAATAATTTAATATTAATTATTTAAATTATATAAATTAATTTAAATAATAAAATTATTTTAAATTTTATATTAAAATAAAGTATTTTTTAAAAAAATTTAATTTTTTAAATTAAATTAATAATTAATTTAATTTATATTATTAATTATTATTATTAATATTATTTTATTATAATTTATTTATTATATTTAATTATAATAATTTATTAAAAAGAAATTTTATTTTTAATAATAATTAATTTAATTTTAAAAATAAAAATATTAGTTAATTTATTATTAATAATTTTATAATTATAAAAAGTATATATATAAAATTTATTATTATAAAAAAAATTTAAATAAATATTAATTAAAATTTATAAAAAATAATTTTTTAATTATAATATATATAAGTAAAACTATATTATAATTTAATTAAATTAATATAAATATTTTAAAATTTATTAATAATAATTATTTTTTTATAATTATTAATAAAAACTTTTTATATAAATTTTAAATAATATTTTTTAAATAAATTAAAAATATATTTTATATTATATATATTTATAAATAATAAAAAAAATTTTAAAAGTATATAATATTTATATAAAGTTTTAATTAAATAATAATTTTTTTATAATTATATTAATTATTAAAAATAATAAAAATATTTATATAATTATAAAATAAATTTAATAATATAAAAAGATATAAAAATTTAAAATTATATTTAATATAAAAAAGTTATAAAAAATAATATTTATTATTATTATATTTATTATTATTATATTTATTACAATTTTTAAAAGTTTAATTATTATTATTATAATTAAAAAACAATAAAATATAATTTATAATATATATAAAAAAAATAAAATTTAATATAAATTTAAATTTAAAATAAATATTATTAATAATTTAAATCTTTTTTTTAAATATATATTTTTAAATTATATTAAATTTAATTTTATTAAAATTATAATATTTATTTTTTTTAATAAAAATAAAAAATAAATAAAAAAATAAAAATAAAAATAATTAAGTATTAAAAATTATTTATTAATATTAATTATAAAAATTAAATATATATTAATTTAAATTTAAATTTTTATTTTAATTAAATATAAATTATAATTTATTTTATTTATTAATTTTTTTATTTATAATAATAAATAAAAAAATTTAATATTTATAAATAATAAAAAAATAAAATTATTCTTTTTATAAAAAAGTTTAATTTAATAAAATACTTTATATTAAATTTATAAAAATAAATGTATTAAATATAAAAATTAAAATTTTTATAATTATATTATTTTTCTTTATAATTATATATATAAAAGGATTATTATATAAGGATTTTCTTAAATTTATAATATAATAATTCTTATATTTTTAATAATATTTTATTTAATATATTTAAATAAAAAATAAATAAATATTTAAATATATTATTATTTTTATTTATATTTTAAAAATAATTATTATTTTTAAAAATAAATAATTATATATTATTTTTATTAAAATGTATATTAAATAAAGTAATAAACTTTAATAAAATTATAAAATGTTTTAAAATTAAAATTTATAAAAATAAATAAATTAAAAAATTATATAATTTATTAAATAATAAAATACGGATATTATTTTATATTTATATAATTTATAAAATTTAATTGAAATATTTTTATATTATATTTTTATTTATATTAATAAAATAAATTAAAATTTATTTTATTTATTTAATTAAATATTTATATATATTTTAAAATATTTATTTAATATTAAAAAACTATTTTAAAATAAATTTTAATTATATATAATATTTTTTTAATTAAAATAATTTAATATATATAAATATATATATTAATTTAATAAATATTAATAAAAAATTATATAAAAGTTTTTAATTAATATTTAATAAATTATAATTTAATTAATAAATAATAAATTTTAAATTTTAAAAATTATAAATTTTATATATAATTATAATATATATATATATAAATATATTTAAATTTAATTATATATTATTTATATTAATAAATATATATAATATTTATTTTAAAAGTTTTATTTTTTTTTAATTTTTTAATTTAAAATTTATTTAATTAAAAATTTTATATTAATAATAATTTTATAATTATAAAATATAATAATTTTATAATTATTAAATATAAAAATAAAAAAAAAGTTAAGAAAATTAAAATATATTATATTAATTAAAAATATAATAATAATAATTATAATTATTATAAAAAAAGTAATTTTAATAAATATAATAATATTTAATTTATATATAATTTATATAATAATAGTAATAATTATTATAATTATAATAATAATAATTTTAATTATAATAATAATAATTTTAATTAAAATAAATTATAATAAAAAGTTAAATATAAAAATAATAAATTAAAAAAATAAATATTATTATATATATAATAAAATAAATTATTAATTAATATATTATTTTTTTAAAAATATTATTAAATTAAAAATAATTTTAATATATATATTTAATATTTTAATAATAATAATTAAAATAAAACTTATATTATTTTTTTAATAAATTTTAAAAATATTATTTTATAAATATTTTATATAATAAAATAATTATATAATATATTATAAATATTTTATTTTTTATATTATATTTTTTAAATAAAATAAAAATTTAAATAAATATAAAAATATTATTTTTTTTTATAGTTTTTATTAAAAAGAAAGTATTTAAAATAAATATTTTAAAATATTATTTTAAATATAAAAATAGTAAAATACTTAATAATAAATTATAATTAATATTTAATATTATAATAAAAAAATTTATTTATAATGTTAAATATAAAATAAATTAAATAAATTATTATTAAATTTAAAAAGAATTAAAACTCTTTTATTTAAAATTATATATATTAAATTCTTTATTAAAATTATTAATTTTTATATTATAAATATATTCTTTTTAATAATATTATAAATTAAATTATTTAAAAAAATTATAAAAATAAAAATATTTTTTTTAATTATATAAAAATAAAAATATTTATAATTTTATATATTTATATAAAATATTAAAAAAAGTTTTATTAAAATTAAATTTATAATTTAATTTTTAAATAATTTAAATTTATTTTAAAAAATAATTAAAACTTTAATTATAAATTTATTATAAATATAATATACTTTAAAAATAAATTAATATTTTATATAATAAATATAATTATTTTTTTAAAATAATATATTTTTTTTATATAATTTTTATTAAGAATATATAAAAATTTTTATAATTAATATAAATTAATATATATTTAAGTTTATTAGATTTTATTATTTATAATATTAAAATGAATTTTATATTTATTAAATTTAAATTTAAAGTAAAATTAATAGAAATTATTTATAAATAAATATTTATAAAAGTATATTAATTAATAAATAAAATAAAATAATATTATATATTATTTTAATATATTTTTAATATTTTTTTTAATAAATTAATTAGATTTATTAATTTAAATATAATTTTATAAATAGTTATTAAAGTAATTAATAATATTATAAAATTAAATAATTTAGTATTAATATTATTTATTTTTAATATTTATTTATAAGTTAATATAAATCTTTTATTAATATTATTAATATTATAATAAATAAAAATAGTTTAAAAAATTATAAAAATAATTTATTAATATATAATTAAATAATAAATTTAAAATATAATAAATATATATAATAATTTAAATATATTTAAAATTTTAATAATATTAATTTAAAATAATATTTATATATAAAAAGAAAAGATTAATTAGTAAAAATTATATAAAATATTTATTATTAATAAATATAATATAATATTAAATTTATTTAATAATTTAATTAAATTTTAATTTATTATAATATATTTTTATTTTAAAAATAAATATATAAAATTAATAATATTTAAATATTATTCATATAAAAAATATTAATAAATTTATTATTAATAATTATTAATAAAAAAATATTTTATAAATATTAATATTATTAAAATAATAAAATTATTTTTTTAAAATAAAAAATAAATTTAAAATATTAATAATATATATATATATAAATTAAAAAAAAATAATTATAATTTTATATTATAATTTTATAAAAATAATATAATATATATATTAAAAATATTATTTAAAAAATTTAATAATATTAAAATATTAAATTTTATTAATAAAAATATATTTATTTTTAAAAGATTTAATAAATTTATTTATTATAATATTTAAATATTAAATATTAAAATAATTTATAAAATTAAAAAAAATATTAAATTATTTAAAAATTTTTATATAATTATTTAAAAATATATTAATATAAAAAAAGTAATTTTTATATAATTATTTATAATTTAATATATAAATTAATAACTTTTTTTAATTTTAATAATAATATTAATAATAATATTTAATATAATTTTAAAGGTTTAAAATATTATTTAAATATATTTATAATTAAAATTTAATTTAAAATAAATAATTTTTATTAAATTATTACCTGAATTTTATTATAAATATTTTTTAAATACTTTTATAAAAGTAATTAAATTATTATATAATATTATAAAAATTAAAATTTATTAGTTTATTATATATTAAAAATATTATATTAATATTTTTAATATAAAAACTTTTATATTTAATTTATATTTATTAATAATAAATTTATAATATTTAATAAATATATTTAAAATTATAATTATATAAATTAATAATCTTTTAATTTTAATTATATTTAAATTTTTAATATTTTTTATAAATAAAATTTAAAAAAGAAATTTATATATAAATTATAAGAAAAATTAATATTTAATTATTTATTTAATTTTAATAATATTTATTTAATAAAAAAAGATTTTATTTATATATAATAAAAGAATTAAAATAAGAAAATTAACTTAATAAATATTAAAACTTTAAATTAAGTATAATAATATTTAAAATAATAAGTAAAAAAGGTTTATTTAATATTAATTTATTAATTAAAAATATTTTTTAATTTTTTATTATAATATAAATATAAAAATTAAATAAGAATAATTATATAAAATTTAATAAATAATTTAAATAATAATAAAAAAATTTTAATTATAAAATTTATTTTATATTAATTAATTTTATAAAAATAAAATTAATAATTTTTATTAATAATTTATTTATTAATAATAAAAATATTAATTTTTAAATAAGATATATAATTATTTTAATAATAAAAAAGTTTAATAATTATAAAGTTTATTAAAATATTATTAAAAATATTATTTATTAATTTTTAATTAAATATAAATATATTATAAAAATAATATTAATTTTAAAAATTTACAATATAATTAATAATTTTAATATAATTATAATAATTTTTATTATAATTTATAAAATTATAAATTATTTAAAAATAAATTATATTTTATTTTATATATATATAAATTTATTTTTATTATATAAATATTTAATTAAATTAAAAATAAATAAAAAAAATTTAATAATAAATATTATAATATTTTAATAATTTTATAAATAAAAAATAAATTAATAAAATATATTAAATTAATAATAAAAATAATTTAATTAATATTATAATAAAGTTAATATTAAATAAAATATTTAAAAAATTAATTTTTTATAATAAATTATATTTTAAAATAAAAAAAATATATTAATTAAAAGGTATTAAATATTATAAATTAATATATATATTTATTATTAAAATTTAAAATTATTAAAAAAAATAAAATAAAATATAAAGATTTATATATTAAGAATAAAAGAATAATAATAAAAAAATTAAATAAAAATTAAAAAATATAAAATATAATAAAATAAATTAATAAAAATTTAATTTTATATTTTATTAATTATTTATATTTTATTTTATAAAATAATATAATTAGTTTATAATTAAATTTATATTTTTTAAAAAAATAAACTTTATAATTAATATTTAAATTAATAAATTATATTAATAAAATTAATATATATATATATTATTTATTATTATACGGGTATTTAAACTATTAATTTATATATAATAAATACTTTTAATTAAATTTTATAATTTAATATTTATATACTTTTATTAAAAATAAAAAAGTTTAATATATAACGGGTTAATAAAATTATTTTAAAAAAAGTTATATATTTTTATTTTAAATTAATAATTCATACTTTTTTTATATATTAATAAATATTTAAAAACTATTTTATAATATTTATATTTATATTATATAATATTTAAAATTATAATTCTATTATAATAATTATTTTTATAATTTAATTTAATTTAATTTAATTTAATTTTAAAAGTTTTTATTTTTTTATATTATTTTATAAATAATAAAAATATATACTTATAAATATATTTAAAATTAATTATTTATATAATTTAAAAAGTATTTTAATTTAAATAATTTTATTAAAAATAAACTTTTTTTATATAAAAATAATAAATAAATTTTAAATTTATAAATTAATTAAGAAATTTAAAATATATAAATTAAAAATATTAAATAATAGTAACGGGATTTAATATCTATTTTTATTTTATAATAAAATAATAAAATAAAAAGTTATAAAACTTTAAATTTATAAATTAAAAAGTTTAATATTTAATTTTAATTTAAAAGATTAGGGTTTTTTTTTATTTTTTTTTATAATTTTTAAATAAATTAGTATTATAATTTAAAAACTATTAATATAAATTAAATTAATTAAATAAATTAATAATTATAATTAAAATATTTATATAAATAATTTAATATATATAATTAAATTATATTACGCGTATAACTTTATTATTTTATAAAATAATACGATAATATATAATTAATATATATTAATTAAACTTATTTAATTATTATTATTATTATATATTTATATGTAAAAAAAACTAATTAATAATAATTTTAAATAATTATAGTAAAATTAATTAAAAATTATTAATAAAATAAACTTTTTTATTTAATTAAAAATAAAAAAATTAAAAAATTAAAGTTTTTTATATAAATTATTAAATAAAAAAAATAAAAGATGTATTAATATTAAAATAATAATTTATTATTAATAAATTATTATAATAAATTATATTTAAATTTAATTTTATATAAAAAATATAAAAAATATAAATTTAAATTTTATTAATATTATTTATAAAAGTTCTTTTAATTTTTTATTTTTATATTTAATATAAATCTATTTAATATATTTAAATTTATATTTATTTTAATAATAAATATATATTTTAATATTAATTTATAATTTATAATAAATTTTATATATAAATATATATATATTTAATAAAACTTTTATAAGTTTTAAATTAATTTTATAAATTTTTATAGAAAAATACATTATAAATTTAATTTATTTTAAAATTATTATTAATTTTTATTTTAAAAATAATAAACTTTTTTATTTTTTTAAAATAATTTTTATATTCTTTTAAAATAATAATAAATATATTAATTTATTTAAAAAAAAATATTTTATTTTTATATTTTTTTATTTTAATAAATAAAGTTTTTATTTTAATAAAAAATTATTTATTATAATGATTAAAGTTTATTTTTTTTAATTATTTATAATAAAATTATAAAAATTATAAATTTAAAATTATATATAATAATAAAATATAATTAATTTTAATAATATAATAATTTAATTTTAATTATTTTTAAATAATTTTATAAAATTAATAAATTTATTAAATAAATATTTATTTAAATAAAATTAAATTTTTAATTAAAATAATAATTATTTTTATAATTATTTATTTTAATAAATTTATATTTATTTAAATTATATAATAATTTAATATTTTTATATAATATTTATTAATATTAAATTAAATAACCCGTAATTTATAATAGCTTTATTTTTTAATATATTAATTTAAATAAATTAAATATTATTTAATATTATAATTATTAATATAAAAAATTATTTTTTAATTATAAATAAATTATAAAAAATTATAAAGTTATTATAAAAAATTTTATATAATAAATTTAATTAAATTTATTTTTAAAAAATATTTTATATTTTATTATTTTTAAATATTAATTATTATTTTTAATTTAATAAAAAATTTTAAATAAATTAAAAAATAATTTATATAATTATAAAATATAATCAATTTTAATTATTTTTAAATAATTTTAAATAATTTTATAGTATAATAAAATTAAAAAATATATTAAATAAAATTAAACTTTTTAAAATTATAATTATTTTTATAATTATTTATTTTAATAAATTTATATTTATATATAAAACATTTAAATTATATAATAATTTAATATTTTTATATAATATTTATTAATATTAAATTAAATTAATAATTTATAATTTATAATAATTTTATTTTTTAATATATTAATTTAAATAAATTAAATATAATTTTATATTATAATTATTAATATAAAAACTCGTTTTTTAATTATAAATAAACTTTAAAAATAAATTATAAAATAATTATAAAAAAGTTTATATAATAAATTTAATTAAATTTATTTTTATAAAATATATTATATTTTATTTTTTTAAAAATTTAATTATTATTTTTATTATAATAAAATAATTTAAATAAATAAAATTAATTTATATATATATATTATAATATTAATAAAGAAATTATTTAAAATTATATTTTATATATAATATAAATTTATTAATATAATTTATATTTTTATTTAATTAATTATTTAATATAAAATTAAAAAACTTATAATTATAAATTTTTAATTAATTATTTTTAATTATTTTTAATTATTTTTAATTATTTTCAATTATTTTTAATTATTTGTTTATAATTTTAAAATTTATTTTATTTTAAAAATATAAATTAAAAATTAAAAATTTAAATTTATAATTTATTTTAAATTAAATTTAAAATATTTTAATTTTTTTAAAAATATTTTAAATATTTTAATATTAATTAAATTATTTTAAAATAAAAATACTTTATTATATAATTATAAATTTAATTATTTATAATTATTTTTATTAATTATTTATAATAAAATAATTAAAATTATAAATTTAAATATATAATAATATATTTTTATTAATTTATTTAAAAATTATATTTTAATTTTAATAAATAAATTTTAATTATTTTTATATAATTTTATAAATTTATTAAATTTATTAAATAAGTTTTTATTTAAATAAAATAAACTTTTAATAAAAATAATAATTATTTTTATAATTATTTATTTTAATAAATTTATATTTATATATAATATTTATTAATACTATATTAATTTATAATTTATAATAATTTTATACTTTTAATATATTAATTTATTAATATTATATTAATTTATAATTTATAATAATATTATTTTTTTAATATTTTAATTTAAATAAATATAATTTAATTATAAATAAATTATAAATAATTATAATTTTATTATATTAAATTCTATATAATAAATTTAATTAAATTTAATTTTAAAACAATATATTATATTATATTTTTTTTAAATAATAAAGAAATTAAATAATTTATATTTATAATTTATTATAAAATAAATTTAATTTTTTTAATTTCTTTAATTCTTTGAATTTTCTTAAATTATATTTTAATCTTTTTAATAGTTTTTAAATTCTTTTAAATCTTTTTAAATTCTTTTAAATTTCTTTAAATTTTTATTAAATTTTTATAAATTCTTATAAATATTTTCAAATTTTTTAAAATTTTTTAAACTTTTCTTTAATTTTTTTATATATTATTATAAGTAATTTTTTTATTTTTAATATTTTTTAAAATTTATATTTCTATATCTTTTAAAAAAATAAAGAAATTTAAAACAGTCCTTATAACTAATAATTAAAAAGGTTTAAGTTATTTATAAAAAATTATTAATTTAAAATTATAGTTATTTAAAAAAAGAAGAGAGGAAGGTAGCGGAGCTACGATTTCTTGTTAAAAAGTTATAAAAGTTATTTAAATTAATAAAATAAGTAGTACGTATAAACTTATTAGTTAATTCTATTAATAATTAATTTATAACTTTAATAAAATTTATATATTTATAATTATATATATTTAATTATAATTATATTTATTTATTTATAATTATATTTATTTATTTATAATTATATATAAAGAAATTTATAATTATATATAAAGAAACTTATAATATAATAATTAAATATTAATTTATTTTTTATTATTTTTTTTAAAAAAAGAAATTTAAATTTTATTATTAAAATTATTTTAATTTTTAATATATTAAAAAATATTTAAAAATTATTTTTTAATAATAATATTATATAAAATTAATTATAAATAAATTTATATAAATATTATATTATTATTTTATTAATATTGTAATATTATTTTATTTAAAAAATATAAATTATTTTATAAATTTTATAATATAATAATTTAATATTTAATTTTTATTTTTATTTTTAAAAAAATATAAATTATTTTATTTATTTAAATTCTTTTATTAAATTAAAAATAATAATTAATATTTAAAGAAATAAAATATAATATATTTTTTAAAAATAAATTTAATTAAATTTATTATATAAAATTTTTTATAATAATTTTATAATTTGTTTTTATAATTTAAATATAATTAAAAAACGGTTTTTTATATTAATAATTATAATATTAAATTATATTTATTAAAGAATAAAATTATTATAAATTACGGGTAATTTAATTTAATATTAATAAGTATTATATAAAAATATTAAATTATTATATAATTTATTTTTTTTAAATATAAGTTTATTAAAATAAATAATTATAAATTTAGTTATTATTTTAAAAAGTTTAATTTTATTTAAATAAATATTTATTTAATAAATTAAAATTATTTAAAAAAAATTAAAATTAATTTATTATATTATTAAAATTAAAATATAACTTTTAAATAAATTAATTATATTTTATTATTTAAATTTATAATTTTAATAACTTATAAATAATTAAAAAAATAAATTTTAATTATTATAATAAATAATTTTTATTAAAATAAAAACTTTATTTATTAAAATAAATAAATATAAAAATAAATTATTTTTTTATTTAAATAAATTAATATATTTATTATTATTTTAAAAAAATAAAAAAGTTTATTATTTTTAAAATAAAAATTAATAATAAATTAAAAAAAATAATTATGTTTATAATATATTTTTTTATAAAAATTAATAAAAATTAAATTATAATAATATAAAATAATTAAATAAAATTAATTAAAAATTTATAATTATAAGTTTTTTAATTTTATATTAAAAAGGGTTTTTAAAAATATATAAATATAAATTTTATTAATTTTATTAAAAAATAATTTAAAAATAATTTTAAATTATTTTTTATTTAATTAATTAAATCTTTATTATTAAATTTATTTTAAAAACTTTATTTATTTTTTAATTTTTAATTAATTAAAAAAAATTAAAATTATTTTTAATAATTTTATTTTAAAACTTTATTTATAAATAAATTAATATAAATATTATATTATTATTTTTTAATTTTTAATAATATTATTTTATTTAATTAATATAATTAATTTTATATTTATAAAAATAATTTTATAATTTTATTTTTAAATTAAATATAATATTATAAAATAAAAATAATAAATTAAATAAAAAATAATAAATTAAAAAATAAAATAAAAATATTAAAAAAATAACTTAAATTATTTTTAATTAAATATAATTTTATAAATAAATTTATATCTTATATATTAAAAAATATAAAAAAATATATTATAATAATAATAATAATAATATATATATATATATATATATTTAATTAAACTTTTTATTAAAAATTATAAAATTATAAAATTATAAAATTATAAAATTATAAAATTATAAAATTATAAAATTATAAAATTATAAAATTATAAAATTATAAAATTATAAAATTATAAAATTATAAAATTATAAAATTATAAAATTATAAAATTATAAAATTATAAAATTATAAAATTATAAAATTATAAAATTATAAAATTATAAAATTATAAAATTATAAAATTAATAATTATAAAATTAATAATTATAATATAAATTAAATTAATATATTAAATTATATAAATTTATATAATATTATTTTATAAAAATTATTTTTAATTTTTAATTTTTAATTTTTATTTTTAATTTTATATTTATTTATTAAAATATACGGAATAAAAGTAAAACTAGTCATTTCCGTGCATAGATTAACCTAGGCTAGTATGTGTTAGGCTGTTACATGTTCTGCTCCTGGACGGGACTCTGGTACCGGTTAATCCCGCCATTGATTTGGTAGAGCAACAGACGCCCGGGCGATCGTTGACATAGATAGATCATTAGCTTTAAGTACCGTGGGACACTCATACTTTCCCGCAGTCACTGGTTGCCTTCTTCCCTTTCCAAAATAACCATGACACAGCGATAATCATCTTGATAACTCCTCCAATCCACAACGCAGCTGGCATCCCGGCTTTTGACCTCTGCAGCCAAGCCCCAATTATTCCACCCGCGACCATCAAGAAAATAGCGACAGCCCGCCTGTTGCGCTTCACATTCTCGCCAATGGGCGCTATGATCAATGGATCAGAGAATAAGTCGCAGTCTAAGTGCACGTCAGTTCTGCTATAGATCATAAGGTGTTGTGTCCTTGACCATCCCAAAACGACAAATCAGACTCTGTGACAGGAGAAAGGTCGTGCTTACACAGCGAGGTTAATACATTCGTCGGCACCTCGTTAAACCCCAAGACTCGGCTTGTTACGATCTGACCTCCAAATTGGAATGCCAACAACGCGATGGGCAGCAGTGTTATAGCCTCTGTCTCGTAGCTCGCAAGCCTTTCGTGCGCTAATGCAGTGCCGAGAGATTGCATACCGAACGCAGAGACGACGCCGCTCTGAGCCACTGACGCCGAGGTGAGAATGAAAGCGGACTGTATGAAGAACGAAGCAGCTAGGGTCGCCTTTCTTTTGGGCTGGATTCTGCGGGACTGGCTGAAGAAAAAGCATCCCGCCCAGAAGCAGACGATGGACACCAAGGCTCTGAGCCAAAGTGTCTCGGCGGCGTAGGGGAGATCTGCTGTACCGAGCGCGAGGAAGATAGTATTGCCTGGACTACATGTCAGCTTGACAGTTCCGTGACACACTTTCCAGTGGGTCCCAACGTGGATGAGTACTTACCGGTCTGCATGCTCACGAAGACGCTGCTGGCGTTAAAAGCGACGCTGTCACAGATTCCCGACACGAAACAAGTCGCCAAGACGGGTAGGTCTGAGTGCGACGGGTTGATCTCCTCACGAAGCCTGGTCATAAAGCCAGGCTTCGCAGCGGTCTCTGTCTCTTGTTGAGGCATCGTGGAGGCGTCAGATGAGATTCTGTCACTCAGAATGGCCGACGTCCCGAGTTCCAAATCCTTTGGGGCTTGCTCCATTGTTACCATGAGCCCGAGGGTTTCGCTGACATTTATTATATCTTGTCGATCGCATTCATTCCTAACTGCTTGCAGGCGCCGTGTCCTCAGGGGTTGGATTGGCTAGAGCTTGTTGAGTGAGCTCGAAACACCCCCCATAATACATAGTAATTCTGAGGTCTAACAGGTCACTTGCAAATCTTTTTTAAGGGTCTATAGGGCTGAATTTGTATTTTTTTTTCCTATTTGAAATGGTGTGGTGGAGACTTTTGAAGAAGAGCCAGGGGGAACTGTTTTAGTATGTGGTCTGTGAGTCAACTGGTTTCCAAGGTTGCTTTAGCTTTTTAAGCGAGGGACTTGGCACCCCTCTGAAAGATGTACTTCTCAGTCACTTTTTAAAGAAAAACTACTCGTTATTCCTTCAATTTTTCATTAAAATTAAATTAAAAAAATTATATATAATCTTTAATATTTTATAAATAAAGATGTTTTTTTAAATTAATAAAATAGTTAGTTTTAAAGGTATTTAAAAGTAAAGCTAGTTTTGTAGCTAATGTACTGCCTTTGACTCGTACATACCGGATGGATAGGACAACCACGGCCAGCAGTTAAGAAGCTTGGGAGCTCATCGTAACGAAAGTCTCCCAACAAAAATTCCAGTCAGGGGTCAGGGCCCACCTCTTTGCCCAGAGCTTAGACCGGATCCACAGCGTTATCTCTCGTCGATGGCGGCGATGGGGCGCCTCAGGCAATCGGCCGATTTACCCGGCCGCCGCGCCGAGCAATTCACAAACTCATCGTATGAAGTTGAAAAGTAAGGCAGAAAAATAACAACATTCCATCGAGTTAATCTTCTCATGTTCCAGAAAATCTGAGCCCCTTAAAGGCTGTTGATTACGCCTTTCAAAACTTACTGCAGGTTCAGCCATCCCGAAAAAAAAAAAGAAGAAGAAGAAAAAAAGAGCGCGTTCCAGCCATCCAAGCCTTGATAGACCGGGGGACAATCACGCCATCGTGGCTTGGATCGTTCTTGCTGTCAGCAGGAGGTTTGATAGCTGCGTCCGACAAGCAGTTTTTCATTCCGCATGTTTTCGTCTGACGACGTGCTGCAGTCTGGGCTGTTTTAAGATATACCTTCAGAAGTTTGTCTCGGTGTGACCTTGCATGATTATTGACCAATAGGCGTGTCATGTGCGCTCTCAGACTGGGTTTGGCACATAGGCAGAGGCTTTGTGACCATCACTGAAGACATGGATCGTGAGCGATGAGCTTTCAACCCTGGAAATGGAAAGACATGGATAACCAGGGGAAGCGCTAGGGAAGTTCCAAGGTTTGCAAATGCGTACCCGTTACCAAGACTATGTAGTAAGTCACACATTTGGGGTGCCGGTTTTCCGACACGACATGAGGACCTGAAGTTTTGACGCTATCCGTGGTTGAGCTTTGATCACAGTTCAAGGTCTTTGTCTAATCACGTGCTTTTTCGGCTCTAGAAAATCTCATGCTGTCTAACAACGTTAACTTCCCTTGTTTGCTGAAAGTTTGGGCCCGAATTCGGAGTTGATGCGTGACTCGAACCCGTGGACGGGCTCATCTATCTACCGTACCGTCGTTCTATGGGCTTCGGCAACGGTTGCCTAGGGGGTCTAATCAAAGTCCCAGAATTAACGGTTACTTGAGAGGCAACGGTTCCTCCTCTAAATGCTGGCTTCTAATTAGCTGACCGTCTAGGGGATAAGGAGGAAGTTAAGGAAAGCATACTACGGGATTTTTAAATGCTTATTTATAAAATAAAAAAAAAGTAATAATTTAAAAAGAATAAAAAAAAATTTAAAATTAATTTTTTTTAATATTAAATTTATTTATACATAAAAAAAATTTATAAATTTTTTTTTAAAATAATTTTCCTTTTAAAATTATTAAAAACTTTTTTAATTAATTAATTAAAAATTAAAAATTATTTATTATTAAAAAAGATTATTATAAAAATATAATTATTAATTTTATAAAAAAATTATTATTAAAATTTTTAATTTTTTAATATAATAAATAATAATATTTTTAAATTAATTTAATTTATTTAATAATTTATTTAAATAATAAAAATTAATAAAAATTAATAAAAATTAATAAAAATTAATAAAAATTAATAAAAATTAATAAAAATTAATAAAAATTAATAAAAATTAATAAAAATTAATAAAAATTAATAAATATAAATATAAATATAAATATAAATATAAATATATATTTTTTATAGAAAATTAAAACTTTTATTATTATAAATTTTTAATTAATTTTATTTAATTAATTTATATTATTATAATTCTATTTATTTTAATTTAAATTTTAATTTAATTTTTTTTTTAAAATAAATTAAATAATTTAAATTGAAATAAAAGTTTTTAAATTTAAAATAACTTTAATTATATTATATTTTTTTATTTAATTATTTATTTTTTTTTAATTTATATATAAATTATTTTATAATTTTATATATATTTTTATAATCTTTTTATAAAAGAATTTTAAATATTTTTTTTTAATTATATTTTTTTATATTAAAAAAAAGTTATTTATTATTAATAATAAAAGTATAAATTTTTAAAAAAAATAAGTTTATTATATTTATTTTTATTTTTTAATAAATTATTTTTTAATTTTTTTTAAAAATTTTAAAAGTAAAATATTATAAATTATTTTTTTATTTTAATTATTTTTTAAAATTAATTATATATTTAAATAAAAATTATAATATTTATTTAATTATAAGTTTATTATAATATATATATTAAATTAATAATGATTTTTATATTTATAATTTTTATATAAAAATACTCACTTTCTTTTTATTTAAAGAATTAAAAAATTAATTTCTTTTTATTTTTTTTAAATATATTTAAATTAAAAACTTAAAAATATTTTTTTATTTTTTATATAAATATTTTTTAAATTTATAATTAAATATTCAATTAATTTATAAATATCTTAATTGATTAATAAATGATTATAAAAATTTTTTATATAAATAAAAAATTTAATTTATATATATATTAATATATAATAAATATATTTAATAAATATTTTAATTATTAATAATAAGTTTTTAATTATAAGTTTTTTAATAATTATTAATAAATTAATTATTTTTATAATTTAATTATATATATAATAATATTATTTTATATTAAAAAAATAAAATAAGTTTTTTATAAATTTATAAATAATTTATTAATTAAAAATAATAATTATAATTTTAATATAAAAGAAATAATTTATTAATATAAAAAAATATAAAAAAAATTAAAAAAATTTAAAAGTTTATTAAATAATTATAAAATAAATTTTAAAAATTAATTAATTAATTTTTATTAATTTTAATTTAAAATAATTTATAAAATATAATTTTTTAATATTAATTTAATATTAAATATATTTAAATATAAAAAAGTTTATAAAATATTTTATATATATAAATTATTATAATTATAAAATTAATTATAATATTAATTTTATTTATTTATATAAATTTATTTATTTTTTATATTATTAATAAATTAATTATTATATATATATATATATATATATATAATTTAATATATATTAAAAATTAAAATAAATATAAATAATTTAATTTTTTTTTTAAATATATTTTAAATAAATTTTTATTATTAATAATAATAAAATTAAATTAAAAAATTTTAAAATTATTTAAATAATTAATATTTTTAATAATAATTTATTAATAAAATAATGTTAATAATAATATTTTATTTTAAATAAAATTAAAAATAAATAAAAAAATTAAATTTAATTTATAATTATTTAAATAAATTTAAATTATAAATTTAAAATAATTTTTATTTATTTAAATAAATATTTATAATTTTAAATTTAATTTTTTTATAAAAAAAATATTATTAATTAGTTAAAATATTTTAATAATATTTAATTATTTTTAAATATTTTTAAATATTTTAATTAAATATATTTTAAATATTTTAAAAATATTAATTATATTCTTAAAAATTATAATTAAAATTAATTTATATATAATTAATATAAAAAAATAAATACTTTAAAAAAATATTTAAAAAAAATATTTTAAAATAAAAATATTAATTAATTATATATATTTATTTAATAATTTTAATAATTTATATTTAATTATTATATTATTAATATTAATTTTTTATAATATATAATTAATTAAAAATTAAAGTTAAAAGTAATAGGTAATTTTTATAAAAAAAAGTTCTTATAAGTTTTTTTATTAATAAAATTACTATATTATTACCTTTTATTTTAAAATTTTTAATAAAGTTTTTTTTTTTTAAATAACTTTATTTAATAAATTTATATATTTTAATATAAATTTTAAATTATTATACTATAAAATTTAAATAATATTTTATAATTTATAATTATAATTAATTATTTTATAAAATTAATTATATATAAAAAAAATTAATTTTTAATTTTTAAAATTAATTTTTTTTTAAATTATATAATAATTATTATAAAATTACAATATAAAAATAAAAAATATATTAAAAAAAATAATTTTATTTAATAAATTCTTTTTAAAAAATAATAAAAATATATTAATTAAAATTTTATAAAATTAAAAAATTATTAAATATAAAATTAAAAAAAATATTATAATAATTTAATAATTATATAATTATAATAAATATATTTTCTAAATATTTTAAATTATATTAATTTATATAATTAATAATAAATATTTATAATTTTTTTAAATATATTAAAATTTATAATAATAAAATTTATAAATTTAAATTAATAATTATAAATTAATTAATTAATATTTAATTTATTATAATAATAAAATTAAAAAAAGTTTTTAAATAATAATTTAATAAATATTAAATTTATAAATAATTTAAATAAATTTTTAAAAATTAAAATTTAATTAAATAATTTAAAAAAATAAAATTTTTATTATTTAAATAATAAATAAATAATTAAATTAAATAATATATTTTTTTAAAAAAATTATATAGTTTTTAAAAATAAATAAAAATTAATTAAAATAAAAGATTTATTATTATTAATAATATTTTTATTTTATATAAATTAATATATAATAAAAATAAAAATATTAATATAATATAAAAAAAATTTAAAATTAATTATAAAAATATAAATAATTTTAATAATTAAATTAATATATAAATTAATTTAATTTAAAAAAATAATATAAAATTATTTTATTATAATTATTTAAAAAATAATTATTTAAAAAATAATTATTTAAAAAATAATTATTTAAAAAATAATTATTTAAAAAATAATTAATTAATATTAAAATTAATAATAAAAAGTTTTATATTATAAATATTTTATTTATAATTAATTTTAATTAAAATTAATAAAGAAATATAATAAAAAATTATAAAATTGTTAAATTTTTATATAATTAATTAATATAAATTAATAAAAGAATTATTATTTATATTTATAATATTTTTAAATATTTCTTTAAAAGAAATATTAATAAAATATAAATATTTAAATATATAAATTTTATTATAAAAAATTTAATTTATAAAAATAATATAAATTTTATTATTAATAAAATATTTTATAAAATTTATAATAATTTTTATATTAACTTATAATATAAATTTAAAAAAATATTTAATATTTTAATAAATTATATATATTTAAATAAAAAAATTAAATAAAGAATTAAATTATTTATAATAATTAATTAATTAAAAATTAATATTAATATAATAAAAAAAAATTAAAAATTATTTTCCTTATTTTATTTAAAAAGAAATATAAAAAGAAATATTTAAAAATATTAAATTTTAAAAAAGTTTATATAATTTAAAATTATTTAAATTAATAAATTTAAAAATAATTTTATAAATTTTAAAAAATTAAAAATTAAAAATAAATTATTAAATTTTATTTTAATTTTAAATTTAATTATTTTATAATTCTTTAATATATTTAAAAATTTTATATAAAATAAAATTATTATAAATTAATTAAAATTAAATAATTATTTTATTAAATATATTTATATAATTTAAAATAAAAAAAATAATTTAAATATAAAAAAAACTAGTAATTAATATTATTAAAAAAATAATTAATATTATATTAATTATTTTTTAAATTTTAATAATAAGGAATCTATTAATAATTCATATAATAAATATTTAAAAAATATTTAAATTTTTTAAAAATTAAAAACTTTTTAATTTTTTTAAATTAATAATTTTTTAATAAATAATAAATTAAATAATAAAATTATTAAATTTAATATTATAAATTAAATATTAAATAAATATATAATTTAAATTAATTTTTTATTTATTTATTTTAATATTTTAAATAATTAATTATTTTAAATATTAATTAATATTAAAATAATAATACATATTATTAATATTTTTATATATAATAAATTTTTATTTTTTTATTTTTTTTTATTATTATTAATTATTTTTAATAATATATTAATTAATATAATTAAAATGATATATTTTTTTTATTATTAATTAAAAAAATATTAATTATAAAACTTTTTTAAAAAATCTTTTTTAATTAAATTAAAATAATATTTATATATTCTTTTTTAAAAAAATAAAAAAAACTTTAAATTTAATAATATATAATTTATAATTATAATTAATTAAAATTAAATATAATAATAATTTAAATAATTAAAAAACTAATTATTAATTATAATTAAAAAAAATTAATAACTAATAATAAAAGATTTTTTTATTTAAATTTATAAATTATTAAAAAATAAAAAGTTTAATAATAATAAAAAAATATATAAATATAATTATTATTAATTTATATATTAATAAACTTTTTATATATAATAATAATTATATAATAAAAGATTTATATATTTTTTATAATTAATAAATATAATATATAAAATAATTTTAAAAAAAATTAAATTTATTAATAATTTAAAATTAAATAAATTAATATTTAAAAATTTTATTTATTAAAAAATTGAAATATTAAATAAAAGAAAAATTATATAACTAAATATTTTATTATTAAAATATAATAAATAAATAAAATTTTACTTTATAAAATTATTATTAAAGTTTTAATTTATAAAAGAATATTAAAAATTATTATTTAAAATAAATTATAATAATTTTATTTAAATTAAATTTAATATATTTTAATATTTATTTAGTAATTTAAAAAAAATATTAATATAAAATTAATTTTATATAAATCTTTTTAATTTTAAAATATTTTTATATTTTATATATATTATAATAAAATTATTAAAATATTTAAAAATTAATTATAAAAAAAATTTAAAAAGTTTAATTTATTATATAAAAATAAATAATTTTTTATTATAAAAAAATAATAATTTTAAATTAATTAATAATATATAAAAATATAATTAATTTATAATTAAAAATATATTTATTTTTTTATTAATTAATTAATTTTTAAAAATATTTAAAATATATTAAATTTTATTTTTTTAAAATATTTTTTTAAAATATAAATAAATTAAATTAAAAAATAATAATTATAATATAATAATTTTTTTAATATTATTAAAATTATTTAAAATATTAATATTATTTATAAAAAAAATAAATTTAATAATTTAATTTATATATATTAATATTTAATTTTTATTTAATTTTATTTTATATATTTATTAAACTTTTTTAAATAATATTATTATTAAAATTTTTAATATAATATATTATAATAAAAAACTTTTAAAATTTTTTAAAATATAATATTTTATTATTAAATATATTATAAATTTTAATAAGATTTTATTTAATATTAAATTTATAAAAATAATAATATTTATATTTAAATTAAAATAATATAAAAAAAGAATTAATATTATTAAATATATATATAAAATAAATAATAAAATATTATAAAATAAAAAAATTTATAAAATTAAAAATTAAATATATTATATAAATTTTTAAAATATTAAATTCTTTTTTAAAATAACTAGTTATTATAATTATTAAATTTAAAAACTTTTATATATTATAAAACTATTATTTAATTTATAAAAAAAATTACTTTTTTTTAATAAATAAAATTAAAATAAAATATAATAAAAAACTTAATTAAAAAACTTTTAATAAAATTTATATTTATTAATTTTAATTATAATAAAATTATAAAAAAAATTATTTTAATAATAAATATAAATTTTATAAAATAAAATATAATTTTAATATAAAAAGTATTTAACTATTAAAAATTAATATATTATAAAAATAATATTTAAATATTAATAAAAATAAAATATAATATAATTAAAAAAAATATTAAAAAATATTTATTTAATAAAAAAATAAAGAATTATTTTATTAATTATTAATTTATTTTTAAAATAAATATAAAAATTTTATTAAATTAAATTAATAAACAAATATTAAATATTCTTAATATTTTAATTATATAATAAATAATAATTATTAAACTTTTTAATTTTAAAATATAATATATTTTTAAATTAAAAAATTTAATAATAAATATATTTTTATAATTATTAACCTTAAAATAATTTAATTATAATTTTAATAAAAATTTTAATAATTAATATAATATATAAATTAATATTATTAATTTTAATTAAATTTAAAAACTATTTTTTAATAATTATTATAAATAAATAATAATTTTTTTTTAATATATAAACTTCTTTTTTTATAATATTATCCTTTATTATTTTATTTTTATTATAATTAATTATTTTAAAATTAAAGTATTTAAATATTAAATTATTAATAATCTTTTTTTAAAAAAAATATTAATTAAAATACTAAATAATAAATAATTTATATTTTTAATAAAAAATTATTAAAAATTATTATATTATTTTTAATTATAAAAATAAAAATACTACTTTTTATAAAATTTAATACTTTTATTATTAAAAGAAATATATATTAAAATTTAAAAAGTTATATTAAATTATTTTTAATATATATAATATAATTTAAAAATATATAATTAAAATATTATATTAATAAATTAAATTAACTATTTTTTATTATTAAAATTAATATTTAATACTTATTTTTTTATTAAAAATATTATTATTTTATTAAAATAAAATATAATTTTATAAATTTCCTATTTAATTATCTTTTTAAAATTATAATATTTTTTAAATTAAAAATATTTTTTATTAAAAAAATTGTTTTATAATTTAATTATCTTTTTAAAATAATAATAAATAAAAAATTTAAAAATAAAACAAAATTTAAAGTATATTTTAAAATATTAAATATTTTTTATATTTAAATATTAAAATATAATTTATAAATTTAAAGAATTATAAAAAATAATTATTATAATATTATATAAATATTAAAAAAACTATTAAATAAAAAGAAAAATTAAATTTATTATTTTAAATTTATTTTTTTAAAAATAAAATATTAATATAATATTTATATAAATATATATTATTTTATTTTATTTATAAATAAAAATTTATTATTTTTATTAAAATAAAACTTTTTTATATAAAAAATTTTCTTTTAAAATTTAAATTAATTTATAAAATAAATATTATAATTTTAATTTAATATATTAAAAAATAAATTTAAAAATATTTAAAAAACTATTAAAACTATTAAATTTTTTTAAAAATATAAAAAAATAATAATAATATATTATTATTAATAAAATATTTAATTAAATAATATAATTTTTATTTATAATTATATTTAAAAAATAAATTATTTAATAATAATAAAAATAATTTTATATAAAATTTTTATAATAAAGAATTTTAAATTATTAATTAAAAACTTTTAATTAAATATATAATATTTAATTATTTTTATATTTTAAAACAATAATAATTAAAAACTTTATTAAAACTTTTTTTTAATATAAATTTAATTATTTATAATTATTTTATTTATAAAATAATCTATATAATAAATTTTTTTAAATTTTAAAATTTAATTTTTTATTTAAATAACTCTTTTTAAATATATTATAATTATTATTATATTTTTAATATTTTTTATTCTTTATATTATATTATTATTTTATAATTTATATTTAATATATAAAAATACTAAATAAAATAAAATATATAAATATTTATAATATATTAAAATCCTATTAAAAGATTTTTTAATTAATTTATTAATTAATTATTCTTATATTTTATTAAAATTTTAATTTAATAAAAAAATAAATAATAAATATATATTATATTTATTTATTATTTTTTATTTTTTATTTTTTTTATTTTATTAAATATTATTTAAATATATTAATTTAAAAAGAATATAATTATTTTATTAAATTGTTTTTAATATTTTATTAAATTTTAAAAGTTTTATTATAATTATATAATATATAAAAAACTTAATTTTTAATAGCTTTTTAAAAATTATTTATATTTAATATATAACTATTTATTTAACTTTCTTCCCCTTAATTTTTATTTTTATTTTTAATTTTTTTTTTATTAATATAAATTTAATATTCTTAAAACTTTTTTTTTAATTTTTTAAAATTTCCTTTTATTTTCCTATTTAATTAATTATTATTTTTAAAATTATATTAATAAAAAATTAAAATAATAATTTTATTAAAAATTTATTAATTTATTTAAAATATTAATAAAAAAGAATTAAAAAAAAATTAATAAAATATATAATTATAATTTATTTAATAATATATTTATATATATATATTTTAAAATTTTTATAATTATATTTATAATTTAATTTTATATAATAAATATAATTTATATAAATATTATTTAGTATTATAAAATAAAAAATATAATATAAATATAAATAATTAATATAAAAATAAATTATATAATTATATTTATTTTAATAAATATAAATAATTAATATATAATATTTAATATAATAAAAATAAAAAATTATATTTTAATAATTTTAAAATATAATTAAAAATAACTAATATTATAAAAACCGAATAAATATTTATTAAAAATACTTTTTAAAAAAATATAAACTAATATAATATATAATAATATTTTAAAATATTAAATTATAATAATCTATAATAAATTAAATAATATTAATAAAAATATTATTTATAAATTTAAATAATTTTTAAATATTATTTATTTTTTATATATAATAAAAAAAGAATTTTTTTTACATTTATAATATAAATTAAAATAACTTTATTTATAATTCTTTAATTAAAAATTTAAATATTTATATTATTTTTAAAAAATAAACTATAATTAATAAATTAAATATATTTATTATTAATATTAAATTTAATTATTTTTTAAAAACTTAAATAAATAATTCTTTTATTATTTACCTTATTAATATTATTAAAAAATATAATAAAAATTATTATTAAAAAAAATAATAGTTAATTAAATAAAAGAAAATTAAAAGAAAATTAAATAATAATTAATAATAATAAAAATAATAAAAAATAATTAAAAAAACTAATAAATTATTTAACTTTTTTAATTATTTAAAGTTAATTAATTATAATTTTAATTATTTATAAAATAAATAACTTAAATATTAATTTTAAATTAAATTTTAATAACTTTATTTTTTTTTAATAACTATATTTTATTAAAAATTTATAAAAAAATTTTAAAAATTTATTTATAATTAAATTAAAATAGATTTTTTATTTATATAAAATAATTATTTATTTTAATTATTTTTAATAAGTTTTATTATATTTTAATTACCGCTTTTATAATTTTTTTAAATATTTTAATTTTTTTTATTTAAATAATTATATAATATTTTTTAAAATTATAAATTTTTTATATATATAAAAAAATCTTTTTTTATTATTTAAATTTATTTATTTATTTTATATATTATTTTTATATTAATATTTAAATTATTTTTTTTATTTATTTATTTTATAATAATTATTTTAATATAACTTTTTATTAAAAATAATATAATAAAACAAATTATATTTTTTATTATATATATTTAAATAATAATAAAAACTTAAAAAAGATTTAAATATTATATAATTAATTTAATAAAAACCTTTATTTAATTAATTTAATTAAATAATATCCTTTATTATTTTATATAATTATACTTTTTAAATTTTAAATTAAATATATTATTAATTATTATTTTTTTAATTTATTATTATAAAATAATTATAAAAATAAAATTTATAATTTTTTTTAATAAAATATTTTATTTTATTTTATAAAATTAAAAATTATATTTTAAATAAATAAGAATTAATTAAAAGATATATTATAATAAAAGTAGGTTTTTTTAATTAATATTTATAAAAAATAATTTATATTATTAATATTATAATTAAATTTATAAATAATAAAAAAGATTTAATAATTAAAAATATAATATTTTATTTAAAAATTAAATAATTAATAATATTTATTATTTATATTATTATTAAGAAATATTATTTTTTATTAAATTAATTAAAAACTTAATAAAACTTTTATTATTAATTTAAATTATAAAAATTATAAAAACTTTATTTATAATTATAATAAATAATTAAATATTTTAATTTATATATATATAATAAAAAAAAATTATAATAAATTTATTTTTAATATTATATATTTAAAAAATATTACTTAATATTTAAAAATATTTAATAATAACTTTTATATTATTAATAATTTTTAAATATTTTTATTTAAAAATTAAAAAATAATTTTATTTAAAAGTTTTTATAAATATATAAATTAAATAAAAAACTTTTTATTTATAATAAACGTTATTTAATTAATAAAATTAAAAGAAAATATAATAAAAATATAATAATAATAATTATTTAAATAAAATTTAATAATAAAAATTATTAATTATATTAATTTAAAAAATTATAAATATTTAAAAATTAAAAATATTATAAAAAAAATAATACTTTTTTTTTAATATAATTTTTTATTAAATAATAAATTAATTCTTTAATTTAAATTTTTTATTTTAAAATTATTAATTAAAAATAAAATTAAATTAATAAATTATAAAAAATATTTTATTTTAATTATAATTATTTACTATTTTATATTTAATTAATAATTTAAATTTTAATAAAAAACTTAACGTATTATTAAAACTTTAATATTTTTTATTCTATTAAAATTTTATTTAAATTTATACCTTTTAAATATACTTATATAAACTTTTATAAATAAAAAAAAATAATTAATATTTATAAAAATCCTTTATATTTAAAAAAATATATTATTTAATATAATAATTTTTATAAATAATTAATTTAAAAAACAAACCTTTTTTTATATATTTTTTAAATATTTATATTAAAATAGTTTATTAGATATTTTTATTAATAATAATAATAAATAATTTATTTAATTTTTATAATTTTTAAATTAATTTATATTATTTTTTTTATAATAATTTATATTTATTTATTATTAATTAAATTATTTATTTATTTATTTTTTTATTTATATAAAATAATAATACTTTTTTATTTTATATATTTAAATTTTATTTATAATTAAAATAAGAATTATAATTAATATTATTATATAAATTATAATATTAATTTTTAAAAGCAAAATTATATAAAAATAAAAAAAAATTAAAATAATAAATATAAATTATTAAAATAAATAAAAAATATTTTAAATTTATATAAATAGGTTTTATTTTAAGAAATTAATTTTAATTTTTAATTATATTAATTTTAATAATTTTAAATTTAATTTAATTATTTATTATATTAATATTATAATATTAAATAATATTATTTTATATATTTTTTATTTATATAAATTTTATACTTATATTATTATTTATATATTTAAATATATATATATTAATAAAAATATAAGTTAATAATAATTTTAATATTTATAGTTTTTATATAAAAAAATACCTACCTTTTTTTATTTAAATAATTAAAAAACTAATTCTTTTTTATTTTTTTTTAAATATATTTAAATTAAAAAATTAAAAATATTTCCTTATTTTTTATATAGGTATTCCTTAAGTTTATAATTAGATGTTTAATTAATTTATATATATTTTAATTTAATATATTTTTATTTAATATATATATATATATATAAAATTAAATTTTTTAATTAAAACTTTTTTATTATAAGATTTATTTATATAATAATTATTTTAAAATTTAGTTTTATTAAATAGGTTTTTTTATAATATTTTAATTAATATTATTATTAAAACAATACCTTTTAACTTTATTTATATATTATAAAATTAAGATTATAAATATTTATAATATTTTAATTATTATTTTAATATAATACTCTTTTAAATATTAAATTTTAAATATTTATTATAATATAAAAGTATTATATATATTTTTAAATATATATAAAATAAAAATAAAATTATTTAAATTTAAAATTAAAATTTTAATAAAATTTAATTTATTTTAAATTACATTTATACTTTTTTAAATTTTTAAAAAATATGTTAATTAATTTTAATATTAATAAATTTATTTTAAAATAAAAATTTATTATTATATAATTATAAACTTAATTATTTATAAAATTATTAAAATTATAAATTTAAATAATAAAATATAATTAATTTATTTAATAATTATATTTTAATTTTAATTATTTTTAAATTAATTTATTAAATAAATACTTATTTATATAATATTAAACTTTTTATTAAAATAATAATTATTTTTATAATTATTTATTTTAATAAATTTAAATTTATATATAATTTAAATTATATAATAATTTAATATTTTTATATAATACTTATTAATATTAAATTAATTTACTTATAATTTATAATAGTTTTATTTTTTAATAAATATAATTTAATATTATAATTATTAATATAAAAAATTATTTTTTAATTATATTTAAATTATAAAAGTAATAAATTATAAAATTATTATAAAAAGTTTTATATAAACTATTTTATTTATTTAAATTTTTTTATTAAATTAAAAATATTAAATAATGTTTTTAAAAAATATTAATTATTATTTTTAATTTAATAAAAAATATATTTAATAAAAAATTTAAATAAATAAAATAATTTATATTTTATAAAATTAAAAAATATATATTATATTATTAATATAATATAAAAGTGCTATGTATATTCTCGAATATATACGGAATAAAAGTAAAACTATATATATTATATTATTAATTAAAAATATATTTTAATTTAAATAATTTAATATTTATTTTTAATAAAATTTATATAATAAATATTTTTAATATTTAAAATATTAAAAAATTTATAATATATTAAATTTAAATATTATAAAAATATATTATATATAAATTTATAATTTTAATTATAATTTATTTTATTTTATTTACTTAATATTATAATAAATAATATATAATTATTAAATATTAAATTTTAAATAAATACGTTTTTTATATATATTTAAAAACGTATATAATGTTTTAAAAAGTAGTAAACATTTAACGGCCCGTTAAATTTTAAAATTAATATTTATTTTAAAGGGTAATAGGCTTTAAAATTTAATTTAATTACTAGAATTTTAATAAGTATATAAGTATAAATTAGTGTCTCTTACTTAAGCGCTAACTGTAAAGCATTGCCTGTGCTGTGCCCCTAAAATGTAGGATTGGTTGATGTTAACTCACGTGAGTTGGTTCCGTATATAAGGAGACTAAGTATTAATAATAGACTACCTACCCTGTCGCAGGATGCGAGGACTCGGTCCTCCACTGTTCTGCGTTAGTGTTGCCTGGATAGTTCTGCCTACATATGTAAGGACCCACCCACTTGCGCTGACGCCCAACCTGGCGCTCTTATTAACGTCCCGAAGTCTGGTTCCCTCGAGCTGGCTAGCTCACTCGACTTGCGCGCTGAAACAGAGCACCTGGATATGGCTAACAAAGAGGCAAGTTCGCCAGGAGAAGCCACCCAGGCTCAGTCTCAAATCAATGAGGCAACTGAATATTCCGCATTTTCGCGGGCGCAGAAGAACTGCATCATTTTCCTAGCGGCGTTTGCAGGCTGGTTCTCATCTGCCAGCAGCTTCATTTATTTTCCAGCTATACCGGCAATAGCTCAGGACCTCGATCAAAGTATCGAGAGAATCAACCTCACAGTCACATCCTATCTTATCGTGTCCGGGATATTTCCCTCCATCACGGGAAATGCGGCAGACCGCTTCGGGAGGCGACCCGTATTCCTCATGAGTTTGACAGTCTACCTACTATCGAATATCGGCCTAGCTCTTCAGTCAAATTTCGGACTTTTGTTCTTCTTTCGAATGGTGCAGAGTGCAGGCATTTCAGGAACGTTTTCCATTACGTACGGTGTCTTGAGCGACCTCTTCGCGCCTGCTGAGAGGGGCGGGTACGCCGGCCTCATCTCCTTTTTGTACGTAAACATCCTCATGAACCTCCTTATTTAGTGATCAAATCCGCGAAAAGAAATCGTAGCCTCGCAGCGCTGACGTCGTCGGCAGTCTAAACACGCCACCTAGTATTGGTCCCCTTCTGAGTGGCTTGCTGCTGTTGCGATGGTCATGGCGCTCCATATTCTGGTTCCTCTCAGCTGCTACGCCGTGTTGCCTCATACCGATAGCGCTTTTGTTGCCGGAGACCAATCGAAGTGTGGTTGGAACCGGAAATGTACGAGCTCATGGTTCTAACCGACCCCTGTTGCCTCTTCTTCTCCCCACAATGAGTACCAAATCTACATGCCAGGTAACAGACAAGCAGACGCATCAGAGACCTTCAATGAATCCACTTGCGTCCATAAAGCTGCTTCGATCTCCTGGCACTGCTTTGTTAGTGGCGGCGTACGGCGTGGGCTATGCGACTTATTCGTGTCTGCAGGCGTCCTTGTCCTCGTTGTTCCTCGATATCTACCAAGGACAAATTTCAAGCTTAGCCAGCGGCCTTATTTACATGCCTTTCGGTGTCGCATGTGCTCTCTCTGCCTTCGCTACTGGGAAATTGCTTGACAGGAACTTCCGAGAAACAGCCGCCGAGCTAGGTGTCACTATCACTACGAACAGAGCTGACAACCTGTCGACTTTCCCAATCGAAAAAGCAAGACTCCGAACAATTATTCCGCTCGTCTGTGTTAGCGCCTTTCTCATCATCGCCTATGGCTGGCAACTTCAGGCTGGCGTGACGATGGCAGGCCCGCTTGTGACACAGTTTTTCATTGGTCTAACGCTTCAGACAATGTTTACAGCGTTGAGTACTTTACTCGTCGACGTGAATAGGGAATGGCCATCGACTGCACAAGCCGCCTGTAATCTGGTCCGGTGCGAAATGGCAGCCGGTTATCTGGCAGCGCTTGATCCACTATTGCGAGCTACTGGGCCGGGTTGGACGCTGCTGCTGCTAGCAACCATTGTGCTTTCATCCGCGGCCATGCTCTATGTCCTGCAACGGAAAGGCCTGCAATGGAGACAAAAAAGATTGAACGCAGAGGCTGCACATGGAGCACGCCAACTTTCGGCGGTTGTAGATGATGGGAAAATGCGAGAAAGTTCTGGGGTCTGAAACATACACTAAATATGAGGATCAGGGACGGCAAACAATGAGTGTCGCCTCAGGGCGGGCAGAACTGACCGATGATAACACAACGCTGTCCCGATCCGCATGTGGTTGAACTGGTCCCATACTGAATACTGGGACTTCAACAAGGTGCCTCATGCAGATTTACATGGCTGCCAATTGTGCAGAAACTGTCGTGATGCAGCGGCGCCAAATAGACTCTTCACCAGCAGTACCACGGCCGTCGAAAGACTACATAGGTATAAGCCATGACTACCTAAGTAGTTACTCACAATGGTTCATGTGGAGCGATAATAAAACGTTTTTCAAGTGCAGATAACTACCCTAGTTGGAAGATTACATAGGTAGCTACAGCTTTGGCGACTGCCGCTGTGCTGCCTTAATGTCCTGCCTAAAGGCGAGATCACCAAGTATTTCCTCGGACCCGCCTCCCACGACCATCATTCGCAGGTCCCTTGTAATTTGCTCGATGAGACCTCCTCCGCCAGGCCCGTTTCTCTGGTACGCGACTCCGCCCATGGTCTGTTGCGCCTCTCTCGCGGCATGCTCTAGCAACCTGCCACCTGACACCTTTGCTAGAGCAATTCTTCCCGCAACATCATCGTTCTGCCATCCGCGCCTCTGTATGTGATAAGCGATCTGTTCTAACCATGCCCAATGCGACTCCACATCCCTAGCCATCGTGATGATCTTGTGTCGGATGATCTGGTGATAGATAAGGGGCTTGCCGAAGGTCTCTCGGGTGTATGCATACTGCATTGCTGTGCTGAGACAGGTCCGAGCTTTGCGGTTGCAAAGAATTGCCATGAGAAACCTCTCGTTATTGAAATTGGTCATGATATATTTGAATCCCTCATTCTCCTGTCCCAATAAATTCGCGATGGGCACGCGAACATTCCTCATACGCACCCAGCTCGCCCCGCCGGCATTTTGACCACTGTTGTATATTTTTTCGATCTCGACCCCATCTGAGCAGAGAGGCACAACAAGCATCGAAATGCCTTGAATTCCTGGGCCTCCGGTGCGGACTGCTGTTGTCATGTGCGATGCCCATTGTGCGCCTGTGATCCACTTCTTGGTGCCTGTGACTATGTAATGCCGCCCGTCCGCAGACTTGACTGCCTTGGTGCGAATATTGCCGACGTCGCTGCCACCGCTGGGCTCTGTAATGCCCAAGCAGAAGCTTGTTTCTTGCGTGAATAGTCCAGGTAGCCATCGCCGCTTCTGCTCCTCAGTGCCGTGGTTGATTATGGGCGGCACGCCAATGGAATTTGCTCCTCCCAGTGCGATACCGACGCCCCCCTCTATTCGGCCCATTTCATCGCTTAGAATCATGAAATGGAAGACGTCGAACCTGTCTATTGGTATACCTGCCACGAGCTCATGTCCGCGCGGCCTGTAGTCGGCTGGTATGTTTGCAAAGGGCAGCCCGGAGTTGATGTAGTCGGCCTTTGCTGCATCCGGGCAACCACCCTCCTCCTCCCATCTGAGATGATGAGGCATAATTTTCCGGTTGATGTAATCCCTGGCATAAGCTTGGAGCTTCCTGTGAGACTCATTATAGTAAGGCGACTCCAGGGATGTTAGCCAGGCCGGCTCTGCCCAGGGAAGTTTAGGATCCTGGTTTTCGTTGGACATGATATCACGCAGATGCTCTCGGTCGGTGTGAACTGGTCCGTGGTGACACTCGTTTCATCGCGGGAGTTCCAGTGTTCTTGATAATGCAGACGCGAGTACTAGTATGAGGTGGAGCAGAATGTGAGCTCAGTGCATGCATCCAAGCTTGTGAAACGATCCACGACGCCGTATTAGAGATGCCGAGGTCAATGTTGCTTGCATTATTAGACGTTCGTCCCTAGCTTCTGCGGGGTAATCTGTGAACGTCCTCCTTCGGTAGATCGCCCACATATTCCGGCCGTGAAGCTACCCAAGCCCTCTGGATAAATGGTGCGCATGGTACAACGTTGATCCTGTTTGGGACCGTAGTTAGTTATGAGATCAACGCGGGGCCGCGTACTTAATTAGTAGTTTTGCATTCTTTCCGGTGCGAAGAACACTTGCCCAGGGTCGAATCAACCACACGAACTCAACGTCTAAAAGTGCAAGAAGTCGACTGGAAATCGCTATTAAAAGGGGCCTTTTGCAAACTATTGAAGAATACTCAACATGACGTCAAATTCCTTTCCCAGACTGCCCAGTTCTGGCATCAAAGTGATCATTGTCGGGGCCGGTTTCGCTGGATTAACAGCTGCTATCGAATGTCATCGCAAAGGACATTCTGTTGCTGTTTTTGAAAGAGTCCCTGAGCTGAAACCCCTCGGAGACATCATCAGCTTCGGACAGAACGCCTCACGGATCTTTGCGAAATGGCCAGGCGTGATGGAAAAGATTGAGTCCATCATGCACAAATCCGATGGGATCAATTATCACAACTTCGAGGGAAAGTTTGTGACGTCACAGTCATTTTTGCCGGAAAGGCAGTGGGGACGGAGGGTAAATGGGCATCGTGGGGAGCTGCACCAAGTCCTCTATGAGCATGCTCGACTGGCAGGAATCGACGTGAAGCTTGGCCAGAACGTTACCAGTTATTTCGAGACCGGCGACGAGGCCGGGATCGAAGCCAATGGTGTTAAGCATACCGCCGATGTCGTCTTGGCCGCAGAGGGTGTCAAATCTAGAGGTCGGTCAATAGTGCTCGGGCACGACGACAAACCTCGGCCTTCCGGTTATGCAGTCTTCCGAGCGTGGATGACAACAGAAGAGTTGAAAGAAAACGGCCTGACGAAGCACCTTGTCCAATCAGATAGCCACAATGCCTGGCTTGGGGAGGACATACATTTCATTGCCGCTGCCATCAAGGATGGGGCCGAGCTGAGCTGGGTCTGCACCCACAAGGATGAGGCAGGCATCGAAGAGAATTGGCAGTTTCCCGGAAAGGTCAAGGATGTGCTTGAGGTCCTGGAGGGCTGGGATCCTGTCGTGTTAGAGCTTGTAAAGACAACTCCGCCAGATCGCCTGTTCGACTATAAGCTCGTTTATCGGGACCCCCTTCCGACCTTTGTCTCCCCGCAGGCCCGAATTGCTCTCATTGGTGACGCTGCACACCCCTTCTTACCAACATCGATCCAAGGGGCTAGTCAAGCCATGGAAGATGGGGTGACTCTTGCGGTCTGCCTCGATATCGCAGGCAAGGACAATGTAAAAGAGGCCATGCAGGTCTATGAGAGAATGCGATACGAGCGGGTCCACAAAATACAGGCTACTGGCGTCACAACACGAGACAAATGGCATAAGGCAGATTGGGACCTGATCTGGCAGGACCCGACTCTTCTACATCTTAAGCGCGAGGCCTGGATCCTCAATTTTGATGTCGAAGAGAGTGCTTACTGCAGTACGAGGATGTGCGGACATCATTGAAGGGGAAAACAGGTACCTAGGTATTTACGACTGAGGGGGGTTACCTACCTACTTAATTAGGTGGGACCTGTAATTGCACCGGTTCATCCCGCAAGCTAAAAATCCCTCGTAAAGCTTGTCTCTGGCCTCGTCAGTCCCGATTGCTTAATTGTAGGCAGATATCCAGGGACAAAACAGGGTCATGGCTAAAAAACGCCTGTTCAGAACAGGCATCACAAGGGGATCCGAGAGAGAGTGTTGTTATTTGGAAATTAGCAATTATGTATACCTGGTTTCGCTTCTATTCCGCATACGTCCGAGGACATCCATGGATACATGGCGCCTTAACACGGTGGTAAACGCTCAGGACCCAGTGTTAAAAAAACATATAGTGTCGATAACAGTAGTTCAAATATAATAAGTGCATGTGGCCTTAGGCTTACGACGTACAGACAATGCTAAGGGGTACTGTCTTGACGGCCTATTACTAATAAGTTGACAGTCTCGCAACAGGATGTATTAAACAAAGGCGTGGTCTTGAGCGTTTACCAATGTATGAAGGAACCGCATACATTTTATATGTATGGGGATTAATTAGAAACGAAACCACCCAAAGAAAGCACTTGAGGCGTCAAGATGAACTAGCTCCACGTGATTCGAATTGCCGAGGCCATGTAATACCTAATTCTCCCAGATTTATTTGTAATAGTCCGTGTTCTGCCATGTCGAACCTTTTTCGACTACATATTTCAAGGCATGTATGGTTTCCTTGGCTCCTCTTAGGGCAAGATATTGCATCTGGTTACCGTCCAGAATGCCCCTCGCTTGCTTCTTAAGGAGGGCTTGCGTGGCCGTATGGCCGAACTGAGAGTGTGTCTACCCATAAACCCCTTCGGTTCGCTCGCCCTTGAATAATGGGGCAGGCGCTCAAGGTGGATTGACCATGACACAGTTGATCGACAAGTCTGGCGACATTTTGATTGCAGTCTTGACACGCTCATCGGGGGGCTCAATCGTAATTTAAAACATGCGGAGGGGATTGTAGCAATGGACTGAAAGCGTATCTATTATGGATGATGGCCTTGCTCGGAAATTCCGTGAGTTCTGGAACGATAGCATAATAATCTCTGCTTTGACCTGTACGGTAGCTGAATGCATTCGAATTTGATGGCACACCATTCGCTGAGAGTCAGCGCTTGGGTCAAGCATCGGTCCTCTTTCGCGGCGACTCAGTGCCTCGAGTAAGTACAAGCTTTGATCAGCATTAGACTAGCACATAGATGGTCTCCGCAGTCACGGAATACTGCCTTGGTACATTAGGGCTGAGTCAAGGTAAGGAGAGTGGCACTCCACCTGTGAGAGCCTGCCAATAAGTGATATATCCAGGATATCGAATGAATCACGCGGTTTTCGATGTATTTATGACCGCTCAAGTCCTGTTTGGGGAGAGAATGACTTCCTCTTCTACATGATTATACATTATTCAACGAAATTAACCACACTCCTTATCTTGGACGACAGAAAGTCCTCGTATTCTTCATTATTTCAGCATGCACGCCATAAACCTTCTGGGGGTGGCTGGAGTTGTGTCGGCCGGCTTCACCACCGTTCCAGCCGTGAATTCCAGTGATCCGTGGGCCGATTGGAATCAGGATACCGCATTCACGAGGACGAACTACACTGTCACTCCGAACGGCGTGCTTAATCCCTACGAGAGGTGCGCGGGCATCGGTCACTATGGTCCAACCGCATGCAGCGAGGGGATTGACTATGCCTGTTTCTTCAAAAACGACTACTACAGCCAGTGCCTGCCTGTAGTTGACCCAACGGCCCCTGTGGAGCCGAGACCCGCTGGACCGAAGCCTACGAAGCTAAGTCCTCTTGTGCATGGCAAGCCCATGGGCTTTGCGTCTGGTGTCACCGGTGGTGGCGATGCCGAGCCGGTTCGGCCCAGAGACGTGCATGAGCTGAGCGATTTGCTGCAGGATCCGGAGCCCCGGGTCATTATAATCGACAAAACCTTCAATTATACTGACTTCATGGGAACAGGCACCATTGATGGCTGCAAACCTTGGGGCGATCTTGAGCAGAAATGTCAGGTAGCTCTGGGTCTCGGCGGTGACTGGTGCAACCGTGAGAAACCGGACGCGCCTAAGGTGCAGGGATTGGAATTCAACAAAGCTGGAATCAGCCCCCTATGGATTCGGTCTCATAAGACTGTCATAGGTGAAGGTGATAAGGGCATCATTGTGGGCCGCAGCAGTAAGCACACGCAGCTTTTGGATACGATTTCAACCCCTCCAATCAGAAGCTTGTCCGATCCTTCATAAAATCGTTAATGTTCAGCAAGGCAGCAAAAGTTTGAACAAGCGATAGCCCCCATGTGGTCTATCTCTTCCTGAACTTGCTTGGAACTGTCCATTGCTTCCTGTGTACTCCGTTTGCTAACTCACAATGCTGCAGTCCGTATGATGGGTGTCGAGAACATAATCATCCAGAATGTCAAGTTCACGAGCATCAACGAGAAATACGTCTGGGGTGGCGATGGATTGGACGTCTGTGAGTTAGAATTTCCAATATTGCAACACACTAGGTAGGCTCCAAATTCGTGACTCGTGGCTGACACACAGAAGGGGCTGCAAGCAACATTTGGCTAGATCACATAACAATCAGCCGCATTGGGCGCCAAATGGTCGTTGTACATGAAGGATCAAACAAGAACATCACAATTAGCAGCGTCCACTTTGACGGTTTCACAGAGTACAGCAGCAAATGTGGGACTGAGAGCAGCACATCGCATTACTGGTGAGTCCAAAGTCATTCTGGGTCTTTGAACTAAATATATTCTAACCTGGACTGCGAAAACAGGGGCTCCAAATTCGCGGGGCCAGGCGACGCCATCACTTTCATTTATAATTACATGGACTACTTCAGTGGCAGGGCACCCCAGGTGGGCGACAAGGTGCGCATCATTGCCCGTGCCTCCCTCTGAACATCACCATCTTCCTCGTTGAAGAATTGCCCCCAGCGCACCACTTCAGTACCAGCAGCAGGCGACTAACTCATACTAGAATGACAGTGACGTTTCTTTGACCCATGTTGTCAACAATGTCTGGGAGGCCGTCTCGTCTGAGGCCCACGCGTTTGAAGTCCTCGCCGGCGGGGTAGTTCTCGCTGAAGGCAACTTTATTGTAAGCATCAGCCTTCTTCAACTTCCTCGTATCTTCAGCCGGCGTGGTTTTGGAATTTATCAAGGCATATCAAATTCAATCGAAGCCGGTAATTAACATGTTTGAATTAGTACAATACGAGCATAGTGCTCGACGACAGTCACGGAGTCGGGCTGATCTACATGCCGCAAGACAATCTCAGCGATGCCCTTTGCACAAAGGCAATTGGTCGTCCCTGCATGTCTAATAATCTGGTCCAGAGTGGTCCTTTTAACGCTTCGAAGCCCGCTACCCTTGACGTTCCTGAGTGGACAGAGAACAGCAATTTTCCTGTCGCCGAGACCGCCGACGAGAAGCTCCGCGAGAAGGTGAAAGCCACTGCTGGCTTCGGGAAACTGTAGTCAAGACTTGGACTCGATATGAAGTGTCACCAGTATTAAATGTCTGTAAATAAAAAAGCACGCCTGGACATACTTTCCTGACCAGTTGTTGAAGCATTCTATGGTGGAGGGCCTCGGCTTAAATATGTCATGGAACAATTCACATATATCTCATAGTACCCCCGGGCATTCCAATGATAATATTACTGGACATTAATACATTTCAATAGTCATACTACTTAACTAGTACTATATAAGAATAAGTTTATAGGAAGATGGCTCTCCTAGCTTGAAAACCTGCCGTTAAGGGTGGAACTTAGGACTTCTAGATGACAACTGGGGGGGTCAACCTTGAAACCTTGGAAAGCATTTGCAACTGTGAAGAACACATATACCTTACATGCCTACCCACGTGTGCCAGGGACTTGCCCAGGTGGATCACATATATTGCCCTATACTATATTATGTCGGGGAGGGTTCTCGTGAATCTGCGATAGTATCTTTCTGACGCTTTGATGTTACTCGGCACGTTTCTTTGCTGATTTTTTAGGAGGGTACCTAGGTAGGCTCGCAGAGTACGAGCAGAGGATCAGATTAGGCTCCTTAACTATACCCGGGTGTAACGTGGAGGCTGAGGGATCAAAACTTTAGATCTCGTCTGCCACACGCATTAATGAAACACAAATTCCCGTATAAAAACTACGAAACAGACCGTGTAGAGTATCATCTTGCGTCGCCACCAGCCGGTCATCTTTGTGGTCTTACCCGGTCGATCTCTGCGACTGACGTGTTGAGAGGTTGAACCGGTGGGCTGACGTACGTCACTGCCAGGCCCATGATCCACAGCCCCAGTGGCGACACGAAGATCATTACGTTCAAGGCACCCGTTACTTTGCCATGGAGTGCCGTTGGCCATTATATAATGATTCTGTTTCGGAACTCATTCAAGGTTTTCCTTTTACCAGTTTTGAGAGCAAGTCAGATTTAACAATTCCATACCCGGAGAATCACGCCGACTCCGTGAACCACAAGCCACAAGCCGCGAAACCATCATCCACGACGACCAGTTCAGCACCCCGAAGACAACCCCTCAAGCACCCAAATATGTCAAGCACAACACACAGCACTAGGCCCGGCCCAAATAACGTCGTGGAAAACGAGTCAAAAAACGGGTACACTCTCGTGAAGCCGAGCACAAGGTCCAACGGGCAGGCAGAGGAGTTCCAAGCCCCACTGGCAGGGGGCGCCACGGTCCAACACGCAGAGAACCACGACGAGGCCCCGCCAGGCGTGCCGGGGCCGGACCACACGGCCCGAGACACGCTCCGCAAGCAGGCCAAGCCTGTCTTCAGCCGTGGGCCCTCCATGCTCGACTTTACGGCCGTCACGTCCGCGGGGCCGACGCCCGCCGGCGAGGTGCCCCCGTCGGCGTCGTACTTTGACGGCTCGCGGCTGCGCGAGTCACACCTCCCCGACGTGGAGCTGGAGACGATGAGGAGGCAGACGGTCGCTGCGACAGACTTGGAGCTGCCCCGCCTGGTCCCCGGCGACGAGGTGCAAGGTGCGGACGCACTTGCTCCGCAGACATCTCGAGTGTCAGGAAGGAGCGGGTAATACACTGGATGAGACAATCGGATGGACTGGGGAGAACGATAGATACTGGTGATCATACATCGATAATTAAATAGTCTTCCAAGGTTCTGAATGCGTTGTCAAGCTGTCGAACAACAATCTTTTCCAGTCCCTGGACCCGAGCGTATTCATCCCATGTTGTCCACTTGCATTCACTGTTACTTGCCGGTAGCTGATATCTCTGACTATCTACTTTTTTTCCCCTGCAAGAAGTGGTTTCGTTTCTAATTCCCATACATATAGAACGTATGTGGCGCCTTCATACCTTGGTAAACGCTCAAGACCTAGCGTTTAAAAAGAACACAGTGCCTTCCCTGCAAGAACTCGCGCATATACTGGGCAAAAACAATTTTACTTGCGCCGTGTTCGAGTTTTACAGATATTCGTGTGAGTGCCAAAATTCGTTCATGCATGGGATGCAAAACAACACAACTGATGATGGATTCCATGAGTCTGTTGTGAATTCCACGAGGGATTGGGTATCTATTTTTAATCCTCGACATCCATTAACCTATATCTATAAACTGTAAATATTAAAGCCGAATGCCTCTGCTGTTTTCAAATCTTCACAACACCGGGAGGCACCCGCGAGCCCGTTTTGCTTTTTAGAAGCCGGTTGATATGCACTGCGAGTCAGCGACTTCGAACGCACATTTGTTTCATCACCAAACTGAACCCGGGCAAGACCATTTATCAGCTGGTATCATTGTCTCATAGGTTGGAATTCACTCCTTATCCTGTGTTGACCCCTCACTGCATTCAGCCAACGTTGACGGCCGACGGGGATGACTTTGGTGATTCCGTGATTCAAGTTTCGCAGTGGTCATTCTCAACTCTGAAGAGGTTGGCGAGAACGGACCTGGTGCACCTTGCCCTTGTGCTTCAAAACTAGCCGCCCTGGATGATTCCAGTGAGGTTTCCCGCGAGATATTTCGGTTGGCCTGTGCCTTTGCAGCAGCATACGAAGAATTCCTCGAGCCGGGGCCAAACCGGGGAGGTCCCGCACGGAGAGGAGAGCACCCACTACCCTACTGTTGCTCGGAGTCGATCTTCGCTAGTGGCTCCAGCCTGCTGTGAAGTTGGCTGGGGTGGACATGTTCCGCGGCGGCGTTGGATGTGCGAGGTGTTCGAGTACCCGAGGTGCGACTTCCAGGGGTACGTCTGCCTGAAGGTGCCGAATACGGGTTTGCCTGGCCATCTCTGTCTTCCTCGAGACTTTGCGCTCTTGATGCTGCTCTGGACGCGTTACGGGACTGGTTGCGTGACGCCGCATCCCTAGCGGCATTGTAAGAACTGGTTCGAGACCCGGGGCCGAAGTGTGGTCGCTGAGCATGACGAGTACCTCCTGGGGTAACGGTACCTGGCCCAGGTTGCTTCTCGGGCTCGCGGACCGCCGGGACGGGATGCTCTGTGGCCGTAGACGGCCGACGCTGTCGCTCGGTGTCGACGCCCTTGGCGAGATTCTCGGCGAAGGGAGATCGTTTGCGCAGCTCCGGACCCTTCCAGTATATGACATAGACGGCAATGACGAGCAGAAATGAGACGCAGAAGAGGATGATGGACGCGTTGAATAAGGGCTTTCCGTTCTGACCGGGGATATTTTCGTAGAAAGGGGTGGCTGCGCAAGTGAGCACGCCGGCAAGGAAGTCGCGCGCCCAGCCGTTACCACCGGTGGCAGAGGCAGAGTAAGGACCATAAGCACAGATCATGTAGTCAATAGTGGCCATGTAGATGGCATAGTTTGCAATGCCTATGATGGCACTTGCAAACATGGAGCCAACCCAGTGGATTGGTGGCCCATTGCACGTGAACGCGAATATGAAGAGGCCCAGAGGGAGGCACGGCGCGAGGTAGAGAAGCCACCAGAGACGGCTCTCATACTGTGCGTGTTCATCGTTCGGCCTGGATCTCCGCTCATGGGTGTTTCGCTTGATGGCGGGGATGAAAGAAAGCCAGGCAATGATATAGCCGATTCCGATGGGGATGAAGGCCAGGCCGATGTCATAATCGTTGAAGTTCCACTGCGTGTACACGAGACTGAAGGACTGGATCTGCATGAAAATGAGGGCATCTGCAAAACCGGACAGAAGCGACAGGACCAGAACGATGGGCTCGGTGACGAACATGGAGAAGGGGCGGAACCAAGTGTGCATGAGCTCACTCCAGGTGAATCGCTTGCGGAAGGGCTCAATCTCGTTGGGGCCCCAGACATCCTCGCCGTTCTTCCTCCGCTTCTTTGCGATTTTGTCGATCATGATGGTGGTGCGCGTCTCGGGAACTGTGAGCAGGTGCAGGATCTGCACAAAGCCACCGAAGATGAGCTGGATCCATATGCACCATCGCCAGGGGAGGAATTGCTGGACAAAGCCCCCGACGATGGGCCCGAGGATGGAGCCGCCGACCGAAGAGAAGACTATGTAGGCGACAGCGTACTGCTGGTGGTCCGAATCAAACATGTCGGCGATCATACCCAGGGTGACGCTGCCACCGGCGGATGACAGACCGCCGAGGCAGCGGCCGACGATGACACTGGCGAAGTTTGGGGCGAGGGCGACAGGCAGGGTCCAGACGTTGACAAGGAAGAGCGAAGCCTGCATTATGGGTTTGCGACCAAACTCCTCGGACCAGGGAGCCCAGAGCTCGCAGCCAAATGCGTAGAGGATGAGGAACAGGGCGGCGCCGAGACGGGCGACCTGCTCGCTGACCTGGAACTCCTCGGAGATGCCCGCCAGGCCGTTGGAGTACAGGGAGGTGTTGAAGTTCATGGAGGTCTGTACCAGGAAGATGACGGTCAAGATCCACCACTTTTTGATCTCGGGGTACGCAAACGCCAGCTCACTCTCGCACTCGCGTGCGGTGAGCTCACGCTTGGCGCCGGCAGCACCCGGGCGAGTGTCATTGTGGTTGGGCGAGGAGTGATGGTCGCCCTTCTCGTCGACGACAGCCGTCTCAGATCCAGAGCCCGAAGCTGAAATGTCGTGATGAGCGTTGACGTTGCGGCCTCTGGGGGGAGGCTGCGTCGTGGTGGCCGACATGGTGTAGTTACGGGGTAGGGGGCACAGTGTGATCAAGGCGTGCCAGGGTCAGCTGGGTGACGGTGACGGAGCGTTCGGGTCGGGATGTTGTAGTAACTACTGGAGAGGATGCTTGCTGACCAGCAGATCAGAACCAGGCGAGGCTTGCGTAATATCGGTGGCAGGCTGGGTGGCAAGCCTCGGGGCAACTTTTCTAGAGGGCGTGGTGGTGGTGGTGGTGGTGCTGGTGGTTGGGGGCACTGATGTGCGAAGTTGGGCATGGTGGAAAGTTGAAAAAAATGTGCCGAGGGGAGGAGGGGATGTGGAAGATATATTTTTGCAGGAAGGAGGAAAGTTGGATTCGGCGCAGTGCGAAGGGCATGAAATAGTACCCTTGTACCTTTCCTTGTACCTCTCAGGTATTGTAGGAAATGGGCACATGGTCGAAGTAGCGTAGCAATGGTACCACAGTAGTGAGAAAGACGTCACATTACAAGATGACGGATGCAACCCGCGTGGGGAACCGGGGAAGTTAATAAGAACCACTAGATTATTAGATTATGCTAGAGTATCTAGGTGCTTAGGTAGTATTCAAGGTCAGCGCGAGGCGGCAAGGCCGGAATAGAGACTCCTGGGCGGTTTGCATCTGGCATTGCGAGACGCTGGTGGTGGGCAACATATAAAGTGCAGTTGGGATGGCCGCACTGCTGCAACCTGATGATGGAGGAGAGATGGACAGGATAGGATGCGAGGCTGGCCTACCGAGCAAGCAATTGCACGTCACGTGTGCACACAAAGAGAGGCGGACAATCGACAGTCGACAGTCGACGGTCAGTGAGAGTCAATCATGTCTGCCCTGGAGATTTGCTGTGTGAAATTTGAATGTGCCGGTTGGGACGTGCTGAGGGCAGTGGGGACAAGACCCCAAGCTGCATAGGAACCATGGCATCGAGGTTTGGGAGTCTGGAGTAGGTGTGGATCCCGGAGTCCTGGAGTCCTGGAGTCTGTCTGGAGTCGAGTCTGGCCATATGACCATCAGTCGAGCCAGGCCTGCAGGGCGTGCACCCAGCTACCTAGGTACATACCTAGTGTACCTAAATCCATTGGTAGTCTCATACCACGGCAGGCGGAACATGGCCGATGCCCCCAAGCCCAAGACTGGCTCTCGGCTTGACTTTGGTATGATGGCGGTGTATCTGGCCGTGTAGACCTGCTTCATATGGTGGGTAGGTGTCTTGTGATCTGATCTGGTTATTTTTTCTTGGTCTGGCTCTTTTTTTTTTTTTTTTGTTCCCCTTGGTTTCTGTTTTTTGCGCGTCTCTTAAGTACCCTACTAGGGATAGAAGGCTACTACATCCCTTTCGGTCGGTTGCGTCATGGTGGGCCACCTTCACTGCCGGGCCGATTCAGCAAGTGTACCTACCACACTTGATCAGAGAAAAGCACACGAGCGGTGGGCTTCCTCCTGCCCATGTCTGCTGGATGGGAAGTCGCACGCACTGATGATATCTGCGCAGCACGGCACGGGCCAGGCCTGGGGCAGCACTGTCTGGATGACGTCAGTGGGGAAAAGTCTGTTGTTGCCGATGACCCAGAACCAAAGGCCTGTACATATCTAGGTAGGTACGTACCTAGATATCTGCCTAGGTAGTAGTTAGTGCTGGATGAGGCAAGGTTCGGTCGCTCCCGGCGGCATCTGCGTCTTGCAGCCTTTGCTATCCTCGTGATTTAAAAACAGGGAAGTGACACATCTCAGGTCATGTTTTCGTCTACCACAGTAGCCTGCAGGCACAGCTTGCTATCACTGCAAGCCTGCTGGTGGTCTTGGTTGGCCTTCAGTCCATCTGCCGACCGCCTCTACACTGTCTTCTCCCAAGTCCCACCGTCCTTGGACGTCGATGAGGCTCACGACCGGGGTGTGTGGGAGCACGGGTAGGCCTCGCCAATGAATAGGCTCGGGTGCAGATCAAGCCTTCGCCAAGCAGCGATGCTTGCGGGAGGACGGGCGGGCCAGGAAAGGAAAGGGCTGACCAGCCGGGACCGCTGTTAGCTCTCGCAGCTCGCGGCTCGACATTCGCCATTCGCTCCCCGCCAGTCCAAGTAGGGTTAACCACCCACCGTATTGTACACTTGCTCAACCAGGTCGTTGACGACGGCTGGCGAGTGGCTGTCTCGCCGCATGGCAGCCCGCAAGCAACATG
This sequence comes from Diaporthe destruens, assembly GCA_036986855.1. NCBI lineage: Eukaryota > Fungi > Ascomycota > Sordariomycetes > Diaporthales > Diaporthaceae > Diaporthe > Diaporthe destruens. Next base: position 4,446,390 of record BTXE01000002.1, on the reverse strand, counting down.
CTAATTCATGTAATAACAACGTACACATCACATACGGCCAACTCCCCTTGTTCAAGTCGTCCCGATGGGCTTGCTAACAACCTTGGAAGTCAGCAACAACATCCCCGCCCGGGGCATTTGCTGTCCCAGCCAGAATCACCAACACATTACCAACACAAGTGCATTCTCTGTCCCGTTCTCTGCACTTCTAAACAAGATACATTATAGCCGTGACTGGCACTCTCGGTGACCTATGGAGGAGCAATCATGAGTGTGCACTTTGTCGTCACGCGCACACAGTCCTTATCCACGTCTACAATTCCCATTGATGTACTTCAAGCACCCGCGTTGGCTCTTCTAACCTTGGAAGTTACCAGTCGCCGCATGTACTTACTTGGGCATGTTCCCCCAGCCTCCCCACAACAAAACAATCGTTTATCCCCACACCATGACTTGGAGACTGGAGTAGCTTAGCAAACGGCCCACAGTCACGGCACTTTGGGAGGGGATCTACACCTACTGCAAGCAACTGTTGAACTACACTATGCCGCTACCTAGAGACCACCGTGAAGCCGGTTAGGAAAACTTCGGCGGAGATCCGTCCTGCTCGGTCCGAATCTCCTGGCAGGGCTCCTGACCACCTCAGTCGAGCCCCCTCCCCTCCCCCGCGGGTCACATGAGTTCCCAACTACGGAGTATCATGGCGTCAACATCATCCGGGCGGGTACCCGCCCTGCCCTCAAGATTGGTAGGCAGTCAAGCTACATGGAGAATGAATTGCATATACTACAGGCCTTCCCGGGCGTGCCGCATGGCGGCCCTTGACTGATTGTGCTGTTGGCCATCAATCTCTAGCTGCAAACGTTTCTTCGTCTGGCAGCAAAAGAATCGCGGCCATGATGTTGCACGGTCTGGCCCTCCCGCTCAAGTGCTGTTTCTCGGCCAGTTCGCTTCTGCGGCCACGCCACACGGCGAGGACATCTTAGCCGCGCATCAACGGCCCCCTATCTGACGCGCAGTCTCTGGTCGACCGACCCTGCAACGCAACTACGGTTCTACGAGGCAACTCCCCCACCACTTTTCATTACGGCAACAACATCGCAGAGTTCGTCAACATCACCGTCGGCGCCGGACCTGGCCCATATACGGTTTGGCGACGAGTTTGAGAGGGGTGCTTTCAGCCATCACCTGAACGTGGTAAGCAACTCAACTGGCACAGTAGCTGGGCTCTGTTCTCCCTGGTTGCCACTTTACTTTTCATGTCCGCGGTATGAATTAAAAGCGTAAGCAACCATAAGAATACATCGATTTAATGTTGAGACCTGCACAGAAATTGCGGTAATAAAGTTTTCGTCTCATCGACGACCTTCAGTCTCCGCTCGTAGTTGACCTCTTCGGGAGTCAAGTTCAGTTGCTGCGTGTGCTCCTGCGGTCCCGTCACTTCCCAATTATGCCAATCTTTCGGAAGCCAACAAACGTGACGAGCATCACCATGCCCGTGCTCGCAAAGACTGTCCAGAAGGCAGCTCGGAATCCATCCATCAGCGCCGCCGTTTCCGGGGTGCTTGTGGAGTGTTCAGTGACGGATGCTGCAATAGCCGCTGTGACAGCCAACCCTACCGAGTTTCCAAACTGGGCGACCTCGTTGAAGACACCGCCCGCGAGCGACTGAATCTCGGGCGGAAAGGCATCGGATATGACTAGGTTGCACACGCTGAAAAGGACCCAAGGGTTGATAGGACAGAGGAGCAGCGCCCAGAATGGCCGCAGCCAGTAGTTTTCGTCCTCCGCCGCCGTGGCCATCAGAGCAGGAGAGACCAGTGTGGCTGCCGCCGTGATGACGCATAGCGTAACCACCCGCACGCGAGGGATGAGGTAGATGAGTGCGATGTTGATAGACGTGCCCATGGCTATCTGGGAAAAGTAGCGGATCGACGAGTCCAGCGCGGAGAGCCCCTGTACCTGCTGGAAATACAACGTGGTGAAGTATTCGATTCCGTTCAGGGAAGCCCAACAGAAGAAAACACCCAGACATGCCGCGGTGAAGGCAGGCTGTCGCCACAGGCGGTTAGGGATGAGAGCTGGCCGACGGTGCTGGACCTGGTAGTGCATCCAGAACGGAAAAGCAGCAAGGAGCACGATTGACGCGAGCAGTAGGACGACGGTCGCCGGCTGACTGATCTTGCGGAAATCGGATGTCACCACTGCGTGTAACACCACATGTCAGCGCGGCCCGTCCCATGCCGCAACAGTTTTCCGGCGGCGATGGTGGTGGTCAGCTTACCTGCGAGGATGTACATCAACAGCCCTAACGAGATGCTCAGCCCTATCACTCCGATCCAGTCCACATCCTCGATGAGCCGCCTCGTCCAAGACTTTGACGACACATGTGAAACATTAGGGAGGGACCAGATTGAGACGATGGACAGGCAAAAGTTGACTATGGCCATGATGTAGTACGACCACCTCCACCCGATGGTGTCGGTGAAGACGCCGCCCTGGGGATGAGATTTTGGAGTCAGCGGTGCAAAGCATGAAAGAGGGAGGGCATTGGCAGGAGAAAAGGGATTCTCACGAGCACGAGGCCGAGGGCATAACCCAGTGGCTGAGCCATCCCATTCATTGCGAAGCTCGTGTTTCTCCACTTGCCCTTGGGAAAGGTGTTTGTGATGAGGGACACGGTGGTAGGCAGACACATTGCCATGGCGATGCCGAGGCATGTGCGAAACATGATGACCTGTATGCCTGTGGTTGCAAAGCCCAGGGCCACGGTGAAAACGATGAAGAGGAAGCTGCCAGTGACCCAGGTTGGCTTGGGGCCGAGGATATCTGCGATGCTGCCGAAAACATGGAGGAGGCAACCTGCTGCGAGGGCGTAGACAGCTGCTGGCCACTGGGTGTTGTTTTGGCCTGGTCAGTTCAAATGTTACATGTGTAGTTTTTCTTGTGCAATGCCTCGAGCTTTAGATTCACGAGCGGCTGGGAACCTCGGAGACTAACCAATATCAGACTCTTGTCCAGGCCCACGTCTTTCGCGATGCGAGGCAGGGCTGCAATGAGGATGCCAGACCCCATCGTGTTGAGAAAGCTGATACCGGAAAGTGAAACTATCATGGCAACGCCCCTGGCTCGGGACACCCTTGAGCGGGTGCACGCCTCAGGGCTTTCCCCCGTGCCTTTTTCGCTGACGAGAGACGACGCATCTTGCAATGATGCAGTCTTGAACTCATCGCCCAACGGCAACACTCTGGGCTCCGGCAGGTGCTTCTTGCTCTGCATGACAACAGCAGGAGACAGGCAGTGATGAAGAGTCGGGCTGGTGGGAGACGTGGTTCTTGCAATGACCCAACCAAGTCGCGATGCGGTTAAGTGGTCCTAGGTGATAAATAGAAGCACAGGCATCCATCTGGCTCGGTGATTCAGCGATTCAGTGAAACCCGTGGAAGGAGCCCCTTGGCACACCCGGGCACCTATACCTACGGACTACCTCCATGCCCGCAGCACCACCCCAGCTCGGCGAGGCGTGGGCGTGGGCGTGGGCATGCGAGACTGCACATTGCACCATGGAATCGTGAGTGTTGGTGGCACTGGCCATTGGCCCTGGGCCCGAGCAGATCAAGTTGAATCGGGCAGGTGAAACATATTGGTGGCTCAGACTCGGCTGGTAATCACAGGCAGGAAGATAACGATGTGCGGTGGGAGTGAGGCACAGCTGGGGGGTTTTCTGATACGGAGGAGGCTACCGTGAACCTTTGAGGATGTGCGTGCTGTATTGGTGGTATAAGGAGGTACCTGGGTACAATCCATCCCGACCCGTTGGTAGCTAGGGCGGCATCTCATCTCATGCGCACCCAAGCAGCCAGCCACTTGCTCGGGGAATTTGGCCAGTCACTCAATCATTGGTCACTTGGCTTCGCAGACTCTTGCCAATCCTGAGCTCGCGTGTGGGGGTGACCCGCAGTAGTCGGTAGTGGTCTTTGCCAACGTCAGGCCGACGCTGCGGAGCGCTGAGTAACCCGTGGCTACATAGCAACCGACTACCTAGGCATCTACTCCCTACCTCGGATGGCTCCTGTTTCCTTCCCCCGTTCGCTACATCCTTTCCATTAATTCACTAACTACCTACCACCTTGACTAAGGTGTGACGACATCACCAGAAGCGTGCACTGTGCCCCATCGCATCCAGCCCACAACACCGTACTGTATTGCATGCTCGCTCCGACACACGAGTCTCAGGCACGAACATGGGGTCATCAGAGAACACAAACACGATAGTCCTTTACACCAACCACACATGCACATGTGAGTGGATCCCGCCTTCATATAAACCTACACATGTACTTAAGCACCTTCCTGATCCTCCACGGCTAATAGAAACAAGGGGCAAATCGTGCCGACGTGTGTCTCGCCGAGCTGGGGATTGCCTTTGAGGAGCGAATCATCGATGTCGACGGACCCCGCCCTGCCGACTTCCTCAAGCTTAATCCTCGCGGCCTCGTGCCGGTGCTCATCTTCAACGACCAGGTCATCGTCGAGTCTCAGATCGTCTGCCAACTCCTCTGCGATGTCTTCCCGTCGCACCTATGTCCTCCCCCCACGTCCACTGCCGGGGCGCTCAGACGGGCAAGGATGAGCTTCTTCATCGATGCCTACTGGACAAAGTACCACACGATCCTTTTCAGGCTGTTCGAGTCACCCACGGCTGCCCACGAGGAGCGGGTGGTGGACGACGCTGTGCACGGAATCAAAGCTGAACTCGAGCCCCTGCTGGCTGATGCCGCGCCTTTCTGGGGCGGAAGTGAACAAATCACCCTCGCCGAGGTCATCACCGGGCCCTTTGTGATTCGTGCACGCGCTCTGAGCAAGCATGGTGTGTACCCTGCGAGTTTGAACAGGCGCATAGAGGAAGAGGCCCCCAACTTCCATAAGTGGGCAACGGCCACGTCCGGACACGAGAATATCAAGAGGTTCTTTGACGAAGATGTCATTGTCAAGCGGTCTGTGGCCAAGAGAGCCAGGATGAGGGCATCTGCAGGGCTGGACTGATGGCTCAAATTACAACGCAGCTTAATCTTTGTCATTTGCACGTTGCTCCGGGCCATCATTCCTAGATGCATAAGAAGGATTCATTCTCCCAGCTGAAGGGCAAGCGACTTTGCGAAATTGATCAGATTTGACCAGTATCTACGCCGCAGTACGGCTTCCCTGTTCTCACTTTCAACTAGGTAGTAGTCTACTAGCAAGATGACTTTGGTGACACAGTGCGCCTCCTACTACACGTCAACTGCAACATGATTGGCCCCGTTTTGATCGGAACATGCCGAGGTCTAAAAGCTATTATGAGCCTGTGTCCTTTCCTGGGAGTCCGGGGAGTCCTGGGAGCCCGGGGACAAGGTAATATCTAGGGTGCCTTCGCAAGCGCCTGTCTAATCCATGTCTGAACTTCCGCCAACTCTGTCATATTCTTCCCACCCCACACCACGTCTGCCATGTTGCCACCCTCCCCAATGCTCGCCGTCGCCGTGACCACAATCTGGCCCGCCTGCACCAACCTCTCAAGCCGGGCGTAGATGCAATCCACGTCCCCGCCATACTCCACTGTCGAGAATTGGGCCAATGGCAGCCTCCTTTGCTTCCAGAAGTGGCCAGACATGAGGCATATCGGCATGGACCCAGTGAAACGGGCGTTCAGATCGACGACCCACTGCCCACCTTGTCTGTCCACGACGATGTCCACCCCAGCCCAGCCCATAAACGTCTCGGGCATTCTTCTCGTGGTGTCCCGCACAGTCTCCCACACCAGTCTCCGCAGCTCCGCCTGCTTGCTGAAGTCGATGTGGCCCCCGGTCCACTTGCCGGCGTCAGTCAGTGTCTGGACCGTGACTCCGAGGATCTGGGGGTTATCTCTGTCGTGCGCCGTTCCCGGCGCACCGACAAAGAAGTGCACGCTCAGGTCCTGCACCAGGTCGATGTACTTGCTCAGCAGCACCTCGGTCGTCCCGCGTGCCTTGTACTTGGCCATGGCCTCAACCATCTCGTCCCGCTGACGCTCCGTCTTGACAATGTAGGTGCCGAAGCTACATCCCGCACGGTACAGCTTGACCACGAACGGGAGCGGCCTGGTCCAGAAGAGGCAGGAGGAGTTGGCGGACAAATCGACGGTCTGCAGGTTGACGACCTCAGATGGTGGGGTGCGCATGCCGGATCGGACAAGAAATTCCTTGCTGTTGACATCAAACATCTCCCTCGGAGGGAGAAGGCAGTCGTGCTCGTCCATCCACCCCTGGGGCCGCCAGAAGAGGAGCTTCTTCCCGGAGGTGGCCCTCCTCAGCTGGGCGGCGACATCCTGGCGGTCGAGATCCACTATCACGGGACGGTGCCGCTGGCTGGGCGCTAGCTGTGACAGTGCCCTCTCCATGGCCTGGGCCGTGACATTTGGGGCGAGGAGGAGCACATCCATGTTACCCACCCCAAAGGCCCTGCGGAGGGGCTTCATGCCCAATATGATGTTGCGCAATCTCGCAATCTCCTGCTCGTTTTCTGGCGAGTAAGGCACCGGCTCCTCGTCCTCCGGGTAGACCAACTCACGCGGCCAGGCCGGGTGCAGATCCATGTGTCCAAAGACACAGTACATGGTGACGATGAAGGGCCCGGGTATTCCATTGGCCTGGTAGAGCTCGGCCAGGGTGGTGTCGAGCTGGATGGTTGTGGGTGTCTGCGCTGGCGTTGGCGTTGGCGTTGGCTGCTGTGCCTCATTCTGCAGGGTGGCGATGTTGCTGGGCAGCGTGTATGCACGAGCCCGGGGCTGCTCGACCTTCATGTTGGCTGCAGAGAAGACCGTACTGGGCAAGGGCGCAGGTGGTGTTCAATGTTGTTTGCTGCTGCCGGTCGAGGACGACGATGCTCTCTCCAGGGCTGCTCTGGCTGGGACTCGGGGCTGGACGCCGACTTATTACAGTCACAACCTTGGAATTTATGTGGCGGCGGCTCTTGCCCCGTATTATGTGAGACGGCCTTGCCTCCAACGCCCCCGTGGTCATCAAGTCAGCCCGACTGACTCACCGCCTCGATGCGATGGTCCACGAGGTCAAATTCGGGCAATAAAGGAAGGATTCAACCTAATGGTTCCAGGTCTTGGGGCCCTTCCTTCCCTCTTGGGCGGACCCCGTCCCGACAGCCTGATCCCGGTCCGAGTCAAGACCGCGGCCGACACGGCAGGAGCGATGGACCCACCGGCCCGAACAGCTCGCAAACTACTTCCACAGAGCCCTCCATGGGTGGATTGGACATCAAAAGGGGTTAGGGTTGCTAGCACTAGTGCTCTATCGTGGCTCGTCCCTGGTTCCTGATTGACAGTTGTTCCTACCCTAGGCGTAGCTACCTAGGCAGTATCATTGTGTTTGGGATGCACCGTTTTACTCGGCCAGTCCGCCACTCTATGGACCTCAACAACCCCCAGTGAAGTGGATCGTCCCGATGTGTAGTGAGGAGCGGAGAGGCCCCTTCTTGACCGGCGAGGAGACCCCAATCACAGGCACCAAGTTTGCAAGACGCCTTGTGACTGAGTCAAATGGCCAATGGGAAAGATGTGAATCTTGTGATTTGTCGGTCTTGTTTCGACTCTGAGCCGGACTAGCCTTGAGAACGTTTCCTTTCGCATTTTCATGACTCTATATATTTATTCCAGCATGACAGAAGACAGGATCTGGCTAAGGGGCTATCCAGCCAGCTCCCCATGTAGAATACTGACCTCACGTTGTGGAGCGATAGCATACTGTCCCAAAGGACGACATGTGGTTACAAGCTAAAGGATCATAACAGCTACCTCGCACGTCCGGAGTACCTACCCACGTAGGTTGTTTAGTACATCAGCTCACAGGCTTTATAGAGCTCGTATCTACTCAGATCCTCCGATCCTTAAACTACGTGCTGTGGCCAACAGCCTATCAGACAGAATAATATTAAAGAGCACTCCTATGCTGCTCTTACACATCTAAAGAGCGCTTTCTCCAATAGATTAACACAAATTCTATTATTACGGGGCAGTATAATAACTTAAAAGTAAACCTAGGAATATAACTTCTTATAACAGACTATAGCTTTAGCCATACTGTATTTTTCTTCTACACTATATAATTATTTTTCTATTTAATTGCTTGTTTCTTCCCCCTAAAGCTTATACACGAAGTTTTCCACGGCTTTATATATGTCCTTATGGTCCTCTTATAAAGGAATTTTAAACACCCCCTTTCCTTTATTTCTATTATATTTTTCTATATTAAGAAGGAGTTATTTATTATTAATAATAAGAATATAGATTTAAAAGAAAATAAGCTTATTATACCCTCCTTTTATTTTCTAATAAATTACTTTTAAGATTCTTTTTAAAAGTTTTAAGGCCTCATTATAGAAGTTTTAAAAATAAGATATTATAAATTATTTTTTTATTTTAATTATTTTTTAAAGTTAATAGTTATATATTTAAATAAAAGTTATAATACTTATTTAATTATAGGTTTATTTATATATATATATATATATATATATAAAGTTAAGTTTTTTAACTAGGACTTTTTTATTATAAAATTATAATATTTATATAATAATTATTTTAAGACTTAATTTTACCGGATAACTTTTTTTATAGTATTTTAATTAATATTATTATTAAAATAGTATCTTTTAACTTTATTTATATATTATAAAATTAAAATTATAAATATTTATAATATTTTAATTATTATTTTAATATAATATTTTTTTTTAAATATTAAATTTTAAATATTTATTATAATATAAAAGTGTTATATATATTTTTAAATATATATAAAATAAAAGTAAAACTATTTATAATAAATTATATATTATATATTTACTTTAATAAATATAAAAATTCTTTTAATTTTTTTTAATTAAAAAGTTTTAAAATATATTATATTTTTAATAATATTAATATTAAAATATTTTAAAAAAATTAAAAATATAAAATTTCTTTATAAAATTTATTATATATTAAATTAAAAAAATTATTAATATATTATTTATTTATTTTAAATTATTTTTTTAAAAATAAATTAAATTTATTAATATTAAATTTAATTATTATTATTTTTTAAAAATATTATTTAAATTAAAAATATAATAATAAATTTAATTATTAATTTAATAATTAATTATTTTTAATAATATATAAATATTATTTTAATAGCCGCCGATAATAACTTTAAATATAATTTATTTAAATAAATATTTTAATTTTAATTATTTTTTAATATAATTTATTTCTTTTTATTTTTATTTAATTAATATTTAAAAATAATTTTTATATTTTTTTTTATTTATTATAAATAAATATTTATTTATAAAATTAAAAATAAAATATTTTAATATAATATAATATAATTAAATATAAAATAATATATTAATAAATTAATTATTTAAAAAAGAAAAGTTTATTTATATAAAGTTAAGGTAGAAAATTAAATAAACTAATTTTTTTATTTATATAAATTAATTATTAAATTAATATACTTTTTATAAATTATATTAAATATTAAAAATAAAAAAGAAATATAATATTTTTATTATTATTTAATAATTTATTTAAAATAATATTTCTTTTTTTTTAATTATTAAAATTAATAAACTTTATTTAATAAAGTTTTAAATATTAAGATTTTTATAATAAATAAAAATATAATTATTAATAAGGTTTTATAAAAGCGGCTTTAAGGGTATTTAAATAAAGTATTAATAATTAATATAATTATTATTAAGGATTTTAAATATTTTTTTTTATAGTTATTAATTAATTTCTTATAATAATAAAATTAATTAAATAATATCTATTAATTATTAATAATTATATATTTTTTTTAATATATTAAATATTAAAATAATTTTCTTTTATTAAATAATTACTTATTTAAAAAAACTTTTATTATAAAATATTCTTTATTTTTTTTAATAAATATTTTATAAAAAATATATTTAATAAAAAATAAAGCTAATTACTTTTATTTAAATAAATTATTTATTAATTTATATAAAAAGAAATATTAAATATTTATAGTATAATAATTAAAATTATAATAAATATAAAAATATAAAAAATATAAATATAATATAAATATAAATATATAAAAATATAATATATAATATATATATATATATATAATATTTATATTTATATTTTATATTTTTATATATATATATAAAATATATATATAAATATTATATATTTTTTATATATATATAAAATATAAATATAAAAATATAAATATAAATATAAATATATAAAAAATATAAAATATAAATATAAATATAAATATAATATTATATATATATATATATATATATAATATAAAATATAAAGTATAGTTATAATTTTAATAATAACTTTTAAAATTAAGGTTTACTTTATTAAAATTAAGTTTATAAATTAATAAAAAAACTTTTTTTATTATTATATAAAATTTTTTTTAAAAGAATAATACTTTTTTATTTATTTAAAATAAAAGTTTATAAACTTTACCGTATTTTAATTATATTTAATTATTAATATTAAACTTTAATTAATAATATTTAATATTATATAAATATTTTTTTTAATAGTAATAATATTTATAATATATTAAATATTATAATATAAATATTTATATATAAAATAAATTTCTATAATATTCTTAAAAATGTTTTTAATTAAATAATTCGTAGGTAAATAAATTTTAAATTTAAATAAATATTTATAAAAATTTATATTAAAAATATAAGTATAAATATTATTTAAATTCTATTATAATAAAAAAATAATATTAATTTAATTATAAATGAACGTATATTTAATATAATAATATTGAATTATTAATTTAATAATATAATTAATTAATTTAAATTAATTATTAATTTATAAATAATAAATTATAATTATTTTAAAATAAATTTAATTATTTAAAAATAATTATTAAATAAAAATTTTTATTTATTTATTAATAATATATATTATATAATTAAAAATAATTATTTATTATTTTAATATTTTATTAATTAAAATTATAAAAATATTAAAAAAACTTTTATTTTTTAAATTTTAAAATATTTTAATAAAAAAATTAAAGAAAAACTAATAATAAAACTAATAATAAAATTAATAATAATAATATATATAAACTTAATTAAAAGTTAAATAAGTTAGAAATTATTAATAAATAATTAATTATTTTATTTTTATTTATTATATTAATAATAACTTAAAATATATACTTTAATTAAATATTTTTTTTTAAAAAAATAATAAAATTTAATTTAATTATTATATAATTATAATTAAAATAATATTTATTATTATAAATATTATATAAAAAATTTTAAATAAATAAAAAAGAATTATAAATTATTTTTTTTATTATTATTTTAATTATAAAATAAATTATTAATTAAATAAAATGAATAATTAAACTTTAAAATAAAAATAATATTTTTATTATTTTTAATAATAATTAATTTATATTTAAATTTTAAAAATATTATAAAGTTTTAAATAATTTTATTATAAATTATATTTTTTTATAAATATTATAAAAATAAAATTTAATTTTATTTATTATTATTATTTTAATAATAATAAAATTAATTTATAAAATATTATTAAAGATTATATTAAATATTATTAAATTAATTTTCTAATATTTTATATTATTATTAAAAATAATAAATTAAAAAGAAATATTAGAAATTAAATTTAAATATTTAATAATATAATAAATATTAAATTAATATTTTAATAAATAAATAAATATATTAATTAAATATTAATTAAATTTATTTATAAATATAATATTTAAATTAATTTAATTAATAATATTTTTAATAATATTATAATTAATAAAAATAATTATTAATATTTTATTAAAATAAATAATAATATAAAAATATTTATATAATTAAATTAAATAATTAACTTTTATTTTAAAAAGTTTATAATTTAATTTAATTTATATAAAATAATAATTAAAGAATATAATTAATTTAATAATTATAAATAAAATAATAATTATTAGTTATTATTTATAAAAATTATTAATTTAAAATAATATTATTTTAAATTTATATTTAAAAAAATTATTAATTTTAAAAAAATTATTTTTTAAAATTATAATAATAAAATTATATTTTTTTATTATAAATTATTAAAAATTAATAAAATTATTTAGCTTAGGTTAAATAAATTTAAAATAAATATATTAAATATAAATAAAGTACTTTTTTAATTATTTATTAATTATATTTTTATTTTATAATTTATAATAAATAAAATAATTTTATATAATTATAATAATTTTATAAATTTAATATAATAAAATATTATTATTTAAAAAAATTAATATTATTAAAATAAATTTTTAAGCTTTTTAATATATTAAAAAATATAATTTTATAAAAAGTTTTAATATATTTTTTAATTATAATTATATTAAAAATATTAATATAAAAATTAAATAATTTAATAAATAAATAATTAAGAAAAATTTTAAAAATAATAAAAAAATATTTTTTTAAAAAAATAAAATAAAGACAATTTAAAAGTATTAAAAGTAGTTTTTAAAAGTATTTAAAAAAATAATTATATTATTAATAAAAATCTTATAAAAAATTTTATAAAAATTAAATATTTAGTTTATATACTTTTAAATATAAATAAATAAATTTTAATAGCTTATGAATATTATTTTATATTATTTAAATTTTTAATATTTATAATAAATTAAAAATTAAAAGAAAAATAAAATAATATTTATAATTATAAAATATTTTTTTATAAGTAATATTAATAATATTATTTTAAAAGAATAATAAATAATTATTAAATATAATTTATTTATTAAATATTTATATATTTATTATAATTTAATTTTTTTTTAATTTTATAAATTATATAATAAATAATAAAAAAAATTAAAATAAATAAATAAATTTTAATAATATATTTTATTTAATTTTAAATATAAAAGTAATTATAATATTTATTTATTATAATTTTTATTTTTTTAAATATAAAATACTATTAAATATTTAATTTTATTATTTATTAATTATTAATAAAAAATGCTTTTATTTATTAATTCTTTAATAAATTAATAAAATTTTTATTAATTTATATATTAAAGAATTCTTTTTTAATATATTTAATTTTTTAAATTATAATAAAGTTAATATTATAAATATAAAAGTTATTATTAATAATTAAAAAAAATTATTAAAAAAAGAATAATATTAAATAATTTAAAAATTTTGAAAAATAATTTATTATAAAGTTTTAAAAAATTTATATTTTATTTATAATTATAATTAAATTTAATAATTATAATATATATAATATTATTAATAAAGTTTAATGATTTAATATTAAAATTAAAATTATAAATAATATTAATAGAAGTATTATTTAATTTAAATTTAATATTAATAATAATAATATTTAAAATAAACGTGTTTATAAATTAAATTTTAATATTAATTAAATTAATAATTATAAATTAAGTAATAAGAATAGTAATATTAATTATTATTATAATTTAAAAAGCTTTTATAGTATTAGTTAAAATAATTATAAAATATATTATATTTTTATATTTATATATAATTTTAATATAAATATAATAATTAAATTAATTATAATATTTAATATTATAAAATATATTAAAATAAATATAAAAAAGTAATTTTTAAATAAAATATAATAATTAATTAATATTAGAATGAATTTATTAAAATATAAAATTATATATTTAAAAATAATAATTTTATAAATTATAATATTATTATTTTTTTTAATAATTTTAAAAAATATTTTAAAGTTATAATATTTAAAGTAAATAATAATATAAATAATATAATTAATAATAATTTTATATGGATATATTTATTTATTATTAAATAAATAATTTATAAATAATTTATTTTTAATTATAATTTATATAATTATTATTTAAATAATAAAATTAAATTTATTATTAATATATTTATTAATAAAATAAAAGGTAAATTAAATAAATTTTTTAATATAATATAGTTTTTTTACTCGATTCTTTTAATAATTAGAGTATTTTAATTAAAGATTTTTATAATTTTATATTTAAAATTAAATAAAAATTTATAAATAATAAAATAATATTTAATATTAAAATTAAAAATTAAATTAATTATTAAAATATTATATAAATTATTTTTAATTTATATTTAAAAATAAATATATTTTTTAAAAATAATATTTATTTATATAAAAAAAGTTTTTTTAATAATAATATTAATGTTCTTTATAAAATAAGCTAATATTATTTTAAATAATTATTTAATTTTAATAAAAATTATATTAATATATTATTTAATTTTTTTTTATATTAATTAAAAAGTTTTTAAATTTATTAGTATAAATATTAATATATTTAAATAATTAAAAATAAGAAAAAAATATTTTATTATAATAAATATATATATAATAAATTTTATAATTTTAATTAATATGAGATTTAATTTAAATATAATTAATTTATAAAATATTATTATTATTATTAAAAGAATTTAATTAAAAAAATTTAAAAAATTTATTATTAATATTATTTATTAATTTAATTAAAAAAATATAAAGAATTTAATTTTAATTATAATAATTATAGTTATATAAATAATTATATTAAATTTTATAATTATTATTATTATAGTAATTATTATTATTATAGTAATTATTATTATTAATTTAATTTTATTTTTTATTTTTATAATTATTATAATAATTAATATTATAATAATTATTATAATAATTATTTTTAAAGTAATAATTATTTTATTTATTATTATATAAATTATAATTATAATAATAATAATAATAATAATAGTTATTATAATTATATTTATTATTAAAATAATAGAAATTTTATTTAAAATAATAATTTAAATAGTAGAAAAATTTAAAAAAAAAAATAAAAGTAGGAATAAAAAACTATTTTATAATAAAAAGTTTAAAATATTTTTTTTAATAAATATTTAAAAATTAATTTTAATTTTTTTTAAATAAGTTATATAAATAATAAAAAATTTTTTATATAAAAAAAGTTAAAAATATTTATAAATATTTAAATTTATAAAAAATTAAATTTAAATTATAACTTTTTATTAATTTTTAAAATTTTTATTAAAAGTTTTTATATAATAAATAAATTAAATTTTTTTTAAATTTAAATATTAATATTATTATTATTTTAAATAATACATTTAAAATAAAATTTCTTATTAATATTTTTAAATTTAATTATAATAATTATTAAATTTAAATTAAAATAAATTTTTAAAATTTGAAAAATATTTTATAATTTAATATTATAATAATTATAATATTTAATATTAATAAGCTTATTTAATTATTATAGGACTACGGTTATTTATAATAATATAAGGAATATTAAAAGGAATTATTTTTTAATAATATATTAATTTTTATTTTTAATTTTAATAAAGATTTTAAATTATTTATAAAAAGTAAATATATTAATATAAATAAAATTTTTATTAATAGTAATTATTTTAATATTATTAAAATTTTTATAAATAGAATTAAAAACTTTAATTTATTTATATTTAAATATATTAAAATTAATATTATTAAAAATAAATAAAAATAAAGTTTAATAATAATAATTATTATTTTTATTATTATTTTTATTATTATTATTATTTTTTTTTAAAAAAAAGGAATTAGGTAATTTTAATAAATTATTATTGAAAGAGTTAAAAAAGTTAAATAAAAAGTTTTTATTAAAACTTTTTATAAAATTATAAGAATTATTTGTATTTAATTTAATTATTTAATAATATTAATTTTTAAAAATAATATATTTTTAATAATATTATTAATTATAATTAAAATTATAATATAAATAAAGTTATTAATAATTAAAATTAATTTATTATAAATAATTTTTAAGTTAATTTAAAAAAATTAATTCGTTTTAAACTTTTTGATAAAAGCTTTTATATTTAAAAAGTATAAATTTTAATTTCTTATTAAATAATCTTTTTTATTTAAATTAAGTAGCTTAATACTTATTATAATAAATAAATTATAACTTTTTAATAATTTAAAAAAAAAATTATTTTAAAATTAAAATAAAATTTATATTTATTATTTAATTTTAAAAGTTTATTAAATTAAATAATAAATTAAAATTATTAAGTTATTAAATTAATAAAAAAAATAAAGATTTATAAATAATAAATATATAAAAGTAATATATAAAAAAGGAAATATAAAATAATAATAAAAAAAGTATTAAATATTAAAATTTTTTAAAATATAAGGAAAAATAAATAAAAATAAAAAAATAAGTTATTATTTTATATTAAATTTTTAAAATAATAATTAATAATTTAAAAATTTAAAAATTATATTCGATTTTTAATAATAAATAAAAATAATTTAATATATTTATTAAATAATTATATAAATAATTATTAATAAAAATTAAATATTATTATATATTTATAATTATTAAAGTTATATTATATAAAAAAATTAATTTAATTTATTTATATAAAAGAATAAGTATAGATAATATAATTATAATTTTTAATATAATATTATAATATAATTATAATAAAAATTAATTATATAAACTTTATATTATATATTTTTTATAAGTAATATAAGTTAATATAAATAAGTTTTTATATTTAATTTTTTAAAATAATTAAATTAATAATAATATTAATTATTTAAATTATTTTCTTATAATAAAAAAATTATAATTATTATTTAATATAATATAATATAATTAAATATAAAATAATATATTAATAGATTAGTTATTTAAAAAAAAGTTTATTTATATAAAATTAAAATAAAAAATTAAATAAACTAATCCTTTTTATTTATATAAGCTAACTATTAAATTAGTATACCTTTTATAAGCTATATTATACTTTTAACTTTAAAAATAATGCCTTACTCCCGGCTTTAATATTATATTATAATAATCGCTTTTTAAATTTTTTTATAAAGTTTTAAATATTTAAAAATAAAATTATATTTTTAAATTAATTTATATATTTATAAAAAACTTAAAACTTTTTAAATAATATAATATAATATAATAAATAAATAATATAAATATTAAATTTTAATTTAAAGTTTTTAAATAATTTAATTAAATTATTTTCTTATAAATATTTATTTAAATAATATATTTAAAAATAAAAGCTTAATTAATTAATTATTATAAATAATTAATTAAATAAAGTTTTAAATATAAAGTTTTAAATTTATATTTTTAATTAAATTAATTATTATAACGGTAAATATAATTATTAATTATTAATTTTATTATTTAATTAAAATATTATAATAATTAATTTAATAATTAATTTTTTTAATAATATATAAATATTATATTATTATAAAAAGTTTTTTATTTAAATTTTTTATTTTTAAAAATTAAAGAATTTAAAAAGTTTAAAAAGTTTATATTAAATTAAAATATATAATATTATAAATATATAATATTATATATATATATATATAAATATATATAAAATAATTAATTAATAATTAATAAAATATAATAATTATTATATATACTTTATATATAATGTTAATTTAAATTTTATATATAAATTTTAATTTATTATTATTAAAATTAATAAATAAATAAAAGTTTAAATATTTAAATAATTTTATTTTTATTTTATATATATTTAAAAATATATATAATATATTTATATTATAATAAATATTTAAAAGTTTATATTTAAAAAATTATAATATTAAAATTATAATTAATATATAATAAATATTTATAATTTTAATTTTATAATATATTAATATTAATAAAATTAATAAAATAATTTTTATAATTAATAATAATAAAAGTTTGAATTATTTATAAAAAATTATTAATTTAAAAATACGGTTATTTAAAAAAAAGGAAAGTAATAAAGTTATAATTTCTTATTAAAAATATTATAAAACTTATTTAAATTAATAAAATAAATAAAATATACGGATTTATTAATTAGTTTTATTAGCGATTAACTTATAATTTTAATAGTTAAAAAATTTAAAAGTTTAAAAATAATATTTTTTATTATAAGTTATTTAATATTTATTATTAATAAATAATTTTATTATATATTTTATATATAATTATTAATAAAAAGTTATTTTAAAATAATTTTAAAATATAATTAAAATATATTTTTTTTAAATAATTTATTTTATTTTTAATTTATATATATATAAAATATATAGTTTTAATTTTATATTATATAAATAAAATTTTTAAAGAATTATTTAAAAAATATTTAAAATAATATTTAAAAAATATTTAAAAAAATATTTTAAAAAATATTTAATTAAATATTTAAATAAATTAAACTTTTATAATAAAATTTTATTTATATAATTTATTATAAAATAAATAAATTATTATAAATTTTATTATAAATATAATATAATAATATTATTAAATTAGTAAATATTTAATTAGTAATTAGTGCAGACCGTAGGGGGTGCGCCAGTCTAATACTTAGCTTATATAAGCAGGAAGGGTCAGCTTACCTGACCTTCTGCCCACGCCTCTCTCAGACAACCAACTCACCAATACACTGCTTTATGCCTAACCGTACCGTCATATACTAGTGACTACTAGTAGTTAGTGGTCCGCCGCCTGTACATTTGTTTTCAATCCCCTGGTCAGCATACACCGTTTATTATTATAATATAAGTAATATGCAATTAGGAATGTTGTTTTAATGGTGTGGAGGGGTGTAAATGTTCCTGATTCCCGGTCGGGTACGTCCGCATGGCCACGTGGGTCGGATGGGATGCTGGCATGTTTAATACAGCGTCCCTGCTCGGTTGAGCCGGCCAAGCCGGGTGACGTAGAAGGAATACCCCTGGATGCCAGTAGAGGAAATGGAACAAAGGGCGTGGGACCTCTGGAAGAAATGAAAGTGGCCAAGTATAACAGC
This sequence comes from Diaporthe destruens, assembly GCA_036986855.1. Taxonomy (NCBI): domain Eukaryota; kingdom Fungi; phylum Ascomycota; class Sordariomycetes; order Diaporthales; family Diaporthaceae; genus Diaporthe; species Diaporthe destruens. The sequence continues at coordinate 4,427,391 of BTXE01000002.1, read as the reverse complement.
CCATCGCAACGCTTGCGAAACCCTTTAAGCACCACTAATAGGTTGTGGGCCTGTGGGCTGTTACTTGCACCGGGGTGATGCCATCGAAAACAAAGTCGACCCAAGAGTTGACCTCTCCGACAGTCTGGAATTCGAATTAAACTCACACCAAGACTAGCGTACCACAGCGAAAATCAGTCGAACGGCAAGACACTCGGGCACGCTGGCACGTCGACAACGGCAATACATTGCACTCGTGCTGTGACGGAAATGACAAGGATTGATGGCCACGCAAACGAGGCGTTCCGCGATGGCTGGATGGATGCCACGAAGCCCCGCTTCAAATCTCGGGGATGGTGGACAAATGCTGCATTTACCGAGGCACGCCATTGAGGATGGATCGGATGGGGTCTTCGAGGCTGACTGTTTTGCTTTTTGTGCTATGTTCTAGGTCTCTTCTGGAAGGTGGCGGTGACCCCTAGTCGCCTGTAGGGCCCGCTTTGCAGCCAGGCCGCGACATCTGGACCTGGCTCTGGGGACCTCGGGAGCCACATTCTCGGGGGATGTGTTTCAGATAAAATGTGGCTAAGCAATCGCATGAGCTTGAATAGAACTGCCCCCGTCCCCATCATCCTGGGGCTGAGCACCAGTCTGCCGACTTCAGGCGGGAACACTTGAGGTCGTGCAGAAGGTCACAAAGTCCAGGGTCCCTTGCAGAGAGACCAGCGCCTGACGTTGCAACAGTTGACACTATTGCAACCATCAATTGATGTAGCCCGCTGTCGGCGCACAACCTCGCGTCAATCCAAAAAAAAGATAGTCCTCGTGGTGCAGCTTGTCCGGGAGGCACAGCACCCAACATTGAAGCCTGTTGCCACAATTGCCTGGTGCGACAAACCACAAATGTTGAGTCATCTATGACTGTGAGCGGACCGAATGAAGGATTGATGCTCAGGCCAGGAAACAGGCAACGAGCTGCAGCAACGGCGAAGCGGTCCCTTTCAAGCCCTGGGGCTGGGTGAAAATTGGTGGATTAATATCTCCGGTGCAATCATCTGGCCATGTGGGTCATGGCAGGGGCCCAGCCCAGTCGCCCGTCTAATTTCCACCACTTCTTCTTCAGGTCTACTCCCTCCCAGGTGTGAAAGCCTCTTGCTACTTGACGGTATTCCCTTCTCTTGGCTCGTTTCCTCTTGCCTTCGATTCTCGCGGTACTGGTACCTGCGGACAGATGTGATCTATTCGAATGGACTGCCTCTATTAGATTAACCCACGACGAGCGTGACCGACAGTACAAGGAAGGACATGGCGCCGCTCCGTGATTCAATCATGCTGCCCGACCTCCCGGTTCTGACTTCCCGGAAAGAACATTACTACTACGACCCGGCCGTGGAACTTTACGCTGGGCTATGGTGTCTCTTCTCTGCTGCAACTGCATTCCTGGGCCTGAGGGTTTGGGTCAAGTTTCAGCGTCGCCACGGTTTGTGGTGGGATGATTATCTTTTAATGTTGTCATGGCTTATCCTGTTGGGCACTGATATCCTGACAACTTTTGAGTGTAAGTAGCTCTTGGAGGCAATATTTACCCCTTCAAAAACACGCACATCCTATCCCCTACCTATTGTGACAGCAAAGCTTTGATAGTCTACGGGGCTTAAGCTAGGCTACGGCCACAATATAGCCCACTCCTCACCGCAGTCGCATGAGGCTTATTTTCAGGTTCTTTCACAGCTAACCGCAGATCCTTTTAGACGCACATGGTTATTCAAAGGGCGATTGGACCGACAGCATGCATAGTGAGTAGCTTCCGCAATCAATAGCAGCCCCTTGAGAGGCAGGCTATGTGGACGCTGTCGCTTTACGTCCCTACTCCTCTTCCTTGCCAGGTTCTGTTATGCGGCAATAACTGACTTTTGTTACGGGAAAAAAGTTTTGATCAATATCTCTTCAGATGGAACCGTGATAGGGCAAGCTCTGACCAAAACTGCCTTCGCCGTCACACTCCTGCGGATGTGTCAGGCTTCAACACGATCGCGGTTTCCCTGGAAGCAGGCCCTGCTATGGTTCTGTATCATCACAATGGATGGTATCGCCCTGTCGAAATGTGTCTTCCAATGGGCCAAGATCTGTGGGCGGCACGATTATCAGCAGTGGTACCGTCTGAACTGGTGTTTGAACTGGACATTTTCTCAGGATTTTAAGGAGCTTGGGAACAGTAAGTCGCTCATACACAGTGCCCTATTTAAATCCAACGTGATAACTCACCACCTTCCAGTCTACAACATAATAATGGATTTCGTGTTTGCAATTTTCCCCTGGTTCATTACTTGGCCCTTAAACCTGAAGCGAGGTGAGAAAATCGGGCTAGGTGTCACCTTGAGCCTTGGAATGATGTATGCGCAGCAGCCGGCTTTTTTTAATGCCCCTTGGCTACGAAAATCGAAGTACACCCAGCTGATAGTGTCGAAATGGCAGGATCGCTATTGTCACAGCAATACGAACTTGGTGGAAAGACACACCGCTCATGCATGTGCATGACTGGTGGTGTAAGTGCTTTTGATTCAAGTTATTGTTTCTACAAGGACATGAGGGGAAATGGGCCATTACAGATGACAAAAGCTGACAAAATTCCAAACAGATATGTGGCGGGATGCTGTCTCACAAATATGGTACTCCGCTGAAGTCTCTGGAACAATCATGGTACAGTGTGTTCCGGTACTAAGGCCTTTCATCAAGGATTTGCATACCGCGTTCACCTCCAAACGGCTTGACGCCACGGAGCCATCACGGGCGCAATCGACCTGGCGTGGTTCTACTCTCATTGACCAAAGATCCAATTCAATCCCATCCAGAACAGCTTCAATATTGTCCAAGAGCGAGGAGAAGAAGACACCTGGAATATTCGAATTAACAGAAATACCCGAGGAGACAGTCATATTTGACGAGACAGCAAAAGACCGCGGGTATCATGCACAGGCATATTATGAGCCTAGTTCTAATAGCACAGTGGAGTTACCTGTGCAGGGCATCACCAAAACTACGACAACCACTCAGGAGCTAAATGGACCGCTCGACTCTTGGCCAGTCCCGACAAGAGGTAACTACTAATAATAATTATAATCTATATAACCTCTTTTATAATTATTATTTAAGTTTTCTAAATTATTAATATATATTTTAATTATTAATTACTTATATTATTTATAATAAAGTTATTATAATTATAATATATTTATATATTATATATAATATTTTTTAAAATAAAATAAATTTATTATATTAATATTATAATATAATATAAATATAAATTTCTAGTTAACACTATTATTAAAACGGTGCCCCTTAGCCTTATCTATACGTCATAAAGTTAAAGCTATAAGCACCTATAATATTTTAACCATTATTTCGATACAGTATTTTTTTCTAAACGCTGGGTCTTAAGCGCTTACCATAGTATAAAGGCACCATATATATCCTTAAATATATATAGAATAAGAGTAAAACTATATAAATATAAATTAATAAAATTTAAAAAATAATATTATATATTATTTAATTTTATAATATAAAATTAAATAATTTTATTTATATTATTATTATTAATATTTATTTATTTATTTTAAATTATTATAATTTTATTTATTTATAATTTATTTTTAAATTTATATATTAAAAACGAACCACTAAAACCATATGAATAATACTTGGCGGAACGCTCTACTAGTCCTTTAAGGAAGACCAGTACGTAGTTACGGTCAGGAGGGAAAGAAAGGCATAGAAAGAGGAATGGAGGATAAAAATCACCAAGTAGGGTATTCTTAAGAATAAGAGAAAGAGGACTTGATTCTTCTAGAAGAAAACTAAAGCAACGCAAAAGAGCAGTCTCTTATAGGCTTTGGTCAAATATTCCACGTGACTCTTTTCCCCATGCCCCACCATAATATATATATATATATTAATTAATTAAATATAATATTATTTAATTTATAATAAAATAAATATTTTTTATTATATAATAATAAACTTAAATAATAAAATATAATTTAATTAATAAATTATAATTAATTATTATAAAGTTTTTAATAATAATATAAAGTTATTAAATTTTAAATATATTTTATTTTTATAATTTTTTATAATATATATATTATTAAAAACCTTTTTTAAATATTTAAATTTAATTATTTTATAAAAATAAAAATATAAAAATATAAAAATATAAAAATATAAAAATATAAAAATATAAAAATATAAAAATATAAAAATATAAAAATATAAAAATATAAAAATATAAAAATATAAAAATATAAAAATATAAAAATATAAAAATATAAAAATATAAAAATATAAAAATATAAAAATATAAAAATATAAAAATATAAAAATATAAAAATATAAAAATATAAAAATATAAAAATATAAAAATATAAAAATATAAAAATATAAAAATATAAAAATATAAAAATATAAAAATATAAAAATATAAAAATATAAAAATATAAAAATATAAAAATATAAAAATATATAAAAATAAAAAACTTTTTTTTTATAAATATTATTTATTATTTATAATTTTATTTATAAAATTAAATATTATTTAAATTTTATAATTTAAATAAAATTTTAAAATTAAATTTTAAAATTTTACCTCTTATATGTCCTTCTTATAATAATTAATGTGATTCCTAGTATCTACCTTAAAGCTTAAAACCGTCGGCTAGAATCTATTAGCTTAAGTGTATATGTGGCGGCATATTTAGTTATAAGTCGGCCCACCCTATAACACATAACCCTATTAATACATATAAATTATTTATATTATTATAATTAAAATTATTTAAATATAAATTTATTTTATAAAAGTATTTTAAATTATATAAATTTAATTTTTATATTATTTAACTTATTTTCCTTTTCTATATATAATAATATATTTTTTATTATTATAATTATAATTTTAATTATTATAATTAATTACCGGGCTAGCGTTAATTAAAATAAAATATATAAAATATATTATATTTTTAAATATTTTTATTAATATTATTTAATAAGTATTTTAATTTAAAAAAATATTAATTTTATTTATTAAAAGTTATTATTAATATAAAAAAATTTTATAATTAACTAAGCTTTTATATAAAGTTATTTATCCTATCCTTTTATATATAAGCTTCTTTAATGCTTTATTTATTAAATTATTAATATAAATTAATTAATTAATTTTCTTATTATTATTATAAAAAAATATTAAATATAAAAATTTTTAAAAAAGAATTTTAAAATAAAGATTTTTAAAGTTATATAAGTTAATTATAAGTAAATAAATAGTATTATATTAAAAAAAATTAGAAGTTTTTTTAATAATTTAAAAATTTTAAAGGTTATTAATATTTTTAAAAAATTTTAAATTAATATTAATAAAATAAGTTTTTAAAAAAATAATAGGAATAATTATTTAATTATTAAATTTTTAAAAAATAATTTTATTATTAAAAAAATAGCTATTAATTATATATAATATACTATAATTAAAAGTTATATTAATAATAATAAGTAATTTTCTCCCTTAATTATCTTTTATAATAAAATAGTTTAATAATAATAATTTCTTTATTAATTATTTATTAAATTTAAAAATTAGTATTTTATAATATTAAAAATAAGCTAAATTAATAATTTTATTAATTTATAATAGCTAAAGATTATATATAAGTTCTTTATTTACCTTATTAACCTTAAATAATAACAGGTATTAATTATTAATAATTATAAGTTATATATAACTAAGGACTTTATATAAAAGTATTATTTTTATTAAATTTAATTTATTTTCTTTCCAATATATATTTCCTATATCCTTTAATTATTTAATATTAATATATTTTTTAATTTAAAACAAAAATATTATTAATAATTAAATATATTAATAAATATATATAATATAAAAAACTTTTATAAGGAATTCTTTTTATATACTTATAATATAATTTAATAAAATACTTTTATATTTAAATATATTATAAAAAGGTAGTTAGGAATTAAAATCTAGCTTAAAGATTAGTAAAAAATCCTTAATTTAAAGTTAATATATAAAAATAATAATATTATTATTAATAATATTAATTAAAAATAAAAACCTATTTTTATTAATAAAGAATTAATTTAAATAAGTTTAAAAATATTTTATTTATTTTATTAAATATATAAAATTAAATTTAAATTATATAAATTAAGGGAAAACTTTAAATTACCTACAGTATATTTTTTTTTAAAAATTAGTTAAAGGATTTAATAAATTAATAATATATATAATTATTATTAAAAATAAGAAGAATATCCTTATTAATATACTTAATTATTAAAAGGTTTAAAAGTATTATAAAGTTTTCCCTAACTTAAATAAATTATTTATTAATATTATAATAATTTAAAAAAAGAGGGTATTAATGGGATAAGCTATGGAAGCTAAGGAGGAACTATTTGATAATAATAGGGTAGAAAATAAAAATAAAGTTATAAAATTAAATTATATTATAATAAAGTTTTCACCAATTAATTTATCCTTATTAAATTTAAAATAACTTTAGTAGTTATTAAGAAATTTAATATTAAAATTTAATAGTAATTTAGGAGGAGTTTAAAAATCATATATACATTAATGGGGTTGTGTGTTGTAGGGTGGGCCGACTTAGCATCTAATATCCGATATGCGGCTATGAATGGATCCATAGCGGTGCCCGATCCGACGCTGCTATTATTTCGCAGGGACTAGGTAAGCGTTCTAACGTTCCATTCTGATACTAACTGACATGGGTCCTTCATATTGATCATCCGCGCTCGCTTACGATCCTCGTAGACTTGTTTTAATTACAATATCTTAGCTACTTCTCGCCCTTGCGAATGAGTGGCAGAAGTTCGAATGTGTTTCTATGTTTATTTAAGTGTGTTTGAGCTCTTGACCTGCTAGCTTTCAATTGGACAGATTTTATTCACTCTGTGCTGTTATTAGAATTTATCTTCCTGTAAAAAAAGGCCAGGTTCTCAGCGTCTACATACCATTATATGAAGACTCCACATAAAGTTTACGTGTATGGGAATCAGAAACGAGATCACCTGCTTTAATAGGTCGGAAGAGCCATCTTGTGTCTCCGGGCAGGGGGGTGGGTCCCCGATCAGCCCCGGGGCTCAGTTCCTCATCCGTTCAATATTGATCAAGACACCCTATAGCGGACCTGCCAAGCTATAGCTCGATATCTGTCGGATGAGAGACATCGAAATCTCATTGCCGAACGTACGACACCGAGTATATCATGGAAAGAAGATCCCCAGGAATCTCCTTGCCTCGCTTGGATGTCCATCACGGCATTCTGTCTGGTCCTTTTTTTCGTGCCGAGACGCTACTCACCAGTCAACCCTACCTACCTAGGTAGGTAACTAGATGCCGAGCGTGAAGGTTCCTTTGAACGTCACTTGTCTCTCGATCTATCATACAGAACCTGCCAACAATGCACCTCGGCAGCCTCGCCCTCGCCGTCATGGTCACGGACTGCCTTGCAACACCTGCGAAGCGTGACATCCTGCCAACCATCGTCTTCACACCCGGCGCATGGCATGGAACCTGGGCCTTCGACACGGTTAGGTCTCAGCTCCAAGCTCTTGGCTACTCTACGGAGGCCGTCGCGCTGCCTTCGGTCGGCAACACTGATGCCTCCGTTGGGCTCGCCGCGGATGCTGCTGCTCTCGCGGCCGAGCTGGCTACGCTCACAGACGCCGGCAAGGATGTCGTGATGGTGTGTCATAGCTACGGCGGTGTGGTCGCATCCTCTGCCGTCGAAGGATTCGGGTACAAAGATCGTTCAAAGACCGGACTTGGTGAGAACGGGGTCATCATGCTAGTTTATGTAAGCGTGACCTTTGAACCTGCACGCCTCCGAATCGTTTATGCTGTGAAAGGTTGCACAGTGCAACATTTTGATTTTAGGGGCGGGTGATTAACAGAGAATAGATGACAGCTTTTGCAGCGCCAGCTGGGACCAGTCTTCTCGACGCTCTCGGCGGCGAGTACTTGTGGTGGATGACCCCAGATGCAAGTGTGAGGATTTACCACTCTGTCCTGTCTCTTGGATAAGGAAAGTAGATGAACTGACCGCGGAGATACTATAAAAGGGAGACTTCATCACCGCGAGCAATGCAACCCAAGTCTTTTATGCGGATGTGGCAAACGAGACCCTTGTCATGGAAGCCGTTGCTGGACTCAAGCCCGAGCCTGCCCGTATTTTCTCCGACGACAACACTTATGAGCCTTGGAACAATGGTGTCGAGGTCGGATTTTTCTTCACTGAGCAGGACCAAGCCATACCACTGGCAATCCAACAGTCTATAGCCTCTCAGTTCCCCAGTGGCTACGTCTCTTACGTAATGAACAGCTCTCATTCGCCTTTCATGAGCATGCCGGAGAAGGTGACCGAGGGCATTGTTCTCGCAGCTACTAAAGGTCTAGCTAAGAAGCTTCTATAGGCGAGGCCAAGTACGTATTAGAATTCAACTCTTTTATTAAGCTTAGAAAAGAAAAGAAAAAGAACATAGTAATTTTACTATAGATAGGAGAAGAAAACTTAAAAAATTTAATAATATACATTTAACTAATTCTAATATTTATATTTTAATAAAATATTAAAATATATAATTTTTATAAAGTTTTTTATATATAAAATATATAAAAATATATATAAAATTTTAAAAAACTTTATATATAATTTTTTTAAAAAAATAAATAATTAAATAAAAAATAATTTATAGTTTATAATATAATAAATGTAATATATTTAAAGTTTTAATAATTTATAAACTTATATTATAATATTAATTATAAAAAAAAATTATAAAAATTAAATTAAAAATAAAAAGTTTATAATTTTATTTTTATAATATATATAATATACTAGTAATGTAAATTAATATTAGTATATAAAGGTTTATTATATATTGCCTTATACCCTCTGCTTTTCACCTTATAAATCTCCGTTCTCCTTAGATAAGTGCTATAATTTAGTATAACTACTTTAGCTTCCTTAGGTTCCAAGTCGGGCGTCCTGTGCCGTATCCTGTTTCTAAGTTACCACGAGTCTCTTAGTTCTGAACAGCCCTTCTTTTCTAATCAAGAATTAGCCTCTCTCAGCGACCGTGACCCTCTCAGAGAGCGGTTCACCATCTCGGAATCTTGCTCGAGAAATTTGGATCAAATCTCTGCATGTATGTGGTATCATCTCTCTTCTTCAGCCCACATTTCAGATACTGCTGATGCAAGGATTCAAGTCTTTCCCTGTCGAGTTCGATTCCGAGACCCGGGGCGGTTGGGCAAACAACGCTTCCGTCCTCCCACTTGAGCGTTCCAGAAACTACAACGTCCTCATCCCGTCGTTTCCAAGGCCAGTGAGTGTCGCATGCGTAGTCAAGGTTCGGTGTCGAAGACGCCAGATGCGTCACTTATCATGTCGAGTTAGCCGCCACATCATAGCCAAATAAAGGTTGCTTATAGGGACATGCCATGAATTGGGCACCGCATGCAGCCTTTGGGTTACTGCATATGAGAAGCAGCGTGTGATCTAGAACAGTTCACCGCACTCCACACAATGGGCCACGCACGTAGAGGATTAGGTGCAATGTGTGTTGAGTTTTGACTTACTAGCTGCCAAAGATATGCCCAAATGACTGTTCGAGTGCATCGATAAACGCATGCCCCACGTGTCACATATGCTCGCCAATGCCTTTGACTGACGCAAACCGCCCCAGAAATGGTGGTCGGACAAGATAATTTGGACTGCATCATGTGCGATGGAGGCTGGGAGATGATCAAATGAGACAACGGCCATGTTTGTTGCAAGTGGCATATTGGCCTCCTTGGCCACGGCAGCCATGCCTCCGATCTCGGGAGCTGGGTCCTCGAGATACTCAAGCATCCCATCCAGCTCTCTCGCCACCCACTTGGATGTCTCGACAGTCCAGGCGGCGTTAGGATCAAGTCTCAATGGCAAATCAGGGAATTCGGCGCGCAATGCTTTGATAGCCTCGACCTCAACTTTGGGAGGAAACACGCCGCCCTTGAGCTTTATAGCCTTAAACCCATACTCGTCGATGATCTTGTGGGCCTGCTTGATTAATCCTGCGGGATCAAGAGCTGGCCCGTATTCGTCATCTGGGTAACCCGGATGTCCACCCCATTTATAAAAGAGATAAGCAGAGTATTGAACGCGATCTCTGACGCGCCCACCAAGTAGATCACAAACTGGGACACCGGCCAGCTTCCCTTGGATATCAAGGCAGGCGACTTCAAACGGGGAAAAGACCTTCGCGGCCGTCGATGTCCCGGTCACCATCCCGCTCATGCCATCCCCACCGACGTTGCTGTCCGAGGCGAGTGATTCTACAACGGCTTGGTAAACAGCGTTTGTATTGTGGGCTTGGAGGCCTCTGATCTTGATAGCTGCTTGCCTCATTCGGTCCAAGTGGATCTGATCGCCATACGATTCACCAAGCCCATATATGCCATTACCAATGACGATCTCAACAATGCTCCTGAGTGCAAAGGGTTCGTGGACACCAACACTGTTCAGCAGGGGCATGTCGTGGAAAGCGACAGGGGTGATAACGATATCCTCGATTAAGGCATGATTGGGCGAGGAGGCACGTTCTCCGCCATTCTTCTTGTCGTCGATAGTCATCGCGTGCGTTGTGGATTTGTGCTGATGTTGCTCCGAGCTGACCGGCCTGGACCAGGTCTTCACGCCGGCGACTCTCGTATGCGAAACTCAGCCGAAGTAAAGTTTTGTGCCCGACGAGTGAAAGGACGATTCTAGACGCGATGGGTGTGCCAAAAGCAATGATCCGCTGCACGGCTACTGAACAGGAGAAGATGGCGGAAAAGCAATGACGGAAAACGAAGGCGGAAAAAGAGCACCGGAAAAGCAGGACCGGGACATTTGCAGACGGGGGCCCCGGGGGAGGGGTTCGAACCAACCGCCTCCAAGCAATTCAGGGAACAAGTCGGGGTCTAAAGATCCGTGGCGCGATTGAAGCCCATCGTTTCGGCCATCGTCTGCAGTCATGCTCACCTCGAGACCCCTTTTCTGATCAAGACCTCCACTATTGACAACAGTTGGTGTGGGCTGAACTAACCGCCTAGAGTTTGAAGCCCCGACTCAGTGGAGTTCACGTCGTCAAAGCAATTATCCCACCGTCCAACATAGCCTGGGACACTTGACCATTGGTCCATTGCTGGAGATGGCAAGGTTCCCCGCAAAAGCCAAGGCTCCTTCGACAGCTCCCCCAGACTTCCCCGGATCCCCTCATCAGTTTTTTGCGGAGATGAACCTTTACCCACTCGGAAGCCAGCCGCGTGTGCCAAATTCATAAATGATAATTATACCCATTGCTCTCTCTCATCTTGTATTCTCGCAGTTCTCTTACTCCCTTTGTCAACGCACAGCCTTGTCTCTCTCGTGTTCTCACCCTTTGGAGCCGACGAATCGGGTTCATCATGTCTCCCAAATCATCGTTGGACAAAGAGGCCGCCTTGGGTCATGTCGAGAACCTTGACGGAGTCCCTCAAGTGATTGAGGTTGATGGTTTCAGAGTTCTCGGGCTCTCGCCAGACGATGCGGACTTTTACAGGAACTTCTCTGAGGAGAGGAGGAAAAAAGTCCTGCGCAAGGTGAGCAGACACTTTCCTGTCTCTCGGCCCCGGACTGCAGAGTACTGACAGAGCAATGTACCAGGTCGATATTAGACTCGTCCCCATGCTAGCAGTCCTGTACCTGATCGCACACATCGACCGGGCCAACATTGGCAACGCCAAGATCGAAGGCATGGTCCAAGAGCTCAACATGACCGGTGTGCAGTACAATACAATCCTCGCCGTTTTCTTTATACCTTATGTCCTTTTTGAGGTGCCTAGCAATATTTTGCTGAAGAGATGGGGCCGACCTTCATGGTATCTGGGTACTCTGATTACCATCTGGGGTACCATTATGACACTCACCGGCATTGTCCAAAATTATGGTGGGCTCATGACAACGCGCATCTTACTTGGTGTCTTTGAGTGAGTGCATGACTTCCATACTCTTTTTTCGCGTTGGATGTCACCGCTAATCGTGGAACATGGCAGGGCTGGCTTCTTTCGTACGTAAAGGTTTCTTTGTTGGTGTTTTTCTTTTGGAAAGATTTCGGAAAGCCCGTGCCCTCCCACGAGGCTCCAGGGGGACGGGGGGGAGGACTCGTGATCTTTCCATTCATTGCTGACCATTATGCGCAAAAGCTGGTGCAATTTACCTGTGCTCGTACTGGTACATGCCTAAGAACTTGGCCACACGCATCTCTTACTTCTACTGCGCGAGTGCACTGTCCGGTGCATTCTCGGGTCTCCTAGCAGCTGGCATCGCAAAAATGCATGGCACGGGAGGATACAGCGGATGGCGTTGGATTTTTATATTGGTTCGTGCCTCCCCCAAAACCCAGCCCCACAATTGTCCTCGCGTCTCGTCTCGCAGGCGAACCTCGAGATATCAGCCCAAGTCTCTAACATCTCATTCTTTTTCTCTTATTGTAGGAAGGAATCATGACAGTCTTGCTCGGGATCGCCTGCTTCTTTTGCTTGATCGATTCCCCCAAACGTGGAAAGCGGTGGCTCGACCCAGAGGAGATCCGATTCCTAGAGCTTCAGATGTTCATCAAGCAAGGTGGCAAATTCCAAGAGGAGTCTGGCTTCAATTGGAGGGACCTCAAGATTGTCTTGATGAACTGGCGCTTGTACCTGCAGGCCTGGTTCTTGTTTTGCCAGTCGGCCACATCCTATGGTGAGAAATTGGGAACCAAAAACTCCTATGCCTCCCCCCCCCCTTTCCCGGGAAAGGGATTGGTAATCACTTATCCTGACAAATTCCTCTAGGTACCAAATTCACCATGCCTACTATAACCAAGGTTATGGGTTTCTCGACGACGAACGCTCAGCTCATGTCGGCACCGCCCTACGTTGTCGGTGCCATTTCGTCCATCACATTCGCTCGCCTGTCTGACCATTTCTACTGGCGGATGCCTTTTGTTGCCATCCCTATGTCAATGCTTGTTATTGCTTATGCCATCATCATTTCTTTCCACGGTGCACTGTCTGCCAATTTGGGCGCAGCTTACTTTGCAGTCTGCCTCGTCTGCGCTGGAATCTACCCTATCCAGCCAGCTGCTGCGGCGTGGAACGCAAACAACCTTGCTCCTGCGACGCGGCGGAACATTGGCGTCGCCCTCATGAATGCAGCAGGAAATTGTGGCGGCATCGTTGGAAGCTTCATGTTCATTGACAAGGAGAGCCCACAATACTACACTGGCTTTGGCCTGGGCCTGTCATTTGGTGCTACGGGGTTGTTAGTGTCATTCCTCCTGGAGATGATTTACAAGTGGACGAATGCCCGCAAGGCTAGGATTTCGGAGGCGGAGGTGCGGGCGAAGTACACTGAAGAAGAACTTCTTGACATGGGTGACAAGTCGCCTCTGTTCAAGCATGTCCTTTGAATGTTGTCTTAGGGCTGTCCTGGGTCTACTACACCATGTTCTTCGATAGGGTTTATAACAAGGCCGTGAGCCGAGAGCTGAGAGATTAACAAATACTTCTTCACCGGTTCCGGTGTGGCCGCTGGGTCCGACAATTGTGGTTTTCATATTCATGGTTGCCACTTGCCTGTTATTGCTACAGCACAATGGAGGAGCATGTAAGCAAATACAGCTCGTCTAATCCCACCCGCTGACGCTATTGAATGAATTCGGACATACACGGCCGCCCGCTACGAGGAGTCAGAGGCCAAAAGTTGGTGAGATTAATGAGAACGGGACCATACGAGCTCGACTGTCTTTTGTCTGCAACGACTGGATTGCATTATGTATAAGATGTGTTTGAATCGGCACTCTGTAAAACCCCATATTTCATCCACCTTTAGATTCAATAACGAAGACCATCTCCGAATCGGAACACCGGTGAATCTGTGTCAAAGGGCACATCTTCAAAGTTGGCTTCGACTGCTTCCATGGAACTGGGAAGGTCGAATGGAAGCTGACCTTCCGGTTGACTTTTGCCAAATATGACATCCAGGAATGCTTCTGGACCACTACCATAACTGCCGAGAAGTGCGGCCGCTTGCGCTGCAATTTCCGGAATGACAGCTGGTCGATCCAATTTCACGTCCACAATACTGGGAACAGTCGAGTAAATACCGGCTTGTCGTTGCTGCTCCGTGGCGTTGAAAGACAGCGAGCCCGCATGATACCTTGCCTCAAAGCCTCCAGGACGCGGTTCGAAGGGAGCATTATACCGTAACAGAGCGTAGTCGGCTTCTTCAGGAGTAGACACAACGGTCAAATTCCTCGCCTCCAGGTATGTCGAGTCGAAGCCCTCAATATAGAACTTGGACCTAGATACGTCCTTGATAGGAAGAACGTTGTCACGATTTGTAAGAAGAGTGTAGGCTCGGCGTTGGGCGTCATTTCCGAGTTTGACGAAGTCCGGATTTCCGACTACACGCTGAGCCGCCTCAGGGTCCACGTACGGATTGTCGAAAAGGCCGAGAACAAACTTCTCTCGCAACAATCTACGGACAGAGTGGTCGAGGCGCTCCTCCGAGATAAGGCCTTCTGCGACAGCTTGGACAATCAATTCTGTTCGGTTCTCTCCGCCGAACTGGTCACAACCGGCGTCCAAGATCCGCACAACACGTTCGATCTCGGTCGTGTTCTCAAGGCCCCAAGCTCTTGCTGGCCTACATTACTCAGAGTCAGCTAATAAACTTGAAGCGCTCATATGAAATAGCGATACAAAAGGGGTCGGTCAGGGTCACAGTGCGGCCACAACTTGTGTCCAAAGCAGAAGTCTGATAACTCCTCTGACTTCCAGGCGGGAGACAAGTCTTCCGTTCCCAAGGGGTCAAGACGTTATTAGAGACGGGACTTACATATCTTGCCCCAGAATATTTGTATCGGTGATTAAACCCCAGTCTGTGACGACGATGCCCTCAAACCCAAGCTCCTCCTTCAGAAGGCCTGTGACAATTTGTCGGTTGAAAGAAAAACCTATTGGATCATACTGGGTGCCAATGGGTCTCGAGTAGTAAGGCATCATTTGCCTAGCACCAACAGCGATTGCGGCTTTGAATGGGATAAGGTGATGCTCCAAATTGTCTCCCGGGTAAGTCTGATTCTTTCCGTATGTGAAGTGCGAGTCTTCGCCGTTCTCCATTGGTCCACCACCAGGAAAGTGCTTCGTAATGGTGGTCACAGAGCGTGAACCAAACTCTTTGCCTTGAAAGCCTTCGATATATGCCACGATAAGTTCGGAAGTAAGGTTGGCGTCCTCGCCCCCTGATAGTGATGTTAGTCCTGCTACAGGTCCTAAAGTGTTTTATTCTAAAATCTAAAACATGAAAGACGGGGATCTGAAACAAGTGAAAAGTGATGCCTACAGGTGTTTCCAATACGAGCCCATCGAGGTTCGGTGGAAAGATCGACTTGGGGATGCAAGGCTGACCTCAGACCCACAGCCAGGTATTCTTCGCGTGCTGTCTCAGCAAATTTCCTCACCAATTCCGCGTCTCGGATAGCTGCGAGGCCCAAACTCTCGGGCCATTGTGAGAATGTTCCTGCTTCAAAACCGGTCCCGATGTTGTCCGTGAAGGAGTGTCGCGGGTCCCTATCGGTTACGTTAATTCTCTATCAATCTTAAAGTGTTGTAATCTGGAGCACCCCGATGCATGACATACGGTGATCCATGCCAGATCAAAAGTGAGCCTTACGAAGATAACGTGATGGGTATCCCAAGACGCCCGCCAACGGCTCGCCTTTGGGCCTCATTCACGTACTCAGCAACCTTGCCGGCATCCAGGATATTGCCAACCAGGTTGAAATGTGATATCAAGTTTTCAGTGATGAGAACATCGGATGCGCTACCATCGACAAAAGAATAGTTCGAGGGCATGTTCAGCTGAGTGTGAAACATTTGTCCGGCTTTCTCTTCCACGGTCATTCGCTGCAGCAGGTCTTCGACCCTTTCGTCAATGTGATAGGAGGCATTCTTATATATGGCAAGGGTCTCGCCCGTCTGTCGATATCCTACCTGTCGTCCATCGTGATGAGGTAATGATGAGGAAAGCCCGCCTGCTGAAAAGACTGCAGTGAGAAGGATAAGTTGAGCGCGCCGATGCATGGTGCTACCAATTTTGAAGTGTGGGATGTTGCAGCGTAACTTAACTCAACTGAAGTGCAAGAACGGGATTAAATATGTTGCCAGAGCAGCCAAGCCCCGTCGACCAACACAACGGTCTTGATTGTAGCTCAAACTGACAGTTCCTCGAGCTCCTGGTAGCGAATAGTGACGAACCGCAGCAACGGTCCTACGGAAATTAACCGGTGGCAGTGGATTGGAAAGAGGCCATTACGAAAATTTCGGGGCACTACGAGGTGCCAAGGGCGACGCCGGAATAGCCGGTGGCTTCAACATCTCTCTGGCTGCCCAGAGGGCGGAATGATCACGACATATGTGCCGATGTATCTTGACAGAACTGCCGATCCCCAGTAGCCAAGCTTTTCCGTCACCGCCAAGCACACAGACCGGTCGGTGATGATCCTGAGGCCTAGTATTAGCCAGGCCCGTGTCGAGGTGTGGATAGGTTGCCAAGAGCTGAGTTTGTGGAGAAGTGGAGAGATCTGGGGAAGACGGTGTTGAAGAGCCGAAATACGGCCGATCAGTAAAAATCTCAGCGTGTCACGCGAATGGTGGGTTAGCTCTTGGTTATTGATCGAACCACTACATTACTGCTTTTCACCAACGTCTTCACTGAAAATATGCTCTGGACAGCTATTGAGCATTTGTCAAATCGTCCTCCGTCTTTACCAGATGGAGAGCAGTATCCTGGGCATCATTTCAACAATTGCAATCCTGTGGCTGAGCATGAGGCCATCTTTGAGAAACGCTTCTTCGATGTGATCATTCTGTACAGGACGGGTTTCCCAGGGTCCCATAAGAGTCCTCAGGGAGGCAACTGGCCGCGGTCAACTTACCGCAGGCCTAGGGCTTCTAGAGGTTCATAGTCTTTTACAAACAAACACAAATTTACCACTATTCTTAAAATTATATAACGTTAAACACGATATCTTTAAAAGTTAATTATTATATAATAATATTATATATACTTTTATTTTTATTTTATATATATTTAAAAATATATATAACACTTTTATATTATAATAAATATTAAAAATATTATATTTTAAAAAATATAATAAACATTTATAATTTTAATTTTATAATATATAAATAAAATTAAAAATTATTATTTTAATAATAATATTAATTATAAATATAAATAGCTCGCGAGTTAATTTATTATAATATATTATAAAAAAAATTATTTAATAAAATGAAATTTTAAAATAATTATTATATAAATAAATTTTATAATAAAAAATATTAATAAAAAAACTTAATTTTATATATATATATATATATATATATATATATATATATATATATATATAAATAATTATAATTAAATAAAATTATATAATTTAATATTATAATTTTTATTTAAATATATAATTATTAATTTTAAAAAATAATAAAAATAATTTATAATTTATAATATTTTATTTTTAAAATTTTTATAATAAAACTTTAAAGTTTTTAAAAAGAAATTTAAAAGTAATTTATTTAAAACTAAATAAAAATATAATTAACTTATTTTTTTAATATAAAAAATATAATAAAAATAAAAGAAATATTTAAAAATATTTTATAAAAAAAATTATAAATATATATATAAAATTAAAAATAAATAAATAATAAAATAAAAAATTAATTATATAATATAAATAAATATAATATAATTAAAAATAAAAATAATTTAAATTATTTATAAAAAAATATTAATTTAAAATTATAATTATTTTTTTAAAAAAAAAATTAATAAAATTATAATTTATTAATTAATTTTATTAATAATTAATTTATAATAATAATAATAATAATAATAATAATAATAATAATAATAATAATAATAATAATAATAATAATAATAATAATAATAATAATAATAATAATAATAATAATAATAATAATAATAATAATAATAATAATAATAATAATAATAATAATAATAATAATAATAATAATAATAATAATAATAATAATAATAATAATAATAATAATAATAATAATAATAATAATAATAATAATAATAATAATAATAATAATAATAATAATAATAATAATAATAATAATAATAATAATAATAATAATAATAATAATAATAATAATAATAATAATAATAATAATAATAATAATAAAAAACGGAGAATATATAAATAAATATACTTTTTTAATTTTTTTAAATTATATATTAATATATATATATATATTATTATTTTATTATTATTTTAATTTCTTTTAAAAAATATTAAAATATATTAAAATTAAAATTATTAAATATTATATTTTTATTTTTTATATAAATTTTTATATTAAAAAAAATTTTTATTATTATTTAAATATTAATTTTATTATAATTATTATTAAATTAAATTATATATAATACTTTTTATAAATTAAAAATATAAATATTAAATTTAAATATTTATAAATAAAAATAATATAATAATATAATATAATAAAGTTATATTTATTAATTTATATATATATAATAATTATTTTTTAAATATTATAAATAAAATATAAAATATATATTATTTATTAATATTATTTAATATTTTATAAATATTTTATTAAAATTAAAATAAATAATTCTTTTTAATAAAAAATTAAAAATATTATAATTATAAATTTTTAATTAATTTTATTTAATTACTTTATATTATTATAATTTATATTTTATAGAATCTTATAAAATAATATATTATAAATTTAATTAAAAGTTTTTTATTTTAATTATTTATTTATTTTTATTTTAAAAATAATAAATTTATTTTTTTTAAAAAAAAATAATTTTTATATTTTTTTAATAATAATAATAAATATATTAATTTATTTTTTTAATTAATTATAAATTATTAAAATTATAAATTTAAAATAATAATAAAATATTTTTAATTTTAATTATTTTTAAATAATTTTATAAAATAAATAAATTTATTAAATAAATATTTAATAATATTTAATAATATTTAATAATATTTAATAATATTTAATAATATTTAATAATATTTTATAATATTTAATAATATTTAATAATATTTAATAATATTTAATAATATTTAATAATATTTAATAATATTTAATAATATTTAATAATATTTAATAATATTTAATAATATTTAATAATATTTAATAATATTTAATAATAAAAATTATAATTATTTTTATAATTATTTATTTTAATAAATTTATAATAAATACTCTTTAAATAATTATATTTTTAAAATTTATTTAAATAAATAAAGTTTTATTTTAATAAATATTTTATTATTATAATAATTAATATTATTTTTTTATAAAATTATTAAAATTATAAAATTAAAATTATATATAATAATAAAATATAATTAATTTATTTAAAAATTGTATTTTTATTTTAATTATTTTTTATTATTTATAAATAATTTTATTTTATTAAATAAATATTTATTTATAAAAAAAAATTAAATATTTTAAAATAATAATTATTTTTATAATTATTTATTTTAATAAATTTATATTTATTAATATTAAATTAAATAATTTATAATTTATAATAATTCTTTTTAATAAATTAATAATATTAATTTAAATAAATTAAATATAATTTAATATTATAATTTCTATTAAAAAAAACTATTTTTAATTATAAATAAATTATAAAAATAAAATATAAAATTATTATAAAAAGTTTTATATAATAAATTTAATTTATATAATAAATTTAATAAAATTTATTTTTAAAAAATATATTATATTTTTAAAAAAATATTAATTATTATTTTTAATTTAATAAAAAAATTTAAATAAATAAAAGAATTTATATTTTATAAAATATAAAACTTTTATAAATTAAAAAAATTATAAAAATATTAATTTAAATTTTTAAAAAAACATTATTTTTAATTATATTAATAAATATTATTAATTATATTACTTAATTAATTTAATTTTATTAAAAAATAAAATATTTATATTAATTAAAATAAATAATATATTAATTATAAAAATATTTTATAATTAAATTTATAATTAAATTTATAATTAAATTTATAATTAAATTTATAATTAAATTTATAATTAAATTTATAATTAAATTTATAATTAAATTTATAATTAAATTTATAATTAAATTTATAATTAAATTTATATAAATATTATATTTATTTATATAAATTAAATATTTCTTTTATTTTTATAATATTTTTTTTAAAAATTTAATTTTATATTAAATTATTTTTAAAATTATATTAAATAAAATATAATATAATAAAATTTATATAAATATTTAAATATTTTTATTTTTATTATAATTTTAAAAAAAAAAATTTAATTATAAATATATTTATAATAATATATTATATAATATAATATATTTAATAATACTTTTTATAATTAAAGTTTTAATAAAAAATAAAATTATAATAAATTAAAAAAATAATTTTTAAATAAAATTATAAATAAAAATAATAAATAATTTTTTAATAATTTTATTTTTTATATATTAAAAAATATACATAAAAAGTAAATTTTAATTATAAATATTATATATATATATTAATTTATAATTATTAAAATTTATAAAGAATTATTTTTATTAATATATATTTTTTTTATTAATATAAATATATAATTTTTAAAAAAGTATTTTTTAAAAATAATATTAAATAAAAAATGAAAAGAATTAATTATTAATATATAATTAAATAATAATAATATTTTTATAATTATAAAAAATATATATTTTAATATAAATATATTTTTATATAAAGTTTTATATTTAAAATTATGTTTTTTAAATTATATATAAAAATTAATAAAATAAATTAAAAATATAAATATAATTATTTCTTTTATTTTTTTAAAAAATAATAATATAATAAATAATAATAATAAAAATAATAATATAAATTATAATTAAAATTAAAATAAAATTATTAATAATATTAATATTTTATAATATTTATAAAAAATATTAATAATATTTTATAATATTAAATAAACTTTTTAAAATTATATATATATATAAAATTATTATTATTATTTATTTTAAAATTTATAATACTTTTTTTTAAATAATTATAATTTATAAATTAATATAATTTAATATAAATTTTAATTTATTATATTATATAATATAAATAATTTTTTATTAAAATTATATAATATTTATTTATATTAAATTAAATTATATATAATTTATAATAATATTTTTTAACATATTAATTTAAATTAATATAATTTAATATTATGTTTATTAATATAACAGATTATTTTTTAATTATAAGTAAATTATAAAAAATTATATAAAATTATATGAAATTATATAAAATTATATAAAATTATAAAAACTTATAGAAAATTATAAAAAACTATAAAAGATTATAAAAAATTATATAAAACTTATAAAGAATTATAAAATTATTATAAAAATAATTTTTTTAATATAATATATTTATAATATAATAAATTTATTTAAAATAAATTAAAAAATTAAATAATAAAAAAGTTTTTTTAAAAAGAAATATATAAATAAAATAATTTAAATAATAAATATTTTTATATTTAATATTATTATAAAATAATTAAAATATTTTTTATTAAAATAAAAAGTTGTTTTTATTTTATTTTAAATTAAAAAGATTAAAATTTATATTTTTTATATAAAATAAATATTAATATTATTATAATATTATATTATTTTTATAAATATATAAAAATAATATATTTTTTAATAATAAAATATATTTTAAAATATAAAATTAAAAGTTTTATAAATTTTAATTTATTTTAAATTAAATTTATAATTCTTTAATTTTTTTTAAAACTATATTAATTAATTTTAATATTAATAAATTTTATTTTAAAATAAAAATTTATTTTTATATAATTATAAATTTAATTTTTATAATTATATTTTTTATTATATAATTATTAAAATTTTAAATTTAAATAATAAAATTTAATTAATTTATTTAATAATTATATTTTAATTTTAAAAATATAATAAATTAATTTTAATTATTATTAAATAAATATTTATTTATAAAATAAAATTAAATTTTTAATTAAAATAATAATTATTCTTATAATTATTTAATTTAATAAATTTAAATAATTTAAATTATATAATAATTTTATATATTTATATAATATTTATTAATTTAAAATTAACCCGTAATTTATAATAATTTATTTTTTAATATATTAATTTAAATAAATTTAATTTAATATTATAATTATATTTAAATTATAAAATGATATAAAATTATTATAAAAGGTTTTTATAATATATTTAATTAAATTTATTTTTAAAAAATATATTATATTATATTTTTTTTAAATATTAATTATTATTTTTAAAATAATAAAAATTTTAAATAAATAAAATAATTTATAATTTATAAATTATTAATTATTAATTTATTTTAATATTAATAAATATTATATAAAAATATTAAATTATTATATAATTTAAATATAAATATAAATTTATTAAATAAATAATAATAAAAATAATTATTATTTTAAAAATTTAATTTTATTTTATAAATTATTTTATTTATTTAAATTTTTTTTATTAAATTAAAAATAATAATTAATATTTTTAAAAAATAAAATATAATATATTTTTAAAAAATAAATTTAATTAAATTTATTATATAAAATCTTTTATAATAATTTTATAACTTATTTTTATAACCTATTTATAATTAAAAAACGGCCTTTTATATTAATAATTATAATATTATATTATATATAATTTATTAAAAAGAATTATTATGAACTACGAGTTAAATTAATATTAATAATATTATATAAAAATATTAAATTATTATATAATTTAAATATAAATATAAGTTTATAAAAATAAATAATTATAAAAGTAGTTATTATTTTAAAAGATTTAATTTTATTTAAATAAATATTTATTTAATAAATTTATTAATTTTATAAAATTATTTAAAAATAATTAAAATTAATTTATTATATAAAATTAAAATATAATTTTTAAATAAATTAATTATACTTTATTATTATATATAATTTTAAATTTATAATTTTAATAATTTATAAATAATTAAAAAAATAAATTTTAATTATTATAATAAATAAAATATTTTTTTTATTTAAATAAATTAATATATTTATTATTATTTTAAAAAAATATAAAAGTTATTTTTTTAAAAAAATAAAAATTTTTATTATTTTTAAAATAAAAGTTAATAATAAATTAAAAATAATAATTAAGTTTATAAAATATTTTTATATAAAAGTTTATAAAAATTAAAATATAATAATATAAATTATTAATTAAAATTAATTAAAAATTTATAATTATAAGTTTTATAATTTTATATTAAAAGAAACTAATTTTGTTTTATAAATAAATATTTATTTAATAAATTAAAATATAATTTTTAAATAAATTATTTATATTTTATTATTTAAATTTATAATTTTAAAAATTTTATTATAAATAAATAAAAAAATAATTATAAATAATTTAATTTATAATTATATTATAATAAACTTTTATTTTAAAATAAATAAATTAATATTAAAATTAATTAAAATATTTTTAAATAAATTAAAATATTATTAATTTAATTTAAAATAAATTAAAATTTATAATTTTAAAAATAAAAATTTAAAAAAAAATAAAATTAAAATTAAAATATAATATAAAAAATTATAATAATATAATTATAAATTTTTAATTAATTATATTAAATTATTTTATATATTTTTTAATTTTATATTAAAAAAATTATTATATATTATAATTTATATAATTTTAATAATTATAATATAAATAATTAAAAATAAATTATATAATAATAAATTTTAAGTTTAAAATTTATTTATTAATATTTAATTAAATTTATATTAAATAAATAAAAAATAATTATATAAATATATTTATAATAATATAAAATATTTAAAAATATAATTATATTCTTTATAAAATAATAATATTTATAATAAATATTATAAATATTTATAATTTTAATTATATAATATATAAATAAAATTAATAATATTATTTTAAAAAAAATTTTATTTAAAAAATTAAATTTATATATATATATATATATTATTTTAAAAAATTTAAAAATAAATTATTAAAAAATAAAAAAATATAATAAATTTATTATTTTAAAATAACTTTTATTTTAATTATTAATAATAAATAATTGTTTTTAATATTAAAAATATAATAAAAATAAAATAAAAAGAAATTTTTAAATTTTTTTATAAAAATATTATATATATATATATATATATATAATTATAAAAAAATTTAATATATAAATTTTAAATTAAAAAAAAACGAGTAATTAAATAAAATATTATTATATAATATAAAAAATATATATAATATAATTAAAACTTTAATATTTTAAATTTTAAATTTTTAAATTTTAAATTTTTAAATTTTATATTTTTATTATTATATAAAATAAAAATTATATATATATATAATTTTTATAATATTAAAATTTTTATTATTTAATATATATATTATTTTAAATATAATATTATATATTAATAATTATTAAATTTTATAAATATATAAGCTGGAAAGAGTGATAGATTAATAGCGGGGTGTTAATAAGGAGCCTTTCTATAGGTATTCTAGGGCAGTTTTAGGGGAGTTTTCTCCCCCATGACACCATCACTTTATTAGTCCACACTCCTTTGCCGGCGGGCGACGCACGCATCTTAGCAAACAATTCCAAGTTTAGGCAACTTGGAGTTGTGGTCCTTTGGCCGGGGCGTCTGTGGCATGGCAGACCACAGATCTGTCTCACCAAGTCACCTCAGGACTAACTAAAAAGGAGGCCTGGAAATGTATTCACCCAGCTTTTCGAGAGGAACTGACGCTGTAGTCCGTGCCATCAACCTTTGTATCGAAGAGTCTTGTAGTTCTTGAGCTTTTATGCAGCTAATCACACTCGTTAGATAACGTAGCTGATGTTGGCGGTTCAGTTTGATCACTACTCGTAAGTCATTCACGGCCACTCTGATTAGGCCACAGCGATCCTGCTGCAATATCACTTGCAACATGGTTATCCGTTGGCGTGATCAATGATAGGTCGCGTCTATATGAAAACTCTAACGTCTGAATGCAAACCTGGTATTACTTCTAGGTGTCACGATTCCGAAGAGAGCATATCGGATAGAGCAAATTGACTCATTTTCTAACTATGAATAGTGAGGGGAGGAAGCCTATATTTATAGACAATGGAGCGTTACAATGGGCCGGTCCCACTGCTTGCCCACTGCTCGGTACTAGGCGACCTTTTGGAATTGGTCGAGTCCGCTGGGGGTTCGGCACTTCCAGTTTGTTTCTTGGGATGCTCCTTTATAGGCTCTGCATTCAGATTATGACCCTGGGAAAAACTGCAATTACTATGTACTAGACGTCAGTACTATCCGTGCATAGAGGTTTCGCTTCTAATAGGTAGTGAGGAAAAAGGACCCCCTCACGCTAAGGGCCACTTCGCACTCACCGGAATGCACATACTATCAATCCGAACAGAAGGTCGGGCCGAGCTTCAGACGTGAGGGGATGGAGTATCTCAGTAGTCGAATCCATTAGGAGTCTCACCTGTCATATCTTGACTTGGGAGCGTCATTATCGTCTATATTACCTAAAGTACTTATTTTGTGCCCACGGAAAGTAGTTGGCGTTATGTTGGTCAGATACCATCTCCGAAGGAGAGTAGGATGGCTGTGGTCGTTGAATGTCCGGGCCTGAAAATGTCTCTCTGTCGTAGCTGTAGTTGTCCTCTTCCGAGACGTGATAGGCCGCATGATACATGTGCGTGGCTTGTTCCGTAAACTCAGGGTACTCGTCTGTGCGTGATCGCCACCATTCCTCCCCGCGCGACCGCGGGAACGAGCCTTGGGAATCACTATATGATCCCCAATATGATGCCCCGTAGCATGTTCCACCATACGCTCCGCCATCATAACCGACACCCGTCTCCTGGCCATCTTCGATGCGTTGTGTGCCATCCCAAAATGTCCCTCTGGCCGTCTCATGCTGGCGTGTGCCGTGCCCCTACTCGTCGTTAATTGAGGAAGCTATATCTAGGAGTCAAACATCAAATATTGTCACCCTACCATCACGTGACCAGCTGGCATCGACTTATTCATAGTGCTGTCATTTTTTGGGGATTCCAGGCGGCGCCCTGACAAGTATTTTAAATCTTCCTTGTCCATCTCCTCGTCACCGTTGCGTCGTCTCTTGCGTGTGAATGGGACCCTCCAAGGACAACAGAACAAATCGCCCAGAAATCTTGTAACGGGCGCGAACAAAAAAAGCAGCGCTGCAAGAGCGAGGAAGCCGATGAATGCAGCACCTGCAATGGCTGGGATGTTTAAACCGGTCATTGCAGGCTGCTTCACAGCCCGGCTGTGTGCGCCGTGTACGCCTCAATCTGGAGTGTGGGGCCTGCGAGACTACATATAGAAGCGCACCCGACCATCGAGACAGAGATGAGAGAGATTACAGCATTCTACAGGCTAAGCTTCGGGGAATGAAAGTTTTAAGACCATCTGGATGTGGCACTGCTCTGTTGGTAAAACCTGAAAGGTTGCAGCGCTGCTAATGCCGCGTTTGAGATTAATACTACATACAGTAAAACTCGCGAATCGGGCTGCAAGCTGAGTTGCAAGGGGAACCCCGGGTCGGCCCACAGATCACTACAGGCATAATGGAAGCTTATTTACAACCTTCGCACCCTTAATTTTGCAAGGTTCAGACGATCAGAGTCGGTTAGATGAACTTGCTCGTCCGAATGCCCGTTCTTGACTCAGACTAGACTCCGCATACTGGGCATGTGCTATTCATGCAAAATAGGCTTTAGATAGGAACTACGAACACACCACAGTTTTAAAACTTGATAATTTAATTAGTTATCCACTATAAGCACAAAATATCACATAGTAGAAAGTAAATATAAATAAATCGTTTTTAAAGTTTTAAAACCGTGTTTTATTTATTTTATATATAATTTAAAATAAAATTTAATATTATTTAATTTTAATTTAATAATAATAATTTAATTTATATTTTTAAAAATATTATTTATTAATATTATTATAAATTATTATATTTTTATATTAAAAATTTAAAAGTTAATAATATTATAAAATAATATTATAAAGTAGTTTAATTAAAATATTAATAGTTTTAATAAAATATATTTATAATATAAAAAAATAAATTATTTTATTATAATTCGTTTTAAAATAAATAAAATTATAATTAATTATATAATATATATTAAATTTTTAATAAATCTTATTATAATATTATTAATAAAAATCTAAATAAAAATAAAATAAAAAAGTAGAAAAAAAAAAGAAAAAAATATATAATAAAGTTTTTATTAAAAAGTTTTTATTTTATATTATTTAATATTATTTAATATTATTTTATTATATTAAATAATAGTAAAAACTTTTATTTAATTACTTATTAAATTTCTTTTTAATTATTATTTAATTATTTATTTTATTAATAATAATAAATAAAGAAATTAGAAAAAAATATTTTTTATATTAAAATACTTTTATATTTAAAACCACTACATTACACACATTAAATTTATTAATAAAATATATTAGAATTATAAAAGCTTTTAATGTAATAAGTGTAGTGTACGTTGTTATATACACGATATTACACTAAGTGTACTAAGTTGAGTGAGTTGCAACTTAAAAACAGCTAACATCGCACGGAAAAGTAGTTTAGGGGGGGCGCGATTAATATATCACGATGTGGTAGACCTAAGAATGCTATCAAAATTAATGGATTAGCTGCCTGGAGCGTTACTATAATTGCGATCAGTCGTTAGGTTCTGTATTTATCTACTAGAGTAATCTAAATATTGGACAGAATGACATCATGTACTGGACAGATAGCTCGCTATCCTTTCTAGCCGGTTGCAGCTGGCAATAATATGCCGTGTGCCCAGGAAATACATCAATCAACCTAATAAGAATCCTTATAGCCAAGGGAAAGCCCGGCTGTTAACTTCTAGATACGGCATTGCTTCCAATATATTTTGCGGTACCAAATCATTCTATATTGATGAAAGCCGCTTCAAATGATCCACTCCTACCCTAGGGTAATCAGTATATACGAAATCAAAGATTATCTACGAGAATGTAAAAAGTGCCCCCGGCGCCCAATCGACACACCAAGCTCTACACCGCGAGTCATCCTGTTGACTCGTTTAGCAAGCAGCGCCACCGCTGGGGATGTTCTGGCACTTGGTGCTCTTCTTTCCACCGCTGACAGCGTTGCCGGACCAGGTCCAGTTGGAGCAGGAACCCTTTCCACAAAGCAAGTAGACGTTGGTACCAGACGAGGCAACACTTCCCTTGACTCCGGTGACAGTAAGACCGGTGATTGGGACGCCAGTGGTTGGGGTGCCGGTCGGGCTGCCGTTCTCGTAGTCCTGCTCAATGACAACACCATACTTGGCAATGTTGCTCAGGCTAATGTCGCTGAAGGTCACACCGGTGACCTTGCCCGTGGCTCCTGAGACCGTCTTAACACGGACGCCATTGTCAGAGTCGATGACCTTGCTGTTCGAGATGTGCACAGTGTCGACGACGTTGTCGGTCCGTTTACCAACAGAACCACTAAAATCTGTTAGTCACCTGCTGCTGATTTTAAGGTGTGCTACTTTGGAATATTCCAACACATCAAAGCGCGGAATACGGGGGGGCGTAATGGCAGGATAGAACTTACATGGATAGGCCGTGGCCGCCAGTGCAAGAGCCACGGGTGAATGTGATGTTGGTGCCAGAGTTAATGGCAAGGCAGTCACTGGATGTGTGTCAGTGAGTTACCAAAGATCGTGAGGCGATGTATTCTGTAATATGCCAGAATATGGAAGACAGAGATGTGCAGAAAAGAAGGGTACTAACTCTTGGTTGTGCACGATGGCGCCTGAGATCAAGATGTTCTCGGAAGAACCGACGTCAAAAGCATCCGTGTTGTGGCCAAGCTCGCCCTTGTCACCGGCCGAGTTATCGTAAGTCCTAAGCATGAAGTTAGTCCTGCTACGGCTCCTGAAGGGGTTGCACTCTGGAACGTGCGTAAACACGAAGGATGGGGTTTCGTGGCAGGTGTAAAATGAGACTTACACATCGACAACATTGAGGTCAGTAGCAGAGTTGATGCTCATGAACTGAACCGGCGAGTTCTTGACATTCAGTCCCTTGATGCTGGACTGCTTCAGACTATGGGCGTAGAAGAATTTAGGCTTGGTCTTGCCACCATTCGAGCCCTTTCCGTCCCACCACTTGGCGCCGTTGCCATCAATGACATGGCCCGACGCACCAGTGACTGTGATATCGGTTCCGGAGACGGAGCTACATATGATGTTAGTCCTGGCTACATACATATGTTTACGGAACCTAGAGCATTGCATTCTGGATCATTCCGACCCGGGCAGGACGGTGACCCGTGAGAGCGGGAGGAACAGAGTGAGGCTTACATGAGTGGGCCTTCCCACTCCTTGTAGCCGAAGGAAGTGGTTCCCTGGAAGATGACTTTGGTGCCGGTCTTCAGCTTGGTCAAGTCAAGCGTGGTGCCGGCAGGGACGGCGATGTTGTTCAGGGTGATGGTCGAGCACGAGGCCTTGCCTTTGGCAACGGCAGCGGCGTCGGTGAAAGTGCAGGCATCGGCCCGCTTGACCTCGGCTGGAGCCGCGTGGATGAGAGGCAGCAAAGCTGCGAGGACAACGACGGGAAGCATTCTTGCGGGTTTGATTGTCGCAGACGGTGGTGTGAAAACAAGGTAAAATGTAAAGAATGGAGATCAAGCAATCAATGCTGGACTTCAGGGATGCTAGAATGAGAAACTGTAGAAGAGCTTAAAAATGCTGATGGAGCTGAGTCCAAGGTTTGACAGCTTGGCAGCGGAAAACCCTCTTATATATTCCAAGGGGATAGAAGAATGGATGCGGACAGTAGGACGATTCCAGTTCACGTCCACTACCCCTATTGCGGCAGTGCCGTCCAGATCATCGATGAGTGCCGGCAGAGTGGACATTCGAAGCGGATATTACCAAGTGGGTACTTCCCAACTGGGACAGGAACACGGAGCGGAAGAAAGATAAATGGCTAGAGCAGGCTGTGTTAGTCTTGGATCTTTATGGGACTGGGTGCCGGATCAATTTGTTGCGTGAAGTTGGTCTCAGATGCGGCGCAAAAACCCGTTGACGCCAAATTTGATACTGCCACGGCGAGTGAGGACAACACTGTTGGAGCATTCGGTAGGAAGCTGCACAAGGAGCCATTTTCCGCGATAAGTCTTGCGTCCTAGTGATAATCATAATAAATAAGGGAGCGAGAGTCGAAGACAGCAAACAAGTGACCCCACATTTTGTTTACCCGCGGCTTCAAATTGGACCCGACCCACAAGTCAAGCTCTCGGTCACTAAAGTACACCTCCGAAGGGGAAATAAACGTTGTTTGAGGCTACGTTGTTGGTTATTGCTGGCCGGACCTACCAGGTCACGCTCCGGTCAACTTTCTAGCAAAATCGACTTTCGGTGGCGAGGTCACTGAACAACGTTTATTACCCCTGTGGAGGTGTAGGTAGCGTTGCATCTAAAATCAAACAGAGCTAGCGGATACTGGTGATCCTCCATGACCCCGTAATTTAGAATAGGATCTAGCTCAAAGCCAAGCGAAAGCTTGACCTGCAGCCAAGTCTAATCTCTTCCATGTTACTCGATTGGTGGAATCCGATGCATCATACCATTCCCATCAGCATGACCCGTCGTCAGAGGAGCCTCACAAACGGGCACGCACAAGGCCACCTATCCGGACTGACTCTGCCATGGAAAGCAGTGCCGCTAATGCGGACACATGACTGGGGGAATAGATCCACAACTTGGGCCCAGGGAATCAAGGCATGCTTGGTCAAGGCAAGGTAGGGGAAGGATAATTACAAGACCAAACGTTGGCGAAGTCATTGAATACCACATGCATACACCAAGCTCCATGTTTGTCCTCGTATGCGGAAGAGAAGCGAAACCAGGCAGATATATCAAGTTCGTCTCGGCAGCAAGAAAGGTTCTGGGAACAAATGTCTTTTTCTATTTTCATCCAGCACCCCACCATTCTCTTTCCATAGCTCCACACCAAGGCAGTGTGCTACTCCATGACTTGACTCCCAGGACATTGGACTTTGATCCATATAGGTTTCCTGGAACTACTTCAAGGCTGAGATTGGCCCGGTATTGTGAAACATTAAATCATGCAAAGCGAGGAGCATTGGGCACATTCACTGCACAGGCATATCATAGAGTCGATCAGCTGCCTCGGGACACACCATGGGTGGCTGTTTTTCTGAACAGAGAAAAAGGCATGCCGAGGACCTCATCTGCATGGCCTATAGACATGTTTGCCAGTAAGCCTCGTGTTGAAGAAATCGAATGATGGAGCAGTAACAAGGCACCGGTAGCTGTGACGGACTTGGTAAAATAATGGGGACCTGAGATCACAAGTGGACAGTTCTGGGCCCATCTCCCCACTGTTTTTAGTGCTTAGCAAATGCTTGTTTCAAGAATATATGGAGCTCTTAGAATCTGCTCCATTGCCTGGAACAATCTACGGAGTAACCTAGCCTTTGTCATTCAGGAGTCGGTCTAGAACTGCTCTAAAGTCGAGTGCCCACGCAAGAAAATAGCTCTACAGTTCATAAGCATCCACAGTTTTCCTTATCCCTAAGGACTTAATTAAATAAGCTAGCTATAAGGTAGTTACCACGCAAATTCTCTATAAAAATTACTTATAATAAAATATTAAATTGTTTTAAAAAGTTTTATAAATTTATAAAAAATAATAGAATTTTTAAAGAATATTATTAATTAATTTTATATATTTTTAAATAATATTAAAAGATTTTTTTTTAAAAATATAAAAATATAAATTTATTTTATATTTTAATAAACTTTATAAATAATATAAAAAAATTAAAATTAATAAAAATATATAATTAATTAAAATATATTTTATATTTATATATATATTATAATTTAATAATAATAATAAAATTATTAAATATTATTTAATAATAAAAAATAAAAATTATAATAAAAATTATAATAAAAATTATAATAAAAATTATAATAAAAATTATAATAAAAATTATAATAAAAATTATAATAAAAATTATAATAAAAATTATAATAAAAATTATAATAAAAATTATAATAAAAATTATAATAAAAATTATAATAAAAATTATAATAATAATATTAATAAAAGTTTATTTATTATATTAAAAATATATTTATTAAATATTTAAAATATTAAATTTATTATATATTAATTAAGTAATTAAATAATTATTATAAAATAAAAATAAAAATAAATATTTAAATATATAAATTATTTATAAATTTTAAAATTTTAAATA
Organism: Diaporthe destruens; assembly: GCA_036986855.1. Classification (NCBI taxonomy): domain Eukaryota; kingdom Fungi; phylum Ascomycota; class Sordariomycetes; order Diaporthales; family Diaporthaceae; genus Diaporthe; species Diaporthe destruens. The sequence goes on along the minus strand of BTXE01000002.1, from coordinate 4,394,731 downwards.
TTTTGAAATTTTAAATTATTATAATTTTTTTAAAAATAATAATAAATTTAATATTATTTAAATTTTTATTATATATATATAATTTTATAAATTTTATATATATTTATATTTTTTATTAATTTAAAATTAAAAAACTTAAAATAATAAGTTTTTAATTAATTTTTATAAATGTATATAAAGAAATATAATATAAATTTAATTATTTTTTTTAATATATTATTAATTATTATTTTAAAAATTATAATATTTTTTATTTTTATATTTTTTTATTTTAATAAATAAAGTTTTTATTTTAATAAAAGTTTATTTATTATAATAATTAAAATTAATTTTTTTAAATATTTATAAATTATTAAAATTATAAATTTTAATAATAAAATATAATTAATTTATTTTAAAATTATATTTAAATTAATATAATATAATAAATTAATTTTAATTTATTAAATAAATATTAATTTATAAAATAAAATTAAATTTTTTATAATAATATTTATTTTTATAATTATTTATTTTAATAAATTTATTTAAATTATATAATAATTTAATATTTCTATATAATATTTATTAATATTAACTATTTTATAATTTATAATAATTTTATTTTTTATAAATATATACTTTAATATTATATAAAAATATTAAAAAAAATATTCCTTTAAAAGTTTAATAATAAAACTACTTAATATTAAAATTAATAAAATTAATAAAATTAATAAAATTAATAAAATTAATAAAATTAATAAAATTAATAAAATTAATAAAATTAATAAAATTAATAAAATTAATAAAATTAATAAAATTAATAAAATTAATAAAATTAATAAAATTAATAAAATTAATAAAATTAATAAAATTAATAAAATGAATAAAATGAATAAAATTAATAAAATTAATAAAATTAATATAAATAAATTATAAAAAATTATAGAATTATTTTAAAAAAATTTATATAATAAATTTAATTAAATTTTAATATATTTATTTTTAAATAATATAATATTTTATATTTTTATATTATTTAAAATTATAATATTAATTTTAATATAATTACTAATTTATTAAATAAAATAAATTATATATTATAAAAATATTTTTATTAAAAATATTAAAATAATTAAAATAAATATTATTAAAAATATTAATTATTTTAAAATTATTTATTATATTTTTAAAAATAAATATAAATTAAAATTAAAATTAAAATTATATATGAAATTATATTAATATAATATTATTAATTAAAAATTAATATTAAATATAAGTTATTTATTTTATTTATTTTTTTATTAAATTAAAAATAAATTTAATTATATTTATTATATAAAATTATTTATAATAATTTTATAATATATATTAATAATTATAATATTAAACTATATTTAATTTATTTGGGCCGGTATTATAATTATTAAAAAATAAAATTATTATAAACTGTAAACTATTTAATTTAATATTAATAAGTATTATATAAAAATATTAAATTACTATATATTTTAAATTTTTTAAATATAAGTTTATTAAAATAAATAATTATAAAAGCGGTTATTATTTTAAAAAGTTTAGTTTTATTTAAATAAATATTTATTTAATAAATTTAAAAAATAAAACTATTTAAAAATAATTAAAATTAATTTATTATATTATTAAAATTAAAATATAGTTATTAAATAATTTAATTATATTCTATTATTTAAATTTAATATCTTAATAATTATTAATAATAATTTTAAATATAATTTATATAAATAAATATTTTAATTATAATAATTTTATAATAAAGTTTATTTTATTTTATTTAATTAATATTTTAAAATAATTTTTATTTTTTTTTATTTATTAAAAATAAATATTTATTTATAAAATTAAAGACGAGGTATTCTTAACTTTAAAAGTAATACTTTATTCTCGGCTTTATTAAATTTATAATTATATAACAGGAAATGTTTATTTTTTAAAAAATTAATAAATTATAAATTTAATTTAAATTAAATTAAAATTTATAAAATTTTATTTAAATTTAATTTATTTAAAAAATATTAAAAAAAATTAAATAAATATTAAAATTAAATTAAAAAATAAATAAAGTTATAATAATATAAAATAATTAAATAAAATTAATTAAAGATTTATAATTATAAATTTTTTAATTTTATATTAAAAAGAATTAATATTAAATATAATTATTAAATTTTTAATTTTATATTAATTTTTAAAATTATTTATAATATTTATTATAAATTAAAAAAGTATAATATAATATAAATTAATAATATTTAATTATATTAAAAAATAATATATATTTTTAAAATTTTATAAAATATAATTAATTATATATTAAATTATTTATTATTTAAAAATATAAAAAATATAAATTTAAATTTTATTAAAATTATTTATAAAATTTTTTTAATTTTTAATATTTTATTAAACTTTTATTAATTATTTAATTATATAAACTTTTTTTTAATAAATAAAGAAATATAAATATTATTGATTATTATAAAATTATAAAATAATTTATAATATTTTAATTTTTTTATAAATATAAAATAAAATTTTAAATTCTTTTAAAAATTAAATATAAAACTTATTTTATATATTTAAATTTATAAATATTTTAAATTAATATTTATTATAATAATTAATTATATTATTTATATTAATTTAATTAATATATATTTTATTATTAATTTATAATATATAATTATTATTTATTATAATAATAATAATTATAAATAAATATTATTAATATTAATTAATTATTCTATTTTTATAATAATATAATATCTTTAAAATATATTTTAAAAATTTTAAAAAACTTATATTTAAATATTTTTTATAATTATTTTTTAATAAATTAATAATATATATTATAATTTATAAATATATAATTTTAATTTAATTAAATATTTTAAATAATAATAATATCTTTATAATTAATAAATACTTATAAATTATATTAATTCATTTTTAATATAAAATTAATAAACTTATAATTAAAAATTTTAATAAATTTATTTTATTTATTTTATATTATTATAATTTAATTTTTATAAATATTTTTAAAAAATATATTATAAATTTAATTATTCTTTTAATTTATTATTTATTTAAAATTATTAAAATTATAAATTTATATAATAAAATATAATTTATTTATTAAAAAATATTATTTTAATTTTAATTCATTTTAATTAATTTATTAAATAAATATTTATTTTAATTTAAAATTAAAATTTTAATTAAAATAATAATTATTATTATAATTATTTTTTATAATAATTTTATTTTTTAATATTTTAATTTAAATAAATTAAATATAATTTTATAAAATATTTTATTTATTTAAACTCTTTTATTAAATTATAAATAATAATTAATATTAAAAATAAATTTAATTAAATTTATTATATAAAGTTTTTTATAATTTTTTTATAATTTTTTTATAATTTTTTATAATTTAAATATATTTAAAAAATAATTTTTTCTATTAATAATTATAATATTAAATTATATTTATTAAAAAATAAAATTATTATAAATTATAAATTAATTTAATATTAATAAATATTATATAAAAATATTAAATTATTATATAATTTAAATTTAATTATATATAAATATAAATTTATTAAAATAAATAATTATAAATTTAATTATTATTTTAAAAAAATTAATTTTATTTTATAAACTATTTAAACTATTTTATTTATTTAAATTCCTTTATTAAATTAAAAATAATAATTAATATTTAAAAAAAATAAAATATAATATATCTTTTAAAAATAAGCTTAATTAAATTTATTATATAAGACTTTTTATAATAATTTTATAATCTACTTTTATAACCTAAGTATAATTAAAAAACAGCTTCCTGCGCTAATAACTATAGTGTTGGGCTGTGTCTAGTTTGTTAAAGGACAAAGCTGTCGTAGGCCGCGGGCTACCTAGTCTGACGCCAGTGAGCACTATGCGAAAATGCTAGATCGCCGTATGACTCAGGCCTTCCCACACATGAACACCTGATACTGTATAAGCACAGGCCTAGCTGTCCATATGGCCGAAAGGAAGAACTCACAGGTTTGCTAAAATGGGCGATTATAAAAGCGGCCATTGCCTTAAAGGGTCTAGCTCTGCTCTATAAGCAAATACCTATTTAGCAAACCAAGACTACTCGAAAGCAGTTAAGATTAGCTAGGTAAGCCAACCACACTCCATTATAGCTTATAAATAATTAAAGAAATGGCTATAAATAACTAGATTTATAACCGTATAGTAGTAAACTTTTGATTCGAAATAAATCTATTAATATTAAAATTAATTAATATATTTCTAGAAAAATTAAAGAATTATAAACTTAATTTAAAGTAAATTAAAATTTATAAGAATCTTAAATTTAAATTTAAACTACTCGGAAAAAAAAACATTAGAAAGGTTTAAATAAAGGTTTAGATTAAGGTAGACGGAGTTATAATAATATAAAATAATTAAATAAAAATAATTAAAAATTTATAATTATAAGTTTTTTAACTTTATATTAAGAAGGGTAATTTTATTTTATAAATAAATATTTATTTAATAAATTAAAATATAATTTTTAAATAAATTAATTATATTTTATTATTTAAATTTATAATTTTAATAATTTTATTATAAATAATTAAAAAGATTATTATAAATAATTAAATTTATAATTATATAATAATAAATTTTATTTTAAAATAAATTTATTAATATTAAAATTAATTAATATATTTTTAAAAAAAATAAAACATTATAAATTTAATTTAATATAAATTAAAAATTATAAAAATTTTAAATTTAAATTTAAAAACTTTTATTAAAATTTATATTATTTAAAAAAAATATAAAAAAATTTAAATTAAATTTTAAATTAAATTATAAAATAAATAAAATTATAATAATATAAAATAATTAAATAAAATTAATTAAAATTTTATAATTATAAGTTTTTTAATTTTATATTAAAAAAAATATAATTTTATATTATAATTATTAATATAAATTTTTTAATATTATAAATAAATTATAAAAATAATAAATTATAATATTATTTTTTAAAATTTTATATAATAATTTTAATTAAATTTATTTTTAATATATATATATATATATATATATATTAAATATTAAATATTATTTATAATTTAATAAAAAATTTAAATAAAATAAAATAAATTATAAATTATATTAATTAAAATAATATTATTTTATTAATAAATAAATTTATTTAAAATATTATTATAATTAATTTTTAATAATTATAATAATAATAATAAATTTTATATTATTATAATTTAATATTTAAGTTTTTATATTTTTTAAAATTTATTAATTAAATTTTATTTTAATATATTTAAAATGAAAAGCTTTTTAAATATAAAAATAAATATATAAATTTATTAAAAAAATAATTTAATATTTTTTATTTAATTCTTTATTTATAATTTTAATAATATAAATATTATAATATTTATTTATATATATTATTATAAATATAAAAAATATAAAAATTAATTATAATTAATATTAATATTTTTTAAAAAAGTATAAATTTATAAATATTATTATAAAATATTAAATTAATATAAAATTATATAATAAAATATTATTTTTAAATTAATAATAAATTAATAATTTTATTTAATTAAAAATAATAATTAATTTAATAAAATAAAATAAAATATACTTTTAAAAATAATAAATATTATTAAATTTATTTTATTAATTATTATAAACTTTATTTTAATTTAGCTTTATAATTTAAATATAATAAAATATATTTAAATTATTTAAATTATTATTATTATTAAATTAAAAATAATAATTAATATTTAAATAAATTAAAATATAATATATTTTTTAAAACTAAATTTAATTAAATTTATTATATAAAATTTTTTATAATAATTCTATAATTTTTTATAATTTAAATATAATTAGAAAATAGTTTCCTATATTAATAATTATAATATTAAATTATATTTATTTAAATTAATATTATTAATTTATTAAAAAATAAAGTCGTTATAAATTACGAGTTATTTAATTTAATGCCGGTAAGTATTATATAAAAATATTAAATTATTATATAATTTAAATAAATATAAGTTTATTAAAATAAGTAATTATAAAAGTAGTTATTATTTTAATTAAAAGTCTAGCTTTATTTTATAAATAAATACTTATTCAATGAATTAAAATTATTTAAAAATAGTTAAAACTAATTACAACTAAGATATAACCTTTAAATAAGTTAATTATATTTTATTATTTAAATTTATAATTTTAATAGCTTATAAATAATTAAAGAAATAAACTTTAATTATTATAGTAAATAAGTTTTTATTAAAATAAAAGAATATAAAAATAAAATATTTTTTTATTTAAATAAATTAATGTATTTATTATTATTTTACAGAAATATAAGGATTATTTTAAAAAAATAAAGAAATTTATTATTTTTAAAATAAGAATTAATAATAAATTAAAAAAAAGAAAGATAATTAAGTTTATAATACATTTTTTTATAAAAGTTTTTAAAAATTAAGTTATAATAATATAAAATAATTAAGTAAAATTAATTAAAAATTTATAATTATAAATTTTTTAATTTTATATTAAAGAAGAATTTTTAATATTTATAAATAAAATTTAAATTTATAATTTTAGAAATAATATAATTTTAATTATATTATTCTTTTTTATATTATATAATAAATCTTTTATTTTATTATTTATTATTTTTTTAAAAAATTTATATATAAACTTTTTATAATTTTATATATATTTTTATAATTTCTTTATAAAAAACATTTAAAGATTTTTTTTTATATTAAAAAAAAATTTATTATTAATAATATAAATATAAATTTAAAAAAAATAAATTTTTTATATTTCTTTTAATAAAATATTTTTAAAATTCTTTTTAAAAATTTTAAAATTTTATTATAAAAACTTTAAAAATAAAATATTATAAATTATTTTTTTATTTTAATTTTTTTTAAAAAATAAATTATATATTTAAATAAAAATTATAATATTTATTTAATTATAATTATATTATTTTAAAATTATATATATATATATAATTAAACTTTTTAATTAAAACTTTTTATTATAAAATTTATTTATATAATAATTATTTTAAAAAATTTAATTTTATTAAATATTTTTTTATATTTTTTTAATTAATATTATTATTAAAATAAAATTTTTTAATTTTATTTATAAGTTATAAAATTAAAATTATAAATATTTATAATATTTATTTTATTATTTTAATATTATATTTTTTTAATATTAAGTTTTAAATATTAATTATAATATAAAAATATTATATATATTTTAAATATATATAAAATAAAAAAAATTATTTAGTAATAATATTTTTATATTTTTTTTAAAATAATTTAAAATAAAATTAAAATAATATAAAATATTTAATAAAAAATTATATTTTATATAATAAATTTAATTAAATTAGTTTAATAAAAATAAATTTTTTTATTTAATATTTATAATTATTTTATATTTAATAATATATTATTTATAAAATTATATATATTATTTATAATATATATAATATGTTTTAATATTAATTTTATTATAATATATATTAAAAACTTTAATAATTAATTAAATATTATATATATATTAATATTTTTAAAGTTTAATTAAATATTAATTTTTTTTAAAATTTTATTAATTAATTAAATAATTTTATATTTATTAATAATTAATTAAATTATATAAAAAAATGTATATTAAATATATTATATTAATTATAAAAATTATATATATAATTTTATTTTTATTTTATATATATATAAAAATATATATAATATTTTTATATTATAATAAATATTTAATTTTTAATTTTTAAAAAATATAATATTAAATATTAATTAAAACTATAAATATAAATAAATTATAAATTTATTATTATAAAAAAATATTTAATCAAATTAAATTTTAAGTTAATTATTATATAAATAAATTTTATAATAAATAATTTAATTAAAATTAAATAAACTTATATAATGTAATATTATATTTTTATTTAAATATATAATTATTAATTTTTTAAAAAAAATTAATTTTAAATAAAATTAATATAAAAAAAATATAAAATATTTTATTTTTTATAAACAATTAAAAATAATCTTTTAAAAAAATATAAAAAATATATATAATAAATTTATTATTTTTTAAACTTATATTTTTATTAATAATAATAAATAATTTTTTTTAATATAATAAAATATAATAAAAAAAATATTTAAAGTATTTTTATAAAAAAAATTATAATATATATATAAAATTATAAAAAGTTTTATATATAAATTTTAAATTAAAAAAAATTAATAATTAAATAAAAAAATAATTATATAATATAAAAAAAATATAATATAGTTAAAACTTTTTAAAAACTATAGAAATATTAGATATTAAGCTAAGAACTACTTTATAAAACAGTTCTTTTTCCGTTATCTCCGTGCCTGGTCTATACTGCCAGCCGCCACCAGCTGGTTGCCAGCTGTAAAAAACATCTGATGTTCCGCTAACCTCTAATGTTCCCCTAAACCTCTGATGTTCTTCTACTTAGCTTCCCGCTACTGGAATAAGTGTCTCAGCCGTACCTTAAAACAGATGCTGCTGTTGATAGACATGGAGGCCCGAGAGCCGAGAGCGATGCCTCGCATTATATAAACTTGGATCTTGCAGTTCTCAATATTACAGGTTGGTTGCTGCATGGCCTTAGGGCCTGGGCTAGCGAATCTCTGGTATGATCGGCGTGCTACAGGTGTTTGCTCCTACTGGCAGGACTTATTTAACAACCTGATGATTCCTTTACGATTCTGCACGTAGTCCGTTCATTTTCATGATGTCGAACATACTCTCGTGGAAATAACACGACAGAGGTGGGCCATGCTTCCATTGAGGTGCTTTTATTGAGTGTGTTCTGTGTGCCTCGTTGGGCCAGTCATACTCGCGAACTGCGCCGCGGATATTGCCATGGTGGACAAACCAGGTGTGCAGCTAGACCGAGTCGTCCAGGGCATTAAACGAGAAACACGGAAACTTCCCAAGGCGCAGTAAGCAGACCAAGTCAGCAAAGAGATATGGAACAACCGAAATTTTCTTGTCATGGCTGGTATACTGACAGGATCACGGGCAAAGTGGTTGATCAGTCTTACCAGACCTTGTCGCCAATATATTGGCTTGGTCTACCCCTGCCAAGCGATGCCTTGATCATGGCTTCGCACGGTGAGAGAACCTGCAGAGATTCCTTTCTCACCAAATGCAGGCAAGTCAACTAGGTAAGCATCCCGCCAGAAGAGGTGAAGTCGGTCTAGAAACAGCACATGTAGTGAGTGACCATTGCTGCTCTGCCGGCTCTGCCTATTAGTTCTCCGCACACCACTACGGTCGAAAAGCATCGAGTGTCTGAAGTAAGTCTCCAAACACCCCTTGATAGACAGACAGCGACTCTCTGAGCTTCCGAGTCGATTCCCCACCCGAGACTTCGGGCCTGACACATCAGGGGGCCAAGAACCTAGGCGTGGATGACAGGATCAGGCGAAAACATTGGTTGAGAAACACTTAGTTGTGAGTGGCTAAAACCTGTTGATGGACAGGGTGAACCGCCAACAGATGGGGAAAATGGAGAAAGGATGATCTCGTGTACGTCGTTGGAATCAGGTCAGTCTCCTGGACAATCTTAGACGGAGGAGTCGACCCCATTGGGCGCCCTGTCCCCAATTTTCGGCCAAATTTTGGGTTATCTTCCCGCGGTATCTTGGAAAAGATCCTGGGGATCAGGATCCACACCCGCAGCCCAAGCACTGAGATGTTGGGCCTGACTAGTAGCAGCAGTACTGTATGTAGACGCCAGGGGGCTGGTGTTTTGGCGCTGCCCAGGACTTACTTACCACTTGTGAGCCGCCTTGCCTGCCTGAATAAGGTCACAAATACACGGCAAGGTTTCGAGTGGTCCTAATAAGCACGTGGGGTGGCGCAGACGAAACATTGAAGCATGGCAGGATGAGCTCCAGGGCTGCAGGCTGTCAGGGGCGTCTAGCCGACCTGCCAGCCTGCTGGCGCTTGCAGAGGCATGATCCCTGCTTGCCAAGACCCCTGCGACCGACCTTCATCAAAGAAATCCCCACTTTCCCAGGCACAAGCGAGCTACGCCCCCAACTTCCACCAGTGGTCAGCCTGGTGTAAGCCCGGCAGAAATCTTGGTGTTTCGAGCAAACAATCTCGTTTCTGCTTCTGCCCTTTACGCTACTACTGTGTGTAGATCTCTTCTCGGCCTGCAGGCCCTGCGGCGGCTGGGGAGCCGAGTGGCCCACCAGTTGAGCCGCCTCGGTTGACTCCGGATGGGCGCCTACTCTGACGTCCTGGCTGCAGCCTCTTAGGAGTCTGTCGACACTATGCCGCGTACAGGAGTTATTCCCGTGGGAGTTGTGGGCATTGACCATTCCAAGAGCTTCAAGCGAGCTCATTCCTGCCTCAATATGCGAACACGGTGCCTGTTCCGAGGCGGACGTGGATGCCGTCATCCCAGCGCTGATGTTGGTACACAAACGCAGACGCATATACCTGTCTAGACGCGTATATCAAGTATATATATGCATACATCTCTGCCCTCAACACCACAACTTCATCTTCATCCCTTCAGCATTCACCTCATTGCAGGCCACACTCTTTGGTTCTTACCACCTTCCTTCTTTTTTTTCTCACCCATCTGACTATCTTGTCATCTTCACTGTGTGAAGCTGGGACATTCATTCTTTGAAAGCCTACCTCGTCAACCGTACACTGCAACAAAACTCGACAAACCCCACATCCTTCAATCAAAAATGTCTTCATTCACCTCCAAGCTCGCCCTTGCCGGCGTTGTTCTCGCCTCCAAGGCTGCTGCCCACGGCATTGTTGAGGCCTTTGCTACCGACGGCCAGTACCAGGAGGGCTACGTCCTCAGCGACTACTACGCGAAGCTGAACACCGGCGAGGCCCCTGCTAAGGCCGGCTGGTACGAGGAGGCCACTGACAACGGCTTCGTTGCCCCCGACGCCTACGGCGAGCCCGACATCATCTGCCACAAGAATGCCGAGAACGCGGCCAAGACCGCCACCGTCGCCGCCGGCGGCAAGGTCGACTTCTGTTAGTCTACACCCCTGGGGATCGAGCCCCCTTTCATTCATTGATGAATGGGTTCGGATACTAATCTCGCGTATGATTGCAGACTGGACTGCTTGGCCCGAATCCCACATTGGACCCGTCCTGACTTACGTCGCCAACTGCGGTACCGCGGACGATGCCTGCTCCACTGTCGACAAGACCACCCTCAAGTGGGTCAAGATTGACGAGGCCGGCATTGACCTGGACACCCAGAAGTGGGCTGCCCAGGACCTCATCGCCAACAACAACACCTGGTCCGTCACAGTCCCCGAGAGCCTGGCACCGGGCCCCTACGTCTTCCGTCACGAGATCATCGCTATGCACGGTGCTGGTGATGAGAACGGTGCCCAGAACTATCCCTTCTGCATCAACATCGCCATCACTGGTAGCGGTACTGAGAGCCCCGAGGGTACCCTGGGTACTGAGCTGTACACCTCCACCGACCCTGGTATCCTCTTCAACCCTTACACCACCCTGACCGACTACAAGATCCCCGGCCCTGCGCTGTTCGGTTCTGGCTCGACCGGCGGCTCAACTGGCGGCTCGACCGGCGGCTCCAACTCCACCACCCCCGCTACTCCCATTGGCAGCGGAGCCTCGCCCTCAGCCACCGGTGGTGCTCTCCCTACCCCCACCGGCTCCCCCGTCACCGGAGGCTACGCCGATGGTGACGACAGCTCTTGCACCAAGAAGGCCCGCCGTCACGCTCGTGACCTCAAGCGCCGCAACTAAACCAGAAGACCCCCTGGCTTGTTCAAGAAGTTTGTAAGATACGACTTTTTGGAGGACATGTGTGTTTCCAATAACCTACTTCGTTGAAATGTACATAGACTTTCTTTCTTGATAAACCTTAGTGTGCGGTCTACCTTTCCGGCTGTGCCTGCCCCTTGTCAATATCTCTTCAGGGCATCTCGAAATACAACACAGATATGATGAACCTATAATAATGCTCTTACTACCAGGTGAATCATTGCTTAAAGGTGGGTTTAACTATTATTCAATGCTATTTTAAATACTTGCTGTGACACTTAAATGTTAGTAATAGGATTAAGATAGAATAGCTAATAAGTGATTACTACTAGTCGACCCCGAATTTAATAATACTAGTAAATAATAAAAGCTTTTCTAATAAATAACCTCTTTTAATAACCCTTATAAAGTTTATATCGGGAGATATTAAAAGTTTTTAATAAATTAACTATTATATTTTATAATTATTAATTAAAAAAATATAATAATTAATTAAAAGTTATAATAGTTAGTTAATAAAAAATAATTATTTTAAATTTAATAATATTAAAATATATAATAAAAAATTATAGTTACTATTAAACATTTATTATTATAAAAATTTTAAATTTTAAATTATAATTTTAAATTATACTTTTTAATTAAATTTAAAATAATTATTAATAATTATAATTTATAATACGCTTATTATTATAAACTTTTAAAAAATTTTAATATAAGTTTATATTTTATAAATAAATTATTTTTAAATAAAAATAAAAGTTATATTTTATATAAATTTTTTTTTAAAAAAAAACCGAATATTTATATATTTAAAATTAAATTTTATATATTTATTTATAATTTAAAATATTTATAATTAATTAAAAAAAGTATTTTATTTTATTAAATTATTTTAATAATAATTAAAAAAGTATAATATATAAATATAAAGAAATATTAATTAATTATTATAAATATAAAACTTTATTATAAATAATATTATTAATAAATAATAATAAAAATAAAAAATAAAAAAATAAAATTTTTAATAATAATAATAATAATAAATATAAATTATATTTAAAATTTTATTAATTTAAATTTAATATATATAATTTATATAAATTTATAATTTAATTTAATTAATTAAAAAATAATATTATTAATATAGATTTTATAAAGAATTATTAATTTATAATTAAAATTATTTTTTTTTTAAAAAAAATAATAGAATTATAATTTTTTATTAAAAAGTTAAAAAGGTTATTTAAATTAATAAAATAAATAAAATATATGGATATTAGGGTCATGGGCTAATCGCCAGTAGGACTAATTAGTAGGTCCGTGCGTACTGCTTATCTTATCAGCCCAAATGGCCTTAATAACTTTCTTAACAAGGAATTGTAGCTCCACTACCTTCCTCTCTTCTTTTCCTTAGGTAACTATAGTTTTAAATTAATAATTCTTTATAGATAATTTAAGCCTTTTTTACTATTAATCGTAAGGACCGTTTTAATAAATTTATTAATTAATTTTATTAATAATTAACTTATAATTTTAATTTTTATTAAATATTAATTATTATAATAAGTTTTAATATATATATATATATATATATATTATTTAATTATAAATAAATATATAAAATTTAATTTTAAATATATAAATATTAATTTATTTTATTAATTATTTTTATAATATAATTATAAATAATAATAATAATAATAATAATTTATTATTAAAAAATTATAAATAAACTTTTAATATAAATATTAATAAAATATTTATAAAAATAAAAAAATTAATTAAAATATAAATATATATAAAACTTTAATAAAATATAATAAAATTAAATAAAATTTATAATTATATTAAATAATATAATTAATATTATAAATTAATTAAATTATAATATTTTTTATATTATATATTTTTTTTAAACTATTTATTTAATTATTATTAATAATAAAAATATAAATTAAAAATAATATAAATTTAATATATATATTTTAAAAAGATTTTAAATTTTTATTATAAAAAATTTATAAATAAAATATTATAAAATATTTTAATTAATATTATTATTATAATAATATTTTTTAAATTTATTTATATATTATAAAATTAAAATAATAAATATTTTTTCTATATTTATTATTATTTTTAATATTATTTAAAATAAATAAAAGAAATAAAATAAATAAAATAAATAAAAGAAATAAAGAAATAAAAGAAATAAAAGAAATAAAAGAAATAAAAGAAATAAAAGAAATAAAAGAAATAAAAGAAATAAAAGAAATAAAAGAAATAAAAGAAATAAAAGAAATAAAAGAAATAAAAGAAATAAAAGAAATAAAAGAAATAAAAGAAATAAAAGAAATAAAAGAAATAAAAGAAATAAAAGAAATAAAAGAAATAAAAGAAATAAAAGAAATAAAAGAAATAAAAGAAATAAAAGAAATAAAAGAAATAAAAGAAATAAAAGAAATAAAAGAAATAAAAGAAATAAAAGAAATAAAAGAAATAAAAGAAATAAAAGAAATAAAAGAAATAAAAGAAATAAAAGAAATAAAAGAAATAGAAGAAATAGAAGAAATAGAAGAAATAGAAGAAATAGAAGAAATAGAAGAAATAGAAGAAATAGAAGAAATAGAAGAAATAGAAGAAATAGAAGAAATAGAAGAAATAGAAGAAATAGAAGAAATAGAAGAAATAGAAGAAATAGAAGAAATAGAAGAAATAGAAGAAATAGAAGAAATAGAAGAAATAGAAGAAATAGAAGAAATAGAAGAAATAGAAGAAATAGAAGAAATAGAAGAAATAGAAGAAATAGAAGAAATAGAAGAAATAGAAGAAATAGAAGAAATAGAAGAAATAGAAGAAATAAAATAAATAAAATAAATAAAATAAATAAAATAAATAAAATAAATAAAATAAATAAAATAAATAAAATAAATAAAATAAATAAAATAAATAAAATAAATAAAATAAATAAAATAAATAAAATAAATAAAATAAATAAAATTTTATTTTATATATAATTATAAAAATTTAAATATATTAAATTTAATAATAATTTTTATATTAAACCTTACTAATTAAACTTTTAAATAATATATATAATTTAATTATTATAATTTTAAAAAGATTATATTAAAGCTAGTAAACCTGCTTCTGCTATGCTGGATATTGCGGGTATAGTATATGCTCCTAGGATATGCTCACCTCGGCCCAGCCGGCCACCCAAAGTATTACCGCCATATTCGCAAACAAGTAGGCAGCTGACCTTTGTACTGATAGTAGGCAAATAGACCATCAAATGCTCAAGGTCACCAGTTCGGAGTGGCTCGGATGGAGATCACCGGACTCAGACGGCTGTACAAACACGCCAAGCCGGAGGTGCTAGAAGGGTTTGCCCCGGGGTCTCGGCAGCTGACACAGGACTGGGCGGAGCCTGCAGAGGTCGCCTGGGCGGCCCAGCGGCAGGTGATGATTCGGCCGTCGCGCGAGCGTGTTTTTTGCTGCGCATGTGCTGGAGTCGACTAATGAATGGCGGAGTCATTATCGCCAAGAGTGGCGTCGTATGGAAGGCTGACAGGCTGTTGCTGATGGCACAACTCTCAGACTTTGTCTTTTGCAGAATACAGCGGAATATGGCCTTATAAAAGTGCCAGTGCCCCAGGCTCTTTTTCAGGGCTGTCTATCATTCGGGAAACATCAGCATCAAGCCGTGCAAGAACCATCCACCCAAGGCGTGCAACGACTTGTACACAAAAACGACGGACAATCAACAAACATTTCAACCGCCAAGATGACCAACCCGGCCAAGACAGTGTGGTGGGAAACATATCAGTTATGGGATGAGGTGCTACACCAAGTTGGAAAGGCGTACTACAAAGCGAGGCCGCCCAAGAAAGGATCGCGAAGCAGAACAGGGCCCAGGCCAGCCCTGCCAAGATCGCAGCGCACGATGGGCAAGATGCCGGCAGGCGGCGGGACCAAACTACAAACCCGACCGCAACCTTGCGACATGCAGCTCGTCCGGCAACGCTCATCCGCGTTCAACGGTTGAAGGCTAGCTCGGCCAAGCGCACCATTGCCGGCGACGCTGTTTACATTGCCAACCTAAGGACCCCGCGCAAGGCCAAGAACAACAGTTGCACGGCGCTGCCGTGGTCGTGGGCGTGCCATCGTCATTTCCACGGTCCCCGACAAATAAATCATCGAGCATATCTAGCCTCGAAGTCGAGAAGCTGTCTCGTCGGAGTGACGTGGCCGGCCTACCGCAGTCACAGACTGAGGGCCAGACAGGCTGATAGGAAAGACGAAAGCTACTTCAGTACCTTGGCAGATAGGGGCTGCCGAGCCGGGCCCGCATAGGGGCTGTGGGGTGGTGGTGAGGCTGAGTGGGGCCTTGACACATTGCAGGTGGGAACGCCAGCGCCAGAACACGCACAGTGGGCGCACAAAGGCTGGAAATTGGCAGGACAGACTGCAGATCAACAAATTTGATCGCCAAACGCCCATCGCAGCCATGGAGAGGATGATCGTTTGGAGGCTGTGAGGATGGTGCCAATGTGGCCCATCCAGTTGTCAACGTGTAGATACCCGGCGTAATTAAGAGCAAGAAGATTTCAATACTACCTAGGTATGTAGTGTAGTGCTGGTGCTTCTTTCAGATCCATCTGCCCCAGGGCCCCCAGGGCCGAGACGAGACACAACACCCGGCACTGGCATTGACTGACGGGGCTAGCAGCCCCCACTGCCCTCCAAGGTGCCTGGGTCAGTCTCAATTCTCCAGGCGAAGGTGAAAGTAGAAGCATGACTTCCAACGCATTGGTTTCGATGATCCGTTCGGGTGATCGACAGTGAATGCTGTAGCGGAAGGGAGGGTGGGTAAGAGCGCTCGCAATGCAGCTAAGGATGAAATCGCAACGGCGTTGGGTCGCTCGCTGACGCTGGGACACGGAGCAGGGGGGTAGCGGCACCAGCTAGGGGCCCGAACTGTGCTGCTTGGTGTGCTTGGCCTGCTTGGCCAGCCCTGTTTGCGGGCCAGGCGACCGCACAGAGGAACGCCCAGCGGAATGCCACGAGATGCCACGAGATGCCACGAGATGCCACGAGATGCCAATCGTCTTGGCCGTCTTGGGATGGGTTGCTTGAAGTGAGCCGCATCAGCGACTCGGAGAACGACAACAGTCACAGATGTGGATCACGATGGCGTGCGCGGTCAAATACTGTGGTACTGCGGATTGATGATGATGGACGGCTGAACACGACGGTGATCGTATTGTTGACTCGTGCCGGGCAGCGGCGGCCAGCACGGGGTGGCGGAGATTGAGATTGGCCCTCTGTAACCTACCTGCGACTGCAGGCAGATTGAACGAACCCACAAGGTGCGGCTTTTCAGTCTTCAGATCGCAGGCGTCCGGTTGATGGACAGTTGTGGACACTGTGTGGGTGTACCGTCGACGGCCCGATTGAGGACGGCGAGATCAGGACGAGGGTGAGGGTGGTGGGTGAGTGGCTGAAGGGTTAATAAAGGCTTCGGTTGACCCTCCAGCCCTCCTGGACGGATACGAGAGCGGTGGCACACATGTATCCGTACCTAGGTACCCCTTCTTGCCCTTTACCCAGATACCCAGGTACGACATAGTTGCAAGCACCTGGGAGCGCTGTCTGGACTCTGGACTGCAGCCGTGCAATGTCCTGGGATGGCCATCTTCTAGTTTGGGGCCGGTCAAGCCGTTCCAGGCCCCGTCTCCAGGGATGGAGCCAGCAAATGTCCCCCAAGTCTGCCAGGCTGGCTGGCTGGCTGGCTGGCTGCCAATTTGGAACTAGTGCCGAGTAGCACCCTCCAAAAGCCAATGCACCCCTGAGAATCCAGACCCAAATTTGCCATGCAGCCAGCTACCATGCACCGTGGTTTTCCTCGGTACGTAGTGCACCCCGTGGCTCCCCGTTTCTCGACCCTGAGCCCCCGAGCGTTCTCCCTGGGATCCTGGTCAGTCCCTGCTGCTCCCTGCGCACATCGAAATTATCATCGATGGTCCGTCTGCCTCTCGCCTGTGGTAGGTACGGAGTACTGTGGTACTGTGTGCTAGACTCCTAGTACGGTGTTGGCTCTGGTACACCTCCTGCACATCCTCGTATTATCACCCAACTCCTGCTTGCGGCAACCAACAACCGTGTGACTGCTGCCCCCCTTTTTTCCCAAGTCGTACTCCGTGCCTTAGATCGTCTTGCCTGTGCCTTGCTCGTGCCCACCTTTCGCCCATCTACGATTCGCTGTGCCCCATCGTTAATTCCTCGATCCTGATTTCTTCTGTCGCTCCCTCCCAGCTTCCTTGCCTCGCCTCTTCCGCCTTCCTCCCTGTTTGTTCATCCCTTTTCCCACCTCTCCCCCCAGCTGTGTGCAGATTGACCCAGGCCTCTCTTCTCTTGCCTCTTCAATCTGCCCTTCTGGTGTTTCTTTACACCCACGTCCATCTTGTTTGACCTGATCATTCATCACTCTCTTTTATACCAGTGTACTTACTGATCCTTCTATCGCTTGAAACCAAGAAATAGACTTTTTGCCAAAGGTATGTTGCTCTTGTCTCGAGTTTGGTGATGAGCCTGTGTGCCATCGCCCATGTTCCCCGTGCCCTCCCTGCGACCAAACATCAATGCCAGCCATCCACGTCCTGTCAACGTCATCCCGTCCCGCCAGACAAGAACAAACGGCCAAGACATCGGACGAGATCGTACCTGCAGGAGACCCAGTCAACTATTTTTGTTTTGTTTACTATGCATGGGTCAACATCACGTCACAGTGGATGTAAAATGAAGAAAGAAAGAGTCATCTTACCTATCGGCTTTCCCGCCCGGGCATTTTCTTACCACAACTCACTCGTTCATTCACTCGTGCATACATTCACTCACCTTGCGCCGCTTCTCATCCACCGGCTTCCAGACTTCCAGACTTTGCGCTAACGCGGCTTTTGCCTTGTCCAGACCGTCTTACTTTTTATATAATATCAAACCAACCACGCTCTCTTGAAACTTCGTCTACAACCATGTACTCAGCCAAGGGAGTTATCCTGGCTGCCCTCGTGGCCGGTGCCTCGGCCGCCGTCGAGCCCATCGTCGCAAAGGGTCAGCACTTCTTCTACAAGAACGGCACCCAGTTCTACATCAAGGGTATTGCGTACCAGCAGGACACCGGCTCCTCTGAGGCTGCCAAGCGGGCCACGTCGAGCGGTCCCGATTACCTCGACCCCCTGTCCGACGAGACCCTCTGCAAGCGAGATGTTCCCGTCTTGAAGGCTGCCGGCACCAACGTCATCCGCACCTACGCCATCGACCCCACCGCCAACCACGACGCCTGCATGCAGCTGCTCGCCGACGCCGGCATTTACGTCATCTCCGACCTGTCGTCGCCCGACGAGGCCATCATCCGCAGCGACCCCCAGTGGAACACCGCCCTGTACAAGCGCTACACCTCCGTCGTCGACGCCCTCGGCAAGTACGACAACACCATCGGTTTCTTTGCCGGCAATGAGGTCTCCAACAACAATACCAACACCGATGCCTCGGCTTTCGTCAAGGCCGCGGTCCGTGACACCAAGGCCTACATCGCCGCCAACATGAACCGCTGGATCGGTGTCGGCTATGCCGCCAACGACGACGCCACCATCCGCAACAACATGGCCGAGTACTTCAACTGTGGTGATGGCGACGAGTCCATCGACTTCTGGGGCTACAACATCTACGAGTGGTGCGGTGACAGCACCTTCGAGAAGTCCGGCTACTCCGAGGTTGTCTCGTTCTTCTCCAACTACTCCATCCCCGTCTTCTTCGCCGAGTATGGTTGCAACACCGTCGCTGGCGGTGCTGGCCGTACTTTCCAGGAGACCACCGCGCTGTACTCGAGCGACATGACTGAGGTCATTGCTGGCGGTATTGTCTACATGTACTTCGAGGAGGCCAACGACTATGGTAGGCCCCCATGGCTAAGCTCATTCGAGCCAAGCTAAGCCCGACCTGTCGGGATTTGATGGCTAACAGTGTTTTTCTGCAGGCCTGGTCAGCGTCGTCGACAAGAACAGCGTCAAGCCCTTCAAGGCTTACAGCGCCCTGAGCTCCCGCATCGCCGCTGCCACTCCCGACCTCGTCGCCATGGATTCCTACCAGCCCACCAACTCGCCCGCTGCTTGCCCAGCCATCGGTTCTTCTTGGGCCGCTGCCTCTTCCCTGCCCCCAACCCCCGACCCCGAGCTCTGCGAGTGCATGTTCAACTCCATCTCCTGCGCTCCTTCCTCCAGCCTGAGCGAGGATGACTACGGCGAGATCTTTGGTTTCATCTGTGGCGCTGACCCTGCGGCGTGCGCTGGTGTCAACGGCAACGCCTCCACCGGTGTCTTCGGTGCCTACTCCATGTGCAACTCGACCCAGAAGCTCGGCTACGTCCTCGACACTTACTACAAGGCCCAGAAGTCGGCCTCCGACGCCTGTGACTTTGACGGCAAGGCTGTTACCCAGTCCGGCAGCAGCTCCAGCGGAGACTGCAAGGCCAAGCTCGCCACCGCCAGCTCGGCGAACGCGGTCGCCGCCACCGCCACTGCCGGCTCCGGCTCCACCGGCTCAGCTTCTGGATCCTCCAGCACCTCGTCTTCGAGCTCCCTGGCTACCCCCATGTACATGAAGAGCTTCTTCAGCATTGGCGACTTGGCCGTCGGTCTCTGGGCTGTCATGGCCATGGGTGCTGGCGCTGCTGTCTTTGCCCTGTAAGGATGACCAGCCAATAGTGCTGGGGCATGCCTATATTTCGGCAAGGGGGGCTCGGAGGTGTCGTGAGTCTGCATGGCGGCGTTGCGATGATATCCCGACACCGCCCGGAGCAGTGACATTATCTGCATGTGGCGGTGTCAAAACACTTGCATTTTTTCTATGTAGGATAGAGACTTTTGTCTTGTCAGGAATCGATCAATTTTGTTAATTAGAGAAGGCCAGAGCACGGTACCTGGACCGGGTACGGGTATGAGCATCTGTTTTCGATATGCCTAGTGTGTGTACGGCGTTGTAACATCCAGCTTCCACTGCTCATAGAAGGTAAATCGAGTGGAACACGCGGGTATTAATAAGCCTCATTCAATTCAAAGTCTAATAATGACTACAACTCATTTCACAAGCCAGCAATATCACCACGAGATCCATTGCTGCCTCGCTGGTAGGTCGACCTGGTAGTTCCCAGCCTTCAACTCGTAGCCGCGTCGCTGTCTGCTGCCAGCCATAGGACTGGTCTGCTTGCTCACAGCGAGTGAAACCCTCCACCGTTCGCGACGCGCCTGGGCTTCCAACAAGGCCAAGTTAAGCCGCTGGCGCTGATAGAGCAGGATGCTCGTCATCGATAATGGGCGTCTTAGCACAATATGCTTTCTCGTCCAGAGACGAGGCTTGCGTGCCATGCCGCGCCTGGTCTTTGTGTGTCTGCCCGGCCTCTCGGCCAGTTGTAGATACCGACCCTGTGCGCGACCCCCGCCGCTGGCCGTATCGGTGCTTCGTCCCGTGCAGGCTTGCGAGTATGGGGCGTTTTGGTCACAGGCGTCGCCTCCGCCAGCTCTGGGGTCGAGAGGAGCAGTCCCCCCGGGGTCTCCGTTGTGGACTTGCCGGACGTGTGGGCGGGCTGGACGTTGAGGATGTCGTGGTGGCGCCTCGTGTTGGGCCAACACCATAGCGGTGAAGCCCAGGAGGAGTAGAGTTATCGTATAAGGGAGTCGCATCCTAGTATCGTCCAGTGTTGGTGACTTTTGTCTTGAGAGGGGCTCAGAGGCCTGTACTGGTAATGATGGGCAGAGAATAGTCAAGTGACGAGACCCGGGGCATTATTTTGTTTATTTTTGTCCCCCACAAGTCGTGTTGTGTCGGTGTCGGTCCAGCAAGGCTACCTGGATACTTAAGTGCCTAGGTAGGTACCTACTTAGCAAGAATTGGTCGATTTATACTTTTGAGTTGGAAAGTTCGTGCCTGCCGCTAAACTAATTGACTGAGGAACTTAGCTCACACTGCCGCTATTATAACGTGAACTGGTTCGTCTATATTTAAGTGATAATAGCCAGGTACCTAGGTACCTTATAGGTAGGCTAGGGAGGTACCTAGGTAGGTAGGTAGGGCTGGCAAAGACCAAATTGCCTATGGCTCCTTCATACCCTGGACAAACTAGTCTGCAATGGCCTGTTGCACTTTCAGATAACATTTCTGCTTCTGCGTGGTGTGGATGAAACGTACCTAGGTACCTAGCGACCAGTGTCTTGCCCAACACCCAAGTCCCTGATAATATAATGGCAATTGGAGCCTGCACAGCGAAGTCTGTTTGGACAACCCATAATAGCATCACAGGCAATTACCCGTGTTGATGTGCACAGCCTTAACCTGGGTTTCGGCCTCCAAGCCAGCCTCACCAAGCTCTCTACCAATCCCGCTCTGCTTGACAGCTGTTGACCCAGACCATAGCTGCAGCGAATGGCACCCTGCAGCCTCGCGGGCCTTATCGAGGTCTTGGGTAAAGACTGCGGCGCCAAACCCATACGAGGTGTTGTTTGCCCTGGCAACGGCCTCTTGTTCAGTCCAGAAACTGGATATAACCACTACGGGACTACGGGACCAAAAAACTCCTCCCTGTATATTGTCATTGGGCCAGTGACACTTGCCAGCACTGTTGGCGAAACGAAATAGCCCGCTGGTCATAGGCGTGGCTCCCTCGGAGACGGCGGGTTCGATGAAGACCTTGCATGTGATGTGTCCCTGTGGCTGCTTTTGTGACTTGTGGGCCCTGATACGCATCCCCAGAAAGGGCTGCCCGATTTCTAAAGTTACTGGTTCTGGGAACCCTTCATGAACGCGGATACGGGAAGTCGCGGTGCAAATCTGACCTGAGGTGGGCATAATGCCAATGAAAAGACCCAAAGGCTGTGAGCAGGGGCGACCGTCTGGCGCAGTCAACTTTGCAAAGAGGTCAGCCATGGTTGAATATGGTGCCGGTATGTAATTAGCCCTAGGTACCTTGATACCCTCGCCCGTACTTGGTTTATATGCAACGTGTTAATCCTGGGAATACAAGAGATTGAACTGCACGCCTCCAGACTGACATCATTCCGTCATCCTTTTGGTGGACATATTATTGAGCATGTTTTCCAAAGAGAGGGGCGAGAGGATACTGTCCGAGACATAGACAATTGTACCGTGTTCTTGCGACCCGCATAGTGAGGTCGTCGGTAAGTGCTTGCAGTCATGTGAATCCTCTCATCTCATTGGCCTTGGAGGCAGGGAGGCAGGGCAGCTGGAGTGCCCGTTTCTGCATGGGCCACCCCTGCCCCATCTGCCCGGGCTGCCAGGTACGGAGTGCCTTGGCAAGCTTGGTACCCACCCCCAGTCCCGTCTAGCCGAGGAGCTCAAAAGTCAAGCTCGGGCCTGACAATCATCAGCTCACTGCAACGTCGCCCACAGCTGCAGCCAATCCAATCCCACCTGCCGCGTCCCATCTTTGAACACCGACATCATCTACTCGAGACCTGCTCAAATCTTATTGTGGGAGACCAACCACAGTCACCTTGCAGTCAGCCTGCAGCAGAACATGGCGATATACAACTATGTCAGCGACACAATCGACTTGGCCCGTCGCCAGGCCGACCGCGTCGTCAGCCCTGACGACCGCCAGAAGGCCTACGACAGTGTCCTCGGCTTTGCCCAACAACAGCCACTCCTGTTTGTATGCCGCACGAGACTGTCCTTGCCCCTTGGCCCACCCTGCTGACCACATGATGACTCCGCACAGTCCTTCGTCGTCGCCCAGCTGCTGCTCTCTCTGATCCCCATCCTCCTGTTCGCGTCCTTCGTGCTGGGTACCGTTGCCCTCGCCCTTTCCACCGCTGTTATCTTCTGTCTGTTCTGGATCGGCGTGGCCAGTATAATCCTCGGTTTCACCCTCTTCGTCACATTCGGTCTTGCCGCCCTTGGCTGGCTGTGGCTTGTCGGCGCGTACCTCGCTGCCAGCTTTGTCTACGGGCTCCTGGCCGGCAGGAGCGACGGGGCAGACCAAGCTGCCATGTTCAAAATGGAGGACAAGTGGGCAAAAATCAGTATCAATAGGACGGCTACAGACGATGCCCAGAACAGTGTTGTGAAAGAGGAATCAGTAGACGATGGAGTCAAGCTTGGACCCGCACAGCCCGGGGAGGGGGAGACTAGTGCTTCAAGTGGCTAGGGTGTTGGGACGCTGGCTGGCCGTCCTCCGAACACTTTTACACGGTCGGAAAACTTTTGTTCAGATTTTGATCTGGTGTCAGAACCTCAATGCTGCTAGTACTTGTTGTGCCAGGCCGAATCGTCATGACTCTGAGCAGCGTGATGCCGCAGCGGGTCCCAACCAACTGCTTGTCTTTCTCCCCGTCGGACGGTTTCCCGCAATATCCATTATAAACAGTGATAAAATCTAGATCAGGCCTCTACTACGCTACAATGCTCGATTCAGTGTTTGATCACAGATTTTCAACAGGTCTGCCCCAATCAAGTCCTCACTCAAGAAGCATCGAGAGGCACCGGTATGTGAGGGCTAACCGCAGTACCGGGTCACAGAGTCACTACTTCTTCTGAACAAACTGGCTCAAGGGTGAGATGGTGACAGCGTCCTTCGGTAGGATATGTTTCTTCGACGCTGTCAGGGAGTACTACATACCGCCTAGTCATTGGGAACTTGCTCTCAATAATGTTTGCAGCTGCAGTTCCAAGTTCCCACCCACATCTGGCGAAATTGGACTTTCCACCACACTGCTAAACCTCTTCGCATGTGAATACTTACTTCTACATGAAGCAAGATACAGGCATCACATAAATGACAAGGCTGTCTGTCGTGGACTCCACAGCTTACCTACCTAGGTAGTTAAGTAGCCAGCAGCCTATCATTAATCTTCCGAAACACCACTGATGTGCGAGAACCCAAGTGCTCCGATGGTACCGTCCTGGAGTCTTGCCACCTCGTCTAGCCCCCACAGTCAACCGCGAGTCATCTCACGATTGTGGCTCTGTTGATTTCTAAGCCCAAGCGTTTGTCCCAGAGCCATATCAGACATTCCTTTGTTCCTTCTCATGCTCGGCAACGCTTCCTCAGCTCGATGATGATTTTGGAGGTGATCACGATCACATCATGACTAGGACACGTGTGATGGCAGCAACCCGTCCCGCTAATGCGCCTTTGCTCAGCCCAGTCATCTCCAGCTACCTTCTACAGCGGCAGTGGCAGCCCGCTGGAGTGGCAGTCCGCTGGAGTGGCAGTGAGGTAGCACCGATATTGACGTGGTAGGTATTGATACTGATCCAGGCCTCTCTACGTCTGTGAACGACGAGCCGTCTGCACTTCACACATTCAATTTGTTTCTAAGTAACTTGAAGTTCATTTTGGAAACGCACCGGTTGGAAGCAAATGAGTACCTACTAAGTAGGTCGAGTTTGAGCCACCCGAGTCCAATATTGCCGGGGCCTTTTCACTCTTCCCATTGAATCCACAGTATCACATGAATTGTGGGATGGCACCTATCAGCGTCACCGAGGATTCCAGTACTTGGCTTTTGTATTTGACCTTGAAATGGAAAGTTGTTCATCATCCTCTCTGGTGTTTTCTTTCGACTAAAAGCCCTCATTGCTCCATGTATTTTTTGCTTACCGATTCTAACGTCAATTCGAAGGTCTATGACACCCCGTGGCCGCTCCCGACGAGATTGATGAAGACATCCATATAAGCACCGGGGCTAGTAGCGTGGAGCCTGGACAAGTTCAGGTTGATGTGGCTCTGTGAAAACCCCTGGGGTTCGACACGCAACTTCCTACTTTTCCAAGGAATCATCTGCATAAAATCTTGCCTGTGGTCAGTCAAACTTCTGATGTCCATATGTTATTGAAAGAACTCGCACGAGTAGCCGGTAATCAGCCATGGGTGACTCGAGTATTGAGAGATGCAATCGTCACCGCATATGTTGGGCAGGAGATTTTCGGAACAATCCCGATTCTGTGAGACTTCAATGTTGACATGTAGAAGTCCCGAGGTCTCTCATGCTCTGTGTTCTCTGCCTCCGTTTCACACGCTCCCCCCCCCCCCCCGCGGCGGTCCACCTGGGCATACAAGGATCAGTCCCGAGGTCATTTGCAACCTCTTTAAAGATAAATGGCAACAAAACATTGAAATTTCGGGCCCTTCGTATTGTTGTTGCAAGTCTTGTGTCCTGGAAGTAAGCCAAGCCTCTCAGGCTATGACTCCTTGGAAACAGCAGTCTTGGGACTGGTCTCATGGTCAGGGAGTCTTGACTAGCCTGAGGTGATACTTTGCTTCACGCCCCAAGGTGAAATGTCATGCTTGCACCTGACTGAGCCAATGTTTTTCATGAATGTGTCATTACAAGGGATATCCTGTGCCGGCTGACTTTTCAAGCAACTATCTCTGCTTCTGCAAGCACTATATGATCCCCAGGTGACTGTTTACTTCGAGCACTCGGTCACATTTGCCTATGTACACCTGAACGGATCATTCTGTAAGATCCCATTAAAACCAAGCCAGTCACAACGAGTCGCATTCTGAGTTCCTTCAAATGTTCTCGAGGTCTCACCATGCGTTCATCCACGGTACCCCGTATCTCTAGAGCATAAAAAGAGCACCGAGGACCGCCATCCCCAAGGAGCCGACAGAGCCCATCTTAGCGGCAGCGGCAGTGCTCGAGGCACTTGCGCTGGCACCCGTGGCAGATGAACCCGTAGTCACCGCGGTCCCGCTGGCCGACGACGATGAGCTCCTTGTCGCGGTGGCTTCGGCGCCCGTGCCCGTCTGGGAAACAGACGTTGACTGAGACGAGTCCTGAGAGGAAGTCGATCCAGAGGCAGAAGACGCCCCAGTGCTGGTCACTCCGGCGCTAGCTGAGGAACAGCTTGTGCCGGCATTGATGGCGGAGCAGAAGGCATTGGCTGCTGGTAGGACCTCATCTACATTGGCGGTTTGGTTAATACAGGTGGGCTTGGTATGATGGCACATATGATATGACATGATCCGACATGAGGGCACCTACTGATGGCGACCTGCTCACCACACGCGGCGAGCACACAGGTGGTGGCACTGTTTGTAATGTCCGTCTGATGTTGGCTCGTACACTGACAGGCGTAGTCCGTCTCTCCGCACCCGACTGAGCCAGCCGCCACCATGAGGCAGTCCTGGGCACATTCTGGGATGGACGAGACACACTGGCTGGAAGCCAGGCCGACGAGGGCAGACGCTGCAAGGAGAGAGGGCTTCATGTTGGCCTTGCGCCGTGTTCCAGGGGTGGACAGTTTATGGGAAGGACTAGAGGGATGAAGAAGCCTCGAGTGTTTGGTGATATTCTCGAAACAGGGCCGGCAGGCAGGGAGGGAACTTCTCAAGGAAGACTGGGGATGGGAACGGCGAACAAGATCAACACAATGCGCGAAGCTGGGGAGGTCGGGGCTTTAAACCGTCTGCGCCGATTTATTAATCGAATTACGGGTGCTGCAGGAGTTCGAGGGCCAGCCCATTGTGGTCGCACTGCAGCAGTGATTACGAGTCTGGTTCGGCGCAGATCCATGACAGATCGAGGGGCAGACTATGAAGCCCATTGGGGAATGGCAACACGAGCTGGTGGGTGCATCGCATAGTCGCCGGATGCTGACCACACCTGGGCAGGCCGGGAGCCGTCGAGTCGACAGCTTCTCCGCATTCCTGCTCCATGGGACCCCAGCAGTTGCCCGGTAGTTCAGCAGGGGGTCGGCCAACCGTACAGTACTGTACACATCTTGCAGAGCGTATGTGTGCAGAGGGGAGGATGAATTTCGAATGGCTGGGATGCGACCTTGGCCCCCCGTCGTGAAGGGCAGGCTTGGCAGGCTCATCCGGGAAGACTCAGGAGAAGGGACCAAATTCCCAGGGTCACTACTGCAAGCCACGTCCCAGTGCGGTAGTATAGCGGGCAACGGCCCCAGGGATCTTTCAGCTTGGAGAGGATCCAGATGTCGATGCAACACGAAAATGTCCTTCAGAGCCAAGAGCTCGCAGAGCCTGTCCTGGGATGACAGGATGTGGGTATTTGCGGTAGGCATTGTGGGGCGGTCTTGATCCAATAGTGCATATTACCTGCACAGCTCCGCAGTTCTCCATGAAGATATTATCTACTACCTCTAGTATCAAACACACACATCTCGATACCAGAGGGTAGGTACGCCTGGAATGAGGTTACTCTGCC
The DNA here is from genome assembly GCA_036986855.1 of Diaporthe destruens. NCBI lineage: Eukaryota > Fungi > Ascomycota > Sordariomycetes > Diaporthales > Diaporthaceae > Diaporthe > Diaporthe destruens. The sequence continues at coordinate 4,366,511 of BTXE01000002.1, read as the reverse complement.
GTGGGATGGCACTCAGAGTTCTTGCTGTCGCGCAATAGAAACCGGTTTCAAGGCTTGGTTTATTGGAAAGGACCCTGGATGGCCGGCCTGTTTATGACGACATGACGGATGGTCGCTGCCGATGTTGAGACTCGAGGGCATGTCGCCGCCTCACAGACCTGTCACAGACCTGTTGACGGCAACCATTGGGTCAGTGGGTCAGTCCGACATCTCACTCATGCAATCTATTGAACAACCCTACCTAGGCTTCGTGTTCAGACTCACATCACCTACAACTTATTCTGGCTCCTAGGATCACAACCAAAATCACACACTCGGACCCTTATTCATCATGGTCAACTCGCTGGACTTCCAGCTCCAGAACCAGACCAACTCGGGTCAGGTCTGGGCCTACATCACTGGCATCGCCATCCAGAACAACTGGAAGCGCATGTTCCTCAAGGCCAACGGCCGGGACGTCTACTATCCCGAGCAGGTCTCGTCCATCGGGTCGCCCCTCGCAGCGGACTGCGCCATCCCTCTCGGCCCCCCCGGGAACACCATCTCGGTCCACGTACCTCAGATGGCCGGCGGAAGGATCTGGTTCGCCTGCGACAACAAGCTTCAGTTTTTCCTGAACCCCGGCCCGGCCGTTGTCGAGCCCTCGGTCCTCAACCCCAGCGACCCAAACGCCAACGTGAACTTCACCTTCGCCGAGTTCACCATGAACAGCGACCAGCTCTTCGCCAACATCAGCTACGTGGATTTCACGTCCCGCATGCCCATCGCACTGACGCTGCAGACAGCTGGCGGGGCCGTGCAGCACGTGTCGGGCATGGCGGCAGACGGCATCGACAGGCTGTGCGACGGGCTGCGGCAACAGGCCCGGAAGGATGGTCGCCCATGGGACAAGCTGATCGTCCAGCCAAAGGGCCAGCCGGTGCTGCGGGTGCTGAACCCAACACACGGCGACGCGGTGGGGGCCAGCTTTGCCGGCTACTTTGAGCCATACGTCGAGCAGGTGTGGCAGAGGCACAGCAAGAGCCCGATGCGTATCAACACCCAGGCCGCAGCTGGCATAGTGGCCGGCACCGTCAACGCCAAGGGCCAGCTCGTCTTTGGCGACGAGCCCTTCGGCAAGCCCAACACCGCAGACATCCTTGGCTGCAACAGCGGGCCCTTCACGACGGGCCCATCGCCATACCGCAACAGCGTCATCCCCCGGCTGGCGGCTGCCTTCCAGCGCTCAGCCCTGCTGGGCGGCGACGACCATCCGTCACACCCCTCGACCTTCTACCGCCGCGACCCGACCAACCACTACTGCAGGATCTTGCACGAAGTCAACCTCGACGGCAAGGGCTATGCCTTTGCCTACGACGACGTCCAGCCCGACGGCGGAGCTGACCAGTCGGGCAAGGTCAACGCCGGCGATCCCACCGCCTTCATCGTGGCCGTCGGCGGCAACAATGCCTACGCTGGAGATCGCATGCCACCATCGCCATCGGCCCCTCCTGTCCCTGCTGCGACGAGGCCTGCCGCTGGCCCTGCCCACGCCTCGCACGATGGCGCTGGCGATGACGCGCAAGCAACCCCTGCCCAGCCCACGCCGCACCATGGCAATGTGTCACGCATCAAGCGGCTCTCTGCAAAAGCGCAGAAGTGGCTGAACAGGTGAGATGGGCCCCGCCGAGCAGGCTACTTTGCGCCGTTTTGCGCCGTTTTGCAACACTCGGGTGGTTTGACGTGACGTGGGTTTTGGTGCGCTTCCGCAGTATAGACAGCCTTGTGATACCCCTATTGTACAGCAACCCTATGCAGCAAAAATCCTATGCAGAATCCTACCCTGACATTGAAGAGAGCTCCAAGTAGTGGCCTTAGCTAACTTATTAACGTGAGCTGACGTGTACGCCCGTCCGAGGTGGCACTTGATACATAATACTTGTCTGCCTGGTACCTGGGTACAAGTAGATAGATAGATGGACTGCATTAAACATGCGGGCCCAAAGCTGCCCGCGCCCGACCCCACCATGCCACCGCGTTACATGTATGTATGATGACCGGGAAGCCCCTCCACACTTCTTTCCTCCTCCGTACCTAGAAACATTCGAACCAGCAATTCCCCCCCTCAAACCCCAATCTGGCCTCTCGGGAGCTTTTTGGAGCTCAGCTGTTCTCGCAGGATGGAATACGACACCAAGACACGTACGTTCTGGCACTCCTTTGCCTCAGGCGACAACTCCTCGATGCCAAGATTGACCAGCTTCCAACCCGCACAGCCGGCTACTCGACAGGAGACAAGACCTCGTTTGGGTGGACCACGGCAAGAGACAGGTGGCCTGTCATCATCGTCTGTCACACCCCTTCCTCACAGTCTCTTCCTGCCCTTCATCCTCGAACGAGCCACCGCAGGCTGACTCTTCTCGCCCCGAGCACCAGACCCAAGCTATCGACGACGTGTACCGGACCACCTCCCAGAGCAGGGACCCAGCCACCACCGAAGAGGGAAAGAAGATCGTCGACGAGCTCGCCCGCCTGAAGTACGAGGTCCAGCATGACCGCAAGCTGACCCCCATTCGAGACGATGGCTTCCCCGACGTCGACGTCTACAACAAGGAGCTGGAGCAGCTGGGCAACCCGAGCTGGCTAAACGTCAGCTGGCTATACTCCGAGTGCTACCTCTTCAGGCGCATCAGCACGTCCTTTGCCCTCTCCGAGCACTGGAAGACCTACGACGTCTTCGCCCGCCAGAAGATCAACACCTTCCGCTCCTCCCGCCCCGCCGTCCTCGAGCTTGCCGCCCGTTACAAGAACCTGCTCAAGCAGCTCGAGGAGGGACGCGGGGACCCAGCCGATGACGAGGCAGAGAAGATCTTGTTCCTGGAAATGTGCGAGATCTGCCTGTGGGGAAACGCCACCGATCTGTCACTCCTGACCAATCTCACCTACGAGGACATCCAGAAGCTGCAGGGGTCCGAGGCCAGGAAGAACGCCGAAAAGAATATCCTCGTCAACGACCTGCCTGCTGTCTACGGTTTGCTGCGGAAGGCTAAAGCCGAGGGCAACAAGGAGCGAAGAGTAGACATCGTCCTGGACAATGCTGGGTTCGAGCTTTTTGTCGACCTGATCCTTGCCGGATATCTGCTGTCCTCGGGTCTGGCTACGCACGTGGTCCTACACCCCAAAGACATCCCCTGGTTTGTATCCGACGTGCTGCCCAGTGACTTTGCCGAGCTGCTCAATGTCCTGGCAAGCCCCAGGAAGTTCTACGAGGCACCGTCAGAGGATGAGGTGCTTCAGAACAAGACGCCAGAGCCGCTCTCGGATAAGGAAGCCGAGGACTCGTCCTTCTTGTTCCAGAACTGGAGCCAGCTCTATGCTGAAGGGCAGGTCATCCTGCGGCCAAATCGCTTCTGGACTCACCCGGGCAGTTTCTGGAGGCTGCCGAACGTGGCCAAGGAACTTTACGAGGACCTCAAAACGAGCCATGTTATCATCTTCAAGGGCGACCTAAACTACAGGAAGCTCACCGGCGATGTGGGTTTCCCCTGCCTACCACGATTCCCTCGTGCCCCATTCACCCACTCACTGGGTTTGCTGACTCTTTCTGTAGGCACAATGGGATGCCTCGACGCCCTTCACCGAGGCAATTGGCCCATTGGGGCCAGGATCTGGGCTCAACGTGCTAGCCCTGCGGACCTGCAAGGCGGACGTCGTTGTGGGTCTGCCTCCTGGCAAGGACGAGGAGCTGCGTGCGATGGACGGAGGAGGAGGCGACTCGGGCGCGCGGGAGTGGGCATGGAACGGCAAATGGGCTGTGGTTTCCTTCTCATCTGGAAAGTGAGACTGCCCATTAGATCAACCCCCCCCCCCCCCTTTTTATCTTGGGTCGCCGACAGCAGCCCAAGGTCAGATAGAGCTGGTCCAAGAAGACGAATAGAAAAAAGCCCATGCAATGATCTTGGACGGGTGACGGAAGGGACGTGAAGGGACGGTCTCCCATGAAGCTGAGGGCGCCGTTATCGCCTTTCAAATCACCATCCATATCACGTAAGTGCAACAGTAGTGCCCAACAATGCAGATGGGTGAATCTGCATCCGGTTTCGCCTGAGCTGGCCAATGGAAATGCAAGGGGCAAAATACCAGGTGGGGAGCCCCTGCCGGGGCCCTGGGAGCTATTCGTCTATTCCGTAGGTTTAGATAGGTAGGCCTATAGCCGCTAATAATTTTATTTTTATTTAAATTTTTATTTAAATTTTTATTTAAATTTTTATTTAAATTTTTATTTAAATTTATATTTAAATTTTATTTAAATTTATATTTTATTTTAATTTATATTATATTTTATATTTTATATTTTATATTTTATATTTTACATTTTATATTTTATATTTTATATTATATTTATTTAATTTTAATTATATTATATATTTTTTTATATTATATAACTATTTTTTTATTTAATTACTTATTTTTTTTAATTTAAAACTTATATATGAATTTTTTTATAATTTTATATATATTTTTATAATTTTTTTTAAAAAAATTTTAAATACTTTTTTCTTTTATTTATATTATATTTTTCTATATTAAAAAAAAATTATTTATTATTAGTAATAAAAATATAAATTTAAAGAAAAATAAACTTATTTATTCTTCTTTTATTTTTTAATAAATTATTTTTAAATTTTATTTTAAAAGTTTTAAAATTTTATTACAAAAGTTTTAAAAGTAAAATATTATAAATTATTTTTTTTATTTTAATTACTTTTTAAAATTAATAGTTATATATTTAAATAAAAATTATAATATTTATTTAATTATAAATTTATTTATATATATATATATATATATATAAAATTAAGTTTTTTAATTAAAATTCTTTCGTCGCGGGATTTATTATTTATTTATATAATAATTATTTTAAATTTTATTAAATAATTCTTTTTATAATATTCTAATTAATATTATTATTAAAACGGTACTTTTTAACTTTATTTATATATTATAAAATTAAAATTATAAATATTTATAATATTTTAACTATTATTTTAATATAATATTTTTTTTAAACACTAAATTTTAAACATTTATTATAATATAAAGGCGCTATATATATTTTCGAATATATATAAAATAAAAATAAAATTATTTATATTTTATTTTAATTATTTTTTAAAAAATAATATATAATTTTATATTATATTAATTTGAATTTAAAAAAAAACTTTATTTAATATTATTTAATTTAATTTTTATATTTTAATATTTAATTAATTAAAATATTTATAAAATAATTAAAATATTATTATTTATTTATAATTTTTTAATATTAATTAATATTAATTAATTTTAATTAATTTTAATTTTATATAATTTATTTAATTAATATTAATTAATTTTAATTTTATATAATTTATATAATTTATTTAATTTATTTTATTTATTTTATTTATTTTATTTATTTTATTTATTTTATTTATTTTATTTATTTTATTTATTTTATTTATTTTATTTATTTTATTTATTTTATTTATTTTATTTATTTTATTTATTTTATTTATTTTATTTATTTTATTTATTTTATTTATTTTATTTATTTTATTTATTTTATTTATTTTATTTATTTTATTTATTTTATTTATTTTATTTATTTTATTTATTTTATTTATTTTATTTATTTTATTTATTTTATTTATTTTATTTATTTTATTTATTTATTATTTTATTTATTATTTTTAATATTATTCCTAATTAAATTCCTAATTAAATTCCTAATTAAATTTCTAATTAAATTCCCTCTTCTTCTTTCTTTCTTCTTCCTCTTTCTTCTTCTACCCTAACCCTCAGCCCCCCCTCCCCCACACCACTCCCCCCCCCTGATTTCTCCAACAGTCAACCGACCAATCAGCTTCCAGCACTCGACCAATCAGCGTCCAACGTTAACGACCGGTCAGACGCGCCATTGCCAGATTTTCCGTTCAGAGACTATTCTAGACGAATAGCAAAAGGGGAGCATCGGCGCTTTTGCCTGGCGTCCAGCCAGCCCAGCTGCCCCAGCTAACATGACCCAAGCCGCTAGAAGCCCCCTGGCAAGGTCCAGAAGCTCGGCACATCTCCAATTCCAAGTACATTCATTATCTGCTTGCAGGCGCCGTAGTTGTCGTTCCCACCCGGTACGTATGAGTCAAGGGCAGTATATAAGCCACACAACCAGCTTTACTTTAAAATACCTTAAAAAATAGCTATTTTATATAAAAAAAAAGTACCTTTATTTATAAAATATTAAAAATTATATATATCTTTTTTTTTATTTAATTTTAATAAGAAATAAAGGAATAAGGAGTAGTTTTTTTTAAAAAAAAGTGGTGAAGTAGTATATTTTCTAGAGTAGTGCCAAGACCCTTGCTTAAAGAGCCGAAGCAAACTAGTTTCCTCACAGACTATATACTAAACAGTTACCCCTTGCTCCTCTTCAGAGGTCTCCACCACACCATTTTAAATAGGAAAAGAACTGCAAATTCAGCCCTACAGACCCTTAGAAGAGATTAATAAGCGAGGGAAAAGATTTGGAAGTAACCTATTGGACCTCAGAATTACTATGTATTATGGGGGGGTTTCGAGGTCACGAAATAAGCTCTAGCCAATCCAACCCCTGACGACAACTACCGCGCCTGCAAGCAGTTATATTCTGTGGCGGTTAAGACGAGGGGTTATCTGGGCTCTGGGGTGATGCCCTTGACATATAGAAATGCGGCTGATAACTACCTGGCTTAATACCCCGGCCGAAGGTTTGGGCTTATTCTCCTTTCTCTCGATGTCCATCTTTGTGCAGTGCCAGAGAGCGTCTTTCGACCCCGTCCTCGCAACCCCAAGATGAGCCCCCCCGAGCAGCCGGACAAGAAGGAGGCGGCCGTCCTCGGAGACCCGGTTGCCGTCGACGGCACAACCATAAGCCATGACCCAGATGTCCTGGTCAACGCGTCGGGCCACGCCCAGGAGCTCTCGCGCCGTTTCAACCTGCTCTCGCTCGCCGGCGTGGGCATCACGGTGGGAAACGTGTGGCCGGCGATCGGCGGCACCATCCTGGTCGCCATATCCAACGGGGGGCCGCCTGGCGTGCTGTACGAGTTCATCGTCGTGTCCCTCTTCTACTTCATGGTCGCCGCCAGCCTGGCCGAGCTGGTCTCCGCGATCCCCAGCTCGAGCGGCGTCTACCACTGGGCGTCCATCACGCCGGGGCCCAGGTACGGGCGCGCCGTGGGCTTCTTTGCGGGCTGGTGGAACTACCTGGCCTGGACGATGGGCTCCGCCAGCATGGCCGCCATCTTTGGCAACACCATCGTGCAGATGTACGCCGTCAACCACCCCTCGTTCACCGCCCAGCCGTGGCACGTGTTTGTGGTGTACGTTATTTCCGCCTGGCTCGGGTGTGCTGCCGTGTGCCTGGCCAACTCGGCGATGCCGCACCTGAACAAGATCGGGATATTCACCATCCTGGCCGGCTTCCTCATCACCGTCGTCGTCGTGGCGACCATGCCCGGGCACGGCGGCCGCCCGCCGCACGCCACCAGCGAGTTCGTCTGGAAGCAGTGGACGCAGGCCCTGGGCTACCCCGACGGCTTCGTCTTCGTCGCGGGCATGCTCAACGGCGCCTACAGCATCGGTGCCGTGGACGTCATCACGCACCTCGCCGAGGAGATCCCGAACCCGCAGAGGAACGTCCCCATCGGCATGGCCCTGCAGCTGGGCATCGGCTTCACCACCGGGTTCTGCTACCTCGTCGCCATCATGTATGCGATCAGCGACCTCAGCCTGGTCGCAGAGTCGGCCTATCCGATCGCAAAGATCTACGAGCAGGCCACGGGGAGCGCGGCGGGGGCGAGTGGCATGCTGGCGCTGATCATGATCAACATCGGGCTGTGCGTTGTCGGCCTGTTCATCACCACGGGGCGCACGCTCTGGACCCTGGCCCGGGACGGCGCCGCCCCGTTTCCCAGCTTCCTCGGCAAGGTGGACCACAGGTTGGACATGCCCCGGAACTCGACCTTGACAACGGCTGTGCTCGTCACGGTCCTCGGTTGTATCTATGTGGGCAGCACCACAGCGTTCAACGCGTTGATTGGCTCGACCAGCCTGTTCTTCTCCAGCTCATACATCGCCGTTATTCTCCCGCACCTCATCACGGGCAGGAAGGGGATCACGTACGGCCCCTTCAGGATGAGAGGCTGGGTTGGCTTTCTGGTGAACGGCCTGGCTTGTGCGTATTTGATGGTGTGGTTTGTGATATACTCCTTTCCGTACTTCCTGCCCGTGGATGCGAAGAGCATGAACTATGCGTGCCTCATTTGGGGAGGGCTGACGACTATTGTCGGACTGTGGTGGCTATTTGGCGCCAGGAAAGGCTACGAAGGACCTCAGACAACGGGCGGTCTGCTTGAGGCGGAGAAGGTTTCTGGAAGTTAGTAGCACCCAATCTGTAGAGTTTCCAAGGGTCCGCAAACATACTGGACAGTCATAAAGAAAGTGACCCGGGGACATATGAATACACGTCGAATACACAAATCGGTATGCTTCCAACTTGAAGGTTTCCACAAAACGCGCGTTTTAGCCCTTGGGCTACGTGTCGACGATCAGCGGCGCCGTCGTGAGCGACGCCTCCTACCTAGGTGATTTCAGATGTTCTCTGTTTATTTCTGTACTGTTATTGGCATTTTCATTTTCTTCGAAACGCTGGTCTTGAGTGTTTACCATTGTATGAAGGCGCCACATACGTTTTATATGCGTGAGGATCAGACACGAAACGACAAACCACACTTCCACAAAACGCGAAGGACTGGCTAGCCCTGGAGCCATTGCTACCTGCCTAGGTAGGCACCTAGGTATACCAAGGTATCCAGTAGATTTTCTCAGGTTGTGCTTTTAACGCCAAATGATGTCATGACATGAAAACTAATTCTCTCTTAGGGCTCAAGCCCTTCCAGTCGTGTTCGCCAATGAAACGGCCCTGTGCTGTGACATTGACTCTCTCGGCTGTGCTCCCTTCCATGTCAATGAGCATCAGTCGGAACGATTGCCTGTCCGGATTGTGGCCAACAACGATGAACGGGAGATAAGTGCCTTTTCGAGCTACATAAGCGACATTAAGGCGTATGCTTGTAAGTTGTCGATTCGTGTGAGGATGAATAACCCGATACTCCCGCGACGGACCCACAAAGTCGCCCGGCGGCGCTCGGAGTCTCAGATACGCAAGACTGGTGTAGAACGCAATCAGGTTGCTTGAGGCAGTGTTCTGACTCTGAAGAGATTCTTGCTTGGACCTGATGGATTCCTCGTCGGGAACAAAATGGCTGCGAAGGTCGAAGTCCATGCCTGCAAGATGTTCACCGCATGAATATGCAGGCAGACCCTCCTGACCAAGAAGACTTATGCCCGCAATGCCGACTTTGTAAAATGTCAGGAGTTTGCTCGTGTTCGCACCGATGCTCAACGGCTGGATCCCTACGTCAGCTTGTTCTCGGCGATAAATCCAGCCTGTCCATGACCACGAAGGAAAACCTGCCCGGCGCTGAAGGCTAGTATCCCAAAACCAGCATCCATAGATCACCTCCGGGAACAATTTCTCGGGGATCCCGTGATACGCCTGGCCGATTAAAGGTTCCAGCATGCCGGCGACACCGGCAAAAGCGTTCTCCATGTCGTCGGTTCTGCTGAGCGTGCGCTGCATATATTTCTTCACCAATGCCCTGAAGAGTGAGACCGAATCCTCACCCTCCACGGGTGCCTTCCCATTCAGCATGGAGGTCAGTGATATCAGCCCCTCTTCGGACCTCGGGCAAGTTTCCTCGGCTTCCAGTTGAATGTCCTCTCTCCAGACGGCTGAAGCACATGAGAAGAAGATGACTTCCGGCAGCAGGACTAATGTTCTGCGCGAACATAGCTCTTCCTGAAATGTCCATCCGCGTGTCCTCCACGGTGACATCTCTATTCCGTGCTTGGTGCTGGACGGAACCCGCATGAAGGACATAAGACCAGGCAATTCGTATCGATGATGCTTGTATACCCTGTCCTTCCCAAGTGTGATTCCAGGTAACCCTTCCGAACAATTATCTCCGTCAGCAGCCACGATGGTCATATCGGCATGTCGGTAAATCTCATGCATCTGGGATATTTGTGCGTGACGAGAAACTGCATCGTCTTGCACAATACACAGTGCGTCGACCCAGATGTACCGGTAACCAATGTTTTGTACCAAGTGTATCGCGTCTCGAATGGTATTGGGGATGTTCACATTCCTCAGCTGGCCGCCGGACACCCACGTTCCTAGGACTGCTTTCGTTAAAGTCGGTTGGGCAACATAGCCCCAAACATAGCTCAAAGCTATGTACGGCACGGGCTTGTTCGCGGCGACTGGAACAAGGCACATCTGATCAGCATCTATGAGAATCAATCCGGGCGGGTATGAGTCCTCGTTCTGCCAAGAGCAGAGGGTGTGCTTGTCTTCGCAACGACGAAGCCAAAGCTTGATTATGTCGACGTCCACACGTGCTGCCACCTCCCTGGCGAAACCTGGCTTTCCCTTTTGCAACGGAACAAGTACGCAAACATCCTTGGAGTGCTGTCTGTATTCCTTTCTGAGAGACGTTTCTGGGACTGGCTCGTGACTCTGCTCGAAGTCTGACAAGTCTGACGAATCCGATCGAGACTGGCCGATAGACTCCCTAATCAATAGTTGAGACGCTCCGAGTCGTGACGGGGCTGAAAGATATAGATCCGTGTTGAGCAGGCGTCTCCTAGGTCCCACGCGCAAGGCTTTCTCGTCACGCCGGAACTCCTGCAGCCTGATTGCTGACCAACTGTCATGCTTCTCCAGGACAAAGTCGACTTTCTCAATGGAGGTCCACCCAAGCCTGGGCTGCTTGCGCGGGTCAGGGGGCGGCACGTGGTTCTTGACTGCTATTTCCTTCTCAGACTGCGTCGCAGCCTCAAAGTTGTACTTGAGCCGACCTAGGTCAAGCTCTCCAGATGCCGAGAGGTCCTTCATTGAGCTGCATACCACGCAATTCTGCGACCCTTCATGTTGGGAGAAGATCTGTTCCATAAAAGCCATCGTCTTGGCAAGACTGCCCTGGTCTACGATGGCTTTGGAATCATCCTCTGGAGGTATCAAGTTCCTGCCTTGATCCCATAGACCCCCTTCCAGTGAGCCAGCAGATTTGGCCTCACTGATGGCAGTAAATTTCTCGGCTGTATGACCTGGGCCATCCTTGCCAGAACTGGATGACGCAGGCGGTGCTGAGACTGGTACAGATGGCGGTTGAGGGACAACTGCGCCGTCCCGTGTGCTGTCTGAGATAGGGAGTCCTTGTCCAGGTATACTATGTGGTTTCTCGATAGCTGGGGCATGTTCTGTAAGGCGGTCTAGACTGAGGTACAGTTGGATGAATCGCCTAGTCTGTCGGTCAGTCACATGCGGTGATTCCAAAAGAAGGTTTATAGCGTGAAAGACAAACATGAGTGTAGATATTTCCTCTTCAAATTGCCCCACGACTCGAACCTCATTTTCTACAAGTTGGCAAAGAGGACATTCGGGTGAAGATTGTGTCTTTCTCCAGGAGTGAACAACTCTCGGCTCCTCTCCGATCGGTTGCAGCTTCTCCCATCGGGTCCGAAGGAGATCACTGTTTGAGCATACAGCACATAGCGACATTGTTTACCGCCTGGGTGTTGATTTAGCATCTCCTGGCTTTTTGGATACGAAGTGAAAGAGCGAGCGTCAGGAGAGGGGCGAACAGTGGGTGGCCAGGTGGCCAGGTACCTAGGTAGTTGTGTGACGGGTCTCCAGGGCTAACGGTTCAGCCGCACCTGAGCACCTGCTTGATTCTGATCAAGGACTGACTATGCTTGTTGGAGGTGGGCTTGACGACTAACCTGTCCAGGCTGCTCATGGACAAGCTCAATGCCACGTGACCACTGCCTGACTAGTTATGTATTTACAGCTCGCCGGGAATGCACATTTCCAGGTTCTGCTCTCAAGTGCTAGTGTTAATCATTCCAAAGTCCCGTAGCTTGAGGAAGTATGATATCAACATTACTGTTGTATCAATAGCATCCAGAATAGGTTTGATCAAATTAAATTCACGTTAATACTACTATATAGTCGAGATCTCGCCACTGCATTGGTTTGTCTCGACACAGCCGGCCAGAATGGATATGATTCACCCTAAGTAGTAAGCTGCATACTTTATGACACTGATTGACTTGAGCGTTCTCGCCACCTCTCAGTGAAGCTGACTATCATGTGTTCTCCAAATGCCACAGGATATAAGTGGTTTCGTTCTCAGGTGGTTTTGTTCTTAATTATACATCTCAAAGGCGTACGGTCCCTCCACACAGAGGTAAACGCTCAAAGGCCCAGCGTTTAGAAAGAAACACAACGCGAGTCACAGGATACAAACATTTTCCAAATATCATCCTACAAACGAGAGTGCTGGGAAGTGACCTGTCCTCGGAACGAAGTGACGAGAGGCAAGCCGTGACCAGAGACGTAGACAAGAATCACTCAAAATTTTATGCCAACAAAAAAAAGTAGCAAAAATGGTCCGCATTCTCATAGCTGCCAAAAATTCCCTCAGCAGCTCAGTGAGCCCACATTCAAAAGGCTTGATGTTACATGGAGCGTTGTTGTGCAAGAGCATTGAAGAGGAATAAGACCGCACAAAGGTGTGGGATTTGGACGTCTGCGAGGACTTCTACAGCAGCTGACGACCCTCTCACGTTTCCACTATCACAATACATTCATCGGCACTATCCCTATTCCATATTACCCAGTCCTGACTGATACGAAGAATACCTAGCCTGATACATCGGCGCACGAGGTCGTCTCGACTACCCCAGGGGCTTCGTTTAGGCCAAGTAGCAACCCGAAAAGCTCCCGTACACTTCATCGAAAGCTTGAAGTGGCATGAAGCATAGCAGCTACGAGTATAAATGGACAATTACCATATCGATATTCTCGTCCTCGGCTCGGATTTTGCAGGATGCTTCACCTACAACTGGGATGACTACACCCTGACGTGGAAAGATCAAGGTGAAATAACCATTGGGTGGTGCTTCACAATTTGTGCATGGCTTAACTATCCGTATTACGGCCTCCTGGAATACGGAAGACAATGTGAGAGCACTCTCCCTTCATCACGTTTCGAATGCAATTGGCGAGCGCTGACACAGCCAGGCTTCTGTGGACACGAAGTTCCGGGAGTTGCCACTGAGTGTTCCAGTCCCTCAAGCTGTACATCATGCTTGGGAGACCCACCACAGTGCTGTAGCAGCTCTGAACCAATATCCGTCTACCGGGTATCGACAAGCACGAACACCGTCACCATCGCTACGGGGCCCTCGCCTACCCAGTCAAACGCGGCTCCTACGAACCAGTCACCGAGACCTAGCTCCCCCGAAACCGAGACTTCGTCGCCACTCACCTCTGAGACCACCCTGGGCAGTGGGGCAACAGCAATAACGCCATCAATGGGACTATCACAGACAAATACAATAGTTCCAGGGGCGACAACGGCCATTTACACTGCTCCGCCGTGGAGCCCGGCGTCACCCTCGATGCCCAGTCACTCGTCTCCATGGCCTGGAATATCCAATTCTTCGGCCATCGGCTCTACTACAAATTACGGCAACAGTACAGCCGGGGCACCTCCGACGCAGATGACGCTACCTACCAGCTCCGCCGATATTTCTAGTATCATCATGTCTTCGTCAGCGATGCCTGGCAGTACGTCACTTGTGTTGGTGTCCACAACTCAGCCAATCTCTGCCAACGTCTCGGGCGAGCATAGCTCACATACTCACCGTCCAAGTCCGTCCACGACACTCTCTGATCCTGATGCATCTTCATCTTGGACCCAGCCGAACACGTCATTGCCTTCCAGCAGCGAGATCACCAAACCCACCAGCTCAGGTGCCGTGGATGGCCGACTGAACGCGGTCATTATTGTTGGGGCTGCGGTAGGAGGCGCTGCCTTGCTTGGAGTTATCGTGTTTGGGATTTGGTTTCTGAGGAAGATCAAGAAGAAGAAGCCGGATGATGATGATGACAGCTCGATGGTGGGGATGCCTCTGGATGATGAGCTGCCCACAGGCATGGGGAATGGGATAAGGCGCGTGAGGGGCAATGACGACTGGAATTGAGAGGTGCCTAGGCTCAACTATATATCTTTTTTTTTGGGGGGGGGGGGCGAGGGGTCCACGGGTAGAAAGGGAAGAAAGGCATCAAATGACTGAACAACTTTCACCTGAGATTTTGGTGACACCAATGGAAGGGGGATTAGTGGTTGGTACCTAGGTACATCGAATCAGCTGGGCCTGCCCCTCAAAACGGCGACGAGCCCCGCATCGATAACAAGTTCATGCCATGCAACCTTGACGCTGAGTCAAGTTCGTGATCCCCTCACCTCGATCGACGTTGAGTTCCGATCGACGTCCCGGCCCGGCCCGCAGCTTTGAAGTGGAAACCAGGCTCCACAGGCCACAGGCCACAGACCTCAACGACACTCGGCAACGTCTGTTATATCAATATCCCCACAGCATACACAGCACAGCACAGCACAGCACAGCACAGCACAGCATGGCGACACCGGTGGCACGCTACAGGCTCATCTTCCACGCGCCGCTCACCGCGGTGGCGGCGTGCAAGCAGGCCATCTTCGAGGCGGGTGCTGGCAGGTACCCCAACTACAGTGAGTGCGCCTTCACGGTGGTGGGCACTGGCCAGTTCAGGCCGGGCGACGCCGCGAACCCACACATCGGCAAGGTGGGCGCGCTCGAGGAGGTGCAGGAGGCCAAGGTGGAGACGCTGTGTGTTGGGGAGGAGACGACCAGGAAGGCGGTCGAGGCTCTGAAGAAGTGAGTAATCTATATCCTATCCTGATGGCCAAAGGACGCAGCTCACCATCTCGGGCCGGCAGGGCACATCCTTACGAGGAGCCATCATATCATGTGTACAAGCTGGAGGACTTTTGAGGACTTCTGAGGAGCGACAGGCGAACCGATTGTGTGGGAGCTGGACCGTGACCCAAAATAAGTGTTTCGTATCTACGACGGGGTATCGAATCTATGAAATTACTTGATCACTACATTCCGTTTTTCATATGCCAGGCCAATGCTAACGCCGCCGCTAAATGATCAATCGATGAGCCCAGACTGTCTGTCCCCTCCAACCCCCCCTTCACACGGGAGGCGGGTGTCTTTTCTCTTCTCCTGGCGTCTTATAACGGGTCAACAATAGCTATTGTCGCTGCGTCTGTCAGCTTGTCTACGACTCCGCCAGCGGCCGGTTGCTGGTTGGATGGCCTCTGCTTCTTCGTCTTCCTGGGCTGGTTGTTACCGGCGGTGGCCGTGGCCGTCTTGCCGGTGCCCGCCCTCTCTGCTCTCCACGCCTCCTCAATCTCGTTGAGCGCCGCCACAAGCCCAGGACCTGACTTGTCCCAGAGAACATGCTCCTCGTGCTTGGTCCACGGCCTGAGCACAAAGTTGGAGACGGTGGTGGCATCCCTGGCCTCAGGGCGCCCGATGCCGACGGCGATTCGAGCCCATTTCGAGTCGCCGTATTGCTCAGGGTTGGTGACGGACTTGATGCTCCTCATGCCGTTGTGGCCGCGGTGGCTCCTCTCCCACTTCTGGACCTTGATGGCGCCCAGGTCCTCCTCCAGGTCGTCGTTGACGATGACCAGGCCCAGCGGCCGCGAGGGGTGCTGCTCGCGGTGGGTGGCTAGGATTTCCTTCCACGCCTTTGCGACCCAAGGCCCGGACACGTTCATGAGGGTCGGACACTGCACGAGGGTATACTTGTCGCCGGCGGAGGCCTTGGTGGCCTTCTTGCCTATGCGCTCGGATGAGAAGGACGGCTGGCCGTGTGCAAGGTGCAGCTGCTGCTGGACCGCCTGCAGGGCAAGGTGGCCTGCCGAGTGGAGCGTCTTGGTGTGGGGGGCTGGATTGCCGAGGCTGACGACGAGAAAGCGAGGGTTGAAATGTGGCGGTGCGTCCTGTGTCGCCATTGTGGTGTATGCGTGGTGAGATGCGACTGCGTTTGATTTTGATGGATCCGAGGGGATTGATAACAACGAGCCAAGCAGCTGACGAGCACGAACGAGGCCGTGGCAGCTCGAGGCCGGCGTTATGTACATTGGCAGGGCCATTCTTCTGGTCGAGGCTGATCAAGGCTGGCGACGCCCGTGGCCGTTGTAAGTATCAAGGGCTTACTTGTTCAGGGTGTATATTTAGCTCGATTTTGGATGACTCCTTGCCGTGTCTTTTGGCGCGGGTCGTGGGACGGGGGTGGCGGCTAGCAAGAGAAAGGTAGGTCGGTAGGGCCGGTAGTCCCGGGCTTTGCTAGTGTAAGTACCTAGGTAGGCAGTCAAAAAAAAAACTGCAGTAAGCAAACCGAGCCGAGTCACCACTTGGCTCTGAGTGCTTGCAGCCACTGGCAAGTGGCTCCTAGTTGAGGCTGTGCCCCAGTGACGTAGGCGCCATAGTGCGTCCACCTCAGCACAGTGCACCCCAACACAGCCACGGTTTGGGCTCTTGGCTGCCCGCAGCTGTTCCCGACGGACCATCAACACCCTGTCTGGCTGTCTGGGCTGCTTCAGCTGGCGACGACATTCCATTCCAAAGACGCCCGTATCACCACTCCAGCAGCAACATTCGACACGCAATATACATCACCTCGGCCCTTAGAATCCCTTAGTCGACTCAAGACAACAGAACCCCCCGTCCCCCTCCCGCCTGACGCCCTGCTCGACCCCTATCCGACTGATTGAGTTGCTCGTCCACAACATCGCCCAACATGTCGTGGGCAGGTACGACGCCTCTCCCTCGCCGCCGGCTGCGAACCCCGGGCAGTCCGGGCAGGGGGACAAGGAGATTACTGATGTGGGCTAAATGATAGGCTTCAAGAAGAATGTCAACCGCGCGACGACGCAGGTTATGATGAAGACTGGTCCGTCCATCAACCCACAGGCATCCATCAAGCCCCGCCACTCCGGCGCTGATCGTTGACGCTGCTATCAACAACAGGCCATGTCGAAAAGACGAATGACCGCGACTACGAAGTGGAGGAACGGTAGGGAGCACCCGCCTGTGCACCCATGAAATCACGAAATGCATCTGACACTTACATACAGTCGGTTCCGCACCATGGAGGCAGCATCATTACGGCTGCAGAAGGAGGCCAAGGGATATCTCGACTCTCTCCGAGGTTTGCCCTTCCACCCCCCTCTCCCTCCCAACCCGGGAAATGGACTCTCGACCCTCTGACCACGCCCACAGCAATGACGGCATCACAAATGCGCATCGCCGAGACTATCGACGCCTTCTACGGGGACTCGGGTGCCAAGGACGGCGTCAGCAGGAGCTACAAGCAGGCCGTGGAAGATCTCGACGCAGAGACGATAAAAGCGCTCGATGGCCCATACCGGTACGATCGCCCGCGTGGAAGCAAACACGGCCCGGAAGAAAAAAAAGATGGCAACGGGCCGCGGCTGACTACAATGCAGGACAACGGTGTTGGAGCCCATCACGAGATTCTGTGCATACTTCCCCGACGTGAACGAATGTATGACAACCGGGCGCTATCTGCTGGGGGCCTAGCGAGGGACTGGCTAATGCTGGCAACAGGTATCAAGAAGCGCAGCCACAAGTTGCTTGACTACGACGCCCTCCGCGCCAAGGTCAAGCGGCTCGTCGACAAGCCCGACAAGGACGTCACCAAGCTGCCCCGGGCCGAGAAGGAGCAGGAGATGGCCCGTGCCGCCTACGAGCAGCTCAACGAGCAGCTTTCCACCGAGCTGCCCCAGCTCATCGACCTTCGCGTCCCTTACCTCGACCCCTCCTTCGAAGCCCTCGTCAAGATCCAGTTGCGCTTCTGCGCAGAGGCATACAGCCGCATGGCTCAGGTGCAGCAATACCTCGACGCCGAGACCAGGGAGCAGTACGCACAGGGCCAGCTCGACGCCCGCGTAGAGCAGGTTCTGCAGGAGATCAGGGAGTTGAGCATCAGTGGCACAGTCTAGGCCCCTTCCGTCGGCGAGCGAATCCTTGGGGGGCGGCGGCCTGTTGGCGAATGGGCGGCGTACTCGGTTCAATTTTTGGGGGGTTACTGGTCTCGCCCAATGTGGTGAACACCGCGACGGACATTGAGGCCGGCTGTTTTCTTGGATTACGTGGCTGCCGTCGCGCCGAAGTAGACCGGCCCGACGGTCTGCCCCGGATGGTTCCCAACCCGTGGGTCTGTATAACGGGTAGCACCACTACACAATGGCATTAGCATCTTCAAACCTTACAAGTAATGTATTCCCAATCACCTGGCTTGTCTCACGTCCGCCAGCTGCCTTTGATTGCTCGACAGATAACAATCCAGCCCCGTGCGTAGCACTCGCCCACCCCCTTCAGGGAAGCAAGCATGGCCGGGCCACTTTACTAGGCACTAGATTGGTCCCAAGCACGAAGCCGAGGAGCTCCAAACTCCGCATGTGGCAGTCCAGTGCAGCTCTCGTCTTCGTCGCTTGCATCCTAGGGCTACCCCGGGCTCTGCCTCGCAGCGGGGGTGAGGGTGGCCGTGGAGCAGGAGCATGCCTGGATCATTCTGTGGAGCCGCAGGAGAGAGAAGCCATCGCGGACTTCAAGCCCAGCTGCTCGTCACACTCCGTATCCGTCCATGCCGGGAGGGGTCCGGGTCGCGTCTACGGGATATTTTCTGGCCAACCGTTCTGGCCCGACGTGGTCTCGAGCTTCGGGATGATGCCCTGGCAGGGTAAAAACCCTCGAGCTTCCCATGCATGTCTGCTCCCCACGCCCGGTGATGCGCAGATAGGCTCCCAGGGCTCGGCGTGAGGCTTATTTTTTAACCCCCCCCCCCCCCGGAGATTGCGCTTTGACTGCTGGGTTGCATGGCCTGCCTCCCTCCCCCCTCTCAATCGCAGTCTTTGCTTGGACGGTGTAGATCACCGCGTGGCTGGCCGTCTGATGCTTGTGGGTTGGGTATCAAGTTGCTGAGTATTGGCGAGGTGGATGTGTTGCGTGTGTGTGCCTGTGAGCACGTGTGCGCAAGGGGATCCGTTTGTGCGCCGGGGATTGGCACAGATGCGGCGCTGTAGCGCGAGCATGGGGAGGGAGGCTGAATCATGCAAACTGGCATTAGTTGTTTCCACAAGGCGTTTTACCCATGTGCTTCTTGTTTGGAGTGGTGGTGGTGATGGTTTGTTCTACGCACGCCGGCCCGAGGCTCAAAACACGGAGCAATGCTGAACAGGGCCACCCTGCTCGAGTTGCCTACATACAGTACGTAAGCAGTCCCTGGGTGCAATTGACTGCCTCGGCCTCGAGGGTATTTGTATTACCATGTACATGGAGCACTTCGCGTGAGCGCATGTGTTGTTGATTCTCGACAGGCTCCCCCCTCCCAGATATAGGACCTGGCCTATGCGGGCCTCAGGGGTCAAGCTACATGATGGCGAGGACAGCGTGCCGCCGATCGGTTATATTTCGATCGTCCAGGCCACCGCCCAAAGGCCACCAAAAGACCTCGACTCGGATAGACAAGCACGTTGTCGGATGGTCCGGATGCTGCCGTAGAGCATTTTCCGATTGTGTTACACTATTGTCAGTCTGTTGATGCCTGATGGGCTGTCAGTATCCACATCCCGCTGTAACGAAGCGACGATGCTGCGTACCGGGCACCAAGATACCCTGCCCGCTTGCTGTCACTTTTAAGTTCTGCCTTACCCAGGTAGCCCATACACAGATTGTGACTGACGCGGTACCGCCCGGTTCTGCAATCTTGTCACTAGGCCTTGGTACTATAAGTTCGTGTCTCCAGAGTCCAGAGTCCAGAACCCAGAGTCCAGAACCCAGAGTGGCTGGCTTCATAATTCAATGATGAGCCATTTCTACATATTCCTTGCCACCCGGCCGCCCTGTATCTGATGTGGTTTCGCAAGCAAATCAATGACAGCCCGTGTAGGTACCATATAATCAGACTTCCCATCCGCGGATCGTTGGGAGCACGGGTTCGACATCAGGAGACTCACCGCAGCAGGCCGCTGGGCATCCTTCCTCCAGGTAGCCAGCCCAGAGCACAGACGCCAGGGTAGGAAAAGTCTGTGCCATTTCTATACTACCTAGGTAAGTTGTTGTCGATCCGAACATAGGGCCGTCAAGATGTCGGGGCCGACGGCATTGACGAGCACACACCTCGAACGGCCCAGCAGTGGGCGAATGCTGACTGACAGCGGTGAGTCGTCCTGTCGTCCTATCTTCCTTGTGCCTGGATGACGCTCGGATACTTCCACGATTTTCTGCGACTGTTCGTTGAGCACTAGTCTCGCTCACTTTTCCACGACTGTGCTAGGCCAAGCGTTCATGTGTGCTGCGGCTCCAACGCTTGCGTTCAAGAGGCTAGTTCCTGAAGTACGGAGGAGGTACGGAGTACTTCAAAGTAGGCACTTAGGTAATTAAGTATGAAGGTAGGGATGGCAAGACATGCAGACAAGTCTGGCCCTCCGAGGACCGAGACTGAGCCCCTGACCCGCCGCCGGGCGTCCCTGGCAAGCCTGGCAAGCCTGGCTTCGGTCAAGTGATCGGATTTTGGGAAGGCCTACATCCTTCTCCGTCTAGTCGACGTTTTCCGGGTGCGTCCCGCCCGTCCCGACAAATTGGAACTCTGGCGACGTCCAGTCGTCAATCCGCTACATATGTACAGTTCCGCTAGAGGTTTCCGGCCCTCGG
Organism: Diaporthe destruens; assembly: GCA_036986855.1. Taxonomy (NCBI): domain Eukaryota; kingdom Fungi; phylum Ascomycota; class Sordariomycetes; order Diaporthales; family Diaporthaceae; genus Diaporthe; species Diaporthe destruens. The sequence goes on along the minus strand of BTXE01000002.1, from coordinate 4,345,745 downwards.
CCGTACGGAGTACTCTATCATGCTTGCAGGGTCTTCCTATCTCGATCGATGCTCACTATCCCGTAGTCGTCAAGATAGTCAAGAACCGTCTTGAGCCCAGAGCCCAGAGGCGCTGTTCGAGATGATGGCGCCTCCAGACTCGAGACTAGAGGATCTTCCGGGGCGCTACTTGAAATGCCGCAGACATGTCAAATCAGTGCCAGACTGCCAGTGCTTGCGCGTTCAGCAGTGACGCGTGGGAGAATGGAACACTAGATCTCATTCGCGCATTAACTTTCGATTGCAGCGACTTGGGTATCGGAGAGTTTCTCGGCGGGTGCTTGACGAAATCCCCGTCGGGGTGGAGCACCTGGGCATAGCCCCAGTAAAGAAAGAATCGCGACACGAGGATCTGCCGGCCCCTGGTCGCCGAGCGGCCGTCTTTCTATTCGACGTCGCCCAGACAGCGTAGTAGTAGCACTCGCCCCCGGGGACCTATGCAGCGTTCTGTGCAGTAGGCTAGTAGCACCATATGTGTGTCTTTTCTCCTTGAACACGCACTCATGGACGTTCCGAGTATCCCGCGTCTCATTTCCTGCAAGGTAGTTCCATCGTGCCGCTCGGAACGGGGGAAGACTTGCCCAGGGGCCGTCGCCCGCTGCTCCAAATCCCCGACGAGTCGACGACACAGGTGCGCAGGCCAAGAAAAATGGTTTCCGCTACATGGGATTGTGGCTACACCCCCCTTCCCCACAGAGGGCGGAGCCAGACGAGGTGGGCACACGAGACAGGTCGTGTCAGACTGCCCTTGGGACGACGGGTCCCGCGGTACCGAGAGGGCCTGCCATCTATCTTGACATGTTCGAGTGCTATCCACGGTTCGATAGTTGTGGTTGAGTTGTGCCATGGCCGCCTCCGTCTGTGCCTCTCTTGACAGCGCCGCTACCTACATGGTGTAGGCACCAAGATCTGCGCCATGTTGCTTCCCGCTGCAAGTGGGCAAACCCACAGACCCAGAGGAGAGACTCGAGCAAATCTTAAAACCCACGGATATGGACAAGGGTCAACAGACATGGAGCTTCCTTGTAGAGTCTCATGACCGGTGGAAGCCACACAATTTGCGCATACTGTAGCACCACCTCCATCACCACCGGTCGACCAGTCAGCCAGTTCAACCAAGGCCTGCTCTTGCCTGTCTTGTTGCTATGGTGGAGTGGCTTACCGGTTGCATTTTGCCGGGAAATACATTCCATTTCAGGCACAGTACTGCGGTTCGTGGTGAGGTCCCTACTACAATACTTATCCCCCCTCCCCTACGCTTCATCGTACCGGATGCTACCTGGTGTGCTAGCACCACGCTTAGCCCTGCAGTCTGCACCGGGCCCTTCCATTCCTGAGCCAATGGAACTGCTGGGCCACATGCATCATTTCCTGGTGATGAACCCTGGGCTCCAATTCCTACTGTTTCCTCGTTCGACTTTCACCGTAGCAGCAGAAGCAGCCACTGTTGAGCATCTCACTAGGGTATGGCTGGCTGGCCACCGGTCCGTCAGTGCGATGTTTGTAATACTTCTGCGGGCTAAATCCCCGTCCGGAGGGACTGCCAGGTCTCAACTCTGTTTCGTAGATCTGGCACTCAGGACGAGTGTACTCTGCAAGGGGCCCGGTGGACAATATCTACCTGGACAGGGTTCAGAAAGAATGGTTAAGAGATCCTTCCCCTGAGTGACCTCGGTACCTCGACATGCCCCCAGCCATTTGTTTGGCTCATAGACTAGCATCGACGGCGTGTGGACGTCTTGCGTGCAGATGAAATATATCAGCAGGACCCCATCTGGACATCGTCTTCTTCTTCGCTTCTGACCTTTTCCTCGACCACGATCGGACCACTTTCGGCCGAACAACTTATATTGACCTGAGTCACAACCCCTCGCAGGGCGTCCGAATCTTGCCAGACAGACCACCCATCACTTTTATGTGACCTGATATACCTCTGGGGAACATCTACGCTCGGCCGTCGTAGACTTCGGACTCACGCCAGCAGCTAGTCAGTCGGACGGGTGGATATACGAGAGACAAGGAATCAAACATATTCGTAACTGCGTCACAGCGGCTCACGATGTCGAACATTGGAGGGTCGGGGCCCACGAACGTCGACCACTCCCTCGATGGGCAGTCCCAGGTCACATTCATCGTCTCTATCCTGAGCTTGGCGACCGTCATCTCCACAGCAGTCGTCGTCCTGCGCATTTTCACACGATCCTGCATCCTACGAACGTTCGGGCCGGACGATGCAGTCATGGGCATAGCGCAGCTTCTCACCATCGGCGCAGCCGTAGCAATTGGGCTCGGTACGTGTTCATATCATCTCCAGAGTACTCCAGTGTGTCCTACGCCAGACAAGATCTACGAAGGATCTTGTCTCGGCCCTGTATCCCCATTCCATCATCATGAACGCGTCTTCTGACATCATTGTCGAACCAGAAGCACAGTGGGGTCTGGGTCGCCACGTCTGGATCATGCTCCCAGAAAATTACACGCCGTACATGAAGGCGTTCTACGCCTCTGTTGTTGTGTACAATGTCGCAACGTGTGTCGTCAAGATGTCAATCCTCCTGCAATACCGCCGCATCTTCACTGGAAGCGTCATGCAGAAGTTGACATTGGGTACTCTCATCTTTGAGGGCGCCTGGGCAATCACACTCTCACTTCTGCTGCCGCTGGTCTGCAATCCCGTTGCAAGCTTCTGGGACCCCAAAGCCCCGGGGGAATGTCTCAACCAGCTGGCAATCTGGTATGTCATGGCATCAATCAACCTGGTCTCGGACTTTGTCATATTCAGCATGCCACTTCCGGTGATCAAAAACTTGCAGCTGCCCAAGAAGCAGAAGATCATGTTGATGGGCGTATTTTGCCTCGGTTTCCTGTAAGTGACTTGCACCTTGTGGCATGACTACCAATCTGGAGATTTACTGAACATTTCTGCAGAACATGTATTATTTCCATCTATCGAATGAAGACTCTCAGGGTCGCAGGAGAATCGACTGATCCGACCTGGGACAATACCGACGCCGCCGTCTGGTCATTCATTGAGTTATCGATTGGCGTGCTTGCCGCCTGTCTACCGACACTGCGCCCGCTATTTGCGCTTGTCTTGCCACGTTTCTTCAAGTCGACCGTGTCATCAGGAAGGACAGGACAGTACAACGGGCTGTCTGGAAAGAGCACAGGGAATATGTACAACAGGTCCCGGACTGGTAACACGGCCGTCAAGAGCGTCACTAAACCATACACTTACCCATCTGATGGCGACAGCGACACAGACGTGCTGAGGGGCAACGGAAGCCGGGGGTCTGGTGGCGGTCTCGAGCTGCCAATCATGTATAATGTGACGGTGACTGGAGGGAAAAAAGGAATTCGGGAATCTGAACTGCCAGTTGCACCGAGTGACTCGTTGGCCGGGATCCAAACGACCACTGTCGTCACCCAGAGGGTGGATTCTCTCTAGTTCTTTCTAATGTTTTATCAGATACCACAAAGCAATTTACTATGTTGATCTGACGGCGATGTCATGGCGGTGAGGAGAAGAATCAATATTATTGCGCAGGTCTGTTACAAAGGGTGAATCAAAATCAAGACATGCCGTATCAATCTGCGGGAAAAAGGAGCTTCAAGCGAGTATTGTTCCTTGAGCCGCCTTGTTGCTTTTGTCGCTCTTGGCTGGTGTGATCAATACGGTAGCGTTAAGCAATTGGTGGATGGCAACCCTCCGGCCGGCCCACTGCAACGGAACGGCAAATTGTTCATGCTGCACAGGAAGGCACTGCTCGTCGGCCAGGCTTTGTGTTGGTAGTGCTCTTAACCGAAAGTCTGTGGCCTGTTTAAGCTTCTTGGAGACATTTTGTGGGTGCCACCCCAGCGCGTTTATAAGTTGCAACATTGTCAATTACCTGGGTATAGAGCTCACGTTGGCGGCCACGTGGAGCGGTGATACAGCCCGTCAGCCAGCCGGAATTAGGCTTCCGATTGTTCCTCTCTGAGACAAGGAATCTCTGAAAAGCCATGGAGTAGCCCCAGAAAACTTTGACGCCGCACGTGCGATATCATACCCAAGCACGCGTACGGGACTCGGCATACAAAAAGCAAATTCGCTGTCCGATGACGAGTACAAGTGAATGTCACAAACATCGCATGTTTTGGATTCACAGCAACTAGTTCCTCTCAACATTTTTGCCAGGGCTGAAGGGGTGACAGGGTGCTAAACCTTATTTCTGCATGTGTTGGGGGTGGCAGTATCAACCATTATTGGTGGTACCGACAGGCCGGCAGACTAGAACTGGCAGCCGATGGGGACCAAAAGAAAAACATCACAGGGCTTGTGAAAACAGTCACGACAAACAATTACGCGGTTTGTTGCAACCATTGACGGCGACAACATTTCCTTCCCTAGCGATTTTTCAAATGCAACCGCACATTACACCCCCTTCGGATTTCTCTCACTCTCTGATACGACGCCATCATGATGTACAGGGTGTTCCCTTAATTCTTATCATGCAGGTGCTTCTGACCTCCTCGGATGTAACCGTCTTCCCACCAACCAATTATCCTCCTTTTACATTTCCTAGATTTTCCAAATACAACACTATAAAACAGCTACCTGAATTCTAGATCAAGTTTACTACGCCTGGTAGTATTTTTCTGTAAATGTATTCAGATTTCAAATTTACTCTAGGGATCCTTTCCTGACCTCTTAGAAGTTGTTCTATGACGAGAATTAGGGGAACACCCTGTACTAGCTGAGAGCCGGCATGTGATGATACATTGTGCGGAGGACCTGCATGCGGAGAAAGACCACTAGATCCAATCCTTCGCCGAAGTGGTCAATGCTTGAGGGTCAAGCACTCGATACTGACCCTGTCAGTTACCACACCACGAGATGTACAGCAAGTCGAATAAAGCTTCGAGCTAGCGTCTGTCTTAGACTACTGCACGAAGTCCAGGCTCGACCTCGGGTATCACCGTGACCTTTCCAGATGCTACACGACATTGTCTGGAGTTCAGGGTTTAACTGTGAGCCCTTGGGATAACCGGGGAACCAAAATGGGTCGACATATCTTCCCGTGCATGTGCACTCACTAACGCTCGACCTCAGTTCAGAGCTCGCAAATCTGATAGTTCATGGTTGATCCATCTTCAAATGCCTCCACGCTGTCAGGTCAACTGGTGCATTGGGCGGGCTGCCAGACCGTTATGCCAACCAAAGAAAGCAGCCAAGAAGAGGGTTTTAGACTTCCCAAGGGTTGTTAGGCGATCTTGTGTGCCCATAAAAACATGCCTGTGGCTCTTACTTTCAGTAATATGAACCAGCATTCCAAGTTTGGCAGGTGTCGACGGCGGCGTGGTCATGGTCCCAAATCGCACTCAAGTCGCCTTTCACTTGGCTTTGTAATTTCCCAACCCGAGTGTCGACAAAGCAATACTACTGCGGTGTACACAATTCGGCAATGAGTCAATAGTTGAATGCAGACGTCCTGCTGAGACGCCAGTGCAAGAGTGCCTTCTTACTTTGGGGGGGGGGGGGGGTTGAAGGCTAGCTCGAGACAACTTTGATCTGCCTGAGGTCGATATCTGAAGCCGAGCAACGTGGAGATACCAATACTAGTAAGTCTCAACGAGGCTGGTACATGAGAGCGATGCATCCACTCTGCCACGCGCAAAGCAATATAACGCTAGCCGCGGAATATATATTCTGTGCCATAGGCATGCACGGTCCAAAACACGAAATATTATTAAAGTCCATTTCATCATTCTACCATCTGTATCAGTCCATGTGAGACTCTCATGACCAAAAATACGACCAAATGTCCACTCCTCCAAAATCGTCCTTATAAGCTCCTGCTCTCTCATCGCCGCCTGCCCCGGCACAAACAAGCAGCGGCATGAAATGCTCGGCACCGTACCTCGGGTGTATGTCGTATGCTCTTGGGAACTTCCTCCACCCAGCCAACTTCTTTTCCCTCTCCCGCGAGTCCTTCTCCTGCACAGCGTCCGTCAAGACCTTGTTGAACTCGCTGGTCACGGTCTTGATGTGGCTCACGGCTGAGGTGTCGCCGCTCATCAGCGGTCTCATGAGCGCAAAGTTGTGCAAGGATGCGAAGCCGGAACCCACGATGGCCACGTTGGAGTCGCGCAGGGTGGACAGCGCCCGGCCCATGCGCATATGCTCCGCGGGATCCTCGCTCTGGAGCACTGATAGCTGCACTATGGGGACATCCGCAGCCGGGTTGATGAGCATGAACGGGATGAAAACGCCGTGGTCCCAGCCTCGCTTCTCGTTGAGGACGGGCTTGAGACCAACGTCCTCGAGCACCTTCTTGACCTCGCCTGCCACCTCGGGCGATCCTGGCGCGGGATATTTCAGTTGATAAGCCTCCCTTGGAAACCCGCCATAGTCGTAGTAAAGTGAGTGTGAGCGGCCAGAAGATATCGTTGGCTGGTTCTCGGACCAGTGTGCCGTCACGACCACGATGGCCCGGGGAGCCTCGGGTGTCCCCAACCGGAGGATCTCGGGGACTCTTTTTTTGAGCGACTTAACAATGGCGGCATGGCCTGGGTCTCCCAGAACGGGCATGGGACCTGTGACATGTTAGTATCAGACACCGTACGCGCTGGTGTTCATTGGCCAAGCAAGGCAGGAATATGTTGTGCAACGTACCTCCGCCATGAGAAACACTGACAACAGCTGCGCGCGTCATTTGTGGCTTTTGCACTCCAAAAACTGTTCTGGCAAGGGTTGAAATGAACATTGGCTGCTTGACTTTGAAGATTGATCAAAGCTGAAGCCAATGCAGCCTTACGCGGTTTCCGCACTTTAATACTCTTGTGTGCTTGAAGGCAAGTGAATCGTCGGCTTCGAACGGAACGCTGTCAGACGCCCGATTGGTGAGCGTTTGTCATCAAGAGTTTCACGCGCCGCCTACTGTGCCGCGCTTATAATCATACTGTGCAGAGCACTTTCACCGGGGGGAGATGAGCAGTGCGGCCTCTCTAACACCTGACTCAACTCTCGTGACGGATTCGTAAGTACTTTGCAACAATGCCTTGCCTACAGTTGGCCTAAAAAAGTCTCCCCACCTTCGGCCTCAGTATGAAAAGCGACGCCGCCACTTACCACAGGTACGTAGTTCCTGTATTGTGACACCATGAAAGTGGTATGAGTCGTATGACTGCTCAAGTGAGTCCGCCGCAAGAAGGCACGAACGCAATCTTACTTATAATCACTGCACTTTTTTTTTCATATATGCTCAATGTGCGAGTTCTTTTGATTTTTTAATCGAAAGCTGACAACGCCTTGTCCTCGAGTCCGCTGTGTCATATTGGAACGACGACAAAGTTCCCCAGGCCTCGAAGTCGACTCGTTGCACTCAAAGTTGAATGTCTTGAACAAACTGCCCACGGCCTTTCCTGCCCCTGGTCTCAGGCCTCCTCTGGCAAGTGTGCACTTGCAAAGTCCTCGAAGGAGAAGAGTCCCTGAGCCGGGCCCGGGAAGGACAGGGATTCTTGATGCCTTCGTACTTCATCACGGCTTCAAAAACACTGAGCCACTCCCGCCAACATATCTGTACCCCAGTCGTGAGACAGAGGCTGGGGTGTTAACGCTCACGCTAACTCTTCTGTCCAATCCTGGCACAACATCGAAGCCGTTGTCGCTCAGGCTCATGCCCTCGACCTCATCAAAGACGAATCCTTTGACCGGGTTCTCCGCAGACACCACCGCTTTGGTACCGTCGAATGTTACCGACACTCGCCGGTCCGAGAGGTCCAAGTACTTGATCGGCTGCGGCCAGGCTATGTCATCTGCCAATATCTGTCCGTCTACCCGGAGGGTAGCCAGAACCACATATGGGTCGCAATCGTCGACTTCGGGCGGCGATTTTGTCACCGGTAGCCGATGGGTGCCGCAGTCAGTGACAGTGTTGGGTTGGACCAGATGAATCCAGGCAGAAGTCTGTGTTGGACTCCCACTGCAATCTTTGCCTGTGCGAATAGATATGAGACGGATCTCCACTTCTGCGTTGACACTCACCGTCTTGCAGCTCGAAATCCAGACATCCATCTTTCCGCCGTCAAATCTGTCCACGGTGGGATCAATGTGCCCAACGTCCAACGTAGGATTGATGGTGGTATGCGTCCAGTCATTGTATGATCTGGAAATCGATATATCCAACGATCGTAGTGCCCGAGATATGGCATAGTAGGCTGGCTTCTTGACAAGATGGTAGTCCACGACAGACCAGGAAACACAAGGCCAGCAGTCATTGAGTTGCCAAACAAGGATGCCACCGCACTCTCTCGCATCGTTCCACTTCCTCCGCCATGACTTGTATGCCGAGCGCATCGCCTCGGCCTGCATGATTTGCGTCAGGTGCGCAAATGCCGCCAAGTCATTGACGTCTGGAAGCCTGAAGTTTTCGTGCAAGTACCGCGCCATCCGCCATGAATGCCCAATAGCCTTGTTATGGAACTCCATAACCCTGGAGCCAACAACGAGCTCCTTAGGTTGGGATATCGCGCGTCGCAATGTTTCCATGTGGGGGTAGCTTTGCATGCCAAACTCAGAAACAAACTTGCCACCTATTTTATCAATGTCTTGAATCTTGACCATGGACCCGTGCCAGAGATTCCACTCGTGAGCATCGCCGACCGTCCTGTCCTTGACGGACTCCCCATTACCACTCCAAGGGCTGCTTGGCAAATATATGATGCCAGGATGTTCCTCCTCCACGGCCTTTGGAAGCAGGCTTTCGTAGATATATCGAGCTGGAAACGTCGATTTCAGCCATGACTGAGGATCCTTATCATCTGGATCATAATCGAGCTTGTAGCGTTCTTGCACTGTTTCGTAGTCCTCGTTGTTCCCAGCCAATATGATAAGCGATGGGTGATCTCGCAACCGACGTATGTTGCATCGCGCCTCAGCTTCAACGCTGCTAAGGAAGGATTTGTGTGTGGGGTAATTGCCACATGCGAACTGGAAATCGTGCCAGACCAGGAGGCCCAGCTCGTCACAAGCATCGAAGAATGAATCATCTTCATATACACCTCCGCCCCAGATTCTGACCATGGACTGATTGCCTTGGACCATCAGATGGACCCAATCCCGGTATCGCTGTGGCGAAATCCGCGGGAGGAAGTTGTCTGCCGGTATCCAGCAAGAGCCTCCTGCAAAAATGTCGACATGATTGACCCGGAAGTAGAATGAGGAGCCAACGCCGGACTGGCAGGGTTCTTGTATGAGCTCGCAGCGGCGGAACCCTATGTGCCTGCAATGCTTTTGGTCAGCTGTGATCCGCAGTCGAATTATTGTCGCCTCTGGCTGGAATCCTGGGTCCCAAGTCTCCAGGTTCACACAAGCCTACAGTACGATTGGATACTGACTTTGTCTGCGAATCCACCATTTGGCCGTTGGAGAAAAGCGTCACTTTGAGTGTATATTGGTTCGGCCTGCCATACGTGTTCGGAAACCACAATTGCGGATTGTCCACTTCGAATGTGATATGGCCCTCAAAACCCTTTGCCGTATCGCTGCCTTGCTCTCGAGAGATGCGTGTGTCTTTCTGGAACACCAGGTTCTCGCCCCCTGGTCCATATAGAACTGAACGAACTTGCAGGTTCTCGTAAAATACCGGAGGCGCAGCCGCCACAATAAAGCAGACCTTTCCGGATACCTTTTGCAGCTCCTCGTTCAGGTCATAGCGGCAGGAAACGTCGTCGAATCTCGCGGTGTAGTAATCCAGATATACTGGTCGCCAGATGCCAGCAGTGGTAAGTATCGGACCCCAGTCCCATCCAAAATGATACTGCGCCTTTCTAATCGGCAGACGAGCAGCTTCCGTCTGCCTGACGAGAAAGTTATGTTCTGGGTGGTCCTTTACTAATTGACGCCCGCGTACCAAGGCGGACTCGAACAATATCTTCAGTTCGACGTCACCCGCGCAGTTTCTGAGGAGGTTCGTAACATCAACTCGGTGGGTTGTGAACATGTTATCGGTAACAAGGACCTTGTCATCGTTGAGGTAGACCGTGGCAAAGGTATCTAGGCCCTCAAATACTAGTTCCACGCGGCCTTGCCTCGCAGGAGGGCCGTCTCTCGGGCGGAGATCGTCTGGCGAGAAGATTGTTCGGTACCACCAGTCGCGTTGGGCGACCCAGCGGACGGCCAACTCATTGAGATCGACGAATGGGTCTGGAATCTGGTGATTATGGAGGAGATCGTCGTGTATCGAGCCAGGTACTTTGCACGCAGGCTGCCAAGTCTCTTTTCCTTCTTCCTTGTACTGCCAGCCCCGGGTAAGATGCACTCGTTCTCGCATCTTGATGAATGGGTGGCTGATTTGAGAGGTGAGAGGTGAGAGGTGAGAGGTAAGAGAGGAAAGTAGGTATGGTAGACTGTCTAGTCTAAGCAACGGCCATGTCCGTCGCAGCAGTGCTAGGGTCTTCTTCCCGGAGAGGTATCCTTCAATGTAGCTGGATAGGGACCAAGTTTTTTGCGTGTGCGGACAGCTGGGGATGTTGACCCCTGTCTGCGTGTCCGATTCCAGGAGGAGCGTCCCCGAGTGACGCGGGGTCATGCTGCTGCGGGTGTGGAGTGTTCGTGCTCCGCAGTGGGGTGGAAGGGGCAGGGGCAGTCTGAACCCGTGGGGAGCCCCAGCCAGTCCATAATGCAACCATGACACCCACCATCACCACCAAGCACCAAGATGGACGGTGATGATGAGTGCCCAGCCAGGGAACTTGGTTGGCCCGCCGAGGTCAGCAGCCAGCTGACCTGAAGGCTGCAGTCAGACTGTAATCGACCCGCCCATTCGTCAGAAACTGGACTATTGGAACAACGCCCTAGCAATGAATGATATGCCTCATACTTACTTAAGTAGGTGCCTATGAGGGGATCGCCCCTCGCCCTTCATATTGACCAGACCTGGGCCTGTTTACCAAGGGATTCACTCCACCCCTTCTTGAGATCCACGGACCTGGTCACCTTTTCACCGAGGAAGCTCTCGGGATCTCCACCTGTATTCTGTAAATCGGCTGTCGCGATGATTGCCCTCCGGCCTACATTACTTGCTCTAGCAGCCAGTGTTTGCACGTGTGTCTCGTCTGAGTCCGCCCTTGTTCCTCGTTACAATCCTGGGAACATATGGGTCACCGTCGACACCAACGGGGATGCGCAGACAATCACACCGTCGACGTCCGGCACCAGGACCGTCTCTGGAGCCCCCGAATATGTAACACGGACTTCGGTCTACGCCTTGACAACTGCAGAAGGAATGGTGCAGACGTCGACGGGGATGGCGCCGGTGGCGACCGCGACGGCGCCATCCGGTGCTGGTGCTTTCTTCCAGTGCCGCAACCTGCTGGGTCTGGATGCCCCATTCTGCCAGCCTCGCCGGGGCAGTTTGCTAAGACCAGGATATACATATTATGATGGGTCCGGAGCGTGGTGAACACTGACACCATAAAATCAAGACCTTGACTAATACGGAGCAGTGACCTGGAATGTTGTGGGATTTGCAAGCGAGGATTCACTTGTTGCTGTTCAGGTTCGGTATTCAGACAACACTGGTTTTGTGGCAGACAAGAACGTCACAGCGAGCACCGGCTTTTACATTTGGAGCATCGACGAAGACATACTTTCGCAGAGCGGCCGTGATGGAGGGGACCTTGCTGCGACTCTATCACTCATTGAGGTGCAGGCCTCCGGAAACGGCTCAGGGACCTCATTGGCGTACTCCGAGGGGCCCAGTATCACCATCAGTCGGTCAGCATCATCATACTCATCTCCGGAGAATAGCCCCAAGAATCATGGGCGGACCGTGGCGATTGCAGTATCAGTCACAATTTTAGCCGTGTTACTCATATTTGTTTCATTCATAATCTGGAGTTGGAAACGACACGGGCGTGTTTTTGGGATCGGCGGGCGAAAGAGCAGACCTGATCCTCAGAGGACGAACTCAATGTCAAATTTTGGATGGCCGGAGGATAAGAGTCGTCAGGTGGAGCTGACTGATCGTGAGAGCTGGGTTCCTGCATCAAACAAGAATGTGTTCAGGGCCGAAATTCAAAGACAAGAGGTGGAGCGTGGATATTAGGGACATCGACAGGAGAGGCATCTGTACCATCTCCGTGACTGTCTGCCGGTGACTGTGGTTTAAGCGGCATTTCGGTTCAACAGCACACTTGCAGACAGCCAAGAGCGGTCATCGTTTGGAAGGGCCTGGTCCAAGTCACCACCGTCTAGGCACTCCTTGTTTTGTGGTGGATCATGTCCTCTCGCGTATTCACGCCACACCTGTCTGTCATGTTTAAGAATGACGGGGCAGGATCGTGTGTGGATTTCAGTCTTCGAGGCTGGGTGTAGATTGATACGGCTCTATATTTAATAAGTATGTTACGATACCAATGAGCCACTCACCGATAGCACGTACGACAGCATTCCACTGGACTGAGTACCTAGATATTTAACTTCCGAGAAATCTCAACATGGAAAGTCAAACACCAAGGCTGGGGCCCAGTGATATTCAGCTATTACCTTGGCCAGGGGAGGTGATGAATCCCTCAAGCGGCGTCAAGCCTTCTTTATAGTTCGTCTTGTGCTGTTTACATACTTCTAGGGGAGAGAGTCCGAAATGCCGGACAGTCCTCAGCTATTTGGGTCAAGACGACAGAGCAGACTTGCACAGTGTCGACACTTTAAGCAAGCTTTTGACACAATACCCCCAACACGCCGCAAATGAAGGGATTACCCACTATCATCCCTACCTTGGGGGTGTCATGATGTGCGGAACCTATAGATCTCTTACTAAACCAAATACTCTTCGCTGACGTGTGTATTTCAAGTTTCCCCGTCCCCTCTCCGGTCCAAGGGACGGACCGATCCCGCTGGGCCCTGCACACGGAGCCCTCGAATGACGGCCGGCTGTACTCCAGTCTCCCAAAAGAGTGTGATCAAAGCTTCCCCTCGAAGGTCACTATGTAAGGGATGGTAGAAGGTAACCTCCTTGGGAAGCCCTGCCGTCAATCTGAAATTCTCAAGCTACAAGGCTATAAAACCAGCGAACAGATATGGACGCAGGATTCTGAGAAGATCCTGGGCTTAGTGGGAACTGCGGAGAAAGGACTTGCCAGCAGGTCTCTTGTCGTTCACGCTTGTAATAGGTATGGATCGAAACAAAGACATAAATAATGGTAGGGGCGCATGGGCTACGAGGCGATTCGGCCCCCTCTTGACGAAGGAGTTTCTGGAATGGGCAAGCCGTGAGCAAACGGGGCGAATTGAACTGGCAGGCAACGGCGAGAGACGGTTTCCGGACCAGCAGAGTCTTTCCCAGTGGAACAAGGGGAAGCTTTCAATCCTACAAAGGCGGTCCGAAAGGATCCTCAGCAACCTTTCGTCTCTTAGCGTCGCGGTCTGCGTCACCCTTGCCCGCGCCGTTGCTGCCACTGAAGACGGCCCCGTCGTCCTCTACAGCCCCCTTGGCCGGCTTCTTCTCACCCTCCTTGAACTCGAGCCTCTTTTTGTGCAGCCCAACGAGGTCAAACCTGTCCGGGTCCCGGCATTTCTTCAGCTTCCGGATGAAGGGCTTCATGAAGGGGTTGACCTCCTCGGGCTAGTAGCGAGTGTCAGCTCTGAGATCCTGGGCGTCAGCTGCGGATATGTGAGCTTACCTTGTCCCAGAATGTGGCCATCCGCTCCGGTGGCTCCTGGCTGAGCATATCCTTGCAAGCCATTACTGCAGAGACCGTTTTCTCCCTGGCTGCCTTGCCCAGGACCTGGGCTTTTTGTGGATTTGAGTCACCACCGGGGCGGTGCGCGAACATGGCTTGCATCAAACGCTCGAAAAGGTCATGGTCGGCCATAGATAGTGCCGCAAGCATAATCTGACTGGGGGTATAGTGGAAATAAGCGTCGGTGACCAGGGGACTGAATTTGAGGATATCACGACCACGACCTTGTGCGCGGGAGATTTTGCTTTCCTGTACGGGTGTCAGCTTGACCCCTGGCCCCAGCCATTTGACCAACAACGCACATCTATGTCACCAAAGGACCGCAGCTGCATGATGGCACCCTCCAGTGCTCGGTAGGGATGCCTAACATCGAAGGCAAACCTGAGCCCCTGACACAACAGGAACTCTCCGGCCAGGATCTCCTCTCCGGTGGTGTTGGGGAACCTTTCGGCAAAACTGTTGACACGGGGGTACGAGTTCTCGGCCTTTGAACCAAAGAAGAGGCAGGTCTTGAGCATCTTTTGCGGGGGGTATGTCATGATGCTGTGTGTAACGAAGAAGCGGCGCAGAAAGATGGCCGATGTGGCGCGAATCTCGGTTGGCAAGTTGCAAAACTCGGCAGCGCGCAGGCACTCGACGGTGAAGCAGCGCAGCAGCTGTTCCTCCTCGGCGGGCGTGAGGAACTCGGGCAGCGGGGCCTTGTTGATGGAAGGGGTGGACTCGGTTGGCACATCTGCAGGCGCTGGGGCTGGGGCTGCGCTGACTTGTGTCGGGTCGGTAGCAGCAGTAGCGCCGGGCACTGGGGTGTTGGAGCCGGAGGGGTTCGCAGAGGCGACGGTCGAGGAGGAGGCTGTGGACGAGGCGAGGCGGTCCGAGATGTTTTGCCTGGCGAGGCTGTTCGTTTTGGCGCGCAGCTCGGCCAGCTGGGCAGGTGAGAAGGACCACAGTCGAAACTGGGTGGATTGGCGATAGCGGTCGTCCTCGGTCGCCATGTCGACGGGTCTCGAGGACTCTGGCGCGAGGTGCGTGCCGCAAGTGGTGGTGGCTGAGTGCTGGTCGCCAAGTGCTGGTCGCCCAGTGCTGGTCGCCAAGTGGAGCTCGGTGGCTCGAGCAGGCACTCTAGGTGCTCGGTCGTTGTCGTGTCCAAAGAGAATCTGCTGGTCGCGGGAGGAATGCTCTCCTGCTAGGATGGCAGGATGGTTGGTTGAATCGCGACGTCCAAGTTGCACCCTCGCAGCCTCGTTGCCTCGGAACTGTACCAGAGGTACGGAGTATGGAGTATGAGCTCCCCTGCAGGTCAGTGCCAGGGTCCTGTGCAGGGGTCTGGGCAGGAGACATCGGACGGGAGCCCCCACTAAACCGAGCCCCCCCCCCCCCCGACGAACCTACAGACCTGGGGTGGACAACATGTCCCAACATTTTCGAGCCCTCAGTTCTCTTGATACTCCGTATCTTCCTTTACGGATGGTGTGCACTTGAATTTCACGACGCAATCAACCAGACGAAGCACCCCGTCTTCAAGTAGCTTCCGCACATGGACCCCACATGCATTGCTTTTTTTTTCCCTATAGGGAGGGGGGTACTAATTTGCAGAAGAGCGCATCTTGCAGTCACTAATAAGGCTGATCTCAAATCTATACTATGAAACATCACCTTCATTGCTTGATTGCCAAATTATGACCTTCTGAAATGCTGACCACCCAGGGGCAAAAGACATAGAATGTTACTGACTGATGCGCATAAGGAGGAGGAGGAGGAGAAGAAGAAGCCCACCTCATTCTCGGTGTTAGCCAACCCCTCAGCCCTTCCTATATGGCCCAGCTGAGCAGTCGATGGGCTCAACGCCGTCCCAAGCCCTCGCTCCTCAAGCCATGCATGCAGTAACAGCAGCAACATTGCATGCTGGATCGTGGCCGTGCATCCCGTGTGCCATCTGAGGAAAGCTCTTGTGCGGGAACAAGTTCCCACCGAATGAAAGGAGCTTTTTGATGGTACGAGACGTCCACTTTACAATGCAGGGGACGAGGCTTTCCAATATTTCACTTGAGCAAGGTACCAAGACCACTCACACTCATGGATGCTGGACATGATAATTCTAGATTCCCTAAACATGTCTCGCACCCCCAATCCTGTTATCACGTAGTCACCACCCGACGCCAACCGACCCTCTCTAATAATTCGTGCATCCATCCCTCCATTCTCCCAGAAGCACGACAGCTTTGCTTACAACATAATTGCTTTAATCCGGCTGATCCAGAGATCGCATGTCCCTTGGAGCTAATAACGATCCCAGGTCTTCTCGATAGTCAGGCCTAGTATCCGACCTCCCGACGCACAGGAGGCGGGACGGGCTTCTTGGCCCTACTAGGCGGTGGCGGTGGAGGAGCTTTCTTTCCAAGGGCGATGTTTGGGGTGGTGTTTGTTCTGCTGAGGCTACCGTAACTTGTGGCGGGACTTGTGCTCCTATCCGCTGTGTCGCTGCTGCCAGTGTCGTCACCGTCATGGTCCGCAAAGACGTCCATCGCGGGCACCCTGCTGCTCCCAGTGGGACGCAGCTGACCGCGGAGGGATCCAACGGTCATTTGGGGAGGTGGCGCCTCCCTGAGTGGTGTTGAGGTTCCCGAAGTCGTCGTGCGTGACAAGTTGGCGCCCAGATTGCGTTCGTTCTGGTAAGTGTTGCTCCTAGACATACCAGGCCGGCTTGGCATATCTGGCCGATCGGAAGCCTGGCTGGTTGTGCTGACACGCGACTGCGAGCGAATGGGAGCACGTGCGCTGTGGGACGGGAAGTCGTCGGTCTCGTCATCTTCGTATACGTTGCTGTTCGTCCTGCTGAGCGCGAGCCGTGAGCCGCCGTAAGACGACTGCTCCTCGGTGTTGGACCTGCTGCGCCCAGTAGGTCGGCGTGAGTGAGGTGAACTACCCCCGGCCGAGCCAGCCGTCCAGGACTGTCGCACGCGACGGAGTTCCTCGGCGCATCGCTCGTGGTAATCTAGCTCCGCATCGAGGAACCGCGTGAGATCGCGGATGCTGTCGGCCTCTGCGTCCTTGATATCCTGCATCCGCCGATATACGTCCTCAGAGGACTCCTCGTACTTGGCCTTTGCGCTACGAAGCTCGTCCTCGATGCGGAAGTCATCGCGCTTCGCCTTCTGCATCTTGGTTGTGGAAGCATCCAGGGCCAATCGGCGGGACTCGAGCTTCTTGCGAGCAGACTACCAGGACAAAATGGTCAATAATTGCAGCCCATGTCATGGGGTAGGGGCTATTTTGGAGGCGTACCTGATACTCCTTCATCATAGCCAGTGATCTCTCAAGTGACTCGAGCCAGAATGAACTGGCATCAGCGGCAAACTGTTCCTGGATATTGGCTACGCGGTCGTTTCCCCTGCCCATGGCTTTTGATGCTGTCAGCCACAGTCATTGCACGTGGGGGTCCTCCGAAGTCGACATACCAATCAAGCAATTTCCGAATTCAGAGTCGTTGTCGAAGTCCTCGCCATGTGCTATCATGGACCGTCCCAGAATGGCAGCGGGCACGCCCTTCTCGCGGTCCGTACCCTCGGCACGACGGGAAAGCCATTTGACGTATTCGTTCATGGAGGATTGGAGCTTCACCATTCCTGTCAAGAGGCATATTTTGTGAGCACAGTGGTCAAGTTCAAGTCGCTCGCACAAAGCCTCGCGACTGGTGACGGACGAGTCACGCGAGGTGCTCTGTCAAGGGTTCATACCGTCGAAGCGGAGGGCCATCTCGGTCTCAAGAGCCTTAAAGTCATCAGACATGTTCGTCCTGGCTTCTGAGCCCATCTTCTCACCGGCCCACTGGAAGGCGCGGTCGAACTTCTTTGTGATGTTCATCTTGAATGTTTTGCCTGGTATAGGTGGGTGGTCTGTGGAGGGGCAACGGCGTGCTGGTGCCAGTTACAAGCTCGTGGTTGACGACGAGAAGCAGGCCTAGGTGGAAGGTGATCGTCCCAGCTTCAATGCCAAGGATTTGACTCCGGTGTCGCAGGCACGAGGAATTGGGCCTCTGGGAGACGTATGGGGAGCCCCGCGGGTGGGGGTCTATGTCGAGAGGACGTGAAGTTGGACAGCGAGCGGGTGGGAGTTTCGAGGCAGGGCCGTGGAGAGCGAGCGAGCGATCTGGGAGAGGTTGGGAAAGTCCCGGGAATCAGGGGGAAAGCAGTCAGGTGGAAAAGAGGGAATAGGTGGCAATAAAGCAGGCGCATAAAATGCCCAAACGAACAACAAGCAAGACCAGAGAGGTGTTGCCGTCCAGCAGCAACCTTGAACTTTGAAGGTTATAATGTGTCCGGGATTCCGCAGAGACAAGGGTGTTGTCCTCAGGGATTGGAGGGAGAGCACTCAGAAGGCGCAGACTGCAGAGCAGTGTGGAGGGGGGAGTTGGTACGTGGGTACATGGTCAAGTCAAGTCTCGTCTCGTCTCGGGCCTGCCTGGCCAAAACGGTTGAATTGGCCGTGCTCGCCCTGGGGTGATTAGCTTTTGCGGTACGGAGTAGTAGTGCTGCAGCTTGATGAAGATGGAGGGTGGTCCCCTGCCCCTTGGGTCCAATCTCTTCCATTCAAACCGCCTCTGGGCTGGCCGTGGCTGCAGTTGCGTCTACAGTAGGCTATACAGTACCTATTCATGCGGGCAATTAGGGAGAAGGGCCTTGGGCCCCTCTGCCCCTTCTGCCCCTCTGCCCCCTTCCTTTCGTGTACGTACCTGCACGCCTGCACGCCCACCCATCGTGCATACGCAGTGCGAGAACAAGTGTCAGTGGCGCGTGACACTCAAGCCAACCTTCTGGATCTGGACCCGCGGGCAGCAACCGCCGGTCTTATTGGGCTCCTGCCCCAGCTCGCCGCAGAGTTCTAGACTCCAAAGTCGCAAACTGCCAGACCAATACCAACAGTGTTACCTAACCAAAATGCCTCGAGACCTGGCGGCCCTTCAGTCTGTCGCGATGCCGACCAGCCAGTCCGTCTGTGTTGCCGCTGGTACGAATCAAAACAACCCGATAAGAAAATACCTCAACGCTGCGCTGCGAGGTTGCAGCATTGCAGGCAGGACCTGCCGGCGGAATTCTGATCAACGATTCCCTGATGATCCCTGCTCAGAAATAGCAGATGGATGGCGGCACATGGGTGGTTCGGAGTGGTCCATGGCTCAATGGCTCGTACGGAGTATGTACAGGTAGAAGCGGACCGAGACCAGATGACATGACATTCATTGCAGTACCGTTTGGGCTGATCAGCAGCATCACGTCACTGGTCGTCGTCACACCTCTTCTTCTCGTGGGGGGGGGGGGGGGGGCGAGGCAGATCTTCACGCCGGCTCACCCAGCCAGCCCAGGTCTCTTGGGCCGTGGCACATGACCTGCATTACAGAGAACACGGCCCGGTGAGCGCTGGGAGGCTGCAGAGTTGCACAAAGGCGAGGGCGGGAGCAACCTGAATCTCGTGGGGCCCGTCTCACCTGCCATTGCTGCCACGAAACAACCGACCCGGAAACCAGACCACGAAGCGCCCATACGAGATCCACGTTTCAGCCCCAAAATAGCAGTTCCCAGTCAATCAACGCCAGCCCGCCAGCCCGCCAGCCCATCCCATCACCCGTCCACCCGTCCACCCGTGGGTTGCCACCATGATCGTGGTCGTTGATATGCAAATCGTCATCACCACATGGCTGAGCCCGGGATGGAGAATCTTGCACTCCCCTGTAAGACTGAGGACTCGCTCAGCTCAAAGTAGAGTAGCCCGCCCCACCAAACTGCAACCTCGCACACCAAGCCTTTCAGCTACTTAGAAGTACATCAACCATCTTTTCTCGGGGGGTCTGGGGGGTTCCCCCCAGTGGGGGTTTGGGGGTAAGGCCCCCATGGTTAGTGTTAGAGTTAGTGGGTAGGGTGAGGGTTAAGGGCTAGTGTTCGGGTTAGTGGTTAGGGTCCTGGAATGTGAAAAAGAAGAGGAAGAAGGTACTGATAAGTATTTTTGAGGACGTCAGAATTGAAGTCGATTTGATCTTTCCTTTTTGGGACGAGCGAGTCCTCAGTCTTACAGGGGAGTGCAAGATTCTCCATCCCGGGCTGAGCCACTCGTCTGAACCCAAACAGCGAGGACCTGTGGGCCCTGGCAGATCTTGCTCGACAGAAGTTACGAACAGAACTTTGTCCTGTTCCGAACAGAGCGAGACCTGCACACATTGGATAAGGCTTGTCGCGATTTCCAAAATGTTTCTGGCCCGGTTTGGGCCAAGGTCTTGGCCGGTGAGCGGCCGTTTTGCAGCCCAAAAAAATCCGACTTCTCAAACAGAGAGGGCGACGCTCTGCTCGATCAAACCAGCCAGTTCGCACCTGGTCGGCTGGTTCAGGTGCATCTGCGGCACGCTCCAGGCCCGTGGGCCCCAGAATTCAGGCGACAGAACTCAAATTAGCACAGCCCCAACATCCCACGGCAGCCCGTTTTCGAATCATCGTGAGTCGGTGCCGTGGTCGTCGAACTGTGCCTGCGTATCCTCATCTCCAGTACGGCCCCATCAAACGGCCAACGTCAGTGCCCAGTCTCCGCCCTTAGGCGCGGGTGCCGTGGCCCCCCCCCCTTGGGCCCCTAAAATGGATATCATTAATTACTCTTATCCCCAGGTAGATACTTGTTCGCCAACGTCTCTGACCATTGCCTCTTCCCGAGGGTGCATGAACACGTTCGACAGATGCAGCAAGTCAGCACCGCCCGGCTGCCGTCGCTCGGTCTTCCCGGCAACGGGGAAACCTTATTTATTGTCGCATCGGGCTGCGGTGAACCGTCTTGACCGTCCAGCGTCTTGCTTGTGGGGTCTGGACAGTGTAGACGACCCATCTGTCAGGCGAAATATCTGTTTTGGGGTGGCTTGAACATAATCGCTCTAGCTTCTCGCCCTGCGTACAACATTAAACCTACTACACTTTCAGTCGGGGTCTCCCATCGATCTTTATGAGCTATCCTTCGGCCTTGACTCAGGGGTCCAGCGGCTCGACTATATTCCGGATATGGAGCACATGCGCTCGGTATGCCCCGCCCCCTCACCTTCATGGATCTCCTCGCCCGCCGCTGCCCCTCGTGGATCGTCATAGCCATATTGTTCGCGTGTCTGGCGCGGCCGCTGCCTGGCGCAAACTGCCGCTTCTGGGCCACACCTCATCCGCTTCCGACTGCGATGTGTGCTCCTGGTTCGCCGGATTGCAGATCTAGGCTGGTTTCCGATCCCCACGCTGGGAGAAAAAAATAACCTGGCAGGTCCCTGCTCCGCCGCATCGGCCTAAAATGTATTCCCTCGCTATAAGTCCCCCAATCCTGAGACGATCTCGCAATTTGCAGTGACTGTTGTTCCTTTCCTTCGTGCTAGATCCTAAGCTTGCAACGTCCTTGGTCCTTCAGCACCGTTGCCCGTCTCTCAACGTACACCTACCCCGCCGGCGAGCGCATATACCTGGGAAATCTGGCTGGACTAGACTGTTGGCGCGCTACAATCTTCGGCAGACCCCCATACCACACAGAATCTAGAAACCATGCCTCTTCCTCAAGGTGTCTACCGGGCAGACCAGGTTGGGTCCTTCCTGCGTCCCAAGGTTGTCTTGTCTGCGCGCAATGAAGCCTCGGCTGGCAAGATCACCACCGAGGAGCTCCGCCGGGTCGAGGACGAGCACGTTGCTGCAGTCGTCAAGAGCCAGGTTGAGAATGGCATCCGTGCCGTGACCGACGGCGAATTCCGCCGCGCCTACTTTCACATCGACTTTTGCGTCCACCTCGCTGGTGTCGAGGCTCAGGGCTACATCTCGTCGACCAACGTTACGCCCCACGGCCTGCCCACCCCCCCTCGGCTGATTGTCACCGGAAAGCTGGGGCACCCCAAGCCGATCCAGGTTGACGACTTCAAGTTCCTCGACGCTCAACTGGAAAAGCTGGGCGTGAAGGATTCAGTCTCCGCGAAGGTCTGCATCCCCTCGCCTACCATGGTGCACTTCCGCGCTGGGAGGGATGCGATCGACAAGGACGCCTACCCAACCCTTGAGCCGTTCTTCGATGACCTCGTCAGGGTCTACCAGGAGGAGATCGCGGACTTGTACGCCGCCGGCTGCCGCTTCGTACAGCTCGACGACACCAACCTCGCCTACCTCTGCGATGAGGGCATGCGCAAGGAGGCCGCCGCCCGCCACGGGGTCGAGCCTGAG
Source organism: Diaporthe destruens (assembly GCA_036986855.1). Classification (NCBI taxonomy): domain Eukaryota; kingdom Fungi; phylum Ascomycota; class Sordariomycetes; order Diaporthales; family Diaporthaceae; genus Diaporthe; species Diaporthe destruens. The sequence continues at coordinate 4,323,768 of BTXE01000002.1, read as the reverse complement.
GAGCTCGCCGAGAACTACGCCAAGCTGATCAACGCTGCCATCTCGAAGCGGCCCAGCGACATGACTATCGGCATCCACCTGTGCCGCGGCAACTACCGGTCTCAATGGTTCGCCCAGGGCGGATACGAGCCGGTCGCCGAGACCCTGTTCAAGAAGCTCGACGTCGACGTCTACTTCCTCGAGTACGACGATGCGCGGTCCGGCGACTTCTCACCGCTGCGCCACCTCCCCGAGGACAAGATCGTTGTCCTGGGCGTGCTGAGCAGCAAGAAGCCCGAGCTCGACGACAAGAAGGCCATCATCAGCCGCCTGAACGAGGCCGCCAAGTACTGCCCCAGGGGCCTGGACCAGCTGTGCCTCTCGCATCAGTGCGGGTTCAGCTCCACCATGGAGGGCAACGACCTGAGCCAGGAGGAGCAGTGGGCAAAGATCAGGCTGGAGACTGAGATTGCCAAGGAGGTCTGGGGCGACGACCTGTCCAAATAGGCGGCATGACGATTTTTGCACGAGTGATGAATTGAGGAGAGCGTTTAGCAAATGGTTGCTTCAACAGCGACCCGTAATCTGAATTTTAATAATCAGATATTGGTTGAAATCACAATTGTGTGATATGATGAAAATTGCACTGGCCAAGAAATTGTTTCCAGAATTGTGTCTTAATAATACCCACACCCAAAAGTGGTCGTGTTTGCGGTGCGGCTCCGATGTCGTCTGCAGGTCGTATGCCGCCTTCCCACTCTCGTGTTGTCCCGGTATCTGGACAATACATTTCAATTTTGAATTGTCTAAAGACTCTGTGCGCGTAATGCCGCGCCGGGCACAAGCCTAGATCTGATCGCCATACACGCCCAAATGTTCAGAACGATTTGGCACACTCCGCTCCTGGTTGCGATACGCTCGCTCTAGGGCTCCCGAGCCCTTCATCTCGTTTACCTAGGTATTCTTCAAGATGAACTTGAAGGATTCCAGGTGGCTGAAAATGTGTGGTTACTAGATGGATATCAAAGGTGGGAAACAGAATCAATTTGGAAAGCCTATTATAATCTGGGTAGACCTTATATTCAACTTTAATAATGCGACCTGTAGACATAGCCGAGTTGAGCACCCATGGATGCCCTGTTTTATTGATCGTTCGCATTCGATCCAATCCAGTGTCAACTACTGCACCACCGGCACTTTCACTATGTACTTACCCTAATTATTCTAAAGTGACAGATGTCCTCGTCAGCCAAGGACAGCCTCGCTATAAGCCTCTTTCTTACCTAGGTAGGCATTGGTGAGTACAGTCGTCAACTTTGAAAATAATTTAGCAAGATTCGGCCCCCTCAGTGCTGAAATTTGACAGAACAAACTCGAGCCTTGGAAGATGCCATACTGAAGAATCGTGGTGAACGTAGAGTCTTTCTCACAACCACCAGCACCTCGACTCATAAAGTTTGTGGCCGCCTTTCACAGGCAGCTACATGGCAAAGGCCTTTCTGAGATTTGGCGTGTGCATGACTTCCCAACGCTTGTATCGAAATGGTCTTTTAGAATCTCACGCGCATCCAATCTGCGAGTAACTACGCCGTACCTAGGTGTGCATACTCTGAGTCTACCTAGGTACCTAGGTATTTCAACATGAGTCAGCATAAAGGAGTCGATCTGCTTCGCAATTCTAGTTGGTTGAAGTGCAATTCAGGAAAAAATGAAAAGATCTATTGCCATGCCAGCACCTGCTTGTAAACATCCATACTTCGGTTTCTTCTCGGAATCGCCTCCCACATGCACTGTCGATGGTGCTCCAAGGCCAAATGCCCAAAATTGAACCCCGCAACAAGCACAATTCCACATGGTTATTACTTTTTGCAAAAAGGTACATACGCTAATACTATTATACACTTGTCGGTACCAAAAGTACGTTGACTATTATCATTACTACCCTGTTAGTTCCACCGTATGAAGGCGCCGTGTATGTCCTCGGACGTATGCGGAATAGAAGCGAATCCACAGAAGCGAAACTACCTAGGTAGTTCGATATTTTCCTTACCACTTATAAGGACAGTATGATAAGCTCCTATAGCATGGCCTTCCAAAGGATAACCTCCTGAGGGACAACCTCAAAGAGGACAACCTCCTACGGGACTAGATTATATCCTCTTATTGGATCACCTTCTGCAGTCCAAAATCCCATGGGACAACTGCCTATAGTATTATTTCCCACTGCTGCAGATAATTAATGGTACCAACCTGAGGGCTTTGATCTCTGGGTTGCCAGTACGAGTGTGCCCTCTGTCTTTGCGGGCGTGAATCTCGTCGAGGACACCTGGACATGATCAAGCATGCGCTGTCTCTGGAATCGACGAATGGTAACTACACCACCTGTAGACAAGCGATGGAACCACACCCCACCCACACCTTGCTATCAGTGACAACCACCTTTAATCAAGCTGTCATAAACTTGGCAGATCCAGAGGGCACAATGCCAAGCCAGACGGCCTGGTGCTTGATTGCTCTTGGCGAATGCTGGGCACCTGGGCATGCAGATGGTGGGTGGTAAGGCGTGCAGAGCCTCATGAGCAGATGAGGCATGACGGATGCTCGAGATTTTGACGACAGGCGACGCGATGGGTGGGCAGAGTTGGAGGATGCAACACTTCATGGTCTGCATTTGCGGGCGCAGCGACATGTGGATGACAAGACCCATTCCAAAGTTGGCCATGCAGGTCGGGCTGTTGTCATACTGGAGCGTAATGATATCTTAAGTTGGCCCGTATCACTGCTGTCCCCACTCGGCGGAGTGAGCCTGCTTGCAGAGTCAGGCCAGACGAATGAGGCGGCAGCTGAGCCAGGACAGGAGAGGAAAGTAAACAGGCCCGATGCTGGAATTGGCCTCGGCTGTAGCCTGCCAGAATAGGCAGCTCTCGCACGAGTGCCAAAGCCATGCAACAATGCGGAGCAGACTACTACATACTTGAGTAGTACTGGAGAATTCTTACTCTCTACCTCAGATGATCCGGAGATGAAGCAGCGGTTCCCATCAGCCCATCTGGAGGGAGCGCATCGGGTTGATTGACATCAAATTGGTCGTGGTTACCTGGGCAGGGACCAGCCCTCGACCAGGCAGCTGCCAGGCAGGGCTGGCAGGGACGGGAATGCAGACCAACAAGCAGCAGTTTGGACCAATTTCCCCCCATCCTGCCGGGTGGCGGGAAAGGCGCCGCAATTGGCCGGGACTTTAAATTATAGTTTTATGCTTATCTGGGGGCAAACTTTCGACGTCGACCACCGAGAAAGCAGGAGCAGCAACACAGTACGGAGTACTTGCTATTCTGCCGCATACACCGACCCAATTTCGACCCCTCCCCCCAGAGTCCTGTTCTGGAAGGTGGCTTCTGGATGGGTCCCCTTCTGGTGGCCCCGTCTGTGCTCCCGACCTTGGAAGCTACCCAACCAGCCTGGGCTGACTGGCTGGCAGGCTGGGTACCTAGGTACACACCAAAGTTCCAAGTTTTCCTGGGTTCGGTCCTGTGAAGCAGACCCTGACTGGCTGCCAGCCAGCCAGCTGGAAATGAATGGGGGTTGGCGACATGCCGCAATTGTGCCCTGGGTCCCAATGAGAGGCTGGTGAGGTTGACAGAGCGAGCACGAAACACGGGCTAGACTTGATCCAGAAGGTCCTCTGGGGGCATCTGTCAATACGTACACACCTCGCAACCTCGCACAAGCTGCCTCGCACTCGACTCGAGAGCCTCCTCGTCACTGCTCGTGTGCACTCCCCTCTGCCCTCTTGGCCTCCCCCCTCTTGCCCCTCTAGGCCCCCCCTCTTGCACCCCTGGCCACCCTCCCCTCCTAGTCTGCCAGTCTGCCAGTGCAGCACAGCGTCGATCCTAGATCTGCAAGCGCCGGCTCCAACTCTGTCTGGCTGGCTGGGTGGTTGTGCCTATCGATTCCGCCCCAACTACCGGCCAGCCAGCCCAGCAAGCTCCAGATCACCAGAGGTCTACGGGAGCGTGTGGGGGGTGGAGGGTGGAGGGTGGGGGAAGGCCCATCCCCTCATGCACAGATCCCCCCTTGACGCCTGTCATCTGATTGTTGTGTTGAATTGGTTGTGATGCCTGCATTCTGCCAATCTGCCAATCTGCCTCCACAGATCGTCGTCCACGGATCGGCTCATCATTGGAGGGGCCCCATTACGCCCTCGACCTCGGCCGGCCGACCAAGTGGATCGATCATCCTGTGCCTCCTCCTGCCCTGCCCTGCCTGCCTGCCCTGCTTTCTTGGCCTGGTTACCTGGTTACCTGGTTACCTGGGGCCCTGGTGCCCTGGTGCCGGCGTGCAGGCAGGCAGGCAGGCAGGCAGGACGGACAAGGCCCTATCGTGGCAGGTTGGCAGCATGTGTTTGGTTGCACTGCCGAGGACTAGCTATATCACGAGATATGGCAACATCGCCCAGGCCTTATCGCCCCTGGCCTGGTGAGAAGAGATGTTGCACACAACATGGAGAGTTCCCGACTTGGCATAGCAGCCTCCACCCCAGTCCGACATGGCAGGCCAGCCCGTTGTGTCTACGGTCTACGTGCCGTGCGGCGTCGTATGGTGTCGTATGGTGTCTGTTGTTGAGTGGCCAAGCAGCCAAGCAGCCCAGGGTCCTGTTGGAGGAGACCCAGAGGGGGAACCAGACACGAGGAAGGAGACACCACTCCCACGGATATAAAGATGCAGGCCAAGCCGGCTGATCTCTTGGAGGCCAGCCTTGATCTCCAGCCCTCTGCATCTGCTCCTTGGCCCTCACCATCGTTAGTCCTAGTCTCTTGGCCTCAGTGCTCGTCTTGTCCTGTGCTGTGCTGTCCTGTCCCGTCTTGGTCGTGACCCTCCCTGCCTCTTGAGTCCTGACATCCCCCTACTCGACACTCCACCGCCGTCTTCTCAACATCACAATGGCACCCAGCGTCAAGACAGCCCTGGTGGCAGCAGCTCTCGCCAGCTCTGCCGTGAGCGCCCCCTCCGGCGCTCACATCGGAACCCCGGCCAACACCCTGGCCAACCTGGGCTCGGGCAAGGCCTCCTTCAAGCAGGTCCCCAACCCCAACTACAAGTTCAATGGCGCTCTGTCGGTCAAGAAGACCTACTTGAAGTACGGCAAGCCCGTGCCTGACTGGCTCGAGGCTGCTGTCGCCAATATCACCGCCGAGCTTGGCCTCGAGGGCCGTGCCACCGGCTCTGCCACTGCCACGCCCATCGACTCGTACGACGATGCCTATGTCACCCCCGTGCAGATCGGCACGCCGCCTCAGACCCTGAACCTGGACTTCGATACTGGCTCCTCCGACCTGTGGGTTTTCTCCACCTCTACGCCTTCCAGCCAGGTCAAGGGCCAGACCGTCTACGACCCCTCCAAGAGCAGCACCGCCAAGTCCCTGAGCGGCGCCAGCTGGAGCATCACATATGGCGATGGCTCATCCTCAAGCGGAAGGGTTTACACTGACACGGTCGCCGTTGGTGCCCTGTCGGTGGCCAACCAGGCCGTCGAGGTCGCAACGACTGTGTCGAGTTCCTTCACTTCCGAGGCCGAGATAGATGGTCTCCTCGGTCTCGCCTTCAGCAGTCTGAACACTGTCTCTCCAACCCAGCAGAAGACCTTCTTCGACAACGCTAAGGCGAGCTTGGACTCCCCGGTCTTCACCGCCGATCTGAAGTACCATGCTGGTAAGTGGTCTGTCTTTTTCATATTCCAACTCATAAAGAAAAGGGAGCCAAAAAGCACGACCAACATGACGGCTGACATGTCATCACTATAGCCGGTACATACAACTTCGGCTTCATTGACGACAGCGCACACACCGGGGACATCACCTACACCTCGGTCAGCACGCGCCAGGGCTTCTGGGAGTTTACTTCCACCGGATACTCCGTGGGCTCAGCCTCCTTCGTGTCGACCTCGATCGACGGCATCGCTGACACCGGCACGACCCTGCTGTACCTGCCCAACTCCATCATCAGCGCCTACTACAGTCAGATCTCCGGCTCCCAGAACAGCAACACGTACGGCGGCTACGTGTTCCCCTGCAGCGCCACCCCTCCTTCCTTCACCTTTGGCGTCGGCACTGCCCGCATCACCATTCCCGGCAACGTCATCAACTACGGCGCCGTCTCCACCGGTAGCTCCACCTGCTTCGGCGGCATCCAGAGCAGCTCCGGGATCGGCATCAATATCTTTGGTGACGTCGCCCTCAAGGCTGCCCTGGTTGTCTTTGACGGCTCCTCCACCCCCCGCCTGGGCTTTGCACCTAAGACCGTTTAAACAGCCATACAAGTAAGATTGTTCTTTCCGGCAATGCAGTTAACTCGGACTGTGAGAGCCGAGTAGTTGGTGAAATACGTCATGGGCATCTGAGATATGGGATCATATTCATATGTAGATATCCACAATACATATTTAAGGTTCATTTGTACCTATAAGCATGACATTTGAGAATCATGTTTCATGTGGATTACAGATATCATAGTCAGAAATGCTTATCTTGACTTTTGAGAAAGACCCTGAGAGTGGCAAATAGTGAGCCTGCGTAACTTTGCAACCGACCAAGTGAGTTGACATGGAGGTTTACCACGGGGCGAGCATACCTAGGTACCTAGGCAGATGAATCAGCTCGAAAGCGAGAAACAAAGCAATTGATCCATTAGCTTTCTGAGTCATGCATGGCCTGAACGGTCACTTTGTTAGTACCAAGCGAATCACAGTGTCCTGTCCTGTGTTGAGCGGTCCGTCCATGCATATGAGCGTTGGGGTCAAGACCCTGATGATATTTGATAGGCTGGGTTCCAATGAGACATCAACGATGGATGACTGCACAAAAGGTACCTTTGCTAGCTCGTCTAAGAGGGTTGGGTAACGCGGCATACCCGTCGGTTTCTTGGAAAGCCCAGCAGCGTCTAAGTGGCCCGCGACAAGTGAGTGTTAAAGAATAAAGGGGGGGATAAATTGTTTCGGAATACCCTCTTTTGTGACAGTGTGACTTTGAAAATTTCAGGGACGTACTACTTGTCCCAAAACCTACGACACACTGTCCGACAGGCTGTGTCAGTTCTGAGCTCGAATTCACAGTCTGAAGACGAAGCTGTCTCGGTGTGCATCACACGACCAAAATCAACCACTCGAGACTTGGAGGTTCCGGGAAACTGTATTACAAAAACAAGGGTTGCATATCCAGAGTCAGCGAGACATCCTGATATTATAAAAATTGCTAGCTAAGTGCTCTGTTCTTCTTTGTTGAGCAGAAGTCACCAAGGGTATTTATGTACTAACTGCCGTGCCCAGCAGCGGATCAGGGCAGGCGAAAATGGGAGAGCAGTAGCCGGGTGATCAACAGACCAATCATCAACTCCGAGTCAAGGTGCTTTCCGAAGGCAACGCAGCGTACTCCTTCTTTGCTTCTTGGCCACGACGTCGCCACGGACCGGTTCCTATGAGTCCTTGGCAGCGACGAGCTCTCTGATAACATCATACAACTCGTCAGGTTCCGAAAACACGCGCCAGACCGTTGCCGGCACGTCCTTGAAGGCAGCCTGGAACCGCTCGTCCTTGTTCTTCTCCTCGATCCCGATGGCAGCAATGTCCGTCACCTTCCTGATGAAAATTGCCCTGACCCACTCTGGATGCGCGCGGTAAATCTCTCCGTATGCCTCGGGGTCACTCTGGGTGCTGTCGCCGATGCAGAGCATCTTCTTCTTGGGAAGCCAGCCGTGGAGCTTCTTCATGCGATCCACCTTGTAGCCCTCGGTGCCGAGCGTCAGGTTGGAAAGCAGGCCGGGTATGCTCATCCAAGAGGCATCTCGCAGCAGCAATTGGCCCTGGGGATAGTAGGCGTCTCGGAACTCGCGCAAGAACGGATAGAGATTGTACGGTGACGCGGACAAATAGAACCAAGGTGACGCCGATGTAATCTCGGACTGGATGAACTTGTACAGCTCAGGCATGCCAGCAACAGGCTCTGGCTTGTTCACGAATGTGCTCCGAAGGATACCAATGGGGTCACTCGTCTGTGTGATCTTGATGGTGTCGTCGACGTCTACGCACACAAAGTTAGTGAATGTATGAAGAGTTGGAGTCTCGGGGGTGTACACACCTGATATCACGGCCCAGCCGTCTGGGTCGGAAAAGAAGGTTTTGCTCTGCAATAAGCCCGTTACACCCTCTGGCACCTGGGCTGTGGTTGGTACGACCATGCCTGCTGGTGTGGCCGGAATGGCTTTGACGTCGGTGCTTATGCCGTTCCTGCTCCCTGAGCTGAACTTGAGGTGGGTCTCGCCCCCATGCAGGGCCAAGACCTGCTTCCCAGGCTGAATGTCCATGAGGAACGGGCGTAACCTCTGCTCGATGGTCCTTTTGGCCTCGTCGTCATCGGCCAGGCCGATCTTGTCGGCAATCTGCACGACGACGTCGCTGACGGTGCATGAGGAGTCCTGGGAGAAGACAGCGGCAACGAATTCTGCATTCCAAGTGTGGGTCTCTTTCCCGCCCTTCTCTTTCTTGGTCACAAGGAAGGCGGTGTTGTCGAACAACCATAACTCGTCATCCTTGGAGACGGGCTGGGGCCAAGGGTTGCGCGAGCCTAGATAGGACAAGATATTGGCGACTGGGTCGGAGACCAGCCGCCTGGGTTGTACTGGGCGGAAGGTCTTGAGGTTGGAAGGGGTCGAGGCCTGCAGGCTGGCCTCAACATCTGGGAACTTGCTCTGGCGACGTGTCTTGTGCTGCATTTCGTCGGCGCGGCAGGTCGAGACGGAATATCGTAGGGTCTTCATAGTGGGCCGAGTGGGAGCCCGCAAAGGCTGTCTGTCTACTAATATATAGAGGTCGAGGAAAGTGGCAAGTGTGTGTGTGTGTGTGTGTATAGGAGGTGACTGTCCCGGGAGGCAGAGGCTGAGGCTGATGCGGTTCACGTGTGGATGGCAGGTCAGTAGAGCAGGAAGCGAGTGAAGTCGTAGGTAGTGGCAACAAGCAGTCAAGAGTCGATGGTGGCTATCGGATCAGGTGGGGGGCCTGACACTTGATATCTATAGTCTGCCTGCCTCCCAAGCCTTGTGACCATGACGAGCCATGGCATGCAGGAGCCCTACCATGAGCCAGGAGCCATGAGCCATGAGCGAGCAGGACGCAGCAGGCAGCAGGCAGTAGGCTGGAGGCGTAGTCCGTATGCTACTATTCTGGCTCATGGCCCCCAAAAGGCCAAGTTCAGGACGCCAGAGACGGCCCTAGTCGGGGAGCTATTGGCCCCGAGCAGTGACGATTCATTCGCACACCTGGACAAACTCGCATCTCGCTCGTCGGAGGATGCAAGATCAGCCGTGACAGCCGTGGACCTGCCCAAGTGGGTGCGGGTGGGTGGTAGAGGGCAGGGAGGGCAGCGGAGGGTTGGCACTGCGTCAGGTGTGCCTCCACCCTATGCCGTTTTGGTTTCATGGTGTGTCACACAAGGACGACAAGGACGACAAGGACGAGGACCAGCCAGCGCCAGCTTGGCTCTCTGGTTTGGCTGCGAGGCTGCACTTGATCACCTACTGGGGATGGGGGGGATCCAGTTGGGGCGATCTGGCGACTCAGGTGATCAAGAACGACTGGGCCGATCCATCTCGGAAGGAGGAACCTGGGAAAAGGGCTGACGGGCTGAACGGGCTGACGAGACGGCGCAGTTCAACCGTCTGTCTGCCGTCTGCCGTCATCGCAACCGCAAGGTGCCAAGGTGCCTTGCAGATGGACCTGATGGACAGGCACCCTGCAGCCCGCATCTGCAGCTGCCGTAGCGCCAAGACCCCTGCTCACGTCACCGGATCTTATCAGCCCCCGCCCCCCCGCCCCTGTCCCCGTTCCCCGTTCGGCACGGGCCAGTCCCATCGACTGCTTGGGTTCAGGGACCAGAGTAGTAACTGATGAGATGGTGGCAGGTGTTTTTGGGGGGCAACAAAACACCATGATAAATGGTCCGGTGGTGCGTGTGGTATTTCTGGTCGAGCTTCAGATGCTGCCTGTATGCAGTAAGCAGCAGTATATGCTACACAGTACAGCATTCTATCAAGCCTACAGCATGTACATACCTACCTAGGTTGGTACCTAGGTAGGTACCACTGTGTAGGTACTGCGTACAGTAGGTCTGCCGAATGGTCCCGACAAGCGTCTGACGTAACGAGCTCCCCGCATCTCTGATGATGCCTCTCGTCATGCCCTCAATTCATGTCAGCCCATTCATTCCACGTCCCTCATCCATCTCCCAGACCACTCTCTACCTCGCCAAACACTAGCCATGTCCACTCCCGCCGCCAAGCGCCAAAAGTCCTCCAAGGACGTCCCCTACCACCTCGTCTACTGGCCCGCAATCCCCGGCCGAGGCGAGCACGTGCGCCTCGCCCTCGAGGAAGCTGGAGCCTCATACACCGACACCGCACACATCAAGGACGGTGTCAACGAGGTGCTGGCACAAATCGACTCCAACAACACTGGAGACGACACCAGCCCTCCCCCCCTGGCACCACCCATCCTGAAGCATGGCGACCTCACCATCAGCCAGACCCCCAACATCCTGCTATACCTTGGTCCAAAGCTGGGCCTTGCGCCCAAGCCTGGTGACGATGATGAGGATGGTTTGTACATCGTCAACGAGCTTGCCCTCACTGCGTTGGATGGCCTAAGTAACGAGCCGCATGACTGCCACCACCCCATCGCCACCGGCCTCTACTACGAAGACCAGAAGGAAGAGTCTTTGAGGAAGACCAAGGATTTCGTCACTAACCGCCTTCCCAAGTTCATCGGCTACTTTGAGCGTGTACTTAAGGGCAAGGCGAGCGGAGACGGCCCATGGCTGTACGGTGGAAAGCTGACCTATGCAGATCTAGTGCTGTTCCACGTAAGTCTTATGAATCTGGATTGAGGCCGCATTTTTGGGAAACTTTTTCACCTGACCATTGATCACTGGCAGTGCCTGGACGGTCTCAAGTTCATGTTTCCCAAGGCTGTCAAGAAAATGGCAGATTCTGGTGACTACAAAGGCGTCTTTGCTCTGTATGATGCTGTAAAAGAGCGGCCTAACATCAAGGAATACATGGCAAGTGACAGGCGGCAAAAGTATAGCCAGGGTATCTACAGGTATTACGAGGAGTTGGACGTCACAGAGTGAAGTTGGGCAACTCCAGGCCAGACAGGCCAAATGCTCAACAGCCAAATAAACACCCCGTAGATTTCACCCAACCAAGGCTCTCTGGCAGGTTTGGAAAAAAGCACGAAACAAAAGTTCTCACATGATTCAGGTACTTGTGTTTTGCCCCTTCTGGCATTCGCTCTTGCATGGGATGGGAAGTTGCTTTTCGTGACCTTCCAAGTTGCTATGTCCAGCTTGTCGTAGCTTCAGCCTTGGGATCCAAATGCCATGCCCAATGTGCCGGGAGCTCATGGCAATTCTGTGACAGGAGCAAACGTGTTTGTGTATAAATATACTCAATCAACTTCTGTCTGCTACTGCCTCATTGAGCCACACGGGGTTCCCATGTGTGTGCGAGATGCCAAAACTTGCCCAAATGCTTGACTAGCAATGCTTCACTAGCACAATTCAGTATCTGTGCCCAATTCACTGTTAATTGTGACTAATGTAGAAAATAGTGTTATTAGAAATCTCCTCATGTGGCTCTATTCAACCCACCACAGTCAAAGGAAAGGGGTTGTGACAATTCTCCTGTAAGGCATTGTAACATGGAAATATTTCTGAACCCTTTGTTAGGGTTTGTCATGCAGATGTAAAGGAATGAGTACTTATAGGCAGGCAGTCACACCACTCTCACCAGGATGTCAGCCCCAATTTGTTTTATCAGGACATGGATGATGTAGACAAGCCTGTGACCAACAGTAAAGTGCCCTTCATGACCACAGCAAAAGTTACAGGTATAAATACATGTGAATACACACAATATTAAACCTCCTTTTCTATTTATCCCACAGCAAGAAAGAGTGAAAGAAATACCAAGACCCACCTGAGATAACACGTGCATCAAAGCAACACGAGCAAGCTTGGGATTCCACCCAGGCAAGCACCGGAAAGCCTCAGCTCTAACAAGAAATCAGCCAGGCACAAGACAGCAAGAAAAGCCACAACACAACATTTACCACTCGGAGACACCACAAAAGAAGAAATCATCAACATGTCCAGTTATCCAACAAAGCTAGGAGGGGGCAAAGGGAGCAAGGGTGTGACGTATCAGAATCAGGACCAGGGCAAGAGCAAGGGAGAGGAAAAGAAAAAGGGAAGTGACATCTCCCTGCAAAGTATGGGAGGTGCCGACCGGAATGCCAGCACCACTGGCATAAAGTCCAAACCGGCAAGCACCAAGAGTGGCTCCTCCAAATCAAGTTCAAAGACAAGTTCCAAGTCGAAGTAAACTGCCTTCTAAAAACACAGCATGCTAGGCACACCGAATATGATGTGATTTTCATATTTCGGACTCTTGTTTTTAGAAGTGGTATGCATTTAGGAGTAGGGCAGGGGCGCATCATCCACGAGTATGAGGATTTGGAAGGGGTAACTCGCTCATCATCTGGCTTAGGCCCCAAATCCAAAGAAGTCAGTCACAGCTAGCTGTGTCAAGTGATCATCCGTTTCATCATGACGTGTTAAGTTCAGTTGATAAATGTGAAATTACCTCCCATTCCCTGACTCTGGGAGGCCGGCATGAGTTGTAATGAGAGAGAACCAATTTAATTTGGCCAAAAGCCTGGGGATCAGAGAAGGTTCAGCGATAGAGACTACTTAACCACTCAAATAGGTCATTATGTACAGAAAATTGATGGGCAGAAAATGACAAATGCAATGTTCCAATACCAGTACCGGGGCTAGGATGCAAGATGCAATGCACCTTCTGAGGTTGCACGCAAGGCTTTCACATTATACTTGTACAGCGAGCAACATTATCGTCCGACGTTGGCTCTGATCCTCAGAATTGGCAAACACTAAGGAAGCCAAGTGTTGTAGGGTACTCTCGACAGTAATGGTTTCACCATGGCCATTTGCCGTGGGAGGCACCCCCTGAACGAGCATCTTCCAGACGGACAGCTAATAGGGCTAAGACTAACTATGTATTGCTCTGTACCTAGGTAATGAGTAGACCCGGATGGTGGGCTTCTGACATCAAACAGTGGAAGACCCGGACCTTGATGTTGATGCCGATGACGGACCGACAAAAATCTTATAGCGGAAGAGTCTGCTCCGCAAATGACAGAGCAGCGTGGGTGGGCCTTCTTGCACGAGCAGGGTAGACCCCACCAAATAGACACGGCCCATTCAAATTCTGCGAGCGACTCGTGCCACCACATGTGCAAGCCGACCGGTGCCGTAGCATTTTGGAAGCGACCGACAGCAACGTCGACAAGGAACCCGGGAGCAGCAAGCAATTGTCATAGAACAGACGCATACCTAGGTATATACACGTGCAGGAACACATACACCTTCGATTACGAGCCTGTGGCTGTAGGAGCAGCGTGGGTGACGACCTGGGCCTGGCCAACATTGAACGCAGCCGGTCGACTCATCTTCTCCAACATTGAACACCACCTTCCAGTGCAGCCGATATCACTCGCTCAACATGGCAACCTCGCAAGGCGATGATTATATCCTCACCCTGTCCTGTCCGGACAAGCCGGGCATCGTCCACTCAGTCACCGGCGTCTTCGCCGCCCACAATGTCAACATCATAGACCTCCAGCAATTCTCCGACCCCGTCTCCAACAAGTTCTTCATGCGCGTCCACTTTGGGCCCACGCCGTCGGTAGACGCCCTCACCGCGCCCTTCGAAGCCTTGGCCGCCGAGATCCAGATGGATTATGAGATTCGGCCGGTGGCGCAAAAGACCCGCGTGCTCATCATGGTGTCCAAGATCGGGCACTGCCTCAACGACCTGCTGTTCCGGGCCAAGACGGGCCAGCTGCGGATCGAGATCCCCGTCATCGTGTCGAACCACCCGGAGTTTGAGTCCCTGGCCAGGAGCTACGGCATCGAGTTCCACCACCTCCCCGTCACCAAGGACACAAAGTCGCAGCAGGAGGGCCAGATCCTCGAGCTGGTGCGCAAGCACAACATCGAGCTGGTCGTCCTGGCCCGCTACATGCAGGTCCTGTCGCCCATGCTGTGCGCGGCCATGAGCGGCAAGATCATCAACATCCACCACAGCTTCCTGCCATCCTTCAAGGGAGCTAAGCCATACCACCAGGCCTACGAGCGCGGCGTCAAGATCATCGGTGCCACGGCACATTTCGTCACGGCCGACCTGGACGAGGGCCCCATCATCGAGCAGCGTGTGGCCCGCGTCGACCACAGCATGAGCCCGAAGGATCTAGTCGAGGAAGGCTCCAACGTTGAAAGCCAGGTTTTGGCGGCTGCGGTGAAATGGGTCGCTGAGAGGAGGGTGTTCCTCAATATCACGAAGACGGTGGTCTTCAACTAAGCGGCACCTGGGGGACAGCGGAAACTGTGAGAATCAGCCAACGATTGCTATTTTATAGAAGGTTGCGGGTTAGAGCTACAAAAAGCCCGATTCAGTAATATTCATCCCCATCGTACATCCTTAAGCATACCCGCCACTTCTGCCATTATCTATAGACAAGTCCCCCGGCAACTCGATGGGAGCCTGATTAGCCAACAGCTCACGCGGCTCCCGGTCTCCGGGCACTTCAGGAGGGACATGGCCTGATGACAGCTCCGAAGCGCTTGGCACGGCCTCCTGGTTGTGATGTTTTGAGGACATCACCGTGTGGCTCGTCGGCTGCGCATGATTATGAGCACGTGCCCTGCAGCGCCTCTTGAGGGTGAATATTGTCATTGCTATAGCGAAGAGGACCACGACTCCAGCGATGACAGCCCCAGCTAAGGCTCCTGCTGATATAGAGCTGCTCGAAGCTGGAGCCGAACTCCATTCAAAAGCCGTGGGGTTAGGAGGAGCCTGAGTTGTGTCCACCCGGTCCTGGCTCCTCCAGTTGATTTGGATCATGGGTGCCGCAATGAGAAGGCTGGATAATGTTGCTGTTGACGTATTCTCAGCGTTAGTGCTGGTGTAGGGGATTGGAAACGTTCCATAGTTTGGCGAGACGAAGCTCCCTCCAGAGCATCTGGCCGTTAGTACCGACTCTGAGGCGGTCGAGACGCAAGTCTGAGCACTTCCGAACTTGGTACAAGTGAAGCCACTGTCGGTATTAATATATACAGGTTAACATTACGCGTGGCCTTTCGGGCATGGAATTCGCGGCCAATACGTACGTCGGACAACAGCCAACCGCCGTTTCTCCCTCCTCCAGTGTATACTGCGTTGCCCAGCCTGCAAATTGGCCCTGTGTAGCTTCACAAGCGGTTGTATGCCCGGCCGGACACGATAATCCAGGCGAGTAGAACCCCCAGCCATGGAAAGGTGTGGTGGGTGATGGTGCGGGCGCGACGGTCTCCGGCCAACAAGTGGATTCATCCGCCAGCTCGTCGCCAATGCATGTCTGCGCTCTGAAGCCGATATTGGGATGTGTGCCGCGGACCGCGGCGAAGGTGCATTCTGGCGGCGCTGTGAAAACGGTCGTGAGCGGGCTAAGAACTGGCCGCGTCATGTACACAGTTGTAACTCCCAGCACTGTCGAGGAAGCCATTCCAAGGTTGTAGGAGATTAGCAGCACGGGGCCGGGGGCAATGTTGGCAGTTGCACTCTCTCAGAGGGAATCGAAACTGTTTGAAGGGACACTGCACATGCGCTGGGACTGGAAGGGTTTATTAAGCAAGGGTATCGATCACTCGGTTGGCGAGAAGGATCCGACTCCTGATCCGAGCCATTGGCTATGATTACGAGCAAAGGTATTGGCATATCTTCTCCGCGGTTGGCATGCTGGGTCTTTCGTTTCAGCCCCGCCCATGCCTGAATGCACTCATGTCACTGTCAGCTGATGGTGCTTTACATACCCACCTACTTAGGTACTCAGGGCTCGTCTGCGCCTCGAACACAAGGAAAATGCACCCCGAACCTTCCACCAATGCTAGGTTCAGACTTTGCAATCGATATTGCAGCACCACTGCCTACCAGAGGCCCATGAGTCCGTAAAGATTGCCCCTATTCGGGGTGTTGATAAGCTTACCTGCAGAAGCAGCAGATAGCTTAAGGCGGCGACATTAACTTTATAAGTTTTAACAGTACTAGGTACATTAGAAATAATAATGATAATAAAATAATAAGTTTAAAATTCTTAATATAAAAAATTATATATTTATATATTAAAATAATTTAAATTTATAAATATTAAAAAATTTTATTATATATAAAAATAATAAATTATATAATAAATATTAAACTTTATTTTTATATATAGAATAAGTTACAAAACGTAAAATATTATAAAATTAAATGTATAAAGATTTTAGCTGCACACCGGCCGCCGGCCTTGCCAACGTGAAATGCAGCCAGCCAGGCAACCCCCGCCACGGCCCACTTGCACTGTCAGTCCCATGTCAGTCCCATCCTGCCGGATCGTTGTGCAGTGATCCCTGTGGGGGTTTTAGCACCCCCTACCCTCCCGGTGTAGCGGCTAACCGAAGGTCTGACCCCGGGTACACTACCTAGGGTATGTACCTAGGTACCTAGGTAGGTAGGTGGTTCGGTTGCCCATGCAGCCGACACACCCGGTCAGACGTCCCAGCAACTCTCAGTCTCGGCATGCTGTACCTGTCGACACAAAGAGTAAATACCACGCCTTTAGCCTTTCAAGACAGTACTTACTGCACCGTGGTACAATGTGGAACTCACTTTTGAGCTGGGCACAGCGTCAATTCTGGCAAGAGGGCCATGGCACCGAGTCGATACCTCCCTTGCCATTTTTGCCGCCATCGCCTTCATCAGGCGAGAGCGCGACCACACGAGATGTTGTCACAACAGTTACATCTTCAAACAATGGCATCTTCTTCGAGCGTCTATCTTCGGACCTGCGCAGGCTGATTCTTATCGAGGCGTTCGGCGAACGAGCCGTTCACATAGACCTAAGGTACGACCGGCCGCTGCGGCCAAGGTCTCGCAGGAAGACAATGCACGCTGGCGGAGTCGATATCTTACACGACGGCCATCCGTCCTCGCGCGACTCCAGGCAACCCCGGGCCTGGAGATATTATAGCTGCGTATGCCACCGAGATCCCGTGGGTTTCGTGGAGCGTTCGAAAGATTTGCCAAGCCATCCCGCGACGGATTCGTGTCTCTGCAGGCGACCTCAGTCTTGTGATAGACCACCTGGTGATACCGGGGATATATCGAGGTGTTTTCTGGGCGTTATGGGATGGCTCCTGTCTTGTCGAGAGGCGTAAGCACCCTTTCCCAACCCGTCCAGGCTGGCCTGAAGCCCATCGTATCTGGTCTCCGCATCCACCATTCGTTCAAGATAGCCTGCTGACTCATTCACCTATGCATACTTGCAGGTACACTGAAGGGATTGATGTTCTGTATTCTACAAATCGTTTCCATTTCTCCGGCATGACACTCATCCAACATCTCCCTCGCCTCTTGCCCACGGAGGCTCTCTCTGTCGTCCACTCAGTCGAGATGTGTTGGGACCTGGGTCAGGTGGCACAACCACCAGTCACAGACCAAGATATCTCAGCTGAACCGCGGTTTGAAGGCTGGCGTATGTTCTCGTCGCTGCTCGATCAACTACCTAGAGCTCTCCCACACCTCAGATATCTCCACCTGACCCTGTTTGGCGAATGGTTCCCACCGCAGATGGCTGTCAACGACATAGTACGGCATTCTGAACCAGCCATGATGGGCCCCATTGATAACATGGTGAGAGAGCTCTACCGGAAATCTGGGTGGAGTTCCACGAGATACATAGTGGCTATACCCGCCAATGTCTTCCATACCAGGTTGGCGCTCATCTCGTCGGCGCTGGATCACAGATCAAAAGTCGTCCTCGAGCCATCGCCAAATCGCAAGCTAGTTTGGCGCTCGTTGGAACCCGAGCGTATCGGTCGATCGGACGTGGAAGGCGGCCAGGGATATTGGTTGGAGGATGCTTTGGACAAAGTGAGAGAGATGACAAGTGTATCCCGCGTGGAGAGAGTCCCGATTCCGAATATTTCACTTGCTGGGGACTGGTAGGGCGATATAGAGAATAGGTATACAGCAAAGCAAGTAGTAGACAGGTGGTGTAACGGCACGACCATATAGACTACACTCTGGATTACAGAAACATTCTGTAATTCTGTACCTTTTGGTAGGAACATGAGGGTGGCTATAGTGTAGCGGTCACTCCCGTGACACGTGAGACGGACCCGTCGAGTGTTGCGCGACAGACGCCCCGGCCAAAAGACCACAATTCCAAGTTGTCTCAACTTGGAATCCAACACTTCTAAGCCCGTACCGTCACAACAGGTGGGGTGATTTCTTTTCTAATCCCTATACATATGAAACATATTTAGCACCTTAATAAAGTAGTAGACATTTTAAATCTAGTATTTTTACAAAATAATAGTATAAATAATATTATAAATAAAATATAATATATAAATTTATAGATTTATATTTATATTATATAAATAATATAAAAAAATATTACTTTTAATAATATTTTTAATATTAATAAATAACCTATAAAGTAATTATATAATAAAATTATATTAGTCTCTTAAAATAACTTTAATAAAAGGAAGTAATAATCCTTTAAATTACCCTACTAGTTTAATTCTAGAGTACTACAGTTAGTCCTCTTTAGCAGACGACACTAGACACACCCGGGTCCGCCTTTACGGCGCGGAGAAGCTTAATAATAAATCTCCGAACCCCTCAACCTTAAAACACCCAACTCTGGGATTTGAATACTCGCATGACGAGTTATCAGCAGATGAAATTTGTTCTTTACAAGGAACCTTGGAATGCCAAGGGCTCATAGCCTTATTAATATCCAGATGGATAGTCAGGCTCGGAACCCAGCATCCTTACCACAGGCCTGCCCTATCTGCTCGCGGCAATTCGACCGGGTCGAGCACCTAAAGCGACATGAGACGACGCATACCAGGGAAAGAAACCGTGTCTGCAATATCTGTGGCAGGAGATTTAGCCGAAAGTACGCTCTTCCACTACCTGAACGTGTTACGTTTTGATGAGGAAACCTCTTGCTAATACTATGAATGAGTAGAGACGCGCTCGACCGCGTCAGTAACATTCTTTTCCTTTTATGTATCACTAAAGTTGACTCGTGATAGCATCAAAATGTCCATCGCTACCACACACCATTACGAAGGTTTCGCGCCTGTACAAATTGTGCCGCCTCTCGAGTCAAATGCAGCGGCGTGCCACCATGCATCAGATGCCGACAGAGGTCGCTAACCTGCACAGTCCCCGAGGGCAGTGAGCCTCGCGATGGTCTTTCAGCGGGGGAAGCTCCAGTTGCACATGAGCATCTTCAATACACCGGCCCGCGAAGTGACAACATGCAGCCAAATCTGACGACTGCGTCACAGCAGCAGAATTCAGCGATGATCATGTCACTAGCGCGACGGACGCAACCAAACAATTTCATGCAGCAGCATGCTCAACCCGTCGATTTGACACCGCAAGAGAGCAACACATATATGATATCCACCTTGAACTGGATTTCACCATCAATGGACTTTGACATGGCCGAATTCGAATATAACCAAATGAGTGCAAACGAGCCTTACTGGAGCTCACTTGCCGACGTGAGCAGCGTGCCTGATCAAGCCCTATGTGGAAGCCAAACAATGCAAACTATCTCCAACCGGACACTTTCCATCACAGGCAGTCTCACGGATTCCAACGACACTCAAAATCCTGCAACGTCCTATGTGGACAACAAAGGAGCCAGGCAAGCGCGAAATGGGCTGTACGCAAACCGGATATTTGGCGAGGGAGATCCCAAGGAGCCCTCAGGCACCAGTTCGGGGTTTGCGCCCAAGGCACCAGAACCGGATAACTTTAACCCTTTGCTGAACCCTGTGCCACAGAATTTAGGAGACCAGTCAAACACCCAGGTGAGGCCGATGAGCCCTGAGCAGTACTATACGATGCTCCAAGCATTTCAAGATCACTGCCTGGCAGTCAATGGTCACGTTCATGACAGGCCGTTCATTTCTGCTGAGCTTCCAACTATTTCTGCCTTCACAACGCTCCTCACCCTATACAGACAGCGCTTCGACCCCAAAGTGCTCCCAGTGGTTCATTTTGAGCATGAAAGTGGCATGGCCTCATGCAGGGTCATAAAGTTGGCTATGGCAGCCATTGGGAGTCAGTATTTAGATGTGGGAGACACGGAACTGGCCGTGGCTCTTCATGAATTTCTCTGGCGGGTCTTGCGACAACAAGGGACAATATTCTCGATGGAACCCTTGACCTTGGAATCACTGGGTTTGGTCCAGTCGAAACTCCTCAACTATATTGGCTTGGCGTATTGCGGTTCGAAACGGCTGGACGGACACAGATTGTTAGCACTCAAGAGCCTGGTCAACGAGTATAGGTCATTGCATCAGCACCATTCCGCCCTCTTACAGGAAACGGTCGAATCCCAGGATCGGGGGGTGTGGCTACTGTCCGAAGGCGTGCGAAGACTCTGCCATGCAATCTGGCTGCTTGAAAGCATGTCTCGGTACCATTTCGATACACAGGCGAGCCTGTTGCTGGAATTCACGGACATTCTTTTGCCCTGCACAGAAGATATCTGGGAAGCTGAAGGAGATGCAGTGCAGGCTTCAGTTGAGCAGCCGACTCTGGAGAAGGCATTGAAGATACTATATGTGGAAAAGCGACTCCTGAACAACACCGGAGACTTCGCACGGATCCTTCTGATCAACGGACTGTATTGTCAGACTTGGGACGTCGGCACGTTGCTCAACAGATCTTTACTTCGCTGGACGCCCTCGTCTCGAAAAGGAGACGCCGAGTCACAAGATCTCACCGGTCCAGTCTGGCTACCACAGATACCCTTTTACAACCAGTGGAGGAACGCGGCATGCGATTGCTTGGACGTACTCCACTGGATTGCGAACAGCGATATCGCGAAATCTGGGACTGAGAACGCGACCGTCCTGCATCTGCATTTCGCCAGGGTTGTTCTCCTCGCACCTTACGAATCAATACGCACATTGGCGGACCTACTAGTGTCAGAGAACATAAGGCATGGCGACTCTGCACAACGATTCCGTGCGGAGTGCCAACAGGTGCGGAAGTGGATCACAGAGGACCAGTTCAAGGCGCGCCTCGCGCTCGTGCACTGCGGTATCTTTTTCTGGCACGTCAGACGGTATTCCCTGGATGCGTTTTATGAACCGACCAAAGTGTTCCTAGTGACACTCGTTGTGTGGGTTTACGGCAGTCTTTGTCCTCCACAGCCAGTGTTGCGTGGCTCCAATGGGAACACCGCCTACCCTCAGCGCGAGGATGCGGACTGCGATGTCGACGACATCTCCTCGATCCGACTTGATCGTCCATGCGACGACGAGCTCGTACAACTTTTCATTAAGCGAGGCAGGTCCATGTCGGCTACCATCATGGGAGTGGGTAATATCACCTCCGCTAATGGCCCACTTCGGATGCTGAAGGAAGGGCGCAAGCTGCTAGCCACTCTGGATAGATGGCCCATCAGAGATCGATACCTGGATACTCTCACACGTCTTATCAATTTTTGCAGTCAGAACTCACAGTGGGTACATGTGGGATCGAGCCTCGAGGAGAGGTTGCAACCAGTACCATCTGAAGGCATTCCGATGGCATAGATATCAGAACAAATAACAAGCAACTAGTTACATCCGGAAGTCTTGAGTATTTAACAGTATCACAATCAGGCTGATCTACCCTACCACGTTCATAGTCTTCACCATTGGTTAAACATAAAGCGACGTCTAAGTTATGTACCACTTACGGCCCAGAGGGCTCATGCCGACGCGGTGTCCGACTATGTTCTGGTCTTGTATTACGTATTAGTCGCCCTTGGCTATAGGGATCCTCAAGTGGTGCATTCTGGGTCATTTCGAAACACACAAAACAGGAATTCGCAAGAGAAGCAGGAAAATACTGACAATAGTACTTATCAACCTGGTAGTCGCCGTTGGGATAATAGCCGGTGGTAGAACCCGTCTTAGCTAGGAGAGAGGCAAGGTACCTAGGTAGTCATGAAGTGGTTTTGTTTTTTAATCCTCATACATATAAAATGTATGTGGTGCCTTCATACAGTGGTAAACGCTCCAGACCGTAGTCATGAAGATTGCTACCGCTGAACCAATTCCCACGAAGGCTCTGCACGTTGATACACTCGAGCTGAGAAATCCAACATGCGGACCCGGAGGGGACCTGCTTGTTGAATGCAGCGTATTCGCTGAGGTAAATGGGCTTCGAAGGCAGGCCATACTGCTTCTGGGTCGCAAAAGGCCCGCCATATGTTGAGACCAGGTCTCCATCGCCGCCTTCCATATGCTTGTTGCACACTGTTTAGTCATTAAAAGGCACAGAAGCGGCTTCACGGGATGGCGAGGAGCGGGCTTAAGGACACATGCATCATTGCCTATCATAAACTCATATTCTGTGATGTCTTTATTATGTGGGTTAGAGCTTAGATATATTAATCTTTAACGAAGTGGAACTTATATTGGAAGCTACTTACTAGGCTTTAGTTATATTATTTTTTCTATTTCATTATTTCATTATTTTTTATATTCTTAATTTTTAAAGTTTTTATTAAAAATATTTTATTTTATTAGATTTTATAATTATTATATAAAAATAAATAAATTTATAATAATAAAATATTAAATTTAAAAATAAATAAATTTATAATAATAAAATATTAAATTTAAAATTACTTAAAATTATTTAATAAATATAAATTTAATTAATTTAAAAAAAATAATAAAAAAATAAGTTTTTATATTTATATTTATTTTTATAAAATAAAATTTATAAAAATTATTTTAAATTTTATTATATAAATATTAATTAAACTTTTTATATATAATATAATTAAAGATAATATTTATTAACTGTATTTATATAATATTAAATTAAAATTATATATTTATTAATATATTATATTATTATTATTAATAATAATATTAACGTTATTAATTAACGGCTTATAATAACCGTAATAATTAGTAGGTTAAGATAATAAATCACAACAGCACGCATGGTTAATAAAAGGATTTCAATATTATCTATTAAAACATTAATATGTTAAAATTTTACAAGACTTTTCCACTAGAGGAGAATTCGTGGTTCTGCAGTCGGCTATAGTCCAGGAGCTGCATCCGCTTCGAGACGGAAATACGACATCCCCTGGAGGAAAGTCGCACCTCACAAGACACATCTCAATACTCAAACAAATTGCAGAATAGAGAATCCAAGAAATTCCAAGAAGTAACGTCCACTTTGCTGCCGGTGATCGTACTGCATAGCGACTCCGTTTTGCGGTGATTGTCGCGGCTCAGCTTTGTACCATTCGTCCTCAACAAGTGCTCCTCCAGCCAGCCAACCCCGACCCCGAACAACATGAACCCCGCCACCTCCCGAGGTTCGCGCCCTCTATTTTCCCTTAGTGCCATATTCAAAACAGCCTTGCAAGGTCGATGGTCCAACGCTGGTTGGCCCGCTTCTGCTGACCACCTCCGCCGCCGACGGATGCCACCCCCACCCGAGCCCGAAGTTGTGGTAGGTGTCATCTGGTGTGAGGCGATTCCCTAGCTCTCCCTGTCGAAAGTAAAGGGGGGCACGGTCACATCCCATCTGGGTATGGTGTGAGGCACTTACTGTTCAAGTTGTTCTAGCTTAATAGAGGAACTCAAAGAATGCAAATAGTCCTGTTCCATGAGGCGCTTCGGGGTCATTTGTGGGGTGACTGAGTAGTCTAAGGTCTTATGTGACGGCATATTTTCAGGCATGCGAACCGTTCCGTAGCACACATTTGCTAGTACCCCTACAGCTATAATCGACGGCAGGCCTCCTCCGAGCAATCAGTTGCGCCCAAGGTAGAGGTACCCAAGATCAATCCACTGCATCTACCTAAGTATCTGCTTGCTCCACGCATCACATACCATCAACCCTGGAACCTTTGGGAGACTGTCAACATGGCGGAAGAAAAGGTTGTCGTACCAACTAAAGACGAGATCAGAGTCCTTGGCCTCGACTCGGAACATACTCTTGACCTGATCCGCCAAGCCCAAGAGGCCGATTCTGCTGACAGGCAGCTCACCATCAAGGAAGCGATTAAGAAGTACAAGAAAGCATGCTTCTGGGCCATGATATTGTCGACCAGTCTGGTTATGGAAGGCTATGATCTGGTCATTGTGAGTATACCTAGGTATCTCAGCGACAGTAGGAAGGAAGGACAGTCTAGAAGGAGTTGGTGACTGATTAACTGTCCATGGTCCCTATTTCAGATCACCTCTTTTTACGGACAGACTCAGTTCCAGAATCGTTTCGGTACCTACGACGCAGCGACCGACACTAAGGCCATCACGGCGCAATGGCAATCGGTTCTTTCTAACTCAGCTGTGATTGGACAACTTGTCGGCCTGGTCATCAATACCTACGCACAGGATAAATTCGGTTGTCGTCGGACCATGATGACCTTCATGATATGGATGTTGGTCGCCATCTGTATGTATTGCTTTATCCCTATATCCCTATATGATAGTACCTAAGTATCCCATCTTTGTCATCTGGTGGTATTCTGGAGCCGAGTACTTTCTTCGTCCTGTCAGAAGATTAACACGCCACTCTGGTCACAGTCATACCATTTTTTGCCCCATCCCTATCCGTCCTCGCTTTTGGGGAATTCATCTGCGGAATTCCCTGGGGTGTCTTCCAAACACTTTCAACCTCATATGCGTCTGAAGTCGTTCCCACCATTCTCCGCCCTTACGTCACCGCCTATGTCTGCATGTGCTGGGGCGGTGGCATCCTGCTTTCCTCAGGTGTGGTTCGGGCCGTCGTCAACGTCGAGGGCGACCTTGGATGGAGATTACCATTTGCACTGCAGTGGATCTGGCCGATCCCATTATTCAGTGCTGCGTACCTCGCGCCAGAGTCGCCCTGGAACTGTGTACGCCGTGGCAAGATGGAGGAGGCCCGGCAGGCGCTCACGAAGCTGCGCCAGGACACTCCTGACCGACATCAGCAGGTCGAGTCCAACTTGGCCTACATTACATACACGACCGAGCTGGAGAGGGCCGAGACAGAAAACGCAAGCTTCGCCGACTGCTTCAAAGGGACCAACCTGCGGCGCACGGAAATCAATTGCGTTGTCTGGGCTGCTCAGATCCTCTGCGGCAACGCCGTTCTGGGCTTTTCGGTCGTTTTTCTCGAAGCAGCTGGGTTCAATGAGGTCCAGGCTTTTGATCTCAACATCTCGCTGTCGGCATGTTACATTGTTGGGGGTGCAATCTGCTGGCTGCTCATGCCTCGCCTAGGAAGGGCCACCTTATACGTAAGCCTCACTTCTCATCTGTCACGGATTCCCGTCTTTCATGTTTTGAAAGGCTCTAGAATGCAAAGGTTTAGCATCCGTAGCATGGCTAACGTCACCATTAGATGGGGGGAATGACTTTCATGTTCTTCTGTCTTGTTGCCATAGGTGGACTCGGTTTCTACACCAGCCAACAGTCCCAGCTTGCCATCGGAATTCTTCTCGTGATTTCTACGTTGGCAAACATGACGACTATAGGTCCCGTCTGCTACCCTATCGTCGCCGAGACACCCTCCGGACGCCTGAGATATAAGACCATCACCATTGGTCGTTTTGTTTACAATGTCACTGGCATATTTAGCAACTCAGTTACTCCACGCATGATTTCTGCGACTGGTGAGTCTATTCAACTGTCCAGGCAGAAACTCTGGCAATTCGCTGATATTGAGTCCAAAGCCTGGAACTGGGGCGCTAAAGCCGGTTTGTTCTACGCCGGCACGAACTTGCTCTGCAACATCTGGTGCTGGTTTCGCCTGCCCGAGACA
Source organism: Diaporthe destruens (assembly GCA_036986855.1). Lineage (NCBI taxonomy): Eukaryota > Fungi > Ascomycota > Sordariomycetes > Diaporthales > Diaporthaceae > Diaporthe > Diaporthe destruens. Next base: position 4,297,782 of record BTXE01000002.1, on the reverse strand, counting down.
AAAGGACGCACTTTTGGAGAGATTGATTTGATGTTTGACAATCACGTCCCTGCGCGCAAGTTCAAGTATACCACAGTGGACCAATTTGCAGTCGATACGTCGGCAAAGTCCGTTGCAGGCTGTCTCGGACAAGCACACGCATGATGGCGCTCACATTGAACGTGTCAGTTAAGAATGACTATTTCACTGTATGTATTGAGGCTAAAGTCTGTTTTGATATCCGTTTCCTCTCGTTGGAAAGTCATGCACGTGGCAGATGGTTCTGTGTGTGCCTTGTCCGGGTCGTGTCGAGGCTTGTCAGTGCCGGCAGCAAGTTCCGCTGCATCTATGAACAATGATATGCTTCTATTAGAAAAGCCTTGCTGTAGCTTTTAGGATTTCAAAAAACCAGTTACTCCTTAGTGATGTAGAAGTCGGCCGTCGCAGACTCCGGGATTCACAATAATGACGATGATAGTTCTGTGCAGGACGAGACATTTACTCGTGCCACAACGTGGTGGACTAATTTGCGCATATGAAATTGGAATTGATGCACGAATATTTATGGTGGACGGTAGTCCTTCATAAGTTGTTGTTCGTGTGAAATACACACGTGATCTGTGTCTGAGCATCTCGATGTGGTCCTCGTGATGGTGTTCGAAGTGCGAACAAGGTTCATAGCAGGCCGCTTGATGGGCTATAATCTAGCAGTAAATATGCTCTTTGTTGGCTACGAAAGACATATTGTAACCTGGTACCTGTAACAGTATGGTTTCGGATAACTTGTTGACTGTGGATTGGCAATTTGCCACTCTACCTTGTCTCCCTCTTTGGATGTGGATCGGAAAGACTTTACATAGGTATGCTACTTGATAATCATTCTTTCACAAGTGTTCCAACATGCTCCAAATTTTCTTTCGAGATGGAACTGACTAATGTTATATTGTATCGCAAAGTGGTCTTCTCATTTGAACCATATCTACACGTGTACCTAGGCATCAGGCCAACGTTCTGATGCCAACGCGCATCTGACCCTTTCCACTCCGATTAGCTCTCGCCCAGTATGGCACAAAGTGAAGGTCGACGCCATTTATGCCCTGTATAAGGGCCCCTAAGCCCTTAGATTCCAAACACGGCAGCAAGTCCTTTTGCGGGATAACGAGCCCACCCTTCTTGAGCGTCACACCGACGTACGTCTCTCCGAGGGGCAAGTCTCTTTTTTCTTCCTCAACAATGCATTCGTGCAAGTTACCAGTATCTGCGGCTGAAGTGATGCCTGGCGCTATTACGAGCGACTTGAAGTGATCATTGACCCATGCGTGGTCGACATCCTCGAGGCAGTAAACGAGTGGGCCCCGAGCGAGGGCGACGACTCGCTGTAGTGTGAACGGATGTGGGCGGATAAGGCGGGGAGCAACGGGCACGGTCAGTTTGAAAGCTGGGTTACTCTTCAGAAAACTGGTGTCAAGATGCAGGTAGCCCTTGCTAAGGGATGTCGATGGAGGCTTGGGAGTGATCTGTTATCAACATGATTAGTGAAGTGTTACCCTGCAGATAGATCATGTTAAGTGGATAATCACCTCCCAAGCGTCGCCTGCCCAACTGGGTATCCTGATATTGATGTTTACTTCGAGACCAGAAACAGTCTCTAGCTCAAAATCGACGCTGCCATCCCACGGGTAATTGGTCGTCTGACGTAGTTGGACCTCACTTTTGGTGCCTTCCACAGTGTAATTGAGCAACGCAGAAGCGTAAAGGTGAACATTGATCGTGACCGATCTCTCCGAGTTTGTCTTTGCTGTCCACAAGTATCCTCCGATGTGTCCGAGGACTCTCGCCACATTCGGGGGACAGCAAGCGCATTCAAACCACTCCTCACGCTTGTTGGATGCATCCTCCTCTGATGTGGCGAGTTGGTTGACGTAGGTAAAGGCCTTACCATCGACGGACATGCCAGTAAGCATGGCATTGTAAAGGGCACGTTCGAGGACGTCAGTGTAGCTGCCATCAAGCTCGATCTGGGAGATGTCAGTTTGATCCAATGTGTCCTTCCTGGTCGGTATGGTAGTTCTACCTGGAGCATCCTCTCTGCCAGCATCATGACGCCAATGGCGGCACAAGTCTCAGCATAGCAACCGCCTTCGTCAGTAGACTGAGGGAGGAAGTAGTCAGTTCCGAAACCTTCCCATTTACTCATAGCTCCAATTCCGCCTGTCAGATACATTCTCTTATTCACCATGTTGTCCCAGAGTCTTTTGAGAGCGGGTAGGTAGCTCGGCCCAAACTGCTTTGGATCAAGGACGACCATGTCAGCAACGGCAGTCAGTAGATACATTGCTCTAACCGAGTGGCCCTCGATGGTCTCTTGTTTTAGAATCGGCTTGTGCGCCTGATTATACCTGCAACGACTTTAATTATCAGCCTATTCCCTGTTCATGTGGTACATGGACGCACCAGTAACTTCGCGCAGCCGGATAATACGACGGCGCAGTATGGATACTCTCGCCACGTGCAGAGGCTTCGACGTCGTAGTAGTGCTTTCCGTCCGCTCCAGCCGGGTTGCCTCGCTCTTGTATGAAGTATTCAGCAAGATCAAGAGCTTTCTTGTCGCCAGTCCTCTTATAGAACCTGATGAGGGCTAATTCGATTTCTGGATGGCCTGGGTAACCATGGACCTGTCCATCGCTGGGTCCGAAGGTCTTGTGCAGTAAGTCGATGTATTTCCTCATCGGCCTCATAAATTCGTCCGACTTGAACCGTAACTGATGGGCAAGAGCACCCTCGATGAGGTGCCCGGCATTGTACAGCTCGTGTAGGTCTCGCAGGTTGGTGAAGCGCTCTTTTGGAGCGACCACGGTGAAGTGTATGTTCACGTAGCCGTCCGCCTGCTGAGCCTTGTTAATCTTCTGGACAAGATCCTTGGCGGCTTCATCCAGAAGGGTCGAATCTCCCGCCTCGAGGTCACCGAAGTAAGCAAGACCTTCGATCCACTTGCCGACATCTGAGTCCCAGAAAAGATGCTTGGGCACTGGCCAAGTAGCGGGCTCATCATCGTAAATGGGGTGCCATTGAAGATCAAAGGCGTCATACCTCCCAGTGGATTTAAGCATTTCCAGCTGGAACGGTATTGTATTCTTGAGAACGACGTTGCGCTTCCGCGCCCAGAAGGATTCGGGCTGGAATGTCGTCCAAACGAAGGAGTCTTGCGGGTTCATGACGATGGCTTAAAACAACATGAGGATGTGAGCACCAAGTGATGTCGCTTATTAGTTACGGACTCACGATACCATTTCATGTTAAAATCAACTATTCAAGGGATCTGCTTTGCTTCGCTCCATTAACAATTACCGAGCGATGATCCTAACCCGGCAGCTCGGGTTAGTCTTGATCGAACTCTGTGAATGCACACACGCAGTCCCGAACAAGTAGGGGATTGGGGCAAATTCGAACCCAAAAACGGGCAAGTGATGTCGGAGAAGATTGTGGGGTGACACCACAACAAATCCCGAGATCGCGCCAGCGGGTAGTGACGCCCGATATCACAGTTCCATATACCCGTGCTGCAGTGGCTGCATTGAAACAGGTGTGGGCATAAGGTTCTAGTCGACTCTAGGATCCACCAGGCCTTGCCCGTGTTGCAAAATTAACCGCTCCCATTCGGGCGCTTCTTACTCTGCTGCCGATCAATAGAACTGACAGACTATTAGGGGTTTTGCTGTTTCATGTGTTTACTTCCATTGAGGGCTGCTTTGCGGACCACTGCGCCGGGAAAGTTGACAATGACACTTCCGAAGACAGTTTGCGTCAATACTTAGCTACTCTACTGGAATCTGGATACTCTCTAAATCAGAGACTGGAATCCTATGGATGGCTCTGTAGGAACATTTGAATCTAGACACAAACACAAATCAGGTTGTTCCGTCTTTAGCCCGTACACACAGGTTAACATGATTCAGTTTGTCTTTTTTTGGTTCTTCATCTAGTTGAGACTCAGGCAGTTTGCATGCGGTGCATCAAAATGACGTGCATCAAGATGTTCTCGACGACGGTTAGACTTATCAGTGCATTCGTGATGACAAAGACTTGAGTTGTCCTTTAGTGACAAATATTTGAACAACACTTATGCGATGGATCTGATCGCCAGTTCGACCCTGACGCCGATCCTCCTTGGCGACAGTCCTCGTCTCCCAGAATACTTCCAGGTATCTTTCAGAGCCAGGAAGAGCGAAACGCGCCCTGAATTCGTCACCATCAACGTCTGAGGATTTGATCTCGCCCACTCCGTCAGATCTCAGAGACACCCGCGCCACAAGCTTCTGCATACCCTCAACATCTTTGTGTCTCGGACAAGGAAACAGGCGACAACTCATTGACTTCAGAGACGACCAGTATCCAAACGAAAGTACGGCCCCGCCGGACTTCATATCGCGCGGCCCCGCAATGTCGTAGTTCAGGAGCAAGAGGAAAGATCCGAACTCAGTGTCGATGTGGAGAGAAACCATCCCGTCTTTGGGCGGTGTGGTGAATTTTGAATCCTTGTGAGGTTGTGTTGGTGTCTCGGGCGTGGGCTGTGACAGCTGGACCAGGTGAACCTGCCGACTGCTTGCGCGGGCAACATACGGGAATTCATAGAGCGATACGAGGCAGCCCCCCTGCTTTGTTGGTTGTGGAGGATACAGGCCAAGGAGCTTCCATTGTGAGTCCTCCTCGGAATCTCGGGGCGCCTTCAGAGAGATTGGAATGGTCCAAAGGTGGTCGTTGGCCGGCGAGGACCTGACAATGAGCGCCCTCGCCGTCTTCGCCGCATCGAGAAAAGTAGTCGACACGAGCTTGGGCGTGCACCATATAGGTCGGATGAAATTCCCATCAGCGTCCCATTCACGGTGGGACTCAGCCGCACGAGTGGAGACGATTGGGACGGCGACGAGGCTGACGTGTTGATCAGAATCAGACGTGATGCCGCAGTGGAGTATGAGATATGAGATGTTATCAAACATCGGGTCCTGGACTATCGGGAGATCGACCACCAAGCCCTGCTGTGACAGCTGGAACGATGGACGTTTAAAGTCGACGAGGTCCATGATCTCGATGTCCGAGCAATGCTCAAAGTATTCTGGGGCAGGGGCCAAGATGCTAGATGACTCCGATGAATGCCACACTCTCCCAAGTCCCCATGCAAATAGAGACGTGTCGTCCGACACCTTCATTATCTCCTCCTGCAGCCTCTTGAAGGCGTGCAGGCCCTCGCCGTAAAGCATGGGAATATTGATCTGCAGCATTGTGAGTTAGCCATCAAAGAATCCAAAGAACTTAGAAGTAACTCCATGCAGGGTGGGAATGCGGCAAGGAGCAGGCCTCATGGTGGTCGTAGCCTGTCTCAAAACCTGGATCTAGAAGTTTCTTACGTCAAAGATACCCAACAGACAGTATGCCAGGTCCTCAGTTCTTGTGGTGCGCCTACGGGAAGCCCAGGACATCCTTTCCGCGACGCTGGCCCGGGACAAGCACTGATAGACAGACATGCCAGACGACGTGGGCACTCCAATAATATACTGGGAATTGATGCCCGTCACCTCCTGGATGACTGTAGATAGATCTGACTTGACGCCTATCAAGTTCCATGACCTGTCAAAAAACTCCAGGCTCGACGGGGCGAGGAGCTCTTGCAGCGTCCAGCCGCGTGTGAACCATTTGGACGTCCGGAACTCGGAGCCAGACTTTTCAACACCATCCGGCGATAAGACATCCGGAAGATAGGCAAAGCACACACTGGCTTTTTCGTACCACCGAAACATGGAGTTGATGGACTCCTGCAGCTCGGCGCTGCTGGACTTGTCGATACAGAATGTGTCGACCCAAGCGTAAGTAAAGCCATCTGATGGTGACATTAGTCCTGCTGCAGAGGTCTCAAGTGCTGAGTCTGGAACACCCCAACATTTGAAATCATCAAAGACATGGCAGGGCAAAAGTGATGCTTACACTCAAGAGCCTTGTTGCAAGTGCCATCGATTTTGGCCCAGCCTGGACCTTTAGACTCGGGGAGAAAGTCTCGCGCAGCCTGAATCTCATCGGACGAGGGCAAGGAAGCTGTTGAGGATTGTCCTAGACGATATTGGAACTCTTTGAAGTCCTCAAAGGATATCTCCTCATCTTGGCAGCCCCAGGTATGAGACAAGATAGCGTACCCGCCCGGCACAGTCTGCTCATCGTCGTAGCTTTCAAGCCTGTGCGTTTTGGCGTTGAGGAGCCGCATATTTCCCTCGGTTCCAGTCTGGTCGTGCCAGTGCTACTTCAAAGTTCCGGTAAACTGGCATTGACGCAAGATTTAGCGCCGGAATGAACTCTTGCAGCACCTGGGCACTTGAGTTCAAATCCACTGTACCAAGGGAGCCGATCAAGCGCAGCTACCTAGTGAATAATAAAGGGGTGTTGGGACCCGCAGGGAATTTCAACCCTGAAGCACTGGATGCTTGGCTGTCAGCATTTGAGCATTCGACCACACCTGGGCACCGAGTCTCCACCCGCTGCGGTTCTCGTCGAAGCACGTGACACTAGCACTTTGACTTCCAATCAACAGGTCTGTCAGATTTAGGCTTTCTATGTACTTGTACGGCGCCAACACCAAATTCGGTCACATCTTGGGAGACTAAGATTTTCTCAGATCTTCCATAGCGTGGCGCGGCGGTGAAGCGGCCAGCCTCGTGCTTCCAAGGTTGGGTTCGCGTGTGAGCTGTGCACGCTGTTCCTCGGCCACGGGCTGGCAAGGAGGACACGTCAGTTGAATTGGGCCCATTAGCTATTGCGATAACGCTATTCAGGGACGGAATGGAAACCTACTTACTTCGCAACGAGCAGGACACGACAGGACGTTGACAGAAGTGACTCAAGTTTAGGGGATGGATTGGGCAACGCTACGGGACTTTCAGAGTATTTGAGCTTTCACACGGGGCCGTAGGGATATCGGGCGGTCTTGATCATCAGACCGATCTTTTCTCTGTTCCGGACTTTGTTACCGGAAACCTCAAAAGACGGGCAGTATCCGCTGGTGACCTTGTGTGGGGAAGCTGGGAATAATGGTCAGTGTACAGGTGGATGCTCAGACTCAAGACGAGCCAGATGCATTGACGGAACTATCTTACCCTATTGAGCTCAATGATCCAGGTTCCGTCTCTCTGGTCTCAGATTCATCCCTTCGTGGTCGGAAGAAGCACCCAGCAGGATCTCGGTTCCTGTGACTAGTGGACCTTTACGTACCTAGGTACTGTGTCTTGTGCCCAAATATCTAGTGACACCTAATCTATTGTATTGTAAATGGCCTTCAGTCCAGCCATGCATGCGGCCGAAACTTCACATATATGGCATGAACAAGCGAATCAAGCTCGTTGACACAAGCAGCTATTGTGTTCCCGACCAAATAGAGGGGCACTCCAGGGCTCTTAATTCAATCACAGCCATTCTAGGTCCGCACGCTACAGATTTTGAAGATCTCTTTTTGTTTCTCTGGATGCAGGGGTGTGGCCTGTTGCTCATAAAATTGAACCTAGACTTTTTCCCTCGTTTTGATTTGCTAGCGATACAGACCGTGCCTCTCTATCAAAACCAAACCCTTTGTGGGTTGTGTCTTGCAACACCTGAACATCTCTCATGGAACCATGCCCAATCAAGAAACACCAAAATCACCCCGTCAGACTTGTCTGTGGCCCATTTCTCCCTCAGTACAGGTATTCAGACCAGATACACTCCGGCATGGCGGTTTTGCAGTAGGTGCCGCTGAGGTGTATCGAGTCTGGACCGATGTATTTGTCTCCTACAAATGTCGATTCGATGTATCTCTCCGAAACCCAATATATTCCCTGAGCCCAGCAGGCGTCATAGGGGAAGAATGGACAGGCGTGCACACTTCCGGGTGAGTTCGACCTGACGACTAGGAGGTTGCCCTTCTCTCCAAAGCTGTTGTTCACGTCAGGCCTCCATTGGAAGTGGAAGGTGACAGGGATCGAAGCGTTTTTGTAGGGCCTGTGCGGGAACTCGGGTCAGTCACGGCCCGAAACATCAAGGACATTACAAGGAGTTAGGGGGCAGTTGTTCCGTCCACAGTAAAACAGGTAGAGAGGCTCACGTTCCAGTTGGGTTCTTGCATCTAGCATTGTGCACTTCGGCGAGTTGGTCCGCTTCGGTGTGCACGGTCTCCTGGCATACCACACTGTAGTTGCTGCAGGGGGGCTCGATGGCGGCCCTGAATGTATAGCTTGTTCTCGTTAGTAATACTTCGCACTGGTCTACCCAATCATGTAGTATGGTGTGAGTACTCACTGGGCGACCTCTGCCTTGTTATTGACAGATGCCCGAATCTCGTAGAGGTGCCAACTGATCGGTTGAACTGTGGGATTGGCAGGATTTGTATTGTTGAACGGAATGGGGGTGTAGATGCTCGGCTGAGCAGAGGCAATGGTGGAGGAGGTTGTGTTCAGGATTGCGGAGGAGCTGCCATGCCCACAACCCTTGGAAGCAGAGGACTCGGTGGTGCTTGTGTTTGCCCAAGGGATTGGGACAGGAAGGTAGGAGACACTGGCAGTGATGATGCTGGTAGTGACAATGCTGGTAGTGACAATGCTGGCAGTGACGATGCTGGCAGTGGTGCTTGTGTTTGCCCAAGAAATCGGGCCATGGCGATCTAGACCTGCAAAAACACTGGGGATAAGACCAAGGAGGCCACCCGCAAAGATCATCACGGACTTCATGCTGGGTGAATGGGACGTCTCGAGACAGCACGGCAATGGAAGAGGACAGATGGTGGTTGGTGTCAAGGAGGATGAGAGGGAAAGGATGGTGGTGGTTTTTGGATGGCTCAAGTGATTGTTGATACGAGGATTCGTTGATAGAGTGCATGGCTAAAGGTGAAAGTGTGTAGCAACAGAAAATCCAACCCAATTTTGCAAGTCATAAGCTCTTGATGCATACCAAGTATCAAGGTACTTGAGTACTTGCCTACCTAGGTACCTAGGTACCTCCTAGGTAGGTAGGGAGCAATGCAGGCAGAACCTCCCTCCTATCACCACCTGAAGCATGGCCAGTATCAAGCTAGCCTCAAGAACAAACCACACTTTCATCTTTCTGAAAGAAACTCATGGCTATCAATGTCATTCTCAATGCCAATGGCACAGATGAGCACAAACTGTCACCAGTGACAGCTGCCCCACTCAAACCTTCAAAGTCTCCTTTCCCATAATTATCACATTCCCTTGCTGTCTACCCTTGATGGTTTGAGGCAATAGCACTTTGATACATCTTGCATGTGCTGCTCTAACTTGGAGCCGTCTCTGCACTTGTTGGCCCGACTGATTGTGATCATCATGCCATTCCTGGAAGAGTAACTTCAAACCTAGGTACCATCTTGATTGCTTTGCATATTCTCTTCTTTCGAAATGATTCTACCACTGCCTGCGTCACTTTTTTTTACAAACATATCACTACCAGAGATCATGAGAAAACTCGGCGGAGGTTGAGAGTCGCTCCCACCATCCCATACTTTAATAGTGGAACATTTTGAATCATCCAACTGTACCAGGCCCTCTTCAGGATCCCAGCTGACTGTGACTGCTCCTTTGGTGGAGTGAAAATGTTATGCCTGCTACTAGTACAACTGATTGTCAACTCATCACTGGCATCAATAACTCCCCCATCTCCCATAATTGTGATGCCACTTGCAGCATCCTTCATCAGCAGCGTCAAAGGTGAACAAATACATTCAACTATATCAATTGATCTGTTTTTCAATCACCCCAAGGCAAGTGATGATAAGAGACTTGCGTGCATGAGGGAAGCCTTCTTGGTGCTGAAAACGGAGGTTCGACTGCTCAAATGAGGCCTCCACCTTCTCAATACCCGCCTCAATCACGCATGCATTATGCTCACATTTTTATATTTACTAATACAATATACGTACATCAGTAGAAACGGCCAAGACCTTGGTTTGGCAGCACATGGTGCAAAACCATGTCGAATCCGTAAATCAGACATGGAGGCAACTAGCTAATTCCTTCGGAACTGCCGAAATTCACCGCTGGCGATGGAAGACGGATGCTGGCTTGATCCCACCCATGCACAAGTCCGTCCTGCTCACGGCCGGTCCCGATTCTCGGGCCTGACTTGGTGCAACACAGCTCAGAACTTGTATGTAATACCAAACCGGAGGCAGATGAGGCGGGGAACTAACAACAGGCTCATGGAGCATGTCGTTTGTTTCGAGAACCCGTTACACAATGAACCAACCCCTGGTGTCCCTGGACGGCAAGAGGGAGGAGCCACAAGGCCTCCGTCTCGAGCCGAATGGAATGCGCTCAAGGCCGGGTGGGAGCAGGGAGGGAGACGAGCCCGGATCGGAAACTGCCGATCCTGCCACGGTATTCTGACTCTTCCCCGGGTATCAACCTCGGAGGGAGCTCAGATTCCACGGTCCCAAGGTCACGGGATAATCGATCGTGTACGACCCTTGCCTTTGCAAGCGTTTGGGAATGCGGCCTCGAGAATCGGTGGCACGTCAACATCATTCCAACCCATACTCACAAACAAGGGAGAAAGGGAGAGGAGTCATCTGGGTCATCTCACAGCACTGGTTCGCATTGGAAACCGCCTTGCTCTACATTTCTAACATCCACGACCAGACACAGAACCGGATGTATTACAAGAGAAAAGAAGTGTATTTTTCAAATCGAGCCCCGGAAGCCAGCGAGAATACCCCCCCCCCCGGGTCGCACCATCGCGAGACACGTCAAGATACATGTCTCTCCCTTCTCGAACCCCAATGTCTCAAAATTGCGGTTGGGGGAAAATGCCGGCTGCAACATGGGGTATAGGTCGCATGGCGTCCGATGCTATTGTGACGTGTAAAAAGAGAAGTGATTCGATGACGCCGTTCCCACGTGGCATGGTGATCTACAGTATGATAAACCATGTCGATTTTGTGTTTCCTTCCCCAATGCATTCATTCGGCCGTCTAGCCAGGTCTTCTGGCGCCGCGCACGTGATGATTACCGGGCCTCGAGGGCCAGCAATGCTATGCATAAAAACAGACCGTGCTGCTGAAAACAACAAAAAATATAAAATCAATTCGCCAATTTTAAACGCTCAGTCTGTCGCCATAGAAGGGTGTCCAGGAGAATTTGCCGCAATTATCGAGGACGGGTATTTGAAGATAGGCGGCGGCCGCGGCGCAAGGCAGACCGTCTTTGCCGAGAACGACTCAGATGGGTGGAACACAGTCTCTTGTTCCCTCCGAGATGGCTCACGACCACAGTATGACCTGAAACTTCGCGCCTGGCCTAGACCTCGTGTACCACTCGCATCCGGAGTGTCATCCACGCTCACATCAGACGCTATTGGTGCCAGTTGTCGCATCGCTCTTGGTCTCGGTGCCGGACTTGCTCACGGGTTGGCGGTCCTCGTAGCCCAGCTCCGTCTTGGTGGTGAGCGCCTCGCGCAGCTTGCTCTCGCCACGGTGCATCCACACGTTCCAGCCGCTCTGGCTCAGCGGCCACAGCACCTTGTTGTCGAGGCTCTCGATCCACTGGCGGGCCTGGGGCTTGGGCTTGGACGCAATCACGTCCAGCTCCGAGGCGATCTGCGCGCAGTACAGCTCCATCGGTAGGTCGTTGACGTCCTGCCCGAACGGGTTCTCGATCTCGCGGCCAATAAATAACAGGCCCAGAATGATGTAGCCGGCCGCCACGGTTGCGGGGATCGTCACCCAGCCCAGAACGCCGACAAGCTGGAACGGGAGGAGGAACACGTATACCCATGTAATTTGAGAGATGGCAATTGCATATGCAATGGGCAGAGGTGTAGTGAGCACACGCTCAGTGCCTGTGAGGACGTCGTTAAGGGCAGCTAGGTTGTTGTCTAGGAATGCTGTCAGTCAGTCGTCGTGAAAGAGGCCTGGTGGACCACATCGGCCGTATCAAGAACGGGGTTCAGCTCACAGGCTAGAGTCTGTTGCATTGGGATAGGTAGCTGCCCGCACTCAATGACTTCATCAACATACGAGGCCAGGTAGCTCAGGATTTCCAACGGCAGGTTTCCCAGGGGCCGGACAGCTTTCTTGATGGCCTTCCGGGGGTTGCTGGCCGCGAACGAGAGACCGAGATACTCTCCAGCCTCCCTCAGCTTGTTGTGCTTGCGTGGCAGAGCGGTCTCGGGGGTCTCCAAGGTCGCCTGTTGAGCGAACGTATCCAGGTGCCCGACAAGGTGGATCAGATCTTCGTGGTCAGTGTAGGGCTCGAAGCGGAGCTTGTGCTTGAGTGCGACAGCGAATGCGACGATGAGGTTCATCGCCGTGCTAGACGAGCACGGGAGTCAGCAGTTGTCAGCCGCGGCAAGGTTGGACGGCTGTGCTCACAGCTTGGCAAGAATGTCCCTCTCCTTGCTGTCGGGGCGTTCCTTGGTGTGGACCCAGAAGACGCGTCCCAGATTTTGCGACGTCAATATGAGCTGAGCCCAATACTTTCGGCCGTCCATGTACCGTTCATAGGCACTTGAGTTGCGGAAGCTCAAGCCAATACTGACGACGAAACCGGTGACCGTGAGCAGGGTCGATGCCACACTGACTGTATTGGTGCATATATGTTAGCACTTTGACGAGCATTCCACACGGGGTCACTGGAGTTGTCGGCCTGGACGGACATACGGCTAACGTCTGTGAGCCGATTGACGAGCGTGATACACGTGGCCCAGCCACCGAGAATCAACAGCGGTATTAGCATTTTGGGCAAGATGCTGCCATGCATCTGCATGAACATGGGCCATTTCGAATGCTTCAGAATGTCTCGTGGGCCAGTCTGGAGATTGTACAGTTAGCAACGGGATCCCTACATGCCCGCGACTCGCATCCACCCAGATGTTGCGCCGCCAACAGCAACCAGCCCGCCAGTGGAACTGCGGTAGCAGCGCAGCTCCGTCAAGGGTGGCTCACAAAATAATCGTCGAGGTCTAAGCTCGTGTGTTGCCGGCTGAAAGGATTCGGCGTGTTTGCTCTGGACCGCATTATGGACTCAATCTGCTCCAGAGGAGGTTGTTCAACGGATGGCCGGTGTCCGGGCTGCGCGGCGACATCACCGATTCCGTTGGCAGCGGTGTTATGAGTGTGGAATTCCCCGCCGTCCGCCATATTGGGCGAAGTCGATCGGAGAAGAGCTCTGGGAGCTTCAAGCTCGGGATGGCCTGGCTGGTCCAATAATCCGTGAATTATGAGCAAGTACCCTTACGACGGGGAGTTCAGGAGGACCAGCACCAGCAAGGGAGGCCAATGTAGATGGTGACGGGAGCGACCAGAGCTTAAGAGCTTAAATAGGAAGACCTGGGGCGCTTTGTAACAAGAGACGGTTGCACAGTTGGAGGAAATCGAGATGGCCCAAAGTCAAAGGGATCAACGGCAGCGAGCAATGGCATGCAGACAGAGGTGGGAAAGAAAAATGCCAGCCCAGCGCGAGCTTGGAGGAGAGGAAATAATAACTTGGGATGGGCTGCCGTTCGTGTAATGCAGCCTCCCCTGTCCCTGAGCCGTGCCCACCCAGACGCAGCTCAGCCATTGAATCAAGATCAAGGCTGCCAGAAATGGAAGCACGGGGCCGTGCCAGGGACCAGCCAGGTAGCCAGGTAGCCCATGGCCGTGCCAGGGGACACTGGCGAGACTGGGCAGATCGGGAGACCCAGTCAGATTGGAGCGAATGTAAGGGTCCACTTTCGCGACCGGCAGTAGGGACGGTGGTGGAAGCATTTGAAACAGCAGTTCAATTCAACCACACAGTAACTAGGCTGCTAGGCCGGCCAAGAAAAAAAGGGGGCCGCTCCTCCCCGGGATCTGCTGGCGGCCAGCAGCTGGCAGCTTGCTTTGTCTGCTACGTGCCATGTCCTGCCTGCGTGGCTCAGGAGGATCGGCAGCCCGGATACCCAGATCGAGCAACTCGCCCAGGGCGGCAAGCCGCATAGATGGTCTATTGGGTGCTGGAATTTGCACTGCATTGTACTACTTGTACACTTCTGGCTGCCATTCTGCACTGTCAGGGGGCATGTTGTTCTTGGGCCAGGTAAGAAAAAAAAGGGAAAGAAAAAAAAAAGGTCTAGACAAGAAGGATCGGACCAAGTGGATCGTCAGCGCGCCCATGGATGCGGCTGAAGCTCCAGGCCAGCCCAAATGGATCCCGAGGGAGCTCTGGCTGTGTTGAGAAGCAAAAAAAAAACAATACTGGTTTGGGGGCCTGCCCATTGTTGCGTACTCCGTACCAACGGCTACAGGCAGCGGGACCTACCTAGTGGGGCCTCTTGGGACGAGTGGGAGCTCCGGCCCCAGTACTGAGCTACACAGTAGCCTTTTGACAATGGCGGAGGTGGATCTGATGATTCTCATCAATGCGGGTGGGCCTGCCCGCATTGTGGGCGGGATTTAAGATCGTCCCGTGTGTTTGGTATTTAGGGTTCTAGAATGTTAGAGCCAAAGACCTGACTGGGGCGGCAGGGCGCCAGGGCGGCAGGGCGGGAGGTCTGCAGTGGCAGCTGCCAGAAGAGGCACGTTTTCAACGGCGACCCGGCTGAGGCAATGTGGGCTGCCCCATTCCTGACGAAGCTCCGGGTGCAGCGCATAATGGACGACTCGGGCGGTGTGAGGCTCCAGGGAAGGGTGTGAGGCTCCATGGATGGTGTTGAAGGAATGCTCAGCTGCTGCACAGCTTGCGGGCCCAACAAGAAAAGCGCACGGCGGTGGGGACAACCAGCTGCACAGCTGCACCGCTGTTCCGCGTCTGGATATCTGGCGTCAATTGCGGCCCTCAATTCCAGTATGTCCAGTACTGTGTATGTGCTGCTGAAGATCGGAAGCCGGCAAGGGCGAGGGCGTGCTGCAGGACACGCAACGGCGGGTTCTGTCAGGCTCATGCTGAGGCGCGCAATGGCATGTTTCAGACTTCCAAATGAACATGTTCTCTCTGGCCACGTTGAGGCGGCCAGAGGATGTGCTGTTGGCGCTGCACACTGTGCTGGACGATGGACGATGGACGAGCAGACTGCGGTCGGTGCATCGGAGAGTTTTGATCTAGTCTTGCTAGTGTCCTGTGTAGTGCCCGTGATCGTCTCTCTGCAGAGCCTCTGACCTGCCCATCCGTCTTCTCCAGCAGGGCACAGACTTGGCTGCGGGCTGAGCTCCGATGATGCTGCTGGATTGTGGGGCAAGGGAGCCATCACACTATTATTATTCCTGTGCGATAGCAAGACGTGTCCTCGGGTTTGAGGTGCCCAAACGGTACGGGATATGCATGCCCGTGCATTCAGAGACGTGAGACCCTTGCCTGACAGAGTCACGGTCCGGAGTGGCGTTCTAGACCAGGTAGATTTCGGACGTGAAACGCATGCTCGGCTTCAAGGTGCAGGTGAGATGCAGCTGAGGTGCAGCTGGCGCTGAAGAGGGTCATTTTAGCCATGCAGGCAAGGCAGGCAGGCAGCAAAGCATTGCACACTGGCAAGGCGGGCGACGATCTGGGCATGTGTGCTGTGAAGGAGCAATTGGGTTGCGCAGGCAGGTTGGCAGAGTTGGCCAAAACTGGCGACATGTGTCGGGCGCACAGGTCTACGGATTAGTGTCATGTGCTCCGTACGGACTACGGAGTACTCCGTACCTGCATCCCCCAGTACTCCGTACCCCTGAGTCGGCTTACTCATCAGTCCCCGTCGGCAAAAGCAACGGCGCGCAGACCAACAGCTCCGTCTCAATGTGGCATCGCCGACCTGCCATCCCCCTCCCCAACCGCCCGAATCAAGCCGAATCGAGTCGAGTCGATTCGCGCCGAGTCGAGTCGAGACAAGGCAAGGCAAGGCAAGGCAAGACAAGACAAGGCAAGACAAGTCAAGTCAAGTCAGCCAATGTTCCTCGCCACCTCAACCCCAGCCCCAGCCCCAGCCCCAGCCAGCGCAGTCCTCCCTCCACCATGCTCTCCGGAATCCTGATCTTCAACCAGAAGGGCGAGAACCTCATATTCCGTGCCTTTCGCAACGACTGCCGCCCCCGGCTCGCCGATGTCTTCCGCATCCAGGTCATCAGCAACGCCCAGGTCCGCTCGCCCATCCTGACCCTGGGCAGCACCACCTTCAGCCATGTCAAGCATGAGAACATCTACCTGGTTGCCATCACCAAGAGCAACGCCAATGCCGCCCTCGTCTTCGAGTTCCTCTACCGCCTGATCCAGCTCGGCCGCGGCTACTTCGGCAAGTTCGATGAGGAGGCTGTCAAGAACAACTTCGTCCTGGTCTACGAGCTGCTCGACGAGATCATCGACTTCGGTTACCCACAGAACACCGAGACCGACACCCTCAAGATGTACATCACCACCGAGGGCGTCAAGTCCGAGAACAAGTTCGAGGACTCGGCAAAGATCACAATGCAGGCCACCGGCGCCCTGTCCTGGCGCAAGGCCGACGTCAAGTACCGCAAGAATGAGGCTTTTGTCGATGTTATCGAGGACGTCAACCTGCTCATGTCCGCTACCGGCGCCGTCCTGCGCGCCGACGTCACCGGCCAGATCATCATGCGCGCCTACCTCTCAGGTACCCCCGAGTGCAAGTTCGGCCTCAACGACAGGCTCCTTCTCGACAGCGACGGGCTGCTCAGCCTTCCCAGCGGCAACAGGATGGGCACCAAGGCTACCAAGGCAGCCGCTGGCAGTGTGACCCTCGAGGACTGCCAGTTCCACCAGTGCGTCAAGCTGGGCAAGTTCGACTCCGACCGTATCATCTCCTTTGTCCCCCCCGACGGCGAGTTCGAGCTCATGCGTTACCGTGCCACCGAGAATATCAACCTGCCCTTCAAGGTCCACGCCATCGTCAACGAGGTTGGCAAGACCAAGGTCGAGTACAGCATCGGCGTCAAGGCAAACTTTGGCACCAAGTTGTTCGCCACCAATGTCGTCGTCCGCATCCCCACGCCCCTCAACACCGCAAGAATCACCGAGCGATGTACACAGGGGAAGGCCAAGTACGAGCCAGCAGAAAACCACATAGTGTGGAAGATTGGAAGGTTCACCGGACAGAGCGAGTTTGTGCTTAGCGCCGAGGCTGAGCTGACCTCCATGACCAACCAAAAAACGTGGAGTAGGCCTCCGCTGAGCATGAGCTTCAGCCTCTTGATGTTTACGAGCAGCGGTCTGTTGGTCAGATACCTCAAGGTATTCGAGAAGAGCAACTACAGCAGTGTGAAGTGGGTCAGGTATATGACGCGGGCGGGGAGCTACGAGATCAGGTGAGTCGTCGCGATCCTCCTGCCATTCAAGACAGCCGCTGACAGGTGACGTAGATTTTGAATAATGGGCAGCCACGGATAATTTTCGTTACTTTCAGCATGGCAAGGCGTTTGGGAAAATCACACGGCTGGGCAACTGCTTCCAATGCGCTCCATAATCACCACCACGGACGTTATCCAACATGATAGGATAGGCTTCAGTCTCCCAGAAGCAGCCCAGGAACCTGGTGGAAGGTGCTGAACATACACGCCTTGCCGACTGGCCTACACTGTGGCTCTCACCCACCTTCTAGCGATGGCCTGCCTTACCTGCTGGCTCCGGCCCGGGGCACGATTCTGTTTCACGGTGCGAGTTTCCATGGAATGATCCGTCCCTGGCATTTGAGTGCCAAGCTACCGTGGGGTAAGCTCGCATGACGTGCATCCGAGCCGCCCGGCGGTCAATATTGGGTCCACGAGCCGGGCAGCGCGGAACATTGCACAGACTCGGGCTTTCCCTGGCAACCGAGTCCGATGAGTTGCCTCGATGGCGCGGCGGGAGTTCAATTTGTACATATCATCTAATTCAAGGCATTCTGACCAACCAGATTGGCGACCACTTACCCGTGGAAACTCCGGTCTTGTCTATACCTGCCAACAAGAGGCGAAAAACTCTGCAAGCCTTCGCTTCAGGGTGGTTCTATGCGACCCATACATACAATGCCATCATCCCGGAACCAAGGTGCAGCTTCTTGCACACCCGACGAATCAGACACTGGAATCACCATTCTTCTCCTGGCCGCTGTCCTCAGCACCGCCGCCCTTGCCCTTGCCCTTCTGCTGCTTCGCCCTCACATCGCGATTCCCGAGGCCCAAGGAAGTAAAAAAGCACAAAGCCGACAAGGCCGCCGCAAGGTAAAAGGTTCTTTCGAACGAAATCGCGTACGCCCGTATCACAGCCGGCAACTCCTCCACGGGGACGACTTTGCGGAATGCAGTAGCTCCCACAGCGATAACAGCCTCCGGGTTCACATGCGGGGCGTTCTGACGGATCTGAGAGGCAAGGCTGTCGTCAAAAATAGTATTTGCCACGGATATAAGAACAGCACTGCCCAAACCCTCTGCAGAGTGCGAAAATGCAAAGTCAGCTTTCACGCAGCAGAAGGAGTAATCTCGATTGAATAGGTGGGGAAAAGGGCCACAATGCGACAGATGGTCTGTGTCCAAAACAGCAGCACGACAGACCGTGAAATGTAGAGATATCTTCAAGGCGTCAAAATTCTGTCTGGAAGCCACTTACGTATGAAGGTGAGCATGGCCATGGCCACAGCGATCTGCGATGGCTGTAGGACGGTCTGTACCGCGATAAGTGCCTGAGTGGCAGGGCAGAGTAAGCAGGGCGGTTCCCAATCCGTTTGCTCCAAAGCCAATGGAGGCGCAACGAGAAAGGGGAAGACGTACCATTTGTATACCAGCACCACGGCCAACGCCAAGAATGATCTGATATCCAATCCACGTCCCTGTATTGGTTCCAACTGTCCAGGTCGAGATGAGCCCTGACCCAACGCTGGACACAACCGCCGAGAAGATGGCCCACGGGAGGTAGTATCCCAGCTGACTGACCGCGAAGCCGCTCAACACGGCTGTGATGAGCTGGGAGACGATGCTTGGAAGCATGTGTACTCCGGCCGTGAAGGGCGACGAGCCTTGCACAGACTGGAAGTAGAGGGGCAGGAAGTACGACGTGATGAAGGTACAGCTGAACAAGCACAGGTTGGTCAGGCAGCCGGCAACCACGACTTTCTCGCGAAACATGCTCAGCGGTACCATCGCGTCCTCGCCACCCATTGGCCACTCCCACGCGACGAACACGGCGCCCACCGCCCCAGCCCCGCAGAACAACCCAATGACCGTCGCCGAGGACCAAGGGTACGCGCCGCCGCCGCCGTAGTGCAGTGCCAGCAACAGCATCACCACGGACGGCACGAGCAGCGCCGTCCCCACGAGGTCGAATCTCCTCCATAGGCCTGGGCGGCGGATGAAGCTGCGGAACTCGGGCTTGGAGACCTGCTCAGGGATCCTCACCGCGGCCAGGGCGGCGGCGGCGACCCCGCCGATGGGGAGGTTGATGTAGAAACACCACCTCCACGTCGAGTACTGGGTGAGGGCCCCGCCGATCAGTGGTCCGCCGATGAGTCCCAGCTGGCTCACCCCCATGAGAAGGCCGGTGATGGCGGGTCGCCGCCGCAGCGGGACCAGCGCGGCGATGATGGTCAGCGCGCCGTTGAAGAGGCCAGAGGCACCAAGTCCTGCAACCGCGCGCCCCCCGATGAGCATATTGGAGCTGGTGGACAGCCCGCATATCAGCGAGCCGAGCTCAAAGAGCAGCACCGAGGCGATGTAGGTCTGCTTGTTGGGCAGGTAAGTGAAGAGCTTGCCCGTCATGGGCTGGAGGGCCGAGAGAGTGAGTTGGTATGACGAGACATACCACCCGATGTCCTGGACCGAGTGGAATTCGTTGGTGATGGTTGGTGTGGCGGTGCTGAGTATGCTGTTGTCTAGGAAGACGAGAATGGTGGATAGGTTGAGTGCTATGAGGGCGAGGATCAGGGGCAGACCCGTGAGGTGCCCTGTCCCACTACCTTGGGTGGTTTCATCTGCATTGTTGGCGGCAACTGGCGGCACAGATGCTGCAACGGAGGGCACAAGTGATAGAAGTACAGGCTGGTGTGGATGGGTGAGGCTTTGCCTCCGAGAGCTTGTTCTGCTGGGCTGTTGCTGCTCCGCCTTGTCGTCTACCACGAACGCACCATCTTGCGAAGATGGTCGACTTGGCTTCTCAAGATCAGCCATCCTTGCTTCACCTTGAGTTGATATTTGAGAAGAAGAACTTGAAGCTTTCTGGGGCTAACCGAGCATGAAGAGACACAATCTGGTTGACCCTCGCCACACAAGTTTCACCCATATCCCATAGAATATATGAA
Source organism: Diaporthe destruens (assembly GCA_036986855.1). Classification (NCBI taxonomy): domain Eukaryota; kingdom Fungi; phylum Ascomycota; class Sordariomycetes; order Diaporthales; family Diaporthaceae; genus Diaporthe; species Diaporthe destruens. The sequence continues at coordinate 4,277,562 of BTXE01000002.1, read as the reverse complement.
CAGCACCAACACGGCCATGGCGCACTCCAGTGGCAGCTGAATCATCATCAAATGTTTATATGTGATGTTTACATGGGAGGCTGCAAGGCAACGATGTCGGATTACGGGTGTGTAAGATCGAATCCCGCGTCTTCCCGCGTCCTGCTTACACTTCCAGTAGGCATTGGAGTAACCTCCTAGATCCGCTGCATTTCTGTTCTAATCGAATGGGGGTTTGATCTGTCAGACGGCAGGACTTTATCGAGCCACCAATTTTTCCCACCGGGCCGATTCCGCCATTCGCTCCAAAGTCCGGCCGAGGGAAGCAGGCCTTCAAGTAGTACCATGCTGTGTGAGCTAGTCGGCGCTATCTTGCTTGGGGTTGGGACTTGGTTCTTGCATTAACGGAGGTTTGTTCTGTATTCTGCATGCCCTTCATTCGTGACTAGTCTGACACGTACTAAAGTGCGGGGGTCACTCTAGGGTGCAGTTAAGCGGTAGTGTAGTTGCTGGTTCATAAAGCTGTGGAGGGCTATCACGAGGTTCTAGATAGGTCGTTGCATGCCTGACTACCTAGGTAGGTAACCACCTAGGAAAGCAACACGTTGGCCCCCATTCATCTGCCACACGAAGCCTAGAAGCTATAAAGCACTAATAAGCTCTAGGGACCATAATAAAAGAATATTAAAGAGGTATATGAGATAAGTAACTATTTTTATACATTATAAAATTTATAATAGTTAAATAATTATATATAAAAAAGAATATTAATAAAAATAATATATATATAATAAAAATTAATAATTTTTAATTTTAAAATATTAAAGTTTTTTTATATTAAAATTATTTAATTTTATTATAATTTAAATATTTTATATAATAAAATAAATTTATAACTAGTAAAATAATATTAATATATAAAGAAACTTTTAAATTATTTAATTATAATAATTTTTATAAAATAATTTTAAAATATTAAAATATTATAATATAAGTTATATTTTTATAATATTTTAAAAAAAAATATAAAAAAATATAAAACTTATATAATAATTTAAAAAATATAAACTTTTAATATAATTTATATTTATATTATAATTTTTTAAAAATATAATTTAAATATAATTTAAATATAATTTAAATATAATTTAAATATAATTTAAATATAATTTAAATATAATTTAAATATAATTTAAATATAATTTAAATATAATTTAAATATAATTTAAATATAATTTAAATATAATTTAAATATAATTTAAATATAATTTAAATATAATTTAAATATATAATTTTTAATTTTAAATATACGAATCTTTAATTTTATAATATAAAATATTAAAACTTATAATAAAATATATTTAAATAAGTTTTATAAAATATTATTATATAATATTTTAAATTATTTAATTAATATTAAAAATTTATAATAATAATTATAATATTAAATTAATTATATTAAAATTAATTATATTAAAATTAATTATATTAAAATTAATTATATTAATCTATTAAATAAATAAATATAAAAAGTTTTATTATAATATTGTTTTATATAAAAATAATTTTAATATAAAATAAAATTATATTATAATAAAAAATTATTTATAATTATTTTAAAAATTTAAAACGTTTATTAATTTTAATTTATTATTAAATAATTATAAAATTATATTATTTTTAAAAAATATATTATTTAAAATAATTAAATATAAATAAAAAGTTTTTATTATATTTTTTTATAAAATAATTTATAATTATAATTTATTTATTTAATAATTAATTAATAAATTATTAATAAGTTTTTAAATAAAGAAATTTAAAATGTTTATATTAAATTATCTTATTTTACAATCTTTTTAAAGCACTTACTTTTATTCTATCTTAGTAGAGGGACTTATTAAATATAAATAGTTGAGATAGACCTCTATAGTGCTGTGTAAAGATGGCCCGGCTAAAGAAAAACTACAGTTCTCCGTTTCGCAGACTTGTAATTCAGCACTTATGAACTCGTTCCGTCAAAATAGTCCTCTCCCTCTGGTGCAAGAATAGGTGACGGCCTGAGATGCTCCAGGACGCCCGAGGACGATGAAGTGGTCAAAGATTGCAGAGTGATTATGATGATGGATTTCAGCAGGATCGAGGACATAACTTACATTTGCCGAATCATGACAGCGTCTGCGGTATGCGGTCCAGAAATGCATCTCAGAAGGCCGTCTTACTGGCAGGGCTCCGTCGCCTTGGAAGTGTCTCCTATTATTAGCAAGCCAATGCGCGGATGCTAATAATAAATGATGGAGAAGGGTCAGCTACTTGTGAGTGGTGGCTCGTACTCGGGAGAAGAACACGATCCGATGTTTCCGGTGTCATGTCAGCTTACGCTCAGATGCCTTATTATTAGGGATGAACGAGCCCGGGCGTTTGAGAATAAAAGGATGGGATTACATCACATGCCTACCAAGCCGCACCACACCCACTAGGACTCGCTCAGCCGGGCAACTCCGGCGGCCTTCGGACACTATATCTCAGCCCAAATCCGCTTTCCTGACCGGCCGACACGCCCAGACTTCCTCGTTCGAACCCACTGCCCGTGTGCTCTGGAGTGGATTTCGCAACCTTACTCGTGCTTCCTATCACAGCACAATCCCAATCCCGACTGAGCGCCTAACGCACACAGGAACTTTGGAGTCCACCCGCGTACAACTGATACAGTCTCCGACTCGGCGGCGCCCCCAGCAAATGCAACCGTCACCGGCCCGTGTGGCAAAGGCCGGCGGGGGCACACCGGCGCCGTACGGGCATGCCTGCACGAACTGTGTCAAAGCCAAGTGCAAATGCATGTACGGCGATCATGTTGGCGCATGTGAGAGGTATGTTGATCCCACCGTACCGTATCTACCTGATTTGAGTTGCCCAGATTGCCCTTGTCTGGTAGACCATCAGGACCAACTCATGACCAATTTGAGCGCTGCTTGTGATTCCATCCATGCCTTCACACCCTACACGTGTTACCAGATGCCCCCGTGCCTGCACGCAGTCTACTCACCAAAACCCAGGTGTTTCCGTTTGCAGAAGGACTGTCAGCCATCAGTACCAAATCGCAAGCGGTCGCAGAAGAAGGTCCCAGGGTCGAGGACAGCTCATTTAGAGGAAAAACTGGACGACCTCGTTTCCCTGATACGGTCCCAGACAGGAGTGAAAGGGCCCAATGAATCACCCCCAGTCCCGACCCCGGCGTCACTGGGTCAAACAACATCCGATGGAACCGCCCTTGCCTCCTCAGACTCAAGTCCCAACACCGTAGGTGCCTCAGCCGCAACCTGTCGCCCACGGAGTGGCAAGATGGACCCTTCCAGCAGCGCTGCAGACTTGGACCTCGACTACTACGTTCCCGAGAACGAGGCCCAGGAGCGCCTCGATCTCTTCCGGCGGGACTATCCACAATTCGGCCCTATAATTTACATCCCGCCCAAGACGACTGCCAAGGAGCTCCAGCAGACTCGCCCTCTGCTGTGGATGTCCATCATGGCTTGTACAGCCCGATCTACAAAAGAGGCCCATCTGGTTGGGGACAAGGTCCGCCACATTGTCTCGGACAGGGTCGTCCGGCAGTATGACAGGAGCCTGGACCTGTTGCAGGGCTTGCTGGTCTTCCTCTGCTGGTCAGTCACATCGCGTTTCCTCCTCAATTAGCAGTTTGTTTGTGAAGTCGTGCTTGGCTTGTGGGCATGCGTACAGTATGTTCCTGTGTCCAGATGTCGTTGAACACACTTTGATTTCACATTTGAGCATTACGTCACAACAGCCGAGCAGGCACAACTCGGTTCAAAGTTGGTACCTAACTTGAGTACTGTTCTCGGCCAACGCTCTCTACTCCAACCTTGTCAATCTTGGAAAGTTCTGACTCTCGACACAAAGGCCACATTCCCATAAAAAGGAAAACCCATTTATATCGATATGGACTGGTCTCGGAGTTGCCATCGCCCAAGATCTTGGACTCACGGCCATCAAGACTGAAACTGCATTCACTTTTATGAAAAAGTTTGCATTTCATGGGATGAAGCACCCGCAGACGAAAGAAGGCACAATGGAAGCAAGAAGGACAGTACTAGCCCTATACGTCTGGTGTAACACGTAAGTCTGCTTTCTCGAATACAAGCGAGCCGAAGCAGGTGGCCACCTGCGCCAGGCGCTTACATGGTCAACAGGGCATCGCAAATGCTGAGAAGAGACAATCAACTTCGCTGGACACCTCATATGGAGGAGAGCCTCCGGCTTTTGATAGAACAGCCTGAGTGGGACGGAGACAAGACACTTTCCGTACAAGTGCGCTGTGCTCTTATTTCGGAGCAAATGAATGACCTCCTTATACAACAGTCTCTGGGCGGAGAGAACCTGATATCGCCATACCTGATTAAGGCTCTGGACGGACAACTGCAAGATATATGGAGGACACTGCCAGGAATCACAACCACTTCTCGTAATGGTAAGCCTCTTGAAATGAGAACTGATGTGGCCAGAAACATGGTACCTAAGTACCTGACGTGGTTCCGCACTCCCGTTCCGCTCCTGTCTCCGCATTAAAAACTCTAACGCACCGATTCTCTCTCTCAGAAACAGTGCTTCTCCACATGTACGCCACTGAAGTACTCATAAATGAGCTTGCACTACATCTACCGCCATCCACGGCACATGCAGACGTCACGTTTCGTGTAGGGCGCTTGCAGAAGTGTCTCAAGGCCGCCGAGAACTGGTTCGAGACGTACGAGGCTACGCCGCCGTCTAAGGCGGTCGGCGGAACGTTCCATCTCTTCGTTCAGCTTGTAATCTGCCTGGTGACGATCATCAAACTGAGCAGACTTGAGGACTTCCCGGCCTGGGACGCAGCCGAAGTGCGGCGGCGGCTCGACATCTTTGACATGTTCGACCGCGTCGCCGCACGCATGGACAAGGTCCGTATCGCGGCCGGGATCCAGGAGGACGACGAGCGCGGTAAGCAGCTTCTTCAAACAATATTTACTCCTCCAAGGACGAACACTGGCATGCCCTATTATTTGCTATGTCGGTATCAAGTTACTCCTTTAGCTCTCCTGATGGCTGACTGTGATGCTGTAGAGGAAAGCATATGGGCCAAATCGGTCAAAGTTATGGGACTCATGAAGGCCGGCGTCCAGGCAGAATGGGCGAGCCAGGGGATCACAGGCGGTGAGCCTGATCCATCTACAGCTGGTTCACAGACCCTTGACCATCGGCTGGCCATCGCCGCGGGTAGTGAGGCGGTTATGGGCGCCAACTTGCAGATCAATCAGGACGCCCTGACGGGGGAGTTTGTGCACAATTTTGGGGACGACCCATGGCTGTCAGCAATGTTTATCCCGTGGGATGCAATGAATTTCTGAGGGCGAGTCGGCAACTGCCGGCGAAAGAAGTCCAGCTGGAACTCTGCACCTGTCGTCGATGCAACTTAGATTCACTGCTTACCTAGGTATAAAGCAAATTAATAGATTAGACCCCTCCAAGCTTCCTAATGTTACGTGTAACATCATATAGCAAAAGCAGCAATTAGTACAGCATCGTTTGCAAAAACAGATTTAGCCGGACGTACGTTATCTTCCCCAGCTCTAGGGCCATCAGTCGACATCTTCAGGCGGTTTTGTTCTTACTGGTTTCGCTTCGTCGAGGTATATCATGTCCGTCCGAAGCCGTACACGGCGCCCTCATACAATGGCAAAAACCCAGCTTGCTTTTCTTTTCCTTTTTTTTTTTTTTTTTTTGAAAAAAAAAAAAAAGAACAACAAGAAGAAGAAACACAATGCCAATAACAGTGTAAAAGCGACACATTTAGTAGGTACGTGGCCAAGACCACGTGTCGCACACTACCCAGGTTTATGCTGCCTCCTGGACGGCGCATTAAACAGGCGAGGTAAGAGTCCAGCAGGGTTAGACAGGCACCAAAGGGGCATATGAAGGCCATCTGATCCGGCCTTATAGCTGAGAGGCTGTACTTGACTTGTCATGAGAACTTCAAGTTTGTTGTCATTGTTGTCCATTGCACACTGGCGACTGGAACCCAAGCGGTTGCGTTAGCTCAAGTGCTGAGGCGGTCATGTACACACACACCTATTGATGACAAGCGGGGCATTTCAAATACTTAGAGCTTCGGCCATACTAGATTTTCTTCCACTTAACTGTTGATCTTTGAGTCCGGGAATGCACCAGTGCTCATTCCTCGGTAATATCACGTAACAATCACAACATCAGAGACGAAGGGACTTCTCTCAATTGCTATTCTCTAGGCTTTGAGTGGGATGTTGCACGACAACCTGACGTTTCGTTGGCGTTTCTCCGACCGTTACAATGCTTTATGGTGGTATTAGTATTTATGACTCAGTGCATAAATAAGTAAATCAAGCACATCTATTCAATTGGGTATTTGTCGCGCATCCGGCCATAGTCGCTCGACTATGATACCATCCATATATTGTTCCCACCACATGAACCGCTCGCTGCTGCAAGGTGCTAGGTGCAGGGCCATCCTTGGAAATAACAACCCGTATACCGCATTGCGCTTCCACCATGCGCATTAACCGGTGTACTCGACTAAGCTACTTTCTGTCACATTCATGACAGCCTGCCCGAGCAAAATTTTCTCCCCTTCGCTGTCGAAAACAGCATAAGTTGCCTGGAGGAACGGGTTACCTAGACTGGTCAGTCCACCATCCACCCCGTCTTGAAGCCCAATAATTGACGGGATTGCACATTGCCCTGGGACATCACCAGGCACCATGAGGAGATCAAGTGGTACGTTGATAATGGTCGCGTCATTATCAAACCCAAAGGCCAGTGACATGGAAGCAAGGTTGCACGGGACATTCCCAAACAACACAGCATCTTGGTCATTTCTGGTTTCCACCCCCAGAGTTTGAGCTAGTCCTCGGACTGTATCGGCGGGTAGGTCGAGCTCAGGGTTGCCCGTATCAATGAGAGCAGACTGGATCTCGCTGAGCAAGTTTCCTTGTGCTCGCCTTTGTGGTCCCACCTGTTGCCCATTGCCATCTGTGACTGTGATGGAGCTTAGTCCCACGACGAACTGGGAGAAATCTCCCTGATCATCGGAAATAAGAGGTACTTCTTTTAGCTCGCCGCTGAATTTTGCTTTATCCACGCCACCAAATGCAATTGACCCGGGTGTACCCCCTGAAAATATGTGGTTAGATCCGATGGAGAACTTTCAAAATGCTACCACCATAGGCAGGCAAGTTGAACACTTACGGAAGTCGTTGACATAAACCCCAAAGGCACTTGTCTTGGTGACGCCAGCTTGTTTCATCGAGATCGGGACATTCGAGTACGGCTTGTCGGACGCCTCATTGCCAACTGGGCCAACTCCAAACACGGCGAAAGACGGTGTTCCCTCAGGGACAAAACCGTCCTCCATGAGGGCGAATTCAGCATCTGATAGGGTCTGGTTGTTGCTCCCGAGGGTAAGAAGGGCCTTGATAAAAGGCCCCTGATACGTCTCGCCCGTATCGTAATATATGTTGAGGGTTAGACCCGTCTTCTCGACACCGCTTGACGCGTTGGGGTTGAAAGAGCCGAGGACAAGGCCGAACGGGTTCTGCGTGCATAGCTGCTGCGGCCCCTCGCACACTGAGCTCCCAGTCTCAGGAGAAATTAGGTCGCTGCTGCCAGTATCCAAGATCATTGTCACGATCTGTGGAGGGCTTCCGAGACCCACGCTGACGAGTGGCAGCGGCCCCGTGATGTCGCTGTTAAAATGATCGATCTGTAGTTCCACTATACCACTAGATAGCATGGAGTTACCGCCAGAGGGCGCAGAAAGCGCCTTCGACGCCAGTGTTGACGCGACGAGGAGCAAAGTAGTCTTCATAGTCATGATGCTGCCTATCGAAAGGAGTGAACGATGAGAAAGCGAAAGTCAGAAATTCCAAAGGCTCCGAAGAATCATTAAACGTAGTGTCTAAATAAACAACGACTTTTGCTTTGATATTGACTCGGGAGGGTATTGAGATTTAAAATGGGCCATTCTATAAGATCGTAGGGACTGGTCCAGTATAATGAGGCTCTGCAGTGTGCTTCATTGAAGGGTGTGGCAAGATCGCTGGAAAGAAATTGCTCTGTATACACTAAGTTTGAAGGAGGTGATGTCGTATAGATGGATCGGCTTACGTGCACCCACAATGGAAGCAAACAAGGGCAGTCCTACTTTCACATAGCTACCTAGGTTTCCGATTTTCACCACTCAACACCCCTGAGAAGTGCTCGCGGTGGTGAGCCCCTGGTTCGAATTCTGATGCGCTTGCTCTTCTGTTGATGCGAAGCCGAGAGCAGCTACCCAGGGGTCAGACCTTCGGCTGCCCCCTACCCTACTTAAGTGGTTTTGCTTCTATTCCGTATATGTCCGAGGACATACATGGCGCCTTCATACTGTGGTAAGCGCTCGAGACCTACCCTACTTAAGTACACCTGCCAGCGTAGGGGGCGCCAAAATCCCCACACAGCTAAAACCTCTGCACACACTTGTGAAAGTTTTGGTGTGATCTCACAGAATCTAACTCTAAAAACTTGAATTTTTATTTAACTTGTAATAAAAACACTTCAAAACCTTATTTTTTAATTTTAAATAAAAGTAGGAGAGTTAGATTAATTCAAAGCTAAAAGTTTTCTCTTTTTGTTAGAAATTATACCAAAATTTTTGTAGGTGTATGTGGAGGTTTCAACTTTGTGGGAGTTTTGATACCTATTGTGCTAGTAGTGGGTGAGAAGGTAGTTGGCTTCTATGAAATCCATGGGTCCGTGGCATGTCCCGGTAAACACATGGGACGCGGTGCCAAATTCTCTGTATAATCACTCAGAAACAAGATACTAGATACCCTTTGTTGCCGATCAAGCATGTTCTCCTCCCTTTAAATTTTGATTGGAATGACTACGACCCAGTCATGTTGTAATGCACCGAGGTTCCCGAGCAACCCCGAGATCTACCAAAGATCCGCTGTGCCCGAGGCGGCGTTTCAGCTTTCATGGGGCTTGCAAGCAGGGCGTCCCTCTGCAACTGTGCCGCTCAGGCTTGATTGATACTTAAGTACTCAGTATCCAGAAGCGGTTCGCGCCGCTTGTCCCGTACATTGGCGACCATTGTTTCACGCATTCCACGGTAAATGTAGATCCGATCCGGCAGGTCAATCGATACCCGGAAAAAAGAGACCTCCTTTGCTAGCCGTCTTCCAGCGGGAAGCTTATTTTCGAACAATAGTAAGGACTTGTTACACAAGTGCCAAGGTCTCACTCGAGCAGAATGCATGTTTTGTCTCGCTCATAAAACAGGTAATTGAGCCGAATCGGTAGCCGAGTTGCCGAGTTGCCCTTCCGCAGTGCTTTCCCCCTGGACCTTTTCATACGAGCGAGCAGTGCATTTCAAGTGCTCGATCTCTGACTAAAAAAGCAGGCCCAACCAGTTTAGAAAAAGTGGTTTTCCTCAGGAAGCCCGTGATATGCCTGCCGATCAATCATTGTCTTCTGATCTTATCTCTTCCTTACTTTTCATTCTGCTCGCCCTCCCGGCACGAATGTGAATGGGATGACACGCGGGTTCTATGGAAAGGATAGCTTTCGCCTGCCATGTTTCAGGCTAGCCCCATCATAAGATACGATTTTGGCGTTTCTAAGTGGTCCAATCCAGGAATAATTATTTTTATCGCGTATGATTTGTTTAGCTCAGGAAACGACGACCTCTTCTTTAAGCTGAGACCCCGTCCATGTGGACTTATAAGTTAGTGAGTAGGACAGGTTATTATTCACTAACCATGGCTGCTTGAGATTCTCAAGTTTCAGACGACACAAAACCTCACATGTAGAATCGCATCTATGGTTCTTGTGTCATAGGATAAATTTCATATGATAGACAACATGCCTAAGTATAGGCTTGGGACGAAAAACTCAGCACCACATGTGAATGCCCGCCGTCTGTAGCTCTCATCATGCTCCTAGAAACAAATGCTGATGGTCCCGAGAATCAGAAGGCGCCGTTGGGAGGCTGCCCAATTGCCGGAATTAATGCAGCCCTTTCGATTCACCCAGATTTGCCGGGCCACTCACATACCTCAAGTGCTAGGTAATGTACAACATGCATGAATGTAGTGCATGTTACATGAACAAATTCGCGGCATCCTCTAAAAGCACCGAATTGGACAGCCTTGTAGAAACAATGTTTCTCAACACCATCAGCTCAGAGTCATCCTCTAGATCAAACTGAATTCCCCTGTCACACGTTGCATATGTAGCGGCTTGCTCGCTTGGAACAAGCCGTTTCTTTTCTTGAAGCGCAGCCAACATCTCTCAAGATAATAGCGTTGAAAATTCAGTTATCCCTTTATCTTTTCAAAACATCAAGATGTATACTGATAGTACTTTAAGTACTATTATTAATAGTGTGTGTTCTTTGTCAAATACTGGGTCTTGACCATATACTACTCACTGTATGGAGGCGCCGTATATGGCTTCGGACGTGTACGGAATAGAAGCGAGACCGAATATCAAAAGGACAAAGTCATGGGCAAGCCTTCCGATGAGCACAGACCAGGAAACATAGGAGGTATCTCGGGAGTTCGGAAGGACATCCTTGCCAGCCAGTTCAATGTTGCTGAACTACGGACCCGATCTGCCAGACTGATGGTAGAAACAACTACTACTTAGTACCAGTTGACTGTGGGCCCAATGACAAGCCACACCAAAATTGCTGACAGTTTCTGCTTGGATGATGGAGCGGTAGTTCTCGCTCCGGTTATATAAAGCAATATGCAACAATGTCTTGGCCCAACCTACTCCAAATTCATCAAAAGCCATGCGCTCCCATCATTTCCCGCCGCGCCAGTAAACACCTTTTCCCATCCAATATCCTTCCTTTTCATGCGTGAGTCCCCCCACCCCCTGGTTATTATAAAGCCCTCGTCATAACCTGTTTTGTGACTCTCAATGGCTGTTCTCGAACTTGTAAAGTTCTAAAATTTCGAGTGTTTCGTCGGCCCGGGGATTTCATTCACCATGATGAGCATCATATTAACAAGTATGGTCCATGCCGCCGGGAACATCAGAAGAATGACGAATTGGGGCTACAATCCGTTGCCGCCATGACCACAACCTGCACATGGCTGCTCATATGGAGGCCCCCCCCCCCCGGTGCAAGCCCGTTGGTTGATAAACACAATTGACGACGCGCCTGCAAGCACTTGAGTGGAGCTACCCTAAGGTATGCACCAAGAAGCCACCAGGTTCATGAGTTTAGTGTAATGTGTCCTGACCAAGACCAACTACCGATTCCCTGCAGCCTGAGAGGTCATGGGGATTTCTCTCTGATGTCGACCACGGAAACAAAGGTCGGCTGTTGTTAGATGGGCTTGATAGAGGGCTGCGGCCAGGGTTAGGGGTGTGTGTATCCGTCCCGGAGGAAGGCAGTCGGCCACAGCACCAACGCGACGGGCAGAAAGGATCAGCAGCTCCCGGCAGCACCCAAGATCAACACGGCCATGGACAGCTTCGTCCTCGGCACGGGCGCCTCGATCTACACTCAGCGGCTGCTTCCAGCCATCTTGCTAGCTCAGCATGAGATCATCCTGGTAACTTGCTTCTGGGCATCTTCCAAGACGCTGACGGCACTCTCCAATGTGCTTGAGCAACTCGCGCGGGAGCGAGCGACGCTCCCAGTCCAACCACTGCGCGTGCGCATCTGCTTCTCCTCGCGTTCTCTGCTCCAGAAGCTCTCGCACACATCGTCGAGTGATGGATATGTCTACCCTCGGTCTTCCTGGAGCAACAAGTTGGGTCTGCCAGCCCCGGACGTCCTCGCTGCGGGAAAGATGGAGATGGAGGTCAAGAGCCTCTTCTTCCTGCCTTTCAGCGTGATGCACCCCAAATTTCTGATTGTGGATCGCCGGCGGGCGTTCGTGCCGAGCTGCAACGTCAGCTGGGAGACCTGGCTCGAGGGATGTCTAGAAATGTCGAGGAAGGCGCCGCGTCATGATCCCATTGACAGCCTCCTGAGCTTCTACCGCACGGTGTGGCAAAAAGATCTGGACCTCGAGGCAACGCTGCTGCCGATTTTGGAGCAGGATACCAGACAAACTTTCCTCGCTGACAACAGAAATGACGAGGGTAAAGTCAAGTCCCCAGCGGACAGGCTCGCCCCTGTCCAAGTACCAGCCGCAGGAGTCGAATGGCTCCCCGGTTGGCACCACCGCAACCCAGCATTCTGTTTTTGGCCTTGGAAGTCCCCTTCGGTCCCGGACACGCCTCTCAACACTGCGCTTCTAAGACTAATGGACAGAGCAAGCCGAGAGATCTTCATCCAAACCCCGAACCTCACCTCTCCACCAGTGCTTTCTGCCATTGATGAGGCTCTCGCCCGCGGAGTAGACGTCACGATTGTTACCAGTCGGCGTATGATGCTGTTGGAACAAATCCTCACAGCGGGCACGACGACTGGCTGGTGCATTCGGGGCTTAATAAAGCGTTATCGGCGGCTTCGTGCTTCGACTCAAACCTCAGAACAGGCGCATTCAGGGGCAGACGAGACTGTTGACCTCGAGGCTCAGCCTGTCGGGCCGGGTTCGTTGCGGATTTTTTACTTCCAGCCAAAAGAAGGCTCGACCCTGGACGAGGAGCCTGTGCAATCGCACTTGAAGCTCAGTATATTTGATGGACAACACACCGTTTTGGGTTCAGGCAACATGGACCGGGCGAGCTGGTTTACAAGTCAAGAGCTCGGCGTGCTCATCGACAGCACCGAGTTTGCCACCACAGTCAGGAGGACCGTGGAGGAGGTCCTAGTTGGTAGACTGAACTCTGTTTTCACGACTCCCTGAGACGACGATCCGTGTGAAGAACTAGGCTTCGAGGGCGGACCGATCTTCCGAACAGAGCTTAACGTGGCCTGTCCGGCACGAGGTCAAGAGAGAACGTGTTCTATTTGTATGGACAGCGATGATGTTCGCAAGAACTATATACATCGAAGGGAAAGATATTTGAAAATAAGACGAGCTTCCGGATACACTCTATGGACGATGATAGGGCATTCTGGTACTTACTCACACCGCCCACGCGACTGCCTGCTGATCCGATCAGAAAGCCGGGTTGGCGTTAGTCAGGAGTTGCTCGAAGTACGCCTGGAACCAGGTGCCTGCCTCGGGGGCGGGCTTGAGGGAGTCTGACTGGCCGCAGTGGAAGTCGTACCGGGTGGCACTCTGATCGCTGGTGCCGTCCGACTCGCCGCCAGGCTTGACCCAGACGAAAGCATCCTCCAGTTCGAGGCCCGTGTTGGAGGTGGGACGGAGACCGAATCCAGTTCCCCTATGGTATTTGTGTTGGTCAACTGTTCTCCTCCCAACCTTATTCGAATAATTACTTACAAGGCGTTGCACCAGTCTCCCCACGCGGCCTGGCCTGTAGGCTGCTTGCCGGAACGGCCTTGGTCCGTGATGAAGTGTGCGCTGAACCCTTCGGCGGCGAGGAGGGGTGCGATAGCCTGCACGTAGTGCGACTCGTCGTAGTTGGCGTTACCTGGCCGCATGTTAGCGTGATCTCCTGCCAGATTTACGATCATTCGGCGTTCATCGGAGACTCACCTTGGGTATAGGATGGTGCGGTGGCGACGCTCCAGGCGTTATAATTGGCAACATTTGTCGCAAGCCCACGCACGGCAGCAGGAGAGCCAGCGTCCTTGTACACCTTGGCAAACAAATCGGCCGCGGGCTGAAGGTTGGCCTGCCATCCCAGCCAACCGGCGTGCCCAGCATCCATATACATCGCGACGTTGGGCAGGTTGAGCTGCTTCAGGGCGTATTGCGTGGACAGCAGGTAGTTGTCCTTTGCATTAGCGCACTTGGCCACGTTGAGGTTGGTCACCAGATTGGCGAGCGAGTCGGGCTCAACGACCAGCAGAACTCTGATATCCGAGTAGGTAATGAGTTGCTTGCGGATGGAGTCGATGTACGCCTGGTACTTGGCAGCACCACCGTTGGCATAGCTCAGCTCACCATTGGAAGCGGCAGCCGCACAGTCTCGGTCCGGGAGGTCATACACCACGAAAAGGCCAGCATATGGTGTAGTAGCCCCCTTGTTGGCAGCTCTAATATCCGCAAGGGTGCCTGCCATCAAAGTGTCGACCTTGTCGGCGGTGTCGCTTTTTGAAGTTCTCAGTCAGCCACCAACACGCGAACGCGAAAAGGACGGGATACTCACAGCCACTGGAAGCTAGGCACCTTGGCAACCGCAGCGGCCTTGGTGGCCATGGCTGCCGAAAGGCTTGGAATGGCCAGGGAAGAGACCTCGGAGGCGTAGTAAGAGTTGGCCCACTGGTTCACGCCATTGAAAGGGTTGCCGCTGTACGAGGCGGTGGTGCCGGCTCCTCCGGGGATCGTGGTGGAAGGCTTAGACGAGGTGGTCGCCGACCCTGCGCTGGTCGTGCTCGCCTTGGACGTCGTGGTTGACGACGGGACTGCGGTGGTGGTGGTCCCGGAGGTTGTCGCTGCAGTGGAGCTGCTCGCAGCCGAGCCAGGCAAGCACTGGGAGTACTACAGAATTCGGAATCAGCCTTCAAGGAACCGGAAGAAGTACCTTCATGCTAACATGGCAAGGAGTGGGTCACAAACATAGTCATTGCCCTTGGTACACACAGACCCAGACACGCAGCAGGTCGCCCCCGACCAGCCGATCCCGCCGCACTGTGCGCTGACCGCCGTCATTAGTATGTCGAGTGCGAGGGTCGAAGGCCAGGTGAGAGGTCGACTTACTACACGGCTCCACAGTTCTGTCGCTCCTCGACCGGCGCCGCCAGAGCCATGGTGGCCAAGGCGGCGAGAAGAACGCTTTTGACCGCCATCTTTCCTTGATTTCAGCTGGTGTCGGTCGAAGTTGGTGTTATTGTCAAGCGGAGTGAGAGGATGGGCTGAAGACGAGATTCTATCCGCGGCTTTGAATCACGGCGGTCCTGCCTTTTATGAAGAAGCAAGTCTCGCACATCGATGGATGCGCCCCGCCACCTGTTGTCGGATAAGCGGGAAGACGGCCTCTGATGGTTAATATCAAGGTTGTCAGGTCTGAACCACCGACCCTCGAGCACGGGCAGCGACTCATTTCCTCCGGTGCACGTTGCACCCTGCTTTTGGGCGAGGCATACTTGGAAAACACCGCGGAGGAAGAAGACGCTGGCTGGAACCTGGACTAGGAATTTAGGCAGCGCGTCCCGATTGGAACCGAGGATCGAGGAAACCAGCACAGGCAGAGCAGGGAAAACAAAGCTCACCAACTCCGCGTGATCACATCACACTGTTTCTTAGGGTAGCAACAGCTGACACGGCACCAAGATTTCTCACTGTCGTCGACTCCCGCTTGTCGAGTGGGAGGCAGTACGAAGGTCGAACTTCGACGCATTTGGACCGAACCCAAGGGTACCCCAGTCTCGGGAGGCCACTGCAGGCAAACAACCCAAGGCGGAAAGGATCGCTACTTCCGCCAACCAAAAGGGCATCCAGCGAAATGGTCCAGGCCTACCCTTGGCAACTGACACCATCGGGTTGACAGCCCTTGCACGAGAGCTTAATCTCGGAGCCCCACGTTCCTGAATGACCCTGATGGGAAAGCGTCAGATCATTGCAAGCAGTGTGGGGTGTACCGTGGAGTGCCCGCAGTAGCATTGCATTGTCTGGACTCTGGGGGCAGGGGTGTCGATCGGATCTTGTCGACTATGTTCCGTCCGCACTGTCCTACATGTGGATGTCGGTTCTTCTGTTGTATGTACGCCATACGAAAGAGGACTTGCTGTTCATCATCCGACTACGATGATAGTAGCGGCTGGTCGAGGACGGCACAGTTGTTCAGCCGCTTCATCGAATACAGGGAATGCTCGCACAACGCCAGACTAATAAATGCGGGACCAACTCGAGAACCCATACCTCCCGTCTGCTAGCCGTTGCACAGTTAATATATGGATAAATTGCCCGCCTCGAGCTTCCCTGGAGGAAACGGCCAGTGACCATAATGTTCACTTTTCCAATCTGCTTGCCTCCTTGTATCTCGCCTCTCGTGCCCGTGAGCCGCGCTGCTGATCACTCGGGATACCGCTTTCGGAGAATGGGACCTTCTGGCCGGCTTGCCAATGCGCGCGTACTACCTCTTCCCCATGCATGCCCTGCAGACCAAGTAAACGCTTCAAGCATTTGTGGCCCGGATCATTGGAGATCAGCAGATCAGCGAAAAGCTTGGTTGCTAGGTCTAGAACACAACGGACCAGGTTCTGCTCCGAAACATGGCCGTTGGCCGAGACCGAACTGTCATTCGATAATCCCCGGAGGACTTGGCTCCACGAAACGCTTCCAACTTAGAAGCTCAACAAGCATCTTTAAAATGGAGTCTAAAATTGAACAACTTTCATCCAATTCCAATCCACAATTACCTACAAATTCGTGTTGCATAAACAAAGAGATTTCTTGCATTTTTTCGAAAAGTTCCTCGCACGCCTAGTTATCGATCCGAATAGAAAGGCGCTGTGTTGCACGCCAGCTCCGATCGCTGAACCCTCCAGTTAACACCTGTCAGCTTTGGCCAAGTACTCGGCAGGGTATCGAGTAGACCAACACTTGACAACATAAACCGCTTCTTGTAGTATTTACGCAGCTGGTTACTCTTGTTTTGGCATCATCATCTGGAGATACAGAGGCCGGTGCGGCGACTATCAGCGTTTTCGCTGAGCTCTGTGGATCCAACACGTGGAAGAGGAGCACAAGCGAAACCTCCAGGCTGCCATCCGTTGCCGTGCTTGGGCGAAAGGATCATTCGTTGGGTCCTAACTCCAGTCTTGATAGATGCGCTCAAGATTCTAAAGTCTGTTTGTTGAATCTCCGTCCTCAGGCTCGTGGCGATGTGAAGTCAGTGGCTTGAAGTATCCTGCAGTTCCAACTTCAAGCATTTGGGAATGTACCTACCTACCTAGGTAGTTGGGAGCCTATGAGAAGACGAAGAACTTGAAGTAAAGGGGTCCTTGGCAAAAAGAACCCACCGGGGTCCACGACTAACACACACACGGATAATGTAACTATATTTTACATTATTATTGCACGACAGTAGCATTTACAACTTCTTTCTCAACTACAGCATATTACTTTGATAGAGGCAGGTTGCAAGCCTGAGGTCTTCTCAGATCACAAGTGGCATGCCGTGGCCCACCAGCAAGCTTGACCACTGTGATAAGTTTCGTCCTTATTTTGATTTGGAAGTACCTACATAGACTACTGTTTAACTTGATTGCAGTGAGACGGCTTTGACACCCACCTTGACTGACTCAGTCCAAGAGCCATTGAGAGCCACCAGTCACAAAAAGAGGAAACACGGCACTGTGTCGGTTATCTAGGTGTTGTAGCGGCCAGGAATACTCATGTCGTGCCTCCCACGTTGACTGGAACTGGCGGATCGGCATGATCACAACTCTTGGAAAGAAACAGAGTGGCAAAGTTTAATATAAACGACGGTCTTTGAGCGCCGTGGAAAGCTGCGGACGTATGCGGAATAGAAACGAGATCAGTGCCTAACTTTGGGAAGTCTGAAGTTGTGTGCTTGGTTAGAAATGATCAAATAATATCTAAAAACGGTTGTATGAATGTCTCCCTTCTATTTCTTGTAAGTATCACACATGGGCGCTGAATCGAGCTCACCACCCGCCATCAGGAGGCCGCGGTGTTCTTCTGTCCACCGAATTTCCTGTCCCACATATCCGTGGCTGATTTAAAGCCGTGTCCTACGACGATCGTGAGTTAGCAAACTCTTGAGGTCGATATTGAATTGAAGTTCACTATGTGTCCCCAAGGAGCGCCGATGAGTCGGGGAGAAGAAGTCGCCCATGCTGAGGGCGAGCCCGTCTTGCTGGGAGAAGATTGAAAGCCTTCGCTGAGCACAATCGAGCATAATGGTATATATAATTGGCAATGAATAGTTCATGGTCTAAGTACTCCTCTCGCGTGATACCCTGTCTAATTCTAGGTTTAACTCGCCGATTGTTCTCGTCGTCTAAAACATGTCATGCTGAAGCTGCCAGATTATACGACGCCATATAAAATGTGTGTCCCTTCCGCAACGTAGGGATCCTACCATACAATCACATTACCGCCCCATGTCTATGGCTTCCTCAGACCATTGCCGAGTAGCTCTCCGCCAACTTCATGAACCAGCGATAGATCCTTGAACGCGCTCTTCTTCCCCTTCACGGTATCATCCGCAGCCATAACCCTCAGGAGGTCCACCAACTCCCCGTCTAGCGGCGTGAGGTAGGCAAGGTACCCCAGAGCAAGCAGCATGCCCTGCAGCGCCTCTTTGGAGTCGCCCTCCTGGGCAATGGCCTCAAGCAGCGAGGCCGCAAGCTCTACCTGATCGGCTTCGGGGAGTGCGTCGTCTTGGCCCATGCGTCGCTTGCGGTTGTTGACCAGTGCGACATTGAACAACAGCGAGGCGGCGGCGACGCGGACGTTGCTATGGTTGTCGTCCAGGAAGCTGGCTGAGACTAGGCTTGTGATGGCGGAGCGCAGGCCTTCGTGGGTAAGGATCTGATCGGGGTAGAGGGGGGTGGTAAAGAGGTTGCAGGCCATTTGCAGAGTGACGAGCCTCAGCGCGTATGGGCAAGCTTTCAGGCCGTTCACATAGGATATGAGGGACAAGATTGTGGCGTGTTCCTTCTCTTCGGCGAGGAAACCGCTGAAGCGAGGATCAACGAGACCGCAGCGGAGCAGGTCAATAACTGTGAACATGAGCTCGGGAGGCAAGTTACTCATCGAGTCCTTGAGGAATGATGTCAGGGCTGTCATGTTGGGTAGCGGATCGTTTGCTGGGCCTTCTTTGCCCCGAGCCTCTATAAAATGTGAGAGGGCTTTTACAGCTTCGTGATCGGCTGCGGGGCCCATTTTTGCGAGAAGTTTTTGTAATGGGGGGACCTTGGTGAAAAGAACAGGCTTGGCTTCGGGGTTCTGCAAGCTCGGCAGCCTCAGCGACGCATGAGGATGGATAGGGTAAGCCATCTGGACAAGCAGGTGAACGTTCCCACGAAGAGCCGCCCGGTCTGCTCCAGACCAGCGGTTCTCCTCCTTGCCGTGGAGAAAGGTGACGAATGTGGGAGTGGCTCGGACAGAGTAACGACTGGCGACGTCAAATGCCTGAGATATGTCCACCTTGACCAGCGCTGCCTTGTCCCCTACCTCAGCTGCCAGCTCATCATACAGCGGGTAGAGCAGCTTGCAAGGGCCACAGGTTGCGGAGGTGAAGAAGACAACGGCGCAAGAATTCTGGACACTTGTGAGGAGTGACTCGAGCTCACTGGAGCTGGAAACGGTCCGGACCTTGCCCTGGTGATGCTGGGGCTGGGAATGCGCAGGTGCCGACGCTGGCTGGCCGTCCTGGATGCCCCAGATTCCTTGCCTGCTCTGCCTGCCTGCCTCGACCTGCTGATTTAATGTGGGCATGAGCATCCGCCCCATTGGCGATTGCAGGACCGCATCGGGCATGTGGAGGATGTGATCGGGAATTCCGTTGCCCAGGAGGAAGGTTGCAAAGTCATTTGAGAAGTTGTTGCAGTTGTGCTTCCACAAGTCGTATGCCTTGGACGGTGTCAGCCAGAGGCCGCCGCCACCGCCGCCACCGCCGCCACCCCCGAGACAAGGCCAGCACAGGGTACTCGACTCACTTGGACAGTGTAAACCTCGCGTAGTGACTCGAGATACGACTGGACAACCTCCATGGGCAGCTCCGTCTTGCCCAGGTGAAGGCGCTGCATGGGCCGGCCGAGATGAGAAGAGCCGGGGGTTATGGCTACAACGTTGCCGTCGTAGACATACTCAAGGCCATCGAGCTCGATGGACGTGTGATAGATGGCGTCCAGCTGGAAGCCGAGCAGACCCATGGACATCTGGCGTGCAAGCCCCTGGGAAAGGTCATACACGAGTAGATGCACATCCATGGCGGCTGCAAACGATCGTGGAGAATGAAGAGGACGGTGACTGAGAGCGAGGACAGGGAAACAGAAGCCACTGGACGAGAATTATACTTGCCTGTTCACCTTGAGGAGAGTGGAACGTCATGTATTTTATTTGATGGGTTAGGAGAAGCCGAAGGCAGCAACGAGACGCGGCGTTTGGGCCGTCCAAGAACGGACGGCATCATGCATCAGCAGTCATCGAACCTCGGCGAAGTCGACAGATTGGACGGCACGGGACGGCCAAAGTGTGGCTGAACTGCCCGTTAGGCGGTCCGTACGGAGTACACAGCACTCCGTAACAGACAGGCAAAGAACCGCCACATGGTAACACGCCACAGCTACCACAGTACGGAGTAGTCTACTCCCTAGACCTGCCTTGCCCGACGCGGGGTGGGAGGGTTCCGGGGCCAAAATCAGGGACCGGCCATGACGCCCAGGTCAGCTAGTAGTGCCCATGCCTGCGGCCCTGCAGGCTGGTTGGTGTCTGCCTATCCGTACCTAGTACGGAGTAGTCTACCTGGCACATGGAAATTGACAACGAAATTCTGCATCAGCAATTGAGCAGCCATTTGCCTTTGCCATTCAATCGCCGCCCCTTTTTTTTCCCACCCCTCTATCCAGCCACTCGACTCGACCCGACCTGACACGGCAGAACATCATCCTCCCCCCCTACCACTCTGCCCTCCTCCTTTCCTTTCTTCTTCTTTCCAGCTGATACTCGTGGGGATTAGCCTGTCTTGCCTTGTCCTCCCTTGGTCTCGTCGTTACGCACGCGCTACGCCACGCGGTGATCCCTTCTTGTCTCTCGCTTGCCCTATCTACTCGCCTAGGGCTTATCGCGTTTAATGGAGGCCGTGGCTTGTGCTCTTGTCCACGAATTGCCTTGAGAGCCATCACCCAGCCCAAGCCCGATCCGGCCCAGCAGTCGCAGTCGCAGTCGCAGTCGCTCGCTTGCTCCTCGTCGACAGTGTGCCGTCGACAGTCAGTCGGTCCACCATCTCGACTCGATCCCACTCGACTCGACCCGGCTCGCTGAACCCTCCAGCAGTCAGATCTCACCGTCACAGGGGACCAACGCCCTCATGCGGCGTACCTCTGTCTCTCTGCCCAAACACAAACAAGGCCTCGCCCACGACCCACACGAAAAGCCGGCTCGCTACCAGCCGCGACAAGTCGGCACCCTGGAGAAACTCAAGAACGATATGATGTCCCAGGCCCAGAAGACCCGCTGGCTCAAAACCGGCGCTCTGGTCTTCTTCGTCCTGGTCTGCCTCTACTACTTCGCCCCTTCAGGTGTCGATGTCTATCGCGGCTCTGCTGGATCCGCATCCTCGGGCGGCGGCGGCGGCGGCGGCGGCCAGACTCCCACCGACTCGAGCTATGGCACGCCGCACTGCGCAAAGTCCTTCTCCAAGGACAAGCCCATCGTGCAATACGTCAACATGATCGATGCCGGCAGCACTGGCTCCCGTATTCACGTCTACAAGTTCAACAACTGCGGCCCGACGCCCTATCTCGAGAGCGAGGTCTTCCAGATGACCAAGAAGGTCGATGGGAAGAGCAGCGGCCTCAGCGCATACCCTGACGACCCTCAGGCCGCCGCCCAGAGTCTGGACATCCTCATGCAAGAGGCCATGGCAACCGTGCCCGACAAGCTCAAGGCCTGCTCTCCGGTTGCTGTCAAGGCCACCGCCGGCCTGCGACTCCTCGGGCCCGAAAAGTCGCAGGGCATCCTGGACGCCGTGCGCACCCATCTCGAGACCAATTACCCCTTCCCCGTTGTGTCAACCGATGGCGTCGCCATCATGGATGGCAAGGACGAGGGCGTCTACGCATGGATCACGACCAACTACCTGCTCGGCAACATTGGGGGCCCGGACAAGAGCTCCACCGCCGCCGTGTTCGACCTGGGCGGGGGCTCCACGCAGATCGTCTTCGAGCCCAACTTTGACGGCGTTACGGACGGCGGGCTGCCGGCCAAGATGGCCGAGGGCGACCACAAGTATGACCTGGACTTTGGCGGACGCCACTTCACCTTGTACCAGCACTCGCATCTGGGCTACGGACTGATGAGCGCCCGAGAGGCCATCTACGCGGAGCTCATCAACCAGGTTCACGAGGCCCACAGCGGCAGCGAGGACAACTCTTGGGCGTTAAAGCCCGTCGTGAACCCGTGCCTTGCGTCAGGGACGTCCAAGGTGGTCTCCGTCAAGCTGGGCGACGCGCACCCGCTCGGCGCCACGCGCGAGTTCAACTTCACCGGCCCCTCGTCCGGCGGCGCCCCCGCGCAGTGCCGCAGCCTGGCCGAGAGGATCCTGAAGAAGGAGGCAGAGTGCAAGCTGGCCCCCTGCTCCTTCAACGGCGTGCACCAGCCCTCACTGGCCAAGACGTTCATGACGCAGGACGTCTTCTTCCTCTCATACTTTTACGACCGCACCCAGCCGCTCGGCATGCCCGATAGCTTCACCCTGCGTGAGATGCAGGACCTCGCGGCGCGCGTGTGCGGCGGCCCGCGGGACGGCGGCTGGGACGTCTTCGCCAGCGTCGGCGGCGCCCTCGACGAGCTCGCCGACCGCCCGGAGCACTGTCTCGACCTGAGCTTCATGGTCGCGCTTGCGCACGCCGGGTATGAGATGCCCATTGACCGCGAGGTGAGGATCGCCAAGAAGATCAACGATAATGAGCTTGGTTGGTGTCTGGGCGCTAGGTAAGTCTATCCCCCTCCCTCCTTGACCTACGGCATCGCAATCGGACCAGTCAATGCTGACCTTCATCTCCGCAGTCTGCCACTACTTTCTCAGAACTCGGGCTGGCAGTGCAAGGTCACTGAGATCCACTAGGGCGGGAAATCAGAATTATAGAGAACGACAAGGCATAAGTGTTAATGGCGAGTTTTACCAGTGTTGTTCTCCTAATACATTAAGTAAGAGAAGGCCAAACACCACAAACTCTGCGACATGACGTATCAATAGGTGCCGGCCGGTGCTGTTGGCCTACGACACAGTGGATCGGTCTCATGGTATGACCCCCCGGATTACAGTGCACAGGGCCAGCTTCGCGAGACGCACCGGAGGCAGGGAGGACGAGGAATCTGTCGCGTGTCGACGTACACGGTGATGTATCGAATAGACAAGGCTCAAATACTCGCTCATGAACTGGAAGTGAGATGCAGTGGAATAAAACCTGAAACAAAATAAGGATTTGCTCCTCCCCCTCTTGATCTGACAGGCGCGAAGAGTGGTTCACACATGCTCCGGGCTCGTTCACGCTATAACAAGATGTGTGGGCTACCAGGAGGAAGTGCTCAACGTCCATCGACTTTCTCGGATAATAAACAGTGGCACATGTGGGTATCTCTGAATACAACGCAGGCACGCATAAGCAAAACACAGATCGGGGCGGCTACTAGATCGCCAATAAGCCAACCGAGCCAATGCTCCATATACGTCTTGGACCTCAAACAGGGGTCGTGACTACCGCCAGGACCTCCTCAACCACGTCCTCCGGGCCCCATCCCTCGAGCAGTCTCCCAATAGCGCCTAGTTCGCTGCCCCACTGCATGCTCCGCTCCTTGGAGGCCTCGACCATCTTGATGCGGTGCAGGTACACCTTGCGGGCGGCTACGCCCACGAGTGCCGGGGTGACAAACTCCAGCCCATGCAGGGGCGCGAGCGTCCGGACCAGCTGGTCAAGGTGGCGTGTCGCCTGCGGGGTTATGCCGCCAGCAACGGCGCGGTGCATGCGCAGGAAGGAAATTATGTTCATTTGGTAGCGGAGCACGTCGATATCAATGGCAGTGCGCAGAGAGAGCTGGCGGAGGTGCGATATGTCGGCGGCCGTGAAGGCAGGCGCCTTGTTGGGCGTGGGCGTGGTGGTATTGGATGGCATGGCCAGGGGCTTCGGACTGCTGCGGTGCAGGATGTCGTTGTTGCTCCTCCCACGGCTGCGTCGCTTTACCACGCTGGCGGTGCTAACAATACTGGCCTTGTCGTCGGCCAGCCCGTCGTCGGTGTAGGATATGGATTCAACGTCGTCCCCGTCTATGTGGGGGAAACCTTCTTCGTCCGGGTCGACCCAGTGTGCCACGGAGAAGAAGTCGTTCAGGTGTTGCGTAACCCTTGCCTCACCGCCGCTATCTGCGCCCAAGACGGCCACCAGCATGAAGGTCTTGGGCGCTGTCTGTACAGATGTTCTTGTAAAGATTCGCTTTGTGCGCAGGAGCTCGAGGGCTTGCGTCTGGACTGCCCTAGGGGCCTTGTCTAGATTTTTGGCGAGGACAATGTTGGCTATCTGGCTATGCGAGGGCCCTGGTGTTTGGGGTGTGAGGGGGGCAATGGCTGGCTGGCCGAGACGGCCTGGCGAGTGGGCAAAGGAGACATGACCGGCGGGAAAGTAACTGTCATGAGGGTTTCGCGACAGGTAGGGCGAGAGCGAGCGGGTGGTGGTCGGGCTGGAGGCGTGTGGCTGCAGCAGCAAGGAGCTGGCAAAGTCGTCGAGGGTGGTGTTCGGGTTGCATTCGACGACGGCAGACTTGAGCCCAAAAGTGCGGTCGGTGATGAGCTGTAGCTCGGTCACAAGGTCATCGAGGCTTTCAGCGGGTGTGCTGACGATGCAGTGCTCGCTGTTGACGAGCGACAGGAGACAGGCCAGCTCGACATCGCTCAAGGCATGCACCTTTGCGAGGACATGGTCGTCGGCCATCTGCCTTGCTCCTCCTCAGTCGCACTGGCAGCCAACGGCCATAATGGATGCGCTGGACGCATTGGTTGGTATTGGTCTCACTCACTGTGACAGTGATGAATGCAGCTTTGGTGATTGGGTTTTTGTCTTGGGGGAGGTTAGACGGGGCAGGGGGGATGCGATGAGGTCAGCCCTGGGCCCCTGCAGCAATGACGATCGCAGCGGTCAGTTAGTTTACCGTTTGGCCGTTTCTGTCATGCACGGAGCACGCAGGCAGGAGGAACTACCTAGTGTAGCAGGTTCAGAACAAGGACACGGCAGGCAGGCAGGGTCCTCGCCTTCCTCGCTCCTTACTCCGTACTCCGTACTGCTTGCTCCTGCGGCTGGCTGTTATCGCGCGCCTCCACTCCCTCGCCTATCGTCTATCGCCTACAGTAGGCTATCTGCAGCAGCGGAGAAGGGGTACACTGCCAGTCTGTCGCCATCCACCCACTTGCTCGCTTGCTTCGCCTGCATTAGACTACCCGATTGCCATCGTCCTTCTCGACACGGTGCTTTTCTTTTTTCATTTGTGTTGTCTGCTCAACCGACACATCCATTCATCCCCCTTCCCAACATTGGTCGTGTTGACTCAACTCAGTCTTTGCCTCGGACCAGTCCCCTTGCTCTCTATCTCTCTGACTCCAAGCCCCACAGCACAGTCGCCTCGACCGGAGCGCGCCTAAGTGCGTGTCGAGCGTCATCCATCGTTGCCCTTCTCCTCTTCCTCGTTCCTTGTCCCAGACACTACCACAACACAGCCGCCCACCATGAGCTCCAGAAAGAAGGTCCTTTTGAAGGTAAAGTGCACTTCTCTCGCTCTCCAACGGAACCTGTTCTTCCAAAGCCTTGCATCTCTAACACAATCCCTCTCTGCAGGTCATCATCCTCGGGGACAGCGGTGTCGGCAAGACCAGTCTAATGAACCAATATGTGCGACCTCTCCATCTGCAGATGTGCACTGCAGCTACACGGCCATGCAAGATCCCAGCTCAGGGTGGCCTGTGTGACGCCGACACTGACGAGGTTGTTGCCAATAGGTCAACAAGAAGTTCAGCGCAAGCTACAAGGCAACGATTGGCGCCGATTTCCTTACGCGGGAGGTGCTCGTCGATGACCGACAAGTGACTATGCAGGTGCGGCTCAATCTTCCCGCCCCCACTCCTAATCTACGCGCATGGACAGAAGTGGGAGATGTTGATCTTGGGCACGTGTACAGCTTTGGGACACAGCCGGCCAGGAACGCTTCCAGTCCCTCGGCGTGGCCTTTTACCGCGGTGCCGACTGTTGCGTGCTTGTCTTCGATGTCAACAACTCTAAATCCTTTGATGCCCTCGACTCGTGGCGCGACGAGTTCCTCATCCAGGCCTCCCCGCGCGACCCGGACTCATTCCCCTTCGTCGTGCTGGGAAACAAGATCGACGTCGAGGAGAGCAAGCGCGTCATCTCGACCAAGCGCGCCATGACCTTCTGCCAGTCCAAGGGCGGCATCCCCTACTTCGAGACCTCGGCCAAGGAGGCCATCAATGTGGAGCAGGCCTTTGAGGTCATCGCCCGCAACGCGCTACAGCAGGAGGAGAGTGAGGAGTTCAGCGGTGACTTTAGCCAGGACCCCATCAACATCCACCTCGAGAACGACAGGGACGGCTGCTCGTGTTGATTCTGGGGTCGGTTGGTGGCGCGGTCGGCCTGTCGGCCAAGGGGTCGTGGCTTTGCTCGGCTGGGAGGACGGCAGGCAGGCGGCAAGGCAGCCGTGGGGGCAACGGAACCATATTGTGTCGACTGCTGAAGAAGACTGGGCATCGTCCCCAGGCTTGCATTCATCGTGGAGTCTCTCATGATGTGGCCAGCGTGGAGAAGGCATTGAATTACGAGGTTGCGGGACTTTGCTCACATCTCATCACCCACCGCACAGTGACCAGATGAGGAATGAGACGGGAGGTGCTGCATGTCGTGGCCCGCGTGATGGCAACGAAGACAGGGCAGGGTGATGGAATGACGAATGACTTAGGCTAGTATCGAATATTATCGCTATAGGACGCTGGGGAAAGGGGCGTACGCACATGTTAGTTGTTTCGGTATGGAATTGTCCGCTAAGAGGTAGATCCACATGCTCTTTACCCAGGTACTTCGCAGAGAAGTGGACCGCTGTGTTTCCCAATGTCAACGGCCTGCTGTGTTGTTGGCATGGCCTCTCTGTACGAGATGATTAACCCCACGGGTCTCACACGCTTGTGTCTCCGAGTCCCAGGACGCTCCCGGGCTCAGGGGCTGAGACAAGGGACCCCACACCCTGGGGGACAATCGATAAGGCAAACCGGCGCCCGCCGTTCCTGGGGTCAGGCGCTGGGGTCAGGCGCTGGGAACAGACAGACGCCAGACGGGCAGACACATGGTTCGCCCTGGTACGGGATTTTCCAGAATCCTTTATTCTAAGTTTAAAACGGTACCTCTCTCATAATATTCTAGTTATTATTTCCTTATAATAGGTCTATTAGAAGTTACTTATCTCTCTAATTATTTATAACTAGTATAACTGCGTTTTCTTGTTCTCTAATAATAGAGTGTAAGTAACTTTAGAAGATAGAGCAGGGCCCCTATTACTACCCTGGGGAGTAGGGTAGAAGTACCTGACCAACCTTCTTACAGGCAAAACCCTAGACTACGGAGTATCTACTTGTCCTCCGTGTGCCCGTCACCGAGTGACCCGGCCGATCTTGACAGTTTCGCCAAACCAAACACTTTCTTTCTCTCTTGACTCCTTTCTCATTCGACCCCCACCCATTTTCGCCTGTACTTTCGTTTTTGCGAGTGAACGCCCCCCCTCTCATTTACTTTCGGTGTCTTGGACGAGATACTCGGCTGGTTGTCCCTCTTTTCAAGGCTTGCGTTGGAATCACGGCAACGGACAATGGGATGAGCGCCTGTCGCTACATCGGCCGAGCACCCGACCTTGAAGTCAACCCTGGCCACAGAGCTCGACACTGCTTCGCATCTGATCTGGGCGCCAATCGACAAGACAGGCAGCCATGGCCCCCCTTGAGCCTCTAGCCGCGTCCGCCGAACTGTGCCCCGAGCCAGAAGAAATTCGTCGCCGATCACTTTCCTCGGGCCCGCTGAGCTCCTCGATCACATCACTGCGCGAATCAGGCAAAGGGGCCACACGGGGAGCAGGAGAAGGAGGAGGAGGGCTCCTGGCGAGCTTGGGCCTGGGGCACTTCGCTCGTCGCACCCTAGGCATCACTCTGCTTCTCGTCACCGTCTTCATGTGGACCGCATGCAACTTTCTGGCCAGCTACATCTTCTCGGACCACACCTACGACAAGCCTTTCTTTCTCGTGTACATAAACACCTCCATTTTCGCCATCAGTCTGATACCGTTGTTTGCGCGGTTCTACATGCGACATGGCATGCAGGGGGTGAGGGCGGAGCTGGTAGAGCTTTGGGTCAATGAGAAGGGCAGGGGGTACAAGCAGGGCGGCGGGAATAGGAGAGCAAGAGCGAACTCGCTTCTCGGGCAGCCTGCTACACTCAAGACCTCCGATGACGAGGAGCACGGCTTGCTCAGCGGCCGGACAGATGACGATGATGACGACGACGGCGAGCGGGACGCGGAAGCGGGCAGCAGCACGGGCGACAGCACCACCAGCGAGATGCAGATCCAGGATGCGCCGGGCCTCGAGAAGCCCCCTGTCGAAAAGCTCACCCTCCGCGAGACGACCGTCCTGAGCCTCGAGTTCTGCATGCTCTGGTTCTGCGCCAACTACTTCGCCTCGGCGTGCCTGGAGTACACCTCGGTCGGGTCGGCGACGATCCTGACATCAACGTCCTCGGTGTGGACTCTGATTTTCTGTGCCGCCATGCGCGTCGAGTCCTTCAGCACCCGCAAATTGGCCGGCGTGCTAGCCTCGCTGGCTGGCGTCGTACTCATCTCCAGCGTCGACCTGTCTGGCCAGAGTGACGAGGACCGCGGCAACTTCCCCCACAAGAGCCAGACCAGCATCGCCATCGGCGACGGGATGGCCTTCTTTGGTGCCATAGTGTACGGGCTGTATGTCACTGTTATGAAGAGGCGTGTCGGCGATGAGGATCGCGTCAACATGCCCTTGTTCTTTGGTCTCGTCGGCCTGCTGAACTTGATCTTTCTTTGGCCTGGCTTCATTCTGCTCCACTGGACTGGCATCGAGCCATTCGAGTGGCCTCCCACAGGGAAAGTTTGGGCCATCATCATTGTGAGTTACTCCACCTGACAATTGTGACTGAGACGGCGCATGAAGGTGCTGACCCCCTGCCGCAGCTCGACTCTCTCTCCTCCTTCATCAGCGACATATGCTGGGCCTTTGCAATGCTGCTCACCTCCCCGCTGGTTGTCACTGTCGGACTGTCTCTCACCATCCCGCTTTCACTCATCGGGGAGATGATTCAATACTCCCAGTATTCGAGCTGGATCTATTGGGTCGGCGCGGGCATTGTGCTCATGTCGTTTCTCTTCATCAACCACGAGAGCGCAGAAGAAGGGGAAAAGGACGGAAGGGTGGCGGCGTCGTGATCTCTGGTCCTCAACTGCGTCTTCAATTCGCATCCTGTGGAATGTAGTTCTAGTATGGCGTTGATGGGGCTGACACATTTTGTCTCGCATTTGTAGTGATTTTGGTTCTGGGGGCACATGCTGCCAATTAGATATGTTTGATATGCAGACTTTCTTCTATATATAGATGTCCAGATCAGCTAGCACCTGATGGATAACTGGTTTTACTTCTATTCCGTATACGTGGTTTCGCTTCCATTCCGTATACATTCAAGGACATATATAGTGCTTTTATATAATAATAAGTATTTAAAATGTAATGTTTTTAAAAAATAATAATTATAAAATTAAATTATATAAATAAATTTAAATTAAAAGTTTTATTTTTAATATATATATATAATATTATAATTAAATAAAGTTATATAATTAAATATTATAATTTTTTAAAAAATATATAATTATTAATTTTTTAAAAATTTAAAATAAATATATAATTTATAATATATAATTTTTTAAATATTATAATAATATTAATTTAAATAAATTTAATATAATTTAATATTATATTTATTAATATAAATATAAATATTTTTATTTTATATATATTTAAAAATATATATAATAAATATTTATAATTTTAATTATATAATATATAAATAAAATTAAAAAATATTATTTTAATATTAATATTAATTTAAATATTATTAAAAAATTATATTATAAAATATAAAATATAAATTTATAAAATTTATAATTATAAATTTATTTATTTATTAATTTAATTTTAATTTCTTTAAAAAGTTTTTAATTTATAATTTTTTAATTATTTTTAATATTTATTAATTTATTAATTTATTTTAAAATAAAAGTTTATTAATATATAATTATAAATTTAATTATTTATAAAATTATTAAAATTATAAATTTAAATAATATAATATTATTTATTTATTTAAAAATTATATTTTAATTTTAAATAATTTAATTATTTTTAATTATTTTTAAATAATTTTAATTTATTAAATAAATATTTATTTAAATAAAATTAAATTATTAATTAATATTATAAAAAAAAGATTAATAAGAGGTAAACTTTTTAAATTTTATTTAAAATTATAGAATTTTAAATAATATTTAATTTATTTAAAAAAAAAGAAAAGAAAGAAGGAAGTTTATAATAGTTTTAAATTTAAAAAAATTTAAAGCTTTAAAAGTTATAGGTATAATGCCCGGGTAAAAGTAACCTTAAAACTTCTAGGGGGCTCCGGAGTATACCTCCCTTACCTACCTTATAAGGTAGTTAAAGCCCCTATAATTTAAAATTTAAAGAAAGTAAGAATTAGTTTTATATTAAATTTAAATTTAATATATTATTTATTTTTTAAAACCCGTACTATTATATCTAATATTTATAATTTATTATAATTTTAATTTTTTATTTAATATTATTTATAATATTATTAAGAATAGGAAAAGGAAGATTTTAAATTAATTTAAATAAT
This sequence comes from Diaporthe destruens, assembly GCA_036986855.1. NCBI lineage: Eukaryota > Fungi > Ascomycota > Sordariomycetes > Diaporthales > Diaporthaceae > Diaporthe > Diaporthe destruens. Next base: position 4,246,805 of record BTXE01000002.1, on the reverse strand, counting down.
AATAAAAAAAGTTCTAGCATTTTTTTTATAAATAATACTTTAATTAAAGAATAAAAGTATAATTAATTTTTTTAATAAAAAATTAACCTTTTTAAAATAGTTAAAATTATTAATAAAGTTAAATTAAAAGATTTAAAATTAGTTAATATTATTTTATTATTTATAATATATACTTTTTAATAATATAATAACTAATTAATAGACTTTAAAAGGGCCTATATTTTCTAATTATAAATCTTTTATAATAATAAAATTAAGGTTATTTATATATTAAATTATATTAATAAAAATTATTAAAATTATTAAAATATTTATATAAAATTTAAATAATAAAGAAATGAGTTTATATTTAATTATTATAAGTAAAATAAATTTAAAATTTTTAATATTAATTTTAAAAAAGATTTTTAAAATATATTTAATATTATTTAAAATTTATTTAATATTATATATTAATAAAAAAATTAGAATTTTTAAGTTTTTTATTAGTATTTTAAAATTTTAAAACTAGAATAAAAAATAAAAAATAATAGTTTAAAAATTAATTTTTTTTTATTTAAATTATTTAAATAAATTTTTTTAAAAATTTAAATAAAATATATTTTAAATATATTAAATATAAAAGATAAAATAATTAAAGTAGTTTAAATAATTTAAGTTAATATTTTTAAATAAATTTAAAAAAAAATATAAGAAATTAAAAATAAAAAAAAAGGAAAATAATAAAACTTTTAATAAAAAAAAATAAAAAAAAATTATTTAAAGAAATATTATAAATTTAAAAAAATTTTAAAACTTATTTTATATAAAAAATAAAGGTTAAGGATTTTAAAATTAGAATAATTATATTTTAATTAATTAAAATATTTAAAAAAATAATTTTAAAATAATTTTAAAATTAAATTTTTTAAATAATATAAGTAAATTAATTATTTATTTCTAATATAATAATATATATTATTATTTTTTAAATTATTTAATATTAATAAAATTTATAATATTTATAAATTAAATTTAAAGTTATAATAATTATTAATTAAAAGGTTATTAAGGATAAAATTATAGAAAAAGTAAAAGAAAAATATTCTATTTATTTATAAAAATAGTATTTAAAATTAAAAAAAATAATTAATAATTAAAATTAAAGTTAAAAAAGAAAATTATAAATATAAAAAATATTTTTATAATTTTAAATAAAGTAATTATAAAATAAAATTAATAATATATTAAAATTAATTTAAATATATAAATATAAATAAATTTAATTAATATTTTTTTTATTAAAAAACTTAATTTAAAAAAATTAAAGAAATCTTTAGTTATTATAATAAAAATTAAAGAAATATTAGTTTTTATTTATAGTATTTATTAAGTTTTTTTATTATTAAAAAATTATTTTAGGAATTAAAAAAGAGAAATTTAAAATATTATTATAATTAAATAAAAGTATTTTAAGTTTACCTTATTATTAAATATTTTAAATTTAAAATAATTTTAAATAAAGTTAAAAAATTATTTAAAAGATTAATAACTTTAATAAAATAAACTTTATATTATTTAATAAATTATAAAATTTTTTATATAAAATTAAAAATAAAATATATATTATTATATTATTTTTTTTATAAATAAATTTTTTATTTTAATTAATAAAATAAAAGATTAAGAGTTAAAAAATAATAAAAAAGAAAGATAAATTATTTTTAAATTTTTTTAAAATTTTTTTATACTTAAAAAAATTAAAAATTTTTTTTATTAAATTTAAAATAAAAAAATTATTATTAAGAAAAAAGGTAGATTATATAATTAAATTAAAAAAGAAAATTTTATCTCTTTTTTTACTTTTTTACCTACTTTTTTTATTAAAATTTTATATTTTAAAAAAATAATTAAAAAAAGTTTAAAATTAAAATAAATTATTTTAAATAAAAATTTTATAAAGGTATTAATTTTATTTATTTTAAAAAAAAATAGTATTTTATAATTTTATATTAATTATAAAATTTTTAATAAAATTATTATTAAAAATTATTATTTTTTATTATTAATTTTAAAAATTTTAAATAAATTATTAAATATAAAATTTTTTTTTAAAATTAATTTAATTAATATTTATTATTAAATTTAAATTTAAAAAAATAATAAATAAAAAATTATATTTTATATATATTATAATTATTATAAATTTAAAGTAGTTTTATTTAAATTAATTAATATATTTATTATATTTTAATTTTTTATTATAAAAGTTTTAAAAAATTATATTAATATTTATATAATTATATATTTAAATAATATTTTAATTTTTTTAAAAAATAAAAAAAAATATAAGAAATATATTTAAATAATTATAAATTAATTAATAATAATTAAATTATATAGAAATTTAAAAAAATATAGTTTTTTTTAAAAAAAAATTAAATTTTTAAGATTTTTAATTAAAAGAAAAAGGATTTAAATAAATTTTAATTAAATTAAAATTATTAAAAAATAGTTTATTTTAATAATTTATTATAATATTTAAATTTTTTTTAATTTTTATAACTTTTATTAAAGATTTATTAAGGATTATTTAAGGATTATATAAGTATTTAATAAATAGTTATTTAAAATAAAATATAATTAAAAATTAAATAAAATTAATTTTTTTATATTAAAAAATTTAAAAGCATATAAAGCTTTTAAAATATTTAAAGTTAAATTTTAATAAACGTTTTTTTTTAATATTATAACCTAGTATTTTATATTTAAATTAAGTATAATATATTTAATAAAGTAATTATTTTAATAATTTTTTAAAAATATATTTATAAGAGTAAATTATAATAATATTTTATTATATTTTAATTAAAGAAATTTTTAAAAGTAAAATTTAATTAAATAATTTATAATAAGGAATTAAATATTATTATTTTAAATTTTAAATACTAATAATAATATTTTAAAAAAATTTAAGAATTAATAATAGTTTTTTTAAATTATAATAATTTTTATAATTTTATAAAATAAAAAGAATTAATTTAAAAATAGGTTTAATAATTAATATATTTAATTAAGTTTAATTTTATAATTAAATATTATTTTAAAAAAATTAATTTAATAAATAGTCCTTTAAAAAAACTTAATTATATATTAAAGGAAAAATTCCCGAATCTAAATTAGATTTTAATTTTAAAATTAAAAATAATTACGGCCATAAAGAAGGATTTTTATTCCTATTTAAAAGACTAATAGTAGGCCTATTTTAAAGCTATAATTAGAACTGTTAAAATATTAAAAGTCTTAAAGAATGATTTTTTTTTAATAAAGTATTAGTTTAAGTCTATAATTCTTTTATAAAGGTAGTTTATAATAAAAATCCGGGCCTAGGAGTACATTTTTAATATAAATATAATATACTAAGAGTCTTATTTTTTACTTTTAAATTTAATTTATAAAATTTAAAGGTAAGATTTTATAATTTAAATTATAGTTAAAAGGATATAATTTTTAAATAATATTATTTTAAATAGTTTTAATTATAAGATTTAAGACGGATTTTTTTATTAAAAAAGATATATATTTATATTAAAATAAGAAGTTTTAAAATAAAAGATTTTATAAATTTATTATAATAATTTATTAAATAAATACTAAAAATAAATAAAAATATAAAATTTAATTAAATAATATTTTTATTAATTAAGTTTAAAAATTTTTATTATAAAATATATATATTTTTATATAATATATTAATATATATTTATATTATATTATTATTTATATAAGGAGCTTATTTTATTATTAATTCTATTTAATTTAATATAAAAATTTAATATAAACTTTATTATTAAATTTTTAATTATTATTATAAATAAATAAAAAATAAATTTAATCTTTATTATAATAAATTAATTTATTAAAATAAGTTTTTTTTTTAATAAATATTATAATAAATATTATAGAATTAATTAAGATTTTTTATAAGGAGATTTAATATAAATAAAAGGTTTTAAAAGGAATTTTAATTAATTAAAGAATAATTTTTATTAATAAATTTTAAAAAAATTTATATTAATTAAATAAAATAAAAAATTATTATATAATAATATATTATTTATAAGGTAATAAATAAACTAAATAAATAAATTAAATTTTAAAATAATATTTTAAAATTTTTATTTTAAAAAATATATAAAATTAATTAAATTTTTTATATATTATATTTTTTATATATAATTTAATATAAAATATAATAATTAAAATAAGTTTTTTTTAAATATTATATAATTATAAATTATTTTTTATAATTTTTTTTAATTAATAATTTATTAAGAATAATATTTTATAAAAAAAATATTAATTATAAAAGAATAATTAAAAGAATTTTAATAAATTTAAATAGAATATAAAAATAATTAAAAATATATAATTAAGATTTAGATTTAAAGCTATAATATATATTATTAATTTAAATAATTTAATATTAAAGAATAAGTATTTTTAATAATTAAAAACTTTTACTTTAAGGATAAAAAGCTAACCTTATAAAGAGTTAGTTTTTTTAAAATCTTATTTTAAATAGAAAAATAAATTTATAATTTAATTTATTTTAAAAAATATTTTTAAATATATAATATTTTTTATATAAATTAATTAAAATTTTAAATAATAAGAAATTTAAAAAATTTATTTAAAAAAATAATAAATTTATTTAATTTAAAAGATAAGTAAATTGAATAAAAACTAAAAAAAATTTAAAATTATTAGGAAATTAAAGGTATTTTATATTATTTAATTAAATAAAAAAAATAATTAAATAAATATAATTTTTAAATTTTAAAAAATAAAATATTAATAAATAAAACTATTAAAAAATATTAAAGAGGAAAAGGATTTTAATAAAAATAAAAAAAGATTATAAATATAAAGAATAAAGGCTTAAAAAAATAAAAATAATAAGATAATAAAATTAAAAATAATTAAAATAATTATTTAATATCTTTTTAATAAATAAAAAAAAAGTAAATAATATTTAAATAAAGGTTAAATAAATGACTTATAAAGAATTAATAAAGACTAATATTAGTTAAATAAAAAGCTAATAATTAGTTAATAATAAATTAATAAGAAGAATATTATTAAAATAATTATTTAATAAAAGTTGGGTAAAAAATTAATAAAGCTTATATAATTAAAATAAATATTAAATAATCTTAGAATTAAAAGGAATATAATTAGAATATAGGTTAATTAAATTATAAAAAAGTAGAAAATTAATATAATTAAATTAAAAATTTATTCCTTTAAGGGAACTTAGGTTTATAAAAATTTAAAAATATTAATAAAAAAATAATATATAAGTATTATTACTTTAATTTAAAAAACTTTAAAAAACTATTCTATTAAATTTATTTATTAATTAATAATATTTTTAATTAATATATAAAAAAAAATTATTTATATTTTATAAATTATTTTTTAAAATAATAGAAGATATTCTTTAAATTATTCTTTAAAAATATTATTTATTACTACTATTATTTTTTTAAAAAATTTTTAAATTAATATATATTAAATAAAAAATCTATTATTTATTAAGAATAAATAAGATATATAGTAATAATTTTTAATTAAATTTTAATAGATTTTCTTATTAATAGTATTTAATATATTTTTATTATTAAATAAAATTAAATAAAAGAGGTATAAAATATTTATAATTTAAATATAAAAAATATTAATTATTATAATTTTTTTATTTTAAATAAAAATTAATATTAAAAACCTTTTTAAATTATAATTAATTTATATTTAAAATAATAATTTATTTTTTTTTATTATTCCTTTATTTATTTTTATACTTTAAATTTTTAATAGTTTTTTTATAAATAGGGTTTTTATTAAAATTATTAGTAAATATGTTTATTAGGGTAAAAATTAAATAAATTTATAAGGTTATTAATTTATTTAATTATAAAATTAATAATAAAAGATTTATACTATTAGTAATTTTTTTAAAAAATATTTTTATAAAATAAAAATTAATAATAAACTTAATAATTAAAAGATTCTCTTATAAATATTAATTAAAAGTATAGGGATTTAAAAAAGGAAATTATTTATTATAAAATATAATAAATAATATTTTATAATATAATAATTATAATAAAAGAAGCTTATAATGGAGACTATATAAAAAATATTTTCTTTTAAAGAAGAAAGCTGGTTTTTTATTTATTTTAAAAAGTTATATATATAGATATTATAAAGAACTTAAAATTAAATTATTTAAGTTTATTTTTTTAATTATTTTTTATTTTTAAGTAATATATATAAAAATTAGTAAGTATTTGCCGGAACTTTTACTATATATTTTTTATTAAAAGGTATAATATATTTTTTAATTTTAAAAAAGTAATTAAAAGCTAGAAATATTTAATAGGGAATTAATAAATTTAAAGGAATTTATAGAATTTTTAAAGGTTCCTTAGCTTTTTATTTTATTAATAACTAGGTAATTTTTATAGCTACCTTATTATAAGTATAAAAGATTTATAGATTAAAAGGAAATTTTTTATTTATTATAAGTTTTTTATTTATTACTTTTAATAATTTTATTAAAAACTTTATTTAAAACTTATTATTAAAAAAGTTAATAAAAGAAAAAAAAGAGTTAAAGGAAAAGTAAATTAAATTAATAATATTATTATTAGAATTTAAATTTAATTTAATAAAATATATTTTAAATAAGTTATTTAAATTATTTAATAATTATAAAATATAATAATAATAAAAATTATTATTATTATTATTATTATTATTATTAATAGAATTAAAAAATAATTAATAAGAATTTATTAAATTATTATAAAATTTATAAATATTTTTATTTAAAAAAAAGGTATTTTTTAATAATTTTAATTAAAAAGGAGGTTAAAAGGGGATTTTTTTTAAAATTTTATTTAAAGAATCTTTAAATTTATTTAATATAATAATAATTTAATAATAATAAACTAATAAAAAGGAAAATTAAAATACTTATAAAAAAACTTATAAATAAATTTAAAAAAATAGGTTATTAAATAAAAAAAAGAAAAAAAAAAGTAAGGGTAATAATATTTTTAAATTAAATTATTTAATTTATATATAATAGAAAATACTTTAAATAAAATTAAAAGTTTTAATAAATTATTAAAAATAGTTATTAAAAAAAGTAAATAAATAGTTATTAGAAAGTATAAGTAAAAAAAGTTTAATAAAGTAGTTAAGGATAGCTTTTAGGGGGAGAAATATAATTATAATATTTAAATAAAAGTAACCCTAAAATCTTTAGGGAGTTTTAAAATATACCTTCTTTATTTACCTTATAAGGTAGTTAAAGCCTTTATAATTTAAAGATTAAGGGGGGTAAGAATTAGTTTTATATTAAATTTAGATTTAATATATTATTTATTTTTTAAAACTTATATTATTATATTTAGTACTTATAGCCTATTATAGTAAGTAACTTATATATTTAAATACTTACTTTAATTTTTAATTTAATATAATTATAATAATTAAAATAATAATAAAATTAATAATTATTTTTATAATTATTTATTTTAATAAATTTATATTTATATATAATTTAAATTATATAATAATTTAATATTTTTATATAATATTTATTAATATTAAATAATAAAATATTAAAATTAAAAATAATAAATAATTTTTATAAAAAAGATTTCTATAATTTTTTTTATTAATAAAATTATTGTACTATTATTTTTTATTTTAAAACTTATAATAAACTTTTTTTTAAATTATTATATTATAAAATTTAAATAATATTTTATAAATTAATTTATAATTTATAATAATTTTATTTTTTAATAATTTAATAATAATAATTAAAATAAATATATTTTTATATTATAATTATTAATATAAAAACGAGTTTTTAATTTTAAATAAATTATAAAAAAATTATAAAATTATTATAAAAAATATTATATTATAAATTTTATTAAATTTATTTTAAAAAAATATATTATATTTTATATTTTAATATTAATTATTATTTTTTATTTAATAAAAAAACTTAATTAAATAAAAAAGTTTATAAAATATAAAATAATTATTATATATTATTAATATAAAAAAATTAAATATAAATAATGTTTTTTATAATAAATTATAAAATTATTATAATAAAATTTATATAATAAACTTTATTAAACTCTTTTTAAAAAAATATAATTTATTTTATTTCTTTTTAATATTAATAATTTTTTTAATATTAATTATTAATTTTAATATAATAAATAAATTAAAAAATATAATTAATTTATAATAAAAAAATATTGCTATTAAAACTATTTACGTTCTTTATTAAGTCACGGTTATTTTAAAGGACTGCTTATAGTTTGCTTATAAACATAGATCTAGCACATCTGCTGCGGCTGCTGAGTATGACGAATGGGTTGGGGGGAGGGTATTGACTGGTATTCTATGGCCACCTTGAAGAAAATGTGATATCTAATACCTTTAATTACTTGGTGGTTTGGTTCTGAATCCATATCTATCTTAAGGCATATGCGGTCCCTTTACATCGTGGTGAACGCTCAAAAAATCAGCATTATAACTCCCCACATTGCTAGTATAGGAATAAATTGTTGTTGCATCCAGCGTACCGTGGCTTGGTCATCTGCAGTTGTCCATCGAAAGCTACGTACGGACTCTGCGTACCTAGGTAGGTTTGCCGATCGAAATGCAATATTTATTAATCTGCGAGGTCTTTCGAGTCAGCCATCTGGCTTGGCTGGCCCTTGCCGGAAGCAGAGTCAGATGCTCAAGTGCAGTCGGCTCCTACAATCGACGAGGGGAAGGCAATGAATAAACTGGCTCCTCTTCTATTCCGTATATGTCCAAAGATATGCCTTATGAATCATGTCTACCGAGGAAACTTCCCGGTTACCAGCCATTGCTCAACTATCAACGGCGTCAAGAAGAAAGAAGAAAAAAAGACTAGAGTTACAACAAGAAACCATTCATGAGTAATCATTAGTCCAAGCGCCGACAACCTTTGGGAAGAATACCCTCTCTCGATATTCTCCATCCATTCACTCCCACCCTGATGTCCATTGCATAGCGCAACGATCTGAAGTCCGTTTATACAGCTCTTCATTCGTGCGAGTCCTGCCCTGGGTTTGCCATCTCGTATCGCAATAGCTTGATGGCCCTATATAAGCCAAAAGCGACTAGAGACCCTATTGCCGGGCCGACCCAGTAAATCCAATGCTCGCTGGGGAAATTGGCGGCAATAACGCAGGGTCCCAGGCTCCGGGCTGGGTTCAGACTCCCCCCAGTGTAATACACACCACTCATCTCGGCGATGAAGAGGGCGAGGCCGATACCAACAGGAGCGACGAAGGTTGCGCGGTGCTTTTCGGCAGCAAGCATGAAGATGGTGAAGACCAGCTCGAATGTCAAGATAGCTTCGATGAACACCCCTTGAACGAGTGATACACCTTCTGACAAGGTCGTGCTGACGCTGAGCTCGGTTGGGAACATGCACGAGGCCAAGCCTGCAGCAGCAATACCGCCGAGAAGCTGAGCGACGAAGACGAAGACGGCACGGATGGGTGTAATAGCACGGATCAGTACAAGTGCTAGAGTCACCTAGGGTATTCCCCAGCGTTGGGGAGATGTTAGCTAATGGCCCAAAACAATGAAGTTCCGGAAGCGGGACTCTATGATAGAAGATCAATTCATATACTCACAGCCGGGTTGAAGAGACCGCCCGAGATTCTATAAAAAACCCACACGTTGACCATGAGAGAGAAGCCGAAGCACAGGGCGATGTACGTTTGAACCGATATGTTGAAGCCCGAAGAGCCATCCCCAGGCTGGATAACCGCGACAGCAGTACCGGTGAATGCAAAGAATAGAAACATCGTCGTTCCAACGAACTCGCCCAAGGCGGCGACAATATCTGTCGTTGAGAGTCAAGTCAGTGCAGCTCGAATATATGTCCATGGTAGCGCGTACGGTTCTTGAAACTTGCATCTGCAATGTACGAGTGTACTCCAGACTTGACAACTTGTCGCTTCTCTTTCTGCGAGAGGGAGCCAAAGTCCACCTCAGCATCACCAGTCTCTGCAGCTCGAAACTGCTGAGTGAAGGTTCGGTTGAAAAGGGTGGGCCGAGGCGGAATGGGTCTATGGTTTCCAGTCTCGAGGTCCTCTGTGAATGGCTTCTCTGAGCCTCCAGACGCGCGGTTGGGAGAGTTGGGATTGTGCTCGGGCCCGAAGCCGTGGTGAGCTGTATCACCAGTGCTTGGCGTGGTGTACGATACCTGCTTCTTGGTAGCAGCGGGACGTAGCTGGTTGTCTTGGGTTGCCATATTTGCGGTAGTGGTCGTGAAAACGAAATCTCGACGGGTGTCTGTGGGAATTAGAGACTAGCCAGATCCACCACCAGGAAGTTTCAATGCTGGTCTTATATATCGAGGATGGCATCCCAGTTATCGCCTCTTTAGATGTCGACATGTTATCTTTCCTCGCCATGTGTAACTTATTACGTCGACATCGCAGATCTTTAGATGCTTCTGTGCTCAGGGTAGGCGGCTTCATCTTTGAACGATGATCTCGGCCATGGATATGGTCTTCTGCAGTTCTGCCCGATCGAAGATCTATCAATGATAGCCCTTGCCTCACTCCTCCCTTCCTTTCCATTGGTACAGACAGTCCTACACCTCGCAAACTGAGTGTCCATCCCTCTATCGGACTCAGCCGAGCACCTTTCAAATGTCGGGGTCGAAATTTCATAGGCTCCGGTCGAGCATACGATGCCGTGTGCTGCGGCTAGAAGAACAGACTTGAGTTGATTTGAACTAGTTCGTGGACGACTCCGGCACTCCTTTCAAGGCTCATTGGTGATTCCTCAACACCGTTCAACAATGCTAGATGCCGAAGATGCAGAGTGTCGAGAGCCACAAGGAATGATGAGTGCTCAAGGCCGGGGGCGGCATTTGGTCTGATGGATGTCGTATGACTTAGCCACAGCATCTTTAAGCCTGGAAACCCCTATAATGTGTCATTTCTGCAGCTTATACACACCAAGAAACGCTTCGCGCACGTCATTATCGTCCCACATTGGCAGAGGTATGCAGAGTGGCGTTTGGCGATTGATCCTAGGCTCCGCTATCTGTCGAGGGGAGACGTCGGGTGTGTGAATCCATTGAGGACGGAGGGGAAGCACAAACTGCCCATGTGACGTCTCCGGGCGCTTCGTGCTCCACGTCGGTCAAAAGCAGCTTGATAGAAGAAGGCTTCGGCTACATCCTGCAGGAAGGCTTGATGCAGTGTGCCCAGTTCTCCCTGGGGCACCCTTGAGACAGGAATACAAGCAATGCCTTGCCTTCGTTCCCATTGGGTTCGTGGGCTCAAGTGTTCGCGCAGGGGATTTCACTTGATTACATGTGGCGCAGACAATGTTTTTTTCCCCCCTTTTCTAAAGGCTTTTCGCATTCCAGATACAGTCCTATCTACTTACCTAGGTAGTTAGCTACCTAGGTAGCCTCCAGATGTCGTGCCACGACGGAACACTTTGTCGAGATTGCTACCCACAATTCCACCCCGAGGTGACAACGAATGTCGTGCGGAGTTTTCGTCTCACGACCTGAGGGATACGTCCGGAATGCGCATAAACTTGAGCCAGATGTTGTGTAACCACCATCGTCCAGATCATCGGTTGCACCCAGCACAACCCCACGCATACTAGTAATTCAGGCCTGTGTGCTTCGGTGGGTGACCCACAACAGTCCTGAAATAGATTCATCTCAGGTATTCGCTCCGCGATTGCAGCCCAAAGACGGGGACAAAATAGTTGATACACCCACCCACTGTTAGGCTCACCAAAAGGGTTGGGGGGGTTGTATCAACTACGGAGTATTTTGTCCGCGTCTTGGCGATTTGGCGATCAAGGTCGCTCATCCACACCATCTCAAACGATCTTGCTCGATCTGTCAATGACCGCATCCTTCCCGGCCAGTCCCCTTATTTCAGGCCGCAACAATCCTAGTCTTGGGAAAAGATCGACGCTACCCCAAGGACAATGCATCGCTTAAGGCTGGGCCGCGCTGCAGGCTGTGCATATCTGAAAATCCCGTCTAGTGAGGCTGCTCCAGCCGGCAGGCCGCCGCGCGGCACCACACCCGCGGAGGCCACCGCGCTGTGATTGTAAAGCTCGATGACTTTTCTAGCTTGTGGTTCATATCTTCGATTAGTTCATTGACTACCTAGGCAGGCTTCTATGCGCCTGGTCTAGCGGCATTATCAATATGACCACTTTCTGTCGATGAGCACATGCAGTCTTTGGTGATCCGTGATATCACACTCACAATCGCACACATCCACAGTGGCTGGAGATGAGCTACGGGTTGCCGTTTGTAGTTGATGCTAGATGCCCAAACCAAGCTATTTGCATACATGGATATGTTCCAACACCAAGCCGTCTGCAAGCTTTTGCTTTTTCCTTCCCCGCGCTGGCAATAGGGTGGAGATCAGCTTTTTTGATATTATGCGAGTGAAACAACCTCGAACCATCATTCTCCATTCAAGCCACAATATTTATCGCCCAAAACTACTCATTGATCGGCGCCTCACCCGCCGCTGGACACATCCCCCATCATCTCCACATCTTCTCCACTGAGTCTCCATTCCTGACGCCGAACAGCCTCATGGTGTCGCCCGATGGCTGAGCTCGGAACAATCTTGAGCTTCCACTTAAACGTCACTTTCAGTCGAATTAGAAACAGCATTCCTGCCGCTATCGGTCACAATTCAATAAATGAGGCTGTACTCCGATGCCTTAAGTCGACAGTGCATGGTCCTTTACATGTTATGTAAAACGTGTTCATGACGACATGGTCGTGGGAAAATCAATTCTTGCAATTCCATGTCTTTGAATTGTAACAGACCTCCCGTTCGATTACGCGGCGTGTCGCTAACATTTGCTTCCAAGTTCCCATGTAAAAAGAACAAACAGGTCGGTAGTAACCTTGACAGAACTGTAGCGCTACATTTGAGACACTCTGCTTGGTGTACTCGACAATTCATAGCACCTGAGCTGTTTAGTCATTGTCAGTCCATTCATACCGCGACGTCTTTCGTGAGTAAGCCCCTTAGAGAAATTCAAGATTCCATTCATGTTCGGGGACCTAGACTTGACTGACACCTGAGACACTGTCGAGTAAGTAGATCCCGAGGAGCCCGGCGCTAATCTGCATGTCGAATGAACAGAGTGATAGAATCCTCACTTGTCGCGTAACTAGGTCATCGCAGCCCGTGTGTGCAGACGCAGGGTTGCTGGAAAGCGAATTGCTATCTTGTTGTTCCGACTTGTTTATGTTAGGCATGGCTTCCGTGCTGGACAATCTCATACTTGCCTGTGTTTTTCTGGTATATAAGATGAATGACCAAATTGCTTATTAAATAGGTAGACCAAATAGGGTGCACGTGTCAATGGTTTCTTTATCCTGGACAAAGGCCAACCGACTGGGAAGTCCTATCGAGAATAGATACCTAGGTAAGCAGTTCCACTGAAAAACGTAGAGCTCATAGCGTAGTGTAGTTAGTGAGCCGAGCTTGCTGATTTCGGTAACATCGATGCGGCGGTCTCGGCCCAGGGCACCTGGGATCTCCTGAATGGGTGTAGCACGTACAGTTCAAGGCTCTGATGAACTCGAGCATTTTCCAATAAATTTGAATGCACCGATAAGAAGCCCTCCCGTACTTATTTACCTGGGTGATGGTATCATTGTAGCACTCATGTAGAACTCACTGTCTTTCCCTCTCTGTGGGCCACCGCATCCCTCACACAGTAAGGGCTCGACCTACCTCCTTTTACCAGTGTGCGGCATAGTGAGCCTTGATTTACTGTAAGAATTCCGTTAATTTATTTTATACTCTTACTTTATATTCGCATAATTGAAGGGTTTGTAAGTAAGCGGATCCTTATAATAAAGAATATTTCTAAGGTAAGTTATTAAGCTATGGGGCACTAATTAGACCTACCTATTATAATATTCTATTATTTATAAATAAAAACTTCTTTTATTTATTATTTATAATTAAATAATTAATTAATTTATTTTATTTAATATATTTTATTTAAAATTATAATAATTATAAGTTTAATTTTAATTTGATTTTCTTTATATATATATTTTTAAATAATTCTTTTTATTATTTAAATACTTTTTAATTTAAATTAAATAAATTATATTATTTAATATAGTTTTTTTAAATTAAAAAATAATCCTTATTAATTTAATATTTTTTTATAAAAGAAAAAACTTTTTAAAATAATATATTTAATTTTAATTTTATTATATATTTAAAAAAATATAAAAAATAATTAATTTAAATATTTTTAAATTAAATTTTATATTTCTAAATTTTTTAAAATATATAATACTTAACTTATTTTTTATTAAAAAATAAATAAATATTTAAATTAAGTATTTTAAAATAATAATAATATAAAAAAATTTAAAAATATTTATTATTAAATAATTATTTATTTTAATTATTTTAATAAAATTAAATATAAAAAAAACTTAATAAAAACTCTTTAAATATTATAAATAATAGTTTAAGTTCTTTATAATATTTATTATATTTAATAATTATTAATAATTAATTTAAAATTAAATAAATTATATAATTAATTAGAATTTTTTTATTTTTATATAAATAAAAATATTTAATTTAAAAAAAATTTTTAAATTTTATTTTTTTATTAAAATATTTAAAATATTATTAATACCTTTTAATATGAGTATTAAAATGGTAATATAAGAGGAATATTAAGTATTTTTAATAATAATTAAAACTAAAAGAATTAATTTTTTTAAATAATATATATATTAATTTTAAACTTATAAATAAATTAAAATATATAAATTAATTAAAATAAAAAATATATTTATTATAAAAATTCTTTTTAATTTTATAAATATTTAATTTATTTTAATTTAAATTAATTAAATATTTTAAAATTTAATTAATAAGAATAAAAATAGGAAAAAATTAAAAATATTCTTTAAATTAAAAAAAATATTTAAAAATAATATATATTAAAAAATAAATAATATTAAAAATTTATTTTATTTATTATATTTATTATTTTTAAATAATTTTAAATTAAAAGAAATTTAAAAAATTTATATAATTAAATAATATATAAAGGTTTTTATTAATATTTTTATAAGTTTTTTAAATAATATAAATATAAATAATTTTTTAAAAAATATATTTTAATAAAATAAATTATTAAAAATTTATTTATATAAATAATAAAATAATTTATATATTAAATTTATAAAAAAAAATAAATTAAAAATAAATAAATAAATTTTATTAATAAAAATAAAAAAAATAAATAAAATTTATTTATTTAAACAAATTAAATATTTATTTTTAATTTAATAAAGTACTAAAAATATTATAAATTTTCTTAATAATATAAAATATTTTTTATTAATTTTCTTAAAATATTTTATTTAATAATTATAAAATTTTATATTTTATTAATAACTTTATTTTATTAAAATCCAGTTTTTTTTAAATAATTAAGTTTAAAAAATTAATTAAAATAAGGATTATTTTTTTTATTATAAAAAAAAATATTTAAATATTTTAAAATATTTTATTTATAAAAAATAAAATTTAAAAAAAATATTTTATATTAAATAATATAATTATAATTAAAGAATTTTATATAAATATTATTTTAAAAGTTTTTTTATTTAAATTAGGAATATAATATTATAAATTTAATTATATATTTAAATTTAAAATTTTTTAAAAAAATATTATTTTTATATAATTAAAATATTATTAAAATTTAATTTTTATTAAATATAAATTATTTTTTATTTATTTAAACTTTTAAAATACTTTATTTAATAAAATTAAAATTATAATTTTTTTAATATAAATATTAATATAATATTTTTTTATATAATTATTATTTATAAAAAGAAATTTAAAATAATTTTAATATTTAAAAATTAAATATTTTAATTTAAAAATTTTAAAAATAATAATATAAATTATATATAAAATTAAAATAAATAATATATTATATATTAAATATAAATATTATATATTAATATATATTAAATAAATTATATTAAAATAAACTTTTAAAAATTAAATAAAATATTTTTTTAATATATTTAATAAGATTTATTTAATTTTTTATTTAATTTTAAAGGTATATTATAATTAATAATAATTAAAAATAAATTTTTAAATATATTTCTTAATATATTATTATAAAATAAAAATTTAGAAAATATATTTTTTATATTTTAAAATTTTATAAATATAATTAAAATATAATATAAATTTATTATATATAAAATTTAATAGAATAATAATATTTTTATATTTTTAATTTATAAAATAATTATATATAAAATATAATATAAAAAAATAGGAATTTAAATTAAATATATATTAATATATATTTATAAATTTAATAAAAATATAAAATAAATAAAATAAAAAGTTATTATTTAGTTTATTAAAATACATATTATAATAAATTTATTAAAAAAATTATAACTATATATAAATATAATAATTATTTATTTATATAATTAATTTTTATATAAAATAAATATATAATATTTTTTAATATAAAAAATAAAAATTTAATTTTAATAATATTTTTATTAATATATTTTATTATATATAAATAAATTTATAATAAACTTTTATTTTTAATAAAAATATATATATATATATAATTATAAAATATATTTTTTATAAAAAGATTAAAAAGTTAAGTATTAAAAATATAATTTTAAAATTTAATTATATATTTATATTAAATATTTTATTAATTATAAAATAATAAATATTTTTTTAATATAAATTTTAAAATTTAATATAATAATATATATATAAAATATTATTTTTAATAAAATAATATTTTATATTTTAAATAAAAAAATAATAATATTAAATATAAAATAATATTTAAAAATTTTAAAAATTATTTAATAAATTATTATATTTAAAAAAAAAATTCTATTTTAATAAATATTTAAAATTAAATATTATTTATTAAATAATATTTAATTAAATTTAAAGTTATTAAATATAATTATTAAAAATTTAAAAATAAAAAATTATTATTTAAAAAAGTTATTAAATTTAAAATAAATATTTAATTTAATTATAAAAATATTAAAGAATATAAATATTTTTAATTTAAAATAATAAATTTTAAAAAAGGTATTAAATTTAAAAAAAAATTATTAATAAATAGTTAAAAAGTTTTTTATTTATAAAAAATATATTAAAAATATTATTATTATATAAATTAATTTTTTATTATAAGAAAAATTAATTAAATTATATAGTTTTAAATAATTAAAATAATAGTTAATAATAAAAATAAGTTAATATTTATAAAAAATATTTTTAAAAAATAAAAGAATTTTTATTATAATATTATTTAAAAATAAATATATAAATATTTTAAATATTTATAAATAGTTTTCTTTTTAATATTTATATATTTAATTAATAAATAATTTTAAATAAAAGAAATTAAATATATAAAATATTATATTTAATATTATTTATTATAATATAATAATATTTTGTAATTTAAAAACATTTAAAATTATTTTATATAAAAAAATTATATTAAAATAAATTTTAAAAATTATTATAAAATAAATAAAAAAAAAATTTAAAATTATTTAATAATAAATTTTTTTAAATTAATTATTTAAATTAAATTAAATATTTAAATTAATAAAAAAATATAAAAAATTATTAATAAAAATTTAATTAAAAGAAAATTATTTTTATTTAAATAAATATTTATATATAAATAGAATTAAAATAAATATTTAAAGTATAATAAAATTTAATTATATATATATAATAATATATAATTATATAATATATTTTAAAATATATATATAATAATATTTATTATAAAATTATTTTAAATAATAATAATTTTTATTATTTAATATAATTTAAAAATTAAATAATTTAATATTATAAATATATTTTTTAATATTTAATTTAATAAAGAATTTATATATTATAAGTTTTTAAATAAGTTTAAATAATTTAAAAAATATATAAAATTATATAATATAATATATAAATTAAAAAATATATTATTTTTATAATATAAGGAGTTTATATTAATATTTTAAAAATTTAAATTATAAATTAATTTTAAAAAAAATATATTTTTTTAAAATAAATAAAAAATTATTATAATAATATTTTTTATTAATAATTATTTAATTTTTTATTATTATAATTATAAATTAAAAAAAGTATATAAAATTAAAAATTAAAAAGTAATTAAATAGTATTTTAAAGTACGTATTATAAAAAATTAAGTAATTAATATATTTTATTTAATATATAATATATATATTAAAAAAATTATTAAATATTTTAATATTTCTTTATTTAATATTTAAAATATTTTAATATTTAAATATATGTTTTTAAAATATAAAAAATAAATAATAAAAAAAAATTAAAGTATTTTAAAAATATATAAGTTTAATTTTATATATAATTATAATAATTTAAATAAATATAATTTTTATAATATTATAATTTTTATTTTATTTATTTAATTTAAAATTAAAATATTTAAAAATTATAAATTAATATATTATATATTTATTTTTTATATATTTTTTAATTATTTAATATAAACATAAATTTTTAAAAATATTTATTATTTATATAAATATTTTTTTTATAAATAATAAAAAAATATAATATTTATTTTATAAATATATTATTATATTTTATAATAATTTAATTTATTAAAAAGCTATTTATTAAAATATTATAATAGTTTTAATTATAAAAATAAAATTTTAAATATTATATATATTAAAAAAAGTTTATAATTTTAAAATAATTATTTTAAAATTTAATAATTAATATAAAAAGAATATAAAAATTTTATAATAATAATAATTAAATGATTTAATTAATTATTATAAAAAATAAAAAAATAATTATAAAATTTTATTATATTAATATATATAATATATAAATAAAATAAGAATATATTAAAGATTTATTTTAAATAAAATATTTATTTATTAAATTTATATTAATTAATAAATTTATTAAAGTATTTTTAATAATATAATTTAAATATTTTAAATATATATTAAATTTATAAAATATAAATAAATTATTTAAAAAAGTATAAAATAAATATTTTTATTTATATAAAATAATATTTTTAAAAATTAAATATATTAAATTATTTTAAATTCTTTAGATATTAAATTAATAAAAATATAAGTACTTTTTTTAAATACTTTAATATATTTAATATATTAAATAATACTATTTTTATTATTCTTTTTTTTTATTTTTTTTATTTTTTTTACTTTTATTTTATTTATTTAATTTAAAAGAATTATAAATAAATTATTTAAATTTAAATTCGGGCTTTTTAAGTAATAAATATAAAGTTTTATAAATATAAAATAGAATTTAATATATAAAATTAATATATTAAATATATAAAAAGAATAAATAAAAAGTTTATTTTTTTATTAATTTTAATTTTAAATAATTAAATAAATTTAATAAAAGTAATAATAATATAGGTAGGTATAAATTAATAATTATATTTATAAATATAATTAGTATAATAATTTAAATAATTAATATTTATTTATTTAAAATAGGTATTAAAATTATATTTAGTAAAAATAAAGTATATATAGTTTATATAAAGGATAGTATAATAAGTATTAAATTTTTTTATTTTATTAATTTTTTTTTTCTTTTTTAATAAAAATAATAATAATAGTAATAGGGGGTAAGCTAGGAAAGTATATATTAAATTATTTATTATAATAAGTTTAAATAATTTAAGTTTTAATATTAAAAAAATATTATAAATTTTTTTTAAATATCTTTTTAATAGGCTTATTTTATATAAAATATTAATATATAATATTTTAATAGTATATTTATTATTTTAAAAGAGTATAAAATTATTTTATTAGTAGTTAAAGTAGTATACTAAGTATTTTTTTTAATTTAAGTTGAATAAAAAAGTATTTTATATATATATATATATATATATATAAGTATAAGAACTTTTTATTTTAATTTAAAAAAAAATATATAGAAAATAAGTTAGGCTATATTTTAAAAGATTTTAATTAAATATAATAAATTAAAAATTTAAAATATTTATATATTAAAGTATTTAAAAGTATATAATAAATATTAATTATTTTATTTATAGTTATTTAAAAGCTTTATTATTTTTATTTAAAGCAGGTAATTAGTTTATTATTTTAAAATATTATAATAAGTGCTTACGATATTTTATTTAAATAATTAATAGATTATTTAAAGAGTATATTAAGCTATAGGGTATTAATTAAACCTACCTATTATAATACTCTATTATTTATAAATAGGGACTTTTCCTACTTATTATTTATAATTAAATAACCAGTCAATTTGCTCTATTCGATATACCCTGCTCGAAATCATAATATAAGTAGCCTTCTACTTTTGGTCGAGGTTCTCGTATTCTAAGACTCTTCATAGATCAAAGGAAACCTTCAGGTACACCCGAGAATACAAGTACTCGGAAACTGAAGCTGCAGGAGAAAAGGGGAGGGGGTAAAAGAACGATAAAGATCCAGCCAGGTGGCTACGGTTCGAGAGGCTTGCCGGTGTCGAGGGACGGAGGAAAAGGTGCATATATGATTATGCGGGCATCATCAATCTCGTTATGTGCCTTCCTACGTTCGCTCGGTCCCACCTGGACATGTCTCAGATGGTTGAATGAGGATAGATTCTTGACCCGATCCTCGTTCGCTGCACAATTCCCCATCATGTCCCGTGTACGAGTTGATGACCTGCCCTTGCGGTCACAGGTGCCAGCTGAACAATGCTAAATAATGTTGAATCCTCAAGGTGTCCAATGGAACACATCGCAGAGCCGTTGTAAGCCTTGATTTCGCCTGTAAGTCTTGGCTTCGCGTCGCGATACCACCACCTGGAGAGCGAGAAAGATATTGCGTGAGCACTAAAGCTCAACGATTATAAAACTAATTTATGATGTAATTCGATCAAATAGTGTTTTGGGCTTCATTAAAAACACTTTTGGTATACTCTTACCTAACTTATCTGTGCGTCGCAAGGCTAAGGTTATAAGTACCCATTGTATTTTAACTCTTATTATCAACACCGTGTTTTTTAAGCGCTGGGTCTTGAGTACTTACTAACGTATGAAGGCACCATGTATGTCCTTGGACGTATACGGAATAGAAGCGAAACCACCTACACACCGAGACTGATCAAGGGCATAGGCCTGACCGAGGGTAAATATTTTCGTGGTATACAACACGAATCGTTGATCCAACACATACAGCAACTCAACATACTGGACTTGATGGTTTGAATGCACGGCCTGCACAGTGTGGCCATCGCTGGCAACCCATAAATCGGTAATTCCTCAGGTTTACAGCTACATATATATTATTTGAAGCTAACCCGGCGTTGTGTGAGGCATGTAGCCCACAGGCGGACGGTGGCCTGATCACCAAGCGGAACAGGCGGTGTAGGGCCGTGAATCTATTGTTTGGAGAGGCGGGCGGTTGCTGAAACTATGTGAACCGGAGTTGTGGTGGTTGATATGTCTAGAATGCAGTCTTTGTCCTGTAACAGAATATTAGTGGGACCCCGACTCCCAGGATATATCCTAAATTCATAATAGATGAATCTTATAACCGTACAGAAGTGGTTGGGCAGATCACAATGATAACCGGGATTCTTCAAGAGACGAACATCGGCAAGCACACAGACAACGAGAGCAACATTGAAACGTTGAGTCGTCCAGAGTTGCTGCAAAGCATTTCGAGCAACTTCAACACAAGAGAACTGGTTATGGCCAAATGGTGTGCTGACTACGTGTTTTACGAACGCTAGCTAGATCGAGAAAACTCCACAGAGACACACGGGAAAGTAGCAAAGACTAAAGCAACCCTGGTTGTCAGGGGGTGCTGAGCCTCATGCGATTGCCAACATGTTGGCAGGGCTACCCACACCACCATGGACATTGAGGGGTGCAGAACTTAGGAAGAAGGTCCATCGTCGACGCTCACGGCATGAAGCAGCGATATCCTCGAGCCAGAGCAATTCCGCGATAGGGCAGCCCCAGCCGGCGAGCAAGACCTCGTGGAATGTAAACCCGGCCTTGTCATCTGTCGGGAAAGCCTCCCAGCCCGGTGAGTCACCTCCCACAGCCGCGACGCAACTATCCCAGAGCCACTTTAGTAGTCTTAGGTCCTGGTGGACACCAGCAGATGCGGCCGGCCACGCCTCACCAATCTCTCTCTCCTCTCCGGCCCCCAACTTG
Source organism: Diaporthe destruens (assembly GCA_036986855.1). Lineage (NCBI taxonomy): Eukaryota > Fungi > Ascomycota > Sordariomycetes > Diaporthales > Diaporthaceae > Diaporthe > Diaporthe destruens. The sequence goes on along the minus strand of BTXE01000002.1, from coordinate 4,224,368 downwards.
GCATAGCGAACATGATATCCCGAGCGTATGAGTAAGATGTCGCCGGTCCTCAGCTGCAGGAGTTCTTGGGATTGTCCTTGCTGCCACTGGAAGCAGGCCATGAGGTCGTCATAGGCAATGGCGTGTGGCCTAACGGCGTCGTACTGTTTCCCGTTGGCGGCCGCCCATGACCAATAATCGATCAATACTCCACGGCCAGCAACCCCTCCTGCCTCGTGCCACGAATTCATGCCTAGGCGCAGGTTTGGTGCTTCAAGATCAACAATATCTTTCAGGGTAGCACCATTGTACCAGAGCTGCTCCTTTTGATAGGCGAAATGGCGCAGCCCATCCCACTGAGAGCTCCTCTGGGTGTTGAAGGTGATCTGCGAGAGACTCAGAGGCCGAGTTTGTCGAAACGGGCACCCTGGGGCAGTGTTGCAATACGTACGACGTCATCCGCAACGCATCCTAGGAGCTTGATGGAGTGCTCGTAGGCGTCCTTGTACCTGGCAAAGGCGGGTGTTATGGGCTTTCCGATCTCCCAACTGGTTGAACAATATTTTGGTATCAGCGCAAGTGTGCTCGGCCGAAAAGAGTTGGGCAACAGAAAGAGCAAGTGAGTTACTTCAAGCTGAACCGTAGTCCCTCACGAATTTCAGCAGCGGCGTCCCTCACTACCTGTTGAGAGAGCCAGTTCTGCGCGTCTATCAGCAAGCAGGCTGGACTAAATTTGATGACTGGATACTACCAATGCCCCTATGTTATCATCCTCGCCCCAGAGCCCCCAGGCCGAGTACGGGGGGTCACCTTTCCGGAGTGGGAGACTGTTGAAGGCCGGAACGGCCTTGTCATTCGTATGCTCAGGCATTTCGCCGGTCATGCGCCTGAGTGGAACTGGGCTGAATGAGATCCCGGATGACAGTCAGGCTAGAGTTGATAAATAACGTTGATGCCAATGGCTGCGGGGTCAGACCGCCCATGGTGCTTTGAGGGGAAGGGGTGCCGGCACTGGGATGGGTGGATGGGCACATTTTGCTGGCAGCTGCATGAGGACCACTGGCATGTGAGGGACGTCGAGGGCACCATCACTGTGCCTTGTGGTTTCGGCTTGGTGACAGCTGGAGGCGACATTTTGAAGGCTATGACAACATACGGACTGCAAGAGATCTGCAGGGTCCTCTGAACCCCCGTTTATTATTAGCCCTGCTTCTCCGTTACACAGTACCTATTTGCCTATGTACATTGCTACAGTAGGTACTAGTAGTTGGTAGTGTGGCCTACATCACATCAGAGCAATGACGACCCTGGGTGGGTCACCAGCGGGCTCCGGCGGCCCCACATTCCCCCCCCCCCCCACCCCCCAAGGCCAAGGGGCAGGTGCCGTCCTGCCGCAGCGCCATGACTTCATTCGAGGCACATGTCGAAGGTGGCGCACAATGAGATCACCCCGTTCGGAGCCGAGTCGGCGCAGGCCTGGTTTGCCTGTGTTAGTTCCGTTCACGGCAGGGATCGGCCTTGAAAGCGCCGACGGTCTGGACCGTTGAGGGCCACTGCCAGACCAGACTACCGGTTTCCATACCGTCTGGTCGTCACGCCTCTGCCCTTCTCCTTCCCTCTTGCCTTGTTCACCATTGTCCCCTTGTCCTGGCCTGGTCAACATGCAATGCCAAAAGTGGATAGATAGTCTGATAGTCCTCCCAGCTCTCTCTCAGCCGCCAGGACAAGTTCGGAAGCACTGGCTGGATTTAGCATGGAACAATCAATCTCTCCTCCCTCCTCCACATGGAAAATGTAGCCACTTGCCTTTCTTTCCTTCTTCCCTCCTTTCTGTTCCCGGTCAGCCTCAGCACCTGTGTCACAACCGCATTACCTAGCGTGTCTTCAGCATCGTCATCTGCTACTGTGTATCCCAGCGTTGCGCAACAACAGACCACCACCTGTGCTCACACGGCAGCACAGCCCAAAGACCACGGTCCGATGTCATACCTGTCCCCGTCTGTGAGCTCAGTCCGGCCCTCCCACTCAAGTGGTGCCGTCTCACGATCCACGGCAGAGGTTCATGCACATCGAGATTGCCAGTCACGCGCCTGAACCACCTCGACCTTGCCGCCATATCCAAGCTGATGTGGTACTGTGGGCCTGTTCCACCTCGCCCTGCCATATCTACCGGGCTTGCGGTGTTTGCCGAGACATAGGTCCTGGTGTCTGGAAGTTTCTGTGTTCGCTTCCAAATCCGGCATCACACACAAGCACTCCTCATGGCAAACAACACGGAATCTCTCCAGCGCGGGGAGACGCAGTCTCTGGCGCACTCCATTAATATTGCGATCGCGTCGAGCCACACAAAGATCAACCGCCTGATTCTCGACCGTATGCCCCACGCCGTACCTCCCCGGGCAGAAAACCCCTCGAGTTATATCACCGGCTTATTACACGTTGGCGCCGTCTACATTGCATTCGAGTCCCTCTGGCAGAACCTCATTGGCGTCCACACCGAAATTTCCCCCCTGCCTTATACATATCCCTTTGGACATCACACCGGCACCAGCGGCCCCGGTCTCGCCCATGGCGCACCACCGCCTCCAGTTCCGGAACGCACACGGCACATCCTCGAGACGGCATACTGGCCGAACATGCTGCGCGCCGCTCGTGTGAAATCCGACATCCGCGCCATGACCGGCTGGCCAGCACACGTGGTAGACGAGCAGTTGCGATCCGCTGGCACTACACTTGCACTGGGCGCTTTTCTGGGACACATCAAAGAAGTCGTCGATAGTAGACCGCACATCCTGCTCGCTTATGCCTACAGTCTTTACCTCGCTTTGCTCTCTGGAGGCTCGTACATACGCACTGAGCTCATGTACCTCAGAGCTGAATTCTGGTTGGCTGTCCCGGATCCTGTCAGGCCAGGTATGATACCCTGTACCAGAGAGGCTAGCGGTGAGCCAGGGACTTTGAGGCGGCACTCGGCGTCTGAGTCCGACTCAGAATCGCCTGGGCTCGTCGGCGAAGAATCACCAGTCTCCTTGCCGCTCTCGTTCCTCGATTTCGACACCCCACTTGCCTATCAGAACCCACGGCAGCAGGCCAAGGACCTCAAAGCCGAGTTCAAGAGGCGCTTCGTCGGTGCAGCGCAGGCGCTGACCGACCCCGAGCGGCGCGACATAGTCGACGAGTCAGTGGTCATCTTCGACCACCTCGAGGCGGTTGTGGGGCAGCTGGACAGCATTTGTAGCAGCGGGGCAGAGGCGTCGCCGCAGGGAAGCTCAAGCAGCCGTTCTACGACTGCCGGTTCGCAGCGGGCGGGGATCGGATCCCGCCTGAGAGATAGCATTGCTATCGCCAAGGGGAGGCTTTTGAGGACGGTGAGAAGGTCAAGTGGCGCGGGTAGCTCCGTCACAGCCACCTCGCCGTCGGCTGCGAGGATCGCTGCAACACCCATGATGAACGACGCCACTGCTAGCCCACTCGGCCCACTCGACACATCTGAGAGCTTCAACGCGTCACCCCTTGCATCCGCCGCGCTCTCTAAGAATGCGATCGTGCCGGGCGAGGGTTTCCGGACCGTTCGTTATAGTGACCATGACAGGCAGCTGGATACCAATTCTGAAGTAGCACGTCGCGAAGCCGGAGGTTATGACGGCACTGCGGAGGGCGGCTTTGGTGGCGCAGGTCGCCATTCCCAAGTCTGCCCCATTGGCCGCGGAACATCTGCCTCAGTCGCCGCGGGCGCCACTGACCGCGCGCCTGACCGCGCGCTCTACGCCCTTTTGTCGAACATTGCTGTGATATTTGGCATCGCCATGGCCCTGACCGCATATCTTTTTGTGCGCAGGTGCGATGGGATCACGACGGCGGGCATATCTACTTTCACGGGTAAAGACTGGTAGTTGCGTGTCGTCATGAAAGGCAATGAGGGAGCACACAGGATCTCATTAGAATGTCATGGATTCGTGGGGTTCCAGGGAAAATGGAATCAATGCACATGGTGTTATGGCTGCTTTCAGACCGGCAGAAGAGGAATGGAAAACCTCGTTCACAATAGAGAAATAGAAGAATGATACCCTATGTCTCCTCGATCACAGGTTGATAGTATAGAAAGAAAAAAAAAGAAAAAAGAGACTCGTCATGGCCTCCGCTCAGTGTTCCTCGAGAGACATCGGCATCTTACGGTGTGTGCAGGTGTGGGATACCCTGTCCGCTAGCGAGACAGAGATGTATAGCAAAGCCGTTGAGATGGATTTCATGCTCACATGGGCTTCGTAATTATGTCAGGGGCAGGAAGGTTCACGGCATGAATATATTCTCTTGCCTTCCAGACCTATGGGCCGTATCATCCAGGCTATCCTAATGGCCTTTTACCCCAGCGGCGGTATCATACCGATCAATCCTGGGTTGCCATCTATCTGCCCTCCACCTGGTCTCAATCAACCCCCTCACCCCACCCTTCCCCCTCTCGGCCGAAAGAGTCATGAGATGCAAGGCCAAACCGTGTCCACAGATACGCCTATCCCTATGCCTTAGAATGCCCGTCCGGAAAATGCTACAATGCTGTAAGAAATGCCTCGCCTATTCCAACAGGTTTTCAGGCCAAAGCGGCCAAAGTGCTCACACTGAGGACGGCCCTGCGTGGGGACTCAACTCAACCCCTGGTGACAAACTGGCCAGGTCCGTCCAAAATGCTGCTCAGGTACACGCGCGTGCATCAGGCTTTCGTTCTGTGCCAACAGGCGACAGACTGCGCGCGCTCACCGGGCCCGCTTACCACTCATCAACATCGTCGTCTTCGTCGGTGTCCCAGTGGTCGTCCACGTCGGCCCATCCGCAACCCCACCTGCGACCCTCGCCCTCGCCCTTGGTTCTCAGCTCCCGGGCGCTGGGTCTCTTCACGGCCTCGACAGCTTGACCCTCGTCTTCTTGTGGGCCCACGTTGTTGTTGCCGTCGTACCAGCATCGCACCATGAAGTCATCTCCGACGGTGACCAGATTGCCCTCCGCGGTCCAGGACAGCGAACCAACCTCCCTCTCGTGACCACGCACGAGGGGGGTGCCAAGCGGTCGACCGCCCGCGTTGCGGATGATGGGGACGTCGTCCTTATTGTTACCAATCCCGCCACCACCGACGGCGCCTGCCCGGGCCGCGAAGGAGCTCGTGCGAGAGAGCACGGGCCTGCGTGCCGCTGAGGGGCGGGAGAAGGACGACGATGTCATAGTCAAATCAGAGTTGCGGTTTTGGAGGCCCAGCCTGGCCGCCTCGAGCTCCTGCTCAAAGTAGCGCTCGTCCGTGGGGAAGAGGACGGGGCAGTTGTCGGCGCTGCCAACGGCCAGCATCTCGCTACGGCCGCTGCGCAAAGGTCGCAGGGCGGACTTGACGTAGAAGGAGGTGGCATGAAGATTGGGGTGGCGGAAGCCATACAGCGGGCCGGGAAGCTCATCCGCAGGAGCGTGCTTCGGGCGCTTAACGGGCGCGCTGCCAGGTGCGGGGCCGAGGAGCATGTGGGCCGTGCTGTAAGCGTAGACTGTGTTGTCCTTGCAGAGGGCGTACAGCCTGGACCCGTTGGTGGACAGTGTCAGCGACGAGATGCCAAAGTGCCGCCAACTGGTGTGCGAGGCTGGCGTTGCCGTGTAGCTGAGTGGCGTAGGCGCGCGGTGGTTTCGACTGGTGTGGATGGAGCGGATATCCCACAGCTTGATAGATGTGTCCGCCTCGCAGGCCGACAGGAGCAGGTGCTCGCGGCCCGCGGGCAGCCACTGCAAGGCCGTCACGGAAACCTCGCTGATGCGACCGGGCATCTCGCCGCGGGAGGCTATGTCTGTCTGGTGGTCGGTCGATGTCGTGGTCGGGGCGAGCAGGCCTACAGAGCGGGTCTGGTGGCGTGGCATGGCCTCGTGGGCGCCAAAGAAAGAATTGACGACGCAGCCGGTGCTGATCTTACGCAGGGCCGTGAACTGCAATCCCGCCTCTCGGTCCGACACGATGGGGTCCATGACAGCGGCTCCGCCGTTGCAACGAAGGTCCCAGATCTGGATGCTGCCGTCACGTCCAGAGGTCGCTAGGACATTTCCTTGTGATTGGCCAGGTTGAAAGCGGACCTGCTTCAGGGAGGCAGTGTGCTGACCCAGTACGGAAATTGGCGTCTGGGTCATCATGTCGACCACCTTGCCACTCTGGTCGCCCGAGGCTGTCGCCAGCCGCTGGTCGTCCTCAGAGAAGGCCATGTCGATGATGGCGTTGCCGTGGACCTGAAAGCACAGGTGGATCCTATCGAACCGTGCCTTTGGCGAGGAATCCAACAGGCGCACTCGTCCCTCCTCGTCCCCGACAGCTACCAGGCTGTTGGTATTGCATGAGGCTGTGCAAAAAGGGATGCATCTTGCCAGACCCTCGTGGCTGGAACAAAAGTGGGCGTCGGCTGGACCTGAGCTGAAGTTTGCCGTTTCTGAGCGCCAATCTGATGATGGAGTCGACAAGTAAAAACGGCCTGCCTTTGGCCTGCCTCCCAGTTGCCGCTGGAAGAGCTGAGCTCCCATCCCCCTGTGGGTCAGCTGCTTCAGGCGCTTCGGCGGCTCGTGGTCGTCGTCGGAGTGGTCATGGTCGCATTCGAAGTCTGATATGTCCTCAGTCATCTGACTGCTAGTCGCAAGAGACTGCAAAGGGCTCAGAAGTGCCGATCTGACGCCTGCGGGTTCATCCTCCCGGACACAGGGTGAAGAATTGAAAAGAGGCGGTGGCTTGATGGGCGACGAGTCGGGAGGAGTGTGGTGACCCGTCTTCCGCCGCTTGGATTGCCTTGGGGTCTCGCTCTCGGTCTTGTCATCCTCGTCGTCGTCATGATCGTTCTCGCCCTGGACATGGTCGACATCTGGGGTTCCCAGAGGTTTCATCGGGACTGGTGCGTCCTTCAGCTGCGGCTGGCGTCTGTTAATGGCCGAGCCGGTGATGGCACCCAAGGCACGTGAGCTCTGGTCGACAGAAGCGCCATTCGGGGCTAGACGCGTCGAGCGACGGGCAAAAAAGGCATTGAACTTGCGGGGAGTTATGGAGGGTGCGCGTTTCTGCTTGGCGTGACGTCCTGGTGGTGGACGAGGGGGTGACGAGAGGCCGCTGGTAACTGGGTTGGACTGAAGGCGGCCATCGTTCAGGTCCATGGCCGTTGTGGTTCGACCAGTCTCGCGGGCGGTCATCCAGGAATTTCGTCCACAGGGTGGCAGTGTTTGAGGGATTGACTACTGCACAAGGAAAGGAGAGACTGCAGACACCAAGCAGCGGCCGAAGATCCAAGGCGGGGCCCAGAGAGAGGGTGAGGCGATCAACAGAGAAAGACAGCGAAATAGACGAGCTGTCTCGACACGGAGACGACTTTGGATTGGTGATGTTGATGTTTACGAGGTGACGAGAGAAGATGAGAAGAGACTGGGGGGTTCAAGACGGCTTGGAATTGAGCAGGTTGTGGCCAATTCAGAGGAAACCAAGCTGAGCTGAGGCCTGACCGAGTGCACAATGTAGAAAGTGCAGTGTGGGCCATTGAGGTCGATGTCATCAATTCGGTTCGGCCAACGCGCAAAAACGCCATCAAGCAGCCGTGGAGCTCAGACCGCAGAGCAAGAGCTCCCCTGTACGCGTTGGAACCGCGTAGCACTTTAGCCTTCGGTCCAATCAGCGGCCAGCCACCATGTCCCAGCACGTCCCAGTTCGGTTGCATCCGCCGCCAGGCTCGAGTTGGGCTAGGCCAGGCCCTGGGCCCTACTGTGTAGCATGCTCTGGGCCTGGCCTAATAAGCAGAGAGGGTTTTTGAACCCTGGCCAAAAATACGCCGCCGAAAAACCGATAAGAGATAAGCATTTGATCGGAAAAAAAGTTCTCGGGTTTCCTGCAAGTCGTCGCATTGCGCTTCTCGACTCGGTCCCATTTCATAGTCCTGTGCACCTCTGGACGGCCGACATCACAGCGATAATCGCCGCCGGATAACCACGACCGCACCAAATATAGTCGCCGGAGTCCTCCCCGGCCCGACTCACCTATCATGGCGATCCAGAAGAAGCACGGAAAGGGTCGTCTCGACAAGTGGTACAAGCTCGCCAAGGAGAAGGGATATCGTGCTCGTGCCGCCTTCAAGCTGATCCAGCTCAACAAGAAATATGGTTTCCTTGAGAAGAGCAAGGTCCTGCTGGATCTCTGCGCTGCTCCTGGCGTATGTTTATGGCCCCATTAGTACTCCATGTTGCTTCGCATGATATATTATCAGGCGCCAAAACGGCCGCTGCGTCTCCATCCACTCACTAACCCGTCCTTGTGCCACACAGTCATGGTGTCAGGTCGCTGCAGAGGTTATGCCTGTCAACAGTCTCATCATCGGTGTCGATCTCTCTCCCATCAAGCCTATCCCCAAGGTCATCACCTTCCAGAGCGACATCACCACAGAACAATGCCGCGCGACGATCAGGAAACACCTCAAGACATGGAAGGCCGACACGGTCCTTCACGACGGAGCGCCCAACGTCGGTACGGCCTGGGTCCAGGATTCGTTCAACCAGGCGGAGCTGGTCTTACAATCCATGAAGCTGGCTACCGATTTCCTCGTCGAGGGTGGTACCTTTGTCACCAAGGTCTTCCGCTCAAAGGACTACAACTCCCTGCTCTGGGTCTTCAACCAGCTCTTCACCAAGGTCGAGGCCACCAAGCCGCCCTCGTCCCGAAACGTCTCCGCCGAAATCTTCGTCGTGTGCCGCGGCTTCAAAGCTCCTAAGCACATCGACCCCAAGTTCCTCGACCCCCGCGCCGTCTTCGAAGAGCTTGCCGCGCCCACCCCAAACAACGAGGCCAAGGTCTACAATCCCGAGGTCAAGAAGCGCAAGAGAGAGGGTTACGAGGAGGGCGACTGGACCCAGTTCAAGGAGGTCCCCGCCTCCGAGTTCATCCAGACCACAGATCCTATTGCTATTCTAGGAAGCAAGAACCGCCTGCATTTCGACCAATCCAGGAACGGAGATGTGGCCCTCGCAGCACTGAACAAGCTGCCTGAGACGACAGACGAGATCCGTCGGTGCTGCGACGATTTGAAGATCCTCGGCAAGAAGGAGTTCAAGCTGCTGCTGAAATGGCGACTCAAGGTCCGTGAGAAGTTTGGCTTCCCCACCAAGAAGAGCAAGCAGGAGCCCGAACTTGCCGAGGAGACGGCACAGATCGAAGACATGGATGAGGAGATGCGGATACAGGAGGAGCTGCAGGCACTCAAGGAGAAGGAAGGCTCAAGGAAGAAGAAGGAAAGGCGCAAGGAGAACGAACAGCGGCAGAAGGACATCGTGCGCATGCAGCTCAACATGACGGCACCCATGGATATCGGAATGGAAGAGCGAGGACCAATGGGCGAGGACGCCATGTTCCAGCTCAAGGCGGTCGACAAGGCGGGGGCCCTGGGCAGGATATCGAAGGGAAAGATGGTCAAATTGAGCGAGCAGGATGCGAGAAAAGACCGAGACAGCGGTCTGGGCACCTCGCCAGACTCGGACGAGGACAGCGATGAGGAGGAGGACAGGCTAGAGCGGGAGCTCGACGGCATGTACGATGCCTACAAGGAGCGCAAAGCAGCCACGGATGCAAAGTACCGAGCCAAGCGGTCAAAGAAGGAGCACGATGACGACGAATGGGAGGGTGTGTCTGCCGACGAGAAAGAAGCCAGCGACGAGGAGAGTGGGCTGGACGAAGACAGCGACGAGGACTCTGATGCCGACGAAGACGGCACACCTGGCCAGAAAACTCTCTTGACAGACCTTGAAAAGGACACGGCAGACTCGTCGGGGCTGTCCAAACGCGCTAGGGCCTTTTTCAACCAGGACTTGTTCAAGGACTTGGAAGGTCTGTTGGATGAGCCTGAGGAGGACGAGCCAGCCAAGAAGGGGGGAGCCGAGGAGACGGATGTCGACATGGCCGACCAAGTCTCTTCGGATGACGACACGCCAGCGACCGGATCCAAACCAAAAGCGTCGGTAGCTGTTGATGCGTACGAGTATGAAGGCGAAGTGTCTGAGGAGGTCAAGCCCGCCAAGCAGAAGGAGGTCGGGCAAGACGAAGAAGAGGAGAGCGACTGGGAAGAGGAGGAGAGGCGGGAAAGGCGCGAGCGCGACAACAGGCCAGGTAGGCACCCGCTCCGGGCACTGCTCTTGAGGCACTCGCTCACCGTGATGGACACGTGCTAACATTGAATTTACAGAAATTGACATCATAACGGCCGAGGCAATGACGCTGGCGCACGAGCTCGCGACGGGCAAGAAGTCGAGCCACGACCTGATGGACGATGGTTTCAACAAGCACGCGTTCAGGGCGGACCGGGACGGGCTTCCAGACTGGTTCACGGAGGACGAGTCAAGGCACGACCGGCAGCAGAAGCCGATTACCAAAGCGGCAGCTGCGGCGATCAAGGAGAAGCTGCGGGCATACAACGCGCGGCCGATCAAGAAGGTGCGCGAGGCCAAGGCGCGCAAGAAGCTCAGGGCAGCGGACCGGCTGGAGAAGCTCAAGAAGAAGAGCGACGTGCTGGCGGCATCGGAGGGCATGACGGAGAAGGAGAAGGCGGACAGCATCTCCAGGCTCATCTCCAAGGCCAACAAGAAGGTGCGCCGACCGCCGGTCAAGGTGGTGGTGGCCAGGGGCGCGAACAAGGGCAAGGGCAGGCCCAAGGGCGTCAAGGGCAGATATAAGATGGTCGACTCGAGGATGAAGAAGGAGATGCGGGCACTGAAGAGGAAGGCGAAGGCAAAGAAGTAGCGGGTGTTGTCTCGTTCTGGGCTGGATAGGGATGGCAGATATACCCCCAAAGTTAGATGCAGTATACCATGAATAAAGGCAGGGGTTTGGTCTGGTCTGGTATAGCCAGCAAGCAATCTGGCGAGATTCGCCATCTCTGGCTGTGGCCTACATTCAAGTTGTGTCTGGAGACCATAGGGCTGCATTACATACAAAATAGTCTACGACGTCGCATTGATGAGCTTGGCTCGGCCATGCACACCCGATTTGCCAGCCTGATCCACCAGAGCAAGCCCCAGGCAGAATTCGCCCGAAACTTGGATGCAATGCTTATTCATGGTCAGCCAACCTTCTTAACTGGACACATAATCCGCAGGTAAAAGAGGACAAAAAGAAAAAAAAGAAAATCGGCTGGGTGGGAGCGGGAGAAATGGCAGATATGGCTCTTCTCGAACCTTCTCGCGGGACGGGCGGAGCGACCGTTTCTGGTCCAGTGCAGTTCGGCGCGGGACACAAAGCTGAGCTGGCCTTTGGGCGATGTCGTAACCAATGTCTGCCTCCCATCTCAAGAGGATAAAACAAGCGACAAGACGACTAGCTCAACATCATCACTCAGTGCCCTCACTCAGTCTAGTCTGGTTGGCTTTGTGGTCACTCAGGCACAGGTCCAGCAAGCCACGAGAGGTGAGGCAAGGTTTTCCAACTAGTACTTCTTTTCTCGTCTGCCACCTCGACGCCGCGCAGCACACCAACATCATCATCATCACCCAGCAGCCACCGCATACCACATACCACATACAGCATGCCAGGGTCGACAGACCTCCTCCTCCGCCGCGTCACCTCGGTGGCGCTGGCCATCTCCTTCTTTTCCGTGTCATCAGGCCGCTTCGCCCCCGTCTCGTGGCTCACCCAGTCCGACTGGGTCACGGTTCTGGACGGGCCCTGCCTGGTCGACCGGGTCATCTCCCCCGTGCTGCTCGCCGGCGCCGCCGTCCTGCACTGGTACATCGCCTCCCAGCGCACCGTCCTCCCCCTGACCATCACCATCCCGAACCCGGGCCAGGACCTCGCCCGCGGCGCCGCGCCCCCCGCGAACACCAGCACCATCGTCCTCGGCCTGTGGCGCCCGGCATACTACTGGGCCCTGGCCGTCGCCGAGGCCGTCCTCCTCTACGCCGTCGCCTCCGCCAGCGCCAGCGTCTTCGCCACCAGGTGCGTCGTCGTCGCGCTCCTGACCGCCGTCTGGGTCCTCGGCTGGAACGCCCTGCCTTGGTACCGCAAGGAGCAGGCCTGGGCCATGATCAAGGAGTACGTCTTGCAGCTCATCATCATGGAGATGGTAAATATGGCCTTTGGCGGTGGGTCCGACCGGAGGAGGAGACGGAGGAGATTCTAGTTAGGCATGAGCCCCACTGGCTCGGCCCGGCTTTTCCTTTTGGGCGTTTGGGCGTTTGGACGTTGCTTTGCCTCGAATCATGTGTGCGTTGCTTGAGCGGCCAGAGACATTCGTCCAGCCTGTAATCCGGACAAGCTCGATGCGTCTTGCCATGGCTCTGAGCCACCAGCACCGTTATGAAACCCAATCCACTACTTCTCAGCGTCAAAACCATCGAGAAACCCGCCACGCGTTTCTCGAATAAAATCCGCCAAGATCCTCGGTCAACTATTCACCGTTAACCTCACGTGCTTCCATACCCGAGTGACCCTGCTCCTCCAGCACCACCTGGGCATGGTTCCAACTTCCCCAAGATAACATGGCTCCAGCACACGTACCTTCACCAGGGCAATGTGTCCTATGTATTAGTACTAGACTTTTACTGTGTAACAATATGGTGTGTACAAAATTATTATCGGCGAATACCAAAGCAAGCTGATGTCACTCGACTGGGACATAGGGCGGGGTCAGGAGCACTTGTGTTTATTTGAGGTTCAGGTCCAGGCTGTGGTCGATGCACGTTAAGGTGGGAACGTCTTTTAAAGGTTGAAAATTCTATATAGAGAAAGACAGTTATGTGGTGTAAAGGAAAAATATAGTATGGCTAAAGCCGCCGACACTTGTGTGCCGTGACACCCCGTGTGCTCTTGGCAAATCCCGCACCCTTAATCTAATCGACTATGAGATTCCGTTTGCTGTGTCAATAATACGGCTGTGATAACGGAGATCTGGAGCAAGATATATGATAATATGGTTCTTTCTGGTATGTCCTGTCACAGATCACTCATTTAGTCCATCCACCACAGCAGCAAGCCGAACCTCTGGGTTGTTTTCACCACGCATGCCCGCAGTAGGTGCATTGCATTTGTTGCAAACTATGACATGGTCGCTGGCGGGCAGCTCTTGACTCACGATTGTAACAATGGGTTTAGGAGTCCAAGCCTTGCCTATGCGGCGTTGTGCCATGTTCTCCCTCACATCTCACCCAAGTGCATACCTACCTAGGTATGTATGCTTCTACTATTGGTCGGACTTCAGGAAGTATCAACTCATTGATTGAAGCTCGCATTCATTCCGCTGATCAGGGCGCTTGAATATTCTTGCACCTCAGTATTTTCTCTGAAGCCACTATTTTCTCACACCACACAAGCTTATAAAGCCGTCAATTAGTACTGTAGACAGTACGAGCAGCGTGTTTGCTACGTTGGCCACGTCATCCCCCTTCTCCCAACAAACTCTTAGAAGACATTATCCAACCTTCTAGGACACAATCTCCTACTAGATAATCTCTCAAGAAATTACCTCTTATGAAATAACTTGTTATAGGATAGCCTCCTGAGATTAACCTCCTAAGGACTGGCCCCTTAAGAGATTCTCCAGATAGATGATCTATAGAAACTGTCCTCACGAATCAGGGTTAGAGCTCCAGCAGCTGCCGTATCACATGAGACAGCCTCTTGAAGGTGCCTAGATTTTGTGGCAATGATGTAATTACATGGAGTGAAGGCGAGTGAGTGGAGCGGAGACGGGGCATCTACGTTTTTACTTCCAAAGGAGCCACGGAACAAAGGTTCACCGAGGCGGTCAAGATCACAGCTAGACATGCGGGAAGATTACTACTTGGTGTCTTTCCGCCACGCCTTCAAATCCATGGATATATATCCCACGGCTCGCGAGTGACGCTGATTTCAGACCACTGACGTACCCTCTTGGACGAGATTCGAAGACTTCGACTCTCACACCATCACCAACTCCTCCTCGTCTGCCATCAGATCTACGCTGAGACGTTGCCTCTCTACTGGTCCTCGATAATCATCGACAGCGACCTGTGCTCACCCTTCGAAGAGGCCAGCTTTGCGGAGGTCCTACGCACGATCCCCTACCTCGCCCAACCTTTGATCACAGAGATTCACTGCGACATATGCTCATCACACCGTCTGGCACACATAGCCGAAGCTATACTATTTCAATAGTACGAATACGTGCAGGTGCCTTCACCCGAAAATACCTACAAACTACACATAATCAGAGTTCCTGCGGATGCAGGCAGTACTAGCATAAGGACTAGCATGCATCACGGAGTATTCCGTTGAGATCGACCTTCCATATATGTCGTCGTTCCCGCGCTGCGGGACACTCGCCTCCGGGAATAGGCTAAATTGTGCATGTCTGAAGCTCTTCCCTAGGCTTACTGCTGATAACTGCATCACATTTCAAGTGACATAAGTTAGAATACGGGCTCACGCACCAACCCCTTCACGAACACCCATTTCACACCAAAACACCTATTTTATAGCCCTCTCTAATTTATTCTATAAAATTACTATACCTTAGCAAAAATACTGATTAAATTAAAATTTAAATTTAACATAATAAAAAAATAAAAAATAATTTTAAACTATTTTAATAGGGTTAAATAAGTATTTCTTTATTTTTATATAGTAAATTATTATTAACCCTTTAAAGTTAATTAGTAATATATTATTAAATATTATTAAAAAAGCTACTTTTTATTTATTAATTTGTATAATAAAGAAAACTATTTATTTTTAAAAATTTTCTTTAATTAATTATTAAAAATTTAAGAATAAGTGGGGCTAATATTCTCTATTATATTTTCCCTACTTATTTTAAATCTTTAATAGTTAATTAAAGAAAAATTTTAAAAATATATACTTTATTAATAAAATTATATTAATATTATTATTTTTTTATAAAAAAATTTAAATTTAAACTATTAATTATTAATTTTAAAAAAATAGTTTAATAAAAAAGTATTTTAATATATAAAAATAAAAAATTTATTTTTATAATATATTTAAATATATTACTATTAAATAAATATTTTAAAAATATTTTTATATTATTATATTATATAATAATAATATAATAATATTTTCTTTATAATTATAATTAATTATTTAATTTAATTTAATTTAATTATAAATAAAAATATAAAATTTATAAAATATTATTTATTTAATTATATAATTTTATTTATAAATATTAAATATATTTAATAAAATATAATTAATATTTTATATTTAAATATTAAATTTTATATTTTTATTATCTTTTTATAATTAATTATAAATTATTTTATTAGTTTTAACTAGCGTGCGTGAAGGGGTTAGTGCGTGAGCCCGTATTCTAACTTACTAGTATCAGGGGTTAGCTTAATACATTTTCGCCACCTAGTATATTAAGTTAGTTGGCATTCGCATATCTGTCTCCTCTCTATGGCTTTTCTCACTACTAAGACTTGATGGTTGATAGGTACCTATCCTAGGTACTTTAGTATAGAACCAGCCTTCCCCTTCAGCCCTTCAGAGCCAGGTATTTGGGATTCTTGGGCTGAGTGGCAACTTGTCTTCGGATAGGCGTGACTTCCAGTTCTACCTAAGTACTGATCCTCCATAAGAACCTAGGTTCAAAAAAGAAATGCTTCAATGTGTTGGGAATGTGTGCATCAGACACTGTCAAAATGACAAATTTCCAATCATTGGGTACTTGGAGCATCATGATATACCAATTGGTATGAAGTTGCCGTCAGGTTTAATGCTATTCAAACTCTACAATTAATACTCCAAGTGCCAGAAACGGGCTGTGAATGGGTCTCTTGTGGTCCTAAACAAAAGCTGAAATCCCACCTCATACTCCACCTCCATGAATAATTCAGACGAGCACGAATCGTTTAGCAGGTTGCCCCCACTGGGTCTTACTTGTTGGGCTTGCCAACACATTCTTATTATCAATGTGTTTCCTACAGCTTCCATGCGAGTTCACGCACGGTAGAACTGATTCCGGAAGTGCTGCTGCCATGCTTGTTCCAGCCGGGGGGGGGGGGGGTCACAATGTCATTTCCCTATTTGTTGGCTTGAATTATGAGTGACTCGTACTGTCTCAAATCTTGAGCTTCGTCAAGGCTCATCAAGACATGGTGAATGTCTGTGTAGAAGTGTACTTGCTGAAAGGTCCCTTGGTAGTGCTGAAGTTGAAGACTATGATCGCGAACCTAATTATCTCAGGCAGCCGACATGTTTCACCATTCAGTTTTGGAGTAGCTAACCAGACTAACAGGCTGTCTTTCATGGGTAGACCCAGGTAGTATTTGCCGACTCTATCTCTCTTTTGCAAGGGTTTCCCAGCTCCACCAAAGAAGCTCAAGTAGCGGATTTCTAGCAATGTTCTACTGATTCCATCCCGGGGAAAACATGCCAGTGGCGTTAATGACCAGTAAGTTGGACCCGAGTAGCCAGGAGCTCCATACTGATGGCATGGGTGACAGATTGGTCGCGGACCATTACTACCTACGTAATGGAAATTCTGGCGAGAATACCTCTGAGCTGGCAGGGCCAGATTCCAGATGTCATGCACGTATACCCTATGAGGATTCCGAACTTGTCCTACGGGAATGTCAACCCACAAAACGCCAGTTGACTACCGTGGTACCCAGATCGCGGGAAGATCGACCGCTTACATATGTACTGTGGTGTAGGATCTGTTCCAATTTGTACACTACTGTGGAGCAGTATTCAGCCACGGTTGATCCACGGTAGTCCCACAACAGACAGGGTCCCGTCGGACTCCACCTGGCTGATCGCTCCGATTCCGAGGAGCGGGTTCTCGCCAACCTCATCGCTGCAGCAGGTTCTAGGCAGCCCTAGCAGAGCATGAAATCATCCGACATTCTGCGATAATTCTACCGACATATCTCTTGTCCCCGCCATGCCATGACTGCGGCCGGTTCGTAACTTCTTCCTTTTTGGGTCGTGTTCCCACGTGGATCGACCCAGGCCACCCGGCCGCCGTCTCCACCAGCCGGCTACAATCGCCTTGTTACAACCGAGGCTCCACTGCTCAAGGACGTCTCTGTACGGAGTAGTGTACCTTGCATATTTTGTCGTCCAACCACGGGCCGTCCCATCCCACCCCTCGTTCCCTGCAGGGCAGGTCGGATCCCGGCTGAATTGGCAGCATTACCGATTCCCCTCGGCTACTGTACGTCAAGCCCTGGGACGCACGCGCGGAGGTTGGGAAGAACTTGATCCCCCTGATAACAACACATCCTTTGGTCTCTTGCTGCAGTATCCCATGCAGTGGCTGGACTTTTGATGGGTCGTGAGGCAACAACACATTGCCTTTTCCAGTGTGGCCCAGCCAAACCCGGCCAAGGCATCCTGATACGGCAATGCACTCGCAATGCATGCACGCACCCCAGGCAAGCAGATTGGTGGACATGTTGTTTTGTGTGCGGCTGCAGCGGCCGCGCTAATAACACGTTCACAGCACTTGGGGCGCCCAGATGGGAAACGATGTGAGGGTGTCGACGAGGATATCATGTGAGAAGCCAGAACGACTGTGCAAATGCAGCACGCCGTGAATTGTGGAGACGAGTGGGTGTGAGAACGTCTGGGTCGCAACAAATCACTTCCTTCTTGCCTGACAGCTGTCGTACCGGCGTACTAATCAATTTGATACAGTTGATGTGACCGGTGCGTCCCTGATATTAACTTCGTATAGAGCGCCAGAGCTCCAGAATATTGACTATTTCCATGGCGGGATATGCACTAAGCTTCGATCCCAGCAAGTGAGTGAAGGCCTTTCAGCGGGAGTCCGCTAGACTAGGCGTATCTCATGCGTCCTTGGGAAGAACCCACCAGTTCCGGCTCGATCATATTCCAACGGATTCCGAGTCTGGACCAGCTTTAGCAAATTGTGGTCTTAAGTTCCCCAGCTCCACGGCAGGCATCTTGTCTCAACCCTTCAGCCCATTCATCTCATCTGAGCTTGGAACATCCCGACGGGAATGTGGACCAGCCTACAAGCAGCTGGTGGCCCAGGGCAGCCAGGGCACTTACAAGGCATGGTGCCTGTTTGGGTAACACCGGCCGATGCAACTCTTGAGAAACACCAGCTATCTCCTTCCCGGATTGGCAGTCGATTTTTGTGAATTGAGGCATCGCCCTGGAACAGACTTCCCATCTGGACCAAGTCGGGTCCACTCACCCACCCATCAGCCATGCATCTTCAGCATCTATGCGTGTTCGACACAGACTCGCCTCAGAGGCACTGCCCTGCATTGAAAACTAGTCAGAAATCGTCACGGTTTCATCGCACCATTACGCCATTGGATGGGTTCTCAAATTCACCGAAGGGCCAGGGCGAGCCCTCGTTGTGGGACATCCCAGGCGAGGGGTCATGCCTATCCATGTGGTATGCCAACCGCCCTAGCTTCCTACCTTAAAGCTCGGGTTCCAAGGTTGTTTTCTGGGCTGGGGAGGCGCAGGGGAACACTCGCCACGAGGTCAAAAAGCTTAATCCCAGTGAAGAGTATTTCCCTGGGACTCTTTCACTACTTTTCGATATTACCCAGCGAACCTCCCCCCCAGCCTCTGCTCATTCATGATTGTTCGCCAGGTACCGAACTCTTCGCAAGGGCTGAGGCTGACGGCTCACCGCGCTGTCGCTCGCGATGCCTGGCATCAACCAACTCCCAGCTGGGTCAGAAGGAGCAGCTGCCACATCGCTGATATGGGCTTCAGTCAGCTGGGTCTGCAGCAGCTTGTTATTGTGGCTGACATGGTCGCATCATGAAGGATGGTCTTGTTAGACAGCCCGCTTCCGTTCCGGCTCATGGCTACCACCACAGGCATGCATGAGGCTTGATGCTCTAGAGCTAACTAAGACCGCTCCAACTTTCAGATCTCTCACTGCTCGCTGTGTCATCCATCTCAAGCACAACCTTCTCCATAGTGCAACAGATACGCGACATCACGTTCTACATCGACATAGTGACAGAGGGATTCGAGCGCAAATTGAAACTCCCTGCCGATGACCCGGAACTTGCCATCGCCAATGGGTCTTTTGGTGCTGACCTGGTTCTCTATTATCTCCGTAGGGCTCCGTAATTTACACGCTGTGAGAAGTATCGCACTGACTATAAATCTGCAGAGTACTACCTGTACAGCGTGCAGGCGATGCTGGTCATGTTTTGGGCGGCTGAGCTGTGTCAGTTGACCTATCAAGTCGGAGAGCGACGTACGATTCGAATTATGTTCCGAAAACTTCACACGGCGGGGAAATTAATCTCTTGGCTCTTTCCCCTGATGACAATCCTGATGCTACGAATCCCGTCCCTCAAGGAGTCTTTTGTAGCTTTCATCCTTATCGCCGACTTGCCACGTCAGTCCTCCCACCAGATAAATGTCTGTACACGAGGAGAAATGACTAGCTGAATCGTGAGAACAGTGATGATTAGCCTCGCCATCGGCAGTGGGCTCATGATAGCAGTTCTAGTCAGATACGTCAGGACAAGACAGAAGTTTACACAATGGAGTCCGCCGAATTGGAACTCCGGGTCGACCTCGCAAGGTGGCGCAGAGCCCACCGGCTCTCAAGACAGTTCTCACCAGAATGTATCAGGAAGGCGTGGTCTCTACGACCGGTGGCTAATGGTGCGCTTTACGATCGCTTTCGTCTCCCTAGCGTACGGCCACACTCCCACCCCGTCCTCGAACGCGCGAGTATCGTGGTAGTAACTCTCTTTTAGGGTCTTCGAATGCACCAATACCCTCTTTCAGGTCACCGCATTACAAAACAACATCAAGGACTCGGAGGCCTCCGCGCCAGACTTAAGCGCAGGGCGAGCGATACAGACAATGATCCTCTTCATGCCAGGCACAACACCGGGCATATTCTTATTCGTCGTCTTTGGGACCACCGCTTCGTCGAGAATGAAGCTCGCCAACCTGCTCGTACCGAGTTGCTGGCGCGAATCGTCGACTTGCTGCTCTGTTCGCCGAAAGAGCCGTCCATCCACACCTGAGCTCCTCGCATCGGGCGAAGGAGGAATAATCGTCAAGCGCTCCCTCACCGTCACATCTACGAGTCGGCTACACCCCAGCCCAGCACATGATGACGATTTTTCCGAACCCAGTATGATATCTATGGACGAGTTCACGAGACGCTCGGAAAACTCAGTGCAAATCTCATATATGAAACCGCTGCCCCTGACCCCGGGGCCGCTGCCCAAGTCGAGATTCAACACATCTATCAAGGAAATTTCTAGCAGGGAAGGCACAACATCAGACGTGAGAGAGTTGACCTCAATTGAGGAAAATGGCAGCGCCAGAGGCGGGATATTGACGAGGACAAACACGGACGACTCGCTGCGGGTGCCCGATATTCAAGTCCTGGGCACAGAGCACAGTGACGATTCGGGGCCCATCTTACCGATACAGGGTCACGAGGTGCGGCATTCGAGAAGTATATTGGCATTGAATGGGGAAGGTGGGCGGAAGGGGGACAGGAAGTCCATGAGCTTTTTGAGACCAAGGCGATAAAGATTTCGTAGTATCGTTGCTTGCAGATAATGTGGCTGTAAATAAAGACGTAATGACGTGATGTATCTTCGAACCGGAATCCTTCTTGGTCGACGTGATCCTGGCTACTTATCTACCTAGGTAGGTACCTAGGTAAGTAACAATTAATACTCTCTTCGGTAGAGATGTTGATGCCGATTCGGCAATCAATTGATGTCCAAGTTCTGCAGACAATTACGCTGCGACATCACGAGGCCACGGCACGATGCAAAAGAAAAATTCGCATGGATACGATCAATCTGTCCCCAGTTTCAGATCAAGATCTACATTTAGCCTTACCAAAGACCCGGGCCGGGACACGGTATGGTAGGACCCTGAGCACCTTAACACGGACACAGGACGTCCGCTATATTGCCCGAAGCGGAAATCCACCCAGCCTCCGATGTAACAGATAATAACACCCAGTGGAGCCATTCCGATGGCCCCTAGGCGAACATAGTTCTCGTGCAGCATATTTTGAACTCAAAATCCTACCAAGATCGAGGTGCTCTCGGCCTCAAAGATCAGCTTTTCCTCGTTGACATCAGAATTGGAAAACGTTATCCGACATTGTATTTGATGGTCGTTGCAAGATGATATGGTCTACGAGAAGCTGGCTGGCTTCTCTATGCTTGTTGCCGGCAAATGTTCTCTGTGCGAACCTGCTGGTATCTCACTTCAGTGGCAGTATTTACTCGCTCTCATTGACCACAAACAACGGAACAGGGAAGCTCGCAATCACATCTTCAATTCGAGCAGGGGGGCGCACGCCTAGCTGGCTAACACTGGACTCTGCGACTGGCCATCTCTATGTCACAGACGAAGCTCAATATGGCTCCCCAGTGCTCACCACGCTCAAGCTCAACAACGACAATAGCGTACAACTGGTTAGTACTGCGCCAACAAGCGGCGGTGGAGTCCACAGTGCGCTATATGGAGGCGATGATGGAAGAAGTTTCTTCGCCGTGGCTGAATAGTAAGGCGCCTAAGCATACTTACTACCTTACAAGGAAACCAGGAGTTGGTGGCGCGCTTACACTCAAATAGCAATCCATCGACAATATCTACCTACAGACTCCCCCTATCCGGAAGTTCTCAGTATATACAGAGACTCGCATTCAACATGACTGCCCCAGGGCCAGACCCCTACCGCCAGGATAAGCCCCATCCGCATTCAGTCTTCACAGACCCAACAGGCAGGTTCCTGCTGAGCGCAGACTTGGGCGCAGATCTGATCCGGATCTTCAGCATCGACGCCTCAACCGGCCAGCTCACTGCCTGTCCCGCCGCCGAAACGGGCCCCGGCGACGGGCCCCGGCACGGCGAGTTCTGGAAGTCACCCTCTGGGACCCTGTTCCTCTACATTGTCAACGAGCTCGCCGGATCCGTGACGGCGTGGACGGTGACAACCCCTTTGGTGGACGGGGGTGGCTGTCTCAGCCTCAGCAAGATCCAGTCGGCGTCGACGTACCCGCAGGGCAAGAACCCGCCAGCTGGGTCCAAGTCGGCCGAGGTCCGCGTGTCGGGGAACTTCGTGTATGTGACGAACCGAAACGACCAGTCCTTTGGCAGCAAGCAGGACTCCGCGGCGACCTTTGCGATCGAGCTGTCCACGGGCAAGCCCACGTTCGTCGAGGCGACCAACACTCACTCGTACTTCCCGCGGACATTCGCTGTGAATAAAGCTGGCGATGCGGTGGCGTTTGGGGGCCAGACGTCATCGACTATCGTGGTCGTCGCCAGGGATGTGTCCACCGGGAGGATGGGCAACGTGCTTGCCCAACTACAAGTTGGTGCGCCTGGGACGGTTAACAACGAGGATGGACTGAGCGCTGTGGTGTGGGATGAATAATATGTATTAGCTGAGGGATATCGAGTCGCATGTCAACTCAGCCAGGGACAAATGAATTCCTTCCAGCTGAGGAATTTAAAAATGACTTGCAAAGGTAGAAGCCTCGTCGTTTTTATAGGTAGACCTAGGAATAGAGCGTATAGCTATATAATAAAGCTATTTGATAATACTACTAGTAGTATCTCATTATATGTTTCTACTTTAAAATGTGTCACTTTATATCCCGTTTATAATTAATTTTTAATACTATATTAAAGTAGTTATTTATAAAGTAAAAAAAGAATATATAAGTTAATAAGTACCGCGAATTAATTAAAATACTTTACTATACTCTATTTAAAATTTATATTATTATAATTAAATACTTTTTATAATTTTTTTATAAATAAATTTAAAATTAAAATAAGTGGTTTTGTTTTTTTAATGCCGCATACATATAAAATGTATGTGGTGCCTTCATACAGAAATTAAAATAAAATTAAATAAATTTATAAAACTTATTATTTATTATATTATAAATTATATTATAATATATAA
Source organism: Diaporthe destruens (assembly GCA_036986855.1). NCBI lineage: Eukaryota > Fungi > Ascomycota > Sordariomycetes > Diaporthales > Diaporthaceae > Diaporthe > Diaporthe destruens. Next base: position 4,201,455 of record BTXE01000002.1, on the reverse strand, counting down.
TATAATTTATAATATAAAATAATTTATTTAATAATAAATATTAATAATAAATATTAATTATTTTTATTTTTATTTTTATTTTTATTTTTATTTTTATTTTTATTTTTATTTTTATTTTTATTTTTATTTTTATTTTTATTTTTATTTTTATTTTTATTTTTATTTTTATTTTTATTTTTATTTTTATTTTTATTTTTATTTTTATTTTTATTTTTATTTTTATTTTTATTTTTATTTTTATTTTTATTTTTATTTTTATTTTTATTTTTATTTTTATTTTTATTTTTATTTTTATTTTTATTTTTATTTTTATTTTTATTTTTATTTTTATTTTTATTTTTATTTTTATTTTTATTTTTATTTTTATTTTTATTTTTATTTTTATTTTTATTTTTATTTTTATTTTTATTTTTATTTAATTAGTAATTTAAATTTAATTTATTTATATTAAATTAATAGTAAAAGTAAAATTTAATGGATTAAAAATATATATTACTTTATATCCCCTGTTTTTTTACTCCGAAAATCTCTACTATCCTAACCTTTTACCTAGGGTACATACCTGTATCTAGCGCCCGCTGCATAAACTGAGAAAGGCGCTCCATCCAGACAAGGTCTATCAAACTGGGAAGGGCTTGGGCTACATCGGTTTTGCGATTTGAAATCACGAGTGAGGTTAGGAACCTGGAAAGTAGGAAATGACCATGATGAAAATTGATCCAACATAGCAGCATCAGAAACTCGCTCAATTCCGGCAATTTCTATTGGGGTGAACAACTCACTTCGAAGTTGCAATCTAGATGTAGGAGTCGCCTCTTACGTAGGTTTTGTTCTTTGATTATGGTGAGGATTGCCACAAGTCGCCTCAAGGCCTGACACGAGACTTTGCCCTGCCCAGCAAACACCGTTCTTTACTGGCTTCGAATCCTCCAGTTATGGATAATTCCAAGTTTGGCAAGGGCACTTCGCCTTTGCCTAGTCAATGTTACCCTGCTGAGGCTGATTCTTGGGTTTCTCTGGTCGAGTGATGTATTACCAGACCTTAGAACAGTAAATCGATACAAACATAGCCCATGCGGAGTTACATCGGACAGTAAGCAGTAAGCAGACAAGTCTGCTGTCGTGGATCTGCCGAATCCTTCAGGATCAATTGAATCGAAGCCATCGCACAGCCATTTTAAAAGGCCAGTGTCTGGGTGCACGTCTGCCATTGGACACGGTGGTTTTCTGGACAGTGATGAAACCGTGCAGGCAAACCAGACGGGCGATATTCGAGACGGTGACCATTTTCCTCCCCTGCTCGGGTGTGGTACGTCAAAGTGCATCACGGTGGGCCGTCGAAGCGGTTAGCCAATGTTCGAGCCACCGCTTGGCCGGCTCGGCTGCTGTAATAAGCAGGGCCCGGCAATGTTGGCAGCAGGGATGGCCAGTGAAATTGCAATTTTCGAAATATTTCAATCACCCGGCCAGACTTTCGTTTCACCAGGTCAGGTAGGTCTGAAAGGTTTTATAGGTACCTTAGATTTACGGGTACCTTTATTTTAATAGGTTAAATACTTAATTTTAAATACTTTTAAAACTTTTAAAAACTTAATAAATTTAGAAAATAAATAAACCCTAACCCTAATTTAAGTTAAAATTAATAATTTAATTAGAACTAGTATTATTTAATTAAGCCTAGTGGTGAAATTCGATTTCTTTTACCAGGACCCGTGAAATTTTAGATTTTATTTACAGAGGTCGGTGGGCCTGAAATTTCGCCATCCCTGGCAACTTGGCAGTGGTGCCCTGTCAGCAGTGGCAGGCAGGCAGGCAGGCCGAAGAGAGGCGGAGCCTCGGGAAAGGCGCTCCGTGGCCTACTCGTATCAATATCCCCTGCGCCGGTCGTAGCTGGCCTGGGCAGTTTTGCTGTGCGAACCCTGGCCGGCATAAGTCACTGCCTAAAACAGCATGCTTGGCGCTCACGATCAGTGGCTATGGCTGAGAGGTGACAGAAGCAATCAAGGCAATGCAGTGCCTTCATCGGACCAAGTGCGGAGTTGGGCTGCTTTCTGGACCGGGGAAAGGATCCTTCGCGTGGAGCACGACAGGGACCTCGTGTCGATGTAAGCGCCAGCAACAAAGATTGAACTCAACAAGTTGAAATAAGTATGGTTCAGTCGCCTTGGTTTTTTCTTTTAGATTTTTATTTGTCCTTGGAGACTTGCTTTTGTGTCAGACTCGATTTGTGTCCTCGAGAACAACTACTCATTTCTCAGTTGTCTGTTTGCATTGTCCAAAACTCCAGCATTTCTCGACGCCACAGCTCCCATATATCCCACTCAACACACCTAAGATGGCCTCGCAACACGTCGTCGGCGACTCGCCGTTCCTGAAGCGCGTGCTGATCCCCTTCTGGGTCATCCGCATTATCATAATGCTCATCTACGCCGCGGTCTACATCTCAGCGCTCGCTATCTACAACACCCACAGCGACGAGATCAACGACGTTCTCGAGGACGAGGGCTATCGACGGCCCTCTAAGGGCTCCATCATTGTCATCATGGTTGTGTTGCTGGTTGTGGTGCTGGTTTGTCTTATTCTTGATGTTCTTTGTATCATCAAGCGCTCCAGGAGGACCCTCAGCCCGCGCTTCTTCCTTATCGCCAATGTTATTCAGACCACCGTCTGGGTCGTGCTTATAGGCCTGTCTCTGGCTGGCTCAGTCGCCACCGTGGCCAACGTTATCATCGCTATTATTATTCTGTAAGTTTATTACTTCTGCTGTCAGCTTACCTAGGTACCTATCAGCCAAAATACCGCCTTTGCTAACATGTCAATTTTCCCCCTCGATCTAGTGCGTCCTTCATTGGCCTCCTCATCTACGCCAGCGTCATTTTCCACAGGTTGCGAAAGGGAACGCTGAACACCAGGAGTGCGCCCGCGGGAGCCGGAATGGAGCCTTACAGCCAGCCCACTGCGTACCCGAGCTACAACAACCAGCCAAAGGCCTCGTACGACCCCGGCGATGCCCCTGGTAACTATAACATGGACAACCACCGCCAGACCTAAGCCACGGCGAAGAGCCTCGAGTGTACACGCAGGAGAGCAAATGTGGGCCTGCACCACTTTTATAGCGAGATACCTGGCGTCTTGGAGTCAATTGTGTGACTTGCCATCTTTATTCCCCTTTTTTTCTTTTTGCTCACTTGTTTTGGGTCGTGCTTTCGGAGGACAAAGCGGAGATCGTAACCCCAGGACGATAATTACGTGCATGGAGTGGCGTCCACGGGGCAGCATAGAGAGATACCAGTAGTCGCTCTGAATTCATTCTTCCCGTGTATGGCACAAACTGTACATATGTGGCGGTAGTTCCGTGACCTTCCTCAATGCCGTGCTCTGATAACGCATGCCAAAGGACGAGTGCAAGGATCGAAGGCTCAGCCGTCGACCACGTCCACCAATGGTCCCGGAGAGCTTTCACCGCCGTGACCAGACTGGCCAGTCAGGATCTCTCGCAAGCTGCAGCTGCGCCATATGAATGTTTGCCTCCTCAGGGTCATCGAACTCCCTCAGCGCAGCCACGGCCTTCCCGTCGTCGCCGGGCTTGACAAAATAAGGCCCATCAACCTCACACTGAGTGTACCCCTCAGGCAGCGTTCCGTTGTACAAAAACGCCCTCACGTGCTTGGCAAGGCACGTCGACGTCACAGCCACGGAACAGTGGCCATATCCTTTGACCTCGACAATGCGCGAGCGCACAAACGCGTCGTTGGCAGACCGCGCAGACACAAGCGGGCAGACGGGGTCGTAGGTGGTGGAGAGAATCAGCAGCGGGTGGGCCGTCTCGACGCCTCGGCGCGGGACATACGTGTGCGTCTGCGGGATGCGCCACTGCTGCTCTGCGTAGACGCCGCTGTACATGGCCGGGCCGAAGAGGCTCGAGTTGAATACCGGCGCGATGATGTCCATCGCCGATTCGCGGTCCTGGGGCCAGTGTTTGGGGCCAGACGGCATGTCGTTGTTTGTTACGAACGCGAGGGCGTCGCCATCCAGCGCGAACGGGTCGCCGCCTCCGTAGGCCAGGAACGCCTCAGTTGCGTTGCCCTGGAGCAGCTTGGTGAGCTTGTCCGCAAGGGGCCACCAGTTGGCCGGCTTGTAGAGGACGGGGAAGATGCCATTGAAGAGGATACTGGCGTGGTCGAGCAACCCGTACTGAGTGCTGTTGATGTACACGCTCAGCGGCTCCTCGTAGACGCTATCAACCAAGCCCATGACCTTGTCGTACAGCTCATCAGCCGTGTCGGCAACCGACAACAGCGGGCAATCCTTGCCCGCCTTGACACACTCGCTGAAGAAGCCCTCGAGCACCTTGTCGGTGTCAGACAGATCCTCGGTGCTGGCAAGCTCTTGGTACCAGTCAAACTGGTTGACGACACCGTCAATGATGACACGATGAGACCGCTCCGGGAACAGGCCAGCGTAGGTCTGTCCTAGGAGCGTACCGTAGCTGAAACCCCAGTACACCATGTCCTCTTGGCCAACAGCATCGAGTATGCTGTTCATGTCAGCCGCGGTCTGGGGCGTGTTGATGTACAGACCATGCTCGCCCATGGTGTCAGCACAGGCGCGGACAAAGTTGTGCGCATTGGCATAACCTGCTCCGCTGTCCTCGACGAGGCGCAGAGGGGGAGGCGCCTCGAGCTTGCGGCGAGTCTCACGGTCGGGGTAGCATAGTGCCTTTGGCGTCGAGCCGTTGATGCCACGCGGGTCAAAGGATAGCAGGTGGAAACCGTCCCCGACGATGGTGTGCAGTTGTTCTCCTCTCCGAAATAGAAATTCGAAGCCAGACCCGCCGGGCCCACCGGGATTCAAAAGCAAGTTCTGGGTGGCGTTGTGGCCGCGCAGGCGGATCAGTGGCACGGTAAAGACCTTGTCGCCCGAATTGGTGGCGTTGAACTGGTCCATGGGGACGGTGATGGTGCTGCACTCGACGGGCCGTCCGCTTATCTCGCCGCATGTCTCCCAGCTGATGTGCTCGCCTTCGTAGCTGTGCCGCTGGCTCTGGGTGTGGTGGTGGCGGGTTGCACAGTGGTGACGATAGCTAGGGAGCAGCAGAGAAGTCCAAGAGTAGTGCACGAGGGCGAGGCAGGCCAAGAAGCTGGTCAGCAGCACGAGACCCCGGGTGCGTCGTGCTCGTGGTTGTTGAGCTTGACATGGAGCCCGGTGCGGCTGCTCGTCGCCGGCTGCAGCTTCCAGGAAAGGCTGCTTCTCATCCATAGTAGATTGCTGGGCCCAAGGCTCCGCCGGGTCTTTGGTAGTCGAAGTGCAAGATGCAATGGAAACTGGTGCATGTGATGGAGAGGGTTGAGGATGTGGTCGCTGCGGGACGAGGAGTGAGTGGGCGTGTAAGCGTCGTCGACTTTTAGGTTCGAGCCGATAATAAGCAGCGGGTCAACCTTGGCCGATGAGTCTGCACCGTGCAGGGTAGTGTAGCACCACCGCCCCTGCAGTTGCTGCTCCTAGGCCTAGCCTAATTGAGCCTGCTCCCAGAGATCCTTCTTCAGTGGCCGTCTGCACGGATGGCATGAACGACTTTGACTTTCTGCGTGTTGAATATATCATCTAATGTGTGGCGATCCGCATGCGCGGCATGTTAATGCCTGGAAGGAGCAGTCTCCACAACCAAGCCTTGTCTTACCCACGGTCGATCGTGAAAGACAATCTGCAGGGTCCCCGGGCTCGAGCAATTTGTCATTTTTATCAAACACCCATTCTGGCATCATCTCCTCTTGAGCGCACGCGTGGTGGAGAGGGAGTTTGAGACCAAAGATCCTATCAAATTCAGACAAAGACTGTTCGGATTTCCGCTATGCGACCATAGTATCTCTTGCACCCCCCCCCCCCCTTCAAAAAAATCCTACGGGGCAATCTCCCGTGGGACATGCTCGTACAAGGTAACACACTGGGGGCTGGCAAGCCACAGAGGCTCCACACCACTATTATATAACTATGAATCAAGTGGGAAGAGTTAAATGACTATAAGAAATCATGTCTACTTCACTAATTTATATTACAGCTCTTTATAAAAAATGAGTCTTATTTAATTTTTCATTTTTTATAAATTATAATTATTAATATTAATATTAATAAACTTTTTAAAATTATTTTATTATTATTATTTTAAAATTATTATAATTTTTTATATAATTTAAAATATTTTATATAATAATAATTATAAAATTTATTTATTTTAAATTAAATTAATAATATTATTTTAATTTATAATTTATATATTTTTATTAATAAAATAACTTTATATTATATTATAATAATAAAATTTAATTTTAAAAAAACTTATATTATTTAATTTTTTTATTTTAAAAATATAATAAAGTTTTTTTTAAAAAAGAAACTCTAATAATAAAAAGTTTATAATATATATAAATGAGCCCTTTAGCACTTTACCTTACTATCACTTCTACTAGGCCTATTTCTTTAATAGAAGCGGCTTAGAATATCTAATGTCATGATGAATGAGATTAGTATACCAGCCTAATTAGGGCTAAGTACCTAGGTACCTAGGTAGTCATAACCCAATCTATGTGTCGTCACCAAGTACTCATGGCTACCTGGGGTCCCATATTAGCTCGATTACTTCGTCCACTGCGCTTTCCTTTCCTTCATCTTTGAACACATATATCTGTGTCAAACTTCCCTTCTCCTCATCCCACACACTCTCAACCAGCCTCCATGTCTTCTTGTCTTCTTTTCTTAGTTGTGGTCTTATTGGGCCGAGCGACCAGCGAAAATCCTTTGATTCTGCCCCGTCCCACGTTCCCTCCATGAGACTCAGCTCGGGCGCCCCGTTAGGGTATCTTACAATGGAATATCCGTTGGTGAAGATTACCTCGGCCTTTGAGCCAGTCGTTCCATCTTCGGTATCCAACCCCCCGACATCGGTAAGATTTTGAGGCTTGTTGCCAAAGTCGGGGAACTTCCACCTCTGCAGAAAGCAGCCCCCGCAGACCAGGGCAACATAGCCCATGTCCAGGATGGGAGCCGAGTACCAACTCTTCCAATGGTGAAGCGTAAGAAACCTCCCTAACACATGACAGTCAGCTGCTATGGACCTCAAAGTGACGCCTTTGGGAACAGTGCTCAAGAGTTGGCAGGCGGGGAACGGCAAGAGGAGAAGAACCAGGCTTACATCCGCTCTCAAAGAATCCATCTAGGTTCCCTTTCATGTCCTGTTGCATGAGGCCCTTTACTCTCTCAAGCCTAGCATGCGTGTGGTCGTGAATGCACTCCATCAGCTGCATGTCACCTCCCCTGCCGCTCAGGCAGTTGCCCAGGTGCGGTTCTAGCTCCTCCGCGAGCGGCACGGAGAGAAATATCCCGGCACCGCCAAACGCGGCCATGCCGAAGCGAGTGGCGGCGAAGGACTCGGAGAGGTCACCTAGGTATGCCGGCTTTGTGTGGTCGTGCGTAGCCAGTGCAGCAGAGAGCGGCTCGATGGCGGGAAGGAATGTGTCGTCGTCGAGGATGCCTAGCCAATGTGTGTCGTTGTGGGAGAGGCCAACACCCTCATCTGCGTATTGGGATGCCGCTGCCGTTCGCCGGTCCCGTACGTGTGCCAGCATGTCTAGGATAACCATCATATGGCTTTGCGCGACGGAGTGATCTTCACCATGTGGACGTACGAGAAGGAGCTCGATGCCTGAGCTGGCAAAGTCATCAATGAGGGAAGGCCATGTTGTGGCTTGTTCCACCTCGAGGTCTTTCTGTGTCTGGCCCGCCCCAGGTCTGTCTGTCAACAGAGCTATGAGCGGGGACCCTGACTTCGACATCCAGTGGGCGAAATGGGACTTAGCCGCCTTCAGACGTTCGGATGAGGTCGCTATGGCGAATAGAAGGTGGTCATACTGGCCGACTCGTTCGGGATACGGGTCCGGGACGGCGAGTTTGAGCGGCTCGCAAGGGATATAATCATCAGCTATGCCGCCACAGGATAGCAGGTTGACGTCAACCGGTGGGCCATGAAGGATCGGCTGCGAAATGTTGGCGACGACATCGCGGTCGACGGCTCCTGCATTCGGGTCTGCTGGTGATGACTGCGGAGCTGATGTAGAGAAAACGGGTTTGATACACCGCCTGCTGAACTTAATGTTGGTGGTCAGGCCAACTTGAAGCTTTTTCAGGTGGTCCAGCTCGGGGATACACTGGGGAGCGGCCGAGTAGTCTGGAGTTTTCTCGGGCCCGGAGTCCGGGATATCACCCTGCTGCTCGACTGGTGTTTTGTTTGGAACCTCGGGTGTGGATGAAGTCAAGCGGACGCTTTTCGGAACAATGTCCATATAGTGTGCGAAACTGAAGAGAAAGATAAGTACTGCTGCAACGAGGACGAGGCGCCCAAACGGGCCTCTCGAGAGTCCCGCTGCCATTCTTGAGGAACAAAAGCCTCAAGACTTCCCCGTCATCACGCCACAGCACTTGTATGTTGGTAGATACGTAATGTCGATCACTGCGGCACACGTGCTGGGACAAGTGCTCGACAAGTGCGGGTATGGCTGGCGCAACAGTTGATTTGCAAGAAGGATATCAACGGAGCATACATAATAACACTGCAGTAGGATGCTGGTTATCTGAGAATCTTGAATTTTTGTCTGCCTGGGTTGCGCTTATCCTCGAGATTGAGTGGTTGCCTGGTCAGGCTGTACAAATCTCGTGGTCCAGCGCGGGTATACGGCAAGGTCTAGCCGCGTCGAAGGATCGCGTTAACCCCTTTGAGACTTGCCAAGGTCAACCTGCAGGCCGTATCTCGTTTTGTTGATGAAATCCGGCGCTCATCCTGGCCTAAAAGTGAGCATGAATAGATGTGCAATGATTGCTTCAGTGTGCTGGTTACCAGGGCTGTGTCACCAGTTTCCTTGCCGAGCCCAGGCAAGCAAGCCGACCACCGATTCCGAGACATCTTGGCGCCTCACGCGTCCTGATATTCCACGTGAGGACTTGCGAACATTCTCGTCGTACCTGCAACATCCTGGTACATGCTTAAGTACTATCTACGTAGGGATAACCCCTCAGAGAGGTCGACTGGCGGCAAATGCGTGTCAGTGGATTCGAGACCCCAGCTCCTTGCTACGGACATTGGCCACACTACGGGGACTTGGTTGGTAGCAGAGCTTTCAAGGCTTCAGACGTCAAGGCTGGTCTCAAGGCTGATGCTGAGGCTCAGCAGAAACAAGCTTCTTAAACTGGGCCCAGTCATCGGCATGGGGAAATGGAAATTGTGGCACAGGGACCCCCAAGAATCCACACAGAGGTGCCCATCCGTCCTGAGGGCTCCATTCTAAGAATCTCCGACCCTCCCCCAGCCTCCGTACCATCTCATTGTGTCGTCTAAAGTAGGCTCGCCCGTTGGCGGCAAAGTCATTGCTCCAGCACAGGGTATGATATTTGGTGGAAAGTGCTGCCATAGGCGTTGGACTACCAGGTAACACATTTGTATGATAGTGGATGAGTGTCGACATCATAGAAGCGTACCAGGCATCCTCAGGCCTTGTGGAGAGGATGATGGCCGCCTCTGGGTACGCGTCTACCAGCTGCTGGGGGAAAATGGCGGCTGGGAAGTCGGCAGCTCCCTAGACGCGCCTCATTAGCATCGATCTACTGCACAGTAGTGTGATCCACATCGATTGTGAACCACACGCTCGGGACGCGTACTTGGAAGCCGGCTAGAATTTTCTCGAAGTCATCCCGGCCCCAAGCGGGCCCCTTCCCCTCAAGATTGTCTTCAAGCGCGCGTATCCACAAGTCCTGGTGCTTGTTCTTGCCCACCTCACGCATGTGGTAGACTTCCGGAATGCCGAGCTGGGACAATGCGTCTGCAAGTGCTTGATGGGCCCACTTATTAGCAATTTTTGGCATTCCTAAACCGTGTCGAGTAGAAAACACACATTGGGTGCCTGTCCGGGGAAGACCAAGCACGAGTACCTGCATATTGACCAGTGCGCAGTATTCACTGCCCAGTTGAAGTCTGATGGAACGCTGACACCCGCGAGATTGTACTAAGTAGCATGAAGGGAGTGGGCATTGTGGATAGGGAGGTAGCTGATGCACCCTCCAAGCACCTGGGCATATATGAATCTCATCCTCGAAGGCGTGATCTACAGTCGTCTCGCGACAAGCCGGGACGCCGGGGAAACGCGGCATCACCCATCTTACACCTTCTCGAATAGGACATAATACCATATGGTTGGCCGAGTGTTCCCAAGATGCCTGACAACCTGCCCTAGGTACAAGTACCTAAGTAGTTACTTAGGTAGGTAAACATGGTAAATTCAAGTACTACGTCTGGAAACCAAACGTCACTAGTACTCAACTGCTGTGCACTATCTTCCGAGCTTGCCCGGGCCCACGCGGTTTGAAGCGATGGAACGAATACTCCTAACCCTTGCTTCCCACCCAGGTACCTAGACATCCCTCCCGGTGTCTCCCAAACAGGAAACTCCGGCTTGATCGAACCTCGAGCCTCACAAGCTGCGCCGTGAGGGGCAACAGCAGTCGACGCTAGCACGTCGGCCCGTAGCCCAGCATCACGACCTCTGAACCACTTGTATATCAAGGGCTTTCAGCTCTAGTTAGCCGCCAAGATGGGCACCTCCTGTTGCTGGGCGAGTAAAGTGTCGAAGCGATCCGTATCTTGACGTCACTCTGAACCTTGACACTGTCATCACTGCAATCATCTGGCCTCTAGTAGTTATTTACTCGCATAATATGGCCGACAGCGTTTTCAACATCTCTATTATTGGCTATGGGTAAGTGACACCGACTCTTTGGAGGGGTAGGGGGGACGAGAATGCTGCTGACCGGAGGGAGACTTACATTACAGACTTTCAGCCAAGGTCTTCCATATTCCTTTCGTGACCGCGACAAAAAGGTTGCGGTTGCACTCCATAGTCCAGAGAAAGCCCTCGGAAGGCAACTCCGCGCCCATCGACCACCCGGAGGCCAAGCATTACACCTCGTTCGACCAGGCGCTACAAGACTCAGATATCGACATTATAGTCCTGTCCACCCCGCCGAATACCCACTTCGACCAGACCAAGCGAGCCATCGAAGCTGGAAAGCACGTCCTCACCGAGAAACCATTCGTCCCGACCTCAGCGGAAGCAGAGGAGCTGGTCAGGCTGGCAAAAGAGAAGGGCAAGCTGCTATGCGTCTACCAGAACAGGCGCTGGGACGCCGACTTCCTGACTGTACAGCACCTCTTGCAGGAGGGTAAACTTGGCCGTATCTACGAGTTTGAGACTCACTTCGACCGCTACAGGCCGGATGGCCCGAGATCGTGGAAAAGCACGCTGACTATGGCCGACGGTAACGGCGTCATCTTTGATTTGGGCACCCACCTGCTCGATCAGGTTTTCGTGCTCTTCGGCAAGCCGACTGCAGCGTGTCAGTACTATTCTTCTCCTCTGGTGCTTCACCGTCCCCCCATGTTTTGGCACATCCCAGAGTGTGGCACTGTGGGTTCCGTACATAGGTAGCAACTTAGAAGTTGCGGCGGGCCGGTGGCTAACACATACCAGACGGCAAGTTCATGAACCAGCGTGAGGGAAGGCTCGTCTCCGGAGCCAATGGCCTAGAAGATGAGCCTGACAGCATCCACGCCACTCTCACCTATGCCAACAAGGGCCTGCTCGTGCACATGCGAATAGGGGTGCTCAGCGCCGAAAGCAAGCAGCCGCGGTTCTGGGTGCGCGGCTCCAAGGGCAGCTACCACAAGACAGGAGTTGATGCTCAAGAGCATCAGCTCATCGGCGGCATGATGATCAGCGACAAGGGCTTCGGCGTCGATGGTGCCGCGTACAATGGTACCATCGACATAGTCCAGGACGACGGCTCGGTCCAAGATTACACCTTCCCTAACATCGAACCTCAGACGTATCTGAGGTTTTACGAGCTTCTGGCAGCCGCCGTGGCATCTGGGAAGCAGGAGGATCTACCTGTACCAGCGCAGGAGGCGGCAGAAGTGCTGAAGATTGTAGAAGCCATCAAGGAAAGCGCCCACACTGGGAGAGAGATCTCGGTGGCTTAAAAGCCAATGCTGGAACCTATTGGAACAAGGACGGGCAGGCCTTGAATTTGTGCTCACCTATGTGAATGTGCAAGACGTTGACTCGGTTTACATATCTGGAGTGCTTGTAGACTGGTTTTGACATCGGGTGACACTACTCAAATGGAAACCCGGTCGCCACCGACCTGAGATTGCAAGGACTGGAAATATTGCGCAAGTCCGAAGGTTTTCTCTCTTATCATATTGTATCATATTATATAAATTATTTATATTTTTTAAATTTCTTTAATTAAATTAAAACTTATAATTAAAAAGATTTTAAAAAATAATTAAAATAATATATTTTTAAAAATATATTTTATTAAAATTATTATATTTTTTAAAAAATAATATTATTAATTTATAAAAAATTAAAGATTATTAATTTAATATAATATAAATTAATTAATTAAAATAAAAAAGTATTAAATTTATTTAATATATATTTATAAATATTAAATAATAATAATTATTATTATTATAATTAATTAATTAATAAAAAATATAATTATAAAATTTTAATTTATTTTATAAAAATATATAAACTATAAATTAAATAAAAGAAATACGTTATTATTAAATTAAAATAATCGATATTTAATTTATAATTTATTATAAAAATATATATAATTTATAATTATTATAATAAATATTAATATTAATTTTTTTATATTTTTATTATATTTATATTAATTTTTTTATTTAAAATATAATTTATATAATTTTTAAATATTAAAATTATATATAAATAAGTTTTAATTAATATTTATTTTTATTAAAAAAATAAAGTTAATATTATTTAATTTATTATTAATAATTAAAATATAATTTTAAATTAAAATATTTTATAATAAAGTTTTTAATTTTATTATAATAAATTATATTATTAAATATCTCTTTTTAATATAAGATTAAAAGACTTATAATTATAAATTTTTAATTAATTTTAATTAATTATTTTATATTACTATAACTTTATTTACCTTAGTTTAAGCTTTTATTTAAGCTTTTTTAGTATTTTCCTTTCTAAGTAGTTTAAACTTAAATAGAGTTTCTTAAATTTAAATTTAAGATTTTTATAAATCTTAATTTACTTTAAATCAGGCTCGTAGTCTTTTAATTTCTTTAAAAATATATTAATTAGTTTTAATATTAATGAATTTATTTTAAAGCGGAGATTTACCGCTATATGGTTATAAACCTGGTTATTTATAGCTATTTTTTTAGTTATTTGTGGCAAAGTTATTAGAACCACGAATTTAGATAACGGAATATAGTTGGCTTATCTAGGGGTTATATCTTAGTTTTAGCTGGTCTCAACTACTTTCGAGTAGTCTTGGTTCACTAAATGGGTGTTTGCTTAAGCAGAGCCAGACCCTCAGTCAAGGTAATGGCCGCTTTTATAATCACCCATTTTAATAAATCTACCTAAATTATATAGTAATCTAGTATTTTTATATAATACTTACCAGCATCAGACTAGATAGCCCGCGACTTATAACGGCTTTATCCTTTAATATGCCGGTCTAAATAGATATAACTTAATACTATAATTACTAGCATAGAAAGCCGTCTTTTAACTATACTTGAATTATAAAAGATTATAAAGTTATTATAAAAAGTTCTGTATAGCAAACTTAATTAAGCTTATTTTTAAAAGATATATTATACTTTATTCTTTTTAAATATTAACTATTATTTTTAATTTAATAAAGGAATTTAAATAAATAAAAATAGTTTATATTATTAAATATAATATTTAAATTATATTAAAATATTATATATTTTTATTTATTAAAAAATAATAATTTTATATTATAATATAATAATTAAATTTATATAATATTTATTATATAAATTTATATTTAATATTAAATAATAAATTTTTATTTTATTAATATTTTATTTATTAAAACTTTAATTAAATAAAATAATTTATATAATTAATAATATAAAATATTAATTATTTTAAAATTATAATAAATAAATTTTAATAATTTAAATATAAATAAATTATTTTATTTATTTAAATTCTTTTATTAAATTAAAAATAATAATAAAAATTAAAAAATATATAATATATTTATTATAAATAAATTTAAATAAACTTATTATATAAAGTTTTTTATTATAAATTTATTATCTTTATGAATTTTTTATAATTAAAAAATAATTCTTTATATTAATAATTATAATATTAAATTATATTTATTTAAACCGCGGTTATTAATTTATAAAAAAATATTTTAAATTATAAATAATTTAATTAAACATTAATAAATATTATATAAAGATTTTAAATTATTATATAATTAAAATTATATATAAATATAAATTTATTAAAATAAAAGATTATTAAAATAATTATTATTTTAATTAAAAATTTAATTTTATTTTATAAATAAATATTTATTTAATAAAATAAAATTAATTAAAATTAATTTATTATATAAAATTTAAATATAATTTTTATATAAATTTATTATATTTTATTATTTAAATTTATAATTTTAATATTTTATAAATAATAATAAAAAAACTTTAATTATTATAAATTATTTTATTAAAATAAAAGAATTATTTTTTATAATAAAAATAATATAAAAATAAAAGTTTTTTTTATTTAAATAAATTAATATACTTATTATTATTTTTAAAATAATAATTAATAATATTTATTTTAAAAACAAATAATTTTATAATATATTCTTTTATAAAACTTTATAAAAATTAAATTATAATAATATAAAATAATTAAAAATATTAATTAAAAGTTTATAATTATAAATATTTTAATTTTATATTTAAAAAAATTATATATATATATATATATATAAATTATATTATAACTTTATTATATATATAATATTATATTTTTATTTATTTTATTTAAAAAAATATTAAATTTAATAAAAAAATTTAATGTTAAAATAATTATTTTATTAGTTAAATATAAAAAATAGTAATTATTTAATTTATTAATTTATACGAATTGAATAAAATATATTAATTATATAATTTTTTTTTTAAAAATATTTTAAAAATTATTTATTTTATATAAAAAAATATTATTATTTATAAAATATTAAAAAGTATATATAATTTTTTTAATTAATTTTAATAAAAAATGGTTTTTTTTAAAAAAAAAAACTATTTATTAATATATTTTTTAAAAAAGTATTAAAATTTTTATTTTTAAAATTAACGTAAATTTATTGTTTTATAAACTATATATTAAATAATTATTTATTACTCTTTTTTAAAAGTTTTTATCATACTATTTTAAATAAATAAAACTATAAATCTAGCCCTACAGACCCTTGGAAAAGATTTGTATGTAATTTATTAGACCTTAAAATTAGTATATATATTAGGGGGATCTGAGGTCACTTAAGAAGCTCTGGCCAATGGGCAGGGTATGGACAACCATCGCGCCTCCAAGCAGGTAACGCTCCGATCTAGCTCACCACCCATGCAAGTACTCGTTTTTGACTGCATACCTAGGTAGGAATGTGATATGTATATAAAAACAAGTTTCGCTGGTAACAGTGCAGCAGCCTCCCAGTCGCGTACATGTATAAGAAAAATGGGACCTGTCGGCTCTGAGCATTGATCAGATGATATTGATGGGCATCCGGGCGTTAGTATCGGCCCATCCGCCAAGCATACGTTGCGTGGACCACTGTTGCGTTGGCAAGGACGGCTGTATGAGCTGCGACGGGTGCAGCAACAGGATAGACTGAATGGGTTCAAGTATATTCACTTGTGCGGATTCCTTTGAGCTAACAAGTGTTGTAGAACTTACAAGGCATATTGAACCGAGTCAGATCCTTGGAGACGGAGTAACATAAAAACCCAACCAACAGGTTGGCGAGCGGAATGTTCCGTTAATGGACAAGGGGCTTCCCAGGCTGGCCTGGCCCACGAGGGGGCACAGGACTGGAATCTTCGACTACCTAAGCACACAGAACGAAGACGAACAGCCCCCACAACTGTCCATTGCCCCATAGCGTTAGTTGGCCAGAGCTTCCTGAGGTCATGACAGCAGGACCGGGCCGTATTCTCCTGCAACGTGAGGTGTCACTCAACACGGCTCAGGGCTGTTTGGTACATACCTGGGCCTCGGCGCATGACACATGGTTTTGTGCTGGAAGACATGCATCTACTGACAAATTGGGCACGAATCGGCCGCTCCTAAAATGTGAGTACCCATGAATGATGCATCAGGCGGTATCTTTATTGATTCCGGCTCCCTCCCTACCACTGCCTACTTGCCTACCTACTTAGGGGGGTCCAAGGGAGACCCGGGTCTCCCCTGGACACCCGCGTGTTTAGGGGGTGCCATTGAAGGGTCTTTCCCCTTAATGAGCAGATCGACTGCCAGGAATGACTTGTTTTCCCGTGTTGTCCGCAGCATGCGTCAATCATTGACTACCTAGGTAATCTCATGTTTGCCTCTGGGGCGGCCGAGCCTAGGTTTTAGCCTGGCCTGCTCACTAGTAATTCACCCAGGTGCCGCTTATCCAGGGCCCTTGGTGTTCTCTCGTCGATCTTTCTAGTGTAATTGGGCGAGTTTTGTGGAAGCTCTGAGAATGGTCTTGGACCATTGGTAATACTGAGGGGGTTGCTGGAGGAGGCTTGTTGTCTGCCGTCTAAGTTAAGATACACACTTACGCACCACCCCCTTTACGTAGAGCCGTTTCCTACTAAAAATATTATTAACTTCGTCTTTTTTCACTTATTAATATAAAGAATTTTATATTAATTATATTAATTTTTAATATTAGTAGATTTATAATTAAAATTGAAGTTTTTTTATATATAAAAATATTTCAAAAGATTTAATTAATAAATAAAATTTTAATTTTAATTTTAATTTATTTAAATAATTTATTTATATTTATATTTAAAAACTATTATTAAATAAAAATAAAATAAAAATAAAATAAAAATAAAATAAAAATAAAATAAAAATAAAAATAAAAAAGTTTTTTATTAAATTTTATAAAATTTTAAATAATTTAAAAAAATTATTTCATTAATAAATATTTTTTAATTTAATTAAAAAAAATTATTTATTTAAATTTATAAATAAAATTATATTTATTAAAACTTATTATTATAAAATATAATAAAATAAATTATAATTTAATTTTTTTATTATTAATATAAATTTAATAAAATAATAAAATTATTTTTTATAATTAAATAATTTAATAATTAATATTATTTATAAAATATAAAAATTATTAAAATTATAAACTAATTATTAGTAAAATTAATTAATAAATTTATATATTTTATTTATTTTATTAATTTAAATAACTTTCATATTTTTTTTTAATAAAAAATATAATTCCGCTACTTTTTTTTCTTTTTTTTTAAATAAATATAATTTTAAATTAATAATTTTTTATAAAAAATTTAAGTTTTTTTATAAATAATTATAAAAATAATATAAAAATAATATAAAAATAATATAAAAATAATATAAAAATAATATAAAAATAATATAAAAATAATATAAAAATAATATAAAAATAATATAAAAATAATATAAAAATAATATAAAAATAATATAAAAATAATATAAAAATAATATAAAAATAATATAAAAATAATATAAAAATAATATAAAAATAATATAAAAATAATATAAAAATAATATAAAAATAATATAAAAATAATATAAAAATAATGTAAAAATAATATAAAATACTTTAAATTTTATAATTTATTATATAATTATTATATAATTATAATAGTGTAGTTAAATTAGTAATATTATACTATATTAGTTAGAAATTGTGAGTGTGAGGGTTTTAGGATCGGGGGTTAGCACTTGTATTCCCGATGGATCTCTTTCACCGGGGCCTTCGAAAGATGGTTCACATGCCTGGTTGGCCTTGGCCAGTGCCCCCGTCTCTTAGGACCCCACGAGTGATCTCGTTGCCAGAGACGCTTTAATGAAAAAAAGTAAGTTGCTTCCAATCACGCCACATCCTTATCACTATTCCATCATGCTTATATTGAAAGGCGAGCCTGCCTCACAGGCAGTAGGGCCGAGGTGCACTGGAACTACCATGCCCTGCCCTCCCTTGGCGTCGAGCCCTCAGGTGTGTGCCCAAGTGCTGACCAGTATAGAGCCTACTATGCGGAATGGGACAGGTCGTTTATTAGGAGCTTGTCTGCTCCAAGGCCGAAACAACCGGAGCATCAGGTGCTTTCCCAGTGACCATCTACCACACCGATGAATACGTCCAGTTGCACCTAGGTACCATTGGATTCTCATCCTGGTCTGCGGCATCCTGAGATGCGACGTCCCGTTGATGGGGCCTGGACAGTGGCTGCTGCGAGCTGCACTCTGCCGCCGGCCTGCCGTCTTTTCACCTTCCAGCCCCCGTGCAGCTCATATCGCTGTTGAACCCGAGCTTGGTTGGCAGCTGACAACCAATCAGCCACGACGATGGCCGGCCGTCAATGACCTCGCAGGCGCTTCTGCTTGCATTCTGTCACGAGAGTCCTGGCTGCAGGAACCAATATTTGCCCGCGCATTAGACAGCTGATTCTGGGCCTGTTCACTCGGGTGGGGTGTATTCAATAACCTTGGAAGTTCCGTCTCCGTCCAAGGTTCTCCCCCCACGGTCTGTTCGTCCTTTCAACAACATTGTACTCCATCGACTATACACCTAGAACGAAAAACACCCCCTTGGAAATTTTGTGGTCTTGATTGGTTGTAGGCGATAGAAAATCTTGCCTCTCGATTCATAACCGGTCGGCCCTTGGTCACAATTGCTTGCCGGGGTTGACTTGATGTCCAAGTGGTGACCGCTCGAACTGCCGGATGTGATCTCCCATTTTATCCACTGCACGGGTCTCTTCCCCGGGCTTAGATCGCGTCTGCCCGGTCAAGTCTTGAAGTTGGAGTATTAGTTGAAAGCCTTCAAGAGACCGGTCAAGCTCTCGTGCCGGGTTGACTCAAAGCATCGCTATTGGATACACAGGACCACCCGAGGGATACTCTGCATCAGTCGGCTGTTGTACATCGGCTCTTCTCCTGGTCTGTCCCCCGGCAACTTCCACGGTATCCCGTGACACCCGGCGGTTGTGAAAAAGGCAGAACCGGACGCTTAGGTTGTGCATTCCAGATGGAACGAACCGGTCAAGATGAGTTCCGTTCTTATAAGACCAGCAATATTATTCCACTCCACAAACATGAGGTTTGTTTGATCTCATCGCTTCCCCTTTTGTGTGCTTCTGTCTCTGGTCGCACTACCTCCTCATCTCCAATGTCTTTCTTTCCAATGATATCTGTCAATCACGTGACAAAAGATGAGTTGGCCGTTGACTATCTTGATAGGCATTTGCTTCTGTTGAAACTAGTAATCCGACAAGAGGACGCAAGAGGGACAGCCTCAGCCCAGAGAACACCAACGTCCCAGCTGCTAAGCCGGTCGCGAAGAAGGCACGCACCTTAGCACACCGTTACCCCGGAGTCCACGTCGAGGTCTGGCACCAGTCCGAGTCGTCGGTGCAAGCGAACACAACAGCCGAATGCGAGTTCGGACAGCAACTGCCCGTGCCCGCTATCACACCAAATTCGGGGCTATCATCCACACTAGGGACGTCCAGGTCATCCTTTATACCTACATGTAACGGGTGGCCCTCGTACCAAGTGGCCTGTTTCGAGCCGGGCACGCAGAGTGCACAGGAATCAGTGTGCTTGCAGCCTTTTCCACCTGTAGCTCTCAGCTTTCCGACTCATCCTGAATTCGGTCAAAGCTCTTCTGAAACGTTTTCGCTATCAACACATGCAGTATCGATCAACAGCAGTCCTGAGGCTGGACACTTCGAGTCTCAACTCTTCTTCGCTCCCAAGCAGTCAGAAGGCTTTGACTTGCACACTGACCCGTGCAACGATTTTCTTCCCACATTTCAAGATACAACCTCTGACCTCGCCAAGTACCCCCACTCAGGCCTCCCGTGTTTCCCTGGGCCCGTTTCTCACAACGGTGTGATGGGTGGCGGAGAGCAGTTTCCAATCTCACTACAGGATGTAGCCTCCAACCCCGCATTTGTGTTGGGACCAGAACAAGACTTTCAGCAACATACACTATATAATGGCCCCTGGCAGACACAAGAATTAGGTCTCACTCCGATACCGAATCTTCTAGCCTGGACTGATACAGAAAGAGCGGCTCAACAACCCTTTTTGCAGCGGACCACCCATGTCGATACTCCTCCATCCCAACCTTTCTTCAGCCAGGAGGAGGCACGTTTCAATGTCACTGCTAATGAGGACCAAATGAGCCACAATGATCGGTTGCCGTTGCGACTTTCGCGGTCTCAGGCGTCAGGAATTGAGGTCGCCGGTGTGGGTGAACAGATACTTGCCGTCTGTGAGAAAAGCCAGGGCACATCAGAGTGCGCGTGTGCGGGACATTCTCCCAATAGTCCTTGCTCGTCATGCACCAACCCACAATCATGGGTTATGGTGACGTATGAATTGGTGAAGCCCTCGAAGGACGGCAAAATCAAGAAACTACCCAAGCCAAGGAAACGTCTTGATCACAACGCCCGGGCACAGACCTCTCAAACAAGGGAGGTGGGAGCTTGTTCGTAACAATCTTCTTCTTGGTAACGGAACTCTGTCTGAATTTGCTTTGGAATGTTCCAAGGCGCCTGCCTCACTTTAGGATCCGTGGCATGTGACTAACGCGACTCAGGCGTCCGATGCAAGATACAACGAGTGAGATGTGTGCCCAGTGGTGACGATCCTTCTGGGCCTTGCGAAGCCTGCTCCCGGGTCGCCTTGAACCACTCACGAAAGGTCTTACATCACATTGGCTGTCACAGGTGTCAGTTCCCCTCCTTTCTAACAAATCCTCGTCTTTCACGATTTGGATGTTACATAATGCATGAGTTGAGGATCTGTAGCAGGTACTAATTGACACTTGCTAGACATATTGAGAGAGCTTATCCTCTTCCGATCCTCAGGGTCGAGAGTCACCGATCGATGGCATAGCGCTCAGGTTCGCAACGTAGCGACACATGGCAAGACATATACAGTCAAGATTGAGCAGGACTTTGTGGGCCGTTCCTTTGAATGCCAAGTTCGTAAGGTGTCCAACAACCCCAACTACACCCACACAGATAGGACCACACGCGACTGGTATGATGGAACCACTGTTAAACGCGAGAGCGTCTTGGAATATGCCCTTGTCGACGTCCATGAGACTATGATCCAGTATAAAGACTACATACGTGACAACGTCCTCGGGCACAACTGCCCGCCAGCAATTGCCAAGGTTGTGGAAGGTTATCGGAAGCCGGAGCAAGGGGTCGACACGACAATTGTTGCAGAAGTCTACGAAAAGGCATGGGCTTACTTTTGCAGCCTTCCCATCGAGCAGGAAACATGGGACTTCTATCAGCCTTGGCCTCGGGCAAACAAGAACGACAGTGAGAAGTTGGTTTCCGAGAAGGCGTTTCTTCTGGCTGTCTTCGAGTTGCAATTTGCGTTAAGTAAGTCTCTCGCTAAACCCCAGATCTTCCTTTGCTTCTTTACTATATCTAATTTTTGATCTTTTTTGACTGCCGACAGGACATTCGACTGGTTGGTCGTGGCTGGGTGAAGGAGTTACTATCCCGAATGCCCGTCCATGTCAAGAGTTTCCGCCGCTGAAGGTAAGCAGAGTTTTGCATACATTTCTGCCCCCTTCGGGAGCAAATCTCTCCCACCTTTGGTTCGTAAGTTCAAAAACATGTTACGCTACTGGGTCAAAAGCGGAAACACCCAAAACAGCCAATGGCCACGAGATAATCTTTCCGCTCCAAAATCTACATAAATCACGTTCGTCGGTCTTCAATGGCTGACTCCTGAGTGTCGCAGGGACAAATTATGACACCACGCATGGTGGTGGGGCAAGTTGATTGTATACGGATCTCTTGTGTCCTGAAGCCACTGACGCGAGCAATTTTGAGAGTGATGATGTCGTGGGTCGGTGATCGACAATACAATCGCTGGATGAGTATTTTTTTTGCCACGTTTGTGCTCCTGAGCGAGCTTGCCAAAATAACTGAAGATGCCTACCACCACGGCTGGTATGACAAGGATATCAAGCGTGATGTACGTCCACTAGTCTCCTCGTCGTGGCCATGCTGACCTCGAATGTAGGGCCCCAAGCATGCTCACGTCATCAGAGACATCCATGAGTCTGCCAACATACTGCTTGCACATTGGCATTACTTCAATTGCAGCACTGACCCGTTTGGACCCTTTGACAAGAAACACCCTCGGAGCAAAACACCAATGAGAGAGCTGACTCCTGATCAACTGGGCATGGTCCAGAACCTCTGGAGTAGGCTACGGCATTGGAAGGAGAGGCCCTGCGGTACGACTGTCCTTTCCTCACCCTTCATCGCGAACCTGCGGTTGACTTGTGCTAGAAGACGATGAGTTGTACAAGAACACGAAAAACGAAGAGTGGTGGCAGAAATGGTGCCACAGTCTGTGAGTTCTTTCCCGCTTCAGCTATCCCGTGGCTCTTGTTTGGAACGTTCTCAAACTTGTAGTGGTTGGGTTTCACAGCTATTGACCAATTCCCTTCAGGTACTTCGTCGACCAGATGATTGACACAAATTGGAAGCCGCGGCAAGTCTTTGCTTGAGAGGATGATCCATATCAGCCCAGACTGAGTGGTAGTGTGTGTTGAAAAAAGGGGGCATCATAGCGCACGTACCTTTTTTTTTTTAGGATTTTTTGTCAGTTCTGTCTCTCCGATTTGAGGTTTTCGAGTGTGAGCACGGTTGTGCGTCAGGAAAAGAAAGCGGAAACGGTGCCAAATGAATTGCAAAACCAAGTGGGCGGTCATGAGGTTTACGAAGTTTTACGAAGTCTATGAGGCTAGGGGGCGTGGCGCCATCTTGATCGAGCCGACGGGATTGGGAGAGGCCCGAATGGCTAGATTCATGACAAAAGCCCTCATCTCTGGATCGCCCGCTGCGGGTTCTGTAGAGCTTTCCACGGAACGAATTCGATCCATCAAATTCGAGTGTTCTGTCACAAAATGAGGCCCAAGTGAAGCGGTGGAGGTCCAGAAAGTAGGTAGCTGAGGAGACTAGAGCACTTGGCCTAACAATCAATAGTACCTAGGTAGTGTAGTGGATAAGCTTAAAGAACAAGTGGATACATATGTAGTTATGTACAAATTGTACAAATTGTCACTTCAAATCACACACGCAAAGTGCCCAGGTGCTTACGAATCCTTCCACTCTAACTCTGACCGCCCTGAGCTTTGCAGCACAAGTGGGACCGACTTTTCTGCTCCCGCACCAGCAACCTTGGAAGAGTAGCCCCGAACCACGTGATGGAACTGCCTGAAGGCGACGGAACTTGCAGACCCGCTTTCTCCTGTGAAAATGGGGAAAACAGGCGAGTTGATGTGATAATTTTGAGGTTTTATGATTTGCACCACGAGTCACAATACAGCGCTGGGCCAGGGGCTTCTCAAGGATGTGTCTGAGATTTCGCACCTTCTCACCAGAGTCTTGACCAAGAGAGAATGGAGAAGTATCAAAAGGTTTCGGTTTGTATAGAGAATCATGCAATATGTTAAAAAATAAGGCGCCAGAAAAATGACCTGCGCATATACGGGAGGTTGTGTTCTCGGGGTGCACAAGAGATTTGCACTTGATTCTCAAGGCTTTAGGCCAACTAAGTCTTCAGATCGAACCAATCACTGGTATTCATCAAGGATCCAAGATCTCCGGGGTGGAACAGCACGCCTGAGGAATCTATAAGGGCTCCAGCCACCTGGGTACCACCGTCCAGAGGGATAAAACGTCCTTGAATGTTGTTTATAGTTAAATCCTGACATACAGTCTAGAATCACCTTGGTCGATGCTGAAAATTACAGCGAGAATATGAGACAAGATGTCATATGTACCTAGGTATGCAAAGTGAAGATACCGGTTGGTGCAATGTGAGCAAGCTACCCCAAGGTCAACTGGTAACTAGCTAGAGGACGGTTGTTTTCATTGGATAGCACGTTTGAAGTTGCCAGCGCGAAACAGGCTGGCCTTTCCAGACCTGCCCCTATTCTGAACCTGACGGAACTGAAGGAACCGAAGGACTGTGTTTGTCTCTGTCGAGGACAAACAAGGCCCTGGCCACATGAAACAACCATTTCGGTGTCGAATAAACCGCACCATGTATGAACCGGCAGATACTCACTTACCTAGGTAACCCTCATTGTAGATGCCGAATGTGCATCATAAGGACTAATGCCACCATGCTTGTTCAATAAAATATGTTGTATTGTACAAGCGTCTGAGCCATTTGAAGGTATTGATCCTACCCAGTGTGTTACATTCTCCACATTTCCAAATCCGCATTCCCAGGCAAGCCCCCATCAATGATATCAGTTGACACATGCAGTTTAAGATGGGGGCCAACCCAATCAAACGTCTTCAAGAGGGCGTCATGATGAATGATAATGAACAAATCACGAAGGTTACAATTCAAAGCAGGGACCATGCAGATGCTTTCGCTCAGCCCACAGGTGGGAACGGGAATAGGCCAGCCGCGTAGTTATGCCGTGAGGGGCCGCGTAATAACACAGTCCCAGCCCTGATTTGGACAGGTCTAACAATACATGGATGGCAATTTCCCCACCGGTGCCACATTAGCAAAGACGTCTCTCACACCATGACCAAAGCGCCGCGGTCGAAATGGCGTAGTCATAGTGCAGAAAAGCTGGGGTGTAGGTGTGGACGACGGTGCATCAATGAAGAGTATGCGACCTGGAGGATCGGGACGTCTGGGTTCTTGTGCCGTTCAAGGCTCAGCTCGATCGGCAGGCTGGGGTCCTCCATCCGCGGTCTATCTCTAGGGTCGCAGCCCGTGCAGTCTCTTTGCTTCCTTCTTTTGAGTCGCGGCCCACCTTGGCATCTTTCATGGACTGGTCATCGCCCTCTTTCCTCTGCACCCCAAGACGGTCCCACTAATCTGTCCCCTTTAAAGAATATCGAGACAAATGATCTGCAGAGCGTGGATGTTGGCCGTGGGCATGAGCATCAATACCGTCGGCACGATATATCCAAGCACCAGCGCGGGGATAAGAGCGAAATCAAAACCCTCCAAGATGGCAAAGGTTACATAGACCGGGTGCCATACGAAAAATGCCCAACAGCTGCATGAAAAGGAGAGGGATGATCGGCAGTGTGACCAGTGTACCCTTGTTGGTCGCACTCTCGAGGATGGCTGCCAATGCGAGGCCGGCAATACCGCCCCCGGAAATGGTGATTTTGAATGGCCTTGCCCTGAACCTTGACAGATTAGATTTCGGGCGAGCGGCCGAATTTGGACAAGCCCAGAGATGTCAGAGCTATGAAATAGGAATGAACAGAGGTAAAAACAAAAATAGAGATGGAGTCCATGGGACCAGGCTCACTAGATGAAATGAATGAAGTGCCTCGAGTGATCGACCTGAAAACGTCCTACAAACAAACCAAAAACACGCTGCTCGATACGGTGAACTTATGAATATATGTACGGAGTAGCTTCATGATGCCCACCGACCCCCCGAGTGGGGAGGGGTAAGACGGGCGGCGCGGTCGATCTGGACAAGCACAGCGTGGAGCCAGGGATCTCTGGAAATCCGGGGCTACTTCCGATTTGATGCCCGACAAAAAAGACGGCAAGCCCCAGACAGCCTTTTAAAGCAATTGACAGTGAGGATCTACTCAAGTAGACATCTAGATGGCACGACATGAAGTGCCCACAAAGCTACAGACGTGGACAATAGCGACGCTGCATGTCGTCACCGGGAACAAGGCTCAAGGAGGTCAATAGGAACTTATCTGTTTGGGACCTGGAAGTTTTCTTGGCTCACCGGGACCGGCCCGCCGAAGTGTCCACGGGTGCGGCAGTTGAGAGCCAGTGTCCGCAGCACGGAGTACGGAGCACCCCGTAGAGACTCACAAGAGTATTTCATTATACCGGCAGTATGTGAGTGTCTTACAGGTTATCTGGTGGTCAGGTTTGACGGGCAAAACACACGACATGTTCTCCAACATCACTGCTTCGTCAGCATGGGCGATGACATGACTGTGTAGAGCGGGAGAATGAACGAGTCAAGACGGATCCGAAGGCTGGGGTGAGGCCATCCACAGCTATGGTCCCTGGTGGAAACAGCCAAGAAGGCGACGAGCAGGGGAGTCTTCAGGCGCCAAGGAAGATGGGCCGAAGCAGAGGGGCCTGGGAGGCGAAGATGGCCGCTGATTGACCGAGCGAATGGCGACCAATAGCTAGGTAGTCGCTTACTCACTCACTCACTGAACCATTGAGGTTCGTGCCAGGCCGCTCGTCTATCTAGAACCACAGTGTGTTCTACTTAGTATGTAAGTCAGCAAACACGGAACAACATGTACTTTGATAGTCTACATGGCACAGCATGCAAGCCACGATGCTCATGCCGGAACCAAGATCAGCCCCCACCTGGTCTCCAGGCATCTGGCCATGAAAAGGGCGAGAGAGAAAAAAGAAGAAAAAAAACTGGTTTGATCCAAGGTTCCAGGCTGGAGCCCAGTAGGGGGCCACCTACACGCTGCTGCCCATAGGTGCAATGGTGGAGGAGGCGTGCCCAGGGTGGAGCCGGGCAGGCCAGTTGACCGTTTTTCCTGGGTGCTCCGACCACTGGGATACCACTGTTGGGAAAAACGGGGATCAACGGGTCAAGGTCCTACTGCCTACTCCACTTGTGGTCTAGGCTACGCAGTACTACCGTCTATACACTTTAGTGTCGTCGGCCGGCCCTAGCGGTCGACTTTATCTGCTTCCCCGGACGGGCCTCTCTCGCTCTTCGCTGTCTTTGACATTGACCTGACTAGTAGACCACAGTACGGGGCGGGACTACTTGGAGACCAGACCAGAACTAAAACTTGGTTTCTGTCCCATCAGTCTGGTACCACCTACGAGGTACCAAGTATCTACACGCCATAGTCTGTTTGGTCGGTATTTTACTCTGCTCCCCCCCCCCCCTCCAAAATCACCACCTCGTCCGCCTCCATCTCCATCCTGTCTGCCTGCCTGCCTGCCTGCCACGACCTCACTCGCTGTCACCACCCCCCACGACCGTTTCTGCCAACGTCAGCGCTCCCCAGCTGACCAACAAACAATCCAGTTCAATTCAACTGGTACCAGCGGGAGCCAACACAGTCGTCCCACCTGGAAGCAGCCTGTTTGTTTGTCCATACATCTGTCGCCAACCGCCGCCGCCCCCCCCCTCCTCCTTACGAGGCGCTCCCCCGCCCCATAATGGCAGATGACCGCGATCGCAACCACGAGTTCGGCCACGACATCGATGTCGACAGCAACGACAGCTATGACGAGAGGACACAGGGCTGGGTGCTCGAGCTAGAGTCCATATATTCCCTCGGCGACCCTCCCAGCGCCCCGCCCTCCGAGTTTGGCGGCTGGCAAGACGACATCGTTCCTGCCGGTTCCATCAGCACCCGCGACGTGCGCCTTCCCGGTGCCGCAGGCCGGCAGCACCAGTCCTCACAGCCTCTGCCTGGCGCCGCCGAGTGTCTCGACTTCAAGAAGACACGCAATGGCCGATTCAAGCCCAACAAGCAGACCAAGCTCCGAAACAGCCTGCTGGGCGCCGTCGGCTTCCTCGAAGCAGCCAACGCCTGTGATTTTGCTGCAAACGTGTGGAATCAGACCCCCGTGCCTCGCCATGTCCTTGTGCTCATGGGGCTGGGCGGTACTGCCGCCCTGGGCATGATCTACTTCTGTATAAAGGACGGCCGCCTGAGTCTCGCCAACCTCCGCGCTCTGAGGGAGGAGCGCCGCTACCTGAAGAACCAGCGCCCGCTGTATCTCGACAAACCGAACATGCTGCGCACAATTGACTGCTTCCTCGACATGAACACAAGGGAGAGCGGTACAGAGATGGTCGACCGCATCGGAAGCGACACACTACTGGGCATTTCCGCCTTCATGGTCGGTGTCGGTACATATATGGCTATGGATGGGAACCATGATAGCGTGAACTATAGGGCGAGCAACCTCTTGACTGGGTATATCGGAAACACTTTTCCCGCCATCTTCGGAGTAACAAACCTGCTGTGGTCCAGCTACGTCTTTGTGCGGGCCAGAAAGCAGCAGGCCGCAGCACTGAACTACGTCAAGGGCTCGACCAGGATCTCGTCGATGCTCAAGAACCGCACGTCCAGCATCCAGTTCCATGCCGCCCTCAACGGCATCACGGGTATCGTCGCCGGTGTGGCCGCCTTGATTACGGCCACGCAATGGTGGGCCTACATCCTCCTCGTGCCCTGCATCATCACCTCAGGGACCGTCAACATATTCTGGCGCAAGCGGGTCGGCTACGAGCGGCCTTTTGTGCTAGGACAGATATCGTCCATCGACGAAGATACCGTGTTTGAAGCCTTGAGATACGCAAACGACTGCCACAGAAGGGTACTTAGGGTGAAGGCGTCGGGTGAAAGCGACGCGTTCTCGTCGCTCGTGACGGACCCAAACTCGCTGATGTGCGCGCTCGACGTCATCCGGAAGAACAACCTGTTCGAGGACTTCTGTCTTCGGGTCCTTGGGGACAAGGACCTGTCAGGCAGGCTGTTCGGGCGCGCGGCTCTTGCCGCGAATTCGTCGGTGTACGGACCCACGATAGACTGGCACAGTCTAGCCGAGACGCGGGACGAGGTGCTGATGAAGCTGCTCCTGCAGGTCGCAAAGGACCTGCTGAACCAGGACGCCGCAAACTGCTTCAAGTACCAGGAGAGGCATTTATTGGAAGTCCTTGGATGCTATATGTGCAGAGGCGCACAGTTTGGGAGGTCTAAAAAGGCCAAGGGCAGGAAACCGCCGTCCCAGCGCGTTCAGACCAATGTGCATACCTATGCTGGGAGGCACGCCAACGACTGGCTTTTCGGGGGTTTCTCGCTCACCAAATCATTAAAGAAGGTGTTCCGAGGCTAAGTATATATAAGGAGGGCATATATTGGTCATGTTAATCGTAATTATCGCGCGGGCTCGATAGCATTGGTGGAGTTTGTGGTGTTGGCTTGCACGGTTGGATTCGCAACCACAGCGTCGAGCGCATATCGCCTGTTACCCTCCCTGGTTTCTCTGACGGGAGAGAATCAGAGAGAGAGAGAGAGGAGGTGAGGAACGAATTTTACGAGCCAGATAAATGGTCAAATAAGACATTGTTTTTGGTCAAACCAAGCTAGCAGCCCCTTCACAGTTGAGACAAACCCGATTGTATGGAATGGAGCCGGCCGGCCGCATTCAGTTGCTTCGGAGGCTGGAGCGTTTCCTTATCGGCGCCGATAAGGACTTGAGCGCAGTCAAAGCTGTCCTCTTCCGCGCCGACTACCACCGCCCGCCAACCAAAGGCAACTAACAAATCGACCAAGCCAACTTACAACCACCACACTCTTTCGACCTTTCTCACTTTCCCTATACCGACATCCTCAAGCAAGAAGCCCGCAAGAAGCCACCCCCCCGCTGTGCCTGGCCTTCCACCAAAAGCAGATACAGGGCACGACATTGTAAACCAAAAAAAGAAGAGAGAGAGAGAGAGAGAGACCTCTGCTAGAAACCGGCCACACCACCGCACAAGCGACCACCCTCTCTGCCACTGGAACACGCACGGAGAGAAGACAGAGACGGCCGTCACAATGTCCACCGACCAGGACACCTTCACCTTCCTGCCGCTGCACATGGACGCGCAGTCCAAGGCGATCAGCAGCGCGCACGCGGCGTCGTCGTCGCGGGCGCTGGCGCAGGAGCTCGAGACGCTGAACGCGCTGCACCGGTCGCTGCTGTCGCTGGAGCACCCGGCGGTGGTGCCGCCGCCGCCGGTGCCGGTGCACCCGAAGCGGTCCAACAACATCACCAAGCTCAAGGAGAGCGGCAACAAGGCGTTCAAGGAGGGCAAGTACCCCGAGGCCATCAAGTACTACACGCTCGGGGTGCAGATGGCGCTGACGCGGCCCGCGTGGGAGCCCATCGGGCTCATCCGCGACGAGAGCGCCATGCTCCTGTCCAACCGCGCCCAGGCCCACATGGAGCTGCGCGACTGGGTCGAGGGCTCCGCCGACGCCGAGTGCAGCGTCGAGGCCAAGAAGGTCGGCAACCCAAAGGCCTGGTACCGCCGCGGCAAGTGCCTGTACGAGATGGGCAGGTACGAGGAGGCGAGGGAGTGGGTCGGCAAGGGCCTCGAGATGGAGGGCGAGGACGGCGAGCTCACCAAGCTGCTGAAGGAGGTCGAGGCCAAGCTGCCCAAGTAGTAGGGCGGCGCAGGGTGTTTTGGGCGGTGTCCGGGGGTGTGTCCACGGCTGCCAGGGAGGGCATGGCGGGACAGGGGCGGGGGGTAGTGGGTGATGGAAGAAGATGGTGGTTGCAGTCGCACCTAGGTACCTTAGACATGGTGGACTGCCGTGCCCACAACTCACTGACCGGGGGATCTGCAGTTCGAGGCGTTTGGCGTCACATTGGGCACATGTCCCCATGGAGGGGAGGTTGACTGGTCCTTGATTATTTCCGATAGCAGCAGCAGCAGTGCTCAAATGCACGATAATGCCGGCAAGAGGCGTCCTGGTGTTATCCAGTTGTGTCACCAACTTCTGCACGGACCTTGCGATACGTCTCGCTGGGCTCGTCAACGTCGAATTGGGGGGACTGCGATTTAGTTGATGCTATTTAATATCCCCACCGTCCTAACCTAACAAATGTGATGATTCCTGGCTAAACCGCTTTGCCACGCTGAGCATTTGACGCAGCACTTCCTCCGGCCAAAAAAAAAAAAAAAAAAAAAAGAACACGTCCCAAGATGACTGGATACAAAATGGTCCACACGCCTGTCATCTACTAGGCAGGGGAAATGCTGGGTTCCGCGCAAAATTCCCTGCACCGTGGGATAAAATGGTAGACCACCGGTGGTTCCGGATGGGGGTGTGATGATGAATGAGCGACGAGCAGGTTGGGGAGACTCTAGTCCATCCCGATTACCGATGGGCGGGACGATGCCCCCTCCGAATGAAGCCTACTCCAAACTCCGGCGATGCTTCTGGGCCACCTCCTCAGCGTCTCCTCCGGGGTATTTATTTCCTGTTCGACACGAGTTGCTGACTCTGTCCCGAATCGCCGAGTCTCGTGGTGCCATGATCGCAATGCGTGGTTCACAGTCCGTGATGGATCTTGTCCGCGACAGCCTCAATTTCGCATGGGCTGACGTTCCAGTCTGTTGACGCAGGTGCTTGATTATGCCGCCACCTCCTTCTCATTCATGCTCTTTTGGCTGACTGTCGAGGTTGTCCGCTTCCGCATGACGGCATCCTGCGAAGACATCCTCCGGTCCAGGGCGCGCTCGAGCTTGGCACCGAGGGCCAGCTTCTTCATCCTTTCGCTCTGGTCCTCGTCGAGGAAGACGCGCTGCTGAGTGAGGGCCTTGTTTTCCATCAGGCTGAGGCGCTTCTCAATGTCGCTGATCTCGGCGATGGCGCTATCTGTGGGGTGAAGAGAGGGAGACATGGAGTAGGTGCTGTAGCGGACGGAGGCTCGGGACTATTTTTGTTTTGTCGTCAGCGAGAGGCAGGTTGCGGAGCAGTAGGAAAGTGATGTATTTGAGGAGGGGGGGAAATGATAACAAAAACAGCAAGGGCAACAACAACATTGCCAGCTGCAGCGACCGTGGGCAAGCCACAGCGATGGATGGAATGTGGAGGGCATACACGAGATGGGGCTCAGGGGGGTGGTAACGGGCAAGCGCAGTGTTGCGCCTATGTAGAACGAATGATGGTTCACCGGGTGGCCCCATTGACGATCGGCAGAAATTTGAGCCAGGAGATGACGTACCGAGGGCGCCATAATTGGGCGAGAGGATTCCAGAGAAGTGGGCATCGTGCAAGGCCTGAAGGGTCGCGAGTGGTGGAGGTGCGTTTGTACGGTGGGTGGTCTTGGTCTGGTGCGCCGCGTATGGTTCCTGCGGGGGGCAACTGGCGGCTGGGGAGGGATGAGGATGCCGGTACGAGGGTGTGTGTGTGTGAGAGAGGAAAGAGATAGACAGATAGATTGGGTCGAGGGCTACTAATGCAAAGAGCGATTGAAGGAAGAAGAAAGAAGTGGAGGATCAGGATCGGGGGGGAAGAGAGAGGGAGAGAGGCTGCAGGTAGGTGGGTGTGGGTGTGGGTGGGCAGCCGGATGGACGGGGTTTGTCCTGTGTTTCAAGTGTCGACGGGCTCTTCTCTCCTTTATTGCTGTGGTATGGTCCAAGTTCGGATCAGTTCAGGCCCAGCGGGCGAGCAGCAGTGAGGGTGGGGGCGTCCTACCACGGTACGGAGTACTGCGCAGCATGCGGGTTGGGGCCGAGCCGGGTCGAGGGCGTATACCCCGTATCTATCCGTAGATTCGTGGGCGGAGGGTCTGGATGCTGAGTACATAGAAGAGGGTGGAAAGGGGAGGGAAATTGGCAAACGGTAGGGACAAGACGAGATCGGGGGCTGCGTGGGGAACTGTGATTATGGTTTGAGAGGTGTTGGCTGAGCTGCCTTTGGCCCTTTGGCAGCGCCCTGCCGCAGACGCAGACAACGGCAAGGGGGACGGGAGAGAGCCACTTGGGTCACCTTCTGAGCACCACCTGGCACCAACAGCCTGTGGGCCCTTTTTTTTTTGTTTTTCAGGAGGCAGACCCACTGGCTGGGGGACCCACGGGCCTGGGCTGCCTGGGCGCTGGAGGGGTACATGGGCCGACAGCAGGAATGGCCAGGCCCATCTTGTACCGTCCAAGAGCAGCGGGCCTGCGGGCCCAGCCCCCCTGCTCGAGGTGCTTGCACGTACCGGACAGTCGCAACTCGGGCGCGTGGCAGCAGGGATGGATGAGCACGACTCTGGCTGCACGATAGACGCAGGCAGTGGCCTCCCCTTCGGCTTATTTGTTAGTGCCCGCCTCGTGCCACCAACCAACCGCCTGCCACTCAGGCTGTCAGGCTGTCAGGCTGTCAGGCTGTCATATTCTGCCTTGCAAGCCTCCAAGTGTCTCGGTCGGGATCTCGGCGGGCAGGCATGAATCAAGGTGGGTAGTCCAACTCGCACAATGACTCGATCTGAGCCAAACCACGGTTCAAGAGACATCTGGCGTCCACGGCCAAACGTTATCTGGGTCAGCATGCACGATCTGCCACCCGCCACGCGCATGCTGTCAGCTCACCAAATGAAACATGACCACACCCTCTCCGTCCTGGGCCGCGGGCTCTGAGAGATGGCAGATGTCGAGCACCCGAGCACCCGACCCTGATCCCCCAGCGCTGAGTGAGCAGCCGCGGTCCCAAAAGGCAAAATAGGAGAAAAGGAAAAAAGGAAAAAAGAAAGGCCAGCCAGCCCGGCCGCCCCAAACCTTGACTCGTTAGACTTTCTGCCGCTTGTTTCTCTGTTGTGCCATTTTCTGCTCAATGCCTGCCTCACGGGCATCGTCTCTTGTGGCCCTCGAGTCTTGAGTCGACCCTGAGCCTTGAGGGGGCCGTTGGCGCGGGCAACCCCGTCCACTGATCCCTGTCTCGCATTAGAAGCACGTGGCCCACACGCAGTCCCACCCGGGGCTGCCAGGGCTGCCGGGACAGCAGCGACGGCAGCACATGGCAAAACATGGCAAAACATGTGCGCCTGGGAATTCATCAATGCATGCTGCAAACAGTGCTGCACAGAGAGCGAGTGTTGGACTCGGCGGGCTGCTACTGTTACGCTCCACAGGTCGATCAGCCACCCCGTCCTGCCCGTCGGGAGCTACAGAGTACCACCAACTCAGTACCTCCACCACCTCCACCTCCACCGCCCCCTCTCTCATGCAACCAACAAGCTCCTGCCTCATTCTTGCGCCCACCTAGTAGAGGCTGGAGGCTAACACCCTCGGTCCTGCAACCCAAGTTACCCAACCAACCTGCCCGCCAACGGTCAAACCCCATCAGAGGCGGCCACAATGCCACGACAATGCCATGACTTGGCCTTGTTGCAGCCAATCTCCCCGGGCCCCCTCGCGTTCTAGATCTGCTGAGCCCACTGGCCCACCAGCCTCTGTTGATCACCGTCAAAGCGACCGACCGTGCCCCCTGCACTGCATGTGATCAAGCATCGACGCCAGCCGCCAGCGTCTCTGCACCAGAATCCAATTCCGGCCTGCTGCATCCTCACACATGGAATTCGGTCCTCCTGGTTCTGCTGCCAGATAAACTCAATCCGCCCATGTCGGCCGCGTCAGTCCTGAGGCGCATTCTGCTTCTTCCCCCCCACCACGCGCCTTGTCCCTCGCGCCATCATTGGTTTGCTACGCTTGCTTGGCGGTGCGCAAAGCAGTATCTTGAAACTATTCGCGCAAATCCATCCCCCGAAACCACGCACAAAAAGCACAGCCGTTCCACATCTTTTCACACCAGCAAACATGCCTACATGAGTGAGTGCGAGAAAAAGAACCACGGGAAATGAGCTATCAGCAGCAGCGGCCTGACTCGTTCCGCCCAAACCCGGACTCGGAAGGTCTACCCCGTCGGCATGTCGGCGTGGCCAGCAGCTCATACCGGCGACGGTTTGCCTGTCCTGGCCGCCGTCCGCATGCATCAACATGCTATGACCCTGGATGATTCATCCTCGGGTCGTAAACACTAATGCAACCTGAGAGACAGCCCCCGCCGTGCGACCTCGACGCCGTGTCGGTTCCTCACCATTGGCTCGGTGCTCTCTGCGTCTTACTAAGGCACGCAGCCGTGTGATCCATTCTGAGGTGCTCTCTCGCCATTCTCGGGCGCTCGTTGTAGGCTTGTTGGGTGCGTGTTCAGATCCTCTGAATCCTCCGAGGGCGTCCGCGCACACGTGTTACAATCCACACTGTCACCCATCCTCTTATAGGACAGCCGCAGCACTGGGCACGGCATAGTGCGATCACGTTGGACCACTTACAGTCTCTGGCCTTCCTCGTTCGAATGTGACGAAGCCAGTGCATCGTTTCGCTTGGTCGTTCTGCTTGCATTTTTCAGCCATGTCGGCGGCCAGTGCTTTGGCGGCCCAGTACCACTGCCTCAAAGTACCATGGTAGTCATACTTGGACAGAGACTGATGGCCTTGACTTGGTGTTCCAATGCTAGGTGTGCTTTTCTGCGAGTGACATCTGGAAAATGGCTACCTTTGCTCACTCGCCCTTTTCGGTGTAGACGGGTGTGGAGGACGATCTGCGTGGTAGCATCCTACGGGACCCTCCCGCGCCCCCAACAGAACACCCTATAAATCAGACTCTTATAGTAAAACCTCCTATGTGATCATCTCTTCTTGGTGTATATTATAACATCTTGTCAGATGTCATGTTACAGCATCCCGTCTAATAGTATAACGGTCTATTGAGGAACATCCTACAAAATACAATCGTGCACTTAGATATCAATCAAGTTACAGGGACTCTGCTA
This sequence comes from Diaporthe destruens, assembly GCA_036986855.1. Taxonomy (NCBI): domain Eukaryota; kingdom Fungi; phylum Ascomycota; class Sordariomycetes; order Diaporthales; family Diaporthaceae; genus Diaporthe; species Diaporthe destruens. The sequence continues at coordinate 4,165,877 of BTXE01000002.1, read as the reverse complement.
TAAAGTGCTGTCATTTTTCAAGGTATGCCGGTGGTCTCAAAACTGTCACTCAAGTGCTGGCCGCCAGCCGTTCAAACGTTACTGAAGCGGGACCCAGCTAAATTGAGGGGCAATAGGAGGTCTGCCGGGCACATGGAGCACGTAACAGTGGCTGCTCGAGTGACTATCGCATTGACGTGCTGTACGAGGCTGTCGATCCTTTCGGGAATCCAGACTCCACCAACCAAACTTCGACTGGCCCGCTTCGACTGATCACACAGTCGGAGGACCTGTGGACCTTACCTGGGTACTGACGCACGCCAGTGGATGGAGACGCTTGACACCCGGTAATCTCCTCCTGAGTAAACGCATACATCTTCTCTTGAGTCGCTACGAGAATGTGCCTCAAAATTCATCAACTTCTGAGACGCTGATACAGTAATGTCAGAGTGGTCTGGTTCCTAACTGGTATTCATCCATATACATCGCAAAGGCGCACACGATGCGTTCATGCAATAGTAAACACTCAAAGATTAAGTCATAATATATCACATCGATGTGGCTCAGCCTCTCGCCTATCTCACCCCTGACTCAACGTTTCCCTAAGCTAATAACCAGTTGAGAGCTTCTATAATGCCGGCCACACGTAGTAACTATGCAGTGGTTGTGACTGATAGAATACATCGTGCTGAAATGGCCTCTTCCCGGCACTGCCTAAGCTGATTGGTCTACTAGTAGCATTCTATATTTCTCTCTGCTGGCACCTTCCGCTTTCTCGAGGCATTTGGTTGGGGAAATACTCATAATCTGAAAGTTCAAGAATGCATCTACCATTATATTCAACTACCTAAGTGAATAAACAGGGTAAATAATGGAAACATTTCCTCACAATATGTCCCAGTCACAACGAGTCTCACTTGGGTTCCGCATTCAGGTCACTTGGGGAGGAAGTGCTGGAGTTGGACCATAGGAAGTATTATTATTGATAAAGTTGTAGCATTCCTCCGGAGATTTTGTTACCCACTCCCGCTACAGATTTGAAAACACCGTTTAGCAAAGGGTCTCGCATGGTCTTCTGCAGAGCTTCCCTATTTCTCCTTATGTTTCCTCTTCTTGTGGCCCGAAGAGCTGCCTTTGGAGCTATAATCCATCTCAATCCACTGATATCCCTGACTTGAGGACCCGCCATGCTTGGACGACTTTTGATGCTTGTGCTTTGACGAGCCGCCACGCTTCGACGAGCCGCCGTGACTGGAGCCTCCTTGGTCCGAGGTAGCTGGAGAGTCAGGGTGTCAGTTGCTTCGGCGGTTTGACACTTCTTGTATCACGTATCCATCGACTCACAATAAGGCGTGCAATTCCAACAGCAGCAGTGATCGCACTTTGTTACCTGCTCCAGCTGCTGCGTGATGGCATTGACTTCTGTTCTCGGGTGGTCGAAAGTACACCAGCCCACATAATTCGGGCCGTTCCGGCACCTGCAACAAATCCAGCTCCCCCCGAGCTCTTCGAAGAAGCAGAGCTGGTTGGTACATTTGGATTCGGTGCCTATTTGTGCTGCGTACGTGGTATTGTGACAGGGCGTGGTGACTCGTGTTGCTCCGTCAAAATGGGCTGCCACGCAGTGGTTGTAAGTCACTGAGGTGTGTTGGCACGGGTGCCTCTTGGGGTGACCAACGCACATGTTGGTGAGAAGTAGGCTGTAGGACCACAAGAACAATTTCACGGTTTCCTTGAAGACTTCTTCGTCATCTGAAATACCGTTAAAACAGGATGCTCTCTAGTTCTCTCGCTTCTCTGAGATACGATGGCCGCCGTGTCTTCTTTATAATGCCTACGAGTGCCCCCGAGCCAGCAAGGAGTACATGCCTACCTCCCATATATGATCGTACATGGTGATTCACACCTTGTTCGTCTAATCAACCCCCTTCGAGCGTGCTAGATGCCAATCCGGCCATCGGTCTTGCAATTTGGCGTTCAAGAGTGCTCATCGACGGCTATCGGACACCTTAAATGGACCGCAATCTGAGGCCGAGACTGCAATTGGCCACGTCTCTGAGGCCTCGGGAACGGCCAGCTTGCATGAGGATTGGACTGTTGCTGTCTTGACGGATCTACATAGAGTCTAACGCCGCGGTGCTTTCGATCCCAACACTCTCAAGGTCAAAGGCGGCACTCGCGGTGGAGAAACACGCGACACGAAACCATTCTCAGATTTGGTGTTTCGGGACTCAGCACTAAAATACCCGCGACCGACAATCAAAACTTCCGCACGGCGTACGAGATGCTGCAACTCAAGGGATCTGGTACGGACGTGGGCACAGCTTCTGCTGCTGCCCAACCAGACTGTGGCAGATTGCCTGATCTTGCACTGTTTCCGATGTAAATCTATGGGGATGAAGTCGAGCAGCAGGCTGCCGTCGTGCAACGGAGGACTCATGAGGCCTTCCCCCCTGGCTGATCGTGTGCGACTGTAGCTCGCAGTCTTGCACAACTTGAAGGGTTTCTCACACACCTTTTCAGCTCGCCAAGCCATGCGGTCCCACAGCACCCAGACTCGTGGAAGACCAGGCTCCACCACATGGAGCCCTCGAGGCTCTCGCTTATCTGGTTTGCAACAAGCTACGGGATGGGTGGGGGGAGGATCTCACACCGGTTTCTCACGGCCCCACGTGAGCCCCGGACCGAGAGAATGGATCCTCGAGAACCTTGGAAGGCTCAGGGGAATGATGTCAGACGGCTGAGGTCAAGGCTCTCTTTGTATCTGGCTGTCGGGCCCTCGACCTGGGTCTCCGAATATTGTCGGCACAGTTTACTTTTTTTCTGTTGAGGTGACACGAGACAAGGGACAGGTCATTTTCCGACACAATTCCGGATAGGTACTTGAGTACTTGTTCTCATGCTGGGGGCACCCACACACCGGCCAGCCCCCGCGTGGGAAAGCCAAGGAGAAGCCGATGAGGTTGACGGAAGGGAGACAACAAGAAGAAAAAAAGTGAGGCGACAGGGGATATTAAAGGATGGTCCAAGTCAGCAAGGCAACAAACAGGGCGTACAGCGGTCAGAGCCCATTGATGGGATGACAATGTCCTGCACCGTTTCGATCTGCAATGCACGCACGCATTCACCTTTCTTCCTCGCCCTTCCCCCCTAGCTATTTCTGGCCGCAATCCAGATCTGAATCTGACTGCATGCGTCTCGCAGATCCGATCTGTGTTGTGCATACGCCCAGCACCAGCGGCGTATTCTGTGCCCCGGCCAATGAGAATCCCCGAGTCCAACGTCTCCGGGTCCCAGGCATTCGGGTCCCCCGGAGCCGCAATTCCTTGCTCTTCAGCACGACCAAAAGTGGACTCGCCCACCTTGGTCCGCGGCGGTTTTTCCCCAAGCGGTCATGCATTCGTCACAAGAAAGCCTCTTTTTGGTCACAGTGTTGCACATTCTCCCAAGAGTTTCAACACTATCGACACGCCACGGAGTGATACAGGCCAGGAGGATTTGTGCTCGACATGTCAACTGAAGGGATGTGGTGCCTTGTAATCACGTTTCGAGTACGATGCTGATCGTTGAATGTTTCCCCATCATCGGCACTAAGAGATATGCTCTTCCAGATGTTGCCTCCTCTCCGAGTCATACATACATCAGTCTGTGACTCAACACTGACTGAGCGAGTTTGTGTGAACGCCACCACTCTGGTTCTCGCCTCCATTGACCACTGCTTCTAACCCCGGACCACCATAACCCACATATGTGTGCAGCAAGTGTGCCCTGTTGATCTTCCCATGAACAAGTAAAACCCTAATAGGCCCTCGGGCACACCAACGCCATGACACCAAGGCTCTTGACAGTCCCTCCCTGCCCAGACATAGGAAATAGTCACAGAGGAAAGGAAAAAAAGAAAAAATTACAACATATCCGCGAGGAAAAAAAAGTAGGCTCGTCCACCGGGGGTTGCCACTCCCCGACCCCTTCCTTTCGGCGCAGCCGCGCCTATCACATCGGGCCGGCCGGTGTGCACGTCTCGCAGCAGATGTGCTCGCACCACACCTTGTTCCCGTCGATGATCATGATGCAGCTGCAGCGGCCGTACTCGTTGAACCTCTTCCCGCACCAACAGCAGTTCCAGCACCGGTTCCGCTGCTCGAAGGGGCAGTTGGGCAGTGGGCACTTGGGCAGCAGCGGGCTGCCCGCCGCCGCCGCGGGGCTCCCCTCGAAGCTGGGTGGCATCGGGTACGCTATCGACTGCGCCGTGAGGTTGCGGCACGGCTTACGCTTGGACGACGATGAAGACGACGATGACTTGCTGCTGCTGCTGCTCTTCTTCTCCTTGTCTTTGCCCTTGCTGCTGCTGCTGTGGTGCTTCTTGCTGCCGTCCTTCTTGGAGGATTTTGACGACTCGGCTGGGGCGTCGGCGCAGTAGACAATGTCTGTCCGCGTGTGCTCACACGGCAGAGTGTACGTGATTTGGTGACACATGGTTTCAAGTCTCGTGAACCCTTTGAGGAACTGTAGATCTCCGTGGTGGCCGATGTGAGAGAGGCAGATTCGAGGGTGGCGATGGTGTTATGGCGAAGAATAGAACAGTCCAAGGTGTGCTCTGTTCTCTGAATGGGCAACTCCGTCCTTTGTAGCCTCGGGTTGCTGGAGCTCGGGGATGGGCCCTTAAGTATGAAAGTGTCGTTCTGTGGGGTTGGGATGACAGCCGCTGGGGTTGTAGAGTGGTTGCTCTGACCGTCTGATGTGACAGGATGCCATCCCAAACCACCAGGCCGAGTATCGACGACAGGGCGATTTATATGTCGTGGTCATACCGGTCAGCTAGCTGAGACCGCCGCTGGGTCTCCGCATATAAGCATCTTCAGCCGTCGTCGTGTCATTGCTCGTCAGCGGCTCTCCCTCCCCAGCCAGCCGGAGTGGGATGGGTTCTCAACAAGTGCCAGGGGTGGCCGATCAATAGATGACGAGGGCACGTCGTCGAGGACCTTCGATGTTTCTCGACAGCTCGTGTTATCGGATTGGCCAAGCCGATTTGGAATTCCTTCTTCTTAGCCCGGCCACTGTTGGACATGTCCCGACCTTCTGGGCGTGGACTCGATTCGGCACAAAGGAGAAGAGGTTGCGACGGGATATTGGGGGGGAGGGGAGGGGGTGTGTGGGGCCACGCGGTGATCTTCGCGGGTGACAGACGCCTCGAGGTGAGGAAAGGGGGCCACGGGGAGTTCCCATGGAGCCGGATCGTATGGTTGAGGGTTGCACAAAAACATTTTGCTTTAAGATTTTCCCATCTGCCTGGGTGCCCACCTTCATACGTCCCGCGTCCCGGCTGTCTGGTCCCCTACATCCTAGCCTCTCAAATTTCCCAATGGCTTTCACAGCCTCATCGAATAGTTTATGCGAATACCCCACCCAAGCCGAAGCCACTTGGCCGCGCCGGTGTTGCTCATTGGAATGTTCAGGAACCTGGCCTCGTGTGGCACAAACGCGTGTTGTTCAGCTGACCACATGCCCTGCCGCACTCCCCTGCAGGAGGACCCTGGGCTTGCAGGTTTACTTTTTCCATCCCGCCGGATCTCGCTTACGAGATCTTGCAGCCCGATGCCGATTTGGAAAAGCAATCCTTCCGATCCCAATAGAGATCGAACAGCCCAAGTATGTGCGCAATATCACCCATAGATCTCCAGCCCGCAGATGCGGATCTTTTGTTTTCCGGAACAAAGGAAGGAAGGAGAAAAGAAAAAATAAAAACACAAGGAAGGAGGCCGCGAGGGGGAAAAGAAAAAGGCTCCACCACTGATTGCCTCGTGTGTGCTTCTGACCCGGCCCAACTCGCTTTTGTTGCCCCAATCGTACACCAGCCTCGGAATAGTCCAGGCGAAGCCTCGATGACTGGTGTTTCCATAGAAAGAAGACCCAAAGGAAAAGAAAAACCACCACAACACATCGTCGATACGTCACCGGCCGGTTCCAGCTCTCCCTGCCCCAGACTCAGCGGCCACATCCGGTTCGCAGCCTAGGCAGCACTTGTGGTAGCAGAGCGAGTCTGGGCTCTTTTTCATCGGATGGTAGCAGACAGGGTAGGTGTTTCCGCCCAAGCCGCAACGGCAGCAGACCCAGAGACCGTTCAGCTCCTCCAGCCGGCACGCACCCCGGCTGCACTTCGGGCTGGCCAGGCACCCGCCACTGGCGCACGGGTTGTTGAAGTCGATACCCAGGCTGCCGCTGTGCTCGTCAAAGTAGGACGTGTCCGGGCAAGCAGACCAGGTCTGGAAGGCCTCGTCAAGAGTGGCGGCCGGACAGAATACATAGTGTATCACAAACTCGATGTCCCTGGTGCATGGAGCACTGTGATGGTGATGGAGATAATAGTAGATGCACATGGTCGCCGTCTTCACCGGGACAGATATGGTGCGACGACGGGCGCTGAAGTATTCCAAAGAGATGTTGTTGATGGTTCCGGAGGAGGCGTACCTGCTCCTGTGGCGCTGGCGAGGTCTCAATCGGAAACCTTGTATGTTCCTGGCGGTCTCGGCCTGTATGTCCCACGAGTGGCTTATCGAGGGGTGAGCGGGGGGTTATGGGTTCCGTGTGCCTGTGTTTCTGCCTGTGTGCGCCCCTGCGTATGTGGATGGGATGTGATGTCTGTGATTTGTGTGCCTGGATGCCTGGAGTACTCTGGCGTGGTCCTCTGATGACTCGGGATGTGAGGACTAAGATGGTCAGGGCGATGCTAGTCCACAGGAGGACGATGATGGCGGCTGCTTCCGAGCACCTGCATCAGGTCAACGTCCATTCGAGTAGGTGTAGATGGGCAAGAGGGGCGCACTTAGCCGAGACAGGGGCAGCTTGCAGGATGGTGGGCAAGTGCAGCTGTCAGACCGAGCAACGGCTGCAAGAAAAGGAGATGTGGTGTGGAAGAAGAGGCTAGGTTGATATTATATATCTCTTGGTCTGGTGACTAGTCTGCCACCGTTTTAGGAGTGGGATGATCCAGATAAAATATCAGGAGAGCGTGTGTGCCTGGGCTTGATCCTTTGGTGTGAAGAGGCTTTCGGTCGAATATATTCTGGGGAAGAGTCAGCCGGCCTCACTATGTCCTCGAAAACTGAGCTTCCACGGACTTAACTCTTCCTGGATTGCGTTTACGCCGCGCTGGACTTGCTTATTCCTGCCTTCTCGCGTTTTCGACTCCCTGTTGAACACAAAGATGCTATGCCCATGGCTCGGATGGAGAGACTCGGAGAGTATTTATACGAGTCCTCCGAGAAAAGACCATGTCAAAGATTATTTGTATAAGGCCGCCAAAGCATGATCAAGTCCCGTTTTGCCGGGATGGAAAGCCCCCCACCCACCTTATCCCGCTGCCTTATTTCGTGGTAGCCATGTGCTTGTGGTGCACAACACAACGCCTTCCCGCCACTCTTCCATCGCATCGGTACCAGACTTTCGCATCCACTCGCAGCATCAAAGAGCCGGGCTGCAATAATTGGCCGCCACTGTCCAACCAGACTGCCACTGGAGCCCTCTGCACGTGGCTTTCTCGTGGTTTCTTGTCCGTTGCGGAACGGTGGGGAGGAGTACCGACGCGTGGAATTCTGATGGCCGGACTTTAACATGAGACATCTTGAAGTTACAGGACGTAAGACACCACGAGATATTCGGTGCCTCCAAAGTTCCTGAATATGAATGTATTTATTCGTGATCTCCTTCGATCGTCAGATCCAGTCAGAACGTAAGCATGGAAGACCCGCTCCAAATCTGAATACGAGGTCCCTGTCAGTCACGCCGGCAAGAGAGAGGAGAAGGTGGGAGAGGGAATTACAGCAGCTCGTGGGTCACTCATGGGCCAGAGTGCCTGAGTAGTACGTGGAAATGCAGTACCGCCAGGGCCTGAAAGGAGGAGGGCTGAACACGCGATGTGGCTTGTGCCATGTAGGCGCCAGGCGCTCCTCCCACATATCCTGTCGCACCTAGAATCAAATCACCCGAGTGGGTAGCAGGCCACCAAGTGCGTGCCTTGTCGAGGTTCCGGTGTATTTCAAATCCACAGTCGCAGGCATTGTTCAGGGCTCGACTAAATCGCACGGTTCGTGGACGACCGTCCCGAAAAGGCTCGGAAGAAGTAGGAAGACCGAATAATGTCGTCACCCACTGTGAGAAAAAGCAAAAAGAGAGGCACATCTCCTGACCCGCCGAGTACTCAGCGGACTTCGGCGCCAGGCACTGAACGGTCTTCTGGGCAGTTGACCATGTTGATTGATGTGCAAATAATTGCCGGGCGAACGTTGACGGCGCCAGACTGGCCTTTGAGAGTCTTCTGGTGGTGTCTCTCCATCTGCGCACTGCACGTCTGTCAAAGCGAACCCATCTTTTTGCGTCCATGCCGGGAGAAATGTGACAGGTCATCCTGTCAACCAGGTAGTGCGAAATTCGCCGTGTGACAAGGACATCTTTTGCGAACACGACGCCTGCGGTTGTGTGACGGCCAACCAAAAGCCACGCAACGCCAGTCGCCCTGCGCGAGCCTTCGAGAACGCACTTGTGCACGCCCCGTAAGCTTCTCGAAGCCGCGCGGCACCCTTCTGTGGTCTCAGAGCGACCCTTTTGTGTGTATTTTCCATGCCTGTCGCGGATACCGGCGGCGACAGCTCGAGGAACGCACCGCCCTGCAGTCCCGGGTACCGATGCCATGGGTCCGATTCGATCCTAATCTCACTCAAGGCAGTATGCTGCATATTTGAACGAAGAAGTAACGGTCAATGCATAGTTGACAGGTGTAAGACAGGGGTTGCTCAACTGACAGATGAATTGTGTGCCTGTCAGACCTCGAGCAAAAGACAGACACCGAGCACGTCTATTGGGGGAAAGGGTGGTACCAGATACCCGAGCAACAACTATCCAACCAAGTTTGAGTCAAGGAGTAAGGGCTTGGGTCTGGGTCCTGGAGGTCCAGAATTCGCAGGCATATCTTCGGCCGAAATGGATGTATGAGGGACGTCACCATGCAGTGGACCCCTGAGAAGACGGTTACACGCGTAATCTCCATATCACACTGCATTCCAAATCCAGTCCACACCGGCCTCAAGTATTGGAAGATCAGTCCTTTTTCGAGGCGAGCTGTATTACAATATCGAGGTGCCGTTGATAGCACCCTTGGCGGGAATAGCAGCGTGATTCGATAAGATACGGCCTGGAATATATCCGAGGCTGCCACACACGCCGGCATGTCTCGATTCATAGACACACAGCGGCCAAGTGTTCGAGCTCATATCTCCACAACAATCAACCTGTGGTCTTGACGCAGGGAGATCTAGTGAGATTTCGGAGGAGGCCGGTCCAAGAAAGCCGGGTGTGCTGGGCCGAGGCAGAGCGAAGCGTGCTACTTGGATCGTTGACCCCGTGTGATCAGCCACATTGTACCACGTCAACTATCGATAACCTTTCAATGGCGTGTGTCGCCCCCAGGGGTCTAGACCGATGTGCATACATTGCTCCCCACACTGCAGCAGCAAGCAGAGGAACCTCATCTCCCACAATGGGATCAAGGGCTCCGGGGAACCTGGCCCGTGTGCGCGTCCCACACAGGTCCGGCGCCAATGCATGTGCCGGACTTACTTTTCATCTGCTCTTTTCTTTTGTGTCCTCCAGGCTACCAACCGCGCGTTCCTATTCGGATCTTTTTTCTCACGGGTGCGCTGTATCGTGTTCGGAACTCTCTGAGACACCTCCACTCCGAAAGCTTGTCTCTGACGGGTCCAATCTCTGCAGGTAGATGGCTATTGTCTGGCTTGTAAGGGGGGTGTCTCAGCGCATGGTCCTTTCAACACGACCGTATGATATACGAGACCCTGGAAGCGATCGCAGGATCGGGAATTGCTTGGCAATAACCCCGAATCTCCCATCACCCGCCCACTCCGGAACCGTATGTCCGACTGCATGTTGCAGCTGGGCTTGGGTGAGGTTCAAGGCCCGCCCGAGCTGTGAAGTTGAGCTCGGCCCCACAGCCTGGACAACCGTGTAAGATGATTGGTTTCCTTTCTGACCAACACCACCCGGTAGCCCCTACACCATCACACTTCACCTGACCAAACCCCGGACGAAATTAGCGAAGATGTGCGAGTTGCGGGCCGCATATAGCGCAGAGGATATCATAGCATCGTCCCTTTTGCACAATATGTCGAGAGCCAAACTGTTCGGAAGGGCAATGGCTCCTGAAGGTCATCGCGGAAATAGTGATACTGGTAATGTGCCTGTTCGCTTTCATGGGCATGAACCACGCCAAGCCACTGTCCAGAAGGGCAGACCCCTTCAGAGTCCGACCGGCTTCGCGAGCCAGCGGCGTTTGTCTTGGCCGTGATAACCCCGAGTGTGCGGCTTCCCCTCGTCTCGGGGCGCCAGACGAGCCGTGGATCGACGGCGGTGAGTCAAAAGGCGGACATTTGCAGAGATGGGGACAGACAAGGTTCATCGCTGTGGCGCTGCGTGGGCACCATGCAGACTTGCTTTTCCACGACCATTCAGCAGCCATAAGACCGAATCAGAGCCAGCCTCGCCCCCAACCTCAGCCACGCTGGAGTGCCGAGTGGACCAACGCGCAGGACGGCGCACATGAATACGGCTTGCGCAAAGAATAGCAATTCTCATTTGCACAGCGGGATACATCCCCTTCAATATACAGATCTCGGCGAGAAAGAGGTGAATTCATGGTCTCAGCCGCCCGGACCCCACCGACGAGGAGAGACACGCCCCGAAGCACTGGGGCTGCAGTCGAGAAGCCGCCACGCCGCCAACACAACAGCAGACAGTCTTGACCAACGTCAACCCCACATTCCGAGATGGCACTTGATGTGAGGCTGACATCCAAAGGCCTTGATGAGAGACAAAATCAGCGCCCGCCGAGGTCTTCTCGGATGGGTGCGTTCAAGCATAGTCAAGCCATGCCGTGGTGGCTTTGCGGTAGGACCCGTCTAGCCAGACCCGTGATCACATCCATCTTTGGGGCGGTCTGCATGGCGGAGCGTTCCGAGCGGTTAGCGTTCTGGAGGCAAAGTGTGGAGAGGCTATATTGTCATTTTGCTTCGGCCACTGCTGTAGGGATGCATGATGCTTTTCTTTTCTTTTCTTTTCTTTTCATTTTTTCTTCTCCGTTTGCCGGTCTGGCATCTGACACGCTGGCAGCTGGCAGCTGGCAAATCGGTAAGTGTTTTGCCTTGTCTTCTGGACTGTTTTGGCAACCTCGATAATACGCAGTGAGGTAGTCCGAGGTTGCGTACGACGCATATTGAATTGATCCACTTAAGCCTCTAAAGCACCTTCCTGACGCGAGCCCCTGTCAATGTGACAGGTACACAATGACTGGGAGAAGAGTTCAAGGATGTACCGCGTTATGGGCATGAGCACAACGACGCTCGCAGGGTTCGCAAATGACTGGCTGTCTACAGAAGAGGTAGCGCACTCGGTCGTTGCTTCGCAAACTGAATCCCGCCTCTAGGCCTTGGGCATAGCAGGCACACAAATCGCACTGCCAGGCCGCAACAACTCACAGCTTATACCCTCGTTGGCCGCCTTCAGCTTTTCCACGTCAATGCCGTGCATGGTAGCAATACTCCAGCACGTCTCGCCTCGCTGAATCTGGTGGCCGTGGCTGCCATGCTCGCAGTGCGCCATATGCTCAGACTTGGCCATCCAGCCAAGGAACCAGAATACACCCATTAGGAACAACGCCAGGATGAAGAAGAAGTTCAGCAGAGGCATTAGTTCGGTGCGCCAGTGCCTCTTCATGGCATCGTCGGTCCACCTCTGGCTCAAGTTATTGCGTGCAGTTGCGTGGTCGAGGAAAGGCTGTGCTGCCTCGTTCTCGTCGTAGGGCGGTGGAGCATCGGCGTCGCCGGCCTCGACGTCGATGTTCTCGAGGTTCGACGGGGGCTTCGGGGCGTCTGCGACCTTGGTGAGGTGCCCGTAGCGACAGCCTGGTGGACCCTCCCAAGTTCCCTCTGCGTCGCGAAAAGTGTAGACCTGGGTATCGGCATCGTAGCCTACACGGACCATGCCTTGGGGAAGGCGCTCCTCGTCGGTGTCCAGTTCTTCGTAACGAGACGGCATCGTGGGCAGGTCTGGGCAGGTCTGGTCTGTTCTGGTCTGCGCGTGTGAGCCTGTTGTTGCCTGGGCTCTGGCTGGTACTTGACTGAAAAGCGATGCGTGGTTCAAGAGACGGACTGTTTGCGGTTCTGTTGAGATGCAGGTTGATAGGAAGGGTCGATGTTGATGGATGAAGGAGCACAGGTGGCGATGCGCGGAAGATAAAAGGAGGTCGATGCGAGGTGACGTTGGTTTGGGGTGGTGGAGCGTTTCAGTCAGGGTCTGCGCCACAGGCCGATGACATGCTCCCGCCTGTCCCGCTGACAGTTGGATGAGGCATGACGAGGCCGTTGATTAGTGCGCATTTCATAGCATCGGGCCATACACAGGATCGTCGGCATGCATTCACTTCGTCACTGCTGTTCTTCTGTTTCCGTCCGGAATCTGTATCCTCATCAATCACCAGGGCGGGCGTTCTCTGCCGTTTGTTTAACAAGGCTGGGAGCCGCACACCGAGACAAGGTCTAGGCTGCCTACCTGCCTACCCTAGGTAACCTGCCCGGGCACCTAACAACCTCACAACCTTGGAACCTACCTACCCAACTACCTAGGTACCTACCAACATACAGTGTAGGTAGTCTCTGAGCTAGGGACCGTACGTTCATGGGCAGGGAGGCGGAACTGGAGCTTGGGCTTCCGTCAGTGGTAACGGTGTGGTGGGGTGGCGTGGGGAGTGTCCACAAATAACGAGTTCAGATTTGTCTTCTACCTAATAGTTCAAGATTAACTAATTATTGGCCTCCGTCTTCTTGTTCCTTTCCGTCCGTCGATCACTCAATCACTCGCCCAGCCGGACCTTATGTAGAACACGTTTAGGTTTGGCTGAGGTCGAACCATGAGCTTAGGGGGTGCGTTGGCCCTGCCCATGCCGCCCGTGCCGTGCCGTTTCCGTTTCCCCGCTAACAATGTCTCGCCCTGTCACCACGTGGATATGTTAGACTTGGCACAAAACCGACTGGATGCATCTCTATCGTCACCCCTATGCACTGCCCGCCCGCCTGGACCAGTATCGATGAATGCCCGCCTTCTACCTGGGTACACTGCATGTGTCGGCTAGGGATCAGAGACCCAAGGCAAGCCGTTGCTCCTTCCTTCCTTTGGCAGTCACCGGTGGGCCTGTCCTGGTTTCACCCTGGTAGTTGGGCTAGATTTATCTCCAACACGGCCAAGTACAATTGGCTTCCAAGGATGTTTCAAAAGTAGAGGGCAAGGCGGAAAGCCAGAGATGTCCAGGCAGAGAGCCTACTACGGAGTACCCTACCTGGCTTCATTGTGGGCACACCGGGGCATGGCTCCTGCTTCTAAGCTTTGACTTTGACTAATAATAAGGCCTCCAGGCCACTCCGAATTGTGGAGGTACCGTGCTGGTGCCACTGCGGCTGCCCCGCCCAACTGGATCAAAATTCGGCCTCGTCCATCCTGTCACCCAACCCGCTGTCCCACCACCGACGGGTAAACAAACGGCAGCAACGAACCTTCCAGGGACCTTGAAAGCAGCATAGAGCACAGAGGTCAGGTTTGAGGTTGGAGTTCAGAGTAGAGGCGACGTCCCACATCCCCTAGGAAGGCTGGAAAGGTCCCTGGTAAGGATTCAACTGACGCCGTTTCCTCTGCCCTCGCGCACGCACCTCTGCTGTCCCACCTCCACGCTAGACAAGCCAACCTCAACCATCCGCAGGCAGGGAAGACCACCCGAGATGCTTGATGACAAGGAGATTGAGGCCGCTGTTAATCAGCTGGCCACCTACCGCAAGGACGACGCCTTGAACGACATCCTGGACCGCTATGAGGCGCTTCTGGGCGACTACAAACGCCTCAAGAGCGATTATGAGGAGGAGCGCGAGAACCGTGAAAAGTGGAAGCTTCAGGCCAAAGGACAAGAGCGTAACCCCTTCGTGCTGGTTCTTGTCGACGCCGACGGCTACGTGTTTGATGATGACTGTAAGTCTCGTCTCACCCACCCGTCCCCCGACCTCGAGAACCACAGTTGAGCCACAGTTGAACCACAGTTGGCTGATCTCTGTTCATAGTGATTGCGGCCGGCCAAGAAGGCGGCTCTCGGGCTGCAAAGCTGCTCAACGACACCATCAAGGTCTCCAAGAGGAGGAAGGGATTGGAGCATTGCGAGACCATGGTCCGTGTCTACGCCAATGTCGCCGGCCTGTCCAAAGCCCTCGCCAAGGCTAACCTCGTCGGGGCGGACAAACGCTCGCTGGCCCCCTTTATTGCCAATTTCAACAGGTCATATGGCCTCACAGATTTCGTCGACGCTGGCGAGTTTAAGGAGAACGCCGACTTCAAGCTTCGCGAGATGCTCAGGCTCTATGCCGAGAACGCCCAGTGCAAACACATCTATTTTGCCGCCTGCCACGACGCCGGCTATGTCTCGCAGCTCACCGCCTATCGAGGACATAGCGACCGCTTCACCCTCATCAGGACATCCGGCCTCCATTTCCATGACGAATTCACAAAACTCGGCCTGGGGATTGAGGAGCTACCTGGCGTCTTCCGCGCAGCGGGCTCTGCGATGGATGCTTTCTACCCGAAGCCACTGCTTGGGAAGACCAATACAGCTCCGCCCTCTTCCAGGCCCCAACCCGCGGAGTCTCGAGAAGTTTGTGCATTCCACTCGGTAGGCAGGTGCAAGTACGGAGAAAACTGCAAGAATCTGCATGTTGGTCCTGCACCCTCGCCTCTTGCCCTCAGGCCCTCTAAGCTGAGTCGCCCTTCCTGGCGAAATGGAAGTGACTCTTATGATACATCATCCGACTACCCCCCACCAGCTAAACCCCATGTCGCTTCCGGCCGAACCTACCTGCAGCAGTCCGATCTCTTCATCCAACTGCCGAAGAGAGACGAGATCCCAGGCGGCCAGGTTGCAGTCAACGCTTCGCAGCAGCGTCTAGACGCGTACATCCCCGTGCCGACTTCGGAGTCCGAGAATCGCCTCAAGCTCAGGTCCTCGACGCGGCGACTCTGTAACGCGAAACATCTAACCGGATATTGTCCCAACCCACAGTCATGTGAGTATGACCATAACCCGCTCGAAGCGGATCTTATCCCTACTCTCGAGTGGCTCGCCAGGTCATTACCCTGCCCCCGACGAGACAAGTGCCGCAACGCATCTTGCACCTCCGGCCATATCTGCCAGAAGTCTGACTGCAAGCTGCGCGGCGGAAAGGGCTTTTGCAGGTTTCCCTGGAGTCTGCACTACGATGATCTTAGGGTTGATCGTTATGTGTACGCTATTTCGAACAAACACTCGGGCTCACAGCACGAGCGATCTGCCGCGCCTTCACCGTCCGACCAAAATGGAAATGAAGATGAAGGCGTCGATCAAGAGGAGGAGGAGGACATGTCAAGCCTTAACGGCGGCATATCAGTAGGCACATTGTGAGGCTGTCACAAAAGACCCAGGCAGGAAGAGCATGACCTTTATGTCTAAATGATGAGGGCACAGCGTGTCGGATAATCCCCGACGGGTTATCATGCAAAATTCGGACCATCTGAACCGACAATCATCTTGGGCAACAACTCGGGATACATACCAAGTATTCTGATAACTAATTTCTTGTAATCGCAAAAAGAAAATTGAGCTCGAAAAGGAATTTGAAAAGAAGAGGGGGCGAGAAGGATATTGTACCTGCAATTGAGCATCAGGCACTTGCAAGATGCAAGCAGCTGAGTGAGGAGAGCAGATGACCCGATGAAGAGATGTTGGCCGAAGATGGAGGTCAATCTCCGTGTGGCAAAGTCCAGGGGCCCAATACAGCAAATACGTCTACCGAAACTCTCGAACCACAAATGAGGCAACCAGATGAGTTCGCTTTCAGATTTGATGGAAATGCAGTACCTCGTCTCGTCATCACACTAAAAGAAGGAGGAACAAGCAAGGGTTGTCAGATTTCCTGGAGGACTTTTTTCTCCTTTCTTTTGTTTTCTTTTCTTTCTTTGGAAATAAAAAAAGGGGGGGTCACGTAACGCAACGGTTGGTGCTCTTCGCCAATGGGCCCGAGACTGTTTATCTATAACACTTGAACTTGGATGCTGAGGCGGCACAACATACGATGATGATGGGGTCGGTCTCCCCAGTTAAACGCAGTTCTCAGACTGAAAACTACCTAGGTAACTACTATCTGTTTGCCTTGTTCCGTCGCAGTAATCATACCCTAGGGTATAGCTGCTTGTAAAGTTACGTACTTAAGTACCTAGGTATGTACTAATAGCACAGACGCGCTTCAGATGTACACCCGCTTGCTACAGCGTGAAACTGCTGCCACGTCCTTCGATTAATACGTTGTCACTGAAATACCACTACACTTTGAAGAGCTTACAGAAAGTCATATCGCAGCCACTGTACATACCCTGCCTCTAGTTTGTTACAAGTCACGCTGTAGGCTATCTGTCTAGAGGTGCTCCTGAAGAAGTTTTTTTTTCAGGAAGCTCTCCCATAGGAGCTTGGAGGATGTCCATGGGGAGTGCGAGTGCCTTACCTCAACTTTTCTTCAAGACCAGTGACCACTAATTCGAGGGTGTTTACAACTCACTGCTTGCACCAAATTGATGCGCCATACACATATCGTCTTTGTTGTTGTGGGGGAAAAGAGTGGAGAGTATTCAATTAGTAGTTTTAAGGCTCAAGCACAGCTCAGGTCCTGTTCGAAATCCTGCTCGTCGATCCATGTAGGACAGAGAAGTGATGGAAATCCCCCACTGATCTTGACCAGGCCAGCCCACACCTAAAGGCGTATTCTGATGTGGCAGAAAGTGAATGTTCTCAGATTTGCCACAGTTAAGACGAAAGATGTAGTCAATTACTGGCATACAAAATGGGAAATGCGGAGCGAAGAAGGGTTGCGGAAGGCAGAGAAACTCTGGGAAGGCTGCCCAGGTGACCTGGCACCTGGCGCAGGGTGGGCCGACGAACGGCCTGTATTTATAGATCAACACCCAGGTGCGTTTGGAAGGGTGGCTTTCTTTTCACCCTACTCACTTATTGATTATTTTTTTGTGGCCTCTGGTATCTTTGACAATTTCTTCATGTTGTGTTCAAGTGGTGTTCTGGATCGACATGTGTACTTTGACCCATCCACTTGTCACCACAAGACTACTAACCTAGGTGCCTAGGCACAAAGTGAAACGGCTGACGACCCCCGATTTACCAACGAGTTAAGCCAAGTCAGCAAGCCTGGAAAACATTGACCCTTCAACTACAACTTGATCCAGTCTGCGCAGGACACTGCTGCTGGGCCTGCTCAAGACACTCACGGCAGCACCAAAGCCCGTGGAAAAGAGCAAAGCAGTGGGTGTCACCTTACCACACCACACCACTCGACGGATCGGACCAGTTGACCTGCGTCTCAGCTGCACTACCGTTCTTCTCATCTCATGCCCTTCTTTAGACCAACCCTCCCCAAGACGAACAAGAAACCGCTTTTAAGCAACATGAGTGACGCAATTGCCGATGGTGGCGACGCCAATGTAGAGCAGCAGGTAAGTTGCTCACATCGAACCTACACAGGTATTGCAACAACAATCGGCTTCGTAACTGACTTCCAATTGAGATGCAGGACACATGTGGTCGAACAAGCCTTTTCCGTTTGCCGCCTGAGCTGCGGCTCGTGATCTGGAAGTTTCTGCTGCCTGACCGCAAAGTCCTCAGAGCGAGAAGCTGCGGCGCCAGCCTTGATCCTCGCCGCACCGACGACCGCCGATTCGTGTTTGGTTTCGACACCAAAGTCTCGCAGCCCATCCTCTCTCAGATATGCGCGGAATCTCGACAGTGCCTGCTCGATTATGGACATGGACAGTTCGTGTTCGGGCTGGGGGACGAAGCAGGGCTTTGGTGGGGTCCCGAGGACGTACTGCTCTTCGCCGAGGATTGGCGCCTCAGATGGTCCACACCTTCCCTGCAAGGATTGAAGGGCCTCGATAGCGTCAAGCACGTCGCACTCGATGCCACTCAGGCCCATTGCATCTACTACGAATACGTGCTCCCCGAGGAAGACGGGGACAGTGAAGAGGACAGCGAGTATGGCGACCAAGATCACGACGGAGAAGACGAGGAAGATGCCGAGCCGGTGAGCTCTGAACCCCGGGCTCTTCAGCCAGAAAGCATCACAGTCGGGTACCTAAGCCGCACCGGCAGGCCCCACTTTCTCGAGTACTTTACAGCACTCAATGAGCTGACGATTATCTTCGAGCCCATAACTCCATCCGCTACCACTGCCACCACAAGCTTCATGCGGCGCGAAAGGGCTCCCACAGAATTAGGCCCTATCTCTCAGTTCTTTGAAAAGCCTTGGTCATACAGCTGGGCTAGCTTTGGTCGTGGTTGCACCAATATGGACGACGCTGTTCTTGAAGTTGCCAGGCTCAGGCGCATGTGGGCGTCTATCCGCAGGAATGGTGACTGGGCGTCTCTCCGCTGGGTAGATGACTGGTTCCACTTCGACTTCGACGACACGCTTGATGAAGATCGTGTCTTGTTTAACTTCGGCACCGACACGCCACGCACCGGGCTTGCCTACGAGCCTACGCGGGTCACTTCATTCGACATGATCCATGACAGAGACTGGGCGCTTTGAAAAGAAGCAGACCCTGCAGTTCAACATCTTCGACAGAGCCTCAAGGGCCGCAGGTTGGAAAATCTGGCTCTCATTTGGGGCCGATACTTGAAAAAGTGCTCGAGAACAATAATTCAGGCAGTATTTGCGGCGGACATCTCAAATGTTGATTGCAGAGGCACGAGGCATTGGTGTATTGAAACAACAGAGCCAAAGGATCCAACCACTTCGACCTTTCTATCGCAGCGGGAATAATTGTACTCTTTACTGTGTTGTCAGCATGGGTTCAGCCTCGCCGCAGCCACATGAAGGAACAAGGGAGGACAAGAACGTTCAGAACATTTGAAGCGAGAGGGGCACACCCTGGAAGTACACATTTGTACGCTGATAGAGTAAATGTTAAGAATACATGCCAATCCTTTTCCTCGAGACTTGCTGGATTTTCGTGTCGTTGAAGGCCGCTTGGATGATTCCCATCAGGCTCTGAACCTCGAGATTCCCGCAGGTGGCACATCAACGACCTGAATTTCCCATGTTTGCACAAACCGAGATCCATACCATTTGTTGTGGGGGTGTATGCGTGACCAACTGCAAGCCTATGGGGGTTCCAGGGTTGTTGTCTCTTCCGGCAGTGTGCGATCACCAAGGACTGTCGGCCAACAAAGCCGGACATGACCTTCTCGTTGGCTGAATGAATGGTGTGCGAAGCCGGACACTGTGGAGGCGACATGATGTGATGTCGAAAGCTACCTAGGTACTTACACAGTAGCGCTCCAAGCTGGGCTGTGGTTAGAGCAGACAGGGGGCCCCCTGCCCGACGCGGAAAGGGCTCATCCTGGCTGCCTGGTACCATGAGTGCCGAAGGAGCCAGTGCCTACTCCGTACCCGTAGGCAGGTACCTGCGTACCTACTTACCTGCTTATTACCGAGCTTGCTCATCAGTGGTCAGTGAGCTTGTTGTCCACCTGGCCTTGTGAATCACATACTTTTTACAGAACAGCAGCCCCACCCAACCAGCCAACGTCTGTTCGTCTGTTCTTCCATGTTTCGAATTGAGCTGTGTCGTGCGGTATGTAACAACCACCATTTCTTGCCATTGTCGACGGCGTGGATGGGCGTGAGACCGGAGAGCAGTCCACGAAAGTACACCTCGTGCGACGGCCACAGCACTCCCACCGCAACGCACTTATTACTAAGTACCCACCTGTCCAGGCGCTTCCCTACTTAAGGTACCTCGGTAGGTAGCGCATACTCCCGTAGCATCCGCAGCGTCAGAACCCACCACCGACCTCCGTTGGGCAATGCGCCTCTTATCCCCAGGGGCGGCCGCGGCTCGGCTGTCGAAACATCCTGTCTATATTGCCCTGGCCCTGGTGGCGCTCGTCATCTTTCGAACATTCCTGCCGTCTCCGTCGTCCGGCCTTCCTCCGAGATATCTGTCGGCGCTCCGCAACATCGAGTTCGTGCCGTCCGCCTTCAACTGGACCTCAGCCGAGCTCTTCTTCCCGCCGACCCCTCCTCTCGCTGCCTTGCCTGCTGGCGCTCCGAAACCCTTCCCTCACGTACAATACAACTTTGACTCCAAGGGAAGTGATGAGAACAACAAGGTCGCCGAGCGGCGCAGAAAAGCTGTCAAGGATGCCTTCGTTCGCTGCTGGTCCTCGTACAGGAAGGAGGCTTGGCTTTGGGACGAGCTGGAGCCCGTGTCAGGCGGCGGCAAGAACACCTTTGGCGGGTGGGCAGCCACTCTCGTCGATAGTCTTGACACCTTGTGGATAATGGGCCTCTACGACGAGTTCCACGACGCTGCCAAAGCCGCTGCCAAGCTCGACTGGTCCAACACCTCCGATAGCAGCGCAAACTTGTTTGAGACGACAATACGCCATCTGGGAGGCCTTCTCAGCGCCTACGACCTGAGCGGGACGCCCGCGCTCCTGGAAAAGGCGAGAGAGCTTGGTGACATGCTCTACATGGGCTTTGATACTCCCAACCGCCTGCCAGGGTTCTGGCTCAACTTTGATGACGCCCGCAATGGTCGTCAGGTTGCTGGGACGCACGATCCGAGTGCTTCTCCGTCGTCTTTGGCACTCGAGTTTACGAGATTGGCCCAACTGACCGGGGACAGTAAATACTACGACGCTATTGATCGAGTGCGCGCCTTCCTGGCTCGCACCCAGGATCATTCTCAGATCCCCGGGATGTGGCCTACCGCCCTCAACTTCCAGCGCGAAGAAGTCATGTCTGACAACAGCTTCACTATCGGTGCCCTGGCTGACAGCCTGTATGAGTACCTTCCAAAGATGTTTATTCTTACCGGGGGTTTGGAGCCATCCTATGAGCAAATGTATCGGAAGTCGATGGATGTAGTTATAAAGCACATTCTGTTCAGGCCGATGCTTCCCGACCAGGATGACATTTTATTTCCAGGCAACGCTCATGTGAGGCAAGGCAGCGTCGAACTGGACCCCGAAGGTCAGCACCTAGCTTGTTTTGCGGGCGGTATGTTCCTGCTCGGGGGCAGGACATTTGGTATTGAGCCTCACATCCGCATTGGCGAGCGCGTCACGCGTGGGTGCACGTGGGGCTACGACGCGTTTCCAACCGGGCTTTTGCCCGAGCTTTTCGCTCTGATCCCGTGTCCCTCGCTAGCGCCTTGTGATTGGGATGAAGAGAAATGGTCCACGCAAGGCAACAAAGCACTCAAGAAGGGCTTCAAGCACGCGCGGGATCCCCGCTATATACTGCGGCCAGAGGCGATCGAGAGTGTTTTCATACTATATAGAGTCACCGGGCAGGAGGAGATCAGGGACATCGCATGGACAATGTTCCAAAGCATCATGCGCGCTACCGAAACTCCTTTTGCGAACTCTGCTATCAGGGATGTCACCGTATCGGGGCCAACGGACAAGATGAACTCCATGGAGGTACGTGCTATTATGAGGTCTGGCCTGGATAACTTGTTCCCTAACAGTCATTCGCAGAGCTTTTGGACAGCCGAGACCCTGAAGTACTTTTATTTGATCTTCTCGCCGCCAGATGTCATCAGTCTAGACGAATATGTCTTCAACACTGAGGCTCACCCCCTCAGACGGCCTCAACCAAGACCTTGAATGACGGACCCCTTGATCGCATCATACAATAATATTATGGCATACTGGGTGGCAATGTTTCTCAGAAACACGTGTGATGGTAATATCCAAGACTTGAGCAGAACAGGCCATCTTATTTTCCAACTCATGCCCTTGCCCGACGCAATACTCGATCCTGTGTGAGGGCATCTCCTGGTGTGCAGACCATCCTCCAATGATGAGCATGCTTCAAACAGCCCAGTATCACTGTGGCACAAGTCTGGGGGAAGGCGATATTACCTCGGCGCACAGAAACAAGGCGAGCCGTACAATTTTCAACGAGTCATCTCCTTGCCGCGTAAGGTCAGGTGTTCGGACCCATGGACGTACTTGCGCCAGCGACAGTTTCGAAAATGCTACATCCCACATCGACCACAATTTCAGCTGCATCAGTAGCCTGGTCTAGGGCTTCCCGGTGGGCGTCACTCAAAATTTGCAGTATACTTTCTCCCATGACGAGGTCCGCTTCGGTCTCTTCTAGCTTTTTACCGAGAATGGCTCCTTTGGTATACTGCGAAGGAGCACATCCTCCAAACGCACCCTACTTTGAGGGGTTTGGATGCCTAGGTACCCAAGCGCACACGGCCTAAGATTTTGAGGACGCAAGAAACCCTGCTCGTGGTGTCGAGGTGAACAATACTGGAGCTTTCAATATCAGCAACTCCTTGCTTTTCCTCAGCCGTTCCAGACTACCCTAGGGTACGTAGCCTCACTGCGTCCGTGTCGATACGGCTTCGATGCTGGTATCTAGGACGAATCCTTCGGGATGCTGTCTTGACAAACCCTCCCCCATATGCGCGAGCACTGTTGGTTTCGGCATGGGCACGCTTGTCGGGTACAATCCCCCGTCCTTATGCCAGACGTACTCTATCGGGCCGTTGTCCTCTGGCCCGCCACTGCCGCCGTCGCCCCCGCTCGCTTCCACTGTGGCTTCACTACCGCATCCTCGTCGCGGTCGTCTAGATGTGTTGTGCCAAAAGAGGTCTGGAAGCTGGCCTTCTCAGGGCTGTTGCGCTTCCACTGGGCTGTCTTCCAGCCACGGGTTTCCTGACATCGGCGCCTGCAAGTCTAGGGTCATTAGTGCGAACCCGTGGACCTTCAGGAGAGTGGTCTGTTAACACGGTTCTTGTGTGCAGCCATCACTGATGTAGATTTTAAGACAGTCGGCCTTGAACTGCTGGAATTCGGGATACGGGAGCACTGTCGAATTAATTCAGCCCGGCACAAATACAACGTCTATGCCCAATTTGAGATCCACACGTTGGTGCGAACAAATTAAGCAGCCCGAAGGCTATGGACACGACCGAGTCCTTGCAGTACGGGGATGAAGTCCTTTCAACGCTTCAACATAAAATGCCTGGGCTGATCGATTCAAGGGACAGGATGAGGCCGAATGGTGCACAGGAACAGTACTAAATCGTGGGTGTCTGTGAGACGTGCAGGCCTACATACAATCCATGTCAGATTTGGCGGTACAACCAACATCCCGTATTACTTACATTTTAGCATCGGCGCCCGGCCATTCCGGAGGCCGGCCTTGGAAATGACCGCAGATGCGGCTCAAAGCTCCCTTCTAAACTGAATCACCTGTTGGCTCGGCCCTAGGGCTCACGAGACAGGCCCCCTGCAAACATGCGGCTCCCTGCAAACAAGCGCCCAGATTCGGCGCGCACATGCAACTAGGTCTCGGACAAGAGACAGCCCCGGACCACTGACACATTGACAAGACTTGTTAGCTGTCGAGCCTAGCTCGTTGGGCGCAGAATGGTGACGTATGGTTGGGATTGAAGCCCTTCACGACGTGCTTCTCGGCCTCGGGATTGGTGCGCCTCCGACGTCCGCCCCAGCACTGTGCGGCCTGGGATGGCCGATTCACCGACCAGCAAGCATAATGGGTACCACAGATGTTTGACGGTGCTCATAAATATTGTAAACTGCCCTGTAGTACAAGCAGATCGATCTATATAACAGTGGTGCCTCAGATCACCAGAACACGATAAACTACCTAGGTACCGGTAGAGATCAGCCGAGTCCCAGATCGTCCCTACAGCTGCCATTCACCATGACACAGCTAAAAGTTCTCATTGTCGGCGGTGGAATCACTGGCCCTGCTCTTGCCCACTGGCTCTCAAAGCTTGACTGCGATATCACTATCGTAGAGCGAGCGCCGGATCTGCGTGCTTCGGGTCAGCAGATAGACCTCCGAGGCGAGGGCGTGACCGTTATGCGCATGAGTAAGTATTTGCTGATCTCCATTTCCGGGACTCATCTATCAAACCTTGGAACATTCATATACTACGGAATGATACAATTCGAGCTCCAACAACAGTGACTAATGTGTATCAGTGGGCATTGAGTCGGCTGTCAGAGCCAAGGTCGTCCAAGAGGAAGGCTGCGAGTTCGTGGATAAGAATGGCCGCAGGCAGGCCTACTTTGGAGCCAACAAGACAGGCCAGGGAAAGCAGAGCCTGACATCTGAGTTTGAAATCATGAGAGGCGACCTCGTGCGCATCCTATACGACCTGACCAAGGACAAGTCTACCTACATCTTTGGAAACTCGGTCGAAGACCTTGAGCAGACCGGTAACGGGGTGCACGTCAAATTCTCGGACGGCAGGGAAGACCATTTCGACTTGGTGGTTGGCGCGGACGGGCAGAGCTCTAGGACGCGGAGAAAAGCATGGGGCCCTGATGCGAAGGATGCTTTCAACTTTCTGCAGCTCTACCTCGCCTACTTTACCGTACCTAAAGGCAAGCAGGATACGATGATTGCGAAGATTTACAACATACCCGGTCGCCGCGCCATAGCCACTAGAGTCGACAACCCGAGGACTATGCAAGTCTATCTCGGTTATCTTGAAAAGGGTGGTCATGCTATGGAGGATGCGCTAAAGAGCGGCGATGTGAAGAAGCAGAAGCAGCTTTGGGCAGATATGTACAAGGATGCCGGTTGGGAAGCCCCGAGGCTAATAAATGGCATGCTCAACTCGCCCGAGGCGAACGACTTCTACTTCCAAAAGATTGGCCAGGTCAAGATGGACAAATGGTCTCGAGGCCGGGTTGTCCTTGTCGGTGACGCGGGCTATACGCCTTCTCCCCTGACGGGAAAAGGCACCTCTCTTGGACTCATCGGCGCCTATGTTCTCGGGGGCGAGCTTGCCAGACACCTTGAGAGTTGCAAAGATACTGGACAAGCAGTCGATGCAGCTCTCGAATCCTATGAGACAGTCCTTCGACCGTGCGTCGACAAGGCGCAGGAATTGTTCAGAGGCGTCCCTGCCATTGCATATCCCGAAACAGAATGGGGGGTCTGGTTTCTTCAGCTCGTGGTGAAACTCGTCGGCACCTTACGTATCGACAAGCTCATCCAGCGCTTCTCGTCTGACAACTTCGCCGGAGATTGGAAGATTCCAGATTATCCTGAACTGCGGCCTTGAATTGGACGAGTCCAATATGGTGTTTCTGGATGATTGATAGCCGAGAGTCATTCGAGACGAGAGCTACAATATCAAGAACAAAAGGAACCAGGCGTATGCATTTATATTATTTACTAACATTACTTGCCTTTAACTACCTAGGTAGTCACATAGTAACCCAATCCTCCACTTATAAATGGGTACCACAAAGATTGTGTATACAAATACTATCTATCCTAGGATTTGTAAGTCCGTCACGCGAGCCGTTCACAAAGCACAACTTCAGCACAGGCAGACTAGCCCCAAACCTGACACCTCTTTGAATGGCTCATTTCGAAGAGCCAGTGCATCTACCTAGGTACCCACGATGAAATTGCCAGTGGGAAGATCACTACCTACCTAGGTACCCTAGGGTAGGTACCTTGGTAGCTGGAACCGCAGCTGCTATGGTCCTAATCTGCCTTCCAGCCCTCAAAACTCTCTTTTACGAAGCTGTGGTTCATTCCAACACACTTTTGAATTGTAATATCATCATTTATCGGTATAAAAGCGGTGGAACATGTGTTTCCTCGTTGCTAGGGTGCCTGTTCGCCCGAAATCGACATGACGACCATGCGTGGTGGTCCAGACTACCAACCACCTGGGCAGTGAGGATGTTTGTCCAGGCTCATGTGTTGTAGCCAGTGATTTATTTCACATAGTATTTTGATTGATCTCATAATCAGGAGTACATGTGACGTGATCCGTGTGTGCAGACATGTTTGACTCTCAAACATTAATCACTGTTTGCTTAGGGCCCTGCGATGTTGGACATGGAAAACATGCAAAATATGCAGTTTCAAGCGATCTCTCAGTCATGGGTGAAACTCCGAGTTGACAATCCAAACACAATCAGCTTGATGTTGGCGGAAAAAAAAGTTTGGCAGATACTCTTCTAGTCTCGGACTGGCTTCTCTCATATCCGGATTGCATATGAGCGGCCCGCGGGCTTTATCTGTTGGCCCTGCTCTTCTGTCCCCCATAAACCATTAATCCTGGTACTATTGATCATATTCTGAATTGATATAAAATTTGAGCGCCTGACTCTGTGACCATGCAAGGCAACCGTAGAGCTGCGATCATTTACACAGCTGACCTATTGCCGTTTACGACTATTCTGGAGCGTAGCATAGTCTGCCGTCTCGAGAGAAGACTTCTCCCAAATGCCTGAAATACTATCTAGAAGCTATACCACTTCTGACGGCAACGGTATTGAACCGGTCTGGATGGCCGTTGCCATACTCCTTCCACTCATGCTCTCGGCTCTCTTGCTGTGGTTATGTTGCAGGTGTTACCAGGCCGACCGAGAGTTTACGGCATGTGCAGCAACATCCCCTTGTTTCCCTAGTATCATGTTGTCAGAAACATTGGTGGCCAGTGCATGCTGACATCTCTGATTGTTTTTCAGGAGGAGAATCCGAGACAACAGCGATCATGTGGCAGGGTTGAGAGATGGTAGAACGCCGCCTCTAAATTCACGCCAAATTTTGCAAATTCCTTGTCCAAAGATGTTATGCAATAGCTTATCAGCTTTTAAGAATCCTACTCAGGAACTTATTGATGATGAACAAAATCTGTCAGCATGGATGTATGCATTTGCACCAGATTCTAAGATTGGTGTGGATCACACAGACACGGAACATAGGACAGTCTAGACGCAGGGATGACGGTTCTGAGAATAGGACACTAGGTGGCTATGTATCTCCTGTTTGCTGCAGAAGAAATTTGGAATTCAGCCTCTGGTGTTGATGGGGTCATCTTCTAAATACCGTCAGTACGGGTAGCTCCAGACCGTAAATACGCCGCTCAACCACCGTTTAAAGTGCCTAAATCGTGCGGGCTAGTAATGGGAAATATGACCGTTTATTCTTCTGAACTGTTGATAACTAGTAACTGGTTTAAGTGGTTTTACTTCTATTCCATATATATCCGAGGACATATATAGTACCTTTATACTATAATAAGCGCTCGAGACCCAGTGCTTAAAAAAAAATATTATATTAAAATAATAGTTAAAATATTATAAGTATTTATAACTTTAACTTTATAATATATAAATAAAACTAAAGGGTATTATTTTAATAATAATATTAATTAGAATGCCGTAAAAAGAGTTATCTGGTAAAACTAGGTTTTAAAATAGTTACTATATAAATAAATCCCGTAATAAAAAAATCCTAGTTAAAAAACTTAGCCCTACATATATACATATATATAAATAAGCCTATAACTAGATAAGTTTATATAATTTTATACTATAACCCTTATTTAAGTATATAGTTAATTTTAAAAAATAATTAAAATAAAAAAACAATTTATAATATTTTACTTTTAAAATTTTTATAATAAAGCTTTAAAACTTTTAAAAAAAGTTTTAGAAATAATTTATTAAAAGATAAAGGAAGGGTATAATAAACTTATCCTCTTTTAAATTTATACTTTTATTATTAATAATAAATAATTCCTCCTTAATATAAAAAAATATAATAAAAATAAAGAAAAAAAGGTATTTAAAATTCCTTTATAAAAGGACTATAAGAATATATATAAAGCTATAGAAGATTTTATATATAAGCTCTAGGCTAGGGAAGAAATGAGTGATTAAATAGAAAGATAGTTATATAGTGTAGAGGAAAAATATAGTGTGGCCGAAGCCTAACTGGTTTAAAATTAGGTTTACAGTTTAGTGTAGGTGTACCTCCCTGACCTAGGTAGGCAGCATTTATATAGTATCGTTCCTTCCTCTTTTAAGTTAATAAACTTAGAACTAGTATAACTATTAACAAGGATTTTAAGTTTAAGTTTTAAAAGGAAGACAAAGGAGGTCCTAAATTAAAGCTAGAGAATAGGTAAAGAAATTATCTATAATAAGTTGAAAGGAAATTTAATTCTATGTTGGGAGGTCTAAATGCTCTTGTAGGAGGAGGACTTCTTCGTACCTGCCCTTAAAACGTTCAAACTGTTTTAAACCGCTTACTAGTTTTGAACCGTTTACTGGTCTTGAATCGTTTACTGGTCTTGAATCGTTTACTGGTCTTGAATCGTTTACTGGTCTTGAATCGTTTACTGGTCTTGAATCGTTTACTGGTCTTGAATCGTTTACTGGTCTTGAATCGTTTACTGGTCTTGAATCGTTTACTGGTCTTGAACCGTTCAGAAGAATAAACGGTCATCTTTTCCGTTACTCGCCCGCACGGTTTAGGTGCTCCCGACCTGGCCGGTATAAATTTCAGGCGCAACGGAGCCTCTGATCGAACACCGGTAGGACATCGCCGCGCACACATACTTGCTTACTCCGGAGGTCATGAGCTAGATCTTGAATCATGACCAGGCATCGTGTAATCCTACAAACCAAGCCTCAGCACGGCAGCACTGTCTGATGTGGATATGTATACGTATATTCTGTATCATAAGTCTAATAGAGACGACACCACAATGATTGATATTCAAGAGGGCCTGATGAAACCAGAGCATTATTAATGTGTTTTTTCTTCTCAGCTCTTCTAATCAGGTATCTGCCTCTTTGGACTGGTGGTCTACCACAGCAGTGATTCTAGAGCCACGATTCCACCGCAGTGCAAGTATTACTAATAGCATTTGGCGCCACGGGGCCACACTCGGCGGTCAAATTCAACGTCTTCAGTCCAGATTCTTCATGGGGTCCTCTGTCTTCTTGGGGTCCTTTGTAGTCTGCTCTGAGAATTCTGCGATTGCAGAGTCAAAGGCCGCAGCAAGCTTCTTTCCCAGTTTCCTACCGGTCCTCTTTCCGGCATTCGGCAGCTTGTCCAAGATGGCATCGCCGAGACTGTTTGACTCAGTCTTGGTCTCCTGGAGCCTGGACGCCATCATTGAGGTGAGGCCAGCCTCGACAAAGCTCGCCTTGCTGCTGGTGATGCTGAGCAGTGAGGATTCTGTCTTCCTTATAAGCTCCTTCGTTGCCCTCTTGACCTTGAGTGCTTGTCTGATAGTCATTTTCTTGGACTTCTTTGCTGTCTCGGTACCATCCTTGATAGTTTTAATCAAAGAGTCGCATGTGTTGTTGATGGGGAGCGTAGCGTGGACATCCCCGTTCCATTTCTCGACGACTGAAGCCATCTCTACCGTCAATTTCTGGACATCTTGGATGCTGTAGACGACTTCAGGTGTGGGGACAGGGTGGGCCTCCAACACATCGGCGTGAATGCCGAGTAGGAAGGGGAGCACGACGAGGAAGAAGTGTAAGAGGAGCATGGTGTCTCAATTCTGGTGAACTGGATGGGAGCCGATCTTGATGGTGTTGCAGATGTGTGAAATGAAGAAAAGAGGAGCCGATCTCAGGGGGTCTTCCAAGGTGATTCACTCGTTCAAATAGCCGAAGACGCCCGAGTTCGTCAGGCGGGCATCATTGATATCTTGCGGACGAAGCTGCTTGTTAGCAGCAACTTAGGGCGCGGGGTGCTAAGCGGCAAAAAGCCAGAGATTGACGAGACCTTTAACTCTTGACTGCCTACCTAGGTACTTAGTTCTAAGCCCACAGATACTAACTCCCGTTGCCCGGCCCGCACGTTCATTTTCCAGGGTAGCTAACACGAGTGGTTTACAAGACCCCGTGGGACGCTGCTAGACTACGTCGTGCCATTCATTTGGATCTTACCAAGAGGCGGCCTTAACACAAGAGATTGAGTCGACACGTTTTCACTGGTGCACTTCGTATTTGTGACTAACTGTATCGACCTCTGGGTTCACAAGCGGCGTCAAGCCGTGGTGATTAATGAACTACCAATACATATACCTGGGAAGGTAGACAGCTGACCTAATGACATGACAGACGGACAGCCTGAGAGGCAGCTTCAGTAAATGCAGGCGATATTTTCTTTTGGCCATACGTCACTTGTGAATCAATCGGCGACACGTCGGGCTTGATTGAGTGTTGCCCTGCTCGAGTTACCTAGGTACTCGAGCTGAGCACGGCCCGGTAATAGGTACTCACTCACCCAAGTAACTACAATGCCCATTCAGTATGGATATCTAGATAGTCTGCTCTACACACACCCCATTTTCAAGTGGTTATGACACTCATTTAAGTAATAATACTATTAGAAAGGGACATTGTTGGGGCAGGTGAGTAATTAGTCACACAACTTTAGAACAGCAGAGGTTTACTAAGTATATACATAGACGAAGCCTATCTCCACTAGATATGCCACTTGTCCGTCATTAATAGCCACGTGGCGCTTAGACGGAAACAAAAGTCATGAGTGGATTGTATTAACGGTCTGTACGGGTAGCCGCAAAAAAAATATAATTATTATGTTAAGGAAGCACAGTGCACGGACCACGTGGGGTATATACGGGCCACCTAGAATATATTAATAAGGAATTTCTTAGCTCTTAAAATTTAAATAAAGAATTTAATTAAATAATTAAATAAATATATCTTTTATTTTAAATATATTTTTTAATAATTTAATTTAAATATAAAAATTAAATATTTAATTAACTATTATATTTATAATTTTTTTATTTTAAATTTTAAATTTAAATTATTAATAGAATTAATAATACTATTATATTTATATTAATTTTATAATTTAATAAATAATTTTTTACTATATAATAATATAATTTTATAAATTTTATATTTAATAATTACTTTAATTTTATTATTTATTTAATTTATTATATATTATAAAAATTTATAATAATAATATTAAATATATATAATTATTTTAATTATTATTTAATAAATAAGATTTAATTTTTATAAATAAAAAATTATAATTATTAAATTAAATAATAAAATAAAATAGTTTTTTTTTATTTTTAATTATTTAATAAAAACTTTTTTCGTCCTAATTTTAAATAATATTAAATTAAAATATAACTTTTTTAACCCTTAATTTATTATTTTTATTTAATATTTTTTTATTATTAACTAATATTCAAGTATTAATATATAAATAAATATAAAATTTATTTTTTTTAAAAACTATTTATTAATATTATTTTATTTAAATTAAAATATAATTATATATTATATAAATATATTTTAAATAATAATAATTTATTATTTTCTATATAATTAATTTAATTTTAATAAACTTTTTTATTAATAAATAATATTAAAATAACTTTTTTTATTAAAAAAAATATTATAAAATTAATAATAAAAATAATAAATAATTTTTAAAATAATTAAAATTATAATTTTATTTAAATAATTACTTATATAACATAAAATATTTTAATTTTATAAATTTATATTAAATTAATATTATATATTAATAAGTATAAAGGGTAAGCTTTATTTTATTTATTTAATATTAATTTTTTTATTTTTAAAAATATATTAATTTTAATATTTAATTAAATAAAAAGATTATAAAGTATTTTAATATTTTTTATTTTATTTAATATTTTAAATACTTAAAGTATATTTATTATATAAAAAAAATTTATTAAATTTAATTTTAATATCTTTTTAAAAATACTTTTAAATAATATATATATATATTAATAAAAATAATTATTAAAAGTTTAAAATTAAAAATATTAATAAGATTTATATTAAATTTAAAGCTTATTTTAATAGGTTTTATTTAAATATAATAATATTTTTAAAGTTAAATTATTTTTTTTTATAAAATATTATTAATAAAAAAGATATTATTTTATTTTTATAAATAATAATTTTAAATATAAAATATTATAATATATAATTTTAAGTTTAATTAATTATAGTTTTTAAATTATTAGTTTTAAAAATTAAATTTAAAATTAATAAGCTTAATAAAATAATAATATTTAAATTATTTTTTAATTAAATTTATAATTATAAAAATATAATTATTAAGTTAGTTTATTAATATTATTTATTTAAACGGAATATTATTTATTTATATTAATTTATTTTTATTTATAAAAATAAATTAATTATTTTTTATAATTTATAATATTTATTTATATAATTTTAATATTAGTAATTATAACCGTATTTTTAAATATTATTTTTATTTTTATTATAATTTAATTATTTTTATATTATTAATTAAATTTAATATTTAAATTAATTTTAAAATTTAAATTAATTTTAAATTTTATTTTATTTAATTAAATAAAAATAAATATAAAATAATAATTATAATTAATTATAATTATTATTTAATTAATATATAATATAATATAAATAATAAAATAAATAATATTAATAATAAGTATAAAAATAATTAAATATTTTTTATTTATTTTTTATATTAAAAAATAAATATTTTTTAATTTATAAATTTAATTTAATAAAAAGATTCTATAAAATTAATAAAATTTATACTAGTAAGTATATTATAACGAATTTATTAATTATATAGAGTAATCTAATATTTTTATTTATAAATAATTTTTTTTAAAGATTTTTTTAATAAAAAGTTTTTTATAAAAACTATTTTTATAATTTTTAATTATTTTTTTAAAAAAGCTTTTTTAAATAATAAAAAATATAAATATTAAAATATTAAGTTTTTTAAAATATTAATATTATTTTTATTAATATATTATTATTATTATTAATATTTTTAAAATAATAATATATTAATAAATTATATATATTTTATATATTTTTAAAAATTATAATTACAAAATTAAAAATAATAAGTTATTTATAATATAAAAAAAATAATAAAGTTATTATTATTTTTATAAGGTTTATAAAAAACTTATACTTAAATAGTATATTATATATATTAAAAAAATTAATAAGAACTTTATAAATAAAAAATTAATTAGCTCTAGTATTTAATTAAATATTATAAAGAATATTAAAGTTATTAAATTATTAATAAAAATTAATTTAAAATTAGAAATAAGTTTTAATTTTTATTTATAAATATATTTATATTTTTTTATTTATTTTTTTAATAATATAATATTAAATATTTATAATAATATTAAATATAATTAAATAATAATAGATAAGAAATAGTTATAATAATATTATTTATATTTAAAATTTTAAAAATATATATTTTTATTATAATTTTATAAAATTAATATAAATATTTATAAATTATTTAATTATATAATTATATTTATATAATTTTTAAATATATATATTAATTATAAAATATTTATAATTATTTTTTTTATTTATAAAATATTTATTATTAATAATCTTTATATAAATATATTATTTAAAATAAATATTATAAATTTAAAAAGTTTTAATATTATTATTTTAAAATTATATATTTATATTAAATTATATTATATTTATATTTTAATAAAAGTAAAAAAATAAATATATTTAATAAAAGTAAAAGTTTTTATTTTAATAAATTTTATTATTTTATTATATTTTATAATTTATTTATTTATTTAATATAAATTATATTTAAATAAAATATAAAATTTAATTTTTATATTAAGTATTTATAATTTTAATATTTTTATTTTTTTTATTAATATATATTTTATATTTATTATTATTTAAAATAAATAAAATTATTTAATAAAAATTTTAAATAATTCTTTTATTAAATATTTTTATTTTATAAATTTTAAATATTATATATATTTTATAAAAATGAATATTAAAACGGTATCTATTACTTTTTATAATTATTTTAAATTATTATAAAAAGTATTTATATAAATAAATAATTTCTTTATATACTTTTTAATAAATATTAATATATTTTTAAGTTTAAATATAAAAAATAAATAAAAGTTTTTTTTTTTAATAATAATATAAATATTTTAAAAAAAAATAATTAAAAATTTATTTATAAAATAATTAATAGAATATAATTTTAAAAAAATATTATATTTATTTAATAATATTTAAAACTTTAAAAATAATTAATAATATTTTAATAAAATTATAATTAATTAAAAAAATTAAATATATAAAATAATTAATATTATTTTTATTTTTTATTTTTATTATTTAATAATAAATATTAAATAATATTTAAAGAAATTAAATAATTATTAATATTTATAAATTAAATAAAATATTAATTTTTAATATATATTTAATAAAATAATAAAATAATATTTTTATAAAAATAATAAATATAAAATATATAATTATTTTTAATATAATAATATTTTTTTATTAATAATATTTTTATTTTAAATTAATATAAATATTTATAATAATAATTATAAAAAGATAGTTTATTTTTAAATATATAATTATAAAATATTATAATAATTTTATATATATATAATAATAAATAAATTAGTTACTTAAAGGTATTAAAAATAAAATTTATTTAAATAATATTATTATTTTAATAAATAATTTTTTTAATAATTATTTTTATAATATTATTTAAATCTATAAATAATTATATTAATAAAATATTATTATAAATTTAAAAAAATTCTTTTTTATTATATTAATAAATATAATTTTTAATTAATATATTAACTTTTTTAATTTATTAATAATTAAAAAATAATTAAAAATTATAATAACTTTTAAATTTTTAAAATATTTTATTAATTTAATAAATTATATATAATATAATATTTTATAATTTAATATAAAGATTAAATTTTTAAAAAATTAAAAAATTAATTTTTTTTAATTTAATATTAATTAAAAATTATAAGGGAAAATAGTTTAATAATAATAATTATATTAAATTTTATTTATATTATTTAATAAATTAAAAAAAATAATATTTAAAATAATTAAAATAAATTTTTTAAAATATATATTTATTATATATTTTAATTTAAAATATTAACTTTTTATTAATTTTAATATATTTATTTTTAAAATTATTAAAAAATAATTATATTATTAAATATCTTATATAAACTTTTATTAAAATAATTATTTATTTAAATTATAATTTATTTAATATAAAATAAAAATATTAAATAATAAAAATAAAATTTTTTAATTATATTTAAATATTTAAAAAATATAAATAATAAATTAAATTTTTAAAATATTATATAATTTTTTATATAAATTATTTAATTATTTTAAATTTATTAATTTAATTTAATATTATAAACTTAATAATAGCTTTTATTAATAATAAAAAAAATATTTATATTTTTAAATTTATAAATATATTTAAAATTAATTATTTTTATAAATTAAAATAAAAAATATTATTTTAAATATTTTATTATAATTATTATTTATAAATTACATTTTATTTAATATTTTAAATAAATTAAAAATTTTATTTAATAATAAAAATAAATATTAAGCTTTAACTATTTATACTAATCCTTTATTATAAAAAATATTATTTAATAAAAAATTAAAAAATAAATATATATATAAGAAAAATTTTTTTAAAATTTTAAAAGTATTTATAAGATAAATATTATAAAAATTAAAAATAATTATAAATTTTAAATATAATTTATTATAATAATATATTATAAAAAAATAAAATTATTTTATTATTTAAAATTTATTTTAAATTTATTTAAAAAACTTTAATAAAAAATAATATTTTATATTTTCATATTTTATATTTTTATATTATTAATAGTTTAAAATTTATTTATATTAAAAATTATTATAAATATATTTAATTTAATAAATTTTTATATTTATATTATATTAAATATTTATATTTAAAATTATAAAAATTTATTTAATATTATTTATAATATTTTATTTTTAATATTTAATAATATAAAAAATATAATAATTTATAATTATTATTAAACTTATTTTATTTATATTATTAAATTATAATAAATTTTATTTTTAAATTATTTTTTATAAAATTAAATAATTTTAATATAATTTTATTAATTATTTATAAATTTTTAAAAAAATTATTATTTATTTTTAAAAAAATAATATAAAAAATAATAAACTAAGTAATATATTTTTTTTAATATTTATTTTAAAGAAATTAGAATTATTTAAAAATTATTTTATTAAATTAAAATTTAAAATTTTTATTAAAAATATAATTTTTAATTTAAAAATTTTTTAAAATAAAATTATTTTATATAACTATATATTATTTATAAATAAATAATTAATTTAAATAAATTATATAAATAATAAAATTAATTTTATAATATTTTATTTATAATTTTAATAATCTTAATAAATAATTAAAAATTTTATTATAAATATAATTTAAATTTTATAATAATAAATTTTAAATTATTAATTATTTTTTAAATAAAATTATAAAAAACTTTATTTTAAATAATATTTTTAATATTATAATAAATTAAATTTTTTATTAATTATTAAATTTATTTAAAAATTATATTTAAATATATAATATTTTAATTTTTATAAATATAATTATTAAAATATATTATAATTAAAAATATTTTATTTAGTTTTTTTAATATTAAAAAAAATATTTTTTTAATTATATAAAAATTATAATATTTTATAAAAAATTAATTAAAAATATAATTTTTAATATATAAATTTTTTTAAAATTATAAAATAAATTAATTATTTTATTTATTAATTTAACTTTCTATAAATTTAAAAATTAAAATATAATATAATTTTAATAAATTATTTAAAATTATATTTAATAAAGTTTTTTAAATATAATATATTTAATATTAATTTAATTTATATTAAAAATTATAAAAAATAAATATTAAAAAAATAAATAATATTAATAAAAAATATAAAATATTTTATTAAATATATTAAATTAAAATTTAAATTTTAAAAATAAAAAATAATAATATAATTTAAAAAAAATATATAAAAATTATTAAATATATTTTTATATAATTATTTTAAAATTAATAATTTATTATAATAATAAATATAAAATATTTAAATTAAAAAAAGAAATAAAGTTAAATATTATATTTATAAAAAACTTTTTAAAATTTAAAAATTTAAAATTTCTTTTTTTTAATTATTTTTTTTATATTAAAATAATTATAATATTAAAATTATTTAATTAAATTCTATTAATAATAATATTATATTAAAAAAATATTAAAAAAATATTAATTAATAAAAATAAAAAATTATTAAATAATAAATTAAAAAAATAAAAAGTTTTTATAAAAAAATAAATTATAAAAGATTTTATTAAATTAAAAATTATTATTAAATTTATTAATAATTTAATTTATTAAAATAATTAAATTAATTTAATAATTATTATATAAAATTTTTATTAAATAATTTAAAAAATAAATAATAATAAAAAATTTATTTTAATATAATTTAAATTAATTATAAATTTATTATTTATTATTTAATTTATATAATTATATAATTTATATATTTTTTTAAAATTAATTTTAAAATATAAATAAAAGAATATTAATTAATATTTTTATATTTATTTTAATTTTTAAAATATTATAAATATTTTTAAAAATTATTTTTTTTAAAAGAATTTTTAAAATAAATAATAATATTTTTAAAATTTAAAACTTTTTAATATTATTTATAAATTTATTTTATTTATAAAATTATTTTAAAAATTTATTATTAAAATAATTTATATTTATTAATTTAAATAAATTTAAAAATTAAATTAAAAATTTAAATTTAAAATAAAATAATAAAAATTTAAATAATATAATATTTATTAAAATTAAAATTTTAAAATAAATTTAAAAATTTAATATTATAATTATATTAAATATTTTTAAAATAATAAGTTTTATTAAATTTAAAATATTTATAATTTTTTTATTAATAAATTTTTAATAGGATTATTAGCTTCTATATTTAATATTTTTTTATTAATAAGAAAACTTTTTATAAATTTATTAAATACTTTTAAATTTAAAATTTTTTAATAAATTAATTAATTTTTTTTTAATTTTTTAATATATTAAAAAATTAAAATAAATTAAAATTATTTATTTTAATAATAAAATATAAAAAATTAAAAATATAAAATAAAAAATTTATAAAGAAAATAAAAAATTTAAAAATAAAAATTTAAAATATAAAAAATAAATATAATATTATAAATAAAAAGTATATATATTAAAGAATTTAAATAATAATTAAAAAGTATTAAATAAATAATTTATAATAAAAAATTAAAACTTTAAAAATAAAAATTAATAAATTAAAATATATAATAAATAATTTAAAATTTTTTATTTTTTATAATATTATAAATTATTAAAATACTTTATTTATTATTTAATAAAATATTATAATTTATATAATAATATTAAAAAAAATTATTTTAAAATTTATATTTATAATAAAATTTATTAATTAATAATTTTTTATTATATAAATATTAAAAA
Organism: Diaporthe destruens; assembly: GCA_036986855.1. Taxonomy (NCBI): domain Eukaryota; kingdom Fungi; phylum Ascomycota; class Sordariomycetes; order Diaporthales; family Diaporthaceae; genus Diaporthe; species Diaporthe destruens. The sequence continues at coordinate 4,127,390 of BTXE01000002.1, read as the reverse complement.
TAAAAAATAAAAAAAAATTAATTAAAAATTTATATTTATAAATATTATAATTATTAAATAAAATATTTTTAATATTAAAAAATATTTAAACTAATACTTTATATTAAAAAAATATATAAATATTATATATATTTTTAATTTTATAAATATATTTTAATTTTATTAATATTTTTATTTTTTAATTTATAAATTTTTAAATTATATTTAAATATTTTAAAATTAAGAATAAAAATATAATTTTAAATTTTTGAATTTTATAAATTTATTTTATTAATAAGGGTATTAATTTTTTAAAGGGGGGTAAATTATTAAAAAAAATAATATATAAATTATATAGGGTATATATAAGTTACCTAAAATATATTAATAAAGAATTTCTTAGCTTTTAGAATTTAAATAAAAAATTTAATTAGATAATTAAATAAATGTATCCCCTATTCCAAATATGTTCCCTGATATATTGTATATAAAAAAGGATATTATTAATACTTTAGGTAGCGCCGCGGCACGAAGGGATAGTGCCAAGCTGTTAACCAAAGTTATCAACAGTCAGGGTAGCTAGGTAGCTAGCGGTCGATCTACTCGTTGAGGTGCAAGCACCTGGCTAGCAGGCTGGCTGCTAGGGTGCTGGGCAGAAGGACTGGGACCGAGGATAAAGCACAGGGGCAGATGGGTTAGGAAGGAGGTACGGCAGGAGCTTAGTATAGTATAGAAGCAGCAGGAGGCAAGGACAAGGCCCCAAGGCTGAACCCCACTTCGCCCAGAGATAAGCTCCCTGCCCACTAATCCGGAAGCGGTTCGCCGTCATTCGACGACGTCTGAACCATGCAACCAACCTTGCTAACTATAGCCGTCGACTTCCTTTTTCAACGAGCCTATCTCGAGCCCCACAGCTTCACCAAATGGCAACCTACGGTGGGTACCTAAGTACCTAAGTACCTAGGTAGCTGGCTGGGCCAGTGTCTCGTCCGGCCGGGCCAGTCGAGCGGTTCCTGCATGCACGCCCGTTGACGCTTGATGAATGTCACGCCGAGCTGCGTGCCCATCGTGTCCCCCGGGTACGGTGTACAGACACCGCCGACGATGCCCATGTGTAATATCCCAACGTCAACAAAGACTGACAGATCACTGCCGCGCCCGGTCAGCCGGTGTGGCGCAATCCTTGAACCTTACGAGTCTCTCTGGGCCCGCGTGTGCCGGTCGTGGTTGGTCGGCCGGCCGCGAGATAACGAAGGATTTCCGGCACAACCTTCTTCTTCTTCTTGGGCTGTCGGTCTCATTTCACACTGGGCGGTATCGACGAGAGCGGCCACTCTGCCACTCTGCCACTCTGACACGCTGGCACGCTGCCACTCCAGATCAGCTGCCCCTTTGCAGCCCAGCCAGGCCAAGGCGCATCGCTGGTGGGTGGCGTCAAGCCTTCCATCTCGTGGCTCAGTGGCTCAATAGCCCAGTGCTGACGGCTGGTGGCATGGTGGGTTGTATCCTTCGTCTACAGAAATATGCTTCCTCCGCATCGTTTTACGCCGTCAGCTTACGCATGGCTTCCGATCTGGCGATCCGGCACTGGATTGGCCAATCCGTCTGCGACTGGGCTGAGAGGCAGGCTTCATCGATCGGCTCCAAGATGGCCCTCCTCACACCCTGCTCACACCCGTGCCTCCTGCACGACACAGCAGCAGCTCGACCTCGGGTTTGGCAGCCGGCTCAGCGACTCCCTTCACCTCGTCTGGGTCTGGTCCCGGCCTCCTTGGTCAATTTCCGGCTGTCCTGCCTGTTGGTACACGTCTGCAGCATGGCCCATGTCTCACTTCTTCCAGCTTCCTAGTCCGGCCCGCCCCAAGCACTCGCACTCGCACTCACTTCAGCCGTCGGTCCTTTTGCCCTGCATGCTTCTGTTTCGCAAACATGCCTTTTGCCATTCTGTACCATCCTTATGTCTCGTGGCGTCTCTGCCATGGCCCATATCTTGTCCGGGCGAGGCTGGCAAGTCATTCTCATGACCGGCTCGTTCGTCTTGTTATGAGTCCTGATAAGCCCATCCATGAAAAGGGCATGTGAGCCGCTTCGCTAAACCCCATCTGATCCGACGTGTCGGATCTTGACCCTGAACACCATTCGCAGAGCTGCTGGATCCCAGGTATGATAGGACCCGCCCAGCCGCCGCACCCAGGTGGGACATTGTCTACACCACCAGGCAGCCTGTACCTGTACGCATCCGTGGAGGGGACCCGCTGCTTATCGCTCCCCAGCCGCATGGCCGAGCAACGTGCTCCCTTCTCGAGGCCAGGCTCCACCCCCAGCTGGCAGGCAAGCCAACAAAGGGTATCCCCTTCTCATTGGACCTCTGCTCCCCTGATATCTGTGCCACATGGTCTGTCCAGGGTCCAGATGCTATACAGGCCGTCCTCGAAATTGCCCTGCGCCGAGAGGACATCCCATCGGCTGCGCCAAGTCTGCGTGCGTCTTTGCCCGGGCCGCGCTGAGACCAATGTTCCGCTCTTCTATTTATCTACCTGCACACCCACTCCTGCGGTCTTCCCCAGGCCGTGGTCCTGTCTGTTCCTTTTCCTGTTGCGTTGCTGCTTCTTTCGTTGAGAGCCTGCAGCGTTTCTTCTTTTCTCTGCCTGTCAGACCTGCTTGGCACTGCGGTGAAAAGCAGCTACAACTTGATTCCATACCCCGAGGCACGCATCAGCCGCCAAGATGTCGGCTGGACCTCTTGAGGAGTACACTGGCCTGGAAGGTGTTGCCTACGAGGGAGGCGACTCGCTGGTAGACGACCTGAACGTTTACTATTCAGTAAGTTGTACCGGTGGCTTCCAATCCGTTCGATCCCGCAATATTCCACTGGAGCATCAGACCTGACCGACTCTTGTCAATCAGTCAGGCGACTTCGCCTGGATCCTCACATCGGCAGCCCTGGTTCTGCTCATGGTCCCTGGTGTGGGCTTTTTCTACAGCGGTCTTGCTCGTCGAAAGTCTGCACTCGCCTTGATATGGCTCTCCTTGATGAGTATAGCAGTCGTGGGGTTCCAGTGGTTCTTTTGGGGCTATACCCTGGCCTTTAGTCACACCGGCAGTTCCTTCATCGGTGACATGTCCAACTTTGGCCTCATGAAGGTCTTGGGTCAGCCCAGCGTGGGAAGCAGCAAGATCCCCGACTTGCTATTCTGTCTGTACCAGGGCATGTTCGCTGCGATCACGTACGTAACTTGGACCCTCTGGTATAATCACTTGGAACGTTGGAAAAACTGACAACCCCTTTTCAACAGGCCCGCCCTCGCCATCGGTGCTGCAGCCGATCGTGGCCGAATGCTCCCTGCTCTCGTCTTCATCTTCATCTGGTCGACCATCGTATATGACCCTATCGCTTACTGGACCTGGAACCCCAATGGCTGGTCCTTGAACCTCGGCGGTCTCGACTTTGCCGGTGGCACGCCTGTGCACATTTCCTCAGGCGCTGCCGCTCTTGCCTACTCCCTCATGCTCGGCCGGCGGACTGGCTACGACAAGACACACGGCCTACCGTACCGCCCCCACAACGTCACCCATGTCGTTCTTGGGACGGTATTCCTATGGGTCGGCTGGTTCGGATTCAACGGTGGTAGCGCTCTTGGTGCGAACCTGCGTGCAGTCTTGGCCTGTGTCGTCACCCATATCGCGGCTTGTGTGGGTGGCTTTACCTGGTGTCTGATGGACTACCGCCTCGAGAAGAAATGGAGCACTGTCGGGTTCTGTAGTGGTGTCATTGCCGGCCTGGTAGCCATCACGCCAGCCGCTGGATTCGTACCAACCTGGGCAGCCGTCATTTATGGAGTCGTCGGTGGTATTGCGTGCAACTTGGCCACCAAGATCAAGTTCTGGGTTGGAATCGACGACGCTCTCGATGTGTTTGCCGAGCACGGTGTTGGCGGTATTGTTGGAAACCTCCTGACCGGCCTCTTTGCTGCGTAAGCGCCCCTTTTAACCCCCCCCCCCCCACACACACACAGACTGCCTCACCATGCTTGCTACAAGTGGCTGACTGACTGCTTACCAGCGACTATATCGCTCACCTTGACGGTGCCACCGAGATCGATGGCGGCTGGCTCAACCACCACTACGTCCAACTGCCCATTCAGCTTGCTGACTGCGCCGCCGGATTCGCGTGGTCCTTCGTGGTCACATGTATCATCCTGTTTGTCATGAACCTGATCCCTGGCCTGAGCCTTCGCGCCTCTGCCGAGGAGGAGGAATTAGGGCTAGACGATGCGCAACTCGGTGAGTTTGCTTACGACTACGTCGAACTGAGCCGCACGATGAATGACGTGCTCGGGGGCTCGACCGAGGGGCATGCTTCCAGCCGGGGAAGTCTCAAGAATGCACCCATCACTCCTCCCCCTGCCAAGAACGAAAACTCCGAGAAGATGGTATAACGGGGAGGTAAATATCGAGACTCACCTGGGGTGGCCGACTCCACAAAAAAAAAAAGAGAGGGGAGAATGCGTTCGCGATGATACTTGTCAACCCGTTTGGCAAGTAAGAAGTTCTTGATACCAAGTTATCTCTGTACTTATTCTTATTGTAATCAAATCACATACCTTAGGTAGGCCATGTATGGGCGCACATGCACCTAGACCTGGCCACCTGCACCCATTTGTTCAGCGAAGTTCAGTTGCAAAGTTCATACCTACGCGACCCGGAGCTCCTTCCATGCCGTAAATTTGAGACACTTTGTGATGCCAGCGTGTCTATTTCTTTCTAGGGACTCTCTTGAGCTGAACGTTTTCTCGTTGCCATCTTGCGCCAGGTGAGATTACCCGACGAAGGCTCCAATGTTGTATCACAACATGGCAAGTCTAGCTACCACTCCTTGGTCAACTCTTATGCCGTCACAGACAAGTTGCCGAAGCTTGTGTTCCTGTTTGTCGACTCGCCATAGAACAAAGCCTATGAGACAATCCACGTCCGGGTTGTCAAGCGTTCCTGCGTATTGAAGAGATCATGGAGCCTTCTGTGCGCGTGCTTCGTTTCGTGGAGTCGTTGGTCTTTCATCGCATGCACCAAAGGCCATCCAAGGAGCTTTGGGGGAAAGACTAGTAGCGGCATCCCCATTCATACGCAGTAACTCCATGGGTATATCTGTCCACGGTTTGGTCATGAGGATTGTTATGAGGCGAAATGCATCTTACCAAACTAGGGAAGGCTAGCCAGGAAGCTTGAGAATGCCTTGGCGTCCAATGGCTTCAAATTACCTAGGTATTCCATAAGGTGGAAGCACTTGGTGGAAGCACTTGAGAAATGCTTGAAATATCTTTAGTGCACTGCTAGAAAGACAAGGTCTGTCTTTCCGTTCGGATGACGGTCTAGTTATAGTGTTTTAGTATAACACATTGTAACATTGTACATCTCGGAGCCCAGCCAAGATACCATTGCGTGTTGTCTTCAAGAAGAGCTCTTCCAGTTGGATATTCGTAGTATCACCCATCAAGTCACTGTCTGGACGCCAGGATCGGCTCGTTTCTGGCAAGTTCTTCCTGGTTGGATGGGGGGTTCTATTCATTACTAGCTATACGGAGTCTCTTGTGCCTCTTGAAGCTTGATGGTAGGATGAGTGCCCAGGTGGCTGATATTACGAATAGCAGCGGCTCTGGCCTATTCATCGCCGCCCGGGCGTCTGTAGTCATCAAAATCTCAAGCTATGTTTGGCTCGGACTACATACAATACATAAAACGCTGTTAGAATAATGGGAGAGGCTTACCCTCTAAAATGACCTCGGCAGATATGTATATAGTTCTACTAGGTGATGAATATACTATGAGAGGATGTCCTATAGAGCTGTCCTATGTGAGAGTATCCTATGTGAGAGTACATTTGGATGTGTACAGGTTGTCCCTCGTGTAACATTGGAACACCCCCAGAAGAGGTTATACGACACAGGTATAACCTCTTCTGGGAAAGGCTCGTCCTTCCCACGCTCGCCGCAAATCCATCTCTACATTTTTTTGTCGGCCGAGGTGGATCACACTTGTGTCTGTGTCAGCCTCATCCAGTCTATGTTGTCCTCTAAAGTCCACTTGAGCAGGCAGCAGGGAACGTTGAGCTCCCTCGGGGAGGCCGCCAATGCAGAGATGGGTGCATACATCATCTGCTTGGACTGAAACTGTGATTGATGACTAGTTACGCTGTTTCTGGCTCTTCTGCTACACAGGTCTTTTGCCAGCGCTCAGCCAAATGCCTTGAACAAAGTTTGCTCGAGTGTCAACCACGCAGCCGGAGTAACTGAGGTGGACCACCTCACCCGGTTCTCTCTGTCAACTTCCAGGGGATGAGCCTTGAACAGGGAAACTAGGGTTAAGAACAGAATTCTCCTATCAAAAAGCCTCCTGCGAATCATACTCGCTCAGGAGGTCCCCCTCTTGGAGGATCCTCCTGTGGATCAGCCATTGGTGGCATCAATGGTACTGAGGAGAAGATGTGTTCCTTCATATGGCTTGATGACAGTCACCTTGCAGGACTTCAAAACTCTACATCCAAGGGACCAGTTACCTACTCAATCTCATCTGATCAGACGTGAATAGCAATTCGGCTTCTGTGGTTTGCTATTCATTCTGGAGCTAGCAATCTTCAGGTACCATTGTGCCATTGTTTGGCTCAACTGAATGGGTACCTGGGTACCTGTTCCTAGATTCCACTAGCTTGGTCTGAGGACTGCCCAGGTGTGGCCCAATTATTTAAACCCTCGCCTCTGCCGCGGAGGTTGGATTCGAATTTCTTTCCTTCTTCCCACCGCCGCCAGTGGCAGCATTGCTGCCACATCATTTCCTTTTGCTTTGTTGATCCTTGGAGCCCACCGTTATTCATGATACAGATATCTATTTGGGCAGCATTGCTGTCCTCCAACTTTCTCCATGGTCGTTCGACGCATGCTGCGCATGCCACCCTTCTCAAGCCTCCGCGTGTGACGGTCTGACCCATCAACACCAGCTTTGTATCACAGAGCACCTTCATTTCTCGAGTCTATCTATTCGTCAGTAACGGGCAACATGTCTTTCTCTCCTTTTGTTCTCGCATGGATCGCAGGCCGATGTTTTCGAAAGCCTGCTATTCCACCTTCCACGTGCATCGCGCGTGGTCAACTCTTCGATTTAGCTACGCGACCTACCTAGGTAGGTCAGTCAGTCTTTTTTTTGGTTGTTTCTTTGCCCCACCTCCAGAGCTGTTTAGGCAGCTTCAACTCATCTACGAAACCCCTGCGATCACTACCTAACTTTCATCCACCTCAGCCTTCATCCGCCTCAGCCTTCATCCATCAAATCCAACTTCAAGTTGTTCGAGTGCGATCTCCCCAAACCCTCTACTTCTTGACAGCCTTACAGCCTTGAATAGCCCAGCATGGCTGGCGAGCGAGAGGATTGTTGCAGTGTTCCCGCCGTCATTCGCGTCAATCCTGATGATGGCAAGGCCATCCTGATTGGAGGCAAGCAGCTCAACGGCGGCGACAGCCATCTATTTTCTCACAACGTCGAGACTGTGTTTTTCATAACACAATCGGGCCCTGACCACACACCCCATGTTGGATTCAGTGTCTCAATTGATCACGGCGAGCTTGACAGCCCGCACACCGGAGCTCATTTTGAAGTCCAGACCGAGACCAAACCCACCAAGAGCTACAACTTGAGCTTTGTCGCACAAGTCAAGAAAGCTAATCTCAAAGTTGGCAAGCTGCCAGGTCACAGTCCCGACCGCGATGAGTCCGATACTGCTGCGTCTCGACTCGTCGACACGAAGAAAAACGGTAAGTCTCTTCTCAGAGCTCCTGTGTGATTTTCCAGCTAACCAATATCTTCAAAGTCGCTCTCAAGATCACTTTGTGCCATGCCAAATTTGAGCTGGTGACCTATCCACCAACTGTCGCTGAGGGACCCAACTATGACATCGTGCACAACGATGAGCCTTTCGATAATGGGGCCACTGTCTCAAAGATCTTATCTTCATCTTCCATCATTGCATACGTTCCCAGCACCTACCACGAGGCCGTCAAGAATTCTTTCAGCCGCGGAAAGGCGAGCTACATCGTCGAGGAGGACCGGCCGTGGGGAATCCAGCCGATGTGAGTCCAAGCTCTTGATCGCTTTTCTCTTGCATTGCCGCATGCTGAGTGTCCTTCTCTAGGCATACGTATAACCGCCAACACTTGGAACGCATCCAGCGCTCTATTCCGGCAAAAGCCTGTTCCAGTGCAACGAATCACTGACTGGGAGCATTACCGCGCAGCGAATGTTCTTGGGATGGGAGCAGATACGCTACGCATGCAACAGGATATCGAGAAGCTTTCGATCGTGGCCTGCAGAGCCATATTGAGCCGGACAGAGGATGGCACGCTAATTGCTGGTTTTGAACCGCCCGAGGTGAGTACCAAAGACGTTTCCCAATGCCGGTCCCAAGTCGATTACCGTCAAGTTTGAGAATGCGTTCTGACATGAGCTACTATGCAGGGTGAAAGATTTCGGAAACTGTTCGCATCGCTCAACAAAGGCGGCCGCAAGGTCCAAGTCTGCAGACTTGCTAGGGACCCCAAATTCGTCGCGAAGAAGCCAAAGATCGAAGACCGTGACCCGTTTCCCGCCATAGTCCTCGATACTGTCCCCGCCGAAATTAACCTGCCCCCATGGTGCTGCATCGTAGCCCAGCTCAACCCAAGGAAATTCGAACCATTCCAGTTATCAGACTTGGTTCCAAGCGACGGAGAGACCGAGATCGACCTCTGGCTCCACTTCCCGGACTGCACCAAGCAAACCGAACGGTTCATCGCAAGTTTCAGCAGGAGACTCGATGCGAACAAGGAGAACTCGCGATGCAGTTGGGGTGAACACTGCAGAGTGGAGATAAACAAGGCACGGACCCGTTTTATGTTGTGCGGAAGAGGCGCGAGGAGGCACCCAGGCCTCAGTGCTTTCGACCACCCCCTGGGGGCATCGCCCCCTTATCCACCCATTCGAATGAGCCTAGTGGCGCTTGCAGAGGCATCAAACGCTGACTTTCGAACCACGACGGCGATCATGGCCAGCACGATTGGTCAGCTTGGCCCCTACAGCGAGCTTGTGGAGTCAGCCGTCAAGACTCTTCCTGATGGCATCCTTGCCTTCGAGGGATTTCCAGGATCCGGAAAGACCACGGTTACAGCAACAATTGCTGCCTTCCTTTGTCTGATAGCTGGGAATTCCAAAAGCTTCAGAATCACGGTCATTGCTAGTCAACACGCCGCCCTGGACTCTTTCAACACCAAACTCAATCAGCGACTGGAATCTTCGGTCACACACTTAAACAAAAAACTGAGAGACCCTGTGCAGTCACCCCTGGTACTGCGTGGCTCTATCGATGAGTACGCTGAGATGATGGAATTCGTCCGCATTGTGGAATCACGATTCGAGTTGGGCCCTGATCCTAACCGCCCGAACACCCTTTGCGAGCTTCTGTTGCAGCTCCTTGGTGCTGGTCCTCACCATCTACCTGACTACTCAAAGTCTGAGCTCGTTTCGTTTTCCAAGAAGATATTCCACGAGGACAGCTCTGGTTACCAGAGGCTGATCAAATTTGTTGCTGGAGATTTGACCTGGGACAAGGCCAACATGAAGGACCAAGGAGATGAAGACGTACCAGAGCCCCGAGCAACGAAAGTCACAGGCGAACTTTCGCCCCAATCAACTGCAAAGAAAGCAGTCCAAGAGATCATAAAGCAAGTTGTCCCGCTGGTGGACATTCTCATCTGCACGACAGCGGCAGCGGCTTCGGACAACTGGGCAGAGTGCGTGGAGAATGCAGATGTGTGCATTGCCGAGGAGGCCGCAGCGATGTCGTGCCCCGAAGTTTTCGCCGCATGGCGCGGAATCGGCCAACCTCTAATTGTCTCTGGGGACAGCAATCAATTTGGGCCTTTCGATCTTCGCTACGAGGAGCATAAGTTCCAAGAATACCTGTCCACCTCTACCCTCCACACGGTCAAGACCACGGGGTACCCAATCTTCCAGTTGACTACACAACACCGAGCCATTGATGGCCAATTCTACCCCGTCTATAAGACCTTTTACCCAACCGTCAAACCTTTGTCTCCAGAGATCCTGCATCCGCGAAACCATCCCGATGCTCGGCGGGTTGAGGCAGCCTTTGCCAAAGATTGTGGTGGGCTCATTGCCTCGCCAGCAGACCTCATCCTCCCGATCTTCATCAACGTTCCGGGTTCCCATACCAGTCAATGTGGACCCTCAAGGAAGAATACAGAGCAAGCCGAGGCAGCCTTGTGTGTGGTAAAGAAGCTCCTCAGGTGCGGCGTCGAGGAGTCTGAGATCATGGTCATTGCTGCATACCGAGCGGAGTTCATCGAGCTCCGATACAAAATTCCCGAAGAAATTCCCGTTGTTACCGTTGACATTGCCCAAGGGCAGGAACGATCTTATGTTGTGTTGGTCTTCTCATCCACCGAGCAGACCGGACTGGGCTTCACGGGCAACCCTCACCGATTGTGTGTGGCTCTGAGCCGTCAAAAAGCATTCCTCGCTCTGGTGGGGGACATCGACACGGTGAAAAACAGCAAGTATTCTGGAACCGTTGATCACCTTTGCCTCGAGGAAATCCACCAATATTTGATTTCGCACAACAGAGTCGGTAGTTATCGGCACCTCAAAAGGGCACTTGCAGCCACGGAAAATTCACCTCAGCCAACTCCCGAAAAGAATCGAGATGAAGAGGAGGAGAGACTTCAGGCCGAGGTGGATGCAGCCATTGCTAAATTGAAGAAGTACCAGGCATCGAAGGCCAAACCCTCTTGCCTGGAACAGAGCGACGATCACGATCTGTTGCAGCTTCACGAAGCGAACTCCCCTGTGGAAGCCGACTACAGCCCAGTCGGAGGCTACGAATTTTGAATCTCGATGAAGGAAAGGGGGCAACTGGGCGCGGCAGGAACAAAATGAAGACAGAATTGAGGCTTGGCAAGCGCTGCAATGCAGATATGGTCCAGCTATCTATTGCTTGATTGTGGATCACGGGGATTGGTTGGTCGTGTTTTAAACTTGGTTGTAGATTGATTGAAAACGAACATCAGAGAGCGGGTGAATTCTGACCCCCTGAATACATCAATTGTACAAGCTTCCACCTTTGACTCGAGGGCCCTTGTTCTAAATATGTGTCTCGTGGAGCATTCCTGATTGATTGTCTGCATCCATGTCCCAGGCCTTGACGATGCAGGAACCAATTCATGCAGGCTCGAGTGAGTATGAGCATTGCTTCGACCAGTGATGAGCGGGAAATAATTTTATACTGACACTCACACGTCGCTTTCCTCTTTCAAAGGTTTCTTTCGACATATTAGAGCGTTCACCGATGAGATTCACACCTCCCAGACTTTCCAAGATTTCTGATAATTCGCTCTATTTTATACGTATGTACAGCGGATGAAAACCATGTCATGGTGACCAAGACCATCAATCCAGTCAGTTTCCTGCTATCCAAGTAGCTTAGAAGAATGTTTTTATCTGCACCTCCTCCAAGACAGGCTATGTACATGGTATCTCCCGTCTTGCTTTGCTCTCCCTTAGAACCTCGCCAGAGGCAGGTGTGTAGCGGTAGCACAAGCGTTGCCGCTTCGAGCGCACAGCGTGGACACACTGACGAGGGTGACAGTAGACGGCACACAGGCGTTGGCGACGTTGCCCTGGTTGGTGGGCTTGGGAGCCTCCTGGGTAACAGTAGTGGCCTTGCTCAGGGTCAGGGTGTACGTCGAGACGATGCCGGCGCTGCCGGTCAGGGTGAGGGTCTGCGTATCCTTGGCGATGACCTCGCTGGCGGTGAAGGTGCTCGTCATGACGCTGGTATCTGATCCGGATCCAACGGTCACGTATACCGTGGATACCTGAGCTTGGGCGGTTGTCTCGGGCGTCTGGACGGCGGCCGCGGTGGAGATGGTGGATGTGAGAACCTGATCGCCGAGGGTGACGGTAAGGATTGTCTCGACGGGTATTTGCGATGTTATAGTCTCATAGATGGTTGAATAAATGTTGGACAAGGCGGGCGTCGGCTCTAAGATCGACGTATGGACGCTGGTGGACTCGACGATGGTGCTGCTCTTTTGAGCGATTCCTGAGACTGTGACAGTAACCACGCTTGGTACCTGAACGACGGTCGTGCTTAAAATAGTAGTGTGAACGGTCTGTTGCTCGGGGGTCACAGCAGCCGGGTTTTCAGCGACAGGGTTCTCGACTACTGATGGAGTAGGGGTCGCAGCTATAACGGTAGTTATAGTCGAGGCCTCCTGGAAAGAGCTCGTCGATGTCCTTTCAAAGCCATCACTCAGAGTGATTGTGATCACAGAAACCACTGGCGACACAGACACAATGACAGCGGTAGACGAGGATTCTGCAACAGCTGCAACGGAAGAGGAAGCGGATGCCTCCTCTTGAACCACAGTCGTGATTGTCTGAGGCTGTTCAACAGTTTTGGTAGAAGTACTCTCGACGCCGTCACCAAGGGTCACTGTCACAAACGAAATCGCTGTAGTAGCGGAGGTCAGTACCGACGTCTTGGATACAACGGCAGTCTGGACGCTGGTAGCACCAGGGATGAAGAAAGAAGGGGAGCCGTTGACTGGAAGGGTATCAGCATGGAACATTGGCGAAAGATATTGATTGCCGGGGGGAGGGTCAGATATCTTACCAGTAGTGGTCTTTACGGCAGAGCTCATGCTGGCACCGACTTCAGATGACACGGCAGAGGCCTCGGTAACCGGGCATACGGTGGTTGTTTCGCCGACGATGCTGGTGACAATCACTGGTTGAACGGCAGAGCTACCGTGGGAGGACACGGCCTCAGCAATCTCCTTGGTGGCGGTGGCTGCTGGGCAGTTTGAGACGGTAGGCGCGCAAGAGATGACGGTGTGAAGCTGATGGGAAGCGGCTAGTCAGCAAGTGCATCCACACGGGCATATTTCGGTGGTCAAGGCAGCAAGCAACTCACATGAGTAATCTGGACAGTCAGGGTGGTCTGCTCGCCGACGGGAGTAGGCTCAGGGGCACCACCGGTGATAGCTGCGACAGATGAGAGGGAAGCAAGCTCAGATGAAGCGAGGGTGCTGGTCAGAACCGTGGTCGAAACAGGGACAATCTCAGTGGCAACAGAGCTTCCGGCAGGGCAGTTGGTGATACTGGCGGCGCAGGAGGTTACGGTGTACAGGTTGGTGGCGTACACGGTCGAAGTCACCTCATGAACAGATGCGATGGACGAGTTGCCGATGGGGAAGGGCTTCACTCCGGTGCTGTTGGAAGGAGGCCGGGGGAAAGCGCCGGTGGGAGCTGGAGGTGCCCGGGAAGCACCTGTCTCGGGCGAGGAGCTCTCTTGAGGAGGGACAGCAGCAGAGCCGGACGGGAGAGCACCTGGGAGCTCGGGCGGCGTTGCGATGTCTCCGGACGGCCGAGGGGCAGGGACAGCCCCACTGGCCGAAGGGCTCTGGACGTCAGTTGGGAGAGCACCTGGAAGGTCGCGAGTTGCCGTAATGGTTGTACCAGTAATTCCGCCGGTGGCAGCAACAGAAATGAGGCTGGATGATATCGATCCAGCGGCTGTGACCGGGCAGACTGTGGTGGCGAGCTGCACCACATCCGTGACGAGCACAGTAGACACCTGATCGGGGGCAGTGGAGGCCAGGTTGGACAGGGAGGCAGCATCAGCCGGGCAGTTGGTCACTGTCGGGGCACAGCTGATGACGGTGCGGACCTGAGTGGACAAGACGGTGAGAGTTGTGAGCTGCTCCGAGGCCGGCGTAGGGACAGTGCCGTTGGCGATGGGGGAAGGAGGAGCGTCCCCGGCGGAGGCAGTAATAGGCTCAACGGGGTCGAGATCCGGGTCACAAGTGTCGTCGTCCAAATCCTCGATCGGAAGGGTGGTGTTTAGGCTTGCTGGACCAGCAAGAGCAGCTCCGACGGCGACGCGGGAGAAGAGCAGAAGCGAGGCCAGGGCCCCGGAGGATGGGAAACGCATGATGAATTGGTAAGTTTGTCTCTATTTTTGTTTGGTCTTGTCGGATGGATCAGTGGCGAGTGAAGGTCGAAAAGGGATCGAGAACAGTCAGCTTGTGACCGGATCAAGGAAGAAGAGAAAAAGAATGAATTGGGTGAGCTAGCACCAGTAGAAAGAATGAACAACCCGCCGGGTCTGTGGGTGAAGCAAAAGAGAAGGTGGAAAGACGACGCTGTCGACGAAGATGGCAGAGCCGAGACGGGACCTCGAGATGGGCCGGGGGAGGTGAGGTGGTGGCCCTTATAGAAGCCGGCCGGCGGTGGGCATCACGACCAAGAGCCCTTGCCCAAACAGGGCATCACGAGGAGGGACGAGTGCCAGCCCGCGAGACTCCAGCCCACTCGAGCTGGCGCGACATGCAGCCAGCCCTAGGCGCCCATGGCCCACGGTCAAGACGGAGCAGAGGACCGTCCAAGGCTGGAGATTGTTTCGACGTAAGACCATGGTGTGCTTGTCGTTGTTGCGGCTGCTTGCTGTGGGTTGTCGTCCAGGCGGAGGTGCCCCAATCCCTGCAGCACATCCCTGCAGCACATCCTGGCCGTCGACGGCTGGCCCCGTCTGCCAGCGTGACGCCGTTGGTCAAGCAGCCAGACAGGCGGGAACAGCCCGGAGCCGCAACGAGCAGTCAGGCAGTCAGGCTCCACCTGTCTAGGGAGGCCCAGAGCGTGGACTGTTTCAAAAGTCGATTTTCTAGTTGGCTCACCCCACCCTTCCTATTAGCCACCCCCATCTGAAAGTGCTTAAGTTCGAACCCTACTAAAGTCAATTATTTTTTATTTTTATTTTTATTTTTATTTTATTTTTATTTATTTTTTTATTTATTTTTTTTTATTTTTATTTTTATTTTTTTATTTTTTTATTTTTTTATTTTTTTATTTTTTTATTTTTTTATTTTTTTATTTTTTTATTTTTTTATTTTTTTATTTTTTTATTTTTTTATTTTTTTATTTTTTTATTTTTTTATTTTTTTATTTTTTTATTTTTTTATTTTTTTATTTTTTTATTTTTATATTTTTTTATTTTTTTATTTTTTTATTTTTTTATTTTTTTATTTTTTTATTTTTTTATTTTTTTATTTTTTTATTTTTTTATTTTTTTATTTTTTTATTTTTTTATTTTTTTATTTTTTTATTTTTTATTTTTTTATTTTTTTATTTTTTTATTTTTTTATTTTTTTTATTTTTTTAATTTTTTAATTTTTTAATTTTTTAATTTTTTAATTTTTTAATTTTTTAATTTTTTTATTTTTTTATTTTTTTATTTTTTTATTTTTTTATTTTTTTATTTTTTTATTTTTTTATTTTTTTATTTTTTTATTTTTTTATTTATTATTATTTAAAATATATATTTAAAAATTATATATTATTTTATTTTTATATTTAATTTATATTTTTTAATATAAAATTAAAAATTTATAATTATAAATTTTTAATTAATTTAATTTTATTATTTTATATTATTATAATTTTTATAAAAATAAAAATTATATATAAATAAATAATTAATTTAAATTATATATAATTATATAATTTATATAATTAAATTATAATAAAAAATAATATAAATAATTTTTTAATTAATTTTTTTTTATATATAATAAATAAATAATTAATTAATTATTTATTATATATATATATATAATATTTATATTAATAATTTTATTTATTTTATTTTAATTTAATTTATTTTAATTTAATTTTATTTTATTTTTTTTAATTTTTCTTTTTATAATTATAAATTTTAAATTTTAAATAATTTTTAAATATTTTTATTTTTATTTTATATATATTTAAAAATATATATAATATTTTTATATTATAAATTATTTTATTAAATTAAAAATAATAATTAATATATAAAAAAAATAAAATATAATATATTTTTTAAAAATAAATTTAATTAAATTTATTATATAAAATTTATTATAATTTATATATAATTAAAAAATATTTTTTATATTAATAATTATAATATTAAATTATATTTAATTTATTAAAAAATAAAATTATTATAAATTATAAATAATTTAATTTAATATTAATAAATATTATATAAAATTATTATAAATTATAAATAATTTAATTTAATATTAATAAATATTATATAAAAATATTAAATTATTATATAATTTAAATTATATATAAATATAAATTTATTAAAATAAATAATTATAAAAATAATTATTATTTTAATTAAAAATTTAATTTTATTTTATAAATAAATATTTATTTAATAAATTTATTAATTTTATAAAATTATTTAAAAATAATTAAAATTAATTTATTATATAAAATTAAAATATAATTTTTAAATAAATTAATTATATATTATTATTATATATAATTTTAAATTTATAATTTTAATAATTTATAAATAATAAAAAAAATAAATTTTTATTAAAATAAAAACTTTATTTATTAAAATAAAAAAATATAAAAATAAAATATTTTTTTATTTAAATAAATTAATATATTTATTATTATTTTAAAAAAATATAAAAATTATTTAAAAAAAAATAAAAAAATTTATTATTTTTTAAATAAAAATTAATAATAAATTAAAAAAAAATAAATTTATATTATATTTTTTATAAAAATTTATAATTATAAATTTTTTAATTTTATATTTGAAAATAATATTATAAATATTTATAATTTTAATTTTATAATATATAAATAAAATTAAAAAATATTATTTTAATAATAATATTAATATTATAAATAATTTTTAATTAAATTTATAATTTTTTAATATTTTTAAAATATTTTTATTATTTTTAATAATAATAATTAATTTATTTTAAAATAATAAAATTATTATTATATAATTATAAATTTTATAATAATTTAAAATTTATATATTATTTAAAATAATTAAATAAATTATTATAATTTTTAAATTAAAATATTTATTATAATTAATAATTAATAATTTAATTTTAATAATTAATTATAAAATTAAAAATTTAAATTTTTATTATTTAAAAAATTTTATTAAAAAAATATAATTTTAATTTAATAAATTATTATAATATTATATAAAATTATTTATTTTTAAATAATTTAATTAAATTAAAAATTAATTATTTTTATTTTATTTAAATGTTTTTAAATTTTTTATAAATTATTAATTAATTTAATATAATATTATTTAAATTTATATATTTAATTTTTAAATTATTTTATATTATATTTTTAAAAATATTTAAAAATTTATAATAATTTAAAATTTATATATTATTAAAAACTTTCTTTAATATAAAATTAAAAAATTTATAATTATAAATTTTAAATTAATTTTATTTAATTATTATATATTATTATAATTTTATTTATTTTAATTTAAATTTTTTTTAAAACTTTTTTAAAATTTATTTTATATAATTTAAATTTAAATAAAATTTTTTAAATTTAAATTTAAAGGTTTTATATATTTTAATTTATTTTAAATTAAATTTATAATTTTTTAATTTTTTTAAAAATATATTAATTAATTTTAATAATAATAAGTTTATTTTAAAATAAAAATTTATTATTATATAATTATAAATTTAATTATTTATAATTATTTTTTTAATTATAAAATTATTAAAATTATAAATTTAAATAATAAAATATAATTAATTTATTTAATAATTATATTTTAATTTTAATTATTTTTAATTATTTTTAAATAATTTTATAATATAATAAATTTAATAATTTTTTAAATTTATTAAATAAATATTTATTTGAATAAAATTAAACTTTTTAAAATAATAATTATTTTTATAATTATTTATTTTAATAAATTTAAAAAATTTAAATTATATAATAATTTAATATTTTTATATAATATTTATTAATATTAAATTAATTTATAGTTTATAATAATTTTATTTTTTAATAAATTAAATATAATTTAATATTATAATTATTAATATAAAAAATTATTTTTTAATTATATTTATATTATAAAAAATTATAAAATTATTATAAAAAATTTTATATAATAAATTTAATTAAATTTATTTTTAAAAAATATATTATATTTTATTTTTTTTAAAATATTAATTATTATTTTTAATTTAATAAAAATATTTAAATAAATAAAATAATTTATATATTATTAAAAATAAATAATTAATTTAATTAATTATTATAATTTTTTAAATAAAATATTTATTATAATTAATAATTAATAATTTTATTTTAAATTTAATTATTTATAATTAATTTTTTAATTATTTATAATAAATAAAAATATTAAATTATAAATTTAAATATTAAAATATAATTCATTTATTTTAAAATTATATTTTAATTTTAATAATATAATAAATTATATTTTAATTATTTTTAAATAATTTTAAATAATTTATTAATTTATTAAATAAATATTTATTTATAAAATAAAATTAAACTTTTAATTTAAAAAATAATTATTTTATATTATTAAAATTTATTTATTTTAATTTTAATTTTATTTTATTTTTTTAAAAAAAATTATAAATTTTAATTCATTTTAAATTTATTTTATAATTTTATAATTTTATAATTTTTTTAAAAATATTTTAATTTTTTTAATTTTTATTAATTTATTTTAATATAAAAATTTATTATAATATAATTATAAATTTAATTAATTATTAAAATTTTAAATTTAAATAATAAAATATAATTAATTTATTTAAAAATTATATTTTAATTTTTTTTAATTTTATTAAATTATTTTAAAATAAAAATTTATTATAATATAATTATAAATTTAATTAATTATTAAAATTTTAAATTTAAATAATAAAATATAATTAATTTATTTAAAAATTATATTTTAATTTTAATTATTTTTAATTATTTTTAAATAATTTTATAATATAATAAAATTAATAAATATATTAAATAAATATTTATTTAAATAATATTAAATTTTAATTAAAATAATAATTATTTTTATACTTATTTATTTTAATAAATTTATATTTATTTATAATTTAAATTATATAATAATTTAATATTTTTATAAAATTTTTATTAATATTATAATTATTAATATAAAAGTTTTTTTTTAATTATATTTAAAATATAAAAATAATAAATTATAAAATTATTATAAAAAAATTTTTATAATAAATTTAATTAAATTTATTTTTTAAAAATATATTATGTTTTATTTTTTTAAATATTAATTATTATTTTTAATTTAATAAAAAATTTAAATAAATAAAATAATTTAATAATTTATAATTATTTATTTTAATAAAATTATTTAAATTATATAATATTTTTATATTTTTAAATAATATTTATTAATATTAAATTTAATTAATAATTTATAATTTATAATAATTTTATTTTTAAATAAATTAAATAAAATTTAATATTATAATTATTAATATAAAAAATTATTTTTAATTATTTTAAAATTATAAAATTAAATTATTAATATAATATTATATTATAATTAATAATATATTAAATTATTTTTATATTAATATTATAAAAAATATAAATATAAATTTATTAATATTATTTATAAAACTTTTTATTAAATTGCTATTTATTAATTAATTATATAAAATTTATTTTTAATAAATAAATAAATATAAATATTATTAATTATTTTAAAATTATAAAATAATTTAAAATATTTTAATTTTTTTTATAAATATAAAATAAATTTTAAATTCTTTTAAAAAATTAAATATAAAATTTATTTTATATATTTAAATTTATAAATTATTTATAATTTATATTTATTTTAATAATTAATTATATTAATTATATTAATATAATATAATATATATTTTTAATAATTTATAATTTATAAAAATAATTTATAAAATTATTTTAAAAACTTTTATAAAATAAATATATTATATTTTATTTTTTTAAATATTAATTAATATTTTTAATTTAATAAAAAAAATTATATATAAATAATATTATTTAATTATATATATTTATTATATTTTATTAAAAAATAATAATAAATAAAAATAAATATAAATAAATAAAAATAAAATAAATAAAATAAATAAATAAAAATAAATAAAAATTATTAAAAATTATTATAAACTTATTATAAATTTATTATAAAATTATTATAAAATTATAAAAAATTATAAAAAATTATAAAAAATTATAAAAAATTATAAAAAATTATAAAAAATTATAAAAAATTATAAAAAATTATAAAATTATAAATTAAATTAATTAAATAAATTAATAATTATAATTAAACTACTTATATAAACAGCTTAATATATATAATTAAATTATATTACGCGTATAATTTTATTATTTTATAAAATAATATAATAATATATAATTAATATATATTAATTAAATTTATTTAATTATTATTATTATTATATATTTATATATAAAAGAAAATTAATTAATATTAATTAATAATTATTTAATAATTATAAAATAATAAAATTAAAAAAATAAATTATTATTATTATTACTAATTTATTTATTAAAATATTTAATAATAATTTAATAATTAATAATACCTATACTATAATTAAAAATAATAAAATTTTTAAAATTATTAAAACTTTATTAAAAGTAATTAAATTATAATTATATAGTCTTTAAAATTATTAAAATTATATAATTATAATTATATTTATTATATAAAATATAAATAAATTTTTTATTAAATAATTTAATATAATCCTTAATAATTAATTAAAATATTTATAATAAAAATAATAATATATATAATAATTATATTTATATATATTTCTATATTAATACTTTTTTTTTATAATTAATATTTATAAAAAATATATAAAAAATAATATTTTTATAAATAATTAAATATTATAGGAAATATTAATTATTATAAATAATATAATATTAAAATATAAAATAATAATTTAATATTAACTATTTAAATTATATAAATTAATTAAATAATAAAATTATTTTAAATTTTATATAAAATAAAATATTTTTTTTAAAAATTTAATTTTTTAAATTAAATTAATAATTAATTTAACTTATATTATTAATTATTTCTACTTTTTTTTTAAATTTTATAATTATTATAATTTATATTATTTTATTATAATTTATATTATTTTATTATAATTTATATTATTTTATTATAATCTATTTATTATATTTAATTATAATAATTTATTAAAAGAAAACTTTATTTTTAATAATAATTAATTTAATTTTATAAATAAAGATATAAATTAATTTATTACTAATAATTTTATAATTATAAAAAATATATATATAAAATTTATTATTATAAAAAAAATTTAAATAAATATAAATTAAAATTTATAAAAAATAATTATTTTAATTATAATATATATAAATAAAATTATATTATAATTTAATTAAATTAATATAAATATTTTAAAATTTATAAATAATAATTATTTTTTTATAATTATTAATAAAAATTTTTTATATAAATTTAAAATAATATTTTTTAAATAAATTTAAAATATATTTTATATTATAAATATTTTATAAATAATAAAAAAGTTTTTAAAAATTTATAATATTTATATAAAGTTTTAATTAAATAATAATTTCTTTTTATAATTATATTAATTATTAAAAATAATAAAAATATTTATATAATTTTAAAATAAATTTAATAATATAAAAATATATAAAAACTTAAAATTATATTTAAAATAAAAAAATTATAAAGAATAATATTTATTATTATTATATTTATTATAATTTTTAAAAATTTAATTATTATTATTATAATTAAAAAAAAAATATTAATTATAATATATATAAAAGGAATAAAATTTAATATAAATTTAAGTTTAAAATAAATATTATTAATAATTTAAATTCTTTTTTTTAATATATATTTTTAAATTATATTAAATTTAATTTTATTAAAATTATAATATTTATTTTTTTTAATAAAAATAAAAAATAAATAAAAAAATAAGAATAAAAATATTAAATATTAAAGAATATTTATTAATATTAATTATAAAAATTAAATATATATTAATTTAAATTTTATTTTTTATTTTAATTATATATAAATTATAATTTATTTTATTTTTTATATTAATTTTTTTATTTATAATAATAAATAAAAAGATTTAATATTTATAAATAATAAAAAAATAAAATTATTTTTTTTATAAAAAATTTAATTTAATAAAATAGTTTATATTAAATTTATAAAAAAAAAATATTTTAAATATAAAAACCCGAATTTTTATAATTATATTATTTTTTTTTTATAATAATATATATAAAAAAATATTATATAAAAAAAATTTTAAATTTATAATATAATAATCCTTATATTTTTAATAATATTTTATTTAATATATTTAAATAAAAAATAAATAAATATTTAAATATATTATTACTTTTATTTATATTTAAAAAATATTTATTATTTTTAAAAAAAATAATTATATATTATTTTTATTAAAATTTATATTAA
Organism: Diaporthe destruens; assembly: GCA_036986855.1. Lineage (NCBI taxonomy): Eukaryota > Fungi > Ascomycota > Sordariomycetes > Diaporthales > Diaporthaceae > Diaporthe > Diaporthe destruens. Next base: position 4,104,904 of record BTXE01000002.1, on the reverse strand, counting down.
ATAAAATAATAAACTTTAATAAAATTATAAAGTTTTTTAAAACTTAAATTTAAAAAAATAAATAAATTAAAAAATTATATAATTTATTAAATAATAAAATATAAATATTATTTTATATTTATATAATATATAAAATTTAATTAAAATATTTTTATATAATATTTTTATTTATATTAATAAAATAAATTAAAATTTATTTTATTTATTTAATTAAGTATTTATATTAATTTAATAAATATTAAAAAAGAATTATATAAAATTTTTTAATTAATATTTAATAAATTATAATTATATTAATAAATATTAAATTTTAAATTTTAAAAATTATAAATTTTATATATAATTATAATATATATATATATAAATATATTTAAATTTAATTATATATTATTTATATTAATAGGTATATATAAATACCTATTTTAAAATTTTATTTTTTTTTTAATTATTTAATTTAAAATTTATTTAATTAATAATTTTATATTAATAATAATTTTATAATTATTAAATATAATAATTTAATAATTATTAAATATAAAAATAAAAAAAACTAATAAAATTAAAATATATTATATTAATTAAAAATATAATAATAATAATTATAATTATTATAAAAAAAATAATTTTAATAAATATAATAATAATTAATTTATATATAATTTATATAATAATAATAATAATTATTATAATTATAATAATAATAATTTTAATTAAAATAAATTATAATAAAATTTAAATATAAAAATAATAAATTAAAAAATAAATATTATTATATATATAATAAAAAAAATTATTAATTAATATATTATTTTTTTAAAAAATATTATTAAATTAAAAATAATTTTAATATATATACTTAATATTTTAATAATAATAATTTAAATAAAATTTATATTATTTTTTTAATAAATTTTAAAATATTAATTTAAAAAATAATAATTATAAATATAATAATAAAAAAAATAATAAATTTAAAAATATTATTTTATAAATATTTTATATAATAAAATAATTATATAATATATTATAAATATTTTATTTCTTTATATTATATTTTTTAAATAAAATAAAAATTTAAATAAATATAAAAATATTATTTTTTTTTATAATTTATATTAAAAAAAATATTTAAAATAAAAATTTTTAAAAATTATTTTAAATATAAAAATAATAAAATATTTAATAATAATTTATAATTAATATTTAATATTATAATAAAAAAATTTATTTATAATATTAAATATAAAATAAATTAAATAAATTATTATTAAATTTAATAAAAAAATTAAAATTTCTTTATTTAAAATTATATATATTAAATTTTTTATTAAAATTATTAATTTTTATATTATAAATATACCTATTCTTTTTTTATTATATTTAAAAGATATAAATAAATTATATATTTTTTTTAATAATATTATAAATTAAATTATTTAAAAAAATTATAAAAATAAAAATAATTTTTTTTTAATTATATATAAATAAAAATATTTATAATTTTATATATTTAAATAAAATATTAAAATTTTTTTTATTAAAATTAAATTATATTAATTTTATTATTAATTTAAATAATTATTTATAAATTATTTATAATAATTATTTAAATTTATAATTTAATTTTTAAATAATTTAAATTTATTTTAAAAAATAATTAAATTTTTAATTATAAATTTATTATAAATATAATATATTTTAAAAATAAATTAATATTTTATATAATAAATATAATTATTTTATTTTAAATAATATATTTTTTTTATATAATTTTTATTAAAAATATATAAAAGATTTTATAATTAATATAAATTAATATATATTTAAATTTATTATATTTTATTATTTATAATATTAAAATAAATTTTATATTTATTAAATTTAAATTTAAAGTAAAATTAATAAAAATTATTTATAAATAAGTGTTTATAAAAATATATTAATTAATAAATAAAATAAAATAATATTATATATTATTTTAATATTTTTTTAATATTTTTTAATAAATTAACTAGGTTTATTAATTTAAATATAATTTTATAAATTATTATTAAAATAATTAATAATATTATAAAATTAAATAATTTAATATTAATATTATTTATTTTTAATATTTATTTATAAATTAATATAAATTTTTATTAATATTATTAATATTATAATAAATAAAAATAATTTAAAAAATTATAAAAATAATTTAAAAAATTATAAAAATAATTTATTAATATATAATAAAATAATAAATTTAAAATATAATAAATATATATAATAATTTAAATATATTTAAAATTTTAATAATATTAATTTAAAATAATATTTATATATAAAAAAAAAATTAATTAATAAAAATTATATAAAATATTTATTATTAATAAATATAATATAATATTAAATTTATTTAATAATTTAATTAAATTTTAATTTATTATTATATATTTTTATTTTAAAAATAAAAATATAAAAATTAATAATATTTAATTATTATTTTTATAAAAAAATATTAATAAATTTATTATTAATAATTATTAATAAAAATTATAAAATATTTTATAAAAATTAATATTATTAAAATAATAAGGTTATTTTTTAAAAATAAAAAATAAATTTAAAATATTAATAATATATATATATATAAATTAAAAAAAAATAATTATAATTTTATATTATAATTTTATAAAAATAATATAATATATATATTAAAAAAACTATTTAAAAAATTTAATAATATTAAAATATTAAATATTTTAATAAAAATATATTTATTTTTAAAAAATTTAATAAATTTATTTATAATAATATTTAAATATTTAATATTAAAATAATTTATAAAATTAAAAAAAAGAATATTAAATTATTTAAAAAGTTTTATATAGTTATTTAAAAGTATATTAATATAAAAAAAAAGCGATTTTTATATAATTATTTATAATTTAATATATAAATTAATAATTTTTTTTAATTTTAATAATAATATTAATAATTATATTTAATATAATTTTAAAAATTTAAAATATTATTTAAATATATTTATAATTAAAATTTAATTTAAAATATATAATTTTTATTAAATTATTATTTAAATTTTATTATAAATATTTTTTAAATATTTTTATAAAAATAATTAAATTTAAAATATATAATTTTTATTAAATTATCATTTAAATTTTATTATAAATATTTTTTAAATATTTTTATAAAAATAATTAAATTATTATATAATATTATAAAAATTAAAATTTATTAATTTATTATATATTAAAAATATTATATTAATATTCTTAAAATAAAAATTTTTATATTTAATTTATATTTATTAATAATAAATTTATAATATTTAATAAATATATTTACAATTATAATCTTATAAATTAATAATATTTTAATTTTAATTATATTTAAATTTTTAATATTTTTTATAAATAAAATTAAAAAAAAATTTATATATAAATTATAAAAAGAATTAATATTTAATTATTTATTTAATTTTAATAATATTTATTTAATAAAAAAAAAGGATTTTATTTATATATAATAAAAAAATTAAAATAAAAAAATTAATTTAATAAATATTAAAATTTTAAATTAAATATAATAATATAAAAAATAATAAATAAAAAAAATTTATTTAATATTAATTTATTAATTAAAAATATTTTTTAATTTTTTAATTATAATATAATTATAAAAATTAAATAAAAATAATTATATAAAATTTAATAAATAATTTAAATAATAATAAAAAAACTTTAATTATAAAATTTATTTTATATTAATTAATTTAATAAAAATAAAATTAATAATTTTTATTAATAATTTATTTATTAATAATAAAAATTTTAATTTTTAAATTAAATATATAATTATTTTAATAATAAAAGAATTTAATAATTATAAAATTTATTAAAATATTATTAAAAATATTATTTATTAATTTTTAATTAAATATAAATATATTATAAAAAATATATTAATTTAAAAAATTTATAATATAATTAATAATTTTAATATAATTATAATAATTTTAATTATAATTTATAAAATTATAAATTATTTAAAAATAAATTATATTTTATTATTTATATATATAAATTTATTTTTATTATATAAATATTTAATTAAATTAAAAATTATAAAAAAAAATATTTAATAATAAATATTATAATATTTTAATAATTTTATAAATAAAAAAAAATTAATAAAATATATTAAATTAATAATAAAAATAATTTAATTAATATTATAATAAAATTTATATTAAATAAAATATAAAAAAAAAATGATTTTTTATAATAAATTATATTTTAAAATAAAAAAATATATTAATTAAAAAGTATTAAATATTATAAATTAATAAATATTAAATATTATAAATTAATATATATATTTATTATTAAAATTTAAGATTATTAAAAAAAATAAAATAAAATAAAAAAGTTTATAAATTAAAAATAAAAGAATAATAATAATAAAATTAAATAAAAATTAAAAAAATATAAAATATAATAAAATAAATTAATAAAAACTTAAATTTATATTTTATTAATTATTTATATTTTATTTTATAAAATAATATAATTAACTTATAATTATATTTATATTTCTTTTAAAAATAAATTTTATAATTAATATTTAAATTAATAATTTATATTAATAAAATTAAAAAATACATATATTATTTATTATTATATAAATATTTAAATTATTAATTTATATATAATAAATATTTTTAATTAAATTTTATAATTTAATATTTATATATTTTTATAAAAAAAAAATTTAATATATAATAAATTAATAAAATTACTTTAAAAAAAATATATATTTTTATTTTAAATTAATAATTTATATTTTTTTATATATTAATATATATTAATATAATTATTTTATATTATATAATATTTAAAAATTATTTTATAATATTTATATTTATATTATATAATATTTAAAACTATAATTATATTATAATAATTATATTTATAATTTAATTTAATTTAATTTTAAAAATCTTTATTTATTTATATTATTTTATAAATAATAAAAATATATATTTATAAATATATTTAAAATTAATTATTTATATAATTAAAATAATATTTTAATTTTAATAATTTTATTAAAAATAATTTTTTTTATATAAAAATAATAAATAAATTTTAAAGTTATAAATTAATTAAAAAATTTAAAATATATAAATTAAAAGTATTAAATAATAATTATAAAATTTAAAATATATTTTTATTTTATAATAAAATAATAAAATAAAAAATTATAGAATTTTAAATTAATAAATTAAAAAATTTAATATTTAATTTTAATTTAAAAAATTAAAAAATTTTTTTTATTTTTTTTATAATTTTTAAATAAATTAATATTATAATTTAAAAATTATTAATATAAATTAAATTAATTAAATAAATTAATAATTATAATTAAATTATTTATATAAATAACTTAATATATATAATTAAATTATATTATATATATAATTTTATTATTTTATAAAATAATATAATAATATATAATTAATATATATTAATTAAATTTATTTAATTATTATTATTATTATATATTTATATATAAAAAAATTAATTAATAAAAATATTAAAAAAAATATAAAAAAATATAAAAAAAAATTAAAAATATAAAAAAAATAAAAAAAATAAAAAAATAAAAAAAATAAAAAAAATAAAAAAATAAAAAAAATAAAAAAATAAAAAAAATAAAAAAAATAAAAAAAATAAAAAAAATAAAAAAATAAAAAAAATAAAAAAATAAAAAAAATAAAAAAAATAAAAAAAATAAAAAAAATAAAAAAAATAAAAAAAATAAAAAAATAAAAAAAATAAAAAAAATAAAAAAAATAAAAAAAATAAAAAAAATAAAAAAAATAAAAAAAATAAAAAAAATAAAAAAATAAAAATTATTAATTATAATAAAATTAATAATTATATAAAATAAGAGTATAGAAGAGATGTGTGGTGGGTGTGTGGGGGGTGTGTGGGGGGTGTGTTGGTTTAGGTGTGGGGGTAGGTGTAATGCTCAAAATCGACTTTTGAAACAGTCCACGCTCTGGGCCTCCCTACCTGTCGTCGATCCTGGTCTTCTTTCGCATTAGCCGCCCCCAGCCGACGGCCCTTGAATTGCGGGATGCAAGGGGTTCTGCTGACGTTTCACGATTCTACTGTGCTAACAAGCCGCCGTGGCGAGGTTGTGAGCACACCTGTAGCATGTGGTGTGTCGACTTGGCTGGCTGCCGCACGTGTCTCTTGTCTCTTGTCGGCTTGCCATCACCTTCTGGAATTTTGTTCCAACTCCACCTAGGTAGGTACTCAAGTACCTAGGTACCTAGGTATTTAGCACGGCTGGTCTGTGCCTCGCTTCCAGAATTTGTGACCTCTTGCCTCGGAGCAGGGTTTCGGGGATACCCCTCGTGTCACCTTCTCAGGGAATTAAGGGCGCTGCCAAGACTCCCAAGCAACCTTGGAATCTCATTGTTGAATCGATATTTCTGCTTCTAGGCCGAGGCTTTACAGAACTCATCCCAGAGTCACAGACAGATGTTGCGGGCTAAGCGGCAGCCCATTACAGTGGAGAACCGTGGCTGAGATACCAGATGCAGTTTACCGTGATGGGGTAAAGGGGTCACCGACAGAGAGGGTGGGTTCATCCCATCTTTGGCTCGTCGAGTCCCACACCAAGACCATGGTTACAACGCATCAGGTAAAATCATGTTCCTGTTTTGGACAACGCATCTGACGAGGATTTCAACAGGCTACCTACTTAACTACTGAGTAATACAACCTATCTTCAAGCAGACACACTACCTAGGCATGTTCTGCCCTCCCTGTACAGCTGGGTTGTGAGCCTCCAACGCAGTGGTCAACATCATCCAGCTTCAAGTACAGTTCGGCTCGGTCGGCTTCGCGAGGTCGCTCTTGAGTTGCAGCCGAAGCTCTCGTTCGACAAAATGGTCCCTCGGTGACGGTGGGCCCGGATATAATAACGTCCGCCTTTCCCCTAAACCCAATGGCTCTAGTGATCTTGTTCACTGTTGTCAGCGTCCGCTTATTAGTTGTTATCGGGTAAGCGAATGCTGGCTAGATCTGATGTGGCTTGGGAAAAAAAACAGGAAGGAAAAAAAGAAAAGGCTTTGAAAATGCTAGTTGAGTCCGAATTAGAGTCGCTCTTAGGGCTATGCAGTAGACAACTCGAGTGGCGGGTTGCAACTTTTGTCTAAGAGTGACTTTTCTAAACCTAACATCAACATCAGCTCAGTCATTATCTTCTCTAATCAAAAATTACTCGAATGCATAGTTTCATTTTATTTTATTGTGTTCAAGAGATCAGGTTGAGTAACACTGTCCTACCCACTTTTAACGATGAGCGCACTTTCTACTCGGGACCAAGCATTCTCGGACAACGTAAGACTGGGATCTTGTGGGAATCGAAGCTTGTTCATCCGGTCTTGATATGCCCATCACAAGCCACGGCACCTCCATACCAACATGTAGAGCCTAAGTGGAGCTATCTGGCACCCAATCGTAGCTCTCCTGGCAAGGCAGCTCTGCACCCTAAACGAAAACCTACCACGTCATCGGCACACTTTTAGCTGTCAAACCGTCGAGACTCAAAGTGCCAGAAGCTTATAGGAAAAAACATTGCAGCTGGCACTTCTGGTCAACCCTCTTCTGGTCAACCCTTCTCTCCTTGACCAGTCCTCCCTCTCATAGGTTTCGACTTTGTCCCTGCCCTCAATTACGATCCTCCCAAACCTCTCGCACACCCGCTCTTCTGGCGTCGCTGGAAACAACAACTTCTCCTCCCAAACTTCTCGGACACCGACTCTTCTGGCATCGCTGGAAACACCAACTTCCCCTCTGAAAACACTACAGATATCCCGAGATCGCTTCCGTTACCATGCCTCAGCCAGGGGGCGGGGGCGATGCAAACGCTCCGTTTGACACTGGCCAATCGCCTGATCAACAATCGCCTCACCACGAACCTACGTCAACCAACGCGCGTACTGAAGAAACCCCAAGCCCGGCTTCCTACTTGCGTACCTGCCAATTCAGCGCGTCGAAAATTCGAACCGCAATAAGGAAGCTCATGTCCTCTTTGAATTCAGCGGACATCAATTCGTTGGATGTGGAAAAACTCGACGCCCTGAGGGCTCTGGCGCTAGAGATGGCGGGAGACGCCAAAATGATCAACGGAATCCTAGAGCTCATCCAGGAAGATAAGATGAGACAAGCTGAGCAAGGTGAACTGGATGATATACAGCATCGCAACCAGGCCGTACTTGAGAATCTCCAGTGCTACTTTAGCCTTGATGGCAATGTCTGTCATATGATACCAGGGTTCTCGAAGGCAGAGATCCATGCCAAGCTGATGAAGTACCGTTCATCCGCAATCAAGGAAGAGGGAGTCCGAAAGCAAACGGCACATTTCCACGATTGCCTTAGCCTTTTCAACATCCCGGCTATCTTAGCGCGCATGGTCTCAGACGAAAAACATGGATGCGCTCAAAAGGGCGCCGCATCGGATCAGCTTTCGTCGTCTGTATCACAACTTTTCCGAGAGGATTCTTTCGACAACCACCTGAAGCTGGTAACGAGGAATGAGGAAGTGAAGAATGCTAGCAACAAACAGAGCTTCATTGCTACTGTTAATGTTTATATCGGATATACTGTCCTGAATGACATTGTGAAGCGGTCACATGCCTCGGATTCAAACGACCAAAGCAGCTCAACCCCACACAAGGGTGCAGGCAACCCCAAGGCCAAGGCAAGGAGTCTTGAAATTACCCGATTACTTTCTGCAGTGCAGGCAGCTGGTGGCGACATAGCTCGCAACACTTTGAAAACCCATCTACAGCTTGGTGATACCTGGAGAAGCTGCATTGAACCATTCAAGGAAGGGGTTTGGAAAGTCCTCCCAATCTACGAGTTCTTCAAGGCAGTGCAGGGCAGGGGAAAACACATCAGCCCAGACAAGCTCCCGCTAGCTTACGTCAAGACTCTCTTCGAGTGCATCCAGGAAACCAAACCGCTCTTCGATTACCTCAAAGGACTCTGCGATAACACAGACGAGGTATTGGGCGGCAAGTGGGGGAAGTACCCGTTCCCCGTCCTGAACCTGTACAGAGAACTGTACAGCAACCGCGCATTGGTTGAAAGTGAGATCTCTTGGACGTTTCTCATTCGACCAATAACAGCAGAGAGGCCAAAGGACATCGTTCGCGTTTACAAAGGGGATGAATTCGAAACCTTCCAAATGTGCATCGAGGCATTTGAGGAATGCTACAAGAAGGGAGATTATGAGTGCTTTACCAAGGGCAAGTTCTGGCCGCAAGTCATTTCCCTGCTTGCAGATGGCCACGAAGTCACCTTACGCGACGAAGAAGTCGAACCATTGTGGGGGCATATGTCCCTATCTTCACAACCACACCATAAGCTAGACAACGCAGCCATGTTCGAGATGTGTGCACAACGACGGGCCGGGTCCAGGCCGCTGAAGCTGTCTGCTTTCCTCTACGATGAGCAGACAGAAAACGTAAGCAACTTCCAGATGCATCCTTCACCCCTTCGAGAACTGGCACCCTCCAATCCTAGCCTACCACAAAACATTCACGGGCTGCAGGTCTTGATGCGGGTTATGTCCCCGTTATCGCCTGCTTCTCGCCGTACTCCTATGAACCCGATTCTCTAGTAATTTGATGGCTGACTCTAGACGATACAGATGGCCATTGCGCTTTTCACGTTCCCAATCCTTTCAGAGGACAAAATGACGTCTCCTTTCATCTACACGGCAGGCAAGAGCACAGATATGCAGACCTGGCACCGAATGGCACAGGACCTGTTCCCTCTAGAAGCAGACACCCCGGCGGACATGATGCACCCCAAGATCAGTACAGTACATCTCATCATCACTCCCGATCTGTTGCCATCAGATAAACAGGGGGTACTGGACCTGAGGTGGGCCTTGCGGGTCTTTGATATGCTTTCACTGATCTTCATGAATGACATACTTCCGATCGGGGATGATGAGGAGATGGCCACGCTCGACATGACACGTATTGGCAAGTTCATGATGGAATATATGTCAATAGGACTTCATGTGGTCGCAAAACGAGCAAGGGTGATGAAGAAGGATGCGATGCTTGGAGAATGCTAGGAAATGTACCAGAGAAGCGACTGATGGGCAAGGGAGGAGGATGCCATTGTCTGTGTTGTTGTTTGGTCCACTGCGGTGCTGCCATAGAAGCAGGACAATGACTCCCTCGACTTCCGGAATGAAAATTGCGTCGATAGAGAATTTCAACTCTAATCAATCAGGCAGATCAAGTTCGCGGTTGGAGAGAAACTATTGATTGAGTAGCAGGCCATTCTCGATGCCATTCGTGAGCTCATCATTGAAGGATCCACATGCACCAATGATCCTCGTCTTGTTGTCTGTAGGATGGGAGATCCTGAGCAGCTGGCTGTCATTGAGGATTCCGACGGTCTGGCCAAACTCGGCGCGCTCGAGGGGAGGCAGTCCACCAACCGCTGACTCCCACGGTTGACGCGCACAGGGCGCGACTGGTGAAGCTGCCGTCCGCCCCGCGGCTGGGGATAATGGTGGTAGAGGCCCCGCATAACGGCTTCTTGTGTGACCCTTGTCGTCGTCGCGATCCTGTCGGTACAGGATCCGCGCGAATGTCCACAAGAGCGACCGGGCTGTACGGCTACACGTCAGGTTCCAGGATAGGCTCTGATTTGCTGGCATACCTCAACCTGTGGTCCTACATGCAGCATCAGTAGCAGGAACTCCCGAGTTTGTAGTCTTGGCGGTGGCTGAAGGCGGAGATGCTGTACTTCCTGTGGATCTGGGAGTGGCAGGACACCTTTCCTAGCTGCGGCGCGTTGTATGGGACCTAGGCTTCGGTGTTGAGCGGCCCAGATGCGATGAGTCTGGTGATATTGGGGGGGGGGGGGTATTATTCCTTGTTCCGCGGCACCTACTGACGTCGTCTTGGATTGATGAGGTGCTTGTCGGTAAAGAAAAAGAGCCTTTAGAAGAAGAGGAGAACAACTGGAAACGCACAGGACAGTCTGAAGATAGACACCCCACCTGCTCACACTCCTGCCACATCCAAGACTGCAGGGTGAGGCACACGGGAGCCGCCGATAGAGATTCGCTGAAAGGGATGGACCATAGTTCGAGGGGGTCTTCCACGCACCAGGGAGCAACGACAACCCTTCTGATATCTCATGGTCAGATTTTCTTGCAACTATGAATTCACTTGGCTTCGAGGCTGAGAAAATGTTTGGTTCAGTTTGGAGGTCTGAGCGAGATGAGAAGGCCTTAGATTCAAGGCTGGATCGGAGCATCAACTCTCAGGACCCATGGGAAAGAGAAAAAGGTGACTCGATAGCCCGCAGGATTGGCAGAAGGCTCAACAGGGATTATGACCTAGATTTGTCTCCGCAAGTCGTCTGGTCGTTCAAAAGTAGGTGGCTTGGGTCACCAAGATGAAGCATGAACAGAAGTCATGAGCAGAAATGGCAATGGACCTCTCAAAAGAAAGTGATTCGGAGGATGATGGGATAGAGCCGGCCACATTTCGAAGGTGACAGCGAAATTACCTTGGAGTGTCCCGAGGTCTGCTGCCCAGTCGACCACCCATCTAGAACTTGGGGAGGGTTGAGACTAGACAGACTAGAGACCATCAAGTACCTAGTGTAGACATGCAATTTGTTCATAAGCTACGGGTTTCATGCATTTCTTCTTCGGTGGAGCGGGTTGTGGAGCGAGCTTGCAGGGCATGCGGCCCGGGTGTTCTTACTGGGTTTTGAGTGGTTTCGTTCCAAATCCCCATGACATAAAATGTATGTGACGCCTTCATACGGTGGTAGATGCCCAAGACCTGACTTCTATGCCGATGATTTTTGGGCATCCTCACTTCCAACTATTTTTAGATGTCATTACAGATACTAAGTCTGAGAAGTAGAATTACTTAACAGAGTCAAATTAAAGCCACCTGTCAACGGCTTCAACTGAGTTGTGCGAGATTGCCTAGTACTACCCGAATATTTTCCCCTATGCACTGCATAGGTCTTTTTCACCCAACGACGGGTTCACTTTCTGGCATGCGTGTGCGATGAGTGATTCTAGAACAGCCGTCAGATACACACCCGTGTGGTCGGGAGACCACGCGGTTGGTGCATGACGCGTGCAATTTGCGGGCTTCCAATGGCGACATGCCCGGGCCCACAAGTGCGGATATCGATAGGTATGGTAACGAACGTTCGTTTGGGTAATGAGTGTGTATTTATTAGTGGTTATTCTAGCTAAGGTTAGCTACCCTCCTCGCTAGAGCGAGGGTCTTAGCTATGGTCCTCCTAATCACCCCTTCCGTGTAACACTTGCAACTTTTTTTTAAATAAATAAATAAAAAAATAAAAATTCTTAGCTCACCCTAAGCATATTTTTTTAATTTTAAAAAAATAAATAAAATAATAATTATTCTAGCTTACTCTAGTTATAATTTTAAAAAATTAGTAAAATAGCTATTCTAGCTATACGGTTCTTATAAAATTAAGAATTTTTTTAATAATATTCGTAATTAACTCCTTTAACCCTATTAAAGTTTCTTAGCCTTAGGTCCTTAATAATTATTATTCTTTAACATGGCGCGATTATTTTTCCTTTTTTATTTCTTTACTTTTATCTTAGCCTCTATGATCTTTTTAATTTTATTCTAGGGTTTTCTTTTAAAAAGAAATTTTTTAAAATTAAAAAAATTAATGCGAGTATTATTAGGGGGAGTTTTAATAAATAAATATATTAGGGTAGATTTTTAAGTAGCTTTAAATACTAATTATTTTTTAGTAAACTATTTTTTAATAATAGTTTTAATAATAGTTTTTTTAATAATAGTTATCTTAACTACTTTTTTTTTAATAATAATTATTATAGCCGTCTTAATAATAGTTATTATAATATTATATTTAAATAGCTTTCTAATAGGTTATAGTACTTACTTTCTTAAAGCTTTTAAAATAAATTTAATAAAATCTTTTATATATAGGGCTCGTATATATTTATTAATCTCTTAAAGTAAAAATATATATACCTAATTTAGTATTTTAATTTATTTAATAATTAAATTCTAATTTCTAGTAATATAATTATATAAATAATTAGAAATACTCTATCCCTTTAGGCTTACTATTATAAAAATTATAATAATATAGTATTTTAAGTAATAATTATTCTAATCTTTAATAAAGCTATATATTTTAATAATTTTAAATCTAATAAAACTAATATTTTTCTAAATTTTTCATATTATATTATTAAAAAAAAACTATTAATCTTAATATAAAATATTATTAATAATTTAATAAATTATAACCTTTATTTTATTATTAATAAAAAGCTTATTTACCTAATTTTTTACCCTTTATTTTAATTTATTAAAATTAATAATACCTTAGGAATCCTTATACTTTTTTTTTCTAATAGCTTTTTACTTATTATATTACTATTTAATATAATTATCTTTAATTTATTTTATTATTTATTCTATAATAAATTTTATTCTAGCCTACTTTTAAGTATTCTTATTATTTAAATCTTTATTATTTAAATTTTTATTATTTAAATTCTTATTAGTATCCTCGTTATTTAAAATAATAATAAAAACTTATTATTTAATAGTTTATTATTTAATAATAGGGGGATCTTATATAATATCTATATTATTATTTTTATTTTATATAATATTCGTATTATTATTTTTATTCTATATAATATTTATATTATTATTCTCTATAATATCTTTTATAAGAGTACGGGTATAATTATCATACTAATTCTTTATAATAATATAATTATCACGCTAATTCTTTTTAAAAGTACGATTCTTATAAATAAATTTAGTAAAGAGGCTATTATTATAAAAGCTATTATTATACGCTACGGTGCCTTCCACAAGGGGCATAAAAAAGCCATTATTATATACTATAGCGCCTTCTATAAGGAGCATAAGGTTACTAACCTAGTGATTATTATAGCTTATAGTACCTTCTATAAAAGGCACAAAGTTACTAACCTAGTAATCGTTATAGCCTATAGCGCCTTTTATAAAGGGCGCAAGATTACTAACCTAGCGATTATTATAACTTATAGTATACTTTTTCTTTATAAGGTTACGTATAAAAGCCTTATAATAATAATTTATATTATTTAAACTTTTAATATTTTAAAATATAGGAATATTCTATTAATAAATTAAGAAAAAATTTAATAAAAAATATAAATTAAATTAAAAAATATAATTAAAAAATATTAATTTTAATAATAAAATTTAATAATAGTTATTATTAAATATAAGTGATGTGATTAGGTAATTAAATTATAAATAGAAAGTATTTAAAAAAGTATGTAAAATATTATAATTAATTATAACTATAGTAATTAAAAATAAGGGCCGTAATTGTAGTAATAAAAATAATAATAATAATTTTAAAGTAAAAATGATTATAATGATAATGTTTTTATATTAGTTGGGGTAGGTTAAGGTGTATAGTATAAGGAAGAAGTTAGAGGGTTAAGGTTAAGGTATAATAATAAAAGAAAGTTTTAAGATTTATAATAATAATAATATTAAAAAAATAGTTACTTATTTGCTATACTTTCTTTATTAAATAAAAAAAAGGTTAATTTTAGGTTTTTTTATAAAGTTATTTATATAAATATAAAGCTTATTATTATTAATTAATTTTTATAATATTAAGTTTAATTTTTTTTTTATAAAGATATTTACCGGGTTATTTTTACTATTAATTTATCTTATTTTAATAATCTTTTATATTTTATATAATTATTATAAGAATATAATATTAATTATAAGGTGTTTTTTTTTTATAGTTTTAAGCTTTATAAAATATTTATAAAGGTTATATAAGTTTATATAAATAATAAGTGGAATATTTAGTAATAATAATTATTATATAATTATTTTTAATATTATTATTAATATAATTCTAATATTTATATTATTTACTATTTTATATATCTTACTTATTAATATATTCCGAATAACTTTTTTATATTTTATTAATAATTAATATAAAATATTTTTATTTAATTTAAAACTATTATTATTTATATAAGCTTTATTTTTTAGAATAATAATATATTTTAATTATAAAATTAAGTTCTTATTATTAGTAAATAATTTATTTATAAATATAAAAAATTTAGCTATATTTAAATCTAGTAATATATATCTAATGCTTTTTAAGGTGTATTTTATTTGCTATAATAGTTATTTATTTAGGTATTTATAATACTTATTCTTAGGTTTTTATACTTATATAGTAATAAATAAATTATATAAAGCTTTTAATTAATAAATAAAGGCTATATATACTTTCCTAGCTTTTTATTTTAAGTATTATTAAGGGGTATTATTAGTTATCCTATTAATAATTTTAATTTTATTTTCCTATCCTTTTTATTTAATTTTAATAAAACTAGAGGCATCTATAATTAAACGAGTATTATTAAAATCTAGTAATTAATTCGAGATTAAATTAATTTTAAGCTTTACTTATAGTTTAACGGCCTTAATCTTTTTTTTTTTATTTTAAAATTCCTAGGTAGCTAATATTAATATATTATTAGTCTATATTCCTATAATATTAAAAAGCTTTATAACTTTTATAATTAAAAAATAAGAATTATAAGTTAAGTATTTTATTTAAAACTTAATTTTATAATATTTTAAATATATATTAAATTAATAAATATTAAATTTAAAAATATTATAAAAAAGTTTTATAACTTAAATAATTATATTTTTTAAATATTTATCTTTTAAATTTTTAAATAATCTTATAAAAATTATTTAAATTAACTTTAATTTAAATTAAAAATAGGCTTAAATAATATCCCGTATAATTATTTTTATATTTTTTATTAGATTAAAGAAGGTATAATTATAATAATTATTTATTAGCTTATTTATTATATTATTAAATTTTAAATAAAAATTATATTCTTTTTATTATCATTATTTTTTTATATAATTTACCGGGATTTCTTATATAATTTTAAAATCTTACCCTTTACTTTTTATATTATTTAGAATTTAAATAAATAATAGTTACTATACTTAGTTCTAAACTATTTTTTAAACTAGAATATTCCTTATTTAATTAAATTATTAACTTTAATTTTATTTAATTCTTTAAAAGGTAAATTAGATATTATAATAATATTATCTTATTTTAATTTTATTATTAAAGTATAATTATTATTTTCTTTTTTTATATAATATTTTATAATAATATAGTCCTTAATTTCCGATAATAATAATTATTTAGCCATTAATTTTTATATTTTTTATTATTTAGTAGTAAGTTCTTTTATAAATAATGGTCGTTTATCTGCGTCTGTATCTCTATAATATAGCTAAATTATTATAAATTTAAATATTATAGGTTTACCTAGTAAATCTAGTATAATATTATAGCCGTCCATTATAATAATTTTAAAAGATTCTTTCTAGCCCTCTTATTTATACCATATATAAACATTATATTATAGTAGGTAGTTTATATTATTTACTAGTTTATTCTTTATATTAAGCGTATTCTAGACTTATTGTTTAGCTATAGTCTTTCTTAATATTTTTATAGCTTTATTAATTACTTTAGCTTATTTTTAAATTTATAATAAAAAAAGTAAATTGTATAATACTTACGGATAGATATTAAAAATAAAAAAGGTTAGTATTAGTTTATTTAGTTTTATTATATTATTTATAACCTTTATAACTATTTATAAAATAGTATTATTATTTATTTTATCCTAAAGTTTTAAGTATAAAACCTTATATGCCCATTATAGTAAATAATAGTACTTTTTAATTTTTTTAATAGATTAATATACTTCTATTAGAACTTACTTGTAAAAGACTTTTATTATATAAGCTTTAGTATAAAACTTAAATAATACGAAATTCATACCCGCATTATAAATAATAATATCTAATGGTTTTTAATAAGTATTAATTTAAAGGGAATAAAGTATTTACTAGGTATATTTTATTATTATTAATTTAAAAAATTTAGTTTCTTAAAAACTTATAACTTAATCTATTATATATAAAACCGGCTTTTTATTTAAATATATTATATTAATTAAAATTTTATAATTAAACTTATAATTATTATAAAAGGTGAATTTGAATTTCTTTAGTACCGGTTTATTTAGCTAATATTACTAATATATTTTCTTAATTTTTTTTAAAATTTACTTATTTATGTCCCCGTATTCTACCTTCTCTAATATCCAATATAAATAATCTATTACTAAGTACTTAAATTAGTAATATAGGCGTTTTAATTCTACTTTTAATAAAAAATAAATAGTATTTATAATCTTATTAAAAAAAAACTATAAGTACCCCTATTTATAAAAGACCGGCATAATGGTTATACTATTATAATAAATTAGTTTATTAATAATATTATTATAATAAACCTTTAATTAATTTATATTAGTTAAATAAAATAAAAAAAGGGTCTATATATTTATAATATAAAATATTATAAATCCTATTAAAGTTTATATATTTATTATCCCTAGGAATTTAATAATTATTCTATTGCTAAACTTTATTTTTATTATACTTATAGTAGTTATATTTATTTTATATTTAGGATTTTCTTACTATAATGTAAGAAATTAATCTTATCCTATTATAAAAACTATTAATACTCCTATATTAGAGAAAATACCCTGGAAGTATGTTTAGGAATATTTATTTTTTAGAATAAATTAACTAGTAGGGATAATTATTATATTTTTAAAAATATTTTTTTTAATTAGCTAATATATAAAAGATTAGTTTATAAGGAAGTTAATATTTACTTTAAAGAATTATACGTCTTTATTATAAATATTATTATTAATTTTTTCCTTCTTATAATTATAGTATTCTTTTTTTTCCACCTTATATCCTTTAAAGTTTAAAAGGAATATCTTAAAGTTTTTATTTTTATAACCATCGTATTCGCATTATAATATATAGTTTACTTATACTGCCTATCTTTTATCTACTATATATTTTATTAATTAGTAACCTTCCTTTTTATAAATAAAGTATTTTTTTTTATAATTATTCTTTATTACTATAATTTTTAAATAATCTTTAACTAGATTTTTAACCGTATTTAAAGTCTTTATTTTTTTATTAAAAGCCTTGTAATAGTTATTCTTACTAGCTTTTAAATTACTTATTATACTTTTAATTAATATAATATTAATTTTAAAGCTTATTTATTATATATATAATAGCTATATAATTAAGTTTAATTTTAATTGTTAAGTATAAGTTTAAAAATAATTCTTTATATAATTATACTAGCTTAAATAGTGCTATTTTTAATTCCGGAACTCCCTTATATGCCTTAATAATTATTATCTATAAATTATTCTCTCTAATATAATCTAATCCTAGTACCTACTAGTATAATTATAACTTATTAAATATTATATAAAATATATTATATAAGCCTATTTTTAAATTTTATACTTATATTTTTATAAAAATTATTATTATTTAATTCATATAATAATACTAGTAATTTAAGTCCGTATTAAAATATATTTTAATTTTTAAGTATACTATTATAAATAAATTAATACGATTTATAAAATATAAATAGTATACTTCTACTTAATCTTTTAATATTCGGGAAAAAACCATATAAAATTAATTTAATTAAATCTTAGTATAATAATAAATATTAAAGAATATCTTTATCTTATTATCTAATAAATTATATAGCTCCCTTAAATACTTTTAAAAAAAATTAAAAGTTTTAATAAATTATATAAACTTTATTAATTCTAATCTTTTATTCTTAATATAACACAAGAAAAGTATTTTATATAAGTTATACTTAGCAATAGTTATATACTATGAATGCATTAAAGTATTTAATTAAGGTTATGCCGGGTATAGTATATGTTTTTAGTATAAATTCTATATTTATTTTATAAAAAAAGATATAGAATTCTTTTTAATAAACTATATTATTTTAAATAACCTTAATAGCTATTATATAAATAAAGGTATTATTAAAAATCCTAATAATACTTTATATAATTATATCTATTTATAAGGTTACGAATTTTATACCCCCGGGTCTTAGGTATATTTAAATAGCAGTAAATTCACCTATCCAGGCAGCAGTAAAGGTACTAATATATCCAGTATATCTAATATAGAATTTCCCTTCTATCCTTATAAATTTATAAAAAGATTTAACATAAGATTTTTTATCTATTCTTTTAAATTTATAGAAGGATTTACTTAAAAATTTAATACTATAATTATAAGTAATTACATATAATATTTATCTATTATAAACCTAAGATTTAAAGTAATATTATAAAGCTTAACATCTAACCATTCTAGCTATTCCTTAGCTTATATTAAAATATATAACTATAGTATAATTAATTAATTATTATATTCTATATATACTCCCCGTATTTAAAAAAAATTCTTTAATATTTATTAGTAAGATACCAGTAGCTAAATAAATATTCTAAGTATTTAAATTAAAAAATCTTTCTAGAATATAATAAAAAGATTATTATTATAGAATTTTTATTAATTATAGCTTATTAATATACTTGTAAGTATTATAATTAAGTATTCCGTAAGTAAGGCCGCTTATAATAGTTAAAACTATTATTCTACCCTAATATATCTATAATACGTAAAATTAAAAATAAAGTATTTAATTAATAATTTATTTATATTATATACTCCTATAAAAACTATACTATCTTTAGCAAACTAGTTTTTATTATCTTAATTAAATATAATAAAAGGGGTTCTAAAAGTATATTTTAAAAATTAAAAATATTTTTAAAGTAAGCATTATAATATATTATTTAATTTAAATAATATTTTAATAATTAAATATTTAAAATAAATAATTAATATTATATAATAAATAAAATTAATAAAATAAATAGTATAAAAATAATATTATTAATAAAAAAAATTTAATAAAGTTAAAATTAATTAAAGAGTTATTAAAAAATAATTATTAAGGGTCCTTTTTTCTAATTTAAAGAAAATTTTATAATTTAAAGGTAGCCTTATATTATTACTACTAGCAATACCTATAAAGCTCGTCCTATTTTTATAAATTAATACTATAATAAGCTAAACTAGGGCTATTAAGGTCTTTTATATTAGTAAAATAATATTAATTAAATATAATTTTTATATTAAATTTTATACGTAATAACGCGTATTATAATAGGGAATAACAAATATATAATAGCTATAAAAAAGGTTACTATATTATATAATCTTTATAATTATTATCCAGGGTTTATAATTAGAAAGGCCTATAATATAAATGGAATACTATATAGCGCGTAGCCGATATTAAAGATATTATAATAAGGGAAATTAATATTAGTATGCCTTTTCTATTTAGCTGTTTATTATCTAATGATAACTAATTAGTATTAATAGGTATAGTAATGAACGTTTATTTGGGTAATAAGTATGTATTTATTGGTGGTTATTCTAGCTAAGGTTAGCTGCCCTCCTCGCTGGAGCGAGGGTCTTAGCTATGGTTCTCCCAATCGCCCCTTCCGTGCGATAGCGGACATGCACAACATGCGAAAGCCACAAAGTGCACACTGGATAATTACTGTGCGTGCTACAGTCCGAGCTGTGCATGAAATCCCGATTCCAGGGCCCCATCACCCCAGGCTCGTGCTTCAGACACCGGTGCTTCCGAGCATTCTAGTTGTCTGTCTGAGTGGCCTGCCCGTTCGAAGAAGGGTCGAAATCGCAGCTCCCAGACCGCCTTGGAATATTGACTCAAGTGCTCGCAGGGCTGGCCGTCCCATGTCACCTTACCCCGGAATCACGGCACTTGATGTTGAAGAAAAAGCTTGAGTTGGGGGTTTATTAGTAAGTTAGTCATCGGGGAAAAGGGTCGCCGTCCGCTCGACCTCACACCAGGTCATCCTCGTATTCGAGGTAGCGTCAGGGGGGCCAGGGGCACAGCCGCCATGCCTTGGCAGCGGCAATGTCCTGATGTGTGACGTCGAGGCTTCCCCCGGCGGAGTGCATGGGTGCAGAAATACGAAAAAGCCGGCCTCAGGGTGATGGCCATTGGACCGAGGGCATGCCCACTCACCTGTTCTGGAAGCCATATTCTTAGGACCGGCGTGTCCTAGTGAATAAAGTGGGTGACACCTGGGGGTCATTTGGGTCAAGTGCTGTGGTATCCACTTGCACACCCGTGGACGGAGATGGGTTTGTCATTATAACAAGCACAGCCCTCAGCGGCGCGAGGGCCGCTGAGGAACCTGTTTGTTTATATTCCAAGGTTCCCATCCGGAGCACGAGTCTTCACGTTCGTTTGTTTGTTCTCCTTCTTCACCTCCACCGTTTGCTGTATACTACCACAATGAAGTTGTCAACGATACTCTCGGGGCTCTCTGTCGTTGCCGGCACGGCCAACGCGGCCTTGCAAGGATTCAACTACGGGGCCTTCTTCAACAACCAGGCGGCCAAGCAGCAGGCTGATTTCGCGTACGAGTTCAACCGGGCCAAGAACCTGCCCAACCAGTCCGGGTGGAACGCGGCCAGGCTGTACACGATGGTGCAGTGGGGGACGGCGAGCGATGTCGTGTCGGCGATCCCGGCGGCCATCAACACGCAGACGAAGCTCCTGCTGGGGCTGTGGGCGTCGGGCGGCAGCTTCCCCAACGAGATCAAGGCGCTGCAGACGGCCATCAACCAGTACGGCACGGCCTTCACGGACCTGGTGGTGGGCATCTCGGTGGGCAGCGAGGACCTGTACAGGCAGCAGAACGGCGAGGTTGGCATCGGCGCCGACGAGCTGCTGGGCTACATCAACCAGGTCCGCAGCACCATCGCCGGCACCCCGATGCAGGGCAAGCCCATTGGCCATGTCGACACCTGGAACATGTGGCTCGACGGCGGCAACAGCAAGGTGATTGCGGCCCTCGACTGGGTGGGCATGGACGCCTGTGAGTTGCATTCCTGTCTTGAAATGTTGCTACAAAAAAAACCCCAGATGACTGACATCAATCACACAATAGATCCGTACTTCCAGGCCGCCTTCGACAACAGGATCGAGAACGCGGCCAACCTGTTCTGGAGTGCGTACGACCAGACCAAGGCGGCGTCGCAGGGCAAGGAGGTGTGGGTGACGGAGACTGGGTGGCCCGTCATCGGCGACACGGTCAACGGGGCAGTCCCAAGCATCCAGAACGCGCAGACCTTCTGGAAGCAAGTGGCGTGCGGGCTTGTGTCGAGAAACATCAACACCTTCTGGTACATGCTGCAGGAGAGCCAGTGGGGACAGGCCAACCCTGACTTTGGCATCTACGGGGCTGGCGACCTTGGCGCCCTGTCACCACAGTTCGACCTGTCCTGCTAATTACTGCGCTGGTTCCAAGGTTGTGGGTGGGTGAGGGACGGTGTGTGAATAATGTGGTGGCACGACAATATTCAAACATAATGGATAATTCCTACTACTACTACTACTAGATACATATTTGACCACAGCCCAGTTGCAGACTGGAGATTCATTGTATAAATATAATACCTGTCACCAACCTTTCAAGTTTAAGACTATCTGCTCCTTGTGGACCGCAGGCTGCTGCGCTGTGACCTTTCCATGCCGACGCACCAGATTTGACCGGCTTGCAAGGTTGTTCTGAGCAACGCACATACCTAGGTGTAGTGTTATAATGCCACTTCTTGGGATGTATCTCCCACTCGGCATTGCACCGAAAGTGTGCACAGTCCCCGGCCCCAATTGTGGGTTCATCCCGAGGTCCCCACCAGGGCAACACACCGACTCCAGAGCAGTCCCGCACGATAATATAAATGCCACAAAACATTGCCCCCCAGCCCGTTTAGCTCATCGGTAGAGCGCATCACTAGTAGTCCTTGAACAAGGCCATGATGAGGTGACTGGTTCGATTCCAGTAATGGGCAGTAATGGGCAGTAATGTACCAGAGTGTGGATTGTAGCAACTTCTTCTCTTTTTGTGTGAATATGGCACACTTATTAGTGTGGTTCTTGGGATGCTGGGTGAACACTATGTATATCCTTATATATATAGTCCAACAAAACAATCTGTGTCGGGAGCCAATTTTGCTTTTTGGGCCAACTCAAATGATGGATTAGATAATGCCTACCTAATTAAGTAATGTTCCGGCAGGACGATGTCGTGATAAGGTTACGGTGTTCTGTCCTCTGCAGCACTTGTGGCCAGTCTGGCAGTCTGGGTAGAGGGCCAGTGCATTCCTGATCCGCATCCAGGAGATGGATGGGCTTCTGGGGGAGCCGAATTGATTAATGATTTGATTGATGGGTGCCCAGGTGGTCTTGTCAGGGGCAGACAGACGGGGCAAATTGGCCTGGAATGACGGGAAAAGGGCACAAGCCTAAGGAAGGCTCGGGAGTCGGCAGGGTCGGTCGGGGGTGGAGAGTGGACGACAACCCGGGGCCGATCCTACCGGTCGCGTTGCTGCTGCTCCTCCTGCTGCTGCTAACAGATTGCTAATACGGAGTAATTGCTGCATTGCCAACTACTGTGTATCTAGTCTACTCCGTGATGTGCATTGCGTGCAATCCAACATTCAAAACATCGCCAGTCAGTCACTTTGCTCCCACAGCACAGACTGCCCCCCCACGTCTACTCTTGGTCCCATCCCATCCCATCCCAAGATTCCTTACAGCAAATCTGGCCCTTCCGACGCGGCCCATTCGACCCTGCGCCTGAACCCTCCACTCATCCGAAACACCGCGGCACCCACCCCCATTGCGAAACAAGCGCGCCCTCCCAGTCAGTGCCTGGGGCTTGGACCTCGTCGACAGCCACAATGGCACCTTCTTCCTCTTCACCGTGCCCTCTGCCGTCCTCATCGCCGTCCGCCTCCATCGCCCGCGCTGCCTCGAGATTGCTATCCGCCCCGACCCGAACAACAGTCTACCTTGCCCTCGTCGCCCTCTGCCTCCCAATGGCTCTCACCCACGAGCACAGCGTCGAGAACATCCCCGAAGGCGATGCCACCTCTCCAGAACCAATTGTGCGTCAGCCCTTGGTCCCGCCTGCTGCTGTCTTCCGCCCCTCCGTGGCATGCTGACCCGTCCCGCCTCACCCGTACAGGACTCGACCTTATGGGCTCACATATTCGTCAATACGCTGGCCTTTGGGGTGCTGTTCCCCCTCGGCATGGTCCTGGGCGTGAGTCCAACCCCCTTTCCTAACTGACGCCTGTCTTGACCACCCACCGAACCGTCATCTAACTGCGCCCGTGACCCAAACAGATGACCAAGAGTCGGTGGCATGTTCCCGTCCAGGCCCTGTCTTCCATCCTCGCCCTCCTCGGATATGCCCTCGGCCACATGCACGGAGGCCGCGAGTTCCTGCCCACCAACGTCCACGCGCATTTCGGCGACTGGGTCTACCTCCAGATGTTCGTGCAGATCATCATCGGCGTCTATCTCAAGCTGCACCTGGAGAAGGGCATCCATAAGCGCATACGCCCTGTCATCCGCCTCGTCCACAGCATCAATGGCAAGACCTTCCCTGTCGTCGCGTGGGCCCAGATGCTGTTCGGCGGCATCACCGCCCTGGGTTTCTGCCAGGGCGACCACCTGGGCCAGTGCCTGGCCCATTTCATCATGGGCAGCGCCTTTATCGCCTACGGCATCCTCCTGAACATTGTCATGCTGGTCGGCCAGCTGTGGATCAGGCGCACCGGCCGCTCCCAGGAGTTCTTCGACAGCGTCGTCATCGCCGCCTGGGGCTGTGTCAACACCTTCACCGAGCACAGGTGGGGTACTGCCTGGGTCAAGAACGACTGGCAGCACACCACCATGGGCATCGTCTGGTGGTGTGCCGGCCTGGCAGGCATCTGGCTAAGCAAGGACAGGCTCGGCCGCCCCAAGAGGAACTTCATCCCGGGCTTCGTCATCCTCATCACCGGCTGGGCCATGTCTGCCCACCCCCAGGATCTCCAGATCTCTGCCATGACCCACAAGGCTTTTGGCTATACCCTCATGAGCGTCGGGATCACCCGCATGATCGAGGTCTCCTTTGTGCTCCAGGACAAGGCGGGCATCTCGGAAGACGGCTATGAGGTGCACAGCTTCCAGTACATCCCCGTATTTGTGAGTCCCCCCCCCCCCTCTCTCCTGGCGTGCCTTGATGTAGCCTGGTGCTGACATGACTGCTCCCCACCAGCTTCTCTACGCGTCCGGCTTCTTGTTCATGGGCGCCACCGAGGAACAGATGCTCCTTGTCAACTCGTCTGGGATCGACCACGTCGCCTACGTCCTAATCCTTTACAGTCTCGCCTTCCTCACCTTCCTCTTTTCCAATGTGCTCGTGCACATTTTTGACCGCAGCGTGAATCTGAATGGGTACACCAAGGGGGTCAACGGCCATGCACAGGGCTCCAACGGACACGCCCTGGCCCCAGCACAGGAGCGTAGGCTGCGGGACGCCGAGGAGTTTGAGCTGGATGACATGATGAGCGACGAGGATGAGGACGAGGCCCAGCGGCGCAAGCTTCTGAGGGAGGAGAAGGACGATGTGGACCGCGATGGGGAGGGACTGTCGAGCCCCAGCACGGTGGGCAGGAACAACGATCGGGTTGCTTAGCGGGCAACCCGTCACAGCACACGGCCTCGGAGATACTGCAGGTGTGGCAGTGGTAGAACAGCCGACAAAGGAGCACCGAGCGACTTTTATTTTTATTTTTTTGATGGTAGCAGTGCGGAGGTGTACCGTGGCACACATACCATCAAACAGCATGTGGGGGGCGTTACGGGAGCAAACAGCATTGGCCGTCATCTTGTGTCTATTTCCGGGATTTGTTTCTTTAAACGCTTGGGCAAGGAGGTGTCATGGGTATGCAATGAATAGATCTACAAAAGCCGCCTCAAATCAGTCGAGAATATCAAGCAGCCTCTTGACAGTGCGGATTTTGGAGTGGGCCATCCTGTACCGAGGGACCTGGCACCCCGGCTGTCCCAGATAAGCCGCTTATCGCTCTAGGACCCGCCAAAAAGATTCCACCGCCTCGTTGCGCCGCTCTTGGAGACTACTTCACTACTCAACTTTATAGCACCCACCAAGTTTCCAACCTCCCTCAGCAGCGTGTGTGCACTCTCCATCGAGCCCCAACCGCAACCTGTTTCCACAAGCCCGCTGACCCAGTCAAACCAGCCGACCCGAGTAAACAGACGCAAACAAGATGCCGTCCGCCTCCGTCAAGAACCCAAACTGCATCTCGCGCAACCGACAGCGAGCCCTCCGCGCCAAGGCCCGCAAGCACACCCTCCAGGCCGCCGCCTCGGCCCGCCTGCCCGACCGCGTCGCAAAGGCCGACACGAAGCGCGGCGCGCGGTCGGGCCTGCTCCCCACCAGCGGGCCCAACAGGCCGCTGAGCCGCAAGAAGGCCCGCAAGCTGGAGAAGCAGATGGCGCACGCCATCAGGAGGAAGCGGGACGAGGAGGAGAGGCAGTCCCAGGTTGAGATGAAGGGTAAGTAGCGCCCCAGATTACCTTGATGTCAAAGAGAGAGAGAGAAGGGGGAAAGGACGAGGCGAAGGGTTACAGAACGTGTGCTGACTGATGTGGGCCGGGACAGACGCCGAGGACAAGAGCTCCAAGAGGCAGCTCAAGACGGACAGGAATGCGGCCGTGGAGGCGCTGGAGAAGATGGAGATCTCGTGAGCGGGGAAGCCATCCGGAGGGGATCACGGGAATACGAAACTATTCGGTCATATAGGGGGCGGTGTGCGTCGAGACCACGCACCATGGGCTCAGGCACGCCCGATCAGCACCAGCACTTCGCCTGACAGCACCGAGGCTCCTCGGCAACAGCACGGCAGACGAGGGACGGCAGACTCAGAAGACACGTTTGGACACCCCATAGTCGGCGCTCGTTACCGGGAGTGTGGTGGCACAACTGTTTGGGACCGCTCGACCACCACCCCAACCAAACCCGACAGGACGAAGTCGGAGCAGGAGGGCCAGGCTGGCTGCGAGGTTGCGCGGAAGCAAGGCAAGGTGCCTGGCCAGAGGCAGAGACCACGGTTACTTACTGCCTAGTTGAATAGAGCAATGACAAAGGAACAAGAAGAGCAGGAACTGTCTCTGCGCGCGGCATTTTGCTTGATATATCGTGCCCGATACGAGGCTGGCTACACACACCAAGGCCGGTGCAGCACAGAGTTCTCGAAGAGTCTACATGGCAGCTGGTAGGGAACCAGACAGTGAGTGAGTGGTGTCCATGCGAGCTCGCCCAGGGCATCGCCGGCAACTCTCGGTACACATCAATGGGCCATTGCATATGCCCACTAGTTCCTAGCGCCCGCTCAGCCATCAAGACCTGGCTGGACTGGACGACTATTGAGGGCGAGTCCCAGCTCTTCTCCTCCCGCACGCCAGACCGAGGCATCTGCAACATCATCACATCACACAACATCACATCAGATCCGCAGCCAGCAGCCGAACCCGTGACCGCACAGACAGACAAAGACAAAACAAAACAAAATGGCCGACACAACCAGCCCCGCCCTCCGCTCCACCGCGGGCCTCGTGGGCATAACCTCGACCCTCCTCATCGCGGGCTTCAACATCAGCACCTCGTACCTGTTCATACCGCACCTGTACACGCTAGAAAGGCACGCCGCAGCGCGCATCTTCGACCGCCTGTACCACGACGGCCTCAGGGCCGTCGTGCCCCTCGCCGCGGCGGGGATCCTCTCCTTTGGCTACCTGGCCTACGCCTCGCCCGCGCCCGCGCCCGGGCGGCCCGCCTCCGCCTTCGCCGCCGCCGCCGCCCTGCTGGTGGCCACCCTGGCCTGGACGCGCCTGGCCATCATGCCCGTCAACCAGAGGCTCATCGGCATCGCCCGCGGGGCCGGCGCCGGGGACGGGGACGGGGACGTCGGGGCCCTGCTGAGGCGGTGGTGGTGGATGAACTACGTGCGGGGCGCCGGCGCCCTTGCTGCCGGCGTGCTTGCGCTGGCTGCGAGTCTGTAGGAGCTGACTTACCTGCTTGTTATTTTCTTGTCCTTAAGAGGTCCGACGGAGGCTTGCGGAGGGCGTCGGTCACTGTTTCCGCGGCGCCGCACAACTGTGTATCCCGCCTGTCATGGCAATATCGTGGTTCCTTGCTACCTTTTCAACTGGTTATACTCAGCTTCACGGCCTTTACTTACGCTGGCTCCAACCCGCACAAGCTGGGTACAGCCGGGTCTGGGTGTGCTCACCAACTAATTACTTCTACTACTACTACTGGGGATCTCTGGTATTGGTATCCGCCAATATTTTCGCCTAGTCTGTCTATTATTCTTCTAGTGGTACACTTCGTGACGTAGCGCGGCATGAGCCGCCTCATTCAAGCCTGCTACGTACCATCTTCATCTCTAAGCTTCGCTGCCAGCCCCTCGGTCATTCTTTTTTCCCGTGACTGATAATGCCTGTGAAAACCGGCCGAGCTGTCCCGTCCCATACAAGTCAAAAAAAAGAGAAAAAAGAGCTTGCAGCAGGGAGAATCATCCCTCTCCCCTCCCCAATTCTTTTGTTGGCAGTCATGAAACCCTATGCGAGAAGAAACTAAACTGCCTAGAAAACTAAAAAAAAAACCATGTGCGGGCGTGCGTTTATGACTGCAACATACCAACTCCTACCAGGACCCAAAGCAAGCAGCCCGAACAGACGGGTGGGCGGTCAGCAGCTCCTCTACGCATCAACCTCGCCGTCAGCAATAGCGAGACGCTGTTTGGCTGTTTTGGCCTTCTTGGAGCCCTTGCCCTTCTTCTTGCCAGGTGCTGCAGGCGCCTCGATCGGGGTCGCCGTCCCCGACGCCTTGTTGTCGTCAAAGTGCCCTTCGCCTGCGGGAGAGTAACCGTTAGCTTTCAGATACTTTTCCAGTGACCGGCAAACATGTGTGGCCTACCTTCGTGATACATGTCGTCCAGGGAGACGGCATCCTTCTTCTTCCTGCCACCCTTCTTCTTCTTCTCATACTCGCCGCTGGCCATGAGCTCCTGCTCGCGACGCTCAATCATCTTCTCCACCGCGTCGTCGTCATCAGCGAGCCACATGGCAATGTCCTTGTTGCGGTTCTCGGTCGTCCTACGGCCCGAGAAGTCCACACCAGCACCAGTGCCACCACCCGAGATGACAACCCGCTGCACTTCTTCCTTCTGGAGGGCTCGCTTGCGGATCCGCTCCTCAATCGTTCCGCGGGTGATGAGGCGGTACACCGTGACCTGCCTGGTCTGGCCGAGACGATGGGCGCGATCCATGGCCTGCGAGTCAATCGTGGGGTTCCAGTCCGAGTCGTAGAAGATGACCGTGTCCGCGGACGTGAGGTTGATGCCGAGACCACCCGCACGGGTGGATAGCAGGAAGATGAAGATCTCGGGCCGCGTCTGGAAGTCATGTACAGTGTCACGCCTGTCCTCGAGCTTGGTGGACCCGTCAAGCCGGCAGAACTTGTAGTTGCGGTACATCAGATACTCCTCAATCAGGTCAATCATGCGCGTCATCTGGAAGTACAGCAGCACGCGGTGGCCTTGCTCCTTGAGTTTGAAGAGCAGCTCGTCCAGCTTGGCAAGCTTGCCGGAATCCGTGACGAAGCGCCGCATCGACGGTACGCTCACATTTGTGAAGCGCTTCTTCTCGTTGTCCGGGGCCGGCAGCAATCCGTATGGGGGTATGTTCTCGCTGGGGATCTTCTGCGTGATAAAGGCTAGCTGCTCCTCAGGATTGGGCTCGTACAACGCCCTTCGCATCGTAACATTAAAGAGCGTGTCCTCCCGCTCGATGTTGGCCCCGCGGCTGTTGCAAACCACATCGATTGGTGGCGCGGCTGCACCAGGACGACCAGCGGGCTCAAGGTGGCCAAACCCGGCGTCACGGTACGTCTCTCGAGCCACGTTCATCAGGTTGCTCATGACGCCCTTGTCCGTGATGTCGGCCAGCGGTTTGCGGTCATTTCGCTGCTTGATCTGGAAAAGTGCGTGGGCTGGGCTGAAGCCTTGGTCCTCTGGCTCGTCATAGGCGACATTCATGTATGCCAGCCGGTCCTTCTGTCTCGACAGCTCAACAGCGCGGGTGAATACGTCCTGATGGCTTGCGTTGTACACCTCCTGAGGGCTTGCGTCGGCAAAGCGCAGCCATGAGAAGGCGTCACTGCCGCTGAGGCTCTCGCGAACATTGTCTGGTGTCCAGATGTTCATCATGTGCTGCAGGTACCTGTTGCGGAACCCGGCCTTCTGGTTGTCGGCCCCGGCCTTGTACAGCCTGCCACCGTCTCGCCAGACAAGCTTGGGCAGCTCATAATCTATCAAGCTCCTCGTCGAGTACGCCACTGGCACGTTGTTGCCCTCGCGGATGAATGACGCCGTCTCGGCGAAGTACCCCGTGAAGAATGGTGATGTTGTTTCTGCGCGCTCGAATAGGTCGGGGTGATTGCAAACCTTGCGGAACTGCATGACAAGGTTCATCAGTGTACCAGAGTCTGTGTCATCACCGGTGGTGGCCTTTTCGATCAGATCCATGATGCTGATCTGGTTGCGCAGGTTGCTGTAGTAGGCCCGCTGGCGATACGTGAGGTCACAGAAGACATCCGTCTCGATCTTGTCGCCAAGTTCCTTTTGGACATGCTTCTTCACGCGGCGAAGCATGAAAGGCTTCAGGATCATGTGCAGACGCTTGAGCTGGTCTTCATTGAGCTTCGTGTTGCTCTGCGCGTGAGACTCGATGTCCTTGGAAAACCATTCGCTAAATTCGTCATGCGAATCGAACAGCGAGGGCATGATGAAGTGCAGCAAGGCCCAAAGCTCCTGCATGTTGTTCTGGATAGGGGTTCCAGTCAGCAGCAGGCGGTTTCGACAGTGGAAACTCAGCAAGCACTTCCATCGGGAGCTTGACGAGCTCTTGATGGCCTGGGCCTCGTCGAGAATCATGTATTGCCACTTCATCTTCTGGAAGTAGGCAACATCGGACACGACAAGCTGGTAGGACGTGACCATGACATGAAAGCTGGCGTCCTTCTTGTACGTGTTATGCCTGCGATCCCAGAACTTACGAAGGGTCTTCCGGTCACCCGCTGTGCCCCAGTACGGAAGGATCTTGAACTCGGGGACGAACTTGCGGAGCTCTTGCTCCCAGTTGTGGAGTGTCGATGCGGGGGCAACTACCAGGTATGGGCCCCAAATGTCGTACTTCTCTGCCAGATAAGCCATGACCGAGATTGACTGCACAGTCTTGCCGAGGCCCATTTCATCGGCCAGGATGCCGTTGATGCCCTGCTCGTACAGATTGGCCAGCCAGTTGAGACCCTTGAGCTGGTACTCCTTGAGCTGGGCGTTGAGTAGC
Organism: Diaporthe destruens; assembly: GCA_036986855.1. NCBI lineage: Eukaryota > Fungi > Ascomycota > Sordariomycetes > Diaporthales > Diaporthaceae > Diaporthe > Diaporthe destruens. The sequence continues at coordinate 4,073,417 of BTXE01000002.1, read as the reverse complement.
TTCGGCTGCTCGATGTCGACCTCGCCCATGCCCGTGGGGTTCTGGAAGTTCATCTCTCCGTCCTCATCAGGCTCATCATCCCTGTTGAAGTCCCTGGCCTTCTGCTGAGCTTCTGCCAGCGCATGCGCGGCGTTGGCCTTCGCGATCGCCTGGAGCTTCTCTTCGTCCTCCTCCTCGAAGGTGAGGTTCTCGAACTTGGTGACTTTGACCCCCGACGCGGCAGTGCCGTCGTCGTCGACGTCGACAGCGTTGTGATCCGGGGCGGCATCCTCGGCGGCGATGTCGGGATTGTCGGTGCTGCGCTCGACTTCGTGTGTCTTGATCTTTTTGCCAATGAAGTGAGAGTACAGCTCCGTCTGTGAGATGAGGAAGTTGAGCTTCCGCTTCTGCCGGGCAGCTTCGCGGTCCGCCTCCTGCTTACGAGCGTTCTCGAGCTCCTGCCTCTCGGCGGCCTTGCGCAGGTCACGTTCTTCACGCTCGTTGCGTTTCCAGAAGGTCATCATGTCTCGCATGACGCGCTTGGCGCGAGCCTGCAGGTCTTTGGTGCCCTTGTTGGTGCGCATCTGCCACCTCTTGGCCTCCTTGGATGCGAGGATGGCCGTCTTCTTGAGGTTGGACGCCTTGGTCCCGTACGATTCGGTGGCGAGCCTGTAGACCTTGTTGACATCCTTGCGAGCAAGGTCTCGCCAGATCTGGTCGTAAATCTGGTTGAAGCCCTTGGTCTGGAACTTGGTCTCGAGTGGGTCTTTGGGCTCCTCAACGACCTTCTCCTTCTCCTTGGGCTCCTTTGGCTCGGCAACTGCTTCTGGGTCTTTGACGGCGTCTTCCTTCGGTGCCTTATCCTTCTTGAGCCTGATGCGGATCTTGTTCGTCTCCTCCTTGGACGGCAGCGCTTCACCTGCGTCCAGGGCAGCCTGGGCAGCCAGTGCACTGTCCTTCTCGGCCTGCTTCTGCTCCTTAGACTTCTTCGGCCGCGGGCCGCCTCGAGCCTTGCCCTTGCCCTTGCCGGGCTCCATGTCGCTTGCCTGAAATGTCGACATGATGCCGCCCTCCAGGTTGACCTCGATGGGGGGCAGGTTCCGCGCTGGCCCCTTGATGCCCTTCTGCAGAATAAGCTTTGTCTGCTGTGCCTTCTTGTTGGCGCGCTCGGCCTCGCGGAGGTGCTTGATGCGCTCCGCTTCGTCGCCGGCCAGCTCGGCTGCCTGGGCCTTTGCAAGGGCCGTTTCCTTCTGCTCGATGGTGACTGCCATGGACTTCTCGCGTCGGCGCTTGCGTTGCATGTCCTTCTTTCGCTCCTTCTCGGCGATGACCTCCTGGTCCCGCACCTTTTGCAACGCGTCGTCGTAGAACATGTCATCGTACCTGCGCTTGCCCAGGTCTGTGTGCAGGCTCAAGTGCAAAATGCTGTCCCTGGCCAGGTTGGACCTGCGAGAGGAGTGGAGCTTGTCCTCCCGACCCTCCATTGCAAATCGGCGCCTCTCTGCTCGCTGATTCCAGGCGAGCCGCTCCTCGTCTGCATCAAACCAGTCGCCATCGATGGGGTCAATGTCCATCTGGTCCATCTGGTCCATCTGGTCCTTGATCTTCTTCTCCTTGCTCGCTGAGAAGCCGCCTTGCTTGGGTTGGCCATTAGCCGTCCGCTTCGCTGGCACGCGGGCTGCGACTGGTGCCTCCTTCTCCTTCTGAGAAGACGATCGTCTTGAGCTCCCCTTGGACGGGGGCTCTGAGTTCTTGATGTCCGACACTCGGGGCTGCCTAGGCTTCCTGGCGGGCTTCTTTCGCTCGGTCTTCTCTGGCTCGTCTGATTTCTCCTCCTTCACAGCAGGCTCCGAGACGCTCACAGGGGGTGAAGGATCCCGTGGCCTCAGGTCGGTTTCGGCGCTGGAAAGTATATTGTCGAAGGACATGACATTCCGGCTGGGAGTCTGGGGCGAATAAAAGTCAGACAGCGGATGGTACAAAGGGGGTGGGAGAGATTCCATAGATTGCTTGCTTACACTTGTGGGGGGTGCGGGTGCTTGGAGCACAGAAGGAGCAGGTGGCGAGTGTTGCACCGAGGTGCCATTTGAAGTGGTGCCGGCTGACAGGGCGGACTTGAGCACGTTGGGCGATGCCATCGCGCGAGCTCCAGCTGGCGGGCTGATGGATCCTGCAGCCGGGTGGGAATGAGAAACCGGGCTTCGTGGCGGGAATGTTGTGGCGACAGGAGAAGTGTAGCTGCCTTTGTAGTAGGGAGATCGATCGACGGATGTTTGCGGGGGATAATCGTAGTCCCTACTTAATGCATCGCGAGGCTGCAAAGGGCGGAGTAAGATCGGTTAGCAAGTGCCTGCGGGTGATGCATGTACAAAGTGGGAATGCGATTTGGCGTGCAGGTTGACAAAGACGATGATGGATGGATCACGACATCAAAGACCGTGAAAGACGGGGGGGTTGTGCGGTGGGATTGCGATTTTCTCTTTTCCTGGAGGATGGAAGAAAATGACGAATTTGGATGATTTGACGATGGGATAGTCTTGTGATGCAGTGAATGGGCCACTTGGCCCAGTTGCATTGCTTCTGGTCAGACCTGCCAACATGGCGCGGTTTGGAGGGGCGTTGGTCTGGCGTGTGTCGGACGCATTGGCACCCGTCAAAAAGAAAAGTGCTGCCGGCCACCAGCGTACCAGCAGCATGCAACAAGCAGCGAGCAGCGAGCAACGAGCATCCATGCAACCAGGGCTGATTGCCCGGTGGGATTATCTGGATCCTCAGGGGCTGATCTGATCTGATCTGATCTTTTACTTACCTTTGATGCTGACGATGCTGATGAAGTCTGTGTCGCGCCGTGCCAGGCGGGGCCGGTGTCGCTCACCCTGCGGTCGCTGGTCGAGGTGGTGGTGTCGGTGGTCGGGTCGTAGAAGCTCCCGGCCGTCTTCTCTCGTGGGGTGTCGCGGTGCTCGCGCATGTCCTGAGGATAAAAGACTGGCGGCGCGTGTAGGGGAGACCGAGGAGGTGCGATGCTTGACGGGTGGACTGGTGGCGGGAGCGATGGCGGCGCAGCGGACGACGAGGTCAGGAATGGGTTGTGCAGGAGCGAACGGGTGCCCGAGCTGGTCCCGTTTGTGCTGGTGCTGGTGCTGGTGCTGGCGTTGGTGTTTGCAGCGGCACTGGCGGATGGCGCTGACGAGGGAGAGGCAGAGCTGGAGCCTGGGAAGTGAGGCGGCGCCGCGTGGTGGAAGTCGGGCTGGGTGGGCGATCGCAGACTAAACGAGTGCCGTGACGGCGGTTGATGCGAATGTTGCTGCTGCTGCTGCTGCTGCCCGGATGCATGTGAGCTCGACCCAGGCTGAGGGTTGGTGTTGTCTCCGTGCTGGACCGGGTTGAGAATGTCGCGGTGTCGCCGCTCGCTGCTGCCGCGTTCCCGCTCTCGTTCCCGCTCCCGGTCGCGGTCGCGTTGCTGGTCTTCGTAGTCGTGCAGGCTGGGCGGTCTCTGCAGCACCGTCGAGTGGAAATTTGACTCCATCCTGAACTCGGGTGGCTGCGCTTCCTCCTAGTACGCTGTTCCGTAGCTGTGGTCGGGCTGGCAGTATTGTTGATCCTTGCGTCGCCCTGCTCTAGAGAGCAGGCACCAGATCTCTCCTGTCTTGTCTATCTTTGGGATGCCAGAGACAACCCATCCGCACCGTGTGTTGGAAAAGTCGCCGAGATGACGGGGATGTAGCTGGGCCAGGCTCGAGATCGACTCGAACGCCGTGCGTCACTGACTGATGTCCAGAGTGACTAACCACCTGCAGCTGGCTGGCTGGCTGACCGACCGACCGACAGACTGACGGACTGACGGACCAACAGACAAACCGACGTGTGGATGGACGGGCGGGCAGGCAGAGGAAAACAGCGTGTGGGAGGGTGTGTGCTTGGTTGAGGCGATGGCCAAGCGGTGAATTGATGTAAAGTGATGGTGGTCGACAGCAGGGGTAGGGACTCCTCAGGCAGGGTGATGAAGGGCGATGGTTTCGGGGGGGTGTGGGGGCAAGTATCGCGGGTAGGCGAAGCTTGGTGTTGAAGAAGGGATTGCGGCGCGGGCGTGGTGGTGAGCGGGACCGTCGGTTCGGTTCGGCCGTGGAGGAGGAGGAATGGGATGGGGATGAGATGGGTCAGATCACCTCAGGTCGATTGGAGTCGATTCGACCCGAGTCGAGTCGTGTGGGCGTGGGCGCAGGTGCGGGTGTGGGTGTGGGTGTGCACGAAGAGGGAGGATCTCGTGCCGGCTAGCGCAGAATCTAGAATCGAGAGTCGCAATCGATCTCGGTGTCTGGTCCTGTCGTAACTCTGGCCGGCCCGAGTGCCTGCGAACGAGTGGCTTGACCACCTAACTACCTAGGTACCTAGGTACGGAGTAACTACCACGCAAGCGACCAGGCGGGCGAGCCTCTCTCGCGTCCTTTTGTCTTGCATTCGTTGCCTGGTCTCTCTGTGCTTTCACCCGTTTGCCTTGCTTGTTGCCGTGACGTGGTGCTTGCTACCGGCGCGGCAACACGGCCCACCACTGCAGTGTCAATGCTAGCCGTGACTACGGACTACCGAGCACCCACGACAAGGGACTGCCGGCTGGGCCAGGGAGCTACCCACGTAGGTTGGCTGAGCTGCAGCAGAGTTTCTGGTCCTACGCTGAGGCAATTATACGAAACGCGGCTATGTTGGGAGATCTCTGGCATGAGGGTAATAAATCATGGACGGGTGGCCTCATCACGATGCAGATGCGGAACACGTAAAGTCGTCGTGAACAGCTGTCAGTGGCCACGATGCTATCCGCAGCTACGGAGTACACCCTGGTGTGGTGTGGGTGGATTAATGGCGCCCTGCCAGCCCTGGTGAGGACGGCAGGACGGGCCAGCAACGGCCATTACGGTATAGGTAGGTTACTCTGACATGACAGGCTGTGTGAGGTTGCTTCATTGACTATCTGACTGGCTGTGCTGTTTCTCGTTCGTCTCTCTGTTCCCCTGGCAGACAAACAAGTCTAGACTACCTCCCCAGCATTGTCGGCCAGCCCTGCCAGCATCTGATCGAGTCCCAGACCCTAGAGGTCGCGGTGGGGACTGGGGACGGGGAACGGTACGCTGTTCCGGAATGGAGCTAGATCGGGGCCCAAGCTGAGGCTCACTGGCACTCCCAGGTTTGCTAGACTTGCCATGTTGCCAGACTGCCAGACCGCCACAGACTGCAGCACTGACCGGCCTGGTCAGGAACCGGGTGCCGGGGACACCCAGCCTTGTCAGGGGGCACAGGTGCTCTGTGCCACCTTGGACAGCCCTATAACCCACCTAAACAGATGGCAGTCTAGTAACCATGCGGGCCGTCATCTGCTTCTGCTACTGCTACTCAAATCGTTCTTCGCATTCCAGGACATAAACTCGGAGATACCTTTCTGTGCTAAGAACTTCTATTTCAGATTTGAAACGCCTACCCCAATCCGCAACTGGAGGCCGCCTCGAGCTGTCCTCGCGCTGCTTATTCTGTTTTGCGGCACGACGCCTCTCGGCCCCTTGGTTCCCAATGCAGATACCCATCCATCCCTATGCCTCCTTGGGCCAGTCTCCACTGCTCGGGGGAGGCCCGCCCAGTGCATCAGCCATTCTATCGAGAGGCTCTTGGGATGCTAGTATTCAGGTACACCTTCTATAACTCGACTCCGTCCCCAGTAGGAATGGAGCCTCTTTCTTTCTCCTATACAACACCACTTTTATTTTGTTGGCAACTCTGCTGGCAACGCGTCCGCGCCGTCTGCTTACGTTCAGACAGCACCAGCCGCCAGCATCTTCTTGCGCAGGTAGTTCTTGTACTCGCCGATCGTGCCGTCCCATGGCCTGATGGTCTTGTTCTCGCAAACCAGAATCTGCTTTGCAATCTTGTCCAGTAATCTATCGCAGAGTGTCAGCTACATGTTGCGCGAGTGCAGGATGGATCGGGGTTGCGTGCTTACCTGAAGTCGTGACTGACGACGATGACACCACCGGTGAATGCGTTGATAGCATCTGCCAGACTGTCAATGGTCGGGATATCCAGACCGTTGGTCGGCTCGTCAAGAAGGATCATGTTCGGACTCTCAATGGCCAGCAGGGCGAACACGATACGACTCTTCTGTCCCTCCGACAGTGTGCCGATCAGAGCCGTCTGGGACTCGCCAGAGAGACCGTACTTGCCGAGTTGCTGGCGCCAGTACTGGTAGTCTTGGGAGCGGTCTGGGTACTTGTCTCGCACAAAGTCGAGCGACGACTTGGTCAGATCCAGCTGCTCGGCCGAGTGCTGCGAGTACATGCCCAGCTTCAGATGTGTGTGCCTGCTCACGGTACCTGCGGTCGGGGAGAGCTTGCCGGTCATGAGACGGAGCAACGTGGACTTGCCCACACCGTTGGGACCGACCAGCGCCGTCCGCGAGTCCATGTCGAAACCAAGGTCAATGTTGCGGTACAGGTCATCCTTCGGGTCGCCCGAGTACGAGAAGGTGACGTCGTCGAAAGACAGGACGGGAGGGGGCAGCTTCTCAACATCGGCAAAGCGGAAGCTGAAAATGCGGTCCGGGATGACGGGCTGGATGAAGCCATCGGCCTCCATCTTGTCCAGGATCTTCTGTCGCGATTTGGCCTGCCTCACCAAGTTGGCGTAAGTACCAGCGCTAGCGATGAACTTCTTGATGTGGACAATCTCATCCTGCTGCTTCTGGTAGGCCTTCATCTGGTTCGTGTCCTGCTCGCTCTTGGTCTTGGCATAGGAGTCGTAGTTACCACCGTAGTACAGGAGGTTTCTTGCGCGCATGTCGATCATGTTGGTGCACACTCCGTTGAGGAAATCCATGGAGTGGGAGACGAGCACCAGCGTGCGTTCCCACTTCTTCAGGTACTCCTCGAGCCACACGCAAGCCTCAAGATCCAGATGGGCAGTTGGGTCGTCAAGAAGCAGGAGGGTGGGCTTGACAAACAGGGCCTTTGCGAGGGCGACACGCATCCTCCAGCCACCGGACATGTCCTTTGTCTTCTTGTGGATGGTGGTCTTGTTGAAGCCCAAACCCGTCAGGATGAGCGAAGCACGGGTGGCGAAGGTCGAGGGGTCCATCTTGTCCATATGCTGGAGTAATAGGCATGTCAGTCACAAGCCGAACTCGGTTGTCTGCAGGGTGTGCAGGCAGGGGCCCCAGGAAAAAGGGGGGGAGGGGAAAGCAGGGGCTCAGTGTTGTAGTTTGCAAACGCACATCGTAAAGATCCATCAGGACCTGGCTGTCAGGTCCCTCGGTCTCGAGGAGTTCCTCAGCCTTGTTCTCCAGACGGGCCATCTCGTTCTCAGCCTCCTTGACAACCCACTCGAGGGCGCCAAGGTCGCTGGGCGGGGCGCCCTCGTTGAGCAGGTAGATGTCTACGTGTTCTGGGATAGGGTACTCGCGCGCAGCGATGGCCTTGAGCAGGGTACTCTTGCCGCAACCGTTCTCGCCCAGCAGGCCGTAGCGGCGGCCAAAGTTGAGCTCGAGGGTGCTGTCGGTGATGAGGACGCGGCCGTGGAAGACCAGGCTGACGGAGGTGATCTTGACGTCGCGACTGGAGGCCACGGAGGAGAGGACGCCGGTGGTGACACGGTCAGAGATGCCGTACTTGTCCATCTGTTCGGCGAGACGCTGGACCTCGCCCATCTTAGAGGAAGAGGTGGCGGGCTCGTCAGCCTCAATGGGGTTGCCGTTGGCATCGACCTGCTGTGGAGGGGTCTCATCGCCGTTGACAGAGCCGGCGGCGCTGGCATTCTTGGAGCCGGCCTTGGACCTGGAGGCGACGGTCTTCTTGCCCTTGCCCTCGGCAGCCTGCTTGGCCAGTCTCTTCTCCTTGGATGCCGATACCATCTTGAATGTGGAGTACCGTGCCTGGGTACCGGAGGGTATCAGATAAAGGTATGAGAGATGAGGTGGTCGGAAGAGGGGTTCAAGGGAAGAGGGAAGATATTGTGATTAGGACTGGACCCTTTGGAAAACAATAGGGACAGGTGCTGCCCGGGTCCCGAGGAAAAAAGATGGCCACGGCCTGGTGGTGGTGGGCACGGGGGTCGGTTGGGACTGGAAACAAATCAAATTCAAATGCACGGCAGAGCCAGAGCCAAAAGGTGGGGAGGGGCAAATGTGAGGAAGAGGGGGGCGTCACCGTCAGGATTCAAAGGGTTGCTTCTGCCCGAGAACAGAGTGAAGCGAGTTGGGTCCTTGGGATGGTGGGGTCTGACTTCTGAAATTTCTGTCCAGGCTGATTCCTCAAGGCCCCAACCAGCAGTGGGAGTCTAGCACCCCCTAGCTAGAAATAGGTCACTCCCCATGACTGTTTAGGCTAGAGGATCCACTTTCTCAGCATAACCCAGAGACTTGAGCGTCTAGCACAGTAGCAATCCAAAGACAGAGAATTCCCAGTTGCATTTATTCGCCAGCCGAAGGCATGGGCAGATTAATGCCTTCTATTAAGTGTTTGGTAATATTAATCAAGCGTGTGTTCTGCAATGGTGCCTGAAAAGTGGCAGGTGGGACTAACTAGGGACCTTGGTACCTAGGTACCTGGATACGTGGCTACGTATCTTGAGGAAGATAATGGCTCAAGATGGTCATGCTGAGCGGCATTTCCACTGCTGGGGGGTGCCGAATCTCTCGTCCGACAACCCAGACCACGGCCACCGCTTTGGGGGATGGATGGCTTGGCCGATAAGCGATAGCGGCCTAAGGCAACAGCTATTTCCACTTGTCAGGCATCCGTACTTGTTAGTACACTTTTTTTTTAACTCACCTCGCACTGACGCATGCAGAAATCTGACGTCACCCTCGGTCAGATAACCTTGCTCGCGCTTCATTGGCTGGCAGGCCGGTAGACTCACATTTTTAACATGAGTCAAGCTCCTCCATACACATACCCAATACAATTCAGATATGGATCCCTGGGTTTTAGGGACATCCACGGTACACAATTGGATCTACAGATTGTGACTTCAAGAATTTAGAACAATAGGGCCTTGGCGATGGTATATCGGCAACGGTGACAGCTGTGAAAGTACGGTATCGTAGGGCGTTTATGTACTGCTTGGAGTTCAAGTCGACCAACTTGACATTCCTTGTTGGTATCCTACAGAGTTGGTGATGAAATTAGATTGAAAATCCCGACAACTCTAGTAGTATGCAATACATTCCCTGCGGCCGTCTTAGGCTCTCTGCAACCGCCTCGCAGCGTATGTCTCCGGTTCAGGCGCCTACTTCCTGTCACCGACTCCAACAAATGTTTGGAGCTTACACGGTATCAACAACACATTTGGTGCCATTTCACATGTGTGTGTGTGTGTGTGTGTGTGTGTGTGTGTGTCGCAGTGGTGCAGCCATTTCCATTCCAATGTTGTTGCTGCTTCCAAGGGGACTTCGATGAGCGGGTGGTTCTGTCCACAATATCTCGTGCGCTCATGCAGCCAGAGGTATCGGGCCGCTGTTGAACCCAACAATTCCTTCAGCCACGCCCGTCGTCGAGGATGTCTGCAAGGAAATTGCTATCCGCCTGCCGATGACCCCATCGCCACCGACCTCGAGCAGCAGCTGCTGTGCCAACTTTGACTCTAGCGGGTTGGGCTCTACGACATCGGAGAGTGTCATTGGGAGGGTGAAGGTCTCAATCTGCTTGCACTCTGCGGTGGGCACTGTCAAGTCGCCGGTAGAGCTACAGAGTCCAGAATTAGCACCTCAAGCAAGTTCAGGGGGTCATCAGCTGGGAGATGGTTGGTCGCTTACAATATGGTGAACTTCAAGTCGTGGCGGATCTGCTGGCTATGAAATGGCATGAACTTCACATGCGTAGCCAGCGTGCTCTTAGAATCAAGATTGTTGAAGAACACGACCTGGCCAGAGAGGTCTTGCTCCAATCCGGACCTGTCACATACCACTGCAAGGGCGCCGATTCGCCGAGGGTCGTGAAGATCTCTGTCGCTGCCTCCGCACATGACCAATAATGTCGTCTTCGATGAGTTAATAGAGTACTCGGATCTCGCGGCCGGGGTATGGCGGGACAATCTCTCTCTGTCCAGTCGAAAGGAAAGAAAGCAATGTATCTCAATGGAAAACAAGAGCAATTACGTCTGGTGGGAAACAAGCCAACAACCTACTTAAGTATTTAACATCCTCTCACTAAAATGGGGTAAAAGGAGCCTCGTCTCGGAACGCTCATGTGGAAACTGCCTCATTGGCAATGTTCACGGGTGGGTGACCATGATCAAAGCGGTCAGGAGTTGTCAGGCCGTCTTCTCGATGTCTGGGCCAATCATGGACAGTAAAACATGCGCAGTCACAATTGCTGCAGACAAGGCCTACTCGGCCACCTGGACAATCAGCAGGTCAGCCCTGAAATCTGGCCTTGGGGGGGAGGCCAAGATGCGGGCCACCGTCGAAGGGGTGAGCACGTTTTTTGAGCAAGTTTCGGGAGAGTAATTGACGGATACCTAAGGCGCAGCTGAACGGCATAGCAGCCATATACACATGTAGTTTCGCACTTACATAAACCCTCAATCAAGAACTCTCGACGACCACTGTCCTACTAGCTGGGCTGCAAGAAATGACGGCCAATAATACATGCATCATGGAGAATGGTAAAGACCGGAAGACATACATTTATTTATTAATCTGCCAACACGAACTTAGAACACCCGTGGCTCGTACGTGCGTCCTCATTGTCTTCTCCGGTGCGTCACTTGGCTGAATATTACCACACTCCAATTCAACGACAACTCAAGAAGTTGAGAGTCTTTTCACCGGGTTCAAGAGTATGCACAAAACGCCTTTGCTGCTACTGCCTTAATATTGCCTCACAGGGATGGAAATGAAATGGAGCTGCGCTTTCATTCACTGCTGTAACGTTATTCGTATCCCTATGCCTCGGGTCAGCAGAAATCATATTTTCGAGCATGCCAACTTTCATGGACAGGACTCAGGTCCACCAAATCACCTACTGGCGTTGCTAGTACGTCAAGCCCACGTCAGGCTTGACTTGAACACTGTGGGTATTTCCGAAGTCTCGGGGACAGCCTCTGGGAATCAGACGTGAGCTGCGTGTCTTTTACCTCGCACAAATGAGTGCCGGTAGAAATACGAGGGTCCAAACCGGGGGAGCATTTCGTGATTCAACATTTGAGTCTCAGACATTCCCAAGCTTCTGCTGCGCTGATAGGAGCTGAACCTCGTGAGTGGTAGCCCCATGCTCCTGAGGAGGTATCTCTACCCAGATCTCAGAGTCAGTGCACCGCCGCACCACCTGGGCGGCGTCCACATTCACAGCCACCTGGCTGCTGCAGTGCGAGCCGGGCAGATCGCACAGCATCACGACAGGCACCCAGTTTAACGGCGGAGTCATTCCCGAAGGAGAGAAAAATTGAGCGGAGTTCTGCATTACGTCAATACCACATGGAAATATCTTCCGCCAGTCAAAAGCTTCAAGGAGCTCTAGCACTGAAACTGCGGCGAGCCTTTGTCACAAAGCCGACCTGTTACAAAAACCGGCACTATTGCTGATAAGGCGGCCCGCATTGCACAGGGGACATTCATCTAGTGTAAAGCCATTGCATCGTGGAAGACCTCTGGCCCCGTCTGGGCATCACATTGAATCATATACGATCAGAGTTGGGTGGAGATTCAGTGCCAACGCGGCAACGTGCGGAAAACGTCTGGAAGAATATGAAGTGATAGGTCGGGAAATAGAGATCCGCCGCTGCGCAGATTGCCCTGCAAGTACTTACAACTCGAGGCCTCGTTCTGCCCCCCGACATGATCGCTTATGAGATTTGTGGCGCCCGGAGCTGAGCATCAATTGTGGGACTGGGCGTCCATTGTTGCGATGAAACATCTCGGTCAGCCAGCGATGGTGAGCGCGGCCGTCTTCCGTTCTCCATCTTTCGTCTTCTGGACGAAGGGTTGTTGGATGGCACACTCATGGTAGAGAACCTGCTTCTCTCACTACCAGTGCCTGTCGCAGTTTTATGCCCCTTCCCCCTTCCCCCCACGCCCAGCCACAAACTCATAATCTGGGGTAAGATACTGACTGCATTTGCTTTTGATATGTATTCACAGGGACTGCTCCCAAACCGACAAACACGATTTAGACGCTTGCTCTCAAGAACCCCAGGGATGCAACTTAGCCCGGTCTTGATCGAGCTTGAGCGGTCCGAGATATGTCTCTCGGCAACGGGCCTTGGGTCTATAGATTTGAGCCGAGGGGGTGAGGGAAACGAGACGTCAAGTGCGATCAAGCTCGTCATTGGTGGACAAGGGGCGAGACCACCTAGGTTGACCGTGCTGCTTGTGCTACCAGCTGGAAGTAACAGGTGCATAATGGGCAAGTCTCCTCGCACGGCAGCACGGCCGCCGTTCCTGCATTTGACATCGATCCACCTCTGCTTCTGGCTGCATATTGCTGCCTCACGGCGTGGACCGAATGAGGCCCATGTTTCAGCCGAATCTTGGCCATGAGACATTCATGGATGTTTGTTTGACAAAGCACGCCTGCAAGGCGTTCGAGAACGGTTTCGAACGACGCTCACGAATCTTTGCTGAACTTCACACACTTTTTTATGTACAATTTTCAGTCAACTTCGGGCTTTTGTTTAATAGTCTATCGCAATCAGTATGGAACTCCACCACGAGTCCCTTCAATGTTGCCTTCCAGAATCAGGCCTCAGTCTTATCGGACGGTGAGGGGAGCATTCAGGGTCTGATCCACCAAGTTTCGGACCACGTGTGCTCATCAGAAACACTTAGCAAGCCACGGTCGTGTGTGAAGGGCGAGAGGTTCGGCGATCAGCACGACTAATGTGTATAGTATGCGGGAAGTCAGCAGCCACCAGAGGTTAATTTGTCTGGCCTGCGACCTCGAATTGCGCCGCTGGTCCTTTGAATCAGACATTGCTTTGGCAAGACTAGAAGCAGGGCTCCGTGCGATGTAACATGCATATTGACATCTGTTTGGGCGATCCCTTAATGCCATGACGGCGGTAACACAAGACTAAGGCATGCAGCTGCCCGCATAGATCAGCTCCCACAGGCACATTGCATCTGCGCCTGCAGGGCACGCAAAGTCACCCACCCCATGCAGTCCCTCCACGATCTGGGCCCTGCCTCTCTTCTGGTCGCAAGATATTAGTCGGAGCTGCATGGGCTGTTATTGACTGTCTCGCTATCATCCCGTGGTGCAACATCGCCTCGGACAGCGGCCACGAACATGATGACCAGGGTCACGGCTCCAGAGACTCTGGCCCACACGAGCGCGGACTTGAGGTATTCGGCGACCCATGAGGGTACTCCAAGAGGGAAAAACCGGGAAATCGCATACAGACACCCTTAATCCGGAACTTATTTGTCCAGGCTGCCAGGATATGATCCCGCACAGTATCAACGGCCGGTAGCCGAAGGCCGGACAGCTCACGCTCCAGGCATCGCACGCATCTGACAGGGCCTCGTGGAAGATCCCTTTGCTAAGATAAAAATGAGTACTTCGGAAGTCATCCCTGAGACCAGTCAATGCATCTCAAACGCACTTGGCAGGTAGCCATCACATTCTTACTTCTGACGTCCCTTGCCTTCCTCAGTTAGCTACTGACGCACCTCTCAGTCCGTCTAGGCCAAATGTTTCTTGATTTAGAAACAAATAACGAGGCCTCTGAATATCTGGTGTATGTGCCTCGAGAGCAGAGCTTGTGGCCACTGTGCGACTCTTCGGAAGGCTTGCGGCTGTCGTGTCATCCTGGGGCTTGAAGCTTCAGGGAACTGACTGTCTGATATCTCACAGAAAAGCCTCCTATGGCTTTTGTGTCCAAATATTGGCGATCTACAGTTGCTTGTGGCTCAACTGGATTGTGACACTTGGACAGGGTCGGTTGCGCCTGTTGCTTCTGCATGTGGCCTGGCCCAGCGATGTCATCGGGGAGCGCGACAGGGACATGGACAAAAGCAGTTACGCTCTAACCCTCTGGACATTGAGATCCGCCACCTCGGCGGGAGGGTACATGCAGTCCATCGCGATAGACCTGCGGAGAAATCTGCGTAGAGGTGAATCGCCACAGCGGCAGCCAGTCAAGTGTGCTGCCATCCGGCGCAGCCTGGCCATCGTGTGGTTGCCATGGATATTGTACCGTGCCTTCGTTGGGTCCTAAGCCTGAGATGTCCGTGCTGCCCTTGGTAGAATACGAACGGAAGTAAGGCGTGCATGAGTATTAGTTGCTCCTGGGATTTCTATAATATAAAGTCCACTTGATCCTTCTCGGTGAATGCTTGAGTTGTTCCTCGGCTCCCCAGGCTTCCAGTTCTCCTGAGCTCCTTTCTGCCCATCTTGAGGCTTGACACTCGTTTATTTCTTTTTACGTCTATCCTCCTGTCATTCGCTCTGCAATTGACCAATCTGCTGTCAGAAATGGGTTCGATACTCCGTCTTGCTCTGCTGAGCATTGGGTTAGTATTCCAAACACCTTCTGCGCACCCTGGTCCTCGGGTCTATCAAGACATGACTGACACATGGAATCAGGACGGTTCAGGTTCTCGGCTACGAGGAAAGAAACATCCAGCCCAAGAACATCAAGCACAGACAGTACCAGTATATCACGACCGTCACAGAGACAGTCGTGGTCAAAGAACCTCCCACCACGGTGAGCGTTTATGTCGATGTCCCTTGCGGTCCATCGTCGTCCTCGCATCTTCCCGGAACCGGCACCGGTACTGGTGGTCTACCCCCATACTCTTCGAGCTCCGCACCATACGGCAACGGCACATCGGCCACGTCTGCTCCAGGCACAGGAACCGGGTCGGTCTCACTGCCCACTGGTGTCTCGTCAACGGATCCCGTCTCAGCCTCGTCATCAACGGATCCCGTCTCAGCCTCCTCGTCAAAGCCTACTGGGACCGGCGGCACCGGCCTGCCCCCTCCTGTGTACACCTCTGGTATCTATACCAACGCATCGTCCGCAGATCCAACCTGGTCATCGCAACCATCTGGAGGCTATGGCACTGGCACGACGCCACCGTCTTCGTCAGTAGCCGCCACCAACTCGTCGGCCGCAGCACCGACAACACCTACGGGGACAGGCTCCAGCGGCACCGGCACCGGCTTCCCAGGTGTCTCGAGCTCGTCCGCTGGGGGTAGCTATCCCAACACCACGACGCCGCTGACCTGGCCCACAAGCGGGTGGTCTGCCACAGGTTCTGCATCCTCCTCATCGCCCACCTCCACCGCCACATTGGTTCCTTGTGCGTACGGCGATGCCGACTGCGATGGCACGATTACTGCCACCATCACCAGGAGCTCGACTATCACAATCGACCCTAACTCAACTGTCACGTCAGTCGATCCGATTGGGGGGTCAAGCACTGAAGCCGCGCCTACAACCAACGGCACTTACACGTACAGCACCACGTCCGCACCTCTATCAACAGGAGGCACCACTAGTGAAATTTCATCTTCGGCCTCCACCACTGGCCCTTTCAATAGCTCATCGAGCAGCACGTCCAGCGAGACGATAACGAGGACCATAACCCGCACACAAACGATCTCTTCGTCCAGCAGCACGGGAGGTTATTCGAGCGGAGTGACCACCTCCGTCGGTGTTTCGAGCAGCCTCAGCTCCAGCTCGTCCGGAGCGAGCAATAGTACGGCAGCGGCGACCGCGTCATCTTCCGATCCTTCGGCGCCCAGCAGCTCACCCTCGGGAGATCCCACCACACCGCCAGGATCCTCTTGGCCCACCGCGGCGCCATCGTTGTCAACGACTTTGCAGACCAAGACATCGTTGACATCCTCGACATCCAGCGCGCCGACATGGACACCGCCGACATATGGCGGCGGCGATGAATCTGACGAGGACGACGGAGAGGATGACGGCGGCTACACTTGGCCGTTTACCTATGGATCCGGAAAGCCATGGTGGAGCGCTGAGCCACGGTCTGCCGAGAATGGCCAGGAGCAAGCAAAGCACAAGAGATGGTTTGTGAACTGGTAAAGACGGCGAATCATCCTCTCCTGTCTCCCGCGCTGCCTCCTGGGCTGCACTCTTGTTGAACTCTGAACCGCTACGAGCCAGACCCGGTGGGACTGGCCAACGGACCGGTTTTATTTCTTGACACTCCTTTGCCCCATTTGGTCGCTGCAAATCGAACCGAGCTTATGCATCGACCACCGCGCGATTTCCTAGATTGATACTGTAGCACACTTTACTTGACTTAATCGTTGCCCTCGTTGGCAGTCAATATAATTCGTTTCAGCGCCATGTCTCTGGCTCTTCCCGAGCCCAACGGTGGAGGTCGTGAAATGTGAAGGTTATGGAAATACCCTTAAAAGATCACACTGTGATGCACAGTCGTCACTTGCATGGTAAGGAGCTCTAATGGCAGTGCGTGAAACTGGAATGGTGACTCTGGTGCGACTTTTGGATTTTGCGGTAGTACACACCTGCCGTTGCCTCTGGGTGTGCATGCACGTGTCGGTGCAAATCACAGCGGCCAGCACAGTTGGGGTTGCCTCGAGATCGTGTATAGGTGCCTCTGTTCTGTCTCTCTGACGTACGAACATCATTTCTTTGTTCGGTCATGTCAACCCTTCTACCCCAATGCTCGCATTGGGGCCAACTGCTTTGGTCGACCTGCGACGAGTCAAATTTGCTGGTCTAGAAGCAGCTGCCGGTGATGGGCCTGATACCAACATGTAAAATCAAGCATCTCTCGCACGCCTCAAGCGTACACAGTATTACACGCTGACATCTTCAGATCGTCCATACTTGGGCAACTTGATATAGGAAGCGTGATTGGTTGTCAAAGACAGGAGTTGAGTACGCCCGAGTTGGGGAGACCATCTCGGACCGGACATATGCTCTCTTGTGCCGTCGCCATCGGCACCTCACCGCCGCGACCGGGACTCAATCAACCGTCGGGCTGTTCACTGGCGGTTATGTCTCCACACTCGGCCTTGTGGCGAGTGAATATCGCGTGGAATTTGCCTTCCCACATCACTTGCTGACCGTCAGACCGGCCTACTATCATCCATCTGGATTGCCGAATGGATAGTTGAATTTGAGGAGGCCATTCAGGCCACCAACCCATCCGTCATCATCGTCGTCGTCATCGTCGCCGTCAGAAGGCAGCTGCCCCTTATGCAGGTCTCTGATGACGCAAGGGACGCCGCCGAGCCAGACTCCGTCCTTGCCTTTGGTGATTGTCTCGCCCTGGATCCTTATCTCCATGCCCGGGCTCGCACCAGCCCGTCTCTTCCCGTCGATACTGACCTCGAGCTCACGGCCTCGGTTCCTCTCGCTGAGCCGGAGTACGACCTTGGTATCGAGCGGGAGGACCAGCGGCCTGAAGCTTAAGCTGCGGGGACAGATAGGAGTGATGAGGAGCGAGCCTACCAGAGGATGGACGATGGCGCCACCAGCGCTGAGAGAGTACGCGGTAGACCCCGTGGGGGTGCTGACGAGGATGCCATCACATATTGCCTCGGTCAGGAAGTGGTTGTTGACGTACACGTCAATCATGGCGAGATGTGGCTGACCACCGCGGTGGAGCAAAAGCTCGTTGACGGCGTGGAAGGTTGGGGGGACCTTGACGGGCGGGACCCAATCGGGATTGCTCAGAGCAGCCTCCTGCTCGGCGCTCAAGGGCATCAGGCGTAGCCTCTGGTGGGCTTCGGCGGTCGAGGTTGGCATCAACAGGCCGTTGATGTTCTTGCCCTCGTCGTCGTAGACGCCGACCTTGAGACGGTGGCGAAGCAGGATCTTGGGGCGGGTGGCGCCGGCGGCTATACCGCTGGTGTAGACCCTGGTCCAAGCGTCCTTGTACTCGGCAAACTTCCACTCGCCCAGGAAGCCCAAGGTGCCCATACTGAAGGACAGGATGGGCGGCACGGTGGGGTTGAGGGAGAAGAGGCTGGCGGCGCGCAGGATTGTGCCATCGCCGCCGAGAGTGGTGACCAGGTCGATCTTGTCGGGGAAGTGGGTGGAAGGGTCGCTGCGAGAGGGGGTATAGACGGGGAAGGGCAGGTGGTTGTGAATGCGGGCGGCAATGCGGTTCTCGAAGACGATGTTGGTGTCCGGGTAGTTGTCGTGCAGGTGCTGTGCGAAGCGGACGGCGTCCTGGACAACCTTTGGAGCGTGCAGCTTGGGTATGAGGAGGATGTTCCGCGGGGGCTGCTGCCACTCGAGGTTCAACAGGCCGATCGAGGTCTCGTGATACAGCGGGCTGACCCTATCGGGAAGAGAGGCAACATCTCGGATCTCACGCAACGGAGTCGAGGCCGAGAAGGGGCGGGCGGGCGTTTGACGACAGCGCCGGGAGACGTGGGGCCAGCGCACGTATGGCCGCCGTGGCTGTATTGGTATTGATACTGATGGTGATGGTGATAGTTTGTTCATTATGTCGCCGTGGGCGGAGCCGTGTGGCTGACCAGGAAGCCCGGCTCTCGTTGCGATTGGTGTTAGAAGAGTGGGCGGAGGCGGAGCGAAGGAGGCGGACGCGACATTTCGAGGGGCCGAGACAGTAGCTGTGGGTTCTCGAGTGGGCGAGCACGGCTAGCAGCAAGGGAAAGGCACGGTGCCCATTGTGATGAGGCGGTTAGGAACAGGAGGGGTCGGGTCGAAGTCGTGGTTGGAGGAGGCACCAGCACCCGGCGCCTCGATGTTGGAGAATGAGAGGTTTTGATGCAACCCGCCGAGAACGGCACCGGTGCACCGGCGGGTGCTGTGTGGAGCAAAGTGCCAGAGTGCCTGGAGCCCAAGCTCCCTGCACACGTGCGTGTGGCGGGGCAGAGGCGTCCCCGCCGTCTTACAGATCCCTGGCCCCCTGGCCGGAGCTCACGGAGCTCTGAGCCTCTGACATCAACCCATATGCAGGCCACCCACGAGACCACACCAAGGTCCAACCAAGTTGTGGGTTACAAGCTGCCGTCGGTCTCGAGGCCATGTGATGTGGTCATCTAGATCAGCATCAGCAACCCCTCTACAGCTTCTCTTCTCTGCTCTTCTCTCCTGTCCTCTTCTTTGTCCGCCCTGCAGCTGGGAAGGCAGAAATGCCCCTCCCAACATGAGGAAGAGCCTGTGATCATCGAATCTCGTCTATCAACACCAACACCACCCAGCCATCCAGCCATCGCGCCATCCAGCCATCGCACCATCCCAGACCCGTCTCAGCCCGACCTCCGTCCTGCCGCCGTCCCTCCCACCTCTCTTGCGCGCTCTGTTGTAGTTAAACCAGCTTCCCCTCACATCACCTTCCAAGGCCGCGCCCCACCGCCCTGCGACTATCGTATCTATCACCTTGGCCTCCGACTTTATCACGGCCTGTACCCATCCTGTCCGCCTGACCCATCATGGCAACCGAGCTGCGGCAGAGGCCTGTCGCCGTCAAGGATGAGCTGCCCGCCCCGGAGCTTGTGCCGGGCTTGGGCGACGACGGGCAGGGGAAACCAGATGTCGCACATCCTTCTGGAAAGGAGAAGAAGAGCCAGCTCACGCAGTGGCTGAGGGGCCTCAGCTTTGTCGCCTACTTCCTGTCCTGTTGTGTCGCGTATGCTACCCTCCCTGCCTGTCCTGCATGTGTCTTGTCTGTCTGGCTGAGCCGCGTGGCTGACCCGCATCTCCCGTACCAGAATCAATATCACCCAGTTCATCGGCGCCCCTCTCTACGTAATCAGCCGCGATGTCTACTACGCATACATGGCCCTCACCAAGGAGTCTTTCGGGCTCTTGATCACCACCATGACCAAGATCTGGGGCCCCACCACCATACGCATAAGCGGCGACCACTCTGTCGCCGGCCAGATCAGGCGCACATCCGACGGCCGCGTCCACTTCTCCTTTCCCGAGCGCATCGTCATGATCGCGAACCATCAGATCTACACCGACTGGCTTTATCTGTGGTGGGTCGGCTACGCAAACTCTCCACAGATGCATGGCTACATCTACATCATCCTCAAGGAATCCCTCAAGTACATCCCCGTCATCGGGACCGGCATGATGTTTTACGGCTTCATCTTCATGTCCCGCAAGATGGCCGTCGACCAGCCCAGGATGGCCTACCGCCTCAACAAGCTCAGGACCGCCCACACCGCCCCTGACGGCACTTCCTTTCTCAACCCCATGTGGCTGCTCCTGTTCCCCGAGGGCACCAACTTATCGGATAATGGCAGGGTCAAGTCGGCCAAGTGGGCCGAGAAAGCCGGCGTCAAGGACTGCAAGCACCAGCTGCTGCCTCGGAGCACTGGCATGTACTTTGTGCTAAAGGAGCTCAAGGGCTCCGTGGAATACGTGTATGACTGTACCATTGCATATGAGGGAATCCCGTGAGTATCATTTCTTGGTGCCCCCCCCTCCACCTGACGGGGCCATCTCCGTGGTGTTTCTTGGCTGACGCGTGCCCTTTTATCAATGATGCAGCCGAGGAAGGTACGGCGAAGAGTTCTTCGGCCTGTCCAGTACTTATTTCCAAGGTCAGGCGCCCAAGTCGGTTAACTTCTACTGGCGCCGTTTTCGCGTTGATGAGATGCCACTCGACGAACCGGAGAAGTTTGAAACCTGGTTGCGAGAGCGATGGTATGAGAAGGATGCGCTCTTGGAGACTTATACAACAACGGGCCGATTTCCGAGACTGCCCACCGAGCCCGGCAAGGCGGACACCGAGGTGCCCGATTTTATCGAGACTGAAGTCAGAACGAAGTACTGGTGGGAGTTCCTCCGGATATTCGTCGTTCTCGGTATATTTGGCCTCCTGGGGAACCTGGTCGTCAAGTTTTGGTATAGGATGTCACGCATCGTGTCTTCATAAACCTGTTCATCACAGGAATACACGAACCACCGCACCATCACCGGGATCGGTCCGGAGAGACCGCCGAGTCGCCGCACGGTTTACTGGAGTTTCCTTTTAGGTTGCCACGCGAAACAGGCTTAGAGATGGGTCACACTGCAGGTTGGGTGTTGTTGGAATACCACGGTTTATGTCGGTCCGGGTCGCTGCTCAAGTACCTTGCTTTCCTCGAGAGCATCACACCTTCCGAGTCATATGGTTTAACAATCAATTCATGGATATTACCACAGCCCACAAATTGCACTCCCGTCGACTAATTGAAACACGCTCTCGAAACCGTAAGGAAACTGCGAGATTTTTGTCCGCCGAGCGCTCATTTACCATGTTTCTTCGTGAACACTCCGGTGCCATCTTACACGGTCAAGAGCCCAAGTAGATAAATGGCCTAAAACCACCCAAAGACCCAAAGCCCACCGTGATGCGCTTGCTGCCAGTCACTCGCAAACCATTGGGTCTTGGGCGATTTGCACGCTGAGGGTTGTGTATCATAACTGACTGCTTAGAAGAGGCTAAATTCACATGTGCAGTTATTGGTATGTTGGATCCGTAGTTCCTTCCCTGAACCCGTCTGATAATATGAAGCGAAACGAATCGAATAAGATAACTATTCCACGGAGAAGAAAAAAGTCGCGGACGACACGGCGGTCGATTGAAACACACTGTGGTATCAAGTCCGAGCCTGGTATTTGTTCCCCGACCCCGGAGCATCCAGCTCTAACTGTGAAGATCTTGCATTATCTGCCATGTTCCTTCCCTATATCCGCAACAAGAAGAGAGTCGTCAACCGCATTATGTAGTGAAACCAGAATGAGAAATTCCCGCAAGGGCCTTGGCCACTTGCTGCTCGAAGAAGAGACGGCGGGTGCGAGCACCGGCCGCAAAAAAAGTTTGCAAAGGCATCCAAGCCCAAAGCGTCCTGGAGTGAGGCGCGTCTCGTGAAGTGCGTCGAAGGCAGGGCCGGTGAAAGGCCGGCCGCATAGTCCACCAAGGGTGGTCCATCTACTGCATCCCGCCTCTTAAACCATCAGAGGCGCAATGGTGACGACCACCCAGTGCACAGCAGCCTTATCGTCCTTCAAGGGCGTCCAGTGCGCGACGAACTTCTCGTCGCCCCTAAAGATGGCCGACCGGCGCGTCTGCAGGCGCAACTCGGTGCTGATGGGCATGCCCGCGCGGGTGGCAGTGCGGACCCTGGTCTTGTACTCGTTCTGTTTGGCCATCATGTTGACGCTAAAGAACCTGAACACGTCGGTGCCGGCGACCATGGTGCCGGCCATGTTGGCCGGGTTGAGCATCTCGACAATGCCCTCCGAGTAGAACTCGATCATGAAACTGTTGGCGCGGACGACCAGGTACTGGTGGGAGTTAGCTTGAGGAAGCTGGGGGTGGACCAGGAGAGGATGAGCTCAGCGGCCCGTTACTGACCTTGGAGTAGGCCGTGTAGAACTCCTTCATCTGTGAATTCAGGTCCTGTCCCTCCATCCGTCCTAACACACCGTTTTCCATGCCGGCGTCAAACTGCGGTATGTGCGCATTGTGTCCGTTTTGGCGCATACCTAGGGCTTTGAGTATGGTCTTGCGCGCAGATGTCTTGTTGTGCCCATTTGTGGGTGGCAGGGGCTTGTTGACATCAGCCACGTCGCCCTCGCCTGCAGCGGACGTCGACAGGACCTTCAAGACGTCGACGTTGCTGTGAATCGTTGTGGAGCAGTTGACCTGACCGCCAATGAAGAACTCGACCTTGCCTCGCTGATTGTATAGTGGTGCTGCCTCGAGGTTAGACATTGAATTGTTGTTTAACCGCCATCTTTGGAGCAATGTCGGAAGGGAGAGGCGCGCCACGGCATTTTGTTTGCAGCTTACCAACGTAGAGCAAGTTCCAAAAGGGATCGCCATTCTTCTTGTAGTTTAGCAATAGTTCCACAGACTCCTTTTCCTCGAGGATTGCACTCTTGAGGCGTTGTACTGGTTGTCTATCCGTGTGAGCCCCTTGCAGGAAGCGACAGTTGCGCGGCACACTGAGTTGCTCAAGGTCAGCACCGAGAAAGTACGGCAAAAATAAGCACTACGTTACGGCCCCTAGGCCAGGAGCCGGGCATGAGGTCTACTTACACCTCGCTACGTGAATATCCCGTGGTCTTGACGAAGCCATCGGAGGCAAAAACGATGGGGCTGCGCGCATGTCAGCATCATGGTTCCTTTTCGAGGGACCATACGGAGGAACCAACTTGTCTGCGATTCTAGGGTTCGTTAAACAGAAGCAATCGCCAAGTCCCTGGTATTTGAACCTGTCGGTTGCAAGTGCCCGTGTCGCGCTCAGGGCCATCTGGTGCCTGACAAAGCGAGGGTAGACGTCCTGGAAGACCAGGGTCTCGATCTGGTCCTGTAGCTCGGTGAAAACGATCTCCATCGAGGGAAAGGCGCTCGAGATGAGCGTCTTCATCTCCTTGTGGGCTCTCTTCAGCAGACCACCATTGACATTAATCTGGAAAGCTGAGCCGGGGCTGATGAATTGCTTGTGGATAAAAGCCATCTGGCTGGCGAGGTTATTTAGAGTTGTCCGGTACTCGTCGACCTTGGCCAGGAACTCGACATTTTCTGAGCAGAGACGGCTCTCGCTGAACTTGAGCAGCTGGTAGGCGGTCGTAGGGTTGTGCAAGACCACCTGGAAGATCTCGGAGCTGAAGAAGTCGGGCATGCTCTGGGTGGCGGAGCTCTTGGCGGTCCTGCCCGAGATAGAGTTGTGGACCGATCGTACCGAGATGTCGTCGCTGTATCTCCTCCGCAATGGGCCGCCCGAGACGGCCTCGTGAGGAGACGACCCGATGCCGTTGCCGCGTGAGGAATAGTCATTGTACATGCCATCGTCGACGCTCCTGTACGTCTTTTGGTGCACTGGGCGCTGGGGGACGGGCGGTATGGTCCTGTCGAAAGGTGATTTTTTGGTTTCGGCATCCTGGTACATCTGAAGATGGTCGAGGATGGGAGTCCTCAAGCCTTTGTAGTCACGGGCGAGGTTTGCCATCCTGGATCGGGCGGCACGGGAGCCGCGTGAGTTGTTGCTGGCGACGCTTTCGGCCCTGCCCTCCCCTTTCCTCGGTCTGGTGTTGTTGTGAGCTGGAGGAGGGCCCGCCCTACTGGCCTCGTGGGCCCGGGTCGCTCGTGTTTGCTGGTCCAGAGGGTCCTCGTAATCGTCTTCATCGTCTTCACCGCCGTCCTCGGGGCCGCCAGCCCCATGATCATCGTCTGTGTCCTCCCCGTCCTCGGCTGGGAACTCGTCGTACACAATCCTCCGACCGTTCTGGGTCGGCTTGTGTGCGATCGGGGGAGGTGTCGCCGAGGGCGCGGGCGGCGGGAGGGGCGACCTTGCCCGTCGCTGGTTGGAGCCCCTGGGGGTGTGATCATCGCCATTCTCGGCCCCGTCGTGGGCCGTGTGCTCAACGTCCTCAACAATGACTGGGTGCTGGGGACGTGGCTCCTTGAGTTCTGGCAGGGGCTTGTCCACAACCGACGGGACGCCCACAGTGCCGCTGAGCGGGCGCGATGAGTGCCTGAGGGGCACGTCGACAGCGCCAAAGGTGTCTGACCCGTCTCTTGTGTGGCGTGGGGAGGACTTGCCCGAGGCGATGTGTCCAGCACGAGAGCCGGGCTTGCTGCGCGGCAGGTCTGCCGGGTCGGCGTCGCCCCGGTACCGCACGGGGCCATTGCCGTTCGCCTGGCCATGGCCTTCGTTGGCATCGCGGGGTTCAGCCATACGGTCCAGAGCACTAGCGTCCAGGTCCTTATGCCTGAGCGGCCTGGATGGGGAAAGACCACCGTTGAAGACGCGGTAGCTTGCCTCGCTGTTGGTGCGTGTCAGGACGGAGCGGGTGGTGACAGAGAAGGGCTCCTCGAGATCGGCGCTGTCGGACTCGTCGTCCCAGTCGAAGTCT
Source organism: Diaporthe destruens (assembly GCA_036986855.1). Classification (NCBI taxonomy): domain Eukaryota; kingdom Fungi; phylum Ascomycota; class Sordariomycetes; order Diaporthales; family Diaporthaceae; genus Diaporthe; species Diaporthe destruens. The sequence continues at coordinate 4,048,628 of BTXE01000002.1, read as the reverse complement.
GTTATAGTGTTCTTCGCAGCGGTGATTGCGCCGCGGTCCACATGTGGTAGGATGCGGTCCAGCAGCTGGTCATGGTCGCTGGTCATCATGGCGCGGGTTGGAGGCGGTGGGAGAGGAGGAGGGGAGTCCAAGGTAGATATTAGGGGCAGCAGGCTCGGAAGCAGACTCAGGGCCGGGTCGATCAATGTCTGATGTCGCGGATCGAAGGCTGGCAGCGTGCTGCTCGAGCTGATTTTGGGCCGAAACCTGCTGGCAGTCGTATCGTGGGCCGGCCTGCCAAAACCCAATGCTCAGGTTGCATCAAGATCAGGGGCTTTTGGGACCTCGGAGGGCTGGACAAATGGGCGAGCAGAGCACCCTGAGCACACAATGTGCAAGATATTGGCCGTCACCGTCGCTGGTCGGCCAACACCCGCAGGCTCGCAGGCTCGCAAGCATCTCCATGAAGCTCTTGGACGTTTGGATGATGGAGGACCACCCCACCCACCATCAGCGTAGGCTCCCTGTCCCTGCTGGCACCTGCGTCCAAGTGGTGGTCCCTGTTCCCTGGCGACGACATCCGGGAGCAACCCCGTGCAGAAGCTCGACGCTCATCTCGCGGCGACGGGAGAAGATACTGTGTAGACGTCTCTGACTGCACGGTAGCACACAGTACTCCTAGTCGGGCTCAGCCAGGTCGAGAACGAGTCCCGCAAGGTTTGAGCGGGGCCGAAGGTGCTGCGAGAACTCCGTACTGTAGTACTGTGGTAGACAGTACAACTGTGTAGTGATGACGGCGAGGAGAAGGGCAGGGTCGGGCAGGGACAGGCAGGGACAGGGCAGGGCTTCGATCCAACCCCCCCTCTCCCACCCCTCTGGCCCGGTGGTGGGATGAGATGCGCCGATTAGCCACCACAGTACTGCTACATCAAGCATGCAACGGTGCTCGAGCTCGAGTCTTGACCTCATCAACCGGCGGGTGTGGTGGCAGGGTGGTCGGGTGGCATCATGTGGTTGCTGCGCGGTCGCAAAAGTTGAGTGCCGAGTGCAGCAGTCAGACTACTTAGGACTACTGCTCCGTATCTCCGCAGGTCCCGCGAGACTCGTGAGCCACTGCAGGCGGGTGTTTGGCAGTGCTGGCCCGTGCGGCCGTGCCCTTGGTGAAGCACACTGGCTTGACTGGCACCCCGGGGCCGGGGGCTAATCTTCCTAGTGCTGTGCAGGAGTTGAGGAAAGACTTCCGAGGGGTTCATCTCCCGCGACGGGGAGGCCAAGATGCAACGGGGGACCGCTCCACGCCCGGGCGGGCATGGTTCGCAGGGACGTCCCCGCGTGCTGGCCCCCGGCCTAGCGTGTGACCTGACCAAACTGGCAAGCCTGCTTCGCCTCTTGCCTCTCTTGCCTCTCTTCTGACAGCCAGACAGCCCTCAAACCCCTGAGGGATGGATAATATTCCGCGGCATCGCATCATATCCATAGCACAATATTCTCCGGGAAGCCTCCTGCCCCAGAGGGTATCAATCATTCCGTATATGGCACCTCTTATACAGCACATTGCGACATATATCACGGGTACTCCGTATATACTACGTTCAAAAGTTACGAACACAACAACAGTAGCAATATTGATCGAGATTAAAATCAAAGGTGCGGTACAGAAGTGTCAAGACGCGCTTGTTGGTCTCTTTAAGTTTCGGCAGTCTGTGTGGCGGGGCGCACGAACTGGACCAGGCCAATGTCGATAACCTGTATCCAGCTTGGTATAGAGTAGCCGGTGGCTCCAGCAGTACCGAGTACGGAGTACGGCCCAACGAACGAGTCGTGAACAGATGGAGGCCCGAGACCTCGACACAGCCAGCACCCTGTTGCCAGAGGGGTGGCCTGGTTGCCTGGCTCACCTTGGTTCACCTCAAGTGCTCGAGGTACTCGGTAGGAGTCTGAAGTTTGGGACACTTGGGACGATCCCGCAGATCTGCAACAGTACGTGTAGATCCGGTCCGCAAGGCCGGGGCACGCCCCAGCAGATCCCCAGAGGTTGGAATTAGCCTACTTAGGTAGACTGCTTAACCAGATTAGATGCTAGGCTGGTTGTGTCGTGCAGCATGCTGACCCGGCAAAACCACCTCCTACCTGCCCACACCCGGGCATGCAGCCACAATTGCGCAGGATGCATACTATGCCAAAGCGCGCCGCAAGTCATGTCTACACCGCACTCTCATCACGCACTGTCACCACCAGAGTCTGATGAGCAATGCATCTCCTTGGTGGGCAGGCACATCGCCGTCCTCCCGGACCAGGAAGAACCTCGCAACGTTGCCTTGCTCGAGTGTTTTGACCGAGCTTGAGCAATGCCCCCGTTCATTGCAGTCCACCAGACACCCACCCACCTCGAACCCTTTGCCCCACACACTATGCGCGTGTTTACTGTAGTAGTAGAATAAAAGGCGCACTTGTGGATGTGATCAGTCTCGACTCTACGCTGACTTCTCGCCCGCCGAGGGGCCCACCTCGGCTCGGCAGCCCGAAAAGGATCCCACTCGCGACGCCTCTTCTGTCCTTCCCGCGCCACACGAGACACAGACACAGACTGATATCAGGTCTGGGCTGTCGCTCACTCCCAAGTTGCCAAGGTTGCAGTCTGTAGTCTGTGCGCCGGAAATGAAGCAGCCTCACAGGTTCCAGGTATTACCCGGACAGCCACCAGATGACAATGCAACAATCACCGCACGGGTTTTCTGAAATGCTCTGCAGAGCACACAATGGCGATCCTTCAATCAACAGACAGGAGAAATGACGTGTCTTCCGTCGGGCATTCACCACGGGAGGGGGGCTGCCCGGTCCAAAGGCCCTGCAGGCCCTGCAGGCCCTGGTCTCCCATCGCAGAAATCGTCCCACGCCCACTACCACCCTGCACGGCGATCGAGATGAGCGAGCCAAGTGGACAGGGGGCCTTTTCCTGCATGTCCTGCATCTGTCAGATACAACACAACAACGGCCAGTCCGCCGGGACTGCCGCTGCACACGGGCCTGACAGGTCACTCGCGCACAATCTCACTTCTGGGTCTCTCTGTGTGTGACAGATCAGGCAGAGTCGCAGATCAGATCTGTAATATGTGGTGCTTCTCCAGCCAGATCTGGCCGTACAACACTGTTACATATCGTATACCCATCTCAGTTGTGCTGAGCGCAACAGGGACGATCCCGCCCGTCCGCCCGTCAAGACACCCTGGCTATTGGGGGTCTTTTTCAGATATTCTTCCCTCTATTTTCCCAGGTAAGCTCGCATGTCACCTTCCAGGAGCCGCTGTCTTCAAAGGTTTCGCTTTTGCATGTCTTGGGTTGGCATTTTGACAGGAACGCGCCAAGACGTTGGCGAGGGCACAATTTCAACAAATGGGGCCATCCGTACCCAGAATACCTTTGCCTAGACTTTTTGGGGTCCTTTAAGCCAGAACAACAGTCAGTGGCTTATCCTACTACATATATAACCATATGAGCAGTACTTCCTGACTCATCATCATGATTATCATTGGCGTCTTTCCTGTGAACTTTTGAGTTTAAGCTACGAAGCAACGTCGGTGCTACTTTCCACTAACGGTGAACGTGAACGCATTACTCAAATACTCTAAATCACCACTCGGAATTTAACTGGTTTTTTTCTGCATCGTCGCGCATTACACTTTCTGCTCGTGTTCTGAACCTCAGCCCGGCCAATAAAAGGTATGACACATGACCTTCAGGACGAAGACAGCCCTCATTTCAGAGATGAAAATCAATCAGTGCCCATTAAATCCAAATCAACACACATAGATATATCTAATGATAAGCGTTGACATGGACGCTTTTGTGGTAGAGACTAGTGGGTGGGATAGACATTGATCCTCGTGCTGCTTGGTTTCAAAGCTGGCTTATTCTTAGAGGAGTTCCTACGAACGACCCGCAAAGCAACTTTTCTGTACAGACATGCAATGCTTTAACCCTCTTATTCTTCCCACCTCCGCCACCCCCCCCCCCCCAAAACCCCAACATAAATTATTCCTTTGGCACTAAGTAGTCTCATGTGCAGTTAGTATAAATACTACACTGGATATGTAAAATCTCGTCGTATAATGATAGGGCCAGAGGCGTGTAATATGACGTGATCGCTGTGTTGTAACACCGATTGAGTTTAAAGGATTGGACAAAGTGACACAAAAAGTGCAAACAAACATGATTACTGTTGGAATTCACATTCATCCTCAATAACGGCACCAACAACCCTTGCCACGCTGCGCGTAAGCAAGCACAATGTCCAGGTGGTCTCCTCCCGCAACCACCTCCCAACATGTGGAAACAGCTCCATCCCGAACAAACCACTGCTCATCTACAACTCCGTCCTCAGCAAAACCTCCACCCCAGCCATTAAACCCCACCTGATATGAGTGGGCGTCCTCGAGCCGTATACCCCTCCAGCCACTTCCATAAAACAAAACACACGAGGTCGGTCCTCTATGCCTATTCGGGAGGCCCCAGACTGTATTTAAGTGTGGACGAGAACTTAAAGAGGGTTAATCCCGTTGTTTAATATTAAACTAAGGTTATAAATGGAGTAATAAAAGCTTAAAAAGTTAAATATATTAAAAAGTTTTAAAAAAAGCTTTTTTTAAAATATTTTATTTAAAAATATTTTTATATAATAATTTTTTATTAAATTTAATATTATTAATAATTTAATAAAAAGTAATTAAAATTTAAATATATTAATTTTTCATATTTTTAATTATATTTTTATAAATTATATTTTAATAAATTTTATTTTAATAAATTTTATTTTAATAAATTTTATTTTAATAAATTTTATTTTTTTAATTATTTTATTTATTATTATTTCAAATTTTAGTATTTTTTAAAATTAATTATATTATTATAATTTAATTATTATATTTATATTTATATTTTTTTAATTTTATTTTATTTATAATTTTTTAATATTATTTAAAAACTTTATTAATTTATTTCTTATATAAAATTTATTATAAATAAAGTAATAAAGTCTTAGAAAGTTAAATATATTCAAGTTTAAGGGATTAAATCTTCTCTTTTAGGTATTCTATATAAGGAGTGCCGTTATATAGGCACTCCTTTAGTAAGTCTAGTACCCTCGGTAAACTAATTCGGGACCGATAGGGGGGGTCTTGGCATGTCGGTCCCTAACATTCAGGCCGGCGACGTCATTATTCTACCCGCTGGAATGTCCCACCGGTTGGTTGCTGGACGAAACGAGTACGCGTGGCTTCAGGTTTCAGGTGGTCGGCCCTTACCCGATATGCTATGACTGGGATATGTGCTATGGGAGGGAGGGAGAGGAGAAAGGCAGGTTGATGGTATACTGTAGGAAGTGTGCAATGGGAGGGAGGGAGAGGAGAGAGGCAGGTTGATGGTATACTGTAGGAAGTGTGCAATGGGAGGGAGGGAGAGGAGAGAGGCAGGTTGATGGTATACTTTAGGAAGTGTGCCCTGCCAGTGGTTTGAAATGGACCCCATCTATGATGAACAGGGCCCGGTGCTTGTGAGGAGGATTAGTCCCCCCCCCCCCCCGGGGCCTCCAATTCTGAGGTTCAGCCGGCAGCAGGACGGTCACATGGATGTATTGCATGTAGTAATCCAGCGCTTGCGCTGCAAGATCCAAACTGAGGGTGTCGAAATGGTTCGGATGGGTGACACGGGCTTCAAACCTGTCATCCTTGACCTGGTTGACGGACTCAAAATGCATCGCTTCCCGGTAGAAGTAGTAGAGCGTCAGTAGGTCTGGAGGTTGCCTGCGAGGCTGCTGGATGCCAATAGAAGCAGCCAATGCGCTCAGGATACTCAATTCCCCACTGCCACACACTCTGAATACTGAAAACCCGTCTGGGTGAGTCGAATAAAAAGCTTCAGCGATGCCCTCTTCGTCCTTCCACCGCAGCAAAGAATGTATATCAACCAAGTGGGGAGCAAGATGGTAACACTCGGTGCCCTTTGGCTCATTGCGGTCGCTGAACTCTTGATCGTGTGTGTCGTCTCGATCGTGTATGTCGTCGTCTGGCACATGGGGTCAAAGCCACGGTTGCGTATGAGAAGTTGCCGTAGTCTATCGACTTCAGCCTCGTAGTTTGGGATCGAGACATCAAAGAGGCGACGAAGGTCGCGTAAACTCATGGAATGCCGCCTGAGGTCTTCATCTATTCTGAATGGGCTGACACCCTTGATCTGCACAGATGGCTCTTCATGTATGCCGGGGAAATAACGGACAATGAATGCGCTCGGTGAAAGTCTACGATCAGGTGCAAACTCTGTGTCATGGTAACCGAAGAGTCGACAAAGGTCATGTCGATCCAGGCGATGATTGACAATTGGCTATAGAGAAATAAAGGGTGCGTTGCCAGAAATTCTGACATGAATACTCGATTCAAAGGATTCAACGGAATCACTAAAGAAGTCCGACACCAGCTTTTTACAATACCAGCTCTACCAGTTATTAATACACTTTATATTAATAATTAATTAAAAGGTAATTACTTATAGGTTAACTTGCACTATCACGGGCATTATAAATATTAAATAATTTTACTTTTACTATATATAAATTTAAAAATATATATAATATTAAAATAAAATTATAATATTTTAATAATTATTAATAATAATTTTAAATATAATTTATATAAATAAATATTTGAATTTTAATAACTTTCTAATATAATTTATTTTTTTTTATTCGTATTTAATTAATATTTAAAATTAATTTTCGTATTTTTTAATTTATTTATTATAAATAAATATTTATTTATAAAATTAAAAGCAAGGTACTTTTAATTTTAAAAATATTAATAAAATAAATATTAATTAATTAAATAAGTTTATTAAATAATTATTTTATAATTAAAATTATTATTTATTAAAATATTTTATATTTTTAATTTAAAATTAAAATAAATTTATAAAATATTATAATTTTAATTATTTTAAATTAATAATTAATATTTTAAAAATATATAATATTAAAAATTATAATTATAATATAATAAATAATTTTAATTATATTATATATTTTTTTATATTATATAATTATTTTTTATATTAATATTTGTTTTTTTTAATTTAAAACTTATATATAAAAGTTTTTATAATTTTATATATTTTTATTATATATATATTTATATATATTAAATTATTTTAATTAAAAAAATATTATATATAATTAAAATCCGTTTTAAAATAATTTTTTAATATTAAATAAATATTTTTATATATATATAAATATTTAATTAAATAAATAAAATAAATTTTAATTTATTTTATTAATATAAATAAAAATATAATATAAAAATATTTTAATTAAATTTTATATATTATATAAATATAAAATAATATTTATATTTTATTATTTAATAAATTATATAATTTTTTAATTTATTTATTTTTATAAATTAAATTTTAAAAAACTTTATAATTTTATTTAAATTTATTATTTTATTTAATATAAATTTTAATAAAAATAATATATAATTATTTTTTAAATATAAATAAAAATAATAATATATTTAAATATTTATTTATTTTTTATTTAAATATATTATATAAAATATTATTAAAAATATAAAAACTATTATATTATAAATTTAAAAAAATATTAATATAATAATTTCTTTATATATATAATTATAAAAAAATATAATTATAAAAATTTTAATTTTTATATTTAAAATATTTATTTTTATAAATTTAATATAAAATATTTTATTATTAAAATAATTCTTATAACTAATAATAAAAAAAGTTTAAATTATTTATAAAAAATTATTAATTTAAAATTATAATTATTTAAAAAAAAGAAAAAGGAAGGTAGCGGAGCTACAATTCCTTATTAAGAAAATTATAAAAGTTATTTAAGCTAATAAAATAAATAATGTACACGAATCTACTAGTTAGTTCTACTAACGATCAGCCTATAGCTCTAATAATTATATTAAGTTTTTTTATAAAAAAATAATTTTATTTTTTAATTATTTATAAATATTAAATTTTTTTATTTATTATTATAAATAAAAAAATTAATATAAAAATAAATTATAATTTATATTTATATTTATTTAAAATAAAATTTAAAATATAAATTAATATACATTTAATTTTTATAATTAATATTAATAAAAAAATTAATATTTAATTATTTTTTTTTATTTTTTATTTTTATTAAAAAAAATAAATATTATAATTTTAATAAAATTAAATTTAATATAATTTAAAAATATATATTAAAAAAATTTAAATTATTAATAATATTAATTTTAATTTTAAATTTATATTAAATTTTATTTTTATATATATATTATAATAAAGTTTTATATATTTTTATATTATTAAATTTATTTTAAAATTATATAAATATTTTTATTATTTTTAATAATTAATATAATTATAAAAAAATTATTATTTAATTAAAACTTTATATAAATACTATATACTTTTAAAAAGAAATTTATTATTTATAAAATATATATAATATAAAATATATTTTAAATTTATTTAAAAAATATTATTTAAAGTTTATATAAAAGTTTTTTATTAATAATTATAAAAAAATAATTATTATTTATAAAACTAAATTAATAATTATTAAAAATATTTTTTTTAATAAATTATTATAATTAAATATAATAAATAATTTAAAATAGAATAATATAATTAATAATAATTATAAAATTTAAAAAAAGTAGAATAATTAATAATATAAATTAAATTAATTATTAAATTAATTTAAAAAATTAAATTTTTAAAAAAAGTATTTTATTTTAATATAAAATTTAAAATAATTTTATTATTTAAAATAATTTATATAATTTATATAATTTATATAATTTATATAATTTATATAATTTATATAATTTATATAATTTATATAATTTATATAATTTATATAATTTATATAATTTATATAATTTATATAATTTATATAATTTATATAATTTATATAATTTATATAATTTATATTAAATTATTATTTTATATTTTAATATTATATTATTTATAATAATTAATATTTTTTATTATATTTAATTATTTATAAAAATATAATTTTTTATATATTTTTTATAAATATTAATTTTAAAAAAAATATTAATATATAAATATTTTAATTAATTATTAAAAATTATATTAAATTATTTAATAAAAAGTTTATTTATATTTTATATAATAAATATAAATATAATTATATAATTTTAATAATTTTAAAAAATTTATTATTTTTAATTATAATATAAATATTATTAATTATTAAATTATTATTAAATATTTTAATAAATAAATTAATAATAATAATAATAATTTTTTTTTAATTTTATTATTTTATAATTATTAAATAATTACTAATTAATATTAATTAACTTTTTTTATATATAAATATATAATAATAATAATAATTAAATAAATTTAATTATAAATTAAATTAATTAAATAAGTTAATAATTATAATTAAATTACTTATATAAGTAACTTAATATATATAATTAAATCGCATTATACATATAACTTTATTATTTTATAAAATAATATAATAATATATAATTAATATATATTAATTAAATTTATTTAATTATTATTATTATTATATATTTATATATAAAAAAAACTAATTAATATTAATTAATAATTATTTAATAATTATAAAATAATAAAGTTAAAAAAATAAGTTACTATTATTATTATTAATTTATTTATTAAAATATTTAATAATAATTTAATAATTAATAATATTTATATTATAATTAAAAATAATAAAGTTTTTAAAATTATTAAAATTTTATTAAAAGTAATTAAATTATAATTATATAGTTTTTAAAATTATTAAAATTATATAATTATAATTACATTTATTATATAAAATATAAATAAACTTTTTATTAAATAACTTAATATAATTTTTAATAATTAATTAAAATATTTATAATAAAAATAATAATATATATAATAACTATATTTTTATATACTTTTATACTAATATTGTTTTTTTATAATTAATATTTATAAAAAATATATAAATAATAATACTTTTATAAATAATTAAATATTATAGGAAATATTAATTATTATAAATAATATAATATTAAAATATAAAATAATAATTTAATATTAATTATTTAAATTATATAAATTAATTTAAATAATAAAGTTATTTTAAATTTTATATTAAAATAAAATATTTTTTTAAAAATTTAGTTTTTTAAATTAAATTAATAATTAATTTAATTTATATTATTAATTATTTTTATTTTTTTAAAAACTTTTATAATTATTATAATTTATATTATTTTATTATAATTTATTTATTATATTTAATTATAATAATTTATTTAATTTTATAAATAAAAATATAAGTTAATTTATTATTAATAATTTTATAATTATAAAGAATATATATATAAAGTTTATTATTATAAAAGAAATTTAAATAAGTATTAATTAGAATTTATAAAGAATAATTATTTTAATTATAATATATATAAATAAAATTATATCATAATTTAATTAAATTAATACGAATATTTTAAAATTTATAAATAATAATTATTTTTTTATAATTATTAATAAAAAACTTTTATATAAATTTTAAATAATATTTTTTAAATAAATTTAAAATATATTTTATATTATATATACTTTATAAATAATAAAAAAGTTTTTAAAAACTTACGGTATTTATATAAAACTTTAATTAAATAATAATTTTTTTTATAATTATATTAATTATTAAAAATAATAAAAATATTTATATAATTTTAAAATAAATTTAATAATATAAAAATATATAAAAATTTAAAATTATATTTAAAATAAAAAAACTATAAAGAATAATACTTATTATTATTATATTTATTATAATTTTTAAAAGTTTAATTATTATTATTATAGTTAAAAAAGAATATTAATTATAATATATATAAAAAAAATAAAATTTAATATAAATCTAAGTTTAAAATAAGTATTATTAATAATTTAAAAATTTTTTTAATATATACTTTTAAATTATATTAAATTTAATTTTATTAAAATTATAATATTTATTTTTTTTAATAAAAATAAAGGATAAATAAAAGGATAAGAATAAAAATAATTAAATATTAAAAAATGCTTATTAATATTAATTATAGGAATTAAATATATATTAATTTAAATCTTATTTTTTATTTTAATTAAATATAAATTATAATTTATTTTATTTTTTATATTAATTTTTTTATTTATAATAATAAATAAAAGAATTTAATATTTATAAATAATAAAAAAATAAAATTATTTTCTTTATAAAAAAATTTAATTTAATAAAATATTTTATATTAAATTTATAAAAAAAAATATTTTAAATATAAAAATTAAAATTTTTATAATTATATTATTTTTCTTTATAATAATATATATAAAAGAATTATTATATAAAGATTTTTTTAAATTTATAATATAATAATTCTTATATTTTTAATAATATTTTATTTAATATATTTAAATAAAAAATAAATAAGTATTTAAATATACTATTATTTTTATTTATATTTAAAAAATAATTATTATTTTTTAAAAAAAATAATTATATATTATTTTTATTAAAATTTATATTAAATAAAATGATGGATTTTAATAAAAATATAAAATTTTTTAAAGTTTAAGTTTATAAAAATAAATAAATTAAAAAATTATATAATTTATTAAATAATAAAATATAAATATTATTTTATATTTATATAATATATAAAATTTAATTAAAATATTTTTATATTATATTTTTATTTATATTAATAAAATAAATTAAAATTTATTTTATTTATTTAATTAAATATTTATATATATTTAAAAATATTTATTTAATATTAAAAAATTATTTTAAAATAAATTTTAATTATATATAATATTTTTTTAATTAAAATAATTTAATATATATAAATATATATATTAATTTAATAAATATTAATAAAAGACTATATAAAGTTTTTTAATTAATATTTAATAAATTATAATTATATTAATAAATATTAAATTTTAAATTTTAAAAATTATAAATTTTATATATAATTATAATATATATATATATAAATATATTTAAATTTAATTATATATTATTTATACTAGTAAGTATATATAAACGTTTATTTTAAAACTTCTATTTTTTTTTTAACCTTTTAATTTAAAATTTATTTAATTAATAATTTTATATTAATAATAATTTTATAGTTATTAAATATAATAATTCTATAGTTATTAAATATAAAAATAAAAAGGAAAAAGTTAAGAAAGTTAAAATATATTATATTAATTAAAAATATAATAATAATAATTATAATTATTATAAAAAAAGTAATTTTAATAAATACGGTAATAATTAGTCTATATATAACTTATATAATAATAATAATAATTATTATAATTATAATAATAATAGCTTTAATTATAATAATAATAGTTTTAATTAAAATAAATTATAATAAAAATTTAAATATAAAGATAATAAATTAAAAAATAAATATTATTATATATATAATAAAAAAAATTATTAATTAATATATTATTTTTTTAAAAAATATTATTAAATTAAAAATAATTTTAATATATATATTTAATATTTTAATAATAATAATTTAAATAAAATTTATATTATTTTTTTAATAAATTTTAAAAGTATTAATTTAAAAAATAATAATTATAAGTATAATAATAAGGAAAATAATAAAATTTAAAAATATTATTTTATAAATATTTTATATAATAAAATAATTATATAATATATTATAAATATTTTATTTTTTTATATTATATTTTTTAAATAAAATAAAAATTTAAATAAATATAAAAATATTATTTTTTTTTATAATTTTTATTAAAAAAAAATATTTAAAATAAAAATTTTAAAAAATTATTTTAAATATAAAAATAATAAAATATTTAATAATAAATTATAATTAATATTTAATATTATAATAAAAAGATTTATTTATAATATTAAATATAAAATAAGTTAAATAAATTATTATTAAATTTAATAAAAAGGTTAAAATTTTTTTATTTAAAATTATATATATTAAATTCCTTATTAAAATTATTAATTTTTATATTATTAATATACTTTTTTTTTTTTATTATATTTAAAAAATATAAATAAATTATATATTTTTTTTAATAATATTATAAATTAAATTATTTAAAAAAATTAAAAAAATAAAAATAATTTTTTTTTAATTATATATAAATAAAAATATTTATAATTTTATATATTTAAATAAAATATTAAAGTTTTTTTTATAAAAATTAAATTATATTAATTTTATTATTAATTTAAATATTTATTTATAAATTATTTATAATAATTATTTAAATTTATTAATTATAATAATATAAATTATAATATATTAAAAATAATTAATAAATTTTATTATTATTATTAAATTTATAATTTAATTTTTAAATAATTTAAATTTATTTTAAAAAATAATTAAAATTTTAATTATAAATTTATTATAAATATAATATATTTTAAAAATAAATTAATATTTTATATAATAAATATAATTATTTTATTTTAAATAATATATTTTTTTATATAAGTTTTATTAAAAATATATAAAAAAATTTATAATTAATATAAATTAATATATATTTAAATTTATTAAACTTTATTATTTATAATATTAAAATAAATTTTATATTTATTAAATTTAAATTTAAAATAAAGTTAATAGAAATTATTTATAAATAATAATTTATAAAAATATATTAATTAATAAATAAAATAAAATAATATTATATATTATTTTTATAATAAGTTATAACATTAGGTATAATAGTATAGATTTAAAGGAAGTTTAAAGGTATATTAAATTTAAATTTAATATAAAACTAATTTTTATTTTTTTTATTAAAAGGTAAATAGGCTTTACTTATTTTTTAAAAAAGTTTAAAAAGGGGAATACCTAGGTGCTAAAATATTTCTGGAATACTTTCTTATAACTCTTACTTAAGCATTATAATTATACTTTTCCCCGAAAGGCTATTCTTAGCTATTTTCTTTAATTAATCCTAATTATTTTTATTTATACTTTTTAATAAACTTTTATTTACTTATTATTAATTTTAATAATTTATTAGGTTTTTTAATAGTTTTTATTATATTTTTATAAATATATAAGCTATTTAGCTTTTTTTTTTAAATAAATAATACTTTTTTTTTATTTTTATTTTTTTTTTTATTTAATAATTAATTTTTTTAAATATTTAATTAATTTCTTTTTTTTAATCCTTAATCTTCTTTTTTACTTTTTTTATTATTTTTTTAAATATTTATATTATATCTTATTACTATAAATAATTTAAAAACGCTTTTAATTATAATTATTCCGCATTTTTTATAAATAATAATTATATATCTTATAAATAGTTTTTTCTTTTAAATAATTTTATATATTATTTTAATTATATTTTTATAAATAATAAAGATAATTTCTTTAAAAATTACTTTAATTTAATAAATATAACTCTTAAAAGCTTTAATAATAATTATACTAACCTTATTTATATTAATTCTAATTTTTTCTCTTTTTTTTATAAATTTGTTTTTAATTTAATTAATAATATTAATACTATTAAAATTTCTAATAGCTTTTTCTTAAAAGTAATAAATAAATAATTTAAAACTACTTTATATACTCTTTAAATCTATTAAAAAATAATTATAAAAATTATTTTTTTACTTATAAATTTAAATAAAAAAGATTTTTTAAAGGTTTTTTAAACTTTTAAAAATTCTTTAATTCTAATTTTTACTTATTTAACTTTTAATTATTCTTTTAAAATTAAAAAATATACTATACTTCTTTTTTAAAAGTATATAAAAAATATTCTTATAAACTAAGTCTCTTTTAAGTAAATTTTATTCGGTTATAATAAAAATATAAAAGAATAAAGTTAAATAATTTAATTATAAGCCCTATATAATATATATATAAAAGCTTTTTTTAAACAGATAAAGAATATTCTTTTTTCTTTATATAAGAATATTTATTATATAATTACCTAATTAAGCAGCTTTTATTATAATTAATATATTATAAAATATTATTCTTTTTATATTATAATAAACCTTTTTTTAATTTATATTTATTATTATTATTAATATTCTTTTTTTTAAATAAGGGGATTTTTTAATTATTAATTTAATTTTTAATTTTTATTTTATAAAATTTATTTTAATAGAAATTAATAATAATACAGATCCTTTATTTTTATTTATTTAAAAAAGTAAGTTAATATAATTTTAAATTTAATTAATTAATATCTTAATAGGTATATTTATAAATAATTTTAGCGATTATCTAGCTTTTTATAAAAAATAAAGAACCTTAAGTTTTAAAGTAGTTTAAGGAATAAAAAAAAGTAATAAATTTCTATATTTAATATAAATTATTAAATAATTATTAGAAAATTAATACTAACTTTTTTTAAAAAAAAGAAATTATAGAGGCTAGTGTTTTTTAATTATAAATAATAATTAATTTATATATCTTTTAATTAATAAAGTTTAATTTAGGTAAGAATTTAAATAATATTTAAAAGAAAATTTTTAAAAATTTAATTAAAAACTATTATAATATACTATATTTAATTTTAATAAATAATAGTTTTTTAATTTAATATACCTTAATTTAAAAGTTTTTTTAAAAGGTAATAAATATAATAAATAATATTTTTAATTTATAGTTTTAAAAATATTTTTTATTTTTTTAAAAAATAATTTATAAAATATAAATAACTTTTTTTTAAAAATTAATTAAGAGTATTATAGGTTAGTAAATAAAATTATAGAGATAAATTTTAAAGTTTTAAAATAGGATAATAATACCTTTTATATTATTTTTTTAAAATAAATTCTAGTTTATTATAAATTTAAATAATTTAAAAATAGTTTATTTTTAATATATTTATATTATTTTTCCACTATAATTCTTTTAATTTTAATATTATAATTAATTAACCTTTTTTAATTACTAATTAATAATATTTATTTTTTTAATATTTATTTTTTAAATAAATTACTAAGCATTCCTAACTTACTTATTTAACTTTTATTTTTTTTATTAGCTTTTTATTAAGTTTATATTTTAATTATATTTTACTTTTATTAGTTTATTATAAGGCTTTTATAAATTATTTATTAGTTATTTATTTTATTATTATTTATTTTATTAATTATTTATTAATATATATATTTTTTTTTATTTATTTATTATTTACCCACTATTTATTTATTATAATTTAAATAACCTTTTTTTTTAACCTTTTACTTACTTATTTTTAAGCTTTTTTTTAAAAATATTAAAATTCTTTTCTTTTATAATATTTCCGAATAATTTTATTTATAAATATTTTATTTTTTAATATTTAAAAATTATATTTATTTAATTACTTTTTTTATTTTATTAAATAATAAAAAGTACTTTTAATTTTTTAATAATTTCGGATTTTCTTTAATTCTTATTTAACTTTTTTATTTTTTAAATTAAATAAATTTATAATATTCCCCTATAAACCCTTTAATTTTCTAATTATTTATAGTTTTAATTAATTTATATAAAAAATATTATATATTTAAAAATATCTTTTAAAAAAAATTAAGTTATAAGCCTATTTATTAATTTAAATAAAAATTTTAAATAAATTAATTTTTTATAAAACTAGTTTTTAATTTTTTAAATAAAAGTATTTAATTATAAAAAATACTTATTTATTAATTTTAAATTATTTAAGTTAATAATATATATTATAATTTTAAATTTAAATTTTAATTATATATTTTTAATTTTCTTTATATTTTATTTAAATTTATTAAAGTTTTTTTAATTATTTTCTAATTATAAATATTTTTTTTTTAATATACTATTTTTAATAAATTATTAATTATATAAAATTATAAAAAAAAGTTTATATTTTAATAATATTTTAAATAAGCTTATTTTAATTATTATATTTAATATTAAATTATATATAAAAAATATAATATATAATAATTTTAATTAATTTTAAATATTTTTAATTATAAATAATTTAAAGTATTATTTTAAAATTTAATTTATTTTTTTAATTTATTTATTATTTTATAAATAATAAATAATAATATAATAATTTTTTATATTATTTAATTTATATAATATTTTTTAAAAATTATTAATAAAAATTATATTTTTATTAATAATAATTTTTTATAAAATCTTTTATTTATATTTAATTTTTTAATAAAAAGTCTTATTAAACTTTATAATATTTATTATTATATAAATTAAAAAAAAAATTTATTTTAATAAAATAATTTTTAATTATAAAAATTAAATTTATTTTTTTTTTATTTATAATAGTTATTAAAAGTTTAATTATAAAATTTATATTAAATTTTTATATAAACTCTAATAGAATTAGTAATAAAATAAGTTTTTTATATAAGTAATAATATAATATAAATATATATTAATATATTATATAGAAGTATATATAATTTATTATAAAGGTTATTAATTTAAATTATTAAAAATATTTTTTAAAAAAAATTTATATTTTTATTTACTTTTAATATTTATTTAATAAATTATTATAATAAATTTATAAAATTTTTTATTATAAGGTTTTTTATTTTAATATATATATATATATTTTTTAATAAAAAAGTTTATTTTAAATCTTATAATTAAAATTATTTAAAATAGTATTATTTAAAAATTATATTTTTTTAATTATAATTTAAATTATAAGATTTTCCTTTTAAATTTTATAAATTAAATCTATTAATAAAAAGTAGAGCCTTAAGCATATTATATTAGTATTAAATATATATATTTAGGTTTGAATTTTTATTATAAATTATTTTTATAAAAGAATTATAAATTTAAATTAATATTTTATTAAAAAGGAATTATTTTTTAAAATTTTATATATTATAATATTTTTAATTATAATTTAAATTTTAATTTATTATTAATTTTTTAAATAAAATTATAAGTTTTTTTTAATAGTTATAATTATTTTTAATTTTAAAATTAAAATTTAATTTATATTTAAAAGTTTTTTTATTAATATATAATTAAATTTCCTTAAAAGCCTATTAATTAAATTAATTTTATTAAAATAATATTTAATAATGAAATTAAATTTAATTAAATATATTAATTATTAAATTTATTTTTAAATTAATTCCTTTTATTTTATAAAATTATAAAGATTATTATAGTTTAAAAGAATTATAATAGGTTTTTAAGCCTTTTTTAAATATTATTATTAGTATTTAAAATTTATAATAATAATATTAAGTTTCTTATTATAAGTTATTTAATTAAATTTTACTTTTAAAAATTTTTTTAATTAAAAAATAATAGAATATTATTATAATATATCTTTATTAATATACTTTTAAAAAATAATTAAGGCAGCTATGCTGTTAAATATATTATACTTAATTCGAATATAAAGTATTAGGTTATAATATTAAAATAAGGGTATTTATTAAAATTTAATTTTAAATATTTTAAAAGTTTTTTAAGTTATTAAATTTTTTATTATAAATAAATTAATTTTATTAAATTTTTAACTTTATTTTATATTTAATAATTACTTATTAAAAAGTTAAATAATTTTAAAATACTCTTTAATAAACCTTTAATAAAAATTATAAAAATTTAAAAAAACTTAAATATTATAATAAATATTAAGAATAGGCCACTTTTAAATAATTTTAATTTAATTAGAGTCCATTTAAATTCTATTTTTTTTAATTAAAAATTTTAAAAATTTAATCTTCTTTTAAAAAAAACTATATTTTTTAAAATTTCTATAAAGCTTAGTTAATAATAATTAATTTATAATTATTTAAATATATTTTTTATACTTTTCCTTATTTTTTAAAAAAATAAAAATATTATTTAAATAAATAATTATATAAATATTAATATAATTTTTTAAAACTTTTATAATAAATAATTAAAATATAATAAATATATTAATTAATTTAAATAATATTATTTAAAATTTATAATAATTATAATAAATATAAAATATAATTTTTTATTTATTTTTTTTTTAAATATAAATTTAATGATATATATTTATTAAATTAATTTTTAAAAAATATTTTATATTTAATAATTAATTTAAAATTTTAAAAATTAATAATAAAAAATAATAGTTTTTAATTATTATTTTATTAAAAATTTAATAATTTATATAAAATTAAAAAATATTATTTTTTTTAAAAATAAATAAAATTAGAGTTCTTATAAAATTTTTATTAAAAGTAATTTATTTAATTTTTAAATTTTTTTTTAATTATTCTTTTAAAATTTTTAATTTTTATAAAAAAAGTAAGTAAAAAGATAAAAAAAAAGATAATATTTCTTTTTTTAATTTAATTATATAATTAGCTTTCCTTTATAAAAATAGTTTTTTTATTTAAAATTTTATAAAAAACTTTTTTAAGTTTTTTAATTATAAGTAAATTTAAAAAAAATTAAAAAATAATTTTTTTTTTATTTATCTTTTTAAGTTCCTATTATTTTTTTTTATTTTTTAAATTAAAAAAATTATTAATTAAAAGAATAATATAATAATAGGTATTCCTTCTTTAATTTCTTATAAAGAATTTTATAATTTATTAAATAATATATAAATTATTTTATTAAAACTATTAATTTTTTAAATAACTTTCTAGCTTTATTTAAAAAAATTTTAAATTTAAAGTTTTTAATAATAAAATAAATTTAAAATACTTTTAATTAATAATAATAATATTTTAAATTTCTTTTTTTTAATTTTTAAAATAGTTTTTAATTAAAAAAAGAATTTAAAAAATTTTATAAATAGGTATTAAAAGGTAATTAATTTTTATTATAAAAATTAAAAATTTCTTTAATTTTTCTAAATTAAACTTTTTAATAAAAAAAATATTAATTAAATTTATTTATATTTAAGTATTAAAATTAATCTTAATACGCTTTTTACTTTATTTTATAAATACTTTTTTTAAAATTATAAAGATATTATAAACTTTTATTATCTTTTTTTCTTTTTCTAATCCTAATTATTAATCTATTTTCTTTACTTTTAATATTATTTTAATAAATAATTAAAATAATTTTTAATTTTCTTTACTTTAATTTTATTTTTAATAACCTTTTAATTAATAATTATTATAATTTTAAATTTAATTTATAAATACTATAATTTTTATTAATATTAAATAATTTAAAATATAATAATATATATTATTATAATAATAATAAGTAGTTAGTTTTTTAATATTATTAAAAGGATTAAATTTTAAAATAATTTTAAAGTTATTTTTCTAAATATTTTAATTAAATTAAATATATAAGCTTTTATTTTAAAATTCTTAACCTTAGCTTCTTATATAAAATATTTTTAAAATTCCTTTAAAAATTATAATATTATTTTAAAAAGCTTTTTTTTATTTTTTTTTATTAAAGGTTTTATTATTTTTTTTTTATTTTATTCCTAGTTTTTTATATATTTTTTTTTAATTTATTTAAATATATTAATCTAAATAATTTAAATAATTTTAATTATTTTATTTTTAATTTTTAATAAATTTAAAATATATTTTATTTAAATTTTTAAAGAAATTTAATTTTATAATTTAAAAAAGAAGAATTTAGTTTTAAAAATATTATTTTTAATTTTTTATTCTAATTTTAAAGTTTTAAAATATTAATAAAAAAACTAGAGGTCTTAGTTTTTTTATTAATAAGTAAAATTAATTAAATTTTAAATAATTTTAAATATATTTTAAAGGTTTTTTTTAAAATTATTATTAAAAATTTTAAATTTATTTTATTTATAATAATTAAAAATAAATTTATTTTTTATTTTTTTAAATTTTATATAAATATTTTAATAGTTTTAATATTTTTTATTAATATAGTTAAATATGTAAATAATTTTAGTTTTATTATTATAAAAAAATTATAATTAAAAAATATAAGCTTTTTTAAAATTTATTATTTAATTATTATATTATTATAAAGTATAAATTATAAATAATAGGGTAATATTAATTAATTTTAAATTCTTTAATTTAATTTTAAAAGTAATTTAATTATTTTAAGAATATTAATTTATTATTAAAGGAATTAGTTATACTTTTATTTTTAAATAAGGGTATTACTTATTAAAAGGGTATTCGAACTTTTTTTATTATTATTTAAATTTATTTAAAACTTTTTTTTTAATTTTCCGTTTTTAATAATATTATAAGTAATATAATAAAAAAATTAAAATTATAATGGGCTATAATATTAAATATAATAGTATAAATTTAAAAAAGGTTTAAAGATATATTAAGTTTAGATTTAATATAAAACTAATTTTTATTTTTTTTATTAAAAGGTAAGTAGGCTTTACTTGCCTTTTAAAAGAGTTTAGGGAGGGGAATGCTTAAGTACCGGGGCGTTTCTAGGGTGCTTTCTTGTGGCTTTTATTTAGATATTATAATTTTAATATACTTTTAATATTTTTTTTAATAAACTAATTAGGTTTATTAATTTAAATATAATTTTATAAATAATTATTAAAATAATTAATAATATTATAAAATTAAATAATTTAATATTAATATTATTTATTTTTAATATTTATTTATAAATTAATATAAATTTTTTATTAATATTATTAATATTATAATAAATAAAAATAATTTAAAAAATTATAAAAATAGTTTATTAATATATAATTAAATAGTAAATTTAAAATATAATAAATATATATAATAATTTAAATATATTTAAAATTTTAATAATATTAATTTAAAATAATATTTATATATAAAAAAAATTAATTAGTAAAAATTATATAAAATATTTATTATTAATAAATATAATATAATATTAAATTTATTTAATAATTTAATTAAATTTTAATTTATTATTATATATTTTTATTTTAAAAATAAAAATATAAAAATTAATAATATTTAAATATTATTTTTATAAAAGAATATTAATAAATTTATTATTAATAATTATTAATAAGAATTATAAAATATTTTATAAGAATTAATATTATTAAAATAATAAAGTTATTTTTTAAAAATAAAAAATAAGTTTAAAATATTAATAATATATATATATATAAATTAAATAAAGAAAAATAATTATAATTTTATATTATAACTTTATAAAAATAATATAATATATATATTAAAAGAATTATTTAAAGAATTTAATAGTATTAAAATATTAAATTTTATTAATAAAAATATATTTATTTTTAAAAAGTTTAATAAATTTATTTATAATAATATTTAAATATTTAATATTAAAATAATTTATAAAATTAAAAAAAAATATTAAATTATTTAAAAAATTTTATATAGTTATTTAAAAATATATTAATATAAAAAAAAAACGATTCTTATATAATTATTTATAATTTAATATATAAATTAATAATTTTTTTTAATTTTAATAATAATATTAATAATCGTATTTAATATAATTTTAAAAATTTAAAATATTATTTAAATATATTTATAATTAAAATTTAATTTAAAACGTATAATTTTTATTAAATTATTATTTAAATTCCATTATAAATACTTTTTAAATACTTTTATAAGGGTAATTAAATTATTATATAATATTATAAAAATTAAAATTTATTAATTTATTATATATTAAAAATATTATATTAATATTCTTAATATAAAAATTTTTATATTTAATTTATATTTATTAATAATAAGTTTATAATAATAAGTTTATAATATTTAATAAATATATTTAAAATTATAACTTTATAAATTAATAATATTTTAATTTTAATTATATTTAAATTTTTAATATTTTTTATAAATAAAATTTAAAAAAGAATTTATATATAAATTATAAAAAAAATTAATATTTAATTATTTATTTAATTTTAATAGTATTTATTTAATAAAAAAGGGGGATTTTATTTATATATAATATAAAAGTTAAGGTAAGAAGATTAATTTAATAAATATTAAATTTTAAATTAAGTATAATAGTATATAAAATAATAAATAAAAAGAATTTATTTAATATTAATTTATTAATTAAAAGTATTTTTTAATTTTTTAATTATAATATAATTATAAAAATTAAATAAAAATAATTATATAAAGTTTAATAAATAATTTAAATAATAATAAAAGAACTTTAATTATAAAATTTATTTTATATTAGTTAACTTAATAAAGGTAAAGTTAGTAGTTTTTATTAATAATTTATTTATTAATAATAAAGATTTTAACTTTTAAATTAAATATATAATTACTTTAATAATAAAAAAGCTTAATAATTATAAAATTTATTAAAATATTATTAAAAATATTATTTATTAATTTTTAATTAAGTATAAATATATTATAAAAAATATATTAATTTTAAAAATTTATAATATAATTAATGGTTTTAATATAATTATAATAATTTTAATTATAATTTATAAAATTATAAATTATTTAAAAATAAATTATATTTTATTATTTATATATATAAATTTATTTTTATTATATAAATATTTAATTAAATTAAGAATTATAAAAAAGAAATATTTAATAATAAATATTATAATATTTTAATAATTTTATAAATAAAGGAAAATTAATAAAATATATTAAATTAATAATAAAAATAATTTAATTAATATTATAATAAAGTTTATATTAAATAAAATATTAAAAAAATTAATTTTTTATAATAAATTATATTTTAAAATAAAGAAATATATTAATTAAAAAGTATTAAATATTATAAATTAATAAATATTAAATATTATAAATTAATATATATATTTATTATTAAAATTTAAAATTATTAAAAAAAATAAAATAGAATAAGGAAGTTTATAAATTAAAAATAAAAGAATAATAATAATAGAATTAAATAAAAATTAAAAAAATATAAAATATAATAAAATAAATTAATAAAAATTTAAATTTATATTTTATTAATTATTTATATTTTATTTTATAAGATAATATAGTTAGCTTATAATTAAGTTTATATTTTTTTAAAAAATAAATTTTATAATTAATATTTAAATTAATAATTTATATTAATAAAATTAAAAAATATATATATTATTTATTATTATATAAGTATTTAAGCTATTAATTTATATATAATAAATATTTTTAATTAAATTTTATAATTTAATATTTATATATTTTTATTAAAAATAAAAGAATTTAATATATAATAAATTAATAAAATTATTTTAAAAAAAAGTATATATTTTTATTTTAAACTAATAATTTATATTTTTTTATATATTAATATATATTAATATAATTATTTTATATTATATAATATTTAAAAATTATTTTATAATATTTATTTTTATATTATATAATATTTAAAATTACAGTTATATTATAATAATTATATTTATAATTTAATTTAATTTAATTTTAAAAGTTTTTATTTATTTATATTATTTTATAAACAGTAAAAGTATATATTTATAAATACATTTAAAATTAATTATTTATATAATTAAAATAATATTTTAATTTAAGTAATTTTATTAAAAATAAATTTTTTTTATATAAAAATAATAAGTGAGTTTTAAGTTTATAAATTAATTAGAAAATTTAAAATATATAGATTAAAAATACCGGATAATAATTATAGAATTTAAAATATACTTTTATTTTATAATAAAATAATAAAATAAAAAATTATAAAATTTTAAATTAATAAATTAAAAGATTTAATATTTAATTTTAATTTAAAGGATTAGGGATTTTTTTTTATTTTTTTATAATTTTTAAACGAATTAATACTATAATTTAAAAACTATTAATATAGGTTAAGCTAATTAAATAAATTAATAATTATAGTTAAGCTACTTATATAAATAGTTTAACGCATATAACTAAGTCGCGTTATACGTATAGCTTTATTATTTTATAAAATAATAAAATTATATATATAATACGACTTATTTATATATATTATATTATTTATATAAATAATTTAATTATAATTATTAATTTATTTAATTAATTTAATTTATATATTTTATATAAAATTTTAAAATTATAATATAAAATAAATAATTAATAATAATAATAAGTTTTTAAAAAAATTAAAAAATATAATAATTTAAAATTTAATTATATAATAAATAATAATATTATTTTAATAATTAATTTTAAAATTATAAATTTAAATTTTTATAATTTAAAAAATTTTATTTAAAAAATATAATTAAAATTTAATAAATTATTATAATATTATAAAAAATATTTATTTTTAAATAATTTAATTAAATTAAAAATTAATAAATTTTATTTTATTTAAATTTTTTTAAATTATTTATAAATTATTAATTATTTTAATATAATATTATTTAATTTTATATATTTAATTTTTAAATTATTTTATATTATATTTAAAAAAAATTAAAATTTATTATAATAATTTTAAATTTATATATTATTAAATAATTAATTTTAATTAAATTAATTATTATAATTTTTTAATTAAAACTTTTATTATATAATAATTAATAATTATTTTTAAATATAAAGTTATAAAATTTATAATTATAAATTTATATTTAATTTTATTTAATTATTTTATATTATTATATATTAACTTTTATAAATAATAAACTTTTATTTTAAAAAAATAATTTTTATATTTTTTTAAAATAATTTTAATATTTTTTTTAAATTAATAATAAATATATTAATTTATTTAAATAAAAAAGTATTTTATTTATATATTTTTTATTTTAATAAATAAAGTTTTTATTTTAATAAAATTTTATTTATTATAAAAAATTTAAATTATACGGTAATTTAATATTTTTATATAATATTTATTAATATTAAATTAAATAACTTATAATTTATAATAATTTTACTTTTTAATAAATTAATAATATTAATTTAAATAAATTAAATATAATTTAATATTATAATTATTAATATAAAATACCGTTTTTAATTATAAATAAATTATAAAATTATTATAAAAGATTTATATAATAAATTTAATTAAATTTATTTTTAAAATATATATTATATTATATTTTTTAAAAATATTAATTTTTATTTTTAATTTAATAAAAGACTTTAAATAAATAAAATAATATAATATATAATAATTAATAATAATATTTTTAAAAATTAATTTTAATATTATTATATAAATTAATTAAATTTTTATAAATATAAATATTATTATAAAATTATATATATTAATAATATATTATAATAAAATAATAAATAAAAAAATATAATTATTTAATATTTTATTATTTAATAAAAATTAATTTTTTAAAATAAAAAATTAAAAAAAAAAGCTTTTTATAAAAAATAATAAAAATATATATAAAATTAATAAACTTTTATATATAAATTTTAAATTATTAAAAAAGAAATAAGTGGTTAAATAAAAAATTAGTAATATAGTATAGAGGAAAATATAGTGTGGCTGAAAGTGTAAATATATTAATAATGATTTTACTAGGAACTCGGCTACTTGAGGTACTTCGAGGCGACGACTTACAGTGAATTAATATCTGCCTGTGAAGGACGTGTCGACTGACAATGGTGGTTGAGATGGAAAGGATTTCTCTAATGAGCTCGAGGGGCCAATTAATCTTGTAACTTTGCGTTGAGAGAAGCACAGAACGCAAGGATCGACTGTTATTTCATATTTAAGTTCTCCTGGGCGGACACTTTGCTTTCTTTTGAGGAAAAGCAAAGCAAAGGGGAGAAAGAGAAACATTGGGTCTTTGAGCGTTTACCACGGTGCGAAGTGACCGTACACTTTTAGCATGTATACGGATTAAGAACGAAACCACATTTTCAAGACTGGTATGTATTCAACGACGATGTAGAAGAGCATTCATCAATTCAAGGTCATGAATGCTGAGGTAACGAAGTAACCTGAGGTCATGCTGCTCCTTCATGAGGAGACTTCGACCAAATTGCGCCTCTGGAAGACACATCCGAGGCTCGTCCATGGAATCCACACGCAGTGCCCACTACCCAGACGGACCGTGGTCTCAAAGCCCAAGCCCTCTCTCGAGATGTCAGGGGACTATCAGCCTGGAATCCGAGCAACAAAAGCAACCAATTCTTGTACAATAACCCAACAAACCACACCAATCTGCCGAAGTTCAATGGAAGTCCAGATGCTCGCCACTGCCGGGGCTCCACGGTTCGCGCCCGTCTGCCCATCCAGTGGTGTCGACAACGGCTGCAGGCGAATTCCAAGTCATCTTTTCTCAACGCTGTTCCAAGTCAGTACGGCATCGCCTTTCTTCCAAAGTCCCTCCTCATCACAGCTGATGTGAGAGCAACGCGGCGTCGGCGCTCGGTCACTAGAAGCGAATTCTCCGTTTTCGCTGTGTCGTCGTCCACTCGTACTTGTTCTCGGGTGGCACGCCGTGGGTGGCGATTGGTTCGGCGTGCACCGTCCCAAGCTCATCCTCATACTGGTGCGTCATTTGAAAGTGGCTTTCGAAGCGTGCCTTGAGCGTCTTTTCGGGGATGTGCTGTTCGGCCTGGTCCGGGGACAATAAGCCGCTGCGACAGAAGCCAAGAGCACGTCTCGGGTCTCCTCTGGCTTCCCCTCGGGGATTGCGTCGCTCTGGGCGGGTGATTCCCTGCTTTGCTTTCTCTGCCTCCTTCTCGGACTTGCTTATGCGCGAATCCTTAATGCGCTTCACAATTCCTTCAAGAAAAGCCTCCACGATCTTCTTGTCGCTCAGGACCTGGGAAAGCTCTTCACTGGCGCTCAAGACTGGATCACCCGAGACCGAGGAGTCAGTGGAGGCGGCGACATCAGCAGCACAGATGCTCAGCACGTGCTGACTCTCCGAACGGACTGAAGAGCATGGTGAGCTGCAAGTATCCGAGTTAGGGGGTGTGGGGACCTGCGTGAGCCCATGATCGCCTCCAGATGGCTCTGGAAACAGTGAGAAGTTCTCATCATCGGCCTCGCTGTGCCACCAGTCTTTGCGCTGAAAGTCCCACTGAACGCTGTCGTCAACGAACTCATCGTCGCACGTGGAACCCCAAGAGGATTCGGATTCAGATGTGAAAGATTTATCGAGCTGATCATCCCACGAGATTTCCTCCGTGGTCCAACTACCACTATCTGAAAACGAGCTGTCATTTTGCACGTCCCAGATCGATGCGCTCGCAAGTGTGGCTTGAAGCCGCTGATTGTCGTTGTATTCGTCCCGCATAGCCTTCCAGGTCGCGAAAGCCTGGGCCTTGACTGTGGGATCCGGGTGATGATGGCTGCGAATGCCCACCACCGTAATTGGCAGAAGGTCTCCGATACGATACGTTTCGCTGTTGTCGTCACTGGACTCGGAAACGGCATCTGCGCCTGTTCCAGGCTGCTTGAGGCCCCGCTGCCTGTAGACACGGTACGCGTCCTCGGGAGTCAAGCGCCGGACCAACTTCTCTTCATGCTCGGCAATGTATTGGAGGTGTTTCTTGCTCAGTCCTCGCACAACTTTCATGGCTTGGACCGAGGGGGAGGGGCGAACCCTGCTGTCCAGGACTGCAGGAGGCTTGAACCAGCAGCCAGGGTCGACTCGTAGAGGAACGTACATTTTGGCAAATAGCTTTGGGCAGCAGCGGATGTGGATCTGTAGCAGGGAGTCGAGAAAAAATTAAGAAGACACAGTGGTTCTCAAACAGCTGAGGACCACTGCCTGACACCCGGGCCGGGGAAGTGAGGCTGCAACTGGTGTGGACCCAGATGAACCGGCCTGTACTGTGCTGCAATAACTTTGGTACGTCTGGTGGCTGATTGTTGGGTTGTTGGTTGCAAACTTGAAAGGAGTGATGGATGGAAGTGAGTCAAGATCAGAGACTTCGGGATGGCAATGTGATGGGTAGAAGGCCCCTTGGCTGGAAGAGGTGCAACTGCTCTGCGCGTGATTAATGGCTCTGGCTCTCGAAGTGGTGACTGAGAGAGAATAAAACGAGACAGACAGAGAGAGAGAAAGAGATTGTGTGTGTGCTTGTGGACGCTGAAGATATCTCTGTGGGAAAAATAAAAGAAAACAACGGCAAACAGGTGTCCGGAAGGGGGAGAGATAAGCTTCGGCTCAAGCCAGTGAGTCGTGCTCTGCTGTCTGATTCAGAGCCTGAGCCCGTCTTCAGACCTTTGAAAATCTTGTCTGCAGTCTCTGTGCCTGATTTGGAATTAGCTGATAGGCCGGCACACAATGGAAGTGACAATGGTGCAGTCAAGGTGAGGTACACGTGCCTTCCCACTGGTACCCCGGATGTGTGGCTGCCTCCCTAATTTTGCCGGCACGAGAACGATGACTGGCCCTGCATGTGCCAAACGCCTTCACCCATAGTCACAAGCTTTAAAAATGATCATTGCTCTGAACTTGGGCAAGTGCATGGCCAGTGGCCAATTCCCGCTGCCTAGCAAGAAGCCTCAAGCCAGAAGCAGTTGCATGGTGCTGTGCCGGGGAGAGTACCAGAGCAACAGAATGCCAGACCTGTCATGTGAAATTGACAGCCAGGTGATCCAATTTCCCGGCAAGAGGATGAGGCAGCTTGAGCTGAAGAAGTGGCACAGATGTTACGGGAATTGACATCATTGATGTGCTTTGTAAGGGAATGGACCACGACACAGAGTCTGATGCAGACCTTGTGCCAACAGCCATGGTACGGTCTGTCCAGGGCAGGGCCCATCTGAGCAGTTTAGGGATACTCTGATCAGGGGGTATCAACTTGCATTCATTCGTATATATTTGCAGGACGTCATCATGAAGGTGGCTGCTGGCCCACATATCCAAAAGACCATCCAGCCAACTCTTCTAGTGGCCATCCCTCCTGCGTAGGAATAACTCTACAACAGTCTTCTGTTTGTCCTCCAAGACCTTGCGCTCCTTGTCTCTGGCTGGCATTTCAGTTCGACAGACCAGAGGTCCAAAGATATGTGCAATTCTCTGCTCCTTGGCCTTCCTTCTTTCCAACGACGCAACAGCCTCCACCACTGGTGTTGCCGCTGTCACAGACGGACCTCCTCCCGTCACACTTCGCCGGATGCTCATGGACCTGCGGCTTATCGCCCCGCCAATCGCCCCGATGCCTCCTCCGCCGCCGCCTGCCTGCTGCCCGGACCCAGCAGACTTGAGGGCATCTACCTCGCTTTTCTTCAGCGGTGCCACTTCACCAATGACTTTAGCAAGAGTGGTGGTCAAGAACACGAAACAGATGTTGTGGTTGGGCGTGGTCATTAGGATGTCGAGAATGGTGGACTTGTCGTCTTCTGTGCTGTCTTGAGACGGGCTTTTTACAGCCGGGCCCTGGCCAAGCGCTCGGATGGGCGCATCTTCGACCTTGGTCCATATAGATGTGTTAAGGATGCCATCCGTAAGGCCCTCCAGGAACAATAATAGAGCTTTCGCCACGGCTTCCAGCCGCTGACACGGATCTGCCTCGGGAGGAAATGCCTCGGCGATCGGCTGGTCCGTGTCCAGGGCGTCAACGACCGTGGAGACAAGGCCCGCACGAGGCTGCGCGACAAAGTCCTCAAACGGCCACCCTGGCTTGTCCCTCGGCACTCTATATGACCCGAGCATCTCTTCATCCGCCAGCGTCCGCTCGGTTAGCATCTCGACTGCGTCAACCAGCTTGAACAGCTCTTTCGGAGCAGACCGGTGGACATCGAGAATGGAAGGAATCACGCCCGGGTTTGCGCTCGCCTTCTCGCGAGGCAAGGACTTGACAAACGCCCGAACCCCGCCATCAGGGACCCTGATGAGCTCGTCAATCGACCTGCCGACGCAGGTTGGGGCCCAGGAAGCCCGAACTGGCAGGAAGTGGTCTCGACCTTGGTCGACTCGGAGTACAACCACCTCCTCAAGCTTCTCCCGGCCCTCGTTCAGCGCCCTGGCCAGCGACACTCTGTCGATACACACCCCAAGCGTGGCATTCACCGTTTCGCCTGGCTCTAGTGTCACTTCCTGTCCAGCATTATTTGAATTGTCCTCGTCTCCCGACTGTGTTTGGTCGAGCGAGGTCGCGAGCCAGTGGGCCGACTCCAACCCGTTGCCCTGTGCGCCGCCGGGACTTGGCCTCTGAACAAAGCTGACCGTCGCCGGAACGCCGCCGGTGTTTGCGATCGTGAAGTATGCGGCTTGCCTCTGTTTGAAACTGACCTGACCGAAATCGACCAGGTCATGGGCGGACTCTTGCCCTTCCCTGACGATGGTGATGGAAGGCCGGCCTTCATTTTCAGCGCGGTCCAGCTCACGGGCCACCTGAGCGTAGATGTCAGCCTTGAGTTCTGGAACAACTGCATCGACCTCGAGCTCAAAGACAGCCACAAGAGGCTTGTGGTCGGAGGATATTATTCGCTGGTGGGAGGTATAGAGGTTCAAATTGATCCGGTCCAGGGCGTCTGCGGCAACGGCATCCGCGGCTGCATCCTCGCCGTTCTCATCGTACTCGTCATAGTCCAGACCGGGCTTTCCAGAAGGTGTCGTATCTCCATCACTTTCCGGGTCATAGTCAAAAAGAACCTCGTCGTCGTCCCCGGCCTGATCAATGCCGCGAGATTTCATCTCTTCGTCCCTTTTCCGAGCTTCTGCCTCCTCCCTGAGCTTCCTCTCGTACTCTTCTCTGTCTCTTTTGGTCCGGTACATGATGCGATCACACCAGCTGGGGGCTCTTTTCTTCTCGCTGGAATCAAACAAGCCCACGGTGCCCACGTCGTATTTGTAGGTTGGCAAAAAGGTAATCGGGCCCTCACGCCAACCATCGTGAAACAGCTTGCGCTCTCTTCTGACCCGCAGCAGCTGGTCATGTGGCAGTAAAGAGTCTAGGGTGGCCTGCAGGGATGCAGGGTCCTCGTGAGGATCTGGGTCGAAGTCGTCCGGGTCAGGCAGGGACAGAGACTCATCATCACTGCTCTGCTCAGTCGAACGCGTTCTCCCGGAAGCATCGTCTGTCTGTTCATCGCTGCTGTCGGAGGTCCTCCCCACGACAATCACGTCCTCACCGTCGAGGTCCTGAGATTTGGTCTTGCCCACGTCATACTCGCCTTTCGAGTGGAGCGTTAGCAGGCGGCGGATATCGTCACCCGGTATGCCGTCCAGCCTAAAGTTCAAGTCGCCGAACCAGAAAGCAAAGTCCTCGTTCCCGATCCTGTCCTCGTCGTCTTGCTCGTCGCTTCCAGGGATGACGGCAGGGTCGAAGCGGGTTCTGTCCATGATGGTCCTAGCATCCCAACAGCGACGTTCGACGGTGGCCTGGTCGTTGCCGCTGGACAAGTGGGAATTGACAAAGACCATCCGCGTGGTCTCCCCAAGAACAATGCGTGCTGCTGTGGCGCCCTTGTTTCCGAACCAGCCGCCCACGCCCGTGCCGACGGCCTTGGTGCTGATGTGTCCGACGCAAGGTGCCAGGTCAGGCGAGGCGTACATCAGAAGGAGGAGCCCGGACATCTGCTCTGAGCCGATGAACTGGTAGCCCTCGGGAAGGGCAGCTTCAAGGGCCAGCCGCCATTTGTCGGTGGGATTCGTGTCCGAGTAGACATACTGGGTGACGGGGTTGAGGGTAACAACCTCCTGCAGACCCAGGATGTAAAGGTCGATCTTGTCACCTCCCACGACGCGAGCAGATGCTGGTGATGGGGAGCCGGCGGCCTCTGGGTCTTGTGCGTTGATGGCGGGGTTCTGAAGGAGCCCAGGGGAGGCCAGATTGCCGTCAAGACCTTTACCGTCGACGAACCAAGCCGCCAGGTCTTTATCGGTACCAGGGCAGGCGGCGACGTTCCATGAGCCGATCTTGAGCCTCAGGCGACGCGGCCTGGTGTACTCGGCGCGGCGCGCATGGACTGCGCGGCTCAAGGACTGAGGGGTCGACAGCACCAGCTCCACGGGGTCGGTGACTTCGGACATGGAGTGCCCGTGGCCCGCTGAGGATGGCATGTCGACGGGCTGGGAAAGGAGGTCCTTTTACCTTCTGTGAGTCCAGCTGAGCAAGGCGGCGCCAACATTTGCGGCTAAAGGGGGCACAGAGGGGCCGATGTTGAGAAGAAGCGGGAAGGCGGGAAGGGGTAAAGGGCTGGCGAGGAAGGGGGTCACAGCCAGCTCAGGGCCAGAGCATGGTTGAAGAGGGCGCCACAAAATCGGGCGCGGTCACGATACCTCCCGGTCTTGGGATTATTATTAGTGTGTAACCTGGGCCGACAGGAGCAGACGTCACAAGGGCAGGGCGGCCTCGGCAGGGCGGGTACTCCGTACATATAGACAGCTAAGCTCTTATGCCTGCCCCGCGCGTGGAGTCCTGGACAGGTAGGCACATGTGCACCCCTGCCCTCCCGACCCCACCAACTAACTAACTCTATTGTCTGCATTACCATTTATTACCACTCGAGCCCAAGGGCCTTCTCCCCAACGTCATTTGTCCACCACCGCCTTGTCGACGTCGCGTCGACGAGGTCGAGGCAGCCCGAGCCATTCGAGGCAACTAACTGCTGGTTGTTCATTATTGTTGCCGGGGCCCGTGTCTACCATCGTGCCAAGTCACAACAGCCTCGCAGCGCACTCTCGACACGGATCACCATCTTCAACATCAGAAGCACATCAGAAGCCCTTCACACCAACCGTGGTTTCCACCATGGGTCCATCGACACCTCGAAGACCACAGAAGCAGCGGAACCAGCCCGGCAGCGGGGCTGGAGGTCGTCCGGCAAACAACCTCCCTGCCGCCCCGGCCGACTACGAGTCTGACGCCTTCTATTCCGAAGCTCCAGCACAGCCGCAACAAGCCATACCGCCACAACCCGCCGCCACCCAGAGCCAGAAGGTGAACACCATCGACCAGATAAACCTCACCGTCCTCAAGCGCTACGTGCCCACAATCCAGAACTATTCCGCAATGGCCCACAATGCCACCCTCTTTACATGGAACATTGAGACGGGTGGCTGGGAGGAGACCGGCGTCAAAGGCCCCTTCTTTGTCTGCAACCAGGAGCACCAGATATCTGCCACCGGTCACTTCATCCCGCGCGGCTGCGCCTTCATCTTGAACCGCAGCAACCCCGAGAATGCCGTTTTCGACCTGGCAACTATCGCCCAGTGCGAGTTGCTCGAGGGCCAGCTCCTCTCGACCATGACCGACGCCGGCGAGGGCTGGGGTTTCTTCATGGACATGGGGAAGGCACAGGAGACCTGGGATGCTTTCAGGAAGCTGTGGCACAGCGTGCGGACTGCAAGCCAGGCCGGACCTGCAGACTAGCGGTGCAATTCAATCTTATCGGCCTGTGCTGTTTCACCTATTGAGTGAAATAGCTCTTGGAACGAGACGATACGACACGACGATTCAATGGTCATACGTGCATTATAGTCTTTGAACAGTCCCGCCTCTAAGACTAGGAGGGGATGCATAACTGTAGCATTCAACATGAAGGAAATTGAAATCCTCATGTCTGTGTAGAGACATCCATGATAACGATAATTGTTATTGTGCATTCCCTAATGTTACATACAATATTGGTATGTGGACAGTGGCTAGACGTACATGATCAGTTGCTTTCGTAGTAACAGATGCTGGGCAGGTTGATCAGATGCCTTGCGTGGCGTGACGTTGAAGGAATCCGGCATTATCTTGGTGTTGAATGTCGTTTATCTTATCATATACCACAGCGCGTTATCTCTGGACTAATTCCCATACAATAAAAACGTGTGTAGCGCCTTCATACAGTGGTAAACGCTCAAGACCCAGCGATAAAAAAGCATGATGCCAATAATAGTGCAATGCGTGGGCACCTGGGCACATGGCCTCAGCCTCGTGCCGCACAGACAACAGTATCTCAGGAATCTTACAAAGCCGCCTGGTTATATTTTGAAGGTTGAGGATCGAGACTCTCGGCTGGAGGCCTCCTTGAGTTCATCCTCAGTCAATTGGCGCTCTGAACAGACTGTCAAGAAGCACCTGGGCACGTATTGCTTGAAGCAGTGGTGCGTCAGATTCCTGAAGCCCTTTATGCCCAGATTGACTTCTCTATCCACTCATAGATGCCTATGATTTCGGATGAGACGTCGTCCAGCACCTGTTTCAAATCCTCGACTGTATCGCAGCTGATTACATATTTGATAATCCAAGACGGCGACAGAAAATTTCCCTGAGACGTGGCGAGGAGTGTCATAGTGATCACCTCATTTCGATCATCTTCCCAGGGCGTGAATCTCATTTCATTGCCAATGAAGAGACTCAAACTCTCCTCTGGTTTTCTTATGGACGTGGAGACATCGTCTGCGCTGGCAGTGAGGTTCTTAGCCGGTCGAAAGATTCCGCAGTGGTCTGAGGCCGTGCACATGTGTTTACACTAATATCATACGCAAAGGGAGCTTGAAAGTCTTGAGGGGCGCAAGAACACCCAAAACTTTGAAGTATACGCTGTATTCGGCCTCATACTGGTTTCGCTTCTATTCCGTATACGTCCGAGGACATACATGGCGCCTTCATACGGTGATTCGGCCTCATACAACACATCAATCGCCCGGTAGACCACATGGAACCACTCAATTTATTGAGAATATTTACAAAAAGATTCTTCCATAGACTGCGTATGTCAGACCGTGCTATCGTCTTAGAGTGCTTGCAACACTTAAAAGCGGAGGTGAGTACTCTAGGAAAGACTAAGTCATTTGGAAGGCAATGGATAGCAGACATTTGAAAAATCGGCCTTTGTAACTGGTCATCAAATCTGAAGTACCACGTTTTTGTAGAGTCATCATTGCTCCACAGACTGACCAGAAAGGAGCTGAAATCGACTTTCACGATCCTAGGTTTCATCAATAGGGTATGCAATATGGAGGGGCGAATGCCTTGTTATTTACCTGCGAGAACAATTTGGACTTCGCATCGTACTGGCTGTTCTACATCAAGTACCTACCTAGGTAGGTACGGTTTTTACCAAGTTCCCCTTGCACCTCTAGTCAGGCAGCATTATCACCTCAATGTTCTCCAAGCGGGTTTCTGCTACTGATGATATGTAATTGGTGCGACTGGATCTTCGTTGCAGTCGGCCAGTCAAATGCCCCAGATCTTGCTGAATGCATTGAAACGCTGATACCCCTCAAGCAAAGATACAAGAAGTCGGGTCCACTTCGACAAAAATCGCCCTACGACCGTATGTTTTGCTCCAGGAAGCATGGATTTTACCTAACTTCTTATTTTATAAGGGTGTAAGGATTAATACTACTACTAGTATTAGGGGGCTTAAGGCACAAAGAATGTTAAGAAGAAATATTTAAAAAAAACTTAAATATATTATTTAAAAATAAGTTGTAAATTATAATATACTTTATTTAAATAAATTAGTAAATATAATAGATAATATTTTAAAAAAAATAAACTTTTAATAAAAATAATATTTTTAATTAATATAATATTTTAATAAAAATTATATAATTTTTTTTTAAATAAATTTATAATTATAATATTATTACTTTATTAATTATATATTTAAAATAAAATTTATAATAATTAATTTATTTAATAAAAATAAATTTAAATAATTATTAAATATATTAATAAAAAAATTAATTTTTTTAATTAAATTTTATTTTATAAATTTTTTTTATTATAAAAACTATTTTAAAAAATTATTATAATCTTATTATATAACTACTTTATTAATTATTAGTTTTTAAATTATTTATATTAATAATTTTAATTAACGGTGCTATTAAAAGTTATATTTTTTAATTTTAATTATATAATATAAAATTAAAGTTATATATTTATATATTATATTTTTTTTTATTATTAGCCTTATATTCTTTTAAATGCTAGGTTTAAAATGTTTATTATTATATAAAGGTACTATATATATTTTATATGTAGAAGGCTTTAATAATAAAACTATTATTTTACTGTCGGTTAGTCCATTCTCTTATTAGCAACCAGACTACTCTACACATTATGATGAGTGCTACGCTTCTGGACAGATCCTCCAGGGATGATGTTGCGCGCACAAACTAGAGATCCTAGACAACGGGCCTTGCGAGCGTTGCTGCTAGTCTCACCTGCGGCCCGGCCGGAACTCATGGTGTTGGCGTCCTGCAGCCGATGCTGGATTCTGTCTTTGCAGGCTGGACATTCACCATGTTCGGGCCCCTTAGTGCGGTCTCAATTCCTATGCTCATGCCATGAGGACTTGAGGTCCATCGTGGCGGAATTGTTCATGGGGAAGCCCGTGGTGGCAGTTGACCATGAGACTAGCTTGACTGATGTTCGAATCGGGCCACTTCCCATCTTGAGAGGTAAATACCCGGCTAGAGGCTACAAGAATGGGCAATGGAATAGGTTCGGACATACCTAAGGAGCGCTGCAAGGACGCTGGTATACATACGAGACTGCTTTAAAGCGACGGAGGAGCGCCTAGTGCTGAGACGATGAAGAAGTAAAAGGATACGGATCTGGTAGAACTGTCCAAGGAGACATTCATGATACATGGCCATGCACCTACCTACCGGTGGAAGATGTGAAGCAAGAATGATCAGGTTGTAGACATGGTGAACGTGGCAGCCTGAAAAAGGAACGTGACTTGTGACCAAACATCGTGGGGCTTCCACAATTCGCAGCCGCAGACGTGTGAAGAGCTTGCAAGCAATCGGCCGAAAGCTCGAAGAACTCTCGGCCCGGGCTCGCGCGCGTCTCCTTCGGAAGCTGATACGTCAGGGGGACTAAGCATCGGACCATTGCTTCCACTCTGAACGTCCGGTGACCAGGCTTGCTGTGGTCCAACGGGAGATACATGTAAACAGACTGTGGCCGTAGATGTGTGTTCGGGCGAGTTCGCTAGCGTCTTGCTTTGCTTGCACGGCAGGCACATAACAGAACCACAGTGCACCGAACGCATGAAAGCTTACCTGCCGTACGAAAATGGGCAACCGACAGACTCTAGGCCCATTCTGCGCGCAAATACCCACTTGCGCATTCCGTGTTTCCAGTCCATGACGATGGCGGATATGCGTTCACCATCTTTCCCTTCGTTGAAGATATCGGCGCTGGTTTAAGGAGTATGAGAATATTGGTGCACCAACGCAGGAAGCTTTATCAAAATACCAGTCGCAAGTCAGATGCGCGGTACCCATGGGTAGCTGATGAAACGTGCTTGGATTAAATTATTTGTATTAAGGAAGTAGATAACACAATATTATTTGACACAGCACATATGGCCTTTGGCAGTGCTATATGAAGCCCGGTTGTGGTTGTGCTGCCGTGACAGGCGGAGGTGGTGGTTGGGCTGTTGTCATGGGTTGTGAGGTTGCTGATGTCTTCTGCTGTGAAGTGCCCGGACTCGACGTCTTGGCCGAGACAGGCTGTCCGCGCTTCATCATCCTCCCGAGCACGGTAACCAGCTCGCAGGCATCGTTAAACATCTCATTGTCGATGCCTTCGGTGGCCTCATAGACCTCGTTAATAGTCAGGCGGGCTACCTTGCGGCTCTCCTCGGCGTCGTGAGCGCACTCGTAGAGGAAGGCTGAATATTCGGTCCTGACTGACAATCGCAAAGAGTGAGAGCCCCATAAATGCTGATCTGCGAGAGCCACGGCCTCTTCGAAGTACCGCCGGGCCTGGGGGAGGTAATCGCCGGCCGGGAGCAGGAACGCACCAACAGCCTCGGGCCCGAAACCCGGTGGTGGGGCGACCGGCCCGCCGCGGGAGTAGGGCGTGGCTCCCGAGCGCACGCCCTCGTCGCTCGCTACCCCCTTGCCCTTGTCTATTTTCGATGGCGGCGCACCTGGGACGGTAGAGGTGGTCGCAGGGTCCGTGTTAGGCATGAATTGCGACGACACCGGTGGCTGGTTGTGGAAAAGCACAAAGATGTGGTAGAAGGATGCCCGTAGCTTGTAAGCCAGCACCTTCAGCTCGCTGTGCCTGTTCACCATCGGAATCACATACTGTTCCAGCATGACCAACCCCTCCCGCGCGAGCCATATGATGTGGAAATAAAAGTCAAGTGCCTCGGTTGGCCTCGTGGGCTCAACTTTGCGCTGCTTCCTCGCCTTGACCAGGTGCTGAGACAAATTTATGGACAAGCCCAGGATCTTGAAAAGAATCGAAGAGAGCAGCGGATTTGTCTGCTCCTCTGCCTTGGCAAACTTGCCAAGGAACTTCTGATCGACCTCGGAAGATGCCATTGACCGGTAGGTCAGGAGATGAGACGCGGAGTCGGTAATTGGACGGGTAAGGTGCCTGTGACGTGTGGAGATGCTGTTGGCTCTGGATTCATACTCCCGCTGGCGTAATCCGCCAGGACGTCTCGTCCAAGTATAGAGGAGGTAAGGAGACGATTTCCGTGTTGCTGCGAGTAACACATAAGGGGTGTTGTGGTGGCAGCAGCTACAGCCTCGTGTACAGCAAGCTCATGTGTGTGTGATGACCTGGAGGTGACAAAGCCTAGGCGACACCCTGGCTGGCTGTCGGCTGTGTTTGCGCGTGCGGCAAGACTAGGCGATGAGAGCTGCTGACTGGGCGTTTCTGAGACTCCCCCGGTACGAAGCGACAATGACGACAAGCAAGGCAAGCGTGTGCAGACGGAGGGCGAACAAACAGGCCGACGCAGGCCAACCCGGTAGCTGGCGCTGACGTCCTCGTGATGGGAGGGCGGCCACAGGCGGTGAGTTAGGCGGGCTGGGAAGCCGGATTGTTCGCTGGGATTTGAGTTGAATAGTGGACCAGAGAGCAGCAGGTGGAGCTCTCAGGGCTGGTCGGGCCTGGCTGAACCGTCGAAAATGCGGAAGAACAGACGTGTGGTTGATATCAGGCGACCAAGATGCGAAAGGTCGCAAATGACGGCAAAAGAGATTGGGTTGGAACTCGGGGTTCGAAGCAGGGGTACGGAGGGAGATGAAGGGTGCCAATGGAAGAGGCCTTGTATTCGCATGAGCGTCCCGGAGTGAGCGGGCGAATGCTGCAGTGAGTTATGTATCCTTAAGGGGGCCAACTGTGCCTCGTAGGACCACAAGAACAGTTCCAGCAGGACTCAGAGTGCTGTAGTACTCCGTCCCTGGGGAGTCAATCGCAGGTGGAGCGTTCGATTAAGTACTTGCATGAACGAAGGAGGCCCCTTACGGTGAGAGCCCGAGTCTGAGCCCGAGTCGGAGGTTCTGGCCAGATGCAATGCGTGTGAAGTGAGTCTGTGTTGCCAACTCTGCCCATAAACGCACCGCAGCACAATAACGTGGACGTGAACGTGTATTAGAGGGCACCGAGCCGAGCCGTACCGTGTGCTTGACCAGGCCGGGTGGAATGTGGTGTATGCATGGGCGCACAGGTGCTGTGCTGTGCGTGGGTGGGAAGATCGAGGGCAAAGAGCAAGCAATAGTGATAATAATAATAATAATAACAATAATAATTAATAGCAACAACAATGAGAGCGCAGGAGAACAATGGAGCGAGCGACCTTGACCCTCGGGACAAGATCAGGTCAGGGCAGCTGGCGCAGGAAGCCGCGCATGTGTATGAATGTGCGTATGTATATATGGCTGGATGTGTGCAGCGTTCATGTACCCGGGCAGCGAAAAGAAAAGAGGAAGAGAGAGCGACAGAGACAGGGGGGGGAGAAAGAAAGAAAGAAAGAGTCAAACTAAGACAGACAGGGTTGCAGGTACCTGATCCCAGGTACCTGGCTGTACCGTATTATGCGGGCGCAGTTTGAGGGAGAATGAGGATGAGGATGATGTCGAGGTCAACATGCCGGTTTGACTGCCCATGAGGATGGGTGCTGCTGGTGGTGGTGCAGATGCGAGGTGAGTTGTCCACGGCCATTGCTGAGCAAGACCCAAGACTTGGTCAGGGCAAGGAGGAACTTTGGCACCTTGTCCGGGTCACGGAAGGCGGCCTCAAGCAAGGTCCAGGCTCGTCAGGTTTTGGGTGTCAGGGCGTCAGGGAGTCAGGGTACCTAGGAACCTACTTACCCAGGTAGGTACGGAGTATGTACCCTGGTACCTGAGGCCTCGATGCCGGGTCCAGAGCAGGGAAGGAGCCCCTTGCGCAACAGGTAGGCCGGTTCTGGGTAACAGCGACCGCAGCTACTGCAGGCCCTTGGGATTGAGACCTCCAAGTCGTCAGGGCCCCTGGCGCTGGGACGAGGGACCCCATATGCAGGCTCCCAAAAGTCAATTGGAGACGTTGGACACCACAACAAGCGGGAGGGCGGTTGACGGCGGTTAACGGCAGACGACAGCGCAGGCCAAGCTGGAACAACTGGTGATGGGGCTCAGGTGAGTTGAGGCCGGTTGAGGCGCGGTGCAGTACCCACACGAGGTGCCTATGTACCTAAGTACCCAGGTATGGACACGCGCGCGTCTAGGCTGGCTACCTAAGTACCTACGGGTGGGTGGCTGGCTAGGTACCAAAGATGCAGGAATAGGTAGGCAGGTACCTGGGGCAGGGAGTTTCTAACGAGACGAAGGAAGGCCCGCCCAATGTGTTTCCTGCTGCTGCCTCTTTCTGAAGATCCACAGACACGGATGATGACACTGACACAAACACAGACACATGTGCAAACGTTGAGAAACCAAAAAAAAAAGAGACGGCAAAAAAGCAGAAGCAAACGACGCCCATGTGGTGGTGGTCTATTTACACAAGCAGTGGATCCGCCAGTCTACTTTTCCCGGCACCTACCAAGCACAACATTTGAAGTCTTGAAAACAAAGTCACGAAAACAAACTTCACAATTTCTACTCATTACACACAGGATTCGCGGGCGACCAGCCAGTTGTGGGAGTGGCTACAGAGGTTGGCGAGACCTGACAGGATTCAGCCTTCTTGGAAGAGGACTCCGTACCGACGCAGCTCGACATCGGACACGAATCGAACCCCCTCCCATCTCCGAGGCCGACAGGGGTCTGTTCCGTGGGGCGGGATGCGCAGGGCAAGAAATGCAGGCAGTGTGTTGATGACCCGGAGCCGACTGCTGCCGTCAGTGGTGTTGCTTGACCATGCAGACGTTCATCACTTCGGCTTTGGTCCGTGGTCCTGTGTTCCCGTATTCCTCTGTCGTTGACTTCTCGGGTCGGGCGTTTTCCCTCCAGCAGAGTCTGTGCTGCCCAGGACGGGTGCTCCCATCTAAAATGTCTCAGACAGTGATTCCATCATGGCTCGTGGCCCTGCTCACACGAAACATGCGGTTCAAAGACACTCCTGCCCTCCCTGCCTCCCTGCAGGCTTTCGGCCAGTCTTCAATACCGACCGAGTACAATCGTCCATCCACGCATCCGACACCCGTCAGCCCACGTGCCACGACGCCAACCACTTCGCGCACCCTGCTCATCTCCACCACCGCCGACGGGCACGCAAACAAACCTTCGCCGTTCAACAATAACGCCTGTTTGTTGCACGAACCCGGCCCGCCCGGTCCATGTTGCAAGGCCTGCATGCTTGCC
Organism: Diaporthe destruens; assembly: GCA_036986855.1. Taxonomy (NCBI): domain Eukaryota; kingdom Fungi; phylum Ascomycota; class Sordariomycetes; order Diaporthales; family Diaporthaceae; genus Diaporthe; species Diaporthe destruens. The sequence continues at coordinate 4,006,157 of BTXE01000002.1, read as the reverse complement.
ACGAGCTCATTCAGTGCCGTCTCTCTGCGCTGCCCACTCCCTCCCGGGGCTGCCGGGCTGGACCCTGTACCGGCGGCGATCTGATTTTAGGGGCCTAGGGACGGCGCGCCACAAGCCATGGCCAAGCCAGTCCAGTCTAGCAAGGAACCAAGACTGGCGGTTGAGCTTCCCAGCAGGCCAGACCACCTGACTACCTGCCGGAAAATGGTGTTCTCACCAGGCAGACCTGACCTTTTCTCCAGTGGCGGCATCCCAAGCCTGGTCTTGATGCCGAGGCCTCTCTGAGGAGACCCAGCCACCCAGATTTATATTCCTTTGGCGCTCGTGGCCCATTGAGCCCTTGCCTCCTCCACCATGTAACGCCACGCAGCTACGCAGCTGGGGCCAGCAACCAAAAGGGTCGACCTCAGCCCTCGGCGACTATCCTCATCAGCCTGTAGGCTCGACCTTTGGTCCATCTGAGCCTCAACTCCCAGTGCAGCCTCGGGTACACATATGGTGCAAGTCGCCACCGACGTCTGTCCGAAGCTGCCAGGGCGGCCTGGCAGTCCCGCACCCCAACGACCATCTGCCCACGATCATGGGCTCGGGAGCTACCACCACGCTCCCGGTTCATGTACCGCGCAAACTGCCGGGATCGTGAACCGCAAACATCTGCCAAACAGGCGGTGAGCACCAAATAGGGAGCACCGTGCCTCCTTCAGCAGCTACCTAGCATCGGAGCTACTTACTACCCGGGCATGCCCCGATCAGTGCGCACCGTGAGCCAGCAGTCTGTTCGCCTGCTTTGGGATCTCCAATGCTATCTCCCCCGGGCTGGTCCCTCATCTGACCTTAGGACGTCAAGTGTGATTGCATCGTGATTCTAACACCCGGTCTGCGCCCATTTGTTCGTGCTCGGAGCGGCGCGGGCGGCTGCTAACACAGTATTATGCTTGTGCAGTGCCTTCTCGTCTCTGCAGAAGTGATTCTTTGCTTATCACATGGCAGTTCTGGCGGCCCGGGATACCCTTTGGGCACTGTTGATTTGAAAACGCGGCCGAGCTGGAACTTCGGGGCCCTGCGGCCTCTAGCCTCGCGCATGGCATAGGATCCCATGTCCTGACCAACCGCGAATGCCCATGCCATGCCCGAGCCAGGCTGTTTCTCATTGGCGGCAGACAGCCCACCCGACAGTTCGGATACTCTTATGGGCTATGAGCCCACCTTTACCTTGCAGGCCATGCATATGTGAATTTTTCGCTGGTCCTGAATAACAGAGAATACTCGCCGGGGCTTCACAAAGTAGGAATAAGTTCGAATGGACACACGGGTGGCTGAGAATGTCTTCTCATCACTTGTTTAGGAGACCATTACCACATGTGGAGATACGAAATACAAAAGTCTCCAGCGTGATGGGCTGGTCGGCTGTTGATGTCTCCAATTGCGTATATAGATCCAGAAAAGGCGGACCATGGTCACTCCTCATGGGCACCACTGATAAATTGAGTAACTCTTGGCTGCTTGCGCAGTGCCTGTAGTACGCCTTCGCCCATTTCACGGGTGGTTCTATCCACGCGGTCACAAAGAAGATACCATGACAATCAAGATGCCCTCGCCAGCTTCGCTTCTGGCATGGTATCCGCGCGTACTTATGTTGCGCGTGGGTCTGGCTCAGTTTCATGACCAGACGGCATCGCCTATTTCAAACCTATCTAGGACCAGCAGCTTCCTACAAGCTGCAACCCCTTGCCCACCATTACGGACACAAAACGATCGAACTTTCCCACCAAACCGGTGAAAATGACTCTGCCTCACTGGCTAGGGACTCAGTTGTGCCTGGTTCCTCGGTCGAATGTTGGACGCTTGAGCTCGTCGAGATCAATCAAGCAATGCTGTAGCAGAGAGTTCACAGAGGATAAGGGTGGCGTTCAAGGATAGTCGCAAAAGCGGTACTATGTGAACGACAACAACATTGAAGAGCAGGCAAAGCCAGGGCTTGACTTCTACTCTTATTCGGGACCCATGTCTAGTGTGCCTACATATCATTGATGCCGGATATGGAGGCCCATTTGATCGCGTTTCATAGCACTGCTGAGAAGACGGGTCCTGCGTAATATGTTAACAGTGCTCTCAGCTGCCAATGAGAAACATGAGGCAATCGGAGTCCTCCAAACCTGGCAAAAGGTTGTACGTCACATCTCAAGACAAATGTCCCTGCCACAGCCTGATCGCTGTAGGTTATAATATCCGTATATAAGCCCAAGGAGCATAGCCAGGAAACTCTAGATTACCCAGCGGGGAAATGGTATCAGTATAATGGTGGGTAATAGGAATTGATAAGGCCCAGAGCCCGAGAACATATTCTAAAGTGCTCCCGCCTGGGACTGATCTGATTCCTAACCCGCTTCTATAAACACCCTGACGCCTACGCTATGCATGAGTGATGCATCTGACGAAAGCAGAGCCTAGTAGACGAGCCTCTCACGCAAGGCGGCCCTCTTATCGTTACCAAAGCCGATGCGGTCCAGGTACTTGTCCAGGCCACCGTATTTTGACTCGAGGTGGTGTACAATGCCTTGCACAAAGCCCGGGGCGGTCTTTGCAAAGTCGTCGCCCAGACCCATCTCCCTGATCTCAACCAGGCGCGACTGCTGCTCCGAGAGCAGCTTCTCGTCGGAGAGGTGGTAGTCATACTGGATGGCCTCGACGGGGACGCCGCAGATCAGAAGGGCGAGGACAACCATGATGCCTGTGCGGTCCTTGCCCTGGGTGCAGTGAATGAGGATGGGCAGGCCGTCGAGCAGGCAGGCCAGGCCGGTGGCGACCTCGGGGCCGGAGGCGTCGAGGGTATCACAGCCGAGGCCGAGGAGGCCGCGGGGGTTCATGACGTCGCGGCCCAGGACGGCAATGGCCTGCATGCGGTAGCCGGCGACGTAGAGGAAGATGAGCCTGAGGAAGCTGGGCCAGCCCAGCTGCCTGAGCATGTGCCTCTCGAAGCCGCCGCCGGTGATCTTGACCTCGCGGTACTGGATGCCGGCGATCTTGACGGGGCCGGCGAGGGCGTCGTTGGACCGCAGCAGGGCCGGGACGGCGGCGTCGCGGGAGCGCTTCCTGGCGGCCTCTGCGTGCTCCGTCTTTGTGCGCAGGTCCATGACGGTGCGGATGGCGTAGTGGGAGCGCAGGCGGTCGCGGTCGGCGAGGGTGGCCTCGTCCGGGCGGGCGGCGCGGAAGAGAAGGCCCTCGCGGATCAGGCGGCGGGAGAGCTGGCCGTTGACGGTGGCGCCGACGTCTCGGAAGTTGAGCAGGGCGCGGAAGCCACCATCGTAGAGGGGGGCCGAGGAGGAGGAGCCGGCCCCGGACGGGGGAGAGGCTGTCGGTGAGGGTCCCATCTTCTATGCTATCTTCAAAAGAGATGTGAGGGTATATGTAGCGAACGTACGGTCCTCTGGCTTGTTGGCTCAATGATGCCACGGGACGCGTGGTGTGGAAGAGAGAACGAGCGATTGAATGTCATTATTCCTGAGCAAGCTACAGCTTGGGATGGAGAGAACAGAACAAGCGTTTCAAGTTCCAACAGGTTGAGTGCACCCCTGCTCCTGATCGTCAATCTGGTCAATCTGGTTTTCGAGGCGCACGGTGTCTTCTCGCTGCCGCACACGAACTACATACTGCATGTACGGTACTGCAGTCTATCTGGCTGCAGTCTATCCGAAGCATGCATGCCGTCCAAGGTATACGTACTTCCAGATAGAGCCTCGTCTGGTGATGACGACATGTTCAAGGATGTGCGATAGTTTACCCTGGGTTCTTAAATAGTATAGCATGACATGGTATAAGTAGCTAAGTATAGTACAGCACGTGTGCAGTGGGGCTGGGCAGGGTTTGCTGGGCGGGCCTGGGTTGTCTGTCTTCTTTATACATACTTACCGTCGATCCGGGAACGGGGAATAAATAATGAGAGTTCAGCAAGGCCGGGCTGCCGGGCTGCCGGGCTGGACCCGTCTTTGAGCCCCTCTGGAGTTATGACGTAGGTCGGTCCTTTGTGCCTGTGCCTGCGCATCGGTTGGTGTGGTGCGTAGCCCATCTGGTAGTGGTGCTGGCGCCGGTGCTGGTGTTGGAGCCAGGGTTGTTGATGCTGGCTGACTGACGCTGATGCAGAGCGAAGAAAGGAAGAGCGAGAGGTGCCCCTGAGCTGGGTGGGAGCGAGCATGGTCGGACGAATGAATGGGATGGGGCCTAGGATGGATCTGGGGCTGATCGCCCAGGAGCCAGTGGTCCAGATGTTGAGATGGCTGCCCCCATGTGGGTGGATGGCAGGCTGGGCAGGCTGGGCAGGCTGGGCTGGATGTCAAACTGCTTGGTAGACTATCGACGACTACAGCAGTACTGCATGTAGTACTCGGCACTCTGCCCTTCCACCTGGCGCCCCTTTCGTCACTCCCTTCCCACTCGGCACTCCCGAAGCCACGCATATCCTCGCCCTCCCTCTCTGCCCTCTCAGCCGCCTCTCCTCCCGCCCTCAACTCCAGCTCCCTCCGTCCTCGACCATCGTCACCATCGCCGTCCTGCCTGCTTCCTGCTCCTGCTCCTGCTCCTGCTCCTGCTCCTGCTGGCGACTTTCCGGGGCTGCCTCGCACATGACAACAATACAACAATACAACCTCGCAAACCTTGGCCGTCGTCGGCACCGGCCCGAACATGACATCTGTCAGCGCTGCCACGCAGACAGCCACACATGAGCTGCAGCCTGCACCGGCACCCTCACCCTCCACGGCAGCCCCCACGGCCCCAGGTATGCGTGGTTATGATTCCGTGTTTGTGCTCATCCCCGAGGCCCCGACTGTCCCGAATGCTCACTTCTCACATTTTGGTATCAAATCCCGCCCCTCTGCCCACCGGTTGTGGGGTGCGCATACGGGAGCGACATGTGCCCGACCTGACCCTGCCTTTGACGTGCAGGTCCGACCCATGCGCCCCGACGTCATCCCTGCTGCTCGCATTCCACATCCCTAGGTACCCACCTACCACAGCACGCGAACTCAACTTCATTCACACACTCTCTCTCACACACATACTCACTCACTCACTCACATACTCTGTCGCATACACTCGCTTGCTCACTACTCACTCCTCCACTCCTTCCCGTTCCCCCCGTGCAATCCCTGGACACCCAGAATAAGAACCGTCTTCTACTTCATCTACATCCACCACCTCGTATCGCCGTCCCGCCTGACCTCGTCTGTGCTCTCCTTCTCCACAGCACGATACCCTTCCTGACTCTGCTTTCAGCTGCTTGCTGTTCCCACTGCTGTCTCGTCCCGTCTTATATTCCACGCTCACGCTCCTCTCTCCTTTAAACCCAACCTCGCTTCCGTGTCCGTCCCCTGCTTACCTTGAACCTTTGTTCAGTTACAACACCCTTAACCGAGACGGCCGCCGGGCGTGACGGGCGCCTGAGACACGCAAGGCCACAAGACCTGCCATCCTTTCCATCTCTCGGCCTCAAAGAAGGGGATGCCGCAGCAAGCGCCGCAGCCTCATTAGGCTGGGCCTCCACCAAGCCAGTAGCCCTCTGGGCCCCCGGCAGCGACTCCCACGCCCACAAGGCTGCCACTCTGGCTGCAGATTACAAGATGCCTTCCGCCTGGCAACCAAACCCTAGCTCTTCCGGCTCCAAGACTGCCGCCGTGCTCGCCGCTGAGAATGCCACCCGCGGCGACAGGCAGTCCCCATCCACCCTCCTGCCCGCCACCACATGGGGCAACTCGGCTGCGAACCAGGCCTTCGCAGCCGGCAGGAACTCCCCGCGCGACTCGGCCGCATCGCATACTATGCCCTCCCTCGACAGGCAAAAGAGCCTGCGCGCCGCCCGGGGCGCAATGGCTGGCAACACGAGGCCGCGCTCCACTTCTACCCCCATGACCTATCCCGACTCGGCCAACGCCGCTGCGAATGCCCTCAGCGCCGCCACCATTGCTCACCGTCCCACCGCCGGTCACGGCACAGCCGCAGGTGCCTCCCCCATCACCAAACTGGACCGCCAGATGTACACCTCCAACCCGCCAGTGAAGCCCGAGGTTGATGAGCGGAATCGCGAGGCTGTGCTTCATGCAAGCGCGGTCGCTATGGCAAAAAAGATGTATAGCACTCAGCAAAAGGCTTTCGACAACGCAGCTCGCGGCAACGAGCAAGGCGGCTCACGGCCCGGGAGCGCCGACGGCCATCAGGTCCGGCCGATGCACTTCAACAACCTCCAGGAGGCCGCATACAGGCTTGCTCAGGAGCGGCTGGCAAAGCTCCAGGACGAGCACCAGCGCAACAGGGGCTATCAGGACTACTATGGCGCTGCCGCTGGCGCGTCTCCCGCCTCCCCAGGGAGGAGGTTCACCAAGCTAGGCAAGGCAAGGCGACGCTCATCTAGTGACAGCGATGTCGCCCGTCCGGGAACCGAAGACGATCGACAACAATCCAGACAGATTCACAAGCAAATGTCGCTCTTTTCCACCCGCCTTTCCGAAGTAGACGAGTCCCAGCGCGCCAGGGACAGGGATGCCCTGCTCGCGGCGGCGCAAAGAAATGTCAAGGCCGCCATGGACGGCATGGACGAGAAGGTGTCCCGTGACACCGGCCGGGTGACCTCGGCGAAGCTCAGCGAGTGGGAGCTGAGGGCTCATGCCACCGCACAGGCGAGGAGTGACGAGCGCAAGGGGGGTGGTCCTGCTGCTGGGCAAGTCGACCTCGGTGGCGGCCAGTATATGGACCGTGAAAGAGTAGAGGAGATCGCGGCAAAGAGGGTGCAGCCCCTGCTTGATGAGATCAATGAGAAGGCCGAGATGGAGAGGAAGAGGATAGTGGCGTTGCGGGAAGAGCAGGAGAAGAAGAGACTCGAGTGGGAAGCCGAGAAGGCGAGGAACGCCGAGGTGAAGGAAAACCAGCGAAAGCTCAAGGGTGAGTTTGTCTCTTTCTCTGATGCCCGGGTGAGGATCAGGCCTAATCAACGACTTCCCAGAGGACGAAAAAGCAAGAAGAGATGAGTTCAAACAAGAGGCAAAGGCAAGAAGAGGAGAAGAAAAGGCGGCCAGGGCCGAAGAGAAACGTCTGGCCCGAGAGCAGAGGGAACATGAGGGTGAAGGTCCTCCGGGAGCAGCGCGACAGCCCAACGAGGAAAGGACATCGCATAGGCACCGCATCCTACCTTTTACGCCCAAGATCCAGACAAAGTCGTCACCCGCAAGCAACGCCAAAGGCGAACCATCACCCCTATCGCCATCTTCAAATACCTCACCCGAGTCGGCGAACGAGTCACCTACCAGCCGCGTCAAGAACTGGCTCAAGTCACGACTTTCCAAGCCTCGGGCGAAGTCAATCTCAGGGAACAACGCCAAGTCCTCCGATGCCGGCAGTGTCAAAGCGCCGGGCGGGTTTCTAGGCGGCCACAGGCTCAAGCGTCTGCACCCGGACGGTACGGGAAGCATGACGAGCCTGAGCGAGGAGAGGAGCGCCAGCATGAGGGAGGTTGCGCTTGCGGGGAGGGCCAGCGCACCCGTTGTCGCCTCTGACGAGCCGGGAGAAAGTAGTGGCAGCAGAGCTACCGCCCCGACCACTGCCTTGAGCGGCACTGGGAGCCAGCGGAGGACAGGTGGATCAGCCAGTAGTGACGACGGTACCGGTGGCAACGGCTTCGCGAGACATGACCGAACAGACATGTCGAGCGGTGCACCGGAGCTCGAGGGCATCGCACCACCGAAGGCGCTGCTGGATCCAGCCGCGGCCGGGAGCGGTGTTACGCCACGGAGCAGTGTGGGCAGCGGCAACAGGGACTCCAAGTTCATTGAGATCATTGACTAAGCAGAATTAGCATGATCTCGGGGGCAGGGGGATAGGTACTGGGGCCGGAGGCCAGGATCCAGCGTTTATTGTTCTTGTGGAGCATTGGGACTACACAGGTGAATATTTGATACCACATGCGAAGCACTGGAGTTAATTGGGTTATGTATAGCTTGTCTTTAGCGAGCGTCTTTTGTGCGCTGGTCGTTGAGATCTAAGGCAAGTAAATCAAGAACCGCGTATCGTATAAGGATGTCCACACTCTCCACCAAGCCGGGCTGATGCAAGATCAACCAACAACTGTAGTAGACAGACACATGTGAAGAGTTCATACAAACCAGGCTGGGTGGACGGACTGGAATCGGATGGTGATTCGATGTCTTCAACAATATAGATTATTCCGTATGTGTATGTGTGATATATGTCATGCCCGCTGGTACCACCCATGTACTCCGTATGAATGGCTTCGTATGTGCTCGTTGAAACCGACTGAGATGCGAACGGCGGCCGCCTTGCTGGCCACCGGATTCACGCCCAAATCCAACCCTCAAAACGCCTAGCTATGCACCCAGAAAACGCCATCAGCCCGGACCCGAGACAGCCCGCCTAGAAGTTGTTGGGAACGTGGTTGCCGTCCGAGTGGAGGTGGCTCCTGGTGCTGCTGGAGCCCTCCTCCATCTTGCGGACGTCGGGCCTGCGGCGGGCGCCGTCCCAGGTCTTTGTGCAGTAGTTGCCGCCGTGCTTGGTGTAGACGGCCGGGTAAAGGTCGACGTAGAAGGAGAAGACGTAGAAGCTGAAGACGACAGCGATGACCCACTCGAGGATGGCGGCGGGGTTATAGGTACCGCGCGAGGTGAGGACGACAAAGGGGATGGCCAGGGCGATGGTGATGAGCACAAAGGCCAGCTTGATCCAGAAGGAGATGCGCAGGACGCGGTGCTCGCGGTGGCGGATGCCCAGGCGCTGGTACTCCCAGCAGATGAAGATGGCGGACAGCAGGTAGCCGATGATGAAGAAGCCCAGGAAGAGGTCGTGCAGCCTCGGGTGGCGGGCCGTGTCGAAGATGCTGAGCAGGATCAGGCCGACGGTGCCGAAGATGGCGCAGACGATGGTCAGGCCGGACAGGATCTTCTCGCCTATAGTGGTGTTGGGGACGAGGCGGCCCTTGTGGCGCAGCCAGCGGTCGCTCAGGAAGGAGATGTCGAAGAAGACGGTGGTGATGACGCTGCCGGTGATGAACAGGGGCTTGAGCTCCTGCGCGCCGACGTCTGAGATGTATGCGATGGTCTGGCCGCCCGTCATGGACGGGTAGACTCTGTAGTGGGTGTCGATGACCCCTTTTCGGTGGAAAGTTAAAGTATATTAGCACACGCGCCCGGGCCCAGTGGTACAGTTGTGTATCGTATATATATATGCATCTCAATTTGGTGTACACATACAGTGGAGAAGCAGGCCCAGAAGGGTGCCAAGCCATACAAGGCCGGCGATGATGGGGAAGACCCAGTATGACAGACGCAGCATGACGATGTCTGTCTCTGTATCGTGAGCCCAGGCTCAGGGCTGTTGTGCTGTAAATGCTTGCTATCAATGCTTGCTACCGATGGCTGCAATATTTTGTATTTATGCGGTTACAGTTTGAGTAGGGTTTGGGAGGATAAGTGTGGTTTGCCTAGATGGGAGCGATGGGAGCAAGGGAGGCGGGAAGGATGCATGCAGCAAGGCAAAGACGAGTGAATGAATTAGTAAAGGAGCGAGGGACGGCAAGAAAGTTAACTGATAATAATGCTACTGCTGACTACAGGAATGCCTGACTGCCCGAGCCACTGGGACTGACGTGGACGGGAGGGCTGGCGGCTTGGAAATTTCCAGTTTCTGCACACTCCAACAGCCTGGTGTTATTACGTCGTTCCTCCTGGTATCACAATGGCAGACGGGGTGACGTCAGACATGCCGGGTGGATCCGTGTCTACCTGTATCCGTAGTCTGGACTGGTGACCTTTTGATTCCGCTTACTACGCGTAGATTTATTTGAATCCCGTCCCCGGGCCCCGGTACCCTGCAACAACACCGACCCCACGGCCTATTTGGTTGGCCACAGCATTTGCTCGCCTTACCCTGTGCACATAGCAGCGGGACGGGGATATAGAAGAGACCGGGAATGATGGGGCCAATCGACCAGGTGTGTATCTAGGGAGCCCGGTTGGTAGACCGATTGACTACAAGTACCACGTACTGTATGGTCTTCTGCAAAATATCGATATGATAAAGTATACACTCCGTACCTTGGGAGAGACCACCACATGCAAAGCTAATAAATGCAAGTCCTGCAGACCACCCAGTACGGAGGTACTCCCACTCCGGGCGCTCGGGCACTCCCGTCCCGATCTGTACTGCGGTACCGAGTATAGCGGTACCTGGCCCCGGCAGCGGAGGGCACGGACCAGCCTCTGCATTCAAGCATGGGGGTTCCGACCCGCAGCTGTGGGCTGCACCAGGCGGCCAACTGCCTTGGGTGACCTTGACAAGGCTGAGAGCTCCATCCCCAAACCACAAACCACGACGCCGAACCCTTCTCAGCCTCAAGCCCAGTGCCCGCCTTGCAGCTCGGCTGGGCACTTGCGAATTCAAAGCCCATTGCATTCGCAAATTCGCAACACAACACCACGCGACACGACGCAACGAGCGCACTGCCCCTGCTTTACGCCGCCAGTCGCATCCGCACACCATGGCTGCCTCGCCCCTCGTCCTCCCCCCTTCCAACCCCTTGCAGTCCTCACTCAAGCCTGTCGCCTCTCCCCTCCGCCAGCAGTCCTCTGCCGTACCATCCTCAAATGGCACACCGCGATCATCACGGCCGGCGGGCCCGCCAGCGCAACAATCCCAACCCCCGCAGCCTCCGACCATGGACCTGGCCGAGCAGATGAACATGGAGGAGCGGAGGAAATATGTCAAAGGCAAGAAGCTCGGTGAGGGAACCTACGCCATAGTCAACCTGGGCCATTCCCGCGCCGACCCCTCGCAGCTCGTCGCCATCAAAAAGATCAAGAAGCAGAAGGAATACACAGAGGGCCTCGCCCCCGACGCCGTCCGCGAGCTCAAGCACCTCCAGGAGCTCTCCCACCCCAACATCATCTCCCTGCTCTCCGTCTTCTCCACAAAGGACCAGAACGTCTGCCTCGTCCTCGAGTTCCTGCCCCTTGGCGACCTCGAGATGCTCATCCGCGACGACAAGAACATCCGCTACGGAACGGCCGACATCAAGGCCTGGATGGGCATGCTGACCCGCGCCGTCTGGTTCTGCCACGAGAACTTTGTCCTCCACCGCGACATCAAGCCCAACAACCTGCTCATCGCCGCCGACGGCGAGGTCAAGCTGGCCGATTTCGGCCTCGCCCGCTCCTTCAGCGACCCCTACGGCCTCATGACCTCCAACGTCATCACCCGCTGGTACCGGCCCCCGGAGCTGCTCTACGGCGCAAAGTACTACAGCGGCGCCGTCGACGTCTGGTCCGTCGGCACCGTCATGGCCGAGATGATCCTGCGCGTCCCTTACCTGCCCGGCAGCACCGAGCTGGACCAGATCCGCCTCATCTGCCAGCAGATCGGCACCCCGACCGAGGACAACTGGCCCGGCGTCACCAAGCTGCCCGAGTACATCAAGCCCGCCGCCGACGGCCCCGCCGTCGAGGGGGTGCGCACGAGGCAGGACTTCCTCGGCACCTTCGGCACCGTCGGCGAGGACGGCGTCGACCTGCTCATGAGGACGCTGACCCTCGACCCGCGCAGGCGCATCACCGCCCGCGAGATGCTCGAGCACCCCTGGTGGCACGCCGAGCCGCGCCCTTCCCGCAAGCAGGACTTGCCCCGCAAGGACGAGGAGAGGATGGGCGCTGACCTCAAGAGGCCGGCGGGCGTCGTGGCCGGCGAGCAGGACCGCAGTGGCTCGGTCGCGCGCAAGCTGGATTTCGGCCGCCCGAGAGACTAGCTAGCTGCTCGACGGTGCCGTGTCTGAGCCTGGGCCCGCCTCAAGCCAAAGGCCCCCGCGAGCCGGGTTGGCGACAGGGCCAAGGCACATAGGGGCCAGCCGGGTCAGGGAGTTATGATATGTAGCATTTCCGTAGGCGTTCAGGTAGACATACCCCGGTTTGAGGGACCGTGGGGGGGGGGGGCAACAGAAACATGTGTGGCTTTACAGAGAAACATCACTCGATTAAAGGCCTTCTTCCTATCTTCATTGTCAAGTAATACTCTGGTACCACAAGTGATAGATAGTATCCTGGGGGGGGGGGGGTTTCTTTCACGCTTTCCCTTCCTATTCTTATTCAAAGGAGTAAAATCCGACGACGCCAACAAGTCACGGTGCCTCATTTTCACATTAGACAACATTCCATCCCGTACATGGCCCTCTCGACATCCCTCTTGACCTGGTACCAGTCCGCCCTCCGCTCCGCAAACTCATAGACCTCCTCTGCGCGGAAGACGCCGCCGAAACGGTCGCCGTCGGCGATGATGGTCGCCATCTCCTTGGAGTGCCGCGGGTCGATGAGGTAGATCTGGCTCAGCTCCCGCAGCGCGCGGAAGTAGGCGAGGAGGTCCTGGTTGCGCAACGTCTGGATGTACTCAAAGTACAGGGTGCAGTCGGCGATGAGCCGCGTGGCGCCCTCGGTGGACACGCGCTGTCGCTTGATGTGCTTGCACACGGCCGTGAAGAGCCGCAGCCCCACCTCGCCGTTGAACACCTCCAGCATCGTCTTCTCGGTGCTGCCGACGAGCATGCGCGTGTGCGAGCTGACCAGGTCCACCACGCGGCGCGCCGTCTGCGTCGGGGACAGGTCCGCGACGGCCGCCGAGTGCCTTTGCCCCTGCGTGGTGCTGCTGCTGCCAAAGGACGCGAAGCTCGCCGCGCTGGACCGCTTGTCCTGCGCGCCGACGCCGTTGCTTCCGGCAACGCCGGGGCCCACGGGCTCGGGTCCTGCCGGGTTGTAGTCCGTCGGCAGCTGCGTCGTGGCACAGATGTACTCAACCTCGTCCATGAGCACGTCGATGCCCTTGTTCAACCCCGCTGCCACGCTCTCGTCCAGCATTTGCTCGAATTTCTTCTTGGCCAGGCCGCTCTGGTCCAGAAAGTCGTTTCGGTCCGCGATCCGTGGGGAGGCCAACAGCTGCTGCTCGTAGAAGACGTCGATCATCTGCGAGATCAGGTCGCCCACGTTGACCAGCTCAATGAATGTCACCAGAGGCGCTACCCCACCCTGGCTACCGTGGTCTGTCACCTCGCGTGCCTTGTAACCCGCAAGGTGGTCCACGGCCTTGTCGAAACCGGGCTTGATGTGTCTGTAGCCCAGGATACGGAGAAGGCTGACGAAGATCTGTGCACATTGCTCTCGCGCTTCTTCGCCGGCCTGTTCGCCGAGCTGGATCAGCACGGCGGCACGCCCCAGGCTCGTCTTGGCCATGTGGACGAGGTTCAGCGCCACCTCGATACTGAAAAGAGACTTGATTCCCTCTAGTCGCGAGGCCATAAGCGCAGCCTTTGCTGCGAGCTCGTCTGTGGGTGCCTTTTCCGGAAGGGGGCTGGTTGTCCTTTCCGGTACGCCTGCACCGGATGCCTGCGATGCCGAGGCCTGAGGAGCCAGTGACGAGCCGTTGGAATTCGAGGCCGGTGTGGATTTGGTCGTGGTTGAACCAAAAGGAGACGTGAGCAGCTGTCCGGGTAACACCGTAACGGGCATCATGATGGTCTTTTTGAAGGAGCTCAGGAAGTCCTTCTTATCCACGGGCTTGGTGAAATTCGACATGTAGAACGACTCGACTGTCGCATCCTGCTCCGATAATTTCCTTTCCCAATTTCCAACCTCCTCCTCGGCCTTCTGTTGGAAGAACTCGAGCTCGTCCTGCAGATACAAATCCAGGTGTGGCTCTACGACCCTGTACGCTTGCTCTTTCGACTTCACCTCGGCTTCCTCGGCCGATATCTGTGGCACTTCAAGGGATCTGAGGGATTGCAAGCATTGCTCGAATATGCCAGACACTGCCCTGAGGTAGGATTCGATGTTGCGGTCCCGGGCCTCGTCAAACAGGGAGGTTGCATAGTCCATGATGGTGTCCTCCCTGACCTTGTCCACAAGCGCCCAGAACACTTTTCCTGGATTCGGAAATATCTTCTCCATGACCAGGGCCTGCTCACGTAGCTTGCCCGTCAGGATCTCGAAGAAGAGTTGTGACGGCCCCAGTGTTATTCCATCCGCAGGCGCCTTGTTGATGCAGTCCATCGAATTGGCAAGAACTTCTCTATCCGAGAAGATAGGATGCTTGTGGATGAAGAGGTCGACACCGGCCGTGCTCTTCAACATGTCCAGAACATGCGCATACCGCCTCATGCGGCCCTCGACGTCCCAGAACTCGTAACCCTGCTCGAATTCCCTGAGAACGGCGCTCTCGAAGATGTTGGTCATGCGGGTGAGCTTTTCCTCGCGCTGGGCCCAGCCCGAAGCCCAGTCACTCTTGGAGAAGACGTGCAGATTTGCCAACATCTGCGCCTGGCGCTCAGGGTCCCTGAAGGCCTTGAAAAGGGCCGGGTCTGCGTGGCTCTTGGCTCGTACCAGGTCGAAATAGAAAGGCCCCAGTGCACCGTAGACTTTGCCATACTCCTCTCTCGCATGGCCTCGCACGCTCTTGACATTCTGAAGCACTTGTAGATAGTCATCAGGGTCCTGAAGCGGATCCGAAAGAGGCTGCCGAGGAGGTTGCGAAGCACCGGTTACGGCCAAGGTCTCGAAGCCATCACGCAGTTCCGGCATGCCACCAGCTGGGGCGGATGCTTGAGCAAGAGTGCTACTCCTCATCCTCCTCTCCTGCTCGATAGAAGCGTCGAAAAACACGGTTGCGGACTGCCTCTTCGCGGCACCTATCTGTCGCCCGGCATCGGCAGCGCCTTGGCTACTGGCTCCGGCGGCGGCCGCGCGTTCCTTGGCATCCCTCTCCTGGGCCTCCTTCCTCCGGCGCATGGCATCGTCGAAGCGGCGGCGGGCCTCGACCTCGTTCCACAGACCCATGCTCTTGAGGCGTGCGACCCATCTCGTGTCGTCGTAGACCATCTCGCGCATGCGGCTGGAGGCGCGGGCGAAGCGCATGAGGTCGGAGACGGGCAGGTAGTCGAGGATGGTGACGAGGATCTCGGCGGGGAGGGCGGCCTTGGTGTCGATCATCTCGGTGGCACGCAGGGTGTTGAGGATGCTCGTGTTCTGGGGCCCGGGGGCCCTGCTGAACCTCGACATGTTGGCAGCGTCCGATGTCTATGTTTGGGTGTTTGGATGTTTGGCCTCGCTGGCAGAGGGCAACTCGTGCACAAGAGGGGGTCGAGATTGTGTGAGCCTTCAGGTGCGGCCGTGACGGCAGCGATAGGGCAAGACGGGAGAGGTTGCGCGTAGTCGAAGCCAGCCGCAGGGATGACGCCCATTGTTCTCACGGCAGGGCAAGGAGACAATTGTTCGGACGAGGGATGGGCAGGGACAGCTCAAGAGTTGACGGAGCGTGAGAGTGAGGAGGGGTCCCCACCAAATTGGACTACTCCGTACTAGGCAAATACCTGGCGAGCTTACCCCTGACGGCCCGCATGCGACAGCACCTAGGCAAGCTGGCAGGGCTGGGCTGTTCGGTAACAATTTCACAACTTGGGCAGTTGCCAACCCATCCGTTCAGTCTTGATTGATGTGTTCATGCCACTCCTGACGCACCATTCCTCTCTCTGTAAATGCAATTTCTCAGTCAAAGTCGCCCCATACAATGAATGGTATTCCTGCCACATTCTATACACCAGCCAAAGATACGGCGCTCCCGAGTCAAGCAAAGTTGGCGCCATGCATCATAATGGCCCGGCAGCATCAACGATCGCCTCTCAGTGCATTGACGGCGCGGCTTGGCTCACGGAGAAACGAAGTTACCGTGTCGTTCTGAGCATGTGCATAGTTTAAGACTTTCCCATACTACCTCTCGACACAACGGTTTAGTGCCGTACGTCGAACCGTCTTGCTATGGTCAGTCTAACAAGTGTCAAGGTCGGTTGGTGAACACCTCTTGTTGGCGAGCCCAGCCGCAATTGGTTCAAAGCGTCAAAGCGCGAGGCTTTCCTACAGGCCACTGCTTTTCTCCAGGCTGACCGATCTCACGAATGATGTTGCAGGATAGAGCGGTCCGCTGAACTCCATGTCGTACCTGCGATAGAATCAGCCCCACTGGCGAGCGGGAACGGTCGGTGTTTATTGTATGGGCATACCAGTAGTTGACAGCCACACAGATGCCCTCCTCCGAACAGGATTGTGACACTTTGTGGTACCTGTCCAAATGCCGCTGCAGGTCAGCACTGCCCGCCTCTTGGGGCAAATCACCACGAGGTACACGACTCACCACAGGGCTGGAAGATACAACATGTCGCCTTGTCGCAGCGTGACACGCACTGGCTCCGCGAGCCTGGAGTAGGGTGTCGCATTCTTGTCCGGCTGGTCTGGGTCCCAAATTGCGAATGGCACAGAGCAGTCCTCACCACTCTCGCAGCCATCCATGACAAGATGCAACAGCCTGTCCTGCTGGTCTCGCACATACGTGCCCGCGCGGAGTGGCTTCTCATTGACGCATGGGTAGCAGTGCGGGGGCATCAGGACGAAGTGCTTTTGTCCTTGGACTTGCACATAAATGTTTTCGTAATTATCCTTGTGGAGGGCTGTCACCGAGCGAGAATTGCCGACCCTTGGGTTGAGTGGCCGATGCGTCAGGATGGGTCAGGTGGTGTGGAAGGGCGCCGGTCAGTTCCGCCTTGTATTTGACTCACCACATGTTGATGGCATCGGGCTCTTTCTGCAATGCAATTCTTGCAAAGGGTATGTCACGCTGAACCTGATCGAAAATCGAGACATACTCGTGGCGAAGGTTGTCATTTTCTGAGACGATGTGGATGAGAAACTGGCGGCGGCGGCAACAAGGAAACAAGGAAACAAAGAAACAAGAGCATCGCTCGCGCTTACGAGTCTGAGCATATCGTATCTCACTGCTCGGGGGGAAGGAATCGTCTGTCTCCTGACGCGCGACGTACTCAACAAACTCCGAAAAGGGCTGATCTTCCTCCCACGGTTTGGCAAAAACAAGCTCGCCCTTGTCATCTTCTGTGGGGGCATCGGCGTTCCTGATAAGGCAAAGCCATGATTAGATCCTTATGCGCACGGATCGAGGCAGGCAGCTGCCACACTCGGGCACACTCAAGGGAGGTGCAGAAATTGAGATGTTACAAACCCGTAGGGGGTCACGGCGACATTGACGGTGTGGTCGTGTAAAAGGCCCTTGAGGCGAGCAAGGTTCCATGTCTTGGTTGCAGTCCAGTTGCTGGCCCCTCCCCTTACCACAAAAGGCGTGTTTCTCGAGACATATCGCATGAACTCGAGCGGGCTTGGTTCCTGATGGAGCTCGTCAACGACGGAGGCGTTGAGCTCATTGTAATTGATGAGCAGCTCAGCCAGAGGGTCGGGGACTGGTGCCATGGACGCCAACTCGGGGCCGGCAGGTAGTACCGCGGGGCCTCAGACGCGTGGGAAAGGTAGGGGTGGTATGTGCTGTGTACTGTGTGGTGTGTGGTGTTCCTAGCCCGTTCCGAGGGCGAAGCTGCAGCCTGCGGCAGATACCCGCCGAGGTATAGAAAACGTGGTGGATGTTTCGGTGCGAGTGGGGCCCGGCTGCTGGTGATCTGGGGACGGAGCACGTGGCAAGGTTCACCGTGCTACAGTACACTCGGCGTGCTCAAACAGATCCTGGCCCATTCCGAAAGCCCGGAGGGTTCTACGGAGTAGCAGAGTAGATAAAGTCGCATTGATGAGGGTGTGATGTGGGTGCGGGCAGCCGACGGGTCGGAGTGCAGAACCGTCAGCAGTCAGGATGGTTAAGGCCCGGGTCTTCGGGAGCGACGGAGAACCCAATCAGAGGTGGGTTGGGGCAGGCTAGCGGTCCAGTGACAGGGCACCGGGTCGAGGGGTGACAGCAAAATCAGCTGATGATAACCCAAAGTGGCCTGACAAGAGGGCGGCTGCTGGGCCCTCAACAGGGCTGCTACTGGGTCTAAGAGCTGACAGGTTGCTTCCGGTGCCCAAGGCTCTGCAATGTATTGCAGCTTGCGGCCACAAGACGGCAGATCAAGCTGGACGGACGGTTGGGGTTGAGAGAGGTGGGATATAAGACAGGCTGGTGATCCTGTCGCCGGCTGTCGATGTGGCCTGGCAGCTAGCTAGCTGTGCCCCTCCCGGAAGCTGTCGCCATACTCACCACCATCGACCTGAGCCGTGACCAACAACGCCATCCTCTCTGCCAGCGGGCCAGCGGGCCCCAAGCCAAGACGCGATACTGTGTGCGATGCACGGCGGGCAGGCTCGATGTTGAAGGCTGCTGCTGCACTGCTTCATGTCAGGCGACAGCACGAGCATGGGCCCTTGGCGTTGTACCGTCTAGACACGCGAGCAGTGGCCGTCTTGGTGTGATAAATCTGAGTGAGTGGCGTCGGGAAATGGCAGTGACGATGACGATCACGGTGGTCATTGATGGCGAGGCCAATGTGTGGCGTGAAGGTCGGAAGACCTGATCACACCTGAGCAAAGTACGGATGCCTATCCCAAGCCACTGTCGCAGAAGAGCACCCAAGGTTTGTCGACAAGGAAGGCTCTTGAGTTTCTCGGGGCAGTTCAGAGTTCACTCGTGGTCACGCCACGGCCACCTACCTAGGTACCTAAGTAGGTAACCAGGTAGGTATTTCCTTCCCCTTTACCACTCCCAGCATCCCTCTCTCTCTCTCTCTCTCTCTCTCTCTCAGCTGGCCTCACACTCTCTCTGGCATTGTCATCCTCCTCATCGGCACCGAGCCGCCGAGGTCTGAGCTGAGACTAGGCGAAGCTGCACGGCACAACACGGGCACAACACGGCACAGGACACACCGGCCACCTGAGGACTGAGACGCCGATCGCCAAGGCACCACCGCACTCTTGGGAATCTGGGGAAGACTAGCATTCTGCACCTGCCAGTTCGTTCCCCTGGCGCGTCCGTGCACCACCCAACCCAGCTGCCCAGACCCAAGAACGCAGTACGGGGTCCATTTCATCAGTCGGCAATACTGCGCGAGGAGGCGTTCTCCCCGTGGGCCGTGGGGCCGGGGGGGCCTGGCCTGTGTGACTGCATAGCAGCACGCCCTGGCACGCCTGAGCGACCACGGCTGGGGGGCAGTCTCCAGGCTCCGTCTCCAAGCAAGCCCTGGGAAAAAAAAAAAAAAAAGGAAAAAAAAAAAAGAGGGCGAGCACAAACCCGACAGACTGCCAGACGCTACCTGCACACGACACCCCTGCATGCGCTTCCACCTCCACCTCCACCCTCCACCCCCACTCGCGACGTCAACTCATCCAGATCCTCGATCCTTGCCTGCCATACCAACTAGCAAAAACACCCGCCGCCGGGGGCCGACCAACCAGCACCTGGGACCTTTTGAACCCAAAGGCGGTTTCGCACCCCGTCTCCCGCAGACCACCGACACTTGTGGAATAGTTTGCTGGGCGAGAGCCCGAGAGCCTTTCGTTTTGATTCGCATCTCACCGCACCATATCGCCCTCGCGCCTCACCATCCGGCCCCATCGCAACCCGCAAATTGGAGGAAGCTCATCCCTACTCGGAAGAGCCTTCCGATCCATTGTTACTGTCATTTCGGCTTTTCCCATCTCCCCTGATCTTAGCTGTTCCTCTTTACCACCACCCCCACCCCCCTTCTCCGCCCTACCGCTCGATTCGTGCCTGTCGCACGCACATACATGGTGCAGCTGCTGTGCGGTTACGAGACATTTTTGGCCCATCGACACGCCAGCATCGACAGGGACTGGCCTCTTCCTGCCCGTCAGCAGCTCAGGGCCTCGAGAGGCAAAGGGGATTGCTTCCCGTACGCAAGCCGCGGAGAGCCGCGACGATACCAAGCCCCTCCGCCGCCGGCTCACGCCAGCTCGGCTTGCTCGTCTTGCCTGCACCGGCTTATTACAGCATCCAGGCAGCATCCAGGCCATTGTGCACAGAGCCGTCCCGTGCCGGCCGTCTCGAGAGCCTGCGCCCTGCTCGGCTGCCCTGCCGTTGTCATTGGGCGCTGAGACCCTCGCTATCCATTTTCTGGTGGGCCTTGGCGCCGTGTCGTCTCCCTTGGGCCGGGTCCATGGTGCCGCACACCAGCCGATCCACTGCAGCTTTTAGACTCCAGCGCATCCGTCCCAGACGATTGAGCCCGCCCCATTCTTACGCAACGGCCGCCCTGCACCTCGACACCATTAAGGTTCCGTGCTCCTCTCGCGCGGCGGAATCCTCCTCCTGTCTCCTGCTGCGACTGGGTTCCAGCAGCCTCAGAGGACTGGGTTGGCTGGGCTAGACGGTCTCGTCATTTTTCCCAATCCCTCCGCCACCCCCGGAGCCTCAACTTTCAAGTCCACCTCCCAGGTCTCGTGTGTCCACCCTAGGCCGGTCATAGGCAGTTGCTGCATCAACAAACCAACGCAGCCAGGCCGCTCTCTTCCTCGCTTCCGAGTTTCTGCATGACTGTGTCGTGCTGGTCTTGGCCCTATCCGCACACACACAAGTTTCGCCATCTTCGCGCCAAGCATGAGCTGTCTACCGTTTGCCCCTCGCTCTCCTGACTTCCGCTTGACCCTTGGGCTTTCTCGGTGAACCTGCTTGTGATGATCTGGTATCTGCTTTACCCGCTCAGAGGGTAGGTCTCCTCCCCATGTGTTTGGCTCGCCTCCTTCCGCGCGCCCCAGCATGACGTGAACTCTTGGCTTAACCTGTTCTACAGGACGACCGAGGCCCCTCTGTTGCCACCAACCCACCCGCTTCGGAGTGCATTGACCAAATATGGGAGATACGCTGCACGGCACGTCCTCGCGACGCTGCTGATATCTGTGGCCGTCGCCGCTCTCCTCATCTACCCTTGCCCCTTTCTCTACACGACCGACTACACCATCGCTGCACCTAACCTTCCTCTCCATGTCTGGACCGATGCTCAGCCTGTCGACGACAGGCCGGCTGTCCAGCCCGATGTCATCATGCGCACCATCTGGGTGCATGGGAGCTACATGAAAGCCCTCGACCGCGACGTGCTCCTGGGCGCCCTAGAACTGCAGGACGCGATACTGGGGACTACCACCGACTTCAATCCCCGCCAGCCCACCCGTGGCATTCCTCGGCTCGAACCGGAGGCGGACCTCACCAAGCAGCAGAGAGATGCATTCCACGTCATCAACGGCCTCACGAACCAGTCATGGTTTTTCCATTCTCCTCTCCAGTACTGGGCTTGCGACGCCGGTGACATCGCGCGGGATACGGACTTTATCAACACGGTCAACGAGAAGAAGACACAGCCAACTTCTGTCAATGTGACTCTGCGGCATTCCATAGTCTTCAGCGGCAAGAAGTTTGAGGACAGGCGGCTAATCGCTGCCGATGCGCTGGTCATCACCCTGCTCCACCTCCAAGACTCGCCTGTGGGGAAGCAATGGAGGAGGAAGACTGCGGAGTCTGCCAAAGGCATGGCAGACAAGTGGGACGTTTTCCCGAGGGATGGTGTGTCAACTGGCTCTCAGCTTTTCGAGTTCCAGTTTCGTCCTATTTCTATCCAGGACGGCATCCTGCTGTCTTTGGCTTACATGCTGACAACCACTTACTTCTTGCTGAGCCTCTCCAAGATCAGGGCCGTCAAATCCAAACTGGGCTTGATCGTAACTGTCGTCGCACAGATCATAATGTCGATCATGTCCAGCTTGACTGTGTGTGCTCTCTTCAGGATCGATCTCTCCAGGATTCCGAGGGCGGCCTATCCTCTAGTCCTCATGGCGATGAGTTTGGAAAATGTCTTTCGCCTAATCAACGCCGTCATACTCACCCCGTCCGACCACAACACCAGCAGCCGCATTGGCTATGCCTTCGGCGAGACGGGCCATGTGGCGCTTGCCAGCGTGGCTCAGAATCTGTTGATTCTCTGGGGCTTGGCCAGGGTGGTGTCGTCCGGCGTGTCCGCATTCTGCACCTTTGCAGCCATCGCAATCCTCTTTGACTTCTTCTATCTTTCGACGTTCTTCCTCTCTGTCCTCAGCGTTGATGTGCGCCGGACTGAACTCGGCGATGCGCTGGAGAAGGCCTCTATCATGAACAACCGTCTGACTCTAGATGGCCCACCTCGCCAGTCCATTGTCGATGCTATCCTGCAGGGGCGTATAGCATTATCGACGCGTATCGCGGGGACCGTCGTAATGCTGGGTTTCGTGATAGTGGCACAGTGGCATTTCTTGGAAAGCGGAGACGCACATAGCCCTGCAGGACTTTGGCGACATTTCTGGCGGTCCCACATCGCAGAAGACTCACCTCCTTATGCTCAGATACACCAAGCCCGAAGCCCAAGATCTTGGCTGCGTCTGCAAGACCACGAAACGGCCAAAGAAGTCATCAATGTCATCAAGCCCTGGGCTCACAGCTATGTTGCTCGCGTCCATGACCCGGTGGTATTCGTGCTCAAAGGCGCTAATCGGAACCCACCCGCGGCCATGCGCTGGTTTCCAGACGCAATCTATGATTTCACACACCATCAAATTACGCCTTTCATAGTTTCGGTACTCGTTCTGGTGGCGATGGTCAGACTCCTAATGAACTACCTACTCTGGGATGAAATGGCCGACGTCAGGGGCGAGGATGATGTCGACGAGGAGCCTCTTGTCTCAGTCAAAAGTTTGGCTGATGGACACCATCTCGACATCGCGAGGCTGCTGGTCGCTCCCGATAGCCACGTGGTGTCCGCTGGGCTTGACCGAAAGATCAGGGTGTGGGACCTGCAGTATGACTTTGCAAGTCACGATGTAGATAAGCCCAGAGCCCCGACGGACAGCCCGTTTCCTATACAGGCGATGGCAGTCGACAGTGCGTCTAATTGGTTGGCAATCTTGTCGACGTACCGGGTCCTGCTCTGGAGCATCTCCAAACAGGAATGGGGTCCTTCGGCCCCTGTGGATTTATACGGGCAGAAGCCGGAGGCCTTCTTCTTCGGGCCCACCAGAAACAACTCCCGTCTCTCGATTGTCATCGTGAGACGGAATGGGACCATGACTGAGATGTTTCCCGATGTTCTCGAGCACTCGGACCATTTGATCTGCAAAAGCCCTCTGATCTCTGCTGTAACCATCGCGGAAAAGCGTAAGTCCTTGCCTCAGAGTTCCCTTCCAACCATGGCCACAGGAAACATCACCACCGTGAGGGCCCGGCTGACCAATCCCCATCGCCATACAGAAACGTCACTTCATTCCGAGCCACGCCTTTCCATCGTGACTCTGTCACGACGCTCCTGCATACACCGTATCGACTACGTCGACGGCCTGTGGGTATCTTCGGAGGCGAGAATCATTGGTAGTACCATCAAGGAGCCGCAGGCCCTATTGCCTGTCCAGGGCTTCGCGTCTTACATGGTCGTCGGGAGTCAAGACGTCGACCTCGTCGATCTCTACTCGTCTAGAGTCATGCACACTTTCCAGACGGAGGTGATACAGCCCAAGTCTCTCAAGTTTGTGTACCAAGGCCAAAGATCAGGCCCGGGGGGTCGAGGAACCGTCACTTCTCTGACACTTGCCTACCTGGGTGGAGAGGATGCCGAGTGCGTACTCCAGACTTACCTACCAGGGGAAGACTATGATAACATCTGTTTCTCGGACGTATCGGGCGCGCGCGTACGGTCTAGTTGCGTGTGGGCGGAAACCAGGCTTGTTACTCGGCGGATACTCAACCCTGGTGCATGGACACCATTACGAAACGGTTGCTTTATCGGTATCAAGAGGAAGGAAAGAGAAGATCGAGGCTCCCCGATGAGAGAACGACTCCCAGCGTTTGCGCAATCTGGCCTCCGTAGACGTGGACATGCCGACCCCTCGCCAAGAAGAAACAAGAGGGAAGAAACTTGGGAGATTTGGGTGATAAGCGGAGTGGAGAAGGACGGAAACGTTGAGACCATACCGTTGGTCGCGCCGGACGACCCTGCCGGACTGATAATATCCACGCTTGGACCTATGATCAAGGTCGGCTACAGCAGTGCCGCTGTTGGCTTTGGAAACGTGGTCAAAATCATCACAGTCGGCCACGAGCGATTCGACAACGTGGACGACGAGGCGGCCGAGGATATCAACTTGACAAATAGGCGGAGAAGAGCACCACATTCCAGACCTAGAGTATCGTCCTTGTCGTATAAGCAATACCAGCGTTAAAATGGAGTTTGGGGGTTGTAATATTACAAAACGGCAGGGCCCGGGATACGGAATACCAGAGATACCAATGGGCATTATACAGGAGCAGGGTGGTTGTGATTTGAAGATAAATGGAAACGGGGCAGGAACAATATATACGTCACTTTATCCAGCAGGTTGTATTTTCTGGTCGTGTCTACTTTTTGTCGTAGGGTCTGTGTTGTAGTCGATGGTCCTTCAATGTACCATCAATCTCAGGATAGCTGTGGCTGTATGTTTGCAGCTAGCTGGCCAGCTGCAGTGCTTACCTGCCGTGATCTTATATTCCTAAACACATTGATCTGTGAGTTGGTATTATGGCACCAGAGGTGGAGATGCACATGTGTGGCTACGGCGACAACTTACAGCCTCTCCTTGATGTGGTTAGGAACTGCTTGGGTACATATGTAGCATTTCTCAGTTCAAAGCGGTGGTACAAAAAGAGCCTGTGTAGGTCACAACCTTTTTAAGGCTCGGACGACAGGTCTTGGGTGCTCATTGTCTCCTTGCTACTACCTACCCAGGTACCTAGTAATACACTACCTCGGTCTTCCCCTGGGCAGTGTCAGTGGCTAGTCCTACATGCATCCTCTTCCAAGATCACATTTCTCTTTTAGGACTGAGCTTCCAAAATGGTCCCCACACCAAAAGCTTCCTTCCGATATTTCCAAATTTTGGCGGAGGGTCATGGGCCCCATTCCCAAGAGAGAGGACATCATCGAACTGCTTCTACGGTCCGGCTGGGGTCGAATTTTTTGTGCTTCCACGGAAATTGCATGGGGAATCCTACTCCTGTTGCTCTATTCAGTTGACGCCATCACGGCACTGCCAAAGTATCGAATCGTAAAAGCACAAAAGGGCGTGTTCGACCGTGAAGACCTCAGACTTATTCAGACAGCCCTGACTCTACTGGGTGCTCGACCACACCGGGCAACCGGGAGCCTTGTTCAATAACTCTCCGGCTTGTCCCCCTCTCCCAGCTTGTATTTCAACACCTCGACAGGGACCATGCGGCCGGTAAGGTTGGCAAAGTCAGCCTGCATCTGCTTCCAGCGGTCGCCCTTCCTGCGGGCATCCACAAGTGCCATGAGGACGCAGTCGTCCTCGTCAAACTTGTCGTCCGCCACCGGGATGGCGCTCTTGTCGGTTAGGAGGCGCCTGGCGTGGCTCCCGATGAAGACCTTGGTGTGCACGTCTTCGGAGCCGGACTCGTAGCCGGACTCGCCCCCAGCGGCGGCTGGTGAGGCCTGCGTGGGCTTCTTCTTGTCTTTCTTCTTTCCTCCCGTCTCGGTCTCCCGCATGCCAACAGGCGATGTCCTGGGCGCCTTGGCAGCATCGTCTTCGTCGCTATCTGCGCCCTTCGAGCTGTCGGCCTGGGCCTGCTCTGCCGCGGTGGCCTCCAGCTTGGCCTGCAGGCGGCCGAGGTCGAAGAGCCCGCCAAGGGCATCGGCCGGCGCATCCTTGTCTGTATCAGTAGTGGTGGCAGCAGCCTCTGTGCTCTCCCCGGGGCCGCTGGTGCCTGCTGTCTCGGCCGTCTTGCCGAGCGCCAGGAGCTCCTTGTGGCGCTTCTGGAGCTGCTTCTTTGGGCGGCCCATGAACTTGGCAATGACGCCCCAGGACTCTCCGTTCTCCTTCCTGGCTAGGAGCTGGGAGTCCTCTGATGGGTTGAAGTCGGCATTGTCTGTTCCTGCGCCCTTGATCTTGAGGCTCTTGATCAAGTGCCGGACTTGGTCGCTCGCGTCTGACACTGCTCCTCCGCCGGTTGATGCGCTGGACGCTTCAGACACATTGCCGGTCATCGAGTCGGAAGTGGCACCATTGTCGGTGTCCTCATCAGGCTCGGTTCTCTCGATCCGACTCTTGCTCGCGTGTTTGTGCTTCTTGGCTGCGTACTTTGCCTTGAGCTTTGCGATGTATTCCTCTTGCTCCTTGACCTGCCTCTCGAGCCTCTTGCGCTGCTTGGCCTCGGTCGCAAGCTTGTCCAGCTTGGTTGCCTTCTTGCAGGACTCCTCCAGCTTCTTCTCGGGCTTGGCCTTCAAGTCGGTCTTGGAACACGCCTTGGACCTGCTGGCTCGTCTTGACTTTGACCTCGGAGCGACTCGCTCTTGTCCTGAATCATCATCCTCTCCAGGGTCATACGAGGTGGTCGTAGTGAGTGGGGCCCTGGCCTCGATTGCCTCCTTCTTCTTGGCACCTGGCCATGCCTTGTGTCTGGGAACCATGACGGGAGCGCCGCCTGGGATGAGCAAGTTGAGTGGCTGGAGCTTACAGTCCGAGATGGAAACGCGATTGCCGTCGTCGCCCTTGATGGCGAGATTACTGGGCGGAGCCATCGAGGTCAGGTGAAAGTAGAGCGGTAAAGACTTGTGGAGTTGAGGTTGTTGGTGGACGTGGGGAGTTTCTTGTTCATTCCAGGTTTGGGCTAATCAAAAGGTGAAGAGTGCAAGAATAGGCTGAAGAGAGCAGAGCTCGAGGCACCAGAGGGTGTCAATCCCAACGACCTGGATTCAAAAGCTTCACTGTCTCTGGAGGTTCTTGGGGAGAATTGGAATCAGGCTGTGACGTTGGGTGAAACAGACAATCCTTGGACTGAAGAAGAATTCAGCAGATTTCTGCCTTTGAAGGTCGGCCTGAGAGTTGTGTTGAAATTGGTGAGTCGGACGGAAATGCATCGCTATGCGCATCTAGCCATGCAAAGTTGGGCTGCAGGGAGTATGAGATTGCTGACCTCAAAGCTGCAGAATCTACCATCTGATGGGCTGCTGCCGACGTCATCAAACGCTCTGCGCTTCTGTTTGTGTGCTCTGAGAGGCTGAGACCAATTCAGCATTGTCGGCCATTCTCTTTTGTGAGCTTGCTTTTGTGAACCAGCAATACTACCTCCATAGAAAGAAAGACATAGGATTCGTTCTTGGCACATCCTGGTGCACTGCTTTATCTATTACCACCTGGAGAATAACAAACATTTACTAAATGAGATTCAATATGATTTCTTCCGAGTTTGGTGGAGGAAAACACTGCACAAATCAGATAGGTACGTGCTCAGGTGGGTGTAAATGGAGGATCTGTGGCAGAATTTCCTTGGCATTTTCCACAAGGAGACACAGCAGTGTGTACAATGTGATTGTACTCCAGGGCTTCCAGCAGAATCTAGATTGATGAGATCTTGATGCCGCGGAGACGTCTGCATCGGTAGTGCTGGTTGAGCATGGCTAGGCCAATCACATGTCATTCAGATCTGATTAGTCAATGAGTGTCATGGACCGTTTTACCTTCAGCCCTCGCGAGTCAATAGGAAGGTGCCCCCCCATGGACGAGATCACTCATCGAGAAGGCATCTCATATCACTGTGCACATACAAGGTCACAATGGCGTGTCTGCCTCCGCTCAGCACAAACTATTTGACAGCAATCAAGCTCATTGATGAAGCGCACGCCCGAGATCCCAACCAGACCACGGCGCCAGATGGCTCGGGCGAGGTGCCGTATGAGCTCCACTATGCCCAAAAGATGACGCGCTGGCTCGCCCAACGATGCCCGGACGCTTCTCCTGCACTGCAGGTTGCTTGCAGGGCACAGCATTTCAGACGGTCCGTCACTGCCAACCCGCCCAATAACCGCGACACATGGACTGACAGCCCGGCAGCTGGGAGCTACCACGGAGCAGCTACCCAATGACCAGGCCTGGGTACCTCGCTTGGAGGACAAAACAGAAGACTCAGGCTGCGGCCCAGGTCAAGGAACTGCTCCTGTCCATGGACGAGCCGCCCCCAGAGGCTGACGTCGAGCGGGTATCGGCCCTGATCAGCAAGAAGGACCTGGCCACCAACGAGGAGACACAGGTGCTGGAGGACGTGGCGTGCCTGGTGTTCCTCGACGACCAGCTTGATGGCTTCGAGTCGAAGCCTGACAACGACGAGGACAAGGTCATCAGCATCCTGCGCAAGACGTGGAAGAAGATGAGCCCCAGGGGCCGTGAGATGGCGCTTCAGATGAAGCACAGCGACCGGGCGACATCTCTGTTGCAGAAGGCTTTGAAGGATGATGACGAGTAGAAACTTGGAGAGCACCCGATGGGAGCCAGGCCCGTCCTCAATATGCAGCTAGGCTTTGCTGAAATCGCAGTGTGCCCCTCGAGCAGCATCTTCACATCATGTTCAACCTGCTATAGACCGCCAGTCTCCACTGGCTGGACGAAGGGAGGCTGCGGCTTGGCCTTTTGCGCAGCATATCACGATGCCCTGCAAGGCCTCCGGTTCTTCTTACAGCTGAAATAATCTCCCAAATCTGTGTCAGCGTCCAAGTCGAGCATCTCACTGTCCGGTCCGCTAGTGCCGCCAAGACGCTACGATATCCATCCTCCAGCTCAGCAGCAATTTCAGAACCTTGGAAAGGCGGCGTGCAGCCCTTGAATCGACCAGTTGGAGATGGCTGATGTGCTGCTGCCTGTTGCTGGTCTGTTGATCCTTTCGGCCGCGGGGTGCTTTGTGGCTTTCCAAAGCAGACCAACGCCAACGCTGCTGCGCATAAAAGGCGGCCGCGATCCTGTGCAGCGCCGGGTGGGCCATGCAAGATCCAGAGCAACCACACATCTTGTAAAAATGGCCAGCCCTTCAACACTGATCAAGTTCGACGCCTGCTTGTACAAAAAGGATGATGTCTCTTACGAGGACTTTGCTGAATGGGCCACCAAGGTGTACCCTGTCAAGGCGAAGCCAGTGATTCAGAAGTATGCGGTGAAGTGGACACAGGTCAGTTGCGCCCGCTGTTGCCTCTTGTGATCTCGAGAGAGAGATACCGAGCTGACAATGCGGTGGCTTGCTCGGAGGTAGACGGTGAATCCGCCACACTTCCGAGAGCCTCTCCGCCATGCTCTCAAAACCGACATGGGCCGGCCCGGCTGGTCCATCCCCGACTATGATATGGTCACGACATACTGGCTCCGCAGCCTTGACGACCTACGCCTGATGACCTCGACGCCGGAGTGGGCAGAGCTGGAGGTGGGGGCGCAGGCTATCACCAACATGGACAAGGGTCACTTTGTCGTCGGCCATGAAGTCGTCCACTTTGAGAACAACTCATGAGGTGGGGACTGCGCCGAGGATGCATCTGGTTTCTCGGGACTCTACCTTACCTCAAACACGAATATCGGTCAAGACTTTGGTAGAAATGGAACCCCATTGATCGATCGGCCGCACTGGGGCAGCTTGGGAGAAGTCATGTTGTGCAATCTGGAAGGGCTGCCAAGCCTACTACTGCTGTGTAACGCTCGCTTGTGAAGGTGATGCATTCCAACTCCAACGTCTGTCTGTCTGCAAGAACCACCTTGTCTCGAAAACGGACCCATCCACCCGGCATGATCAAGCAGCAGCTTTCTCGCGGCGGAGGAACTCTGGCACAACCTCAGGGAAGGTGTCCACCACCTTGCGCGTGGGCTTCCACCCGAGCCTCGCGATCCTCGAGGCGCGGATCTTCATGTTGACGCCGTACATGATGGCGATGTGCATGTCCCAGGAATCGGGGGGAGGCGGCGGGGCGAGCGGGTCGTACTCGCCGTCAGGCCCGGCAAGGCTGATGCGCGCGGCCTCGGTCACCGTCACCGACCTCATCTCGTCGCTCTCGATGACGCCGTGCTGCTTCAACACGGGGGCCAGGCCCCTCATGAACTCGGAGAAGGAGATGTCCTCGCCCGTGGCGAAGTAGTACGCCTCGCGGCCCCAGAGCGGCAGCGTGCCGGCCTCCCTCTGGATGGGCCTGCCCGCCAGCGCCGCCACGGCGTCCTCGACGAGGATCATGTAGATCTCGGCCAGGTCCATGACGTGGACCCACGCGTGCCTGTTCTCGCCGGGCGAGATCTGGAAGGCCGACTTGAAGGCACGCGCGGTGGACATGATCGCCGGCGTGGTGATGGGCATTGGGTGCTCGGCCGACGGGCTCACACCCCCGACGAAGCCCGGCGAGACGATGGCCACGTTGACCTCGTCGGCGCCCTCGCGCACGATCCGGTCCGTCACGGCGTGCGTGTGCTTCTCCTCGAGCGCGCTCAGCTCCGGCACGTCCGTCAGGTCGTCCCACCATCGCGACCCGTCGTCCTTGCCCTCGGGCTCGTCCCAGATCAGCGAGGCGCCCGAGGTGTGGATGTAGTAGGGCGTCTGGCCAGAGGCTGCCTTCCGCGACTTCTGCCCGCGGAGGATGGCCTTGATGCCGTCGTCGTGGGTGATGTCCGGGCCGGCATTGATGACAATGTCGGCCTGGGAGCTGGCCTCCTCGATGGTCTTGTAGTCGCCGAGGTCGCCCAGGACCGTCTGCACCTGCGGGTATCTGGCCACCAGGCGCGAGGCCTGTTCCTTGCTTCGGACCACAACCTTGACCTGGACGTCGCTGCCGTACTGCTCCAGGATCTTGTGCAGCACTGCGCCGCCGACGTGCCCGGTTCCGCCAATGCTATGTGTGGGCCACGCATGTCAGGTCTCTCTTTGGCTCCGAGGCTCGTTCTGGGGGGTCATGTCTTACAGTAGGATCTGAGCCATCTTGTCTTCACTTCTGACTTTGACGTCTTGGGTACGGGTTGCTTCGTCTTGACAACCCTCCGGAACAGAACAGACCTTTTAAACATGTTCTAACGAGCTTTGTTGTCATCGCCCCACTTATGTGCTCGCTAGATTGCATTGCAACCCATAGTCCCACATATGACACTTGTCCTATACTGGCCGAGGAAGCGATTTGAGCTTTGAAAATGTAACCATTTGGCAGGAGACCGAATATTCGCGCACCCATTTTTGGATGCTGCGCACCCTCTATTGACCAAGAAGTATCCTATATAAGACTTTCTTCACGAAAGGGCCGGCTGGGGTGAAGGGGGTGAGCCCCGGAGCGTGAAGCATAGCGGAGGGTCGTGGGTAGGGCCGATAGATACGACCCGAGTTCTTAGAGGACCAACCCGCCCCCTTTATGCTCCTCTAAATCACGAGAAGACCTATTTTTTAAAGACTTAATGACTTTGAAATCCTATATTCTAATTGGCTATGGCCGGGCTTAGTTATAAAAAGGTGGTGGTAGTCGAATTTGGGTGCGTGAATCTTCGGTCTCTTTGGCAGACCCTGTCGATACCTGGCGTCTCTATTACCGCTGTTCCCGCCGTCCCGGGTCGCCTACAGAACACCATTAAAATGGACCAAACGCCGTTTTGCGACTTTTCCCCAAATATGCACTTTCGGACAGTTCAGAGATAACTAGGGTTACCCCCGTAGGGTACTTTTTACACCCCCCTCTAACTTAACTTTCCCTTTATTTTAACTTTCCCTCTAACTTAACTTTCCTTTTAATTTAATTTTTTAAATAAAATAAATAAAATAAATAAAATAAATAAAATAAATAAAATAAATAAAATAAATAAAATAAATAAAATAAATAAAATAAATAAAATAAATAAAATAAATAAAATAAATAAAATAAATAAAATAAATAAAATAAATAAAATAAATAAAATAAATAAAATAAATAAAATAAAATAAATAAAATAAATAAAATAAATAAAATAAATAAAATAAATAAAATAAATAAAATAAATAAAATAAATAAAATAAATAAAATAAATAAAATAAATAAAATAAATAAAATAAATAAAATAAATAAAATAAATAAAATAAATAAAATAAATAAAATAAATAAAATAAATAAAATAAATAAAATAAATAAAATAAATAAAATAAATAAAATAAATAAAATAAATAAAATAAATAAAATAAATAAAATAAATAAAATAAATAAAATAAATAAAATAAATAAAATAAATAAAATAAATAAAATAAATAAAATAAATAAAATAAATAAAATAAATAAAATAAATAAAATAAATTAAATAAATAAAATAAATAAAATAAATAAAATAAATAAAATAAATAAAATAAATAAAATAAATAAAATAAATAAAATAAATAAAATAAATAAAATAAATAAAAATATTAAAAATATTATAAAAATTATATTATTTAAAAATATTAATTAATTATTATTTTATATAAATAATTATAATAAATAATATAATTTTAATTTATAATAAAAAATAAAATTAATAAATAAAATTAAAATAAAAAACATTATTTTAAAATATAAATTATTAATATAAATAATATAAATTTATAAATAGAAAATTTATAAATAAAAATATTATAAATAAAAATAATTATTAAAATTAATAAATTAAAATTAATAAATAATATTTAATTTATTATTTTATTAATATAATTATATTTTTATAATTTAAAAAGAAAATTAAAAAAAATTAAAAGAAAATTAAAAAAATTTTAAAAAAATTTTAATTATTTAAAATTATATTATTATTATATTTAAATTAATTATTTTTAAATATAAATATAATAAAAATATAAATTATTAAATAATAATATTTTAAAATATTATAATATAAAAACTTTAATATTTAATTTAATTTAATTTATATAATAAACTTTAATAAATTTTAATTTATTTTTAAATATTAAATTTAAATATTTATAATATTTTTTAAAATACTTTTTAAAATATATTAAATTTTTATATATCTTATAATTATTTATTAATAAATTAATTTATAAATATTTTATATAAATAAATTATAAAAATATAAATTAAAAAATAATATTTTTTATTAAAAAAATTTATTATTAATATTAAATATATTTAATTAATTTATAATATTTTAAATTTATAATTAAAAATAATTATAATTTAATAATATTATAATTATAAATATTATATATTTTTTAATAAAAAATTAAATTTATATATTATTATTAATAATAAATATTTAAAATAAAATTATTTTTATAATATTTTAATAAAAATAATTTAAAAAAATAATTTAAAAAGTAATTAATATATTTAATTAAATATTTATTAAAAAATATAATAATTAATAAAAAATAATATAAAATAAAATAAATTATTAATATATATTTTAAATTTTATAATTAAAATTAAATATATTTATATTAAAATTTTAATTTTAATAACTTAATATTAAAATATTTTATTATTAATATGTATTTTAAAAATATTATTATTATTATTATTAATAATATTTTAAAAAAATAAAATAATTAAAATAATTATTAATATATATTAATTTTAATTAATAATTATTATAAAATTATTATAATAAAAAATATATTAAAAGGATTTAAATTAATAAATATTAAATTATATTATTAAATTATATTATTAAATATTTAAAATTTAAAAATTAATAATAAAAATAAATAATTTAAGATTTATTATAAAATAATAATAAAATAATTATTATAATATTATATATTTTATTAAATATATTTATAATAAAATAAATATAAAGATTAATTTTAAAAATAATATTTTAAATAATATAATAAAATATTTAAATAAAATAAATAAATATTTAAAATATATTTTATATATAAAATTAAAAAATATTTTTAAAAATATAAATATAAAAATATAAATTTATGTTTAATTTAATTATAAATATTTTAATAAATAAATATAAAATTAATTTTAAAATTAATATAATTATTAATAATTTTATTAATAAATATAAAATTAATTTTTATATTAATATTTTAAAATAATTTTTATAAAATTAATTTTTAATTTTAAAAAATATTATATAAACATATATATATAATATTATATTTTTTTAATTTATTATATTAAAAAATATTTTTTTAATATTAATAAATATTATATAAAAATATTAAAATATTATATAATTTAAATATAAATTTATTAAAAAAATATTTATAAAAATAATTATTATTTTAATTAAATAATTAATTTAATTTTATAAATAAAAATTAATTTATTATATTATTAAAATTAAAATATAATTATAAAATAAATTTATTTTATTTTATAATTTAAATTAATAATTTTAATAATTTTTATATTAAAAAATTATATATAAAATATTTTTTTATTTTAAAATAAATTATTTAATATAAAAAATAATTTAAAAAAAATTATAATTTATATAAAACTTATATTTAAATTAAAAAAATTTAATTTAAAATTAATATTTTTTTAATTAAAAATTAAAAAATTAAAAAATTAAAATATTATAAAATAATTAAATAAAAATAATTAAAAATTTATAATTATAATTTTTTTAATTTTATAATAAAATAAATATAAATAAATATATAATTTAAAATTAAATAAATTAATTAATAAATATTTATATAAAAATATTATTAAAAAATTATAAAATTATTATAAAAAAATTTAAATAATAAATTTAATTAAAAAACTTTTAAAAAATATATTATATTTTAATTTTTTAAAATATTAATTATTATTTTTAATTTAATAAAAAATTTAAATAAATAGAATAATTTATATTAATTTAATTTATTAATAGTTTTAATTATATTATATATTTTTTTTATATTATATAATTATTTTTTTATTTAATTACTTATTTTTTTCTTTTAAAATTTATATATAAAATTTTCTATAGTTTTATATATATTTTTATAATTTTTTTATAAAAAAACTTTAAATATTTTTTTTATTATATTTTTTTATATTAAAAAGGAATTATTTATTATTAATAATAAAAGTATATATTTAAAGGTAAATAAATTTATTATACCTTTTTTTTATTTTTTTAATAAATTACTTTTAAAATTCTTTTTAAAAGTTTTAAAGTTTTATTATAAAAGTTTTAAAAATAAAATATTATAAATTATTTTTTTATTTTAATTATTTTTTAAAATTAATAATTATATATTTAAATAAAAATTATAGTATTTATTTAATTATAAGTTTATATATATATATATATATATATATAAAAATTAAGTTTTTTAATTAAAACTTTTTTATTATAAAATTTATTTATATAATAATTATTTTAAAATTTAATTTAATTAAATAATATTTTTTATAATATTTTAATTAATATTATTATTAAAATAATTTTTTTAATTTTATTTATATATTATAAAATTAAAATTATAAATATTTATAATATTTTAATTATTATTTTAATATAATATTTTTTTTAAATATTAAATTTTAAATATTTATTATAATATAAAAATATTATATATATTTTTAAATATATATAAAATAAATATAAAATTATTCAATTTATTAAATTTTATAAAATATAAAAAATATTATTCCTTTCTTAATATAAAGTTAAAAGATTTATAATTATAAATTTTTAATTAATTTTATTTAATTGTTTTATATTATTATAACTTTATTTATTTTCTAATTTAATTTAAATTTTTTTTTAAATTCCTTTAATTTTTTTATTTTTAAAATTATAAATTTTAAATTAAAATCCTTAAGTTTAAATTTAAAATTTTTATAGATTTTAATTTATTTTAAATTAGGCTTATTTCCTTAACTTTTTTAAAAATATTTTAATTATTTTTAATATTAATTAATTTATTTTAAAATAAAAATTTATTATTATATAATTATAAATTTAATTATTTATAATTATTTCTTTAATTATTTATAATAAAGCTATTAAAATTATAAATTTAAATAATAAAATATAATTAACTTACTTAAGGGTTATATTTTAGTTTTAATTAATTTTAATTATTTTTAAGTAGTTTTATAAAATTAATAGGTTTATTAAAAAAGTATTTATTTAAATAAAACTAAACCTTTTAAAGTAATAGCCGCTTTTATAATTACTTATTTTAATAAACCTATATTTAAATTATATAATAATTTAATACTTTTATATAGTGCTTACTAGTATTAAATTAGATAGCTTATAGCCTATAATAGTTTTATTTTTTAATAAGTTAACGGTACCGGTTTAAATAAATATAGTTTAATATTATAATTATTAATATAGGAAGCCGTCTTTTAATTATACTTAAGTTATAAAAGTAATAAATTATAAAATTATTATAAAAAATCCTATATAATAGATTTAATTAAGTTTATTTTTAAAAAATATATTATATTTTATTTTTTTTAAATATTAATTATTATTTTTAATTTAATAAAAAAACTTAAATAAATAAAATAATTTATAAAAAATATTATTTATAAAATTTTTATATTTAAAATATATATTATAAATATTAATTTTTTTTTATTATTTTAAAATTATTATTATTATTATTTTATTTTAAATATTTATATAAATTTTTTATAATTATATTTAATATTTAATTAAATTAAAATTAAAATTAAAATATATTTAAAAATTAATATTATAATATTTTTATAAATAATAAAATATAAAATAATTTATAATAATAATAAATTAATTAATTTAATAATAAAAATAAAATTAAATAATATTTTTATAAAATTTATAAATAAGAATAAATTTATAAATAAAAATAAATTTAATTATTAAATATTTAAAATTATATATAATTATATTTTTATAAAAATTATTTTTAATAATATTTTAAAATTATAAATATAATTATTTATATAAAATATAATTATTTTAAAATATATAATTAATATTTATATTATAAATTATTTTTTTAAAATAAAATTTATAATTAAATCTTTATAATAAAATTTTTATAATTAAATTTATTATTTAAAATAATAATTATTAAATTATTTTTAATTTTTTTTTAAATAATAAAAGAAATATAAAAATAAAAAAATAATATAATAATATATTATTAAAAATAAAATTTAAAAAATATTAATAAAAATATTATTATTTTAATTATAATAAATATAATATTATTTAATTTTATTAAAATTATTTTTAAAATTATTTTTATTTATTTAATTATAATATTATTTTATATATTATATATAAAAATAATATATTTAATAATATTATTATAATTTTTTTATTTATTTTTAATTTTATTTATTAAATAATAATAATATTAATTTTGTTTTATTATTATATAATTCTTTTTAATTATAATAATATTTTTATTATTTATTTATATTATTTATTTATTATATTTATATATAATATTAATAATAATATAATATTTATATATTATTAAAATAATTAATTAATAAATTAATTATTATAATTTTTTAATTAAATAATAAAACGTTTAATTAATAATTATATTTATTATTATAATATTATAAATAATAATTAATTTATTTAAAAATAATATTTTAAT
Source organism: Diaporthe destruens (assembly GCA_036986855.1). Lineage (NCBI taxonomy): Eukaryota > Fungi > Ascomycota > Sordariomycetes > Diaporthales > Diaporthaceae > Diaporthe > Diaporthe destruens. Next base: position 3,968,918 of record BTXE01000002.1, on the reverse strand, counting down.
TTTAATTAAATTTAATTTATTATTATTTAAAATAATAAAAAAAAATTATTAAATATAATTATAAAATTATAAAAAATTAAATAAAAATTAAATAAAAATAAAAATTAAAATTATTAAGAAATTTAATTTATAAATTTATAATAAAATTTTAAAAAACTTAATTTTTTAAAATTTTATAAAAGAAAAATATTTATAAAAAATATTAATAAAAAATATTAATAAAAAATATTAATAAAAAATATTAATAAAAAATATTAATAAAAAATATTAATAAAAAATATTAATAAAAAATATTAATAATAATAATTAAAAAAAAACTTTTATATTTATTTTTTTAATATTATTTTTTTATTTAAATAAATAATTAAAATAATTAAAATAATTAAAATAATATTTAATAATATTATAATAATAAAAGAATATAATTTATTTTATAAATTTATTAATATAAAATTTATTAATTTATATTTATTATAATTATAATTAAATTATTATAAAATTATAAAAATAATATTATAAAGAAATTTTATTTAATTTTTTAAATATAATTCTTTTTAAATAAATTTATAAAAAAACTATATATTAATAATATTTTATTTATATTTAAATATATAAATTAAATTATATAATAAAAATAAAAATAATTATTATTATTATTTTAATAAATTATATTTAAATTATATAATAATTTAATATTTTTATATAATATTTATTAATATTAAATTAACCCGCGGCTTATAATAATTTTATTTTTAATATATATAATTTAATATTATAATTATTAATATAAAAAATTATTTTTAATTATAAATAAATTATAAATAATTATATAAAAAATTATAAAATTATTATAAAATTTTTTATATAATATATTTAATTAAATTTATTTTTAAAAAATATATTATATTTTATATTTTTTAAATATAAATTATTATTTTTAATTTAATAAAAGAATTTAAATAAATAAAATAATTTATAAATAATAATTTAATATTTATTATTTAAAAAATTTTAAAATATATTTATATTATTAAATAATATTTTAAATTTTAATAATTTTAAAATTTTTATTATTAAAATAAATAAAATAAAAAATAAAATTTTAATTAAAATAAATTTTTATATTTTTTATAAATTATTTAATAAATTATTTAATTATTATTATTTAATTTTATAATAAATTTTAATATTTATTATTTATATAAAATAAAATTTAATAAATAATTTATAAATATAAAATATAAAATATAAAATATAATAAATATAATAAATTATATTTTTAATATATATATTTTATTTTTTTATAATTTAAAAATTTATTTTTTTTTAATTTTTTTATTTATATAAATTAAATTTTATTTTTTTATTTATAAATTTAATATAATAATTATATTATAAATTTAAATTTAAATTATATT